>CM033742.1:12946859-15346859 GCA_019671005.1 Hibiscus mutabilis
GCTCAAAGAACTTATACTGTGGAAAAATCTTGTGCTATGTGTGGAGAACATCATGTGTTTGAAAATTGCCCTCACATTTTCGGTGCATATAACTACATGGAGGACCATAGAGGGAACCAGCAGCAAATTCTTCATGGTATGGTCAAAAAGCTCAAATTTTTTTACCATAACAATTTTGCGCGAAAATGATATGTCATGGCAATGTAGTCATTTTCAAGACATTCCAATTCCTTGGAGGAAACGCGTTACTAGCTTCATTGGCTAGACTTGACAGATCAATTGAAGAGATTCGAGAGCTATCAAAATCTATGGATACGAGGATAACTCAGTGGGATGCAACCTTAGGGGATTCAGAAGATCAATTGGGGAGATCCACATATGTCATGGATAACATGCACCAACAATTCATTCCTAGGGATACTGACGTCCCAAGGCAAGAGGATAAGGAGCAATACAAAGAAATCTCTCTGATGTGTGAGGAACAACCAGAACCTCAAAGTCAAGAGGACGCCAATGAGAGAGACTACCCAACACATGATGAGCTTGAACAACAAATTGCCTCGGCAATGATTGAGGAGCCTGAACAGAGCAATGCCGCGACAACACTCGGTGAAGCTGAGAACAACAACACTACAACAAATTCTGAGGAACCTGATGCCCATAAGGTTACAACGTTGATGTTAAAGCAGGAATCTGTAGATTGCTCTCATCTACAATTGCCACGACAATTACACGACCACATGCAAGATCAACGAGATGATAATACTTTGCCAATGGAATATGAGCAGACAATAGTTGAACCTTTTGAATTCTTTAAAAACTAACCTCGTCCATTGCAGGTATGTCTTGAGGAACCGAGGTTGGTACATTTGAAGCCATCGAAATCTCTACTGATGGAGATGTTTGAGAGGCCAAAAGAAAAAGGTGTTTGGATTCATAAAGCTCTTTCAGAAAATTGATTCTTCCCTTGACTCAAAGAAAAATTTGACAACGGATTGCCACGGCAATTGGCTTGAGCAACAATTTCCACGACAACAAAGGCTACATCTAACCATGGTAGAAGTCGACAAGAATGAGGTAATTGAATGGTTGAGAATGGATATAATTTTTCCTATTAATATATTAGCAAGGTGGAGAGTATACATGGACTACAAGCGAACAAAGAAGAAAGACACCTCCACCATGGTAACGCAAAAGGGAGTAGTGGCAAGCACATTGGCCAAACTCTTTTTGGGCAATATTATCACCCGATGGAGGGTGCGGATGGACTATAAGAAGTATCGAAAACGGCAACCTTCAACACCGCAGCAACTCCTGATACGCACACCTCGGCAACCATGGACGCGCACGCCTCGGCAACCCCTGACGCCTCGGCACCCATGGATGTGCATGCCTCGGCAACCCTCGACGCCACGACAACTACTGATACATTTATTTTTATTTGTATTTTTTGAACTATTTTGTTCTATTATTTTTGGTTATTTTTTTCTCTTTATTTTTTAGGATATATTTTATTTTTCTTCATTATCTTTAGTTTCCAGGGTTTCTTTTCCACAACAAGACTCACAACCACCATGCTAAGGAAATTCACTACCGACTACTTGCCACAGCAACCACAACAGAAACTGGCGATGCCCGGGCAACAACTATGGCTTCGGGAACTACTGATGCCCATGCAAGTGAACATGCATCGGCAAACATGGATCAAATCAAAGCAATACTATTCACACGGCACCAGCATTCAACCACCGATTGAAAAATGAATCAAGCAAACGGCACGAAGGAAACTCATCACTCGAGGTGACGACCTCTCTGACTAACTCATTTCATTTAGTTTCTTTTAAATTTTGTTTCACTTTTACGTGCATTGAGGATAATGCTTCTCTCGAGTTTGGGGGGGTGTTGGTTTCTAGTTAGTTTCATGTTTAGTTGCATTCATCTTTAGCAATCACATATAGGTTGCATATGTTACTTATCATGCCTTTAATTTGATTTAATTGCTTAAGACTTGTTGAATATCCAATGATGAATTTTTGCCACTGCACTTAATTGAAAGAACCTTTAATTTTAGGATTACATGAAAAGAACTTAGAATTTTACTATGATGCTGAATTTTTTTTTACACGGTTGTGGGTTGTTGATTGAAAGAAACTTAGTGAACTTAGGTTGCTTAAAATTTGGGTAAATTTAAAATTGAAAATTAAAAGTTAATTTCTTGCTAGAGGTGCCCAAAACTGGCTCTAGTAGTAAATACACTTTCTTGCTAGAGGTGCAAACTGCTCTCTAGTAGTTAATGCACATTAAAGAATTGCTAGAGGTGCCCAAAATTGGCTCTAGTCGACTAAAATAAAATAAGAAATTGCTTACTTTGCTATAGGTGCCCAAATTGGCTCTAGTGAAAATGAAAATAAATGCCCGGCAATTAAATTGATAAAAGCCTATTGTTCACATAGAATCTTGAAAATCAACTTGTACACAACTACGCACACACATTGCCACGAGCATTATAGTTTTGTTCCGGGAAATTTTTGTGCTATCTGAAAAATTTAAAAGGTGATCATACATTGTGCCATGGTTCCGAGGTTTGAATTCAAGTTTGAAGCATGTCTTTGATGATTAAAGTCTTGGCAGGTAATTGTTAGTTTGCATTGCTTGAGGACAAGCAATAGTTCGAGTTTGGGGGCGTGATAAGTGTTCAAAAGTACTATTTTTATTACCCTTTTTACTCACATTATTGTTAGACTTAAGCTCATATTAGTTGCATAATTAGTCATTCATGCATTAATTCATGTTTCTTTCCACCGTTGAGCTTGATTACATAACTTGGTAGTTTTTGTGGAAAAAGATGCTGCTTTGGTGTGTTTTTGTGTGTGTATGTGCAGGATCACTTGCCAAAGCAATGCCGAGCTAGTTGCCAGGGTAATGCATGAAGGAGACGCCGAGCCAGTTGCCATGGCAATTGTCGACAAAGAGAAAATGCAATAGGGATGTCGAAATTAATGACTATACAAGCCCAAGATGACGTGGAGCAAAGCCCAAACCCAAAGGAATTTGATTTCCATGCAGAGATTAAAGAAGAATTAAATTCCAAGAAGATAGGAGAAGTTCTAGTAGGAATACAATTATAATAAAGAATTATATTCTTTAAAGATAATTTAATTCCAACTCAAACTCCTCCTCAAAGAAGGACTTTGGCCTAGCCCTATAAATAGCTAGGGGAATTTCGACAACTCCATAGAGAGAAAAATAGAAATTTCGACAAGAGAGCATTAGGGGAAATTTCGACTTCTTCTTCTTCTTTGCTTCCATTAGATTCATGGTTTGGGGATTATTCTTTGTATATCTTTTGAACCCAACCATGAACTAACTTGATCGGTTGGGGTTATTGTGTTTTGTTGTTGTGAGAAACTATTGGATTTTGTTTAGGTAATAAGAGTTTGCACTTTTCTATTTCAAGGTTTATTCATTCTTGGTTCTTATTCTTGTTTGCGAGTGAATTGGGAGAGGATCTCGTAACTTCATCTATTTATCTAATATCGGGAGAGTTAGATTCAAGAAACGAATGAATATGATCTTTATTCAATCTATTGATGGTGAATATTAATCCGGCTTAGGAATAAGTTAAGGATTTCAACGGCTAAGAGGAGCGCAAGATTGGTTGTTGTTCACCCTTGATTCACGCAGGGATGTATTATCAAGGCATGCACAAGTAGCTAGAGTTTTGACTTAGGGATAAGAAGAAACCATTGAAGAACGCCGCGAACCTTGAAGTTGCTGCCCGGACGCCCAAGTAGTTGCCCAGCTAGTTGCCCAGCAACCATCGATTAGTTGCCAAGGCAACCCCACTGTGCAAGTTGCCCGCGGCAAATCGAAAGTTGCCCGTGCACTCTTTTACCAAAACGATCTAATCGGCTATCACACCTCAACTCACGATAACCTGGCCTATCTCTCTCTCTTTTTTTTCATCTTTTCTTTTACTTTATTGCTTTTACTTTTCTCGTTAATTAAAACCTCTATTATCAATTGTGTTTTTATTTTCAGTGCAGTAACTTAAGCAAAGTGGCCCAAACCAATCCCTGTGGAGACGATACTCGATACTCATATCACTTTATTACTTGCGACGTGTATACTTGCACAATTGCGTAGCACTTATCACACGCAACACCAAACCTCATTTGATTCGTTGGATATTGCTTTTACAAGAGTTTGACATTGAAATTAAGGACAGGAAAGGAACAGAAAATCAAGTGGCCGATCATTTACCACGCTTATAACGCAATAGGGAGGAGGATGCGGATTTAGAGATATGTGATGCATTCCCGGATGAGCAACTGTTAGTTGCCTCAGCAACCATGGATGCGCATGCCTCAGAAACCCTCGACGCTTTAGCAACTCTCGACGCATACGTCGTGGCAACCACCGATACGCACGCCTCGATAACCATAGATGCGCATGCCTCGGCAATCTTTGATGTTTCAGCAACTCTCGACGCGCAAAGCCGTGGCAACCACCTATACGCACGCCTCGACAACTATAGACGCGCGTATGCCTCAACAACTCTAGATGTACACGCCTCGTAAATCTTGGAAGTAGTCGCCACGGTAGCACATGCCTCGGTAATACCCCGGTACGCCGGATTTAGTTAATTTCCTTGTTTGTGGTATTTTACCTTATGACCTTAATCACCAAGGGAAGAAGCGGTTCCGCCATGGTTCTAAGCATTACTTTTGGGATGAGCCTCTTTTTGTTTAAACAATGTGCGATCAGTTTATATGCCAATGTGTCCTCAAGAAGAAGAGCGAGAGAATGTACTCCAAGATCGCCATTCTTCACCCTATGGAGGACATTTTGGAGGAACACGTATCATGACCAAAGTTTTGCAATCCGGTTTGTATTGGCCAACACTGTACAAAGATCCCCAAGAGTTTTACAAGCAATGTGATCGATGCGGAGGAAGGGCAATATCTCTAAACGAAATGAGATGCCGCTCCAAAACATCATCGAGGTGGAATTGTTCGATGTATGGGGATTGATTTTATGAGATATTTCCCATCTTCATTCGGCAACCTCTACATTCTACTTGTCGTTGACTACGTGTCTAAATGGGTTGAGGCAGCTGCAGCTTCCCACCAACGATTCCAAGACCGTGCAAAGATTCTTGCAGAAAAAATATATTTACACTGCTTGGGATGCCGAGAGCAATTATCGATGATGAAGGCAAGCACTTCGACAACAAACTCATCACCAAGATGTTACAACGCTTTGGTGTATCTTACAAGATTGCCACGGTATATCACCCACAAACTAATGGGCAAGCAAAAATTTCATCCGGGAATTGAAGGGTATACTCGAGAAAGTTGTAAATCCCTCTAGGAATGATTGGTCCGTAACACTAGATGACGACTTTGGGCATATCGCACCGCATTCAAAACACCCTTAGGTATGTCTCCTTCCGACTTGTCTATGGCAAAACATGCCATCTACCAAAGGAAATCAAACACAAGGTATATTGGGCAATCAAGACCGTGAATATGGATTGGGAAAGCGTCGGGCAAAAGCATTTGATGGACCTCAACGAGATAGAAGAAATTTGTGCACTCGCCTATAACAATGCACGAATCTACAAGGAGAAAACAAAGCAATGGCATGACAAGAAACTATTGCCGCGGCAATTCATGCCAGGGCAACTAGTTCTCTTATTCAATTCTTGGCTAAAGCTTTTCCCGGGAAAACTGAAATCAAGATGGTCGAGACCATTCGAAGTTTTCAAACCATTCTCCCATGGTGCCGTGAAAATCAAGTCCATCACTGACGAACATGAATTCAAAGTTAATGGACAAAGATTGAAACACTACAACGGTGCCCATGTGGAACGTAACACAGAAGTGGTCACCTTAGGAGATGCATGAGCATGCTCTCCTTTCAATATTTTTTTCTTTTTCTTTTTATTTTCATTTTTATTTTTATTTTTTTTCTTTTCGAACTTATTATTATTATTATTATTTAATTTTGGTTAATTGTTCTTTTTAGGATAGATTTATTTGTTTTCTTTAAGATTAAAACTACATCTTTCTTTCATATTTATCTTTTTAAGTTTAAGAATTTCTTTGCACATCTTTATTTATTTTCTTTTATTAGTTTATATTTAATTTTAATCCTTATTTTATTTGTTTTTGAATTGTAGGAAAAGAGTTCAAGATAAAGAGGAATTTTGATTCAAGAAGGAAACTTCTTCAACAAGGAAATTAACGGGCTGAATCTAAGGCTTATATTAAGCCTCCAATTTACCCTAAATAAACCCCTAGTCGTCACCCTTCCCTAAATCAAAACCCCTTTCTTCTTTATTCCAAAATTAATCTCACCCACCATATTTACTACCTATCCTTTCTATTTAACCCATCACCCTTAACTTCCAAGAAACCTATTCCTACTTTTCATCTTGCAACTCTTTAGTTTTTTGCTTCTTTTCTTTGTTTTTACCAAACTCACAACTAAGATCATCCATGGCATCCAAAATCAAATTTTTGGTTCATCCAAGTTCCTCCAAAGAACCAAGATACAAGAAGTTTGCAACACCGGTGGTTAAAGAAAGATTTCACTCCAAGTTTGAAAGCTGAAAGATTGGCAAAGAATAAGGCTTTGAATACTCCAACTCTCATCAAGATTTCGGCCTTGAACCATTCATCTTCGAAAGGATTGTACATCAAAAGTGGCAAATCTTTTGCCATCAATCGGAACCGGGTAACATCTCATGGGTAAGAGAATTCTATGCCCACTCAGCTAACCCGGATAATCCTTATGTTTTTGTTCGTGACAAGGCTATATTCAAAAGCCCCAAAAACATCAACACCTTTTACGGGCTCTACATTGAGAAGGACGAGCATCAAGCCTTTTTTGATCAACTCACGCCCAAGCAACTCGACAAGGTGCTTCAAGAACTCACTCTACCGGGAACTCATTGGAATGACGGTAAATACAAGGGCACACGGTAAATCGCCTTGGCTTAAACCCGAGGCAAAATTATGGAATAAGTTTGTTAAAACTTCTTTAATGCCCACCACACACAATACTATCGTCGATACACCTCGTCTTTTGCTCATACATTCTATCTTGCATAATCGCATCATTAACATTGGAAAAATTATTTGTGATGAGATTTTTGTATGTAGCACAAAAGAAAAGGGTTCTCTTTTCTTCCCTTGCTTAATTTCCAATCTTTGCAAGGAGATGCATTTCCCAAGTGAGTCCACTGATGAAAAGGCCCTACCAAAGTCCGGTTGGAATCGAGCACAAATCTGAAAACTAATGGAAGAGGCACCGGTAAAATCCCCAACGCCTTCAATTGTCGCGGCAACTCCTGCCACCTCGGCAACTCCTAATGCCCAAGCAACTGATACTCGGACAACAGCCCCAGGACAACTTGAAGCACTCTTACAACCGTTGGCGAACCACCTTAGGCAAATTGAAGACCGGCAACTAATGTTCATATGGTACATGAAGGATCACAACAATGCCATCACCCAAGTCATCCTGGAAAAGTACCCAGAAAGCCGCGTGTCGTTCCCAATCTTTCCTGTCAAAAACCTTGCCATGGCAACCAATGAAGCAGTCGCCACGGCAACCGCAACAGATGATGCCGCGACAACCTACACCGCGCCTGCCCAAGCAGTTGCCACGACAACCAATACTGAAGATGTCACAGCAACCAAAGCTAAAGACGCCCCGGCAACCACTGCAAAAGCCAAAGGTAAAACACCTATGCCCGAATCAAATCGTACTGAATCATTGTCTAATTTTACAGATTCGGGCGAGTCCTCTATTGCACCAACAAAGACCACACCAATCGAATCCTCCAAGCCCAAGCGAAAAGCCAATGACATTGACGAAGAGGACGATGAGGACAACCCCGTACGAGGATCGATTCCACCATCGGCAACAAGGAAGCAACCACCGCGTTCAAGTAAAAGAATCAAGACACCGACCAAAAGGAAACTAATCATCCACGACGACGAACTCTCAGAGTAAGTCCTCGTTTGCATTTTACTCTTCTTTATTTTTATTTTTCTTTATTGCATGCATTGAGGACAATGCCTTACTCGAGTTTGGGGTGGATTGTTATTATTTAGTTATCATGTTTAGTTGCATTCATCTTAAGTATTGCATTTAGGATACATAATTACTTGCCATGCCTTTAGCTGGAACAAGAATTGCCTAGATTTGATGAATATCCGATGATGACTTTGCCAATGTACTTAATTGATTGAACATTTTATTCTAGGATAAACGTGGAAACACTTAGAACCGTACTATGATGCTAAACTTGATGAAACACTGTGTGGCTTGATTGATTTAAGGAATTCTAGTGAACTTAGGTTGATAGTTAAAAAATTGGGGGATTAGAATAAAAATTGGATGACTGCTAGAGGTGCCCAAAATTGGCTCTAGTATGTGCTAAAAATTGATCGCTAGAGGTGCCCGAAATTGGCTCTAGTATGTGCTAAAAATTGATAGCTAGAGGTGCCTGAAACCGGCTCTAGTTAAAACATGTTAAAAGAACCCAATGAAGTAATTTGAAAACCTCTTGTTTGTATAGAATATGAAAAATCAACTTGCACACAACTCCACACACACTCACAAGCATTATAGTTTGATTCCGAGTAACTCCTAAGTTTTTCGAAAAATGAAAAGCCAATCATACTTTGTGCCCCGTTTCTGAGAATTAAAATCAAGTTCAAAGCTAAGTTTGTGAAAATTGAAGTCTTGGCGGGTAATTATTAGTTTACATTGCTTGAGGACAAGCAAAGTTCGAGTTTGGGGGTGTGCTAAGTGTTCAAAAGTACTATTTTTATTACCATCTTTGTTCATATCATTGCTAGACTTAGGCTCATATTAGTTGCATTATTAGTCATTTATGCATGTTTGCATCGTTTCCTTGGTGGACAAGCTTGATTTCATATTTTGCTCAATTTTGGGGAAAAAGATATTGCTTTGGTATGTTTTGTGTGTGTGTGCAGAATCACTTGCCAAAGCAAGGCCGGAACCAGTTGCCAGGGCAATGCATGAAGGAGATGCCGAGCTAGTTGCCAGGGCAATGCATGAAGGAGATGTCGAGCTAGTTGCCAGGGTAATTTTCGACAAGGAATAAGATGATATGGTAGTCGAAATTGATGACTAGATAAGCCCAAGATGACGTGGAGTAAAGTTAAATCCCAAAGGATTTTGATTTCCATGAAGAGGTTAAAGAGAAATTAAATCCCAAGAAGATAGGAGAAGTTTTAGAAGGAATTTAAATATGATAAAGAATTATATTCTTTAAAGATAATTTAATTCTAACTTAACTTCCTCCTAAAAAAAAGACTTTGACCTAGCCCTATAAATTAAAGACCATGCCGTCAACTCTAAGGGGAGAGAGAAGAGAGAATTTTCGACAAAGAGATCAAGGGAGATTTCGACAAAAGCTTTGGAGAGATTTCGACAAGGCTTCAACCATTTTTCATCTTTTTCTTTCTTGTTCAATTAGGTTTATGCTAGGAATTCTTTGTCTTGTTTTTCTTTGGAACCTAACCATGAACTAAATCTATATGGATAAGGTTATTGTGTCTTGTGGTTGTGAGAAACAATTGGATTTTGTTTAGGTAATAAGAGTTTGCACTTTCAATTCAAGGTTTACTCATTCTTGGTTTTTCTTCTTGTTTGCGAGTGAATTGGTAGAGGATCTCGTAACTTCATCTATTTATCTAATATCGGGAGAGTTAGATTCAATAAACGAATGAGTGTGGTCTTTATTCAATCTATTGATGGTGAAGATTAATCCAGCTTAGGAATAAGTTAAGGATTTCAACGGCTAAGAGAAGCGCAAGATTGTTTGTTGTTCACCCTTGATTCACGCATGGATATATTATCAAGGCATGAACAAATAGCTAGAGTTTCGACATAGGGATAAGAAGAAACCATTGAAGAACTCTCTGCCGAACCTTGAAGTTACTGCCCAGCCGCCCAAGTAGTTGCCCAGCTAGTCGCCCAGACAACCATCGATTAGTTGCGAAGGCAACCCCGCTGTGCAAGTTGCCCTTGCACTCTTTTACCAAGACGATCCAATCGGCTATCACACCTCAACTCACGATAACCTGGCCTATTTTCTCTCATTTAATTACATATTCTTTTACTTATTTGCTTTCTAGTTTAGTTGTTAGTTAAAACTCCTACAATCTTCTACTTGTGTTTCTTTTACTTTTTACAGTGCAAGAGATTAGATTCTTGAAGTGGCACCAATCCTTGTAGAGACGATATCTTTTATACTATAACTTGCGACGTGTACACTTGCACAATTACGGAGCACTTATTACGCGCAACAGTGGCCTCCAATCTAAGATGGCTTGGATTTTCTTCGGGTCTACCTGGATGCCTACCGATGAAACGATGTAACCCAAAAAGGAGACTTCAGTGAGCTAGAATTCACATTTGCTGAACTTAGCATATAGCTGCTTTCCCGGAAGATTTGAAGCACAATGCGTAAGTGCTCTTGATGCTCAGCTCGTTTCTTAGAATAAATCAGGATGTCATCAATGAATACCACTACGAACTTATCTAGATAGGGTCAAAAACTTGATTCATAAGATCCATAAAAGTTATCGGTGTATTGGTTAGCCCAAAGGGCATCACCAAGAATTCGTAGTGGTTGTATCTTGCATGGAAAGTTGTTTTAGGCACATCACATTTTTTCACCTTCATTTGGTAGTACCCAGACCTCAAATCAATCTTGGAAAACATGAAAGCATCTTTGAGTTGATCGAAGAGATCATCAATCTTTGGAAGAGGGTACTTATTCTTTATGGTCACTTTTTCACCGTCTTGTCTTAACAAATAGGATTGGTGCTCTTTAAAGTGAAGAGCTTTGTTGGATAAAACCTTTATCAAGGAGTTCTTAGATTTGGGTCTTGAGTTCCTTAAGTTTAATAGGGGCCGTTCTATACGGTGCAATATAAACCAGAGTTGTCCCAGGTTACAACTCAATTCCAAATTCCACTTCACGAGTGGGTGGTAATCCCGAGAGTTCATCGGGAAAGACATAAAAAATTTACTCGCCGTGTCGATGTCTTGCAACTGAGGTTCATCTACAATGGTATTTAAGGATGGATTCCTAATTTTATTGTCAATGAGGGTTATACTTTCCTTACCAAGGCCTCAAAGGTATAACTTCTTCTTACCACAATCCACCCAGGCTTGATGCTCTCCAAGCAAATCAAGTCCTAGGATTGCGTCAAATTCATGAATTGGGAGGGCCATCAAATTGGACGAAAATGGAATTCCTTGAATCATCAAGGGACAATTCTTACAAATTAAACCGATAGTGACATTATCGCCTAATGGATTGGTTATATGGATCTTGGACATCAATGGTTTGGAGGGCAACTTGAATTTCTTGATTAACACATTGCTAATGAAGGAATGCATGGATCCAAGATCTATCAATGCATAAATAGAATAAGAAAATAACTCAACGGTACCTGCAATGATGTCTGTATCGCCATCCTCCTCCATGCTCTAAATGTGATACACTTGGGCAAGGGCCTTGGAATTCACATGGTTAGACGCAATGTTGGAGCCGCGAGACTTTCTGGTGGTTCTGATGTAACAGGCCTTGGTCCCTTACCCTTAAAAGGTTGGTTAGATGGCGAAGGGTTTACTAGTGCTGCAACGTTCATGGATGGGTTCTCAGGACAATCTATAATAAAGTGGCCTTGCTCGCCACAGAAATAACAAGCTCTAGATTTCTTGCGACATTCTCTAGAATAATGCCTTTTTTGACAATAATTATAAACAAGATACTATGCTTCCTTCCTCGAGCCTCTAGTACTCTCCATTGAAGTAGTTCTTGCAACGGAATGAGATACAGACTGTGGTTTTGATAAATAGCCAGGTCAGAAAGGTTATCGGTAAGATTGTTGCTTTGATCCTTGTTGTCTTCCCTTTTTGAAAGGTGTTGCGCGTAATAAGTGCTACGCAATTTTGCAAGTATACACGTTACAAGTTATAGTATAAAAGATATCATCTCCAAAAGGATTGGTGCCACTTCAAGAATCTAGTCTCTTGCACTGTAAAAAGTAAAAGAAAACACAAGTAAAGGATTATAGGAGTTTTAACTAATGACTAATCTAGAAAGCAAATAAGTAAAAGGTGATGTAATTAGATGAGAGAGATAGGCCAGGTTATCGGGAGTTGAGGTGTGATAACCGATTGGATCGTCTTGGTAAAAAAGTGCACGGGGCAACTCAGTTGCCGTGGCAACTTGCACAACGGGGTTGCCTTGGCAACTAATCGATGGTTGCCTGGGCGACTAGTTGGGAAACTACTTGGGCGTCTGGGCAGCAACCTTCAAGTTTCGGCAGAGCGTTCTTCAATGGTTTCTTCTTATCCCTAAGTCAAAACTCTAGCTACTTGTGCATGCCTTGCTAATACATACCTGCGTGAATCAAGGGTGAACAACAACCAATCTTGCGCTCCTCTTAGCCGTTGAAATCCTTAACTTATTCCTAAGCCGGATTAATCTTCACCATCAATAGATTGAATAAAGATCATATTCATTCGTTTCTTGAATCTAACTCTCCCGATATTAGATAAATAGATGAAGTAACGAGATCCTCTCCCAATTCACTCACAAACAATAATAAGAACCAAGAATGAATAAACCTTGAATAGAAAAGTGCAAACTCTTATTACCTAAACAAAATCCAATAGTTTCTCACAACCACAAAACACAATAACCATAGCCAAATAGATTTAGTTCATGGCTAGGTTCCAAAGAAACACAAGATAAATAATCCCTAGCATGAACCTAATTGAACAAGAAAGAAAAAGATGAAGGATGAAGCTTGTCGAAATCCTCATTGCCCTAGATGCTTGTCGAAAATTCTCTCTTCCCTCTCTTTTTGGAGTTGACGGCATGGCCTTTAATTTATAGGGCTAGGTCAAATTCCTTCTTTGAGGAGGAAGTTAAGTTGGAATTAAATTATCTATAAAGAATATAATTCTTTATTATAATTATATTCCTTCTAGAACTTCTCCTATCTTCTTGGAATTTAATTCTTCCTTAATCTCTTCAAGGAAATCAAACTCCTTTGGGATTTAGCTTTGCTCCACGTCATCTTGGGCTTGTCTAGTCATCAATTTTGACTACCATATCACCTTATTCTTTGTCGACAATTGCCCTGGCAACTGGCTCGGCGTCTTCTTCACAAGTGATCCTGCACATACACACGAAACACACCAAAGCAGCATCTTTTCCCACAAAAACTACCAAGTTATGTAATTAAGCTCAACGATGGAAGGAAACATGGATTAATGCATGAATGGATAATTATGCAACTAATATGAGCCTAAGTCTAACAATAATATGAGTAAAAAGGGTAAGAAAAATAGTACTTTTGAACACTTATCACACCCCCAAACTCGAACTATTGCTTGTCCTCAAGCAATGCAAACTAATAATTACCTACCAAGACTTCAATTTTCACAAACTTAGCTTTGAACTTAATTTCAATTCTCAGAACCGGGGCACAAAGTATGATTGGCTTTTCATTTTTCAGAAAACTTAGGAGTTACTCGGAATCAAACTATAATGCTTGTGAGTGTGTGCGGAGTTGTGTGCAAGTTGATTTTTCGGATTCTATGCAAACAAGAGGTTTTCAAATTACTTCATTGGGTTCTTTTTAACATGTTTTAACTAGTGCCAGTTTTGGGCACCTCTAGTGTTTTGTTTTCGACTAAAGCCGGTTTCGGACACCTCTAGCGATCAATTTTTTTTAGCACATGCTAGAGCCAGTTTCGGGCACCTCTAGCGAAAAAAAATTTTTTAGCACATGCTAGAGCCAATTTCGGGCACCTCTAGTATTCATCCATTTTTTATTCTAATCCCCCAATTTGTTTAATTATCAACCTAAGTTCACTAGGATTCCTTAAATCAATCAAACCACAACAGAGTTTCATCAAATTTAGCATCATAGTAAAATTCTAAGTTTTTTTTCCATGGTTATCCTAGAATAAAAATTCTATCAATTAAGTGCGTTGGAAGAGTCATCATCGGATATTCATCAAATCTAGGCAATTCTTGTTCCAACTAAAGGCATGGCAAGCAATTTATGTATTCTAAATGTAATACTTAAGATGAATGTAACTAAACATGGTAACTACTAATAACAATCCCCCCACAAACTCGAGTGAGGCATTGTCCTCAATGCATGTATTAAATAAAAATAACGAAAAATAAAATGCAAACTAGGACTTACTCCGAGAGTTCGTCATCGTGGATGATTAGTTTCCTTTTGGTCGGTGTCTTGATTCTCTTGCTTGAACGCGATGGTTGTTTCCTTTTTTCCGGTGGTGGAATCGATCCTCGTACAGGGTTGTCCTCATTGTCCTCTTCATCAATGTCATTGGTTTTTCGCTTGGAGGATTCAATTCGTACGGTCTTTGTTGGTGCAATGGAGGACTCGTCTGAATCTGAAAAATCAGAAAATGATTCCGTAGGAGTTGATTCGGGCATAGGTGATTTACCTTTGGCTTTTGTAGTGGTTGTCGGGACGTCTTTAGCTCTGGTTGCTGTGGCATCTTTAGGGTTGGTTGCCGTGGCATCAGCTTGTGCAGGCACGATGTAGGTTGCCGCAGCATCATCTGTTGTAGTTTTTGTGGCGACTACTTCATTGGTTGTCGGGGCAACGATCTCGGCAGGAAAGATTAGGAATGGAACGCGATTGTCCGGGTACTTTTCTAGGATGACTTGGGTGATGGCATTGTTGTGCTCCTTCATGTACCTCATGAACATTAGTTGATGGTCTTCAATTATCCTTAGGTTGCTCACCAATGATTGCAAGAGTGCTTCAAAGTGTCCTGGGGTTGATGGCCGAGTTGCCCGGGCGTTAGGTGCTTGGGCATTAGGGATTGCCGTGGCGGCAGGAGTTGTTGCGGCAATTGGAGGCCTTGAAGATTTTTTCGGTGCCTCTCCCATTAGCTTTTGGATTTGTGCTTGATTCCAACCGGACTTTCGTAGGGTCTTTTCATCGGTTGACTCACTTGGAACATGCATCTCCTTGCAAAGATTAGAAATTAAGCAAGGGAAGAAAAGAGAACCCTTATCTTTTGAGCTACATACAAAAATCTCATCACAAATAATTTTTCCAATGTTAATGATGCGATTATGCAAAATAGAATGTATGAGCAAAAGACGTGGTATATCAATGGTAGTATTGTGTGTGGTGGGCATTAAAGAAGTTTTAACAAACTTATTCCATAGTTTTGCCTCGGGTTTAAGCTGAAGGCGATTTATCGTGCCCTTGTATTTACCGTCATTCCAATGAGTTCTCGGTTGAGTGAGTTCTTGAAGCACCTTGCTGAGTTGCTTGGGCGTGATTTGATCAACAAAGGCTTGATGCTCGTCCTTCTCAATGTATACCCCGTAAAAGGTGTTGACATTTTCGGGGCTTATGAGTATGGCCTTGTCACGGAAAAAAACATAAGGATTATCCAGGTTAGGTGAGTGAGCATAGAATTCTCTTACCCATGAGATGTTACCCGGTTTCGATTGATGGCAAAAGATTTGCCACTTTTGATGTGCAATCCTCTTGAAGATGAATGGTTCAAGGCCGAAATCTTGATGAGAGTTGGAGTATTCAAAGCCTTGTTCTTCATAAATCTTCCAGCTTTCAAACTTGGAGTGAAATCTTTCTTGAACCACCGGTGTAGCAAACTTCTTGTATCTTGGTTCTTTGGAGGAACTTGGATGAACTAAAAATTTAATTTTGGATGCCATAGATGATCTTGGTTGTGAGTTTTGTAAAAAAAATAAAACAAAATAAAAGAAACTAAAGAGTTGCAAGATAAAAAGTAGGAATAGGTTATGGGTGATGGGTTTTATAGAAAAGATAGGTGGTAAATATGGTGGGTGGGATTAGGGGAAGACGAAAAAGAGGGTTTTGGTTTAGGGGAAGGGTGACGGCAAGGGGGGTTTAATTAGGGTAAGTTGGAGGCTTTATATAAGCCTTAGATTCAGCCCATTAATTTCCTTGTTGAAGATGTTTTCCTTCTTGGATCAAAATTCCTCTTTATCTTGAACTTTTTTCCTACAATTCAAAGACAAATCAAATAAGGATTAAAATTAAAGATAAACTAATAAAAGAAAATAAATAAAGATGTGTAAAGGGATTCTTAAACTTAAAAAGGTAAAAAAAATCTATCCTAAAAAAGCAAATAATCGAAAGTAATAAAAAATAAAAAATTAAAAATAAATAGTTCGACAAAATTAAAAAGAAAAATAAAAAGAAAAATAAAATAAAAATAAAATATCGAAAGGAGAGCATGCTCATGCATCTCCTAAGGTGGCCACTTCTTTGTTACGTTCCACATGGGCACCATTGTAGTGCTTCAATATTTGTCCATTAACTTTGAATTCATGTTTGTCAGTGATGAACTTGATTATCACAGCACCATGGGAGAATGGTTTGACAACTTCGAATGGTCCCGACCATCTTGATTTCAGCTTTCCCGGGAAAAGTTTTAGTTGAGAATTGAATAGTAGAACTAGTTGCCCTGGTGTGAATTGTCGTGGCAATAGTTTCTTGTCATGCCATTGCTTTGTTTTCTCCTTGTAGATTCGTTCATTGTTATAGGCGAGTGCACAGAATTCTTCTATCTCGTTGAGGTCCAACAAACGCTTTTGTCCGGTACTTTCCCAATCCATATTCACGATCTTGATTGCCCAGTATGCCTTGTGATCGATTTCCACCGGTAGATGGCATGTTTTGCCATAGACAAGTCGGAAGGGGGACATACCTAAGGGTGTTTTGAATGCAGTGCGATATGCCCAAAGTGCGTCATCTAGTCTTAATGACCAATCCTTCCTAGAGGGATTTACAACTTTCTCAAGTATACCCTTCAATTTCTGGTTGGAAATTTCTGCTTGTCCGTTGGTTTGTGGGTGATATGTCGTGGCAATCTTGTGTGATACGCCGAAGCGTTGCAACATCTTGGCAATAAGACTGTTGTCAAAATGCTTGCCTTCGTCACTGATATTTGCTCTCGGCATCCCAAATCGTGTAAATATGTTTTTCCTGTAAGAATCGTTGCACGGTCTTGGAATCGTTGTTTGGAACTACAGTTGCCTCAACCCATTTAGACACGTAGTCGACGACAAGTAGAATGTAGAGATTGTCGAATGAAGATGGGAAAGGTCCCATAAAATCGATCCCCCATACATCAAACAATTCCACCTCGATGATGTTCTGGAGTGGCATCTCATGTCGTCTAGAGATATTGCTCATCATCTAGCAACGATCACATTGGTTGTAAAAGTTTTGGGCATCTTTGTACAATGTTGGCCAATACAACCTGGATTGCAAAACTTTAGCCGCGGTACGAGTTCCTCCAAAATGTCCTCCATAGGGTGAAGAATGGCATTGCCAGAGTACATTCTGTTGCTCTTCTTCAGGGACACATCGGCGTATAACCTGATCTTCACATTGTTTAAACAAAAGAGGCTCGTCCCAAAAGTAATGCTTAGCATCATGGCGGAACCGCTTCTTCCCTTGGTGAGTAATGTCATAAGGTAAAATACCACAATCAAGGAAATTAACTAAATCTGCGTACCAAGGTATTACCGAGGCATGTGCTACCGTGGTGACTACTCCCAAAATTGCTGAGGCATGCACGTCAAGGGCTGTTGCGGCATCGAGAGTTGTCGAGGCGTGCGCGTCAAGGGCTGCTGCGGTGTCGAGAGTTGCCGAGGCGTCGAGGGTTGCCAAGGCATGCGCTTCCATGGTTGCCGAGGAAACTAAAAGTTGTTCATCCGGGAATGCATCGCATATCTCTAGATACGCGTCCTCCTCCCTATTGCATTCTAAACGTGATAAGTGATCGGCCACTTGATTTTCTGTTCCTTTCATGTCCTTAATTTCAATATCAAATTCTTGTAAAAGTAATATCCAACGAATCAAACGAGGTTTGGCATCCTTTTTAGCAAATAGATATTTGATTGTCAAATGGTCCGTATGAACAATTACCTTTGTACCAACCAAATAGGATCAGAACTTGTCAAATGCGAAAACTACAGCTAGTAACTCTTTCTCCGTTTTTGTGTAATTCACTTAAGCATTATTAAGAGTTTTACTAGCATAGTATATCACATGGAAGGTCTTACCTGTGCGTTGGCCTAGGACTGCTCCTACCGCGAAATCACTTGCATCACACATGAGCTCAAAAGGTAGCGTCCAATCTGGTGGAACGACAATGGGTGTCGAGGCAAGCTTTTTCTTTAGGGTTTTGAATGCTTGGGTACAAGAATCATCAAAATCGAAGACTTTATCCTATTCAAGCAAATTGCACAAGGGTTTAGTGATTTTAGAAAAATTATGAATGAACCTCCGGTAAAAACCTGCATGTCTAAGAAAGCTTCGAATTCCTTTAACCGAACTTGGTAGGGGTAATCTCTCGATCACGTCCACCTTGGCTTTGTCTACTTCAATTCCATTGGATGAAATCTTGTGGCCGAGCACTATTCCTTCATCTTTCATAAAATGGCACTTCTCCCAATTGAGGACTAAATCAGTTTCTTCACATCTTGCCAACATCCTCTCTAAATTGCCGAGACAGCTGTCGAAGTTATTACCAAAAACAGAAAATTCATCCATGAAGATCTCAAGGAACTCTTCGACCATGTCTGAAAAGAGTGCCATCATGCATCTTTGGAAGGTTGCCGGGGCGTTACACAATCCAAACGGCATCATTCAGAAAGCATAAGTACCGTATGGGCATGTGAAGGTTGTCTTTTCTTGATCTTCTGATGCTATGGCAATTTGATTGTAACCTGAATAACCATCAAGAAAACAATAAAAGGGTTTACCTGCAAGACGGTCAAGCATTTGATCAATAAATGGTAATGGGAAGTGATCTTTCCTAGTGGCTTTGTTTAGCTTTTGATAATCCATACAAACCCTCCAAACGGTCATAGTCTTGGCTGGAATGAGTTCATTATTTTCATTACTTACCACCGTTATACCTCCCTTTTTCGGTACACATTGTACTGAACTTACCCATGTACTATCAGAGATAGGGTATATAATGTCGGCGTCAAGCTACTTGATGATTTCTTTCATTACAACCCCTTTCATGGCATGATTTAGTCTCCTCTAGGCCTCAATTGAAGGTTTGTGATCATCTTCCAACAAAATCTTGTGCATGCACACTGCTGGGCTAATTCCCTTCAAGTCGGCAATTGTCCACCCTATTGCCTTTTTGTGTAGCTTCAACATTTTGATCAACTTCTTTTCCTGCTCAGGCTGTAACTTAGAAGAAATAATTACAGGCAATGTATTATCGGTTCCTAAGTATATATATTTTAGTTGCTCTGGCAACTGCTTCAACTCAAGAATCGGTGGTTGTTCAATAGAGGGTTTTTCGAGCTTACCTTCCTTACCTGAGTAATCCAGTGGTTCAAAGTATGTACCTGGTCGATTGACTAGCCAATTTGCCTCTTTTTTTTGTTCCTCATCAACCGGTTCTTCATACTCCTCAGGTTCCTCTTGATCGGCAATGTAGTTACCGAGGCAACTAAATTCCTCGTCGAAGTTAAACTCTGCCGTGGCATGAAGAAGTTGGCATTCTTCTAGATCATCGGCATGCCTTAGTGTTTGGAACACATTTAGTTTAACTTGATGGTCATTCACCCTCATTGTGAGTTCTCCATTTTCAACATCGATCAAGGTTCTCCCTGTTTCTAGGAATGGTCTCCCGATAATGATAGGTGCATGCTCATCTACTTCACAATCCAAAATAATAAAGTCAGCGGGAAAAATAAATTTATCAACTTTTACCAGTATGTCCTCGATTTTTCCCTCTGGATGCACATAGGATCTGTCGGCTAGCTGTAGCATAACTGTTGTAGGTCTTGCCTTCCCGATTCCTAGTTTCTGGAAAACCGATTTAGGCATCAAGTTTATGCTAGCCCCAAGGTTGCATAATGCTTTCCCGACATGGTGGTTTCCAATGGAACAGGGTATTGTGAAACTTCCGGGATCCTTCAACTTAGGTGGCATACGATTGTGCAACATGGCCATGCATCCCTCTGTTGCGGCAACTGTTTCAAACTCTCCTAGCCTTGTTCTCTTGGACACAATGTCTTTAAGAAACTTGGCATAGTTCGACATTTGTTCAATTGCTTCCACCAATGGCAAGTTGATGTGGACTTGCTTTAGGATATCAAGAAACTTCTTGAATTGATATTCTTGCTTTTGTCACTTCAACCTTTGTGGGAATGGTGGTGGAAGTCGGATATCTTCGATTCTTTCATTGGTTTGGAACCTGATTGACGGCATTGCCGGGACAACTAGAGTTGCCGAGGTATTATCATCTGGGGTTGCCGAGGCATGCTTATCACAAGTTGCTGAAGCATCCTTATCGTTGGTTGCCGAGGCATGCTTATTGCCGGTTGCCGCGATAATTCCTGGTTCAGCATCTAAGGCTTTACCGCTAGGTTCGTCTTGATCTTTTTGTGGAGTTTTGTTTGATGAGTGGGCTTGAGCCTATTTAAGTTGTTGGCCACTTCTAGTGGTGATCGCCTTACATTGCTCATGGCCAGTTCCTCTTGCGATTTCAGTATCGCTAGGTAAACCTCCTTGCGGTCTAGTATTCAGGTTTTGAGCAAACTGTCCGACTTGATTTTCTAATGATTTGATTGCCGCCTCTTGGTTTTGCAATCTCATCTCGGTCTTGTTAATAAAAGCATCAGTTCTTTTTATGAAGTTACTATTCTCAGCCATATAAGATTCAGTTTTCATCATAAAAGCATTTAGAGAATTTCCAAAGAACTAGATGTTATCGGTTGTTGCTGCGGCAACTGTTGCCGTGGCATATTCTGCTGGAATCCTGATGCTTGTGCATTCTGATTGTTCTGGTTTAGAGCATTGTTGGGATTACTCCATGAAAAATTCGGGTGCTTCTTCCAAGCTGGATTGTATGTATTGGACATCACATTGTTGTTCCGGTTGTAATTCCCCACATAGAAGTTGGATTCCGGATTCTGCATACATTCAGAAGAATCATGGTTATCACCACATAACTCACAAAAAGAATCCATTACCTTGACCTCATGTGTGTTGTTTGGTTTTTGCATGTTCTGGACCATCTTGGTTAAAGTGGCCAATTGTGCCGAAATTGAGTCTGATGATCCCAGTTCATGTATTGTGGCTTGGCATCTAACTCCTCCTCTTCTAGCAGATGGGAATTGATAATCATTCTTGGCAAGCCTATTTAGAATTTGCATTGCTTCCTCTGGCGACTTATCTAGTAGTATGCCGTTTGCCGAGGCATCTAGCATCATCCTTGTTGGTGTATTCACAGCGTTGTAAAACATTGTGTCCACACTAGGAATCCGTGTAGGGGGCATTTGTGTAGAAGTTCTCTATATCACTCCCGAGCCTCATACATGGATTCATCATCTGCCTGCCGAAAAGAAGTAATGCCGTTACGAAGCTTATCAGTCAAATTTGTAGGATTAAACCGAGCAAGGAAATCACGACAAAGATCGGTCCAAGATCTTATTGATCCAGCAGGAATGCTATTCAACCATGCTTTCGCCCTATCCATCAGTGAATAGGGGAATAATTTTAATCGTAAAACATCGGGGCTCACTCCGTGTATTTTGAACGAGTTGCAAATCTCGAGGAAAGATTTAGATGTTGTCGTGCATCTTCAGTTGCTGAGCCGCCAAATTGACCAATTGTGGTGATCATATTAAACATTACCGGTTTCAACTCAAAGTGGTCGGCTTCAATTTCAGGTGCGACAACTCCTGGATTAAGTCCATCAAGATCTTCTTCAAGATAGTCTCGAATAGTTCTATTTCGTGCAAGAATCACTCCTCCTCCTGCTGGAACATCTTGATTCATATTGCCGTCTTGATTAGCCATTGCTACTCTTATCCTTCGTTTAAGTCTTTGTAAGGTTCGTTCGATTTCTGGATCAAAGGGATATTCTGGTGTAATCGGTCTTGCCCTGGTCATATACCAATGCAAAACCAAAGTTTGTTAGCCCTTTGAATCTTAAACAAGAAAAGTAAAAAGAAAGTGCAAGAAAATAAAAACAAAGTTGCTATTGCCAATCCCCGGCAACGGTGCCAAAAACTTGTTGCGCGTAATAAGTGCTACGCAATTGTGCAAGTATACACGTTGCAAGTTATAGTATAAAAGATATCATCTCCACAGGGATTGGTGCCACTTCAAGAATCTAGTCTCTTGCACTGTAAAAAGTAAAAGAAAACAAGAAAAGAATTATAGGAGTTTTAATTAAAAACTAATCTAGAAAGCAAATAAGTAAAAGGCGATGTAATTAGATGAGAGAGATAGGCCAGGTTATCGTGAGATGAGGTGTGATAGCCGATTGGATCGTCTTGGTAAAAAAGTACACGGGCAACTCAGTTTCCGTGGCAACTTGCACAACGGGGTTGCCTTGGCAACTAATCAATGGTTGCTTGGGCGACTAGTTGGGCAACTACTTGGGCGTCTGGGTAGCAACCTTCAAGGTTCGGCAGAGCGTTCTTCAATGGTTTCTTCTTATCCCTAAGTCGAAACTCTAGCTACTTGTGCATGCCTTGATAATACATCCCTGCGTGAATCAAGGGTGAACAACAACCAATCTTGTGCTCCTCTTAGCCGTTGAAATCCTTAACTTATTCCTAAGCCGGATTAATCTTCACCATCAATAGATTGAATAAAGATCATATTCATTCGTTTCTTGAATCTAACTCTCCCGATATTAGATAAATAGATGAAGTCACGAGATCCTCTCCCAATTCACTCGCAAACAAGAATAAGAACCAAGAATGAATAAACCTTGAATAGAAAAGTGCAAACTCTTATTACCTAAACAAAATCCAATAGTTTCTCACAACCACAAAACACAATAACCATAGCCAAATAGATTTAGTTCAAGGCTAGGTTCCAAACACGAGATCCTCCCCTTTTATTGGTTCAATATGCGTGGCTAAAATCTAATATATATGGCATACACGGCATGACAACAGAAATGTAAACATGAATGCATGGCATGGCATAAATGTGAGGCAACGCACACCCCTAAACCAAAGATGTGCATTGTCCTCAATGCATGAAAACAACACATATAAACAATTAAACAGAGAAATAAAATGCATGAACACGGGAAATACAATGACATGAAAAATATGCAAAAAGAGTTTCAAGAAGAGGAGGACTCCACTTTGGATGGTTCTTGTCTTGTGACGTGTGTCTTCCTCTTCAAAAAGATTCTACGACCAGGGGCCATGTGCTTCTTTCTTTTGAGGCTGGGCTTTGAAGCAGCATTGGAAGCACCAGCTTCCTTAACGATTTGCACCGACTCTGGTGTGGCAGAAGTGGCAGCAGACGAGGCAGGGGCAGTAGATTTTTTCTGGACTTCTTCTTCAGATTCTAGTGGTGTTTTGGACTTAGCAGATTCTACTTGAACAGGGGAGACTGGTACTGTTGCATAAGAGGGTGTTAGAGTATGAACGGATCGGGGACTGGCTAGCATGGCATCATCGTTGTAAAAGATTTCCATAGAAAAATTTGGGAAGGCTAGCATAGAGTCTGGGGACAATTTTTCAAGGATTTCTCGGATGGCAACGTCCCTGGCATAAATGTAATGCCATATGTTGTTGCTATGTTCCTCGGCTTTTTCCAGCTTTTGGAGAATCATCTTCTGGCATTGGTCGAATTGGCATAGCATTGCTACTAGCATAGAAGCTTCAGACTCAACCTTCGGTGCTTTTGACTTTGGTGCTGGCGTGACATCCTTTCCCTTACCTTTATCATTCGAATCGATGGTAGTGAGGTTTTTCAATACAGTCGGTGTGATTGTGGTTCCTTTCACTTCTTGGATTTTTTCAATTCGGTCTTGGGCACACCGTGCTTCATACAAATGTTAGAAATTAATAACGGAAATAACAAACCACCAGTTGGCTTACTAGCACATTTGTACGTTTCATCTATGATAATTCAGCCAACATTAATCTTCTTGCCTGTGATAATGGAATTCAGTAGTGCCACCCTCTCTTCCGATACAGTTTCATTGTGAGTCGTTAGCATTAAGTTTGCCTTGAGAAAGTGGTTCCACCCTCTCGGTTGTGATGTTAGTGCAAACCGCTTGATCGTTCGGTGCCCTTTTAAGGACACAATCCACTTAGTGCCTAGCTCACATAAATCTGCCAGCATCTTCTTTCTTTTGGCAGCGGTCATGGTGGCAACAAACTTTGCATTCTCGTCTTCATCATCTAACTCAAACATAGTATTGATGTACCCTTCATCAAACCGCACGTATTTTCCTCTAATTATTAAGAACGGATTGGCCTTGGTCGTTAGACGTACATAGAGCTCTCGAACAATGTTGGGAAAGATTTCGCCCTTTTGCTGGCAAAATAGTTCCCATTTGTGCTCGGTGACTACTGCCATGAAATCCGGGGTAAAACCTAAATTTCTCTCATTCTTGAAATCGAAGCTCTTTTCATAGAAAAACATCTTTGATGAGAAGTTGTCTTCATGCATCTGGCGGATTTCTTCATTGAAGAAGGTTTTGAAGGGTTTTGATGAAAAATCCATGGGAGCAAGGTCGAAAGTTTGATAAATATAAGAGAAAGATCGTGAATCTTTGTTTCTTGCTTGATAAAGATCGAAAGGGAAAAGTGAAAGGCTTTAGAACGGTTAGAGTAGATGAAGTAAAGGTTGAGTGTTTAATGGGGGTAATTAAAGTGGCCGAATTAAAAGGGGATAATGATGGTATTATGCGTGTATGGGGAAAATAAAAAGATTTGATTTGATAAAGGTGTAAGAGATAGGGATGATATGATAAGGGCGTAAATGATAAGGTAAGTTTAAAGTTTTGGAGTGATAAGTGGTTAAGTTGAATTTAAATTACAACTTATCCATTATTTGGCAGCTAGGGTTAGGTTTCAAAATTCCAATCTTCATAGGCTGAATTTAATCAAGCTAGGGTAAATCTTCTTTTCCCAAAATTACATCATCCACATGCCAAGCTTGTGCTGGCATTTTGACTGGAACACAGAATTCTCCCACTTGCAACCGTCTCATGCCAAGTTCTGCCTTGGCGTTATTCCTAACACACTAGATCTGCACACACTCAAAGATAACCTTTCAATGCAACAAAGAAAAATCAAAACTAAAAAGGAAAAATCAAATAAAGAAAATGCTGAAAAAGAAAAACATCTAACCTAATATTTACAAAATTTCAAAACCTGATGATGAAGTTATGGTACTTTTGCCAAGAGGATAACCTCCTTGGAATTCTTCTGATCACCTTCCAAATAGTGTTTTAAACGTTGGCCATTTACTTTGAAAATTTCTCCCGACTTCAGATTTTTAATGTCCACAGCTCCATGAACATATGGCTTTATAGCTTCAAAAGGGCATGACCATATCAACCTGAGCTTGCCTATAAATAATTTAAGCCTCGAGTTAAATAGTAGAACACGTTGGCCTACTTCAAAGTGTCTTGGCATGATTCTCCTATCATGTCAGTGTTTTGTCCTCTCCTTGTAGAGTCTGGCATTCTCATAGGCTTGTGATCTGAACTCTTCCAGCTCGTTTAGGTTTAATAATCTCTTTTCTCTAGCAGTTCTCGATGTCATATCAAGCGTTTTGATAGCCCAATATGCACGGTGCTTCATCTCCACCAGGAGATGGCATGTTTTTCCAAACATGAGTCTAAATGGTGAAGTAACCAAGAGAGTTTTAAATGTTATCCTGTAAGCCCACAAGGATTCATCTAGTCTCAAGGACCAGTCCTTCCTTGATGGATTCACCATCTTTTCAAGGATACTCTTGATTTCCTTGTCTGAAATCTCAGCTTGCCCATTTGTTTGGGGATGGTATGCCAATGGTAATCCTTTGTTGAATTTCATACCTGCACAAAGCTTTAGAAATTAGTTTGTATTTAAAATGGGTACCCTCATCATGATTAATCATTCTAGGGGCACTGTTGCGCATAATAAGTGCTACGCAATTGTGCAAGCATAAACGTCGCAAGTAATAAAGTGATATGAGTATCGAGTATTGTCTCCACAGGGATTGGTTTGGGCCACTTTGCTTAAGTTACTGCACTGTGAAAAGTAAAAACACAATTGATAATAGGAGTTCTAATTAACGAGAAAAGTAAAAGCAATAAACTAAAAGAGTAGATGAAAGAAAAAGAGAGAATAGGCCAGGTTATCGTGAGTTGAGGTGTGATAGCCGATTGGATCATCTTGGTAAAAGAGTACAAAGGCAACTCAGTTGCCGTGGCAACTTGCACAACGGGGTTGCCTTGGCAACTAATCGATAGTTGCCTGGGCAACTACTTGGGCGTCTGGGCAGCAACTTCAAGGTTCGGCAGAGCGTTCTTCAATGGTTTCTTCTTATCCCTAAGTCGAAACTCTAGCTACTTGTGCATGCCTTGATAATACATCCCTGTGTGAATCAAGGGTGAACAACAACCAATCTTGCGCTCCTCTTAGCCATTGAAATCCTTAACTTATTCCTAAGCCAGATTAATCTTCACCATCAATAGATTGAATAAAGACCATACTCATTCGTTTCTTGAATCTAACTCTCCCGATATTAGATAAATAGATGAAGTTACGAGATCCTCTCCCAATTCACTCGCAAACAAGAATAAAAGCCAAGAATGAGTAAACCTTGAATAGAAAAGTGCAAACTCTTATTACCTAAACAAAATCCAATTGTTTCTCACAACAACAAAACACAATAACCCCAACCAATCAAGTTAGTTCATGGTTGGGTTCAAAAGATATACAAAGAATAATCCCCAAACCATGAATCTAATGGAAGCAAAGAAGAAGAAGAAATCGGACTCTCTCCCTCCTTGCTATCTTGTCGAAATCTCTTCCTTCTTGCCCTTTGGAATTGTCGAAAATCCTCTCCTCTTGCTCTCTATGGAGTTGTTGAAATTCCCCTAATGCTCTCCCTCTAGATTGTCGAAATCTCCTTGCTATTTATAGGGCTAGGCCAAAGTCCTTTGAGGAGGAGTTTGAGTTGGAATTAAATTATCTTTAAAGAATATAATTCTTTATTATAATTGTATTCCTACTAGAACTTCTCCTATCTTCTTGGAATTTAATTCTTCTTTAATCTCTGCATGGAAATCAAATTCCTTTGGGTTTGGGCTTTGCTCCACGTCATCTTGGGCTTGTCTAGTCATCAATTTCGACATCCCTATTGCATTTTCTCTTTGTCGACAATTGCCATGGCAACTGGCTCGGCTTCTCCTTCATGCATTGCCACGGCAACTAGCTCGGCATATCCTTCATGCATTGCCACGGCAACTAGCTCGGCATTGCTTTGGCAAGTGATCATGCACATACACACAAAAAACACACCAAAGCAGCATCTTTTTCCACAAAAATCACCAAGTTATGTAATCAAGCTCAACAAAGGAAAGAAACATGAATTAATGCATGAATAACTAATTATGCAACTAATATGAGCTTAAGTCCAACAATAATATGAGTAAAAAGGGTAATAAAAATAGTACTTTTGAACACTTATCACGCCCCAAACTCGAACTATTGCTTGTCCTCAAGCAATGCAAACTAACAATTACACCGCCAAGACTTTAATCATCAAAGACATGCTTCAAACTTGAATTCAAACCTCGGAACCATGGCACAAAGTATGATCACCTTTTAAATTTTTCAGATAGCACAAAAATTTCTCGGAACAAAACTATAATGCTCGTGACAATGTGTGTGCGTAGTTGTGTACAAGTTGATTTTCAAGATTCTATGTGAACAATAGGCTTTTATCAATTTAATTGTCAGGGCATTTATTTTCATTTTCACTAGAGCCAATTTCGGGCACCTCTAGCAAAGTAAGCAATTTCTTATTTTATTTTAGTCGACTAGAGCCAATTTCGGGCACCTCTAGCGATTCTTTAATGTGCATTAACTACTAGAGCCAGTTTCGGGCACCTCTAGCAAGAAAGTGTATTTACTACTAGAGCCAGTTTTGGGCACCTCTAGCAAGAAATTAACTTTTAATTTTCAATTTTAAATTTACCCAAATTTTAAGCAACCTAAGTTCACTAAGTTTCTTTGAATCAACAACCCACAACCGTGTAAAAAAATTCAGCATCATAGTAAAATTCTAAGTTCTTTTCATGCAATCCTAAAATTAAAGGTTATTTCAATTAAGTGCAGTGGCAAAAATTCATCATTGGATATTCAACAAGTTTTAAGCAATTATATCCAATTAAAGGCATGGCAAGTAACATATGCAACCTATATGTGATTGCTAAAGATGAATGCAACTAAACATGAAACTAACTAGAAACCAACACCCCCCCAAACTCGAGAGAAGCATTGTCCTCAATGCACGTAAAAGTGGAACAAAATTTAAAAGAAACTAAATGAAATGAGTTAGTCAGAGAGGTCGTCACCTCGAGTGATGAGTTTCCTTCGTGCCGTTTGCTAGATTCAATTTCCGGTCAGTGGTTGAATGCTTGTGGCTGGTACCGCGTGAATAGCATTGCCTTGATTTGATCCATGTTTGCCGATGCAGGTTTACTTGCATGAGCATCAGTAGTTGCCGAAGCCATTGTTGTTGCCTGGGCATCGCCAGTTTTTGTTGTAGTTGCTGTGGCGAGTAGTCGGCAGTGAATTTCCTTAGCATAGTAGTTGTGAGTCTTGTTGTGAAAAAGAAAACAAAGAAAACCTAAAAACTAAAGATAATGAAGAAAAATAAAATCTCCTAAAAATAAAAATGAAAACAAAAAGAAAAAGAAAATATTGAAAGGAGAGCATGCTCAGGCATCTCCTAAAGTGACCACTTCTAATGTTACTGCATATCTGAGAAAACTTGAGGAGAGTCGTTTCCGATACTTCTTATAGTCCATCCGTACCCTCCATCGGGTGACAATATTGCCCAAAAAGAGTTGGGCCAATGTGCTCCCAGCTACTCCCTTTTGCATTACCATGGTGGAGGTGTCTTTCTTCTTTGTTCGCTTGTAGTCCATGTATACTCTCCACCTTTCTACTATTCCTGAAGGCACAAATATATTAATAGGAAAAATTATATCCATTCTCAACCATTCACTTACCTCATTCTTGTCGACTTCTATCATGGTTGGATGTAGCCTTTGTTGTCGTGGCAATTGCTGCTCAAGCCAATTGCCGTGGCAATCAGTTGTCAAATTTTGCTTTAAGTCAAGGGAAGAATCAATTTTCTGAAGAGCTTTATGAATCCAAGCACCTTTTTCTTTTGGCCTCTCAAACATCTCCATCAGTAGAGATTTCGATGGCTTCAAATCTACCAACCTTGGTTCCTCAAGACATACCTGCAATGGACGAGGTGAGTTTTTAAAGAATTCAAAAGGTTCAACTATTACCTGCTCATATTCCATTGGCAAAGTATTATCATCTCGTTGATCTTGCATGTGATCGTGTAATTGCCGTGGCAATTGTAGATGAGAGCAATCTACACATTCCTGCTTCAACATCAACGTTATAACTTTCTTGGCATCAGGTTCCTCAGAATTTGTTGTAGTTTTGTTGTTCTCAGCTTCACCGAGTGTTGTCGCGGTATTGCTCTGTTCAGGCTCCTCAATCATTGCCGAGGTAATTTGTTGTTCAAGCTCATCATGTGTTGGGCAGTCTCTCTCATTGGCATCCTCTTGACTTTGAGGTTCTAGTTGTTCCTCACACATCGGAGAGATTTCTTTGCATTTCTCCTTATCCTCTTGCCTTGGGACGTCAGTATCCCTAGGAATGAATTCTTGGTGCATGTTATCCATGACATATGTGGATCTCCTCAATTGATCTTCTGAATCCCCTAAGGTTGCATCCCACTGAGCTATCCTCGTATCCATAGATTTTGATAGCTCTCGAATCTCTTCAATTGATCTGTCAAGTCTAGCCAAGGAAGCTAGTAACGTTTCCTCCAAGGAATTGGAATGCTCTTGAAAAGGACTATATTGCCATGGCATATCTGTTGCTGCGGCAAAATTGTTATGGAAAAAAAATTTTGAGCTTTTTGACCATACCATGAAGAATTTTGTTGTTGGTTCCCTCTATGGTCCTTCATGTAGTTATATGCACCGAAAATGTGAGGGCAATTTTCAAACACATGATGTTCTCCACACATAGCACAAGATTTTTCCACGGTATAAGTTCTTTGGGCTTTTCTCGGTTGGTATAGGTAATCATCAAAGGGTGCAAGAAACTCTTGATTGGATTGATTAATATCTTCCAACATCATCTCTCGAATAGATCGGCTTTTATTTCCCGACATGTTGATGTCCCTTAACTTGTAGCGCACCTAATTTTTTTTTGATAAAACAAACAAAAAGAAAAGTTAGTAAAACTAAGAGAAAAAAATGCAATAACAAAAACAACTAACACCAATTGCCAATCCTCGGCAACGGCGCCAAAAACTTGTTGTGCGTGATAAGTGCTACGCAATTGTGCAAGTATACACGTCGCAAGTAATAAAGTGATATGAGTATCGAGTATCATCTCCACAGGGATTGGTTTGGGCCACTTTGCTTAAGTTACTGCACTGTGAAAAGTAAAAACACAATTGATAATAGGAGTTCTAATTAACGAGAAAAGTAAAAGCAATAAACTAAAAGAGTAGATGAAAGAAAAAGAGAGAATAGGCCAGGTTATCGTGAGTTGAGCTGTGATAGCCGATTGGATCGTCTTGGTAAAAGAGTGCAAAGGCAACTCAGTTGCCGTGGCAACTTGCACAACAGGGTTGCCTTGGCAACTAATCGATAGTTGCCTGGGCAACTAGTTGGGCAACTACTTGGGCGTCTGGGCAGCAACTTCAAGGTTCGGTAGAGCGTTCTTCAATGGTTTCTTCTTATCCCTAAGTCGAAACTCTAGCTACTTGTGCATGCCTTGATAATACATCCCTGCGTGAATCAAGGGTGAACAACAACCAATCTTGCGCTCCTCTTAGCCGTTGAAATCCTTAACTTATTCCTAAGCCGGATTAATCTTCACCATCAATAGATTGAATAAAGACCATACTAATTCGTTTCTTGAATCTAACTCTCCCGATATTAGATAAATAGATGAAGTTACGACATCCTCTCCCAATTCACTCGCAAACAAGAATAAAAGCCAAGAATGAGTAAACCTTGAATAGAAAAGTGCAAACTCTTATTACCTAAACAAAATCCAATTGTTTCTCACAACAACAAAACACAATAACCCCAACCAATCAAGTTAGTTCATGGTTGGGTTCAAAAGATATACAAAGAATAATCCCCAAACCATGAATCTAATGGAAGCAAAGAAGAAGAAGAAATCGGACTCTCTCCCTCCTTGCTATCTTGTCGAAATCTCTTCCTTCTTGCCCTTTGGAATTGTCGAAAATCCTCTCCTCTTGCTCTCTATGGAGTTGTCGAAATTCCCTTAATGCTCTCCCTCTGGATTGTCGAAATCTCCTTGCTATTTATAGGGCTAGGCCAAAGTCCTTCTTTGAGGAGGAGTTTGAGTTGGAATTAAATTATCTTTAAAGAATATAATTCTTTATTATAATTGTATTCCTACTAGAACTTCTCCTATCTTCTTGGAATTTAATTCTTCTTTAATCTCTGCATGGAAATCAAATTCCTTTGGGTTTGGGCTTTGCTCCACGTCATCTTGGGCTTGTCTAGTCATCAATTTCGACATCCCTATTGCATTTTCTCTTTGTCGACAATTGCCATGGCAACTGGCTCGGCGTCTCCTTCATGCATTGCCCTGGAAACTAGCTCGGCATATCCTTCATGCATTGCCCTGGCAACTAGCTCGGCATTGCTTTGGCAAGTGATCCTGCACATACACACACAAAAACACACCAAAGCAGCATCTTTTTCCACAAAAATCACCAAGTTATGTAATCAAGCTCAACAGTGGAAAGAAACATGAATTAATGCATGAATAACTAATTTGCAACTAATATGAGCTTGAGTCTAACAATAATATGAGTAAAAAGGGTAATAAAAATAGTACTTTTGAACACTTATCAGGCACCAAATCGAGTAAAAATGTGTTTATGCAAGAACTTGGCAACAACCTTAGCATTGTTTGTTGGAAATGCAATAGCTTCAACCCATTTGGATACATAATCCACAGCTACAAGGATATACAGATTTCCAAACGATGGAGGAAATTGACCCATAAAGTCTATCCCCCATATATCAAATAAGTCCACATGCATAATATTTTAGAGTGTCAATTGGTGTCTGCCAGAGATGTTCCATGTCCGATGGCATTGGTCAAATGCCTTGGCATAGTTGTGAGCGTCTTTGTATAGTGTGGGCCAAAAGAATCTAGACTACAACACCTTGGCGACAGTTTTCATTCCGGTAAAGTGACCTCCATAGGGAGTGGCGTGGCATAAATGTAAAATGTGGTACTGCTCATCCTCTGGCACACATCGCCTTTTTACTTGGTCGGCACACTGTTTGAACAATATTGGCTCATCCCAATAGTAATGCCTGACTTTTAACAGAAAACATTTCCTGGCATTATACGCCAACTATGGTGGCAGAATATTACTGACCAAGTAGTTGACTATGTCAGCATACCATGGCACAGCTTGGACTGTGAACAAAGATTCGTCTAGGAATTCATCTCTTATGGCAGTGGTCTTACCATTTTCACAGTGATGTTCTAGGCGTGATAAGTGATCGGCCACTAAATTCTCACTGCCCTTTTTGTCTCGGATCTCAAGGTCAAATTCATGTAGTAGAAGTGTCCACCGGATCAATTTGGGCTTGGCATCCTTCTTTGCCAAGAGGTACTTTAATGCTGAGTGATCTGTATACACAACAACTTTATTACCAACTAAATAGGATCTAAATTTGTCAAAATCAAATACAATAGCTAGAAATTCTCTCTCTGTTGTTGTGTAATTGAGTTGTGCTTCACTCAAAGTTCGGCTGGCATAGTATATGGCATAAAAAACCTTGCCATGTTGTTGTCCCAGTACTACTCCAATGGCATAATCCCTGGCATCGTACATGAGTTCAAATGGCTTACTCCAGTCTGGTGCCACGACTATAGGGGCATTGATCAGTCTCTCCTTAAGTTCCAAAAATGCTCTCAAACAAGCATCATCAAACACAAAAGTGGCATTTTGTTCTAATAGCAAGCATAAAGGTTTAGAAATTTTAGAAAAGTTTTTAATAAAACGGTAGTAAAAACCCGCATGACCTAAAAAACTTCTTACACCTTTTACACTTGAAGGAGGTGGCAACTGTTTAATTACCTCCACTTTCGCCATTTCAACTTCCAAGCCTTTCTTGGTCACTTTATGACTGAAAACTATGCCTTCCTTCACCATGAAATGGCACTTCTCCCAGTTCAAGACCAAGTTAGTCTCTATGCATCTCTTCAAAACAAGCTCTAGACTCTGTAAACACTCATTAAATGTCTTGCCAAAAACTGAGAAGTCATCCATAAAGGCCTCTAGGTTATGCTAAATCATATCCGGAAAGATAGACATCATACAACGTTGAAACATTGTCGGTGCAATACACAGTCCGAATGGTATCCTCTTAAAGGCGAACGTCCCATATGGACATGTGAATGTGGTATTTTCCTGGTCCTCCAGAGCTATGGCAATTTGGTTATATCTCGAATAACCAACTAAAAAATAATAGAAAGCTTTACCTGCCAATCTGTCCAACATTTGATCAATGAAGGGCATCGAGAAGTGGTCCTTCTTGGTGGCATTGTTCAGCTTCCTGTATTCCATGCACACTCTCTATCTAGTAATATTTCAGGAAGGGATTAAACCATCCTTGCTGTTTTGAACCACGGTCATGCCACCTTTCTTTGGCACGCATTGTACCGGGCTGACCCATGAGCTATCAGATATGGGATAGATCATCCCAGCATCCAGCCACTTGATAATTTCTTTTTTCACGACTTTCTTCATGCTTGGGTTCAATATTCTATGGCCTTCAATCATTTTGCCATGATATTCTTCCAGGATTATCTTGTGCATGCATATGGTTGGGCTAATACCTCGGATGTCTGCCAAGGTCCAACCCAACGCTTGCTTGTGCTTACTTAAAGTCTCCAACAATCTTTCCTCTTGATCATTGGTTAGATCAGCAGAAATGATCACTGGCAAGGTCGAGTGTTTACCTAAATATGCATATCTGAGGTGATCTGGCAATGGTTTGAGCTCCAATTCAGGTGGCTTATCAATTGATGGTTTTGGTGCCACCATCTTTCTGCCAGCCAACTCCAATGGCTCTGGTTGTCTGACATAGCTTACTTCTTCAATGTCCTTGCTTGCTTCTCCTTCACTATCGGCCTCATTGGCATTATCATCAGCTTCTTGGCACAGTTGTGCTAGGTCTACCTTAAAAATAGACTCCATCATATCATCTACTTGGCTTTCTTCCGATCCATTTACACATTTCAAAGCTTGAAAAACATTAAATGTAACTTGCTGATCATTCATGCACATTGTTAATTCTCCCTTATGTACATCAATCAAAGCTTTACCAGTGGCAAGAAAAGGTTTTCCCAATATAATTAGGACATTTATATCAGCTCATAATCTAAAATAATAAAGTCGACTGGAATATGAATATATCTACCTTTACCAACACATCTTCAATCTTACCTTTAGGATGTGTAAAGGATTGGTTTGTCAATTGAAGTTTCACGGTAGTGGGCCTTGATTCAACGCCAAGCTTCTTGAACACCGACATCGACATTAAGTTAATACTAGCTCCCAAGTCACGCAATGCCATGCCCATGAATCTATTGCCAATAGTACACTGGATAGTAAAACTTTCTGGATCTTTCAATTTCGATGGAAACCGATTGAGTATCATGGCACTGCATCCTTCGGTGAGAGCTACAGTCTCAAAATCACCCATTTTTCTTTTCTTGGACAAGACGTTCTTCATGAATTTAACGTAATTGGGCATCTTCTCGAGTGCTTCCACTAATGGAAGGTTGATCTGCAATTGTTTAAGCACTTCCAAGAAATGCTTAAATTGTTGATCCTGCTTATGCTTCTATAACCTTTGTGAAAATGGAGGAGGTGGATAAACATATGCTGGTTCTGCTAGCTTTGCCAATGGTTTGCTGGCATCAGACTGTTGTCTGGCATCAGTCTACTCACTAGCATTAGTCTGCTTGTTGGCATCAGTCTGATGATTGGCAATGCTCCTGTCTGTTTTTTTACTTTTTGGTTTTTTTAGTACATCTATTGGTCTCTTCTCTTTTTTTGGCAATAAACTGGCTGTTTGATTGATGTTTCAACCTCATATTGTTTACCACTCTAAAGAGTTACAACTTTGCATTGTTCGTTATGGTTTTGCCTGGTATCCTCTATATCGCTTGGCAAAGCTCCTTGGGGTCTACTACTGAGTGCATTGGCAATCTGTCCTATTTGTACCTCTAAATTTCGCATAGATGCTGCCAAACTCTGATAGTTGCATCATTCTTCTCCATATATTCTGTCAAAGTCCCCTGGTTATTCCTTTGCCCTACATAAAAAATATTTTGTGCCCTTTGTGGCATGGCATTATGGTTGAGCCCTGGCATGACATTGTTCTGACTTTGGGCATTGTATTGACGATGGGCATTGTTGTTCTGCTGTTGGGCATTATATTGGTTGCTTTCTTGATTTCCCTAAGCTAAATTTGGGTGTTGCCTCCATCCTGCATTGTAAGTATTGGAATTTGGATTATAATTACGATTAAAATTGCCAACGTAATTTACCGACTCAGGGCTCCAAATATTGTACAGAATGGAGCTAATGCTTTAACTTCTTGGGCCTCATAACTCTTTTGCAAGGTTTTCACCATGCTAGTAAGATTGGAAATCTCAGCGTGGATGGATGTGAGCTCATCTATCTGTAATTTCCCACCATTTTTAGTATCGGTCCCAAGTCTGGCAGTAGGATATTCAAAATCGTTGATTTAAATCATCTCAAGGATGCCAACTGCCTCTGTATAGTTTTTGTCAAGAAATGAGCCGTTTGTCAATGTATCAACAACTTTTCTGGATTGCGCATTAAGTCCATTGTAGAAGGTCTCCATTTGGGTCTATTTCGGGAATCCATGCATGGGACATCTCCTCAGCAGATCTGTGTATCTTTCCCAGGCATCATATAGGGTCTCATCATCAACCCTCAACTTTGTATCTTTGTATCTTTGTAAATGTGATAATCTCACCCCTCAACTTGGTAGTGAGATTAGGTGGCTAAAATCGTAATAGAAATTTCTGGCATAGATCTCCCCATGAGGTGACAGAACCAGGTGGCAAAAAACTTAGCCACGCTCTTGCTCCATCTCTTAGAGAAAATGTAAACAACTTTAGCTTCACTGTATCCTCCGATACTCTAAGTTGCTGAAATAGCTGGCATACTTCCATGAACTACTTCAAGTGTTGCATTGGATCTCTAGTAGGTGCTCCCTGAAATTGTCCTACATTCAAAAGCGTTTGTATCATTACTAGGTTTGAGTTCAAAATTAGGTGTATTTATCTCAGGACCAATTAGTCCTGGCATCAAATTGTCAATGTTTGGTGTCGAATGTTCTCTAATAGGTCTCTCTTCCTCCACATTAATAGCTGGGGCAACAGGAGCTGGTGGTATTCCATTGTTATTGAGTGGATCATTATTTAACACACCATTTCCTCAATTTCCATGTTGAGCCATCTCTCGAATCTTTTTCTTTAACCTTTGCAAGGTTTTTTCGATTTTCGGATCGCATGGCCAATCTTCCACCACATGGCGATTTCTGGTCATACACCGGTCAAAACAAAGAAATTAAATAAAAAACAAAAATAAAAAATAAGATAAGTAAAAATTTAAAAACAACAAACTCTGTTGCAATCCCCGACAACGGCGCCAAAAACTTGTTCGGACTGTGTGAGTGCTTGGCAAAAGGGTGGAAATATGTTGGAAATGTCTGAAAACAATGCCAAGACTAAGTATTTTGCGTGCAAGTGTACACGGTCTACAAGTAATACAGTAATAAGCTGAGTCCACAAGAATTGGCCAAGAGTTTAATTGATTCGTTTGTTTACTTGTCAATGAAAAGTTTGTTTGATTTAAAGTTGGTTTTGAAAATAGTTTAAAAGGAAAGAAGGGAAAGGAAAACAGTGTTGGCACAAGGAAATTTTAAATGAGTGATGAGCGTTGGCAAGGGATGCCTAGTTTTCACACTATTCATGTCATGCCAGCCTTTAATAAAGTCTGTCTTGGCATTGTTTGCCGAGCAGATTCGAGTTGGCATTACATCTCTCGATGGCAAAGCCCTAAATTAACCATCTAAAAACTCATATATATCTATAGTGTAGTTTTTCATAAATCAATTTGAATAAGTTTCAATCTATACTCCTAAGGGGCAGACTCACTCCTGAAGTAAGTTCATCTACTTAAACGTCTTCTGTCGAAGCATCTCGCCTTAGTATCTGGCAACAATCATTGCCCCCTAAGTCTGTTAAGATATTAAGGTGCAATGGGCTATCAATGCCAGCAGACACTTGGCACAGAGTTTATAAAATAAAAGAACATGCCAGATAGGGAAAACAATACTGAGGTATTTTAATTATTAAAGACAAAACATAAAAATAGCGTTCAACACAAACATCCCTCACCAACTATTAAATTATTTCATGGTGAGGATTTCAAACCAAAAACCTTTATCGTTTTTAACAAACGTCATCATTTAAAAGAAATGAAACTAAAATCGACAAAGAGAATGGGCTAGAAGAGGATCGATCGATGCAGCCCTTCTTGGTCCAGGCTCCCGGTCAAGCTTGGTCAAACCACGTCTCCTTGGTGCATCCAACTGTGATCAATGAAGCTCTCTCTCATCTCCCCCATAAGTGCTTGCTTGAGTTCTTTAAATAGGCGTGCAAGGATGACCTAGGATAAGCTTTGAATTTGAATTTGAATGCTCAAGGATAAGGAATGTGATCATCTTATCCATCATTTGAATCCTAGGGCTGACATCATCAATGGTTCACCGTCCACTCAACCGGGCATCAAACACCTCTTCTCTGCCAACCGGTGCTTTGGAAATTTTTGGTCCTTCGCTGCCAACAGCTACTCGGCATCCTCCTTGGCATCGTTCCCTTCCTGCACTGATATGTTATCTCGTGCATGCAATACTACCAACAAGCAACCCTTAACACTGGCATTATCCAATTCTAAACTTCTTATGCAAATGCATGTAATTAACAACTAAATGCAGCTAAATATGCTCAAAGACAAGTAAAGATATTGTAAAATAGGCATGAAAATCAGTACTTTTAAGGAGGTAACAGGCTTGTATCGATACTCATCAAGGTGTATCGGTATGCCTAGCAATGACTGTTAATGTCGTTAGGTTCTGTGGACCCATATCAATACGTGATTAAACCGTATCGGTACGCAATAAAGTTCATTTATAGACTCGATATGGTGTACCGATACGCACCCAAACCGTATCGTTATGGAGCTGAACCTAAAATTATAGTAGCTAATTTTCGTATCGATACGCATTGTGCAGTATTGACACGCCTCTTGTCCTATGTCCAATTATGCATAGCCGTACTGATACGCCATCACCCGTTTCGGTACGGAAGGGTTTGTAATAGCAGATTTTTTCTGGTTAATTAACATTTTGGCCTACCAAAAGTGGTCCAAAGTCTATGGAAATGTACAAGAAACCTATAATTATATCAATCTCAACGCATGCAAATTTTCAAAGCATTTTAAATTCGTTTATCATATTTTGCCTATAACATGCCAAAGATGTCATTTTAGTCACTTTTTACAAGCACTTATAAGTTCATTTTAAACCATGCCATGCATGCCTAGATGCCAATACCATATTACACATCAAAAGGGCATTTGGGACTTATAGAGCTCTATGCCACCAAGCTAGGAGTTTGAGGGCTTTAAGTATATTACAAAATGGCTTAGTGACTTGCAAGATCTTTACTTGTCCTGATCCTCGAACTTTAATTTGTACCAGCTGAAATGCATGGGAAATGAGATGCATTAGGCATAAATTGCCTAGTGAGGTAGTTAATAAGCCACGAAATGAACAATATGGTAATATTAACAATGTCAATGACATGCTAAACACATGATCAATCTATATGCATATCAATTACACAATTTGTCCATGAAATTCAAGAGGTCAATATAGTTCATGTTTGTTCAATAATTTGATCCCTTGGATCGATATGGGATAATGGATACAAGAATTCCACCTCCTCGCCAAGTTTATGAAATCACGGAATGGTCGTATCCCTCCTCCTCGCCAAAGACCAAAACACAATCATCCATCTTCCTCGCCAAATAGAGGTCGTAGCCTAAGACCAATGTCCACCCGTACCAATGAGCTCATGAATTCTATGGCAAGCCAGTTGTATCCAATGTCCATTCGAATCCAAGGTCCAATGATTCAATAGTCCAATAATTCCATAATTCAATGACATCCATGACAAGTTCAATGGTCAATGTACTTATTTCAATAATCAACATTCTTTTTAATGAGGTTATGATATTTTCAAGAGGTCCATGATGCTTTCCATGAGATCAATGACTTATTCAATGTTCAATGGCATATCAATAATTTCAAAGATCATGTTTTGTAATGCTATGAACTTACCAATCTTCTCGTACATGATTTCCTTGAAGTTTTCATATATTCATGCCTTGAAAAAGTACTTGTTAATGTAAAGACCAATGAAAAGATGACATAGGGAAAGCACCTATCCATTCCCGTGACTCAACTACACTCACCTAGCCCTTTTAAGAGTTTCTTGGTTCCTTGATGACAATTCCTTTGTTGCTAGCTCTTGGAGGAGATAATGGAGCCTCAATCTCCCTTTCTTGAGCTAGACAAAAATCAAAGGAAATTGGTTACAACGATTTCAATGGATCCAATGATATTTTCTATCTTCATAGCAAACTTTAGCTATGAAAATAACAAAAGAAAGAGCTAAGAAGTTATAGAGGATATCTTAGGTTTTCCCTAAACTTTCCACATGAAATTCCTCACAAACTAGCCATGGAATTTCAAAATTGATAAAGGGATTAATCTTACCCATAAGACAACTATGACTTGGTAGCAAGAAACTCGAGAAAACTCAAGCTTTCAAGGGATGTCAATGGAGGTGCTAGCTTAGGTTGAAAATAGATAGGTGCTTGCTTTCTAAAGAAAGAAAGATGGAAATAAGTTGAGGGTGAGGTCTCGGTTAATAAGGATAGGGAAGAAAACAAGGTTTACAACATTCCATAAAACCCCTAATCAAATAGGTGGCTTTTCCTTCCATTGAGGGAAATCTATTTTTAATTATTAACTCCTTAATCAAAAGTCATAATGGCTATAATAGCCTCTATCCATCCTTATGTCATCTTTGTAACAATTTAACCAAAGTCTTACACTCTCCACGTGAAGATAGGCAAGCAAGGAGGTGAATCACACCTCAAATTGGGGTAATTACAAATGTGGTCCTTCATCTTTTCAAGCTCCATACTTTTGCCCCCTAAACTTTCAATTTTTAAAAGTTGGTCACTAAAATTGCTTCTAAAAATTCAATTAGGTCCAGGGTCATTGAAATCAGTCTCAATTAGAGTCTAGTTTGATACATTAGTCACACAGATTTAGGTCAATAAAGCATTTGGACCTTTCTGACATAGATTTTCCAATCACCGAAACCTAATTTCGGCTAGGCCGGTTTTTGGGGTGTTACAAACCGAGATAGCCAAGAGGGGGTGATTTGAATTTTTGCTTTGGTGGGTGAATGGCTAACTAATAAAAATTGAGATACGATGATTTATAGTGGTTTGACTTCTAAACCAAGTTTACCTCCACTACCTTAGCTATCCACACTAAGGATTTTCTACAATTTCACTAATTTGTATTTCTTTTTTCTAGGATCAAGGAGATAACCCTCACAACCAAGACTTATACCTTAAGGTCTTGAATACACTCTCTAACAAGAGAAAAACAAAAGAGCAAACAATGAAAACCTTTATAAGGCAAATGTGTTTGCAAGTTAAGCTCACACCCAAAATCCTAAACACTTGAGCGAATGTGACAATTTGGCTCACTAGTGTTTTTTACAAGAAATATGACACTTTTAGTGCAAAACTAGATTTCCCAATACATGAATATTGGTAGTTTATTTCTTCTTGTTGCATGGCTGCTTGATTGAGTCTTTTAAACCCTCTAAGAAGTTTGTAGTCATTGCTAGCCGTTGGAGTTGGTTTAGAGCCATTGGGGACTTTATTTCCAGCATTAAATGCACTTCTAGAGTAGATCGTATCAGTACACGAGCTTGGGTATTAGTACCCTAGGGTATCGGTACGGTTGAAGTCGTATCGGTACTCAATTTAGCTACTGGAATTTGCCAAAACTTGGGGACAAAATGGCGTATCGGTACTCGAAAATTCGTACCGGTATGGGCACTCTGGGTATCGGTACGGGTCCAACTGTACCGGTACTCAAGGCCTGTTTTTGACACTTTGGTTGTTTTAAATCATTTAAGACATGTCAAAAACCCTTTGAAAACATTTCAAACACATTTTTCAAGTTTATGGAGTTTTGAAATATTTTTACAAATTATTTTAAGTCCAAAAACATTTTTCTTTTAGTTATATCAAAATCAAATATCTCAACAAAGTACCAATGTATATTTAAGCCTGTTTTATTTAAATATTTGTATAAACAAAATGACAATAATAACCTTAAAATAATATTTACTGTATTAATAAATAATATTATTTTAATCAATTTTCAATGAAATTGATATCAAGTTGAGTTGTAACACTAATTCAAACATGAGTTTAATAAATAGTATAAATGGGCATGGATTCAATAGAGGTAAATAGGAGTAAACATTTGATCAAGTCGAGTCGAGTAAAAAAATTTTGAGTTAGTTGAGTTCACGAGCTTTATTTTATAACTCAAATTTTATATTAAATTTTTTCAAGTCGAGTCGAGGTGTTCGAGTTCCAGTTCAAATTTAATTGTAAACATTTATAATGTTATGATATTAATCTGTTCCAATTTAATATGCTTCCAAAGTGGAGGGGTTTTTTAATAAAGCATGTGGTGATCGTGTATGATTTCTTTATCAATAAAATCATATGTTGCCAAGCAAAAATATATATATATTTCTTCATATTTTGTATATGTGATGTATGTATGAGGTAAATTTAATGGATTTGACTTGAATTTAAAAATCGATCTACTAATTATTAAAAATCTTGAATTCTTCAAATTTTCATTTTATAACTCAAACTTTATTTAAATTTTACATATGTGATATATATCAGGTAAATTTGACGAATTCAACTTAAATTTAAAAATTAATTAATTAATTATTAAAAAATTTAAATTATTTAAAATTTTATTTTATAACTCAAATTTTATTTAATTATTTTTTAATCGGGCGAGTTTTGCTCTTAAGTAAAATTTATATAAACTTGGCTCACGGGATAATTGGCGAAGCCTAAAAAATCAAGAGGGTGGTGATTTGGTTTCCATGAGAGGCGTGTCCCCACAAAATCATTCCATCCACGCCATCTTCCCAACAATAACCACCGTTATATGCTTCGTGGTCGCCTATCAGCCGCTTGCTCCCACCTCCTCTTTCTCGACACGTGTCGGGGATCTGCCACGAAATGACTCCCTTGTGGTGGCTCTAATCCACACCACACCTACAATCGGTCGCTTCACATCTTCCCACGTCACCATCAAACTATTTCGTGGGGCCACCAACCCCTCGGGGAGTTTTAATATCACTAATCACATGCAATCACCACCATCCTTTCCCATGTGGAGTCGGCGCCCGCCGCTCAGTTTTGAATGCTCAAAAATAGCACTACCGTACAAAAATATGGAAATTTCCATTCACCTAAGAAAATGTGTCCATTCGGGGTTCAAAACAATTTGCTGAAATGATGATTAGAAATCTCTTTATATACTGCGTTATCAATTCGGTACAATACCAAATTAATAAATGATTTTAGAATTATATATTTTCAAAACTAAATTATCGTTAAATAATGTAAAATAAAATTAGTTACTCTGTTAACAAATTAGTCCAGATATAATGTTAGCGTCATATTTAAAATATTACATATTTATGGTTTTTATAAATTATAAAAATTTATTGTATTTATGTATTTGTCTTATTGTATATTTTAATTATTTTTTCATGTAATATAATTTCATTATATCCAACAATAGGGTAGATAATAGATTCATTTAATAAGGGCATAATCTCAAAATAATTCTTTAACGTTTGATTAGAGAGTCACTTTAGTTCTTATTTTTTGAAGTACTTTAAACCTTCAAACGTTTTATTTTAGGTCAAAATGGTCTCTCCATTGATAAAAATTATTAGCTAAACAACTTGAAATGACTTGATAAAATAACACGTCAGCAGAAAAATAATTTTATATTTTATATAATTTTAAAAAAAATGACCAACATGTCATTATATTAAGTAAACACATTTGTTTGTATAACACTGCTATGTCAACGTGGATTGTCATGTAGATTTTTACGTCATTTTAAGCGATTTAACATTAGTTGACTAACAAATTTCATATACGGAGAGACCATTTTGACCTAAAAAAATATTAGAATTTAAAGTATTTAAAAAATATGTGCCAAAGTGATTAATTTATAAACGTTAGAGATATTTTTTTACATTAAATCATTAATAATTATGAATCAAGTATTTTACAACCAAAAATAAAAGAGAGAGGATCCAAGTTTCGTGTGTGGATTTATATAGAGAGAAAATAGAACACGTGGTAGTGTGCTGAAAATCTTTGGCAATTCTTGGTCAGGAGTGAATTGGATTTCATTGGAAATGGATGGGAAATCTCTCAATTCTCAATTGTGGGACTCACTTATTTGCTTTTCAAACCACTCCAAAGATATTTTTGCAGTCCAACCGCATATTATATTATATTATATTATATTATATTATATTATATTATATTATATTATATTTAAGTTAAGTTAATATTTATATCCCTTACTTTTATTTTATATATACCCTTCCAAAATCTCAGTTATTTTCACTTTGGGGCACCAACTTCTTCAATTGTTTCTTCTCCCCCTCCAAACATCAGCATTCCTTTCATTTATGAACATCCTCCCTTTTCTTTCTTTCGGTTATGATTGTTTCTCATTGTTTTAAAATTAAATCTAAAATTCCTTGTATCTAATTTTAAATTTGTTGTTATATGGATTTTTAATGACTTCTTTTAATGTCTTTAAAAAGGCAATAAAATATATACAAGTATTATGCTGGAAAAATTCAATAGTTTTGGAGCTTTGAATGAAAGATTGATCCAAACGTTAATGAGGAAAATGTGGAACCAATTGTTAGTTCTTAAATGTGCAGACGTGCACGACGTGAGTAATGAAAATGTTTGAACCGGTCTAATCTTTCGTGGACCTGTGGATATTTTGACCCAAATTTAAAATATTTTTTTCTCAAATAAGATCATTTATTTGTCAAATTCTATTTTGGAATTAAAAGCATAAATATTAAAGTTTCCTTTAATTTAGATGGTAATATTGGAAATTGATCTTTACAGGCTCATTATTCTCAAAACCATAAATGCTCTATTAGGTCAAAAGTTTTCACTTATACCTATCGTGAAGCTCCTATAAATAGGGTGTAAACCTTCTAGGTTTTACACAACTCAAAAACACAGAGAATTTTCTATTGTTTTATTTTGTGATTTCAAAAGTAATTTTTGGTGATAGGAGAAGGCAGGGTTATAGTTCGTGATCTCTGCAGTTGTGCTACTGTAGCTGATCATCTAGTTGTTGTATTTTGGGAGACAGACGACCAAAAATTTCAAGCACCAAGGAATTGCCGAAAATCTATTTTAAGGAAATTGTAAATCTATAGGCATCAACTCATTCTCAATCGGTTTGGTTTTAGATATGTTGTATCTATATTTCTTGTTATGTTCATTCAATATTTTAATATAAATATTTGTATTTTATTGATTTATTATTTCTTAGATTAAGAATTTTCTAACAATCTTAAAACAGATTTTTTCTGAGATCTAATCCGAAACGATCATATTTCATGACAATTGGTGGACGATTACCGCATTTCAATTTGCTGGAGAAAATGAATGCCAATGAAATCACCAAGGCTTACATACGAACGTATATTCGCAGCACTTATGGGTGCGTTCCTCAATGGCAATATTATGGTACAAATCATGTTTGTTTATTACCGTTAAAAGTCATGTTTCTATTTGGATATTCCTATAATCACCAAATGTCATAATTTTAGCTTTTAATTAAGTATGAAATATGACATTAACCATTATTGTATATGAAAGTAGAAATTAAAAAAAATTAAATGCAATACGTTAACATTGCATAATCGTTTAGTTGTAAACGCATTAATTTTTTTGTTTTACATGGCATGCTTTAATTAAGGCATGATTTATTGGTTTTTACAACTAATAAAATATTGCATACTACACCGTTATACCTTATTTTCTAATACATGATTATGGTATTATGTTAAAAATATTATATGATATTTTTACCTTAAATAATTTTAGCCTTTTAATATGAAATATTAAATATGGCAAGCAAAAAAAATATTTTGTCATACTTTTTGCCTTAATAATAATTATAAATGTGATCATTATTGTTTCTTGTGGTTTTGGGAACACCGTGGATTTCATTCTCGTACTAATTATTTCCTTTGAGAAATTTTATAGAGATAAATAGGATATCCAGACGAAATCTTCATTTTTTAGAAATTGAGATCTAATAAATAAATTCGTTTTTAGAAATTTAATTCCTGGTGTTTTAATGGGTTTACCTGATTTCCTTTCTAAATGAAAATCAATGAAATATTTATCAGTTTGAAAACTGAGGTCTAGTAAATAAATTTGTTTTCGGGAGTTTAATTCAAGTCGTTTTAACGGGTTTACTCGATCTCCTTTCAAACAAAGTGAACAAATTTGTTTTAACAAAACAATTTATCGGAAGTAACATTGGTTATTATTCTGTTCAACAGAATTTAGAGCGTTGATTTCGACTGAGGTCTTGAATCACTGCATGGAAGAACTTTGTTTTCTATGTCAAAATTAAATTCTCAAAGCCTAGTCTGATGCACGTTGTGAAGTGTACAATGTTTTAAAAATGGCTAAAGAATTGTGAAGGTCATTGGACCATAAATACAAAATGGAAGATGTCAGTGCTAAGAAATTCTTAATTATCAAATTCTTAATGATTAATTCCAAATTGATGTGAATCAGAAGTAGTGACTTTAATTGATCATTCATGATATTCTCGTAAAAGGAATGTTGATAATTGAATCCGTTCAGGAGTTAGTCATTTAAAAAGCTAACCTCTGCTTGGAATGATTTCAAGAACGTCCTTAAGAATAAGAGAATGAAATCCATAAATGGATGATTGAAAAACAATATGAAAGTGCATGTCGAAGATTTGTTTTGTGCAAGACCTGGTATTTAAGCATGCCTAGTGCACCACCTCTCTTTTCATAAGTTACATACCTAGTGCATTGTTCATTATTACGTTTAATAGATTCATAATCTATGTTTCTGGTTTGTGATTATGAGTCGCAATGGAAAACCATTGAGATTCAATGGAAAAATTTTCAAAATATGGCAAAAAAGAATGTTGTCTATTTAACCATGTTAAATTTGGTCAAAGATCTGAAGGATGATCCTCCTATTATTAGAGAGGATAAGGTAGATGTTGTTACCACCTTCAAATGTTGCTAAGGCAAATATTGTTGAGACAAATATTGCTAGTGCAAATGTAATGAAAGTAAAAAAATGACTGCAAACAAGGTCTTATCTGAGACCAAAATGGCGGTGTGTTCAAGAAGCAAAATTTCATAGGAAATGCTTCAATTATCATAAGATGGGGAACAAGTCTTCGGAATATAGAATTTTAAACGAGGTCAATGTTATTGGCGTAACAATTGACATGGCAAAATATTGTTTGAAGGAATACATTTATTACCTTCATTGATGATAGCACAAAATAGTGTTATGTGCATTTGCTTAAAAGCAAAGATGAAGCTATAGAGAAAATTATTTTCTATAAGCATGATGTTGAAACCCAAACTTAATTAAAGGATTAAGATGGGAAGAAGCTCTATATGAGTAACGTTGTTACCTCTCCAAAAGTACTGTTTTTAATGCCAATCTTACAATACTTTTGCTTGTTTTTAGGTACATTTAGTTGCATTAGGATGTTAGAATCATGCATTTACATAAGAAGTTTAGAGTTTTGTCTATGTCAGTGTGAAGGGTTGTTTTGTTGGCAAATTTGCAGGTTTGGCATAGGATTTGGCCTAGAAAAGCAACATAGGAAGGAGCACCAGAGAGAATATCGAATGTTGTTGGCATAGATGGACCAGACAATGCCAAGTACCGATTGGCAGAGAAGTGAACTTGATGCCACGCCAAGAAATTGTTGGATCCCAAAAAAATAAGAAATAATCAGGCTCCGAAAAGATAGCAATTGGATCAATCTCTGAAAAAATAGCGTATAAGATGGTGCCAAGACTTGTTGGCAGATTCATGCCAAGCTTAGACGCCAAGGCAGAGTCGGCAGTATGACGTCAGCCCTAGCCTGATCAGCTCTCATTCAAATTTGGATAAGATGATAATCCCTTATCCCTTGGGCAGTTGAAGTTCAAAATTTGAAGAGCTAATCATATCCCTTCCTCACACGCCTATTTAAACACCAACCAAGCTAGCATTTTGGAGAGCGAAGAAGATCAGAGTGAGGAGTTGGTGTGCAACGGTTGACAACCGGCTGCACCTTGGAAGGGTGGTTCGACCAGCTTGGCCGAGAAGCCTAGATCTTGAAAGGCTGCATCGAAAGACCCCTTCTAGCCCATTTTCTCTTTCAAGTTATTTTATTTTGTTTTAAATGATGATGTACGTGGGAAACGTTTGTGGTTTTTTGGTTAAGTCCCTCGCCATGAACTAATTTCATAGTTGGTGGGGGATGTTTGCATTGAACGCTTTTTAAGTTTCAGTTTTCAATAATAAATCTGCATTCGGCATTGTTTTATCTATTCGGCATACTTTAATGCTTTCTAAATACTATGCCAAGCGAGAGCTGGCACTGTTGGCCTATTGCTCCTCAATATCTTAACAGACTTGAGGTGGCAACGATCAAGTTGTTGAATACTAAGGAGAGAAGCTTCGAGAGAAGTCGTTCAAGTAGATGAACTTACTTCAGGAGTGAAATCTACCCCTTAGGAGTATAGATTGGATCTTAATAAAATTGGTTTATTTAAAAGCATGCACTATAGAGATATATGAGTTTTACATGATCAATTTAGGACAATGACCATCGAGAGAGGATTTGCTAATTTTGAATCTGCTCGGAAAATAATGCCAAGACAGGTTGTTACTAAATACTGGCACAGCATGAATAGTGTGAAAACGAGGCATTCCCTGTCAACGCTCATCATTCATTAAAGAACCTTCCTTGCCAACGTCTTTACTTTACTTTTATTTCTTTTCTTTTCAAATATTTCCAAAACCAACATCAAAACAAATCAAGTTTTTCTTAAGGCAAGTAACAATCAAAGTAATTGAATTCCAAGTCAATCTCTGTGGGATCGATACTCAGCTTACCAGTTGTATTACTTGCAGACCGTGTATACTTACACGTAAAAGACTCATTTTGGCACTGTTTTATACTTTTCCAATACATATTTCCTGCCCTCTTTTGCCAACATTCACTTAGAGAGTCTACAATAGTGTTATGTGCATTTGCTTAAAAGCAAAGATGAAGCTATAGAGAAAATTATTCTCTATAAGCATGATGTTGAAACCCAAACTTAATTAAAGGATTAAGATGAGAAGAAGCTCTATATAAGTAACGTTGGTACCATAATGTGTAACATGGAGGGAGAAGTTGTTCTATAAGCTAATTACCTTTTAAATAAGGTTTCACGCAATTAAAAAATAAGACACCATATGAGTTATGGAATGAAATAAACCCTTCCTACAAGTATTTAAAAGTGTTAGGGTGTCTTACAAAGGTAATAGCCTCATTACCAATGTAAATGAAAATAAGTCTCAAAATGAGGGATTGTATTTTCATTGGCTATGCAATAGCAACATATATCAATTTCTTGTGTGTAAATCAAAGAACCTTGAGATTCACAAGAATGTGATAATGGAATCAAAGAGTGTTTTATTCTTTGAAAATATATATCCTTGTACAACTAAGAAAGTTGATCCAAGTTTAAATAAAACCACTCTAGACCATATATGGCTTTCACTGTGAGCAGTTTAAGTAGATTCACAAGCAATTCAAGGTCAAACCTTTAAAAAATAATTATGAGAGATCTGAGATATCTTAGATACACTCAGAACTATAAAATGCATTATTCCAGAGATCATGCTAGTAGGATATCTGATATTCAAGATATCGAAGGCACAAGGGAATATGTTTCACATCGAAGAGATGAGCTATATCATAGGATTTTTCAATACAAACGTATACAACCGGATCCATAATGGAATTTGAGTTTTTAGCTCTATACAAGTCTGAAGAAAAAGCCAAATGACTTTAGAATATCTTGGAGGATATTTCTAAATGGCCAAAGCTAGTGCCCACAATATGCATATATTGTGATAACCAAGCAACAATTGGTAGAGCATAAAGCTTTATGTATAATGGTAAGTCGAGACATATGCGTCATTGACACAATATCATTAGACAATTGATCTCAAATGGAGTTATCTTTATTGATTTTATAAAATCAAAAGATAACGTTACGGATTTGCCAACCAAAGGGATAAATCGAGATTAAGTTGAGAAAACATCAAAAGAAATGTGACTAAAGCCCAGACAAATTTAAGGCGCTATGTGAAGGAAAACCCTACCTAATTAACTGAAGATCCTAAGATCTAGGTTCAAAGGGATAACCTAATTGCATAGACCTTGGGCGGTCAAGTTTGTTCCTATGATGTAAACAGTGATCAAAAGTGGTATAGGCTAAATAAAGCTTTTAATGACCATTATGTGCTTCTGTGAGCCGAGCAACATAAGTCAACTATGTGAGAGTGAAGTGGGGCCGCTTTAAGGAGACTATTGGGCATAGTTCTTTCAAACTCTTGCAGAACCAAGCGATGTTTACGGCCATATGGATATACCCATGAGAACTAATACTCTTTCCAGAGAGATAATTGTGTGAAGTATATCATCGTTTACACAAACGATAGAATAGTTCAAGGACATCGCGTCTACTGGTTAGCCAGTAAAGTAAATATACTTTCACAAGGGAATGTTCAAATGTGAAAACCTACCTATCCTATGTAGCTATAGATCGTAGATTTTATCACCACATCGTGTCAAAATATTTTTTTATTAAATGATCAATTTCATTCATGTTGGGGATTGTTGGAAATTTTTGATAATTTTGGAGCTTTGAATGAGAAATTGATCCAAACGTTGTTGAGGAAAATGTGGAACCAATTTTTGGTTCGTAAATGTGCAGACGTGCACGGCGTGGGTAATAAAAATGTCTGAACCGGTCTGATCCTCTGTGGGCCTGCGAATTTTTTGACCCAAATTTAAAATAATTTTTTCTCAAATAAGAGCATATATTTGCCAAATTTTGTTTCGGAATTAAAAGGATAAATATTAAAGTTTCTTTTAATTCAGACAGTAATATTAGAAACCGCTCTTTAAAGGCTCATTAATTCTCAAAATCATAAATGCTCTATTAGGTCAAAAGTTTCTACTTATACCCCTCGTGAAACTCCTATAAATAGGGTGTAAACCTTCTAGGTTTTACACAACTCAAAAACATAGAGAATTTTCTATTGTTTTACTCTGTGATTTTAAAAGTTGTTTTTGGTGATAGGAGAAGGCAATGTTATAGTTCGTGATCTCTGCAGTTGTGCTACTATAGCTGACCATCTAGTTGTTGTATCCTAGGAGACATATGACAAAAATCTCAAGCACCAAGGAGTGGTCAAAAATCTGTCTTAAGAAAACTGTGTAGCTACAGGCCTCAACTCGTTCCCAATTGGTTCGATTTTAGATATGTTGTATCTATATTTTTGTTCTGTTTGTTCAATATTTCAATATAAATATTTGTATTTTATTGATTTATTATTTCTTGGATTAACGATTTTCTAACATACTAATCACACAAATATTTTATCACTTCAGTAGTTATTCAGTTAACAAATTATATATTAATTTATATACTCCATCATCTCACTAATTTGTCTCTTTTGTGTTTTAAAATTGTCCACATAAATTGTTTCATTGAAAAAATCAACAACTTTTACAAGACACATTTTTCTTTCTATCATATTTTTTAGTTTTCCAGCAAAACAAAATTTAACTTTTTAAGAATAAGATTGTTATTTTATTTATTTTACATCACATCTTTTACATAATTTTTCCTTTTTAAATCACGTAAAAGATCAACAATAAACACATTTTATGAGATGGAGAAAGTATTTATTATGTTTTACTCATATAAACCCGTAAAATATATCGGCCACCAAAAGAAGTACAAAAAGACTTGACAAACCTCTCTTCCAATGTTGTCAACAAACACTAAAAATTTTAAAGTAGTTTGCACAATTTTAACAATAAATTAGCAAATACACATTTCATAAGAGTAAATTGTAATTAATTAAATTTGGATTGAATTGTTCAGTTTCAAACTCTAAGAACTAACATAAAACTTGTTTCAAAGTAAAGAAACCATTTTTGCAATTAAGAGTCAATTTGACATTAATTTTTTTTAGAAGTGTGTAAAAATGATTTGATAAATATTTTTAGATTAATTTGATAAATATCTTTTTTTTGTTCAAAGTAAAGAAACCATTTGTGCAATTAGAAATCAACTTGTTTCATAAGCGTTGTGAATGGAATAAATTGCGTTGGGAGGCTTGCCTCTATGATGAGCCTCTGCAGTATCTGATCCGGATTAGTCAGCTATTGGGTTAAGCATTGATGGTTAAACAAAAAATGTACAAAATGTCTATTTTAGACATTATTTTTAAAATATAAAAAATTAATGATACAAATGAGAACAAATGGATCATTTTGCTCAAAAGTGTTTTATGCAAAAGTCAAAAACTAAGGCTTTGTTTGGTTCTAGAGAATGAAGTTCATTTTCATTTTCATTTTCTTGGGAAATGAAAACTATAAAAAACCCAGTTTAGTTGTAAAATTAGAAAATAATTTTTAGAAAATAAAAACAAAAATAAGTGAAAATTTAAAAACGTACAAAAGATGTTTTCATTAAAAATGTTTTGGAAAAGTGGAAAATATAAAAAATATAAGGGTTTTTTAATTTTAACTTCACTTTAACTCGTGTTTGAATCCTTCTAATGCCATTTTTTAAAATTTTAGTTTATTTGCTCATATTTTATTTATTTATTTATTTATTATTATATTTTCTAACTATATTTTATTTTAATTATTTAGTAATTATTTTTTATTTCTATTTTGAAAAGCTAGATACCAAACATATTTTCACTATTTTCATTTTTGAAAACAAGTTTTCACCCCTATTAACCAAGCATGTTTTCAAATTTTTAGAAAATTAAAAATAAAAATTATTTTCTAAAAATTAAAAATAAAAAAATAGAAAATATTTTCTAAAACCAAGTGGACCCTAAAATTTTCAGCATTTGAAAAACACTATTCAAATTTAAAAATCACTTTGACTCGAAAAGTTATATATTCTATATTGTTTTGTCCCAAAACGTGTTTTTACTCCAAAATAACATTTTTGAAAAATAATACAATTAGTATTATCGATTTTTTTCTCAATGTCAACTGAATTTTATTTAAAAACCATGGAAGATATCACAAATACAATGCATCCAGAAGGGAGAATAACGGGGTAAAAAGTGCAAAGAAAAATAAATACTTCCATAGAGATTAGCATATCGTCAAAATCTAGAAGTCTCCCCGATTTTTTTTGTTTCTATCCAAACGAGACGCATTACGGGGGTAAAAAAGGAGTAGTAAGCGAGCCAAGCTATCAAGCAGATTGCTTCGTTATTCAGGACTGATTACATCGGCAAACAACCATCAACCGAGTGAGGATCTATCTTTCTATGACCACAGACAGAATCATAATCAGAAACTAATGTCGTAAAGATCTCTGTGAGAGCAGCAAACGACCACTAAGGTATGCTGAAATCATGCTTAAATGACAGATGAAACAAAACCACAAAAACAAAAGAAAAAGCGTGGTATAAAGGCAGAGAAAAAAGCGTGTCATAAAGACAGTGATTTTATTTCTTATTAAAAATACAAAAAAAATAATAAATAATAGACACGGTGATCAACAACCAATACTAAGACTAATTGTCGACCACCGGCATGGGCGGAGCCACCCATTAATATGGGTGGTCAAATAACACTCCAAATTTTTTTTATATGATTTATATATAATCTTTTTTAAAAATAAGAAAATAACATACATTTATAAATAATTGACATCCCTTAAATATAATTCAAATAATAACATTTTTTAAATAATTTTCTAACTCCGTCTCTGACCATCGGCTAAAAAATAGAAGAAAGAATTCTTATAATATTTAATTTAAATTAACTATAAATAAATCATTTAAAAAATAAAATAAAGAGAAAAAGAAAAACCCACACAAATTCTCTCTTTTTAAATCTCTCTACACAAAATGTTTGTTTTTGCGTTAACACACTTTCTTTCCACCGCATTTCCCTCTCCCCCAAACATCTCTACATTTCCTCTCTTATTTTCCTTTCCCTTTTCCATTTCCCCCCTCAAATTCCCTCTCCCCCCCCCCCCCATAAACCTTTTCTTCTTCTTCTTCTTCTTCTTAATCCTTCCCTTTCCTTTGTTCCCTGATCAGGAAAAAGGAATCAAACATGAAGAAGACAGGCAACGTTTGCGAGCTTTGCAAAGAAGAAGCCTCTGTTTACTGCTCGGCGGACTCTGCTTTTCTCTATTGGAACTGCGATCACAAGGTTCACCGTGCCAACTTCCTTGTGTCCCTTCATGTCCGTCGGATTCTTTTCACGGAATGTAAGTCCTTTTGCCGATCGGATTCTGTTTGGGGTTTTGAGTCGCAGTCTTCTCACCATCTTTGCAAAGCTTGCTCTTCGGAAAAACCCGACGACCCATTGTTTTGTTCTACTCTCTCGTTGTCTTCTGCTGCTTCTTGTTCCTCCTCTGATTGTTTATCCACCAGTGAATCTTCTTCTAATGATTCTAAACCCAAAGGGGTTTGTTTAAAATCAAGATCATCCACCGCTTCGCATTCGGGGGTTTCGGATACCGATGGTTTGGAGGGTGTTTTGAATGTTTGGTGCAAGAAGCTAGGGTTGAAACGACACTCCGTGGCGTCTACGGCGGCGTCCGCGTTGCGGTTTTGTTTGGAGCGGTTGAAGGGGATTCCGTTTAGGTTGAGCTTGGCGGCTGCGTTTTGGTTCGGGCTGAGAGCTACACGGGACACGTCGGTAGCGTCGTGGCGGAACCTGAGGAGGCTGGAGGAGCTGTCGGGAGTGCCGGCGAAGGTGATCGTGGCAGTGGAGCCGAGGCTGGCACGTGCGCTGAAGTTGAGGAAGAGAATCAGACCGGACTTGGAAGAGGGATGGGCGGAGTGCAATGTTTGAATGGCACGTGTAGGAATGAAGATGAGTTTTGCTTCTTCCTTTGAATTACGATTAGTTTTAGGGAATTTTAATTAGATTAAATGTTGGGTTTTTGTTTACTTCTCGTATGGTGAAATCACTGTCACCACAAACAAACATGTAAATTTTGCGAAAAGCTAAAAATGTACTATCGGAATTGCCTCGCTTTGATTTTTTTGAATAAAAGAATAGCAACACCTGTTTCTTTAAAAACCTCTTAAATTTAGTCGAAAAAAAAAAGTACCCTTAATGATGTATACAAAATATGAACTACGGATTCATCCCTTGGGATGAAGCTAAAATTAAAAGAGTCCTCGTGCAACAGCAAAACAATTCCCACAGGGGGATTACTAAACAATGCGACATCAAGACAAGAACTAGAACTAGCTTTGCACACGCATCCGCAATCTTATTCTCGTCCTGTTTTATGTGCCAAAATCGAACGTCTCAATTTGATGCAATCACTCCTGGATATGCAACACAATTGGCATCGAAGGCTCGCCAGACGACTGAGCCTAAAGCAATCGAATCACATCTAGACTGTCGACCTCCATAATTAACTTCCGATAGCCTGCATTCCATGCACACTCTAAACCGACCAGTACCCTATAACTCCACTTCCAACACCGAACCGATGCCGACAAATTTTGCAAACCCCATCGACCAATGACCGACATGGTCTCTCAACATGCCACCGCAAGAGATATGGCCAGTAACACTACACCGCAACCCATCGGAGTTCAACTTAACCCACCCCTCAGGTGGAGGCACCCAATGAACCGCTCCAACTGTAGCAGCCGTGTAATATCCCAAATTTTTTGTTAGTGACCAAAATGAAAATTTTAAAAGTTTGGTGGCCAAAGTATAAACTTTGGAAAAGTTCAGGGACTAAATTGTAATTTCTAAAAGTTATGTATTTTAGTCCCGTAAATGAATAGTTCACCCCCCAAGAATGATGTTTTAATGTTACTCGGATTTTTCGTACAGAGTTTGTATTAGTGGCTATAAAGCGATAAAGTTTAAAAAAATATTCGGATAATCGGATCGAATCGGATATTCAAGATATTTTAAAGGATGATAAGGCAAGGTTAAAAATGTCATTTTCATGTCTTAAAATGGTTGGATTTAACATGGACCATTAGATTAAAGTAGATTTTCCATGTTAAATATGAGCCATTGAATGAAAAATGGCAAGATGGTAATTTTAGAAAATTCCAAGGGCAAAGTTGGTAATCACTAACTACTTGATTTATTTTTGACCCTTGGATGAGTAGGTAGACATGTGGCAGATACAAAGCATTGGATTACAAGGGCAAAATGGTTAGTTTGTTATAAAAGAGATTTTTTATTTGGATTTTTAAATTAGATGACAAATGGCCAAATTAAAAAGAAATGAAATTTCAAGATTTTTCTTCACTCATCTCCTCTTGTTTGGACACCCCTCTAAGGTAAGACAAATTTTTTCGTTTGAATTTTCAAGCTTATTTAGTTGGATTTTGGATGAAAGCATGAAACATGGAATTAATCTACATGAGATTCTCTATCTTTTGGTATCATTTATTCATGATTTCCTTGCTTGAAACCTTAGTTTTATGATTTTTTTTTGGATTAAGGGGATGTTTAAATATGATGTTTTAATATTGGATTTTGATGAAGTTGTTGTTGTTGAATCATATCCAAGCTTGTATTATAATTGAAACTACTTGAAAGTAGCTAAATCCTAATTTGTTTAAAGTTAGGGTTTTGATGTGAAGTTGAATTTGGATTAATTTTGATATGAGAATGATTATAGAAGCTTGGAAATGAGGTTTAGAAGTTGAATTCATGCTTGAATCAAGTTGGAAAATTTGGGTAAAAAGACTCTTCATATTCGGCCTATAGGGATAAATTAGGGAAAAATTATGAAAATTTTCCCTAAGGCTAGAAATGATGCGAGAATGATTTTACAGGGCTTAGAATGTTGTTTGGATCAATTTGGAAGTTTACAAAGTGTTGAGGACCAAATGACATATTAAGGGAAAATTGAGAATGATATGGAAAGTGATTAGAAATTAATGTGTTAAGCTTGAATGTATTCTTGGAATACTTAAATATGTTGTTTAATGATTGAATTTAAAGTTCAATGGCAAGGGACCATTTTGAATAATTTGGAAAGTTGAGGTGAATTCTAAAAAAATTCATTTATGGTTATTCTATGAGATTTGAGAATATCTTGTGAATTTGTGATGCATATGAATAATAAAGGATTTTTTAGGAATTTTATTCTTAATATGTGCATATGTTAGAATGATACTAGCATACGCTTTGAAATGTATGTATTTGGTAAACGATGATTTCGTAGATCGTGACCGTGATCAAGATTGTATTACGAGAAAGTTTAAAGATAAAGGAAAACTTCAAGAGTAAGGTTAAACCGACAGTAAGGTTACTAGTGAGGCATTGGGTGAGTGCAATGCATACATAACATGATACATGGATGATTTATACATCAGTAGGAAGACTTGCGGTGAGTCTACCTTGTTTATATATTGGCATGATATTTATCTCATTGATCATATGATTGACATATTTTAAATATGTCAAATATTGAATATAAATGCATGGATCACTAGCTATATATGATGTTATATCATGAATGTTATTTCAGGTATGAACTGCCCAATGTTAAATTATGTTAATATACATTGCCATGGATGAAATAAATACGGAAAATATGCCCAAGTATGTCATTGGGGGACATGGTATAGTTGGCATGCCATAGAGTCCAGCAGCACGCTGCATATTCGGTTATCCGATTTAGCACTAAAGTGTATAGAAAAGGACACTTAGTGTATATGGTGGGCACAACCTTATGTGTATTATGGTGGGTACGACCTTATGTGTATTAGCACTTCGGTGCATCTTTGACTCGAGTACCCAAGATCCTCATAGGTTATATTTGGGCTATGATATTGGTAAATAATTGATAAACGGATGAAAGAGTTCATAAACTCTTAAAATTATGGCAAGTATATTGGTAGAAAGTTATATCAGGTTTATATTATGTTGATATATGACTAGCATGATGGTAAGCCATATCTAGTGATTCAAAATGCATGAATATGGTTACATGTTATTAGTTATAGCTATGTTATATTGCACTGAATATTATTATTTCCTCACTAAATATATACTTAGCGTGTGATGGTTTTTCACACGTAGGTAAAAGGCAGAAATCGGAGTAAGGAGCATGCATCCTACTTATCCGGAATATAATCACGATATCAGTAATAACATCTTTTGATGTGTTATGATGTTTCTAGATAGCATGTATATGTTAAAATTAATCGGTTATATACTAGTTTATATATGGTTTGTAATAACATACAAACTTGTTTATGTTTTTAGTGGATGATGAGTAATTTTATTAAATTTTAAATCGGATAGTAACTAGATAAGGGTAAATAGAGCAACCGGGTAGACTTTTATTTTAGGCAGTTTTTAGGTAGCTATATTCCTTATATATTATAGAAAATAATTGTTAAGTTCATGCCTGAAATCAGACTTAATTTGATCGGATAAAAATTCAAAATGTAATTCTACACGATATAAAAAAAATATTATTTACATGATACTCTAATTAGTATTTAATATAGAATACTGGTTAGGGTGTTACAAGTTGAGGCAACAAGTCTAACACCTCCTTTATTTTCCCAAGCACGTCGAGTGCTTCAACAAGCGTCGGCCACGCTCCAATACCGATCCATCATCCTCAATAGGGCTATCGAAGACTACAGTGTTGCGGGAACTCCATAAGTTCCATAAGACCGCACCAAAAAGAATGTCTCAATCCACAAGATCACGTACAAAATGACAATAATCTGAAATATTAACCTCAGTCCACTGCTTGAGATCCATTATCAAAAATTCCTGTAACTTGTCTTGTTTAATCAACGTCCCCCATATCGCTAAAGTCGACCCGCAACTCCGGAGGATGTGGGAAATATCCTCTATCTGAGCGCCACGGATTAGACAATGAGCATCCGGTGCAAAATGCCAACGTACCCATTCAACATTGGTCATCAGACGACCACAACAAGCTAGCCATATAAAAATCTTAATTCGATGTACCCCACGATACCTATGTATCTTTCGCCGGACCGATTCACTTGGGGCCTAATTGGTGTGGTTCCTAACATCATAGGCCGAACGGATCATGAACTTGTGGTCACTCATCCCCTTTCACCCAATCGTGTCTTCCACCGGAGCCATCATCAGGCCCTTGATTAAAGCCAAGCGAAGCAAAACAGGCAACGGTAGGAGCTGTTCAAACAACTTCCACTGCCACCCCCACTTCTATCGCTCATCTCATCCATCGATGCCACACCAACATGACCAACTAAATCTGCAAGGACATGTCTGATAAGAGGTCCTAGATCCTCAACCCAATCATCTGTCCAAAAACGAACTGATCGCCCACTTCCAATCGACCAAACAATGTTAATAAGGACATCGCCCCACACAACATTAAAGCCTTTCCAAAGCCTAGAACATCTAGTGTGACGAAGAACCTCCGGTATACCATCCGAACAATGATACTTAGCATGAATAAACTGTACCCACAAAGCATCTTTCTTAGAAAGTAGTTGGAAAGGAATTTTCATTAAAAACGCTTCATTTTGGCAACCCATTTTCTGAAACCCCAGCTCTCCATATTGCACCAAAAGGCATATGTCATCCCAACAAACCAATTGCACACCCTTACCATCAGTGATCCCCAAATAAAACGGCGAACCGATTTTCCAATTCAAAACACACTTTCCTTAGTAAAAAAACTGTATGCATGGTATGTGTTGAAATAGCAGTTAGAATTGCTTTAGCCAAGGTGATACGCCCGACCAAAGATAGAGATCTAGCCTTCTATAAACTCAATTTTTAGTGAACCACCTGAATAAGATAATTGTACAAAGCAACCACAACCCGAGAATGCAACAAAGGAACGCCCAAGTAACGACCCAAATCCTCAACCTCGTGGAAACCAAAGGTTGAACTAATATGCCCACGAAGCTTAACCGAGATATTCTACAAAAAAATATAGTTGTTTTATAAATACTAACTTTAAACCCTAAAGCCCCATAAAACTCCTCCAACATAGAACGGATAATCGCCAATTGGTCCAATGAAGCCTCCGCGAAAAAGATCATATCATCTGCGAAGAGCAAATGTGAAATTCTCGGACCTCGCTGAAAATTTTTGAAAGGCCTCCAACCATTACTATCAACACTTAGCTGAACTGTTTGTGCTAAACGCTTCATGCAAAGAACAAACAAATATGGCAAGAAAGGGTCACCTTGTCGGATCCCCCTCGTGGGCTTAAAAGATTTCGACATAGAGCCATTATAGAAAACCTGTATGGAAGCAGAAGATACATAATACATTATAAGTCGGCACAGAACATCAGGAATCTCGATATCCAAGAGCTATCCAAGAGTGTATCATCAATAAAACTTTATTCTAGATGGTCATATGCTTTCTCAAGATCAATTTCCAAAGTCATCCACCCACGCTTTCCAGACTTTAACCTCGTATAATGAATAATCTCTTGAGCAATAATAACATTATCTGAAATTGAACAATCCGGTACAAAACTTTTCTGATTCAGAGACAACTAAGAAGGTAGAAACAGCTTGAGTCGATTCACTATAACCTTCATGATAACCTTGTAGACTACAGAGCAAAGACTGATAGGACGGAACTGAGAAAGCCATTCCAGACAAGTCACCTTAGGTAGCAACACTAGTAAGGTACGATTAAGATAATCCAGCACAAGACAATCAACAAACGCTTGTCGCACACAATTACAAACAGACGGACCAATGATATTCCAATTCTTCTAAAATAAAACTACATGAAGCCCATCCACTCCTGAGGCTTTCATCGGCCCCATGTCAAAAACAACAGTCCGTATTTAATCATCCATAATGTTAAGGGATAAAGCCTCCAAACAGGAGTTTGAAAGCAAAGGAAACTGCCCCCTAACCGAGTAACCATAACCATCACAACCGGAAGATGTGAACACCATCTTATAGAAATTCAAAGCCATGTCCATGAGTTTATTTGAATCCGTGCACCAAGACTCATCAGGACATTTCAACGAAAAAATATGATTCCTGCGTCTACGGGACATTGTTGAATCATGAAAGAATTTTTATTCCAATCTCCCTCCACAATCCACTTCGAATGAGCCTTTTGAAACCATAGCTGCTCCTCCCTGTCCAAGATAATCTTCAATTCAGCCTTTAAACGTTCACTCAATGCAGAAAGATAAGGTAATGGGTCATTCACCAAAGCTCTATCGATCCCTTTCAAACGCGCCAATAACAATTTCTTCATCTTACCAATATGACCAAAAACGTCAGAGTTCCACACCTTCGCCTCTAAACAGAAGGACGCAATATTCATATCTAAGGATGCCTCACCGTCCCAAGTAGACCGAATGAAATCCTGAAAGTTAGGATGGTCATGCCATGCATCAATAAATCTGAAAGGACAATCATTGTCATTATTATATTCACCTATTTTTGTCTTGAATCGAATAAACTAAAATAATTAATAAAATTCGAATTAAAAATCCAAAAAAATCCATTTTTATTATATCAATGTCCATTTACAAACCCCTCTACCCTAAGCTAACCTAATCTACCTAACCCAATACCCATCACACTTGACCCATTACTAAAACCCAAATTTCCACAATACACATTATCGTGCCCAGAACCGAGCCTTAGCCCCACAAATAAATCGACCACAGCTGGTCCCCTCACCTCATTGCAAACCACCTGAAAAAAAGGAAAAACAAGACAACAAAATTGGCAAAAGCTTCAACAACAACCAATAGAAATTTAGGGTTTTTTGTTCTCAATTATGTAATCCTAAAATCAAACAAATATTGGCTATAAAGCCGTTGAAACAGATTGTAAAAGGGGGATACAAAAAAAATCAGAAATCAATGCAAACGAGAGCAAATTCTAGGTATTCCCTTTTAGCAATTCAAGTTCTATTTTTTTTAATTTTACAGTGTTACAAGGGGGGACGGGTATTTTCCAGAAAACAACAACAAGAAAACATTCAGGAAAAAATCCCTAGGTATTCTAATCTTCCATTTTGGCATAACATTTGAGTTTTCTTTTTTTTTCCTTTTCCAAACCGAAACCAAGGGCTTTTGCCCTCCATTTTCAAAAATTCATTTTCTAAAATCAAAGGGGTTTTCAAACTTTTTGAATAAAATTCCGTTTTAAAACTAAAATCAAAAGGGTTTTCAAACTTTTTGAATAAAAATCCATTTTAAAATAAAAAGCAAAAGAGGTTTTCAGTTTTAAATCAAAGTTTAGGTTTTTTTCCTCTTTAGAACTTGAATCGAATTCAAAAAAAGGGAAGGGTTCTGAGTTTATCTGTCGTCCGGGGATGAGGCCGCCGTCTATGGGTGTCTTCGGATTCCTGTAACAGTCAGCGAAGTAGCGCCGCCAACGAACGGTGCAAAAAGGATAAAGGGTTTCTTTGGTGTTCAAAAAATTTCAGAGCGTTTGCTCTCTGTTTGAGCTTTCGAGTTTTTGAATCAAAGTGAAAATTGACCTTTCATTTCTTTTCTTTCCTTTTTTATCTGCTGTATTCCACTGATTTTGCCGTGGGTTTTGTGATTTTGGGTGTAATTTTGGGCCAATTACCCTTCAGGCACCTTGGCTTTGCTCCCTTTTTTATATGGTCTTTAATTTCAGTTACTGTTTCCATTTCCATGTTCGTTTAAAATTTATGTTATATATATATATATTTACATTTATATGTTACGCATATTATACGTACATATATTGTCACCTTATTATATATATATATATATATATATTTATTTAATTATTGCACCTTTAATTTTGGTTATCATGATTAGCCTTCGGCTTTACGGTGACCCGTAACGGGATGACCCGTATTATTTATGGCCCGTTTAATGTAGCTTTTAATTTCTATCTTTTAAATTTTCGCATTTATTTTCTTGTATTTATTTTTCGTATTTTAAATTACCGCATTTAATGTCTGTATTTATTTTATGAACCTTTATCTTTTTGTAATACCTGTATTTTATCTGGGATATTCGAATACATTAAATAAATAAGGCCAAAAATAAGTACTAATAAATAAATAAATTCAGTCCAAAATAGTCCACACATTTAAATAATGCCCAAATGTTCTCTTACAAGTAAAAAGCCCAAATACTCTTTATACCAGATTTATAACCAATTTACAATATTTCCCTCCCAAAATCCTATACATATTAGCTAAACAAACACAAAATGGATCCAAAGCCCGTTTTTTCGCCCAAACTGGTCCACGTGGTAGCCTCAGATTGGACAAAACCATTAGCCACGGATTGTGTGCTTTCTCCTTCCTTAGTTGGCACCAGTTGGCGCTGATGTCATCAGCCATGACCTCAGCAAGTCAAACACTATATAACGGCAGAGAGAGAAATTGTTAGGGAATTAATTAGATACCATAATTGGTTTATTAAAAAATTAATAATAATAAATATAAAGAAAGAGAGAGAGCGCAATTCGAGAATTTCACCGTCCTTGGAAGTTGAACAATTTGAGAGCCGAAAGGTCATTAGAACTTGAAGAGACACCGAAGAGGGTTTGGCCGTCGAAATATCACCGCCGAAAAGGTAACCCTTTATTTCCATTTCGAATCCTGCAAAACCAATAAAAATAAAGAATATCAATTTTTTAAGGAAGAAAATCGAAACAAAAAAATAAAAGCCAAATCGAGAAAGGAAATAGGTTGGTCGAAGCTCGTCTTTGGTAGCCGGAGTAGATTTTAAGAACGACGAAGTTGAAGAGGGCTCGGGTACGGGTAGTTTTAGGCTTAAAATGATTGAAGATTTGGTGTTTCGGATGAAACATGTTAGATTTTAGGGATTGGAATCGAAAAAATGAGAAATTTTGGGTAGTTTAGGGTTTCGGTGTGGCGGATTGCGACAATCAAAAATCACCTTACGGAGGCCGGCCAAAGAGGAGTGGTGATCGGATGTTTTGAACGGCTGCTGACGAACGGTTGTTGGTCACCGGAGAGTGGCAGTTGAGGATTTGGCGGTGGTTGGCGTGGCGGTTTGCGGCCGGAGTTGATGATGTTCATCTTGTTCTTGATGAACATGGATGAACATTCATCCGAAATCAATGGATTTCAATCCATTTAGGAGTGTTTTTCTGGGTTTTATGTGTTTAGATGAGAGGATTTTGAGGGGTGAGAAAGAAGAGAGAGATAGGGAGTGCGGGTAAATATGATCGAGCTAACTCGGTTTTGGCCCTTTTATAGGTTGAGTTGAATGGTGCCGTTTTGGCACCGGGTCAGCTCCGGATCCGCTTTTTTTTATCCGGGTTAACCCAGGATCTGCGCCCTAGTCTTAGAATTTCACGGTTTTGGCTTCAAGTTTTGTGTTCCTTTCAATTTAGTCCCTATTTTCGTATAATTAAACCCCTTACCTTGTAATTTTTTTATTTTAGTCACTGGATTAATAAAAATCAGTTTAAATTTTCAATTGTTTCAATTTAGTCCAAAATTTAATTGCTTAATTTAATTTTAATTGTATTATTTTTATATGTTTGGATGCATGTTTTAAAATTAAGCATATAGAATTGTATGCTAGATAACTTAAGCACACTTAGTTTTAATTGATTAATAGAGGCCTAGATTTTAGGTTCTTTAGTTAGAATTAAATAATTAATTAGGAAGATCATTGTAGCAATTTAATGTATACTAGAGGGAAACTTTGGGGTTCAAACTTGGACGGTGTTCCATTGTTTACAATAGGGTGTTATCTCAACATTGGCCTTAAAGTGGTATATTTAATATACATTTTTACCTATAATTAAATAATGATTTAGTTGATTAGAGCCTTAATTAGGATTAGCACTCTAACTAATTAAATTGATTAATTAATTAAGGATATTATTAATTTAAGGGCTTTAATATATGGACAGTGTTTAAGCAATTGACATTTTCTCATGAAGGCCTTTAAATTAATTAATATTCATAGTTTAAATGATCAATTAATTAGAGACATCTTAGGTTGGTACTTAAAATAAACAAGACAATAATAAATCATACATTTTAAACCTTTTATGTTGGAATTCATTTTTAAGTATGAATAGGAGTGCCACTTAACGGGGTGCTTTTAATCTCATATTCAAATAAAATAAATTTCCTTATAAAAGGATACCTGCATTTGGAATTTAAATTTATTTAATAACTATGGAATAAATTAAATTCAAATAATTATTCGAAATACCAAAATATCACGTAAAATTAAGGTACCGATAATGGGCGTTTGTGGGGGTGCTAATCCTTCCCACATGTAACCGACTCCCAAACCCTATATTTAAAAAATAAATCTTTGGTTTGTTTTACGGTGTCTGGTCTACCCCAAAGTGATCGGTGACGACTCCAGTTATTTTTCAAAAGTAAATAAAAAGATAAATTTAATAAAAATGGATCAACCCTCATTTTACAAAAATAAAATTGTCAGGCTATTTTTACACAGGATTTCAAAAATGGTCGCGACAGCTTGGCGACTTCGCTGGGGAATTTTTTTAAAAATCGAGAGTCAGACCTAATTAATTTTATTTTGCATTTTAGGACAATAATTTGAATTTAATTTTTTTTCATAATTATTGGATGAATTTTTAGAAAGAATGGAGATAGCTTTTTCTTATGTGATATAAACTGACATTCATACATAAGTCTTCTACCCGGGCTTTTCACCCTTTAAGTGGGAGTGAGGCATGATCCTATGTGAGTTATTCAGCTCCATGGTCAGAATTTTGTCCTCCTCCCGGTATACCAATCTTATACATCGTGAGGTTACGCCTCTGCTATAAGGAGACGTATACTCCCGAATCGATGTCTTGCTGCAGTTTAGTAACGACAGTTCAGGTACCCAGAGCCTAGATCAAAACTCACATGTTGTAATAGAAGCCTACCCCATTAGAGCTAGATAGGAACCTATGATAGGTGTTGTTGATTTAAATACACTTCTCTGGTTATTTTTGTGCACAATATAAATTGGTCTTTGGTTATTTTTACGCAATATAATTTTTTTAGCAATTATTTTTCCTTACAATATTATTTCACCATACTGACACAATGTTTTTTGTGGGTTTTATTTTTGTGTGTTTTGTTATATGTCTTTTATGTATGTTACATCACATTGCATTCATGAGATGTATCGGTTTGAGGATTAGTCTAGTAAGCAATGAACATAAGAGTTGAAGGGTCTAATATATAAGTGGAAGACAATATGTCACTGTGGATTTGATGCGAGAAGACTCAATACGAGAACGAAGACAATATCCGTGCATATGAAGAGTCAATTCCAATAATATTTCTGGATTATGGTGTTACTGTTAGACAGTCAAATGGATCAAGAGTTGCGACCTATTTATGAAGCTCAGTATAATTGTTCACTTTTCGTGAGGATAGATGTGATACCAATAATAGAGAAATACGAGGCTTTGTCACACTGCTTTAGGGGTCAAAAGGAAAAGGTTTGTACAAGGCTCAATAACAGTCCAAGTTTCGAGATAGAATCAGTGGTGGTTACAGAGATAAACGAGACGAAGTAACTGAAAGAGTGATAATAATCAGAAAGAGGATAAATAACGGATAAATTGAAGGGGCATTCAAGGGTTGTTGTAGACAAGTAAGAACTCGAGGAGAAAGAGAAAGCTTTGAACTCAAATGCAATATTCAAGTTTCACAAATGATGAAATTTACCGAAGGATACCATAATTAAGAAAATGCATATTTTTAATAAAAATGAGGAAGGAAAGTAACCGGATCAGAAAACGTAGTGCAACAATTGAAAGATCAGCTCGTAAGTTTCGAAGAGGAACCACAATGAAGGATAAAACGCTGAAAGTCAAGCTGAGGTAGTAATCTAAGTTATCCAGAAATAGAGTTGTGAAATGAGTAAATTTAGGAGCCAATTGCGGGGAGTCACCTGACATGTGCAGATTTTGTTCGATAAAGTCGTGAACCTGCAACAACATTCTGATATCAACACCGAGCTAGGACAGACGTTGATTCAGAGGCTAAACAAAGTGATCAACAAAAAATGCTAGAGCTAGTGAACATATTGCCTTCTCTTTTATTTAAATGGGTGTTGCTTTAATAACTAGTTTTTGAAACTGATACCTCGTGCATTCGTGCATTACATCATTTAAACATTATATAAAATAAAAAAATATTACACTTTTGTTTAGAATATTACATTGCATTAGTTAAAATTGTTCTGAAAAGCATGGGTAACATACTTATTATGGTTGAGCAGTCATAAAGATTGTTGGGGGCTACTTGGATCGATTGAAGAAAAGGCTGATCAGTCCGAGAACGAGATGAAATATGAGTCACCGCTTTGCTTGGAATCATAAAGCTCACTTGCAAAACAAGGCACAGTTTTTTTCGTTGAAGTCGCATAAACCCAAACCACTGTAAGTTTTAGAGAGGCAGAGAACATCCCAACTTACCCAATGAATGGCACGACCATCTAAAGAACCCCACAAGAATTTAGCAACTAATTTTGATAGAATCGAGCTAATGGCAGCCGGCATCTGAAATATCGAAATGAAATAAATGGGTAGATTGGAGATAACAGATTTTACCAAAGAAATACGACCACCAAAAAATAAAGACGTGAATTTTAAAATAAACATCATCCTTTTTCTACTAGAATAACATGTTGAAATCACATATGAACTTTTTTGTTTCTATTAATAATGTTTTTTTTACAACATAGAGTATAGGGTAAACTGTACAGTGGGCTGATTATGTTGCTTTTTTAGCAGTTATCTGATTTTATTTTGGATGAATGAAATTCACGTTTTATAAAAAAAGAATTTTTTTACCCATTAGATCATTCCAACTATTTAACGATCTACATATCAAGCTCGTTTTTGAGATTTTGGTGGTCTTAGGATGAACAAAAAAATTATGTTCCCAATCAAAGATATAAATTACGGTTGTGATTGCGTTTTTGATCGCGTTGCGTTTATCGCGATTGCAGACATAACGGATGTATTACAGTCACTGTAAGTATCACGGTTGCGAATTTTTTAATAACATATGCAATTGCAAACATAACGATTGCAGATATCGCGGTTTAAGACGATTTCGCTACTGCTATATAACGGCTGCCGTTGCTGTTGCGGGCCGTTACTTAAATTCCTGTCCATAATAACAAGTATTGAAAATAATTGGGCACTTAATAACAAATATTGACAAAAAATTAATTTTAAGGGTATGCTCATAACAAATATTAAAAAAATGGGCCATTGATAATAAGTATTGGAAAACGTAGACCTTTAATAACAAGTATTAGAAAAGAAAATTGAATTTTAAGAATAGACATCTAATAACAAATATTGAAAAAATTGAGCTCATAATAACAAGTATTGAAAAAATTGGGCCCTTAATAACAAGTATTAGAAAAAATTGAATTTTAAGAGTATACTCTTAATAACAAATATTTGAAAAATAATTAGGCCAATAATAAAAAATATTAGGAAAAATAAATAAATTTTAAGAGTAGATCTCTAGTAATAAATATTGGGGAAATTAAGACTTTAATAATAAATATTGTAAAAAAACTAGACCCTTAATAATAAGTATTGAAAAATAGGCTATATAGTTAATAAAAAATATATTTTTATAAGTATAATTCACTGTAAAAATTTTAGGCCCTGAACAGGTGCCCCTCCTACCCAGGCCCAGATACGACACTACATAGGATCACGAATCAAGGGCAAATGGTAATTTATTACCCTCTTCTTCCCAAAAAAAAAATCCAACATCAACAGAGAGGGTTTTTTGTTCTTCATTTCTTTTTGTTTAATTCCTGATTTCTGACTCATTGACCGACTAATTTAAATCGGCTTTGCAAAGATCTATTATGAAGGTGATCTTATTAATATAATTTCTCCATTCGTAACATTAAAATTCAAATCATTAACTTTATTTAAAAAAAATCTAATGCATCGTCCCATTAGACCAACCGATTATTGGTGTTCTCCCTTTTAAACCTTCCGTGACACCGCAAATGAATTAATGAATCACCAAGTTTAGGCCACCACCATAACCACTATAATCACTTTTTTTTGGCTCTCCATCTTATTCTAATTAGAGATGTGTGAAAATATTTGATTCGGATATATTGAGAAATAAGAAAATATTTGACTTCAAAATATTTGATCCATTAATTCATCGACCCAGTAGCAAAACTCAAGTTTTTTTCTTTTACATAAATTTTAGGTCGAGTATATAGTCTGTTAAATATTACAGGTTCACAAATCAGACTTGGGCCACAATATTCGACTTAGGCGAGTACCAAATATTTGATGCTCAATATTTAAATTATTATTATTATTATTTTAGATTAAATTTTATTTTAAAAGTTAGGTGGTTTCCAATTAAATAGGAAAATACTAAGGCGTGGCACCTTTAGGGTGCGGCTAAAATAATATCAATATAAATTCTTACTATTTTGGTAAGAATTTTTGCAGGACTGAGTAATAATTAAGTAGAACCGAAATTCTTATTAACTGGGTAGGAATTTTTTGTAAGAATTTGTATAGATTTTGCATTAGGTAAGAATCTGTGTAGTTACACAAATTCTTATGTTATAACCTAAATTCTTATCGTTTGGGTAAGAATTTGTGTAAATTTTGACTTAAGTAACAATTTGTGTAGGAGTCCGCCTCATTTTAGTTGTACCCTAAGGGTCTCACGGTAGAACTACTGAATTAAATATCGCAGAAGAAAACTTGAAGCTTTGATTATTGCTGCGAAAAAGATTTACTTTTATATTTGACGGCTTAACCGTCAAATAAGTGCCTAAATTATACATTTTTTTTTCAGATAGGTGCCTAAACTATTTTTGGGCCAAATAGGTGCCTAATGTTTTATTTCGTGATCCATTTAAGATTTTTCTAAGACGGACATTATTTTTCCCCGTTATCCAATTAAATTCAAACATGTGGAATGGATTATAATTTTCTAAAATTAAAATCCGAAAAATAAAAAAATAAAATATATCAATTAACTCAATAATATTTAATTTCTCTAAAAAAACCCAACCCTAACCCTAAATCCCTAAATTCCTCCACTCCGACCATCGATTCAACCACTACCGGCCACCATTATCTTCATCGAACCCTCTCTACCGAAACCCCCATCATCTCGTCGTCAAAAATCGACGAATAAACCGTCGATGAGCACCCAATAATGAAGAAAAAAGAGGTCGATTGTTCCGATCAACAACTAGAGGGTGGGGAATGTCGACCGGTGAGGTACCCAATACTTGGGCAGTGAACGGTGAACCACCGACGTGTGAAGGATGCCGGACGGTGGGGGAGAAGTGATTTGGGGGTTTGATTGAAAAGAAATTAAAACTTAGGGATATTTAAAGAAAGTCAGATTTCTAAAGAAATTCGAAAATTAAAAAAAAACAGGTCACATGTCTTGTTTTGATTGGATGGCGATTTTTTAACGGTCGTTAACGTAGAAACCTTAAAAAAAAAAAACAGGACACGTGTCTTGTTTTTGCACCTATCTATAACAAAGGTATAGCTTGGACACTTATTTGACGGTTAAGCCTATATTTGAATTACGTCATTTAATTTTTTTTGACAAATCTTAAATCTAATCCTAATGCTACTTAGAGGGGAGGGGAAATGAAGACTCCAGGGGAAGGGAAGGGGTGCTCTTAATGGGTCTAGAACAATGACCTAAGGAAAATGAGAAAACAAAGATGAACGGCTTGGCCAACCAGACAAATATGTTAGCTCATGTCATTTGAATTTTTAAATTTTATATTTAGATTATGTAATTTAAACTTTTAAGTTTTAATTTTTTAGATTTGAATTTTTTAAATTATAGGATTTATAAAAAATGTACAAGTTTATCTCAATATCATATGACCCGACTTGCAGGTACCTATTATGAATAGGGGTGTACAAACTAGCGTTCAATTAACTGTTAGCAAATTATTTGGTTAACTGATAAATATATGTTATTTAATTTTTTATATAAGCCGTATCAACTAATCGAATAATTGATTAACCGGTTAATCATAATATTTGATGTGGTAATAATTTTTTTACTTCGGTTATTAAATATCAATTTTAATAATTGTTCGATTGTGGTAAAAATTTTAAAATAATTAAAAAGTCAAAAATAAGAGTTCACACTTTCTAGTAATCGAACCCATGACAAAAAAGTCTTCAAAGAATTAGATGAACATCAAAATCATTGTACTATAGGATATTCTAATACATAAAATTTGTAAATATTGTAGATAATTGATCGGATTGATTAACTAATTTTTTCAAAATTGTAAACCGTAATTAAGTCAAAGTATTTTCTTTTAAAAAAAGCTCGTATCAAAACTAAATTTTCGGTTAAAATAACTGTATTTTCAATTTGATTTTTTAAAAATTCAAATTCGATTCCAGTTTATCAATTTTTTTATCGGCAAAAGGATGGTTTATTATAGAAAATCATACAAGCCAACATTATCACGTGCCTCATTAAAAACCCCCTTACGCCTAAAATGGAGGAAAAGAGTACCCATGATAATGTAAGCAACACGAAACACCAGCAAAAACGCAAAAAACCAAAACAAAACAATAACCCGACATTAAACAAAGCACTGCCCTAACCAACACCAACTCACTATCACAGCAGCCAAAGGTAACTAACCACACAGTGCTATACCCAGCAACAATAGCCAACAAAGCACGCTGCTCACACCCTAAAGAATGGCCTGAAACAACGTACTACGATCCATTCCAACTTTTACCATTAATTATATAATCTCAATTTTTCAAACATCGAGAGAAAAATCAAAGGAAAAACTTTAATATATTGGCTATGTAAAATTTAATTTACATAAGTATTTTAATTTTAAAGATCATAAATTTAATTTATGAGTTTAAGTTTTAAAGTTTAGAATTTAATGTCATGGTTTATAATTTAAGGTTTAATTTTCAAGGTTTAAGATTATAAATATGTATGTTTGTGTGAAATTTCACCCAAAATCAGGAAGGGTGAGAAACTTGAATGTTGAATTATCTTTTTTGCTAAAAGATTAAACATAAAATAATATATAGAAAACATTTGACGAGAATGAGACAATTAAGAAATATGTTACTGATTTAGGAATAATAATTGAATATGGTTTGAACTTTGAATATCTAATGTCTAGGAGCAACCTTAGATATCTTTCAATACATGCCACAGAAACCATTAAATTTGTGTTTTTTAATTACATAAATAAAATATTTGAGTTGAATGGGTTTTATTGACTTCAAACTTCAGATTACATTCACTAATTAAACAAGATTAATTTAAGAGTTATTAACTTATTATTCTATGTATTACTAACCATCACGTAATAGGGTTTGCGCCGCCCAATCCATTTTCTCCAAATAGAAAATTACAAAGTTTTTCTTTTCGTATTTGTTTAGACGGCTGTACTAATTTTAATGTTGATTATTGATAGTTGGATTTTTATTTTATTATATTTTATTTTATTTTATTTTTAAATTTTTAATAAGAATAATTTTGTCTTTATGACACTTTTTCTCGGTCGCTTGGTCTTTTTATTTTATTTTATGTTTTTCAGGGTTGGACTTGATGCCGCCATGACTGATCAAGATTGCGCGTATTTGTTATTTGTTTGTATCTATATTTTGTTCGAGTCTTTTGGTTGGGGTTTTAACCTTTTCCATGTATGGTCCTTGCATGATCTAAAGTGGCTAGTTTCTTGTGTCAATGCTATAGTAAAATGTCCAAATTGTGTATTTAGTTTACAATAATAGTTGTAAACACTTATTGTAATTTTGGACATGTTATCTTTTTAATAAGACTAGCGAGTTCTATTAATTTTTTTTATTATTCTATGTACTGACAAGGAAAAAAAACACTATACAAGCATGTCTAATTTTATTTTAAGCCTTTGTTAGGTAGGGTAGGAAGAACATTGAATGGATAAAAAATTAAAAGGTTAGGAAAATAAAATATTGAAAATTGATTTTTTTATTTCTAATGGTGTGCTTGATAGGAAGGATGAAAAGTCAAAAACATATTACTTTCTTTTCATTCATTGCTTAGTAAGTTAAAAAATGAGAAAAGAAAATTAAATTTAAAAAACTATATTTTGAACTAATTCATATCTCTCTTTATTTTCATAGATAAGATTAAAAAATATGCCGATAACAAAAAATAGAAAATCACTTAATTGAGTGACCCAAAAATGAAATTTTTATAATTGGATGGCCAAAAGAGAAATTTATCTATAGTTGAATGACCTCAGGTATATTCCCCAGCGTAGCGGGGTAATTACTAGTTTTACCAACCCACGTGGCAGGCATTCAAATTCTGATGATATTCAATATAGGAGAAGAAAAGCTTATTCCAAAAAGGAGGAAAAGAAAGTTTTTTTATTCATTTTTAAATCCAGAACAAAGAAAAATGCCTATAAATGGCGTCTCTGAAAAATTCCTAATTGCAAACCTCTACGTTTTCTCCTTCACAGTATAAACCAAACCAACGTATCTTCCACCAGTCCGCCTGACCGCCCTTCCGCCGGCCGAGGAGCTCGTCTCGGCTGTCGCTTCTCCTCCTCCGGCGTCTTTTGTGCTCGAACTGGTTAAAAGTTAACAATAAAACACGAAGAGAGGTGAATTTCCCTTAATTTTCTGTTCCTTTCTCTTTTTTTTACATTTGATTCTTATGAAAGGAGAAAAAAAACGTTGTACGTGCGAAGGAATTAGTTAGCTGAATTTAAAATCCTTGTTAAGCTACGTTGATCGTTTTCATGGATTATTGAGTTAGGTTTTCCGCTTCTTATCCAACATTAAATTGAAGTTCGTTTCGGGAAACGTTATAAATTAGAGTTGGACATGCTGCTGAATACAACTTTTATAATATTTATTTGGCTTTTACTGGGTTTCGTTCCTTCATCCTTAATTAATTCTGAAGTCATGCTTTCTTCTTGTATCTCTTTCATGCTGATTATGTACTCATTTAAAATTTATTTTTTTGGCTTTAATTGTCTGTGTGGTTTGATGTTTATGTTCGTGTTGCTAAGTGCTTCTGCTTTTTCGGTTCAGATGTCAAACTCGTATAAGGAACGAGAGAAACATGACATTGAGTCTGGGCATCATCCGAGGGAGGATAGTGAATATGATAGGCTGGTTGTTTCTAATGAACCGAATGCAGACGGAATGGACATCTTACAACCTCGATCACCCATGAGGTGTACAACTTTCAGCTGGTGGATCAAAGCCTTTGTGTACTGCATTTTTGCAATTATATTGCTTCTTGTTTTCTTGAAATGGGGAGCACCGTTTCTTTTCGAGAAGGTACTGCTGATTACCTGTAGCTTTTTTCTCTCTCTCCCTCTATGTCTTCTATCTCTTAATTTTTTGCATATGACACGAGTGGCATTCATTGTTTTTGTGTGTGCAATTCGTTTCCTTGAGTTGTTTGGCTAATTCCTGCAAAAAGAAAATATAACTATAGAAAAAAAACGAACTATGAACTAAGGTAAGAAGGGGACATTGTTGATACTTTTCATAGGAAATGATGGTTTTGTTTTACCAGTTTGCATGGGGGGTTTTGGATGCCTAAAACCATTTTTCTATAACCATATTTTCGTGCTTTGCACGCTGTTTAAGGTTGCATCCTTCAAGTGTAATCACCGAAATTTTAGCATTTGACGAGTTTTCAATTTAACTGTAGGTTCTTATCCCGATCATGCAATGGGAAGCAACTGCCTTTGGTCGCCCTGTTCTTGCTGTTGTGCTTGTTACTTCTCTTGCCCTGTTTCCCGTGTTCTTAATACCTTCCGGTCCCTCCATGTGGTTGGCTGGGATGATTTTTGGCTATGATCTTGGGTTCCTCATAATTATGGTCGGAACAACCATTGGAATGGTCCTACCGTATTTGGTTGGACTGCGTTTCCGTGAGCGTATCCATGTAAGACTTCTACTTGGTTTCAGCTAATTTTAAATAGTTATTTAGGAAACTTGATCTCCATTCCTGTTGTCTCTGATCTCTTCTCTTGGATGGGCAGCACTGGTTAAGGAAATGGCCCCAGACAGCTGCCGTGGTTCGACTTGCAGGAGAAGGAGACTGGTTCCATCAGTTTAAAGTGGTTGCTCTCTTTAGAGTTTCACCTTTTCCTTACACAATTTTCAACTATGCAGTTGTGGTAACCAACATGAAATTTTGGCCCTACTTATGTGGATCGATCACTGGAATGATCCCAGAAGCTTTTATTTATATCTACAGGTATGCAATGTGAACAAATCATGTTAAATTTATAATACTCGTAGGAGTCCCTGAATTTTATTTAATTTGTTGAAATGAGCCCGTTGTCCTTGTACCTCCAAATGAGTTCTAAGATAGAATTTGTGCTTGCAATGTCAATCAAGTGAAGGCAAAACTTGTTCCTTGTAGGGTGCTAAGTGAAGTTGAGGTGTCCTTTATCATATTTTGCTGATGCAGTTAAAATTTCTTCGTCATTGCTAATTATGATTGGACATTGCATCTTTGAAAACACACCCTCAAATACCGACTGTTCCCACCTTAATACCATAAAAGGCAGACACCATCAAGCCATCAAACACAATGCAAGATCACTGCTTCCCACCTTTCTGTTCTCTCCCAAGTCCCACCATAAAAAAAAGGTGATCAAAGGTTAAATCCCTTGTGCACGAGTGCTGTTGTGAAGCCAAAAATAAAATAAAATCCACCAATACTTGCTGATACCCTGATCTCACCAGCTCCACAGATTGTTAATACCAATTCAACTGGATGCTCCTATCCCATAACTATCAGCAGTGGAAATTAGAAGTTGTCAAATGGAAAGGGAGTGGAGAGAAGAAAGAGGGTCTTGCTAAATCAAAGTGAACTCCAGTCAAACTTGTGGAAATTGGGAAAGATGAGAGGATGAGAAAAGGAGGGAAGGAGTTGTTCAGACCAAACCAAATTTAGTGAGGGGGAGAAGGAAAGAAGGAAGGAGATACCACCTTTGCTAGCATTTGGGGGATGGTTTTGAAGGCAAATGACCGGGAGGTTAAGGATGTGTTGCTCTATATTCTGCAGAAATGAGAGGGAAAATAGAAGAAAATAATTGGCCAAAACATTGCAATTCCTAGGCAAATATGTAATGCATTTCAATTTTCAGTCACATCAGCCATGCTGCCATCTGACCCTAGCAGTGTGTAATGAAGTCAATATTGACTTGTGTCATTGACAAGTTTTGCAAGTCCAAGATTTAAGAAGAAAAAGTCTTATTTTGGGAATTTAATGAATTTCAGGCTTCTACAAGATTAGAACTAATTGTCTGTTATTCATTTCATATAAAGCTCAAGATTTTATGCCTCTGTCTTGAAGTATAATTTTTTTACTTTTAATTTGATGTTACATACTTTTGGTAGTTATTGCCCTTGTAAACTAAAATGTTCACTTTACATCTTGTGCAGTGGTCGATTAATAAGGACATTAGCTAATGTTCGATACGGCAACCATCACTTCACCACTGTGGAAATTGTATACAACGTTGTTTCCTTCATCATAGCAATTATTACGACAGTTGCTTTTACCGTTTATGCAAAGAGAGCTTTAAACGATCTTGGTAACCGAGAGACCGTCGTGGAGTACGAGTCCGTCTCTTACCAGGGTAGCCTGGAGATGGAGAAGCTTCCAGATGAAAAGAGGTAAGTTTGTGGGGGTCATTGACCTTTTTTAATCGTAGCTTTGATTCGTAAGGATCAGATAATTGAGTTAGGAATGTATATTGGATGGGATTTAGGTTTTACATGATTATCATTTTTAGAGACTTGATTTCTGTTTGTTCATCTTTTGCATGTAAATAAAATTAAAGTAAAATATACCATACAAAATGTGGCATGTTTGCCAAACAGTCCTTCCCTGTGTGCTCTGTGCCTATGGCATATTGAAATAGTGATATCTACATGAATTAGTACTATGTTTACTGTAATTATTTATTTTATTATCTTAAATCTTGCAAGTTGCAATTCCGGTTCAAGGTACCTTTTTCCGTTTGTTTTAGAGATGGTTTCTGGTTTGGAATAAATTTTCATCTCTTTTTGCTGTAGATGTTTCGTGTTCTTTTAACACAAAAGCTGAATATTTAATAATAAGTCTGTGCAGTGTGGGGGTTCAAAGTAGGTTTTGGGATTATATATATTGTGGTCTGGACCGTCTGGTTGGTTTAGTTTTCGGGTCATGCTTCTATTGTGTCGGGTTGGGGCAGGTAAAAACCGTCTTGCTCCGTCCCGTTGCTATCAATAATAGTATATACGATTGATAATCATGATGTATTTGGATCTAGACCAATAAATCTATACATGTGATTTACACTAACATAAAGTTGGACTTGAACCCATATATGTTATTTACACAGGGTGAGCAAAATTTAATTTAATACGAAAGAATTGAAATATATCAAATTTAAATTAATCAGTTCAAGTAAGTTATTGGAGATGCCGGTTCAACTCAAATAAGTGTCTCAATTTGATTTACAACTCAAATGTTCGAAGATCTTAGTAGTTTTAAGTTTTTTTTATATTAAATTTGGTTAAAATACATCTTGAGCTCCCTTTAATTTTGAACATTGATACTCCTCCAATTTGAAAATATTATTCAGTTTTTTTTTAAAAAAAAACTAAAATTAATGAAATAAAAAAAGATACAATATAATCTTAATTTAAAAAACATTTTAAATAAATTTTATTAAAATTAAATAATATTTTAAAAAAATAAAAAATTTTGAAATTTTGGAACAAAATTTTGAATTTATACCTTATGCAATTCAAGGAGTCTCTTCATTTTTTTATTGTCGCTTGTTTTTGTGTTCTATTATTTTGAGGAATATTCTTAAAATATAAGAAATGTGTTATTTTCTAATCATAGTCTAATACAATACTGTAGATCGGAGTAGGAAGTCAAGTTCGGAGAGTGACAAACTTACACGGTGCCGACTGCCGAGCTTGTCGAAACCCGAGCGCTTGTAAAAGGCCTTCGACTTGCGATCGAGAAAGGTGGGTGCGAGGTTGCATTCGACACGGATGCAATCGATATTAGAAGTGTTCAAAATCGGCCCAATAAGTATTTTGTGGCCTAAATTAGACCAATAAATAATAATTAGGCCGGTTTTAAATACCTCTAATCAGTATCGTCAAACTTATTAGTAAACCCAAGCTTGGATCTTTTGTTGGTGGGTATTTATTTGCGTGAGGTGTAAGCCCTTTTAGATCAACTTAATGTTGTGTAATTTTGCTGTATAGATTGTATTGGCAATGTTGTTTCTCATATTTTAATCCAATAGGCATTCAATTGTAATAATTCAATATTGTTTGAAGTAAAATATCTTAAATGTATAACTGATGATATATTTAACGATGTTATTCATAGCTAATTTATAAGATATGCATCTGTTTTTTTAAGTAACGGCCTCGTTAAAAATCCTTTTGATACTGAGATTTACTAATTGGTCTAATAGCTAAGGATGCTCATCTTATCTCATCTTGTATAAATTTAAATCCCGACATGAAAATATAATACAACTCTATTTAATAAAAAAATCCTATTGATATTGACAGTGAAAATGTTGAATATCAAACGGGAAAAAGAGTTTTCAAATTTTATTCATATATAGTCCGAATTACAATACCTTACATCCCAGTTGGAGAAACCAACATTATTGCTCGTGACTTCCCTACATAACTCTTTCAAAATTGAACAAATACATTTGGTCGGTTGGTCAAGTTGTTCATTTTTGTTCCTTCATATTCCCTTAGGTCATGGGTTCTAGACCCACTAGGAGCACCCCCTTACTTTCTCTAGAGTCTCTTCTTCCCCTCCCCTCTAGGTAAGATTAAGATTAGAATCAAGGTCGATCCTGAGATTTTGGAGGCTCGGGGCGAAATGGTAAATTAGGCCTATGTCTTGAAAAAAAATAAATTTTAAGAGTAGCCCTATGATAACAAATATTTAAAAAATGAATTTTAAGAGTACACCCTAAACAAATATTGAAAAATTTTAATTTTAAGAGTATGCCCCTAATAATAAATGTTGGGAAAAAACGAGCCTCTAATAACAAGCATTGAAAAAATTAGTCCTAAATAAAAAGTATTGAAAAATTGATTTTTAAGAGTAGGTCCCTAAGAAAAATGTCAGGAAAAATTGGGCATCAAATAATATATATTGAAAAAAATTGAACCCCTAAAAACAATTATTGGAAAAGAAATTTAAGAGTAGCCCGTAATAACAAAATATCGGGGAAAAATGAGCCACTAATATTAAAAAATTGGACCCCAAATAACAAGTATTGAAAAAAAACGAATTTAAAGTGTATGTCCCTAATAACAAATATCAAGAAAAAATTGGGCTCAAATAACAAATATTGAAAAAAATTTAAGAGTATAATAACAAATATTGGGGAAAATTGAACCTCTAATAAAAAATATTGAAAAATTTTGGGCCCCAAATAACAAGTATTAAAAAAATTAGATCCCTAATAATAACTATTAGAAAAAATTAAACTATAACTATTTAAGTAGTAAAAATTGAAAAAAAAGAGGTATCTATCAAATATTATAATCAAATTATTATTTCATTTACTTGTTGTTTATGGCCCAAAGTGAAGACCTCCATCTAATATTATAAATTATAATAAAAATTTAAGGCCTTTTCTATATAATTATTTAAGTAGTAAAAGTTAAAAAAATAGGGCCCTGGGCAATCGACCGATTCGACTTACCCAGGGCATATTTAAGTTTTGTAAAAGAAAAAAACTCTTTCAAAATTAAAATGCAATCTTATAGCAAGTTTTCTTATCCCTAAATATATCATTTAACAAAGAAAATAATAATAAATAATGGGGTTAAATCCATTAAATATATATTTTATGCCTAATAATATTGAATAGGAAGTAACATTTAATGAAGTAATATTTAATGGTGGAACTCAATATTATTTATTAAGGGATTATTTAAAAAATAATAATTTTAAGAGATCGACATTTAGTGACAGTCCTTGAACCAATAAATTGAATCAATTAAGTTATTTGACCAACATTGATTATTAAATTTTGACAGTTTTTTCTTTAGATGCTACCGCACATAATATATTACAGTTTCATCATATGACATTTACAGATTTTTTAAATAGAAAAATTCTGAAAATTTCAAGTGACACGCTACACCTACTGATTAAAAAACTCGTTAGATTCAACAATCAACGTTGGTTAAAAGACTTAATTGATTTAATTTATTAATTCAAGTAAAAAAAATTAAAGGCCTAATTAATTTTTTCAAAAGTTCAACTTATTACATCCTTAAACCTTTATTTTTCAAATTGTTTAGCTGATTTTCTAGTCCTTTTCCGTATATACTCTTCTTTGTCTGATGAAAGGATTATATTTTAAAAAAATTAGAACTTGTTTAAAAGTATATATTATAAACACAAAAATTATATATAAGTTGTACGTTTTTGAATCCAACAAGTGTCTCAGTGAAAAAATGGATAATGTTTATCTTAGAATACACGGGTTCAAATCGCTTTGTCTAAGGTGTAACGGATACTATCTTGTAATCACTTTTAAACTATTCAAAAAATGTATGTTTCGATAAATTATATTTTATTCATACTAAATTATATTTTTAATTATATTTTAGTCTTTTCCATTTTTAGAAAAAATAGAAAATGGAAATAACCTCTATTTTTGGAAACCAAATCCATCCTAAGATTTCTTTCCTTCATAAAATCATTTAACCATAATTGCAACAAAGAGATATTTGGAAAAAACTATAAAAGTAAATTTTGTTTAAGGAAACTTTTAAGGATACAAATATTGGAAGTAAATTCGAGATTATTAATACATAAAATTTTGTGTTGATTTAGAGATAAGTAGAAGTGTGAATAATACAAATATTGTATCGAATTGCATATTTTAAGGGTTTCTGTAATTTAATGTTAACCATTGTATTCCATGAGGTAAATAATTTTGACACTTATAGCCGATTGAGTTTAGCTCAATTGGTATTGTCGTTGGTATAACATATAAGATGATTTGAATTGATCATGCATTCAATATCTTTTTATTTATGGGTGGAGAGGTCGTAGAAACATTGTACCAAAATTATATGTTTAAAAAAATAAGAAAATAATTGTGACAGGTGTAATTCCCTCTATAAATTACTATTTAATACATTGAATTTCTACGTACCAAGGCAATCAGAAAATGAATTATCCAAACTCTGCAATATTCCCATTCATTACATTATCATTATTATTATTATCGTCACTGCCATGGCGGGCAACATCGGACTCTTCTTTCCCTTCTTCAGTTGGCAATTTTCTCCAATGTCTTGGTAACAGGTCCGCTCCATTGCTCGAACCGGTTTATACCCGAACTAATCCCTCTTTCGAATCTGTTCTTCGAGCTCTTATCTGAAACCGCAGATTCTTAACCTCTCAAACACCTAAACCAGTTGCAATTGTGGCACCCAACCATGTCTCCCATGTCCAATCAACCGTTGTTTGTGCAAAGGACAACGGCCTGCAAATCAGGATCCGAAGCGGAGGCCACGACTTCGAGGGTCTTTCATATAGATCGAACGTCACATTCGTCATTCTCGACAAGTTCAATCTTCGATCGATCGAAGTTGATGTTGATAATGAGGTTGCCTATGTTCAGGCCGGTGCCACGCTTGGGGAACTTTAGTACAAAATTGGTAATGCAAGCAATGTTCATGCCTTCCCCGCAGGAGTATGCACTAGTCTCGGAACTGGCGGTCATTTCACCGGCTGTGGATATGGGAACATGATGAGGAAATACGGGCTTTCGGCGGATAACATCCTTGATGCTCAAGTTGTTGATGTCAATAGCAAGATCCTCGACCGAGCTGCCATGGGCGAGGATCTATTTTGGGCCATTAGAGGAGGAGGCGGAGAAAGCTTTGCTGTCATTGTTGAATAGAAGATCAAGCTCATTCGGTACCGGAGAAAGTGACGGTATTCGACGTGCCGTTCACTTTAGAGCAAGGTGCAACAGATGTCGCTTTCAAGTGGCAACAAGTTGCACCTAAACTTCACGAAGATCTCTTTATAAGACTACATCCATGTGTTGTAAATGGGACTTTATTAGTTAATGTGATCGGTTTCTTCTTAGGCGAATCCGAGAAACTCGTTCCTCTGGAGGAAAAATGAGTGAAATCCGAGAATCTGACCTCCCATTTCCTCATCGAGCAGGGAACCTGTTCTTGATCGAGTACGTCGTTTATTGGCTTGAAGAAGGGACCAACGTGACAAACCATAACGTTGATAGGGCAAGACACATGCACGATCGAATGGCTCCATTCGTGTCGAAAGAGCCGAGGGGAGCATTTCTAAATTACAGAGACAACAACATCGGAAGCACCGCAAGCGACAGGACGGATTTCAGGGAAGCTCAAGTGTATGGGAGGAAGTACTTGAAGGATAATTTCGAAAGGTTGACGATGGTTAAAGCCATGGTGGATCCAAATAACTTCTTCAAGAACGAACAAAGTATTCCTCCAAAGATCGAGTAACATTCATCCATGGTTTCATTCCTGTAATAAATTAGTGGATGGAAAGTGATTGATTGTCTCTAATTTTGTTGTAGCTGCTCAAGAAATCCCAAATGTCTTAATGTTAATTATTGCATTTTTGTTCTCTCCATTAAAATTGTTTGATGATTAAACCTTTCATTAGTTTTCAGAAGCAGCTTACGAGGAGGTTGCTCGAAAACTGAATGTACTGTCTATATCCCACATCGCTGAGAGGTATAGGCAGGAGGGGAAGTTCTGCTTATATAAAAAGCGGGCTCGGAATGGACGAGCCATATCCTTTTTGGCCTTTTAGCTAAGATCAAGCGTTGTCTTATTGCTCGGGTTTTAAGCACCTCACCCAATTCTAGTGAATTCTTTTTGCCTTATATAACCAATAAGATCTTTATAGGTTCAATGGTTTAACAATGCTTGGTAAACCTCTTGTTATATAATTAAATAAAATTATTGTTTAAAATTAGAATTTTTTGTACAAAAAATAATTTGTTAAATTTCGATATCTTCCAAGTATATAATTATTGAATTTCATTGTTAATTGTATTTATACAAATTCAATAAAATGTCTCTTTTTCCTCAACTAATTTTTGCATGAGATCTAAAAAATTGATTTCTTTTAACCATTCACTTCAACTTCTATCCATCTCTCTCTTTTTCTTCCCCACAGAAACCTAACATTGTTGAAAAACCTAACATTTATGCTTTCTTCGAAGGCCAGCCGTTACATTTTTGACGGTTGGCCTCCTACCTTTTTTTTCTTCTTTTTTTTTTTTTTTGGTTTTTTTCCTTCGTCCGGTTGTGTTGATATCTTGTTTCCCCGTTAATCTTTTTCGTTTGAGAGTTATTTTTTCGATAACGACGACCACGAATCGAGCCTTCTTCAGTGGAAGTGGGTGCAAAGGAGAGATTTATCTCCTCTTTTTTTGTCTTCTTCTTCTTCTCGACGCTTACAAAGCTCTATGATGTTTTCGCCTTGGAGTAGCGATCATGTTGTCTTTTATATTGTTTCTATGGTGAGGACTGTTTGTTTTCGCTGAAGGATGTCTGTCAGCAAGGATCTTCGATTCCCTTCTTCATCTTTACCCATTCAACATCGGCGACTTCTCGATCTAGACACGATGTTTGACGATGGCTTTCTAGCCGCATTCCTCCTCACGAGTCATCCTCGGTGCCACACGAATCGTCATGCAGGCGTAGAAGATGTTACTGGCTCCAAGTGTTGTTCGGTTTCTGTTAAGAAGTTTCTGGTCTTCTCTGTTCTTGTTCTGTGTTAAATGTTTTGCTTTTCTCTTTTGTGTCTTGTGTTTCCTTTGTTCCCATAATGTATGTGGGTTCTGTTTGCTGTTGGTGTGTGTTGTTCTTCTGGGTTTAATTTTTCAGGTCTGCTGTTTTGTTGTTGCTCTGGTTTTGGATTCGTCCTCTCAGTTTTCTCTGTTTTGTTGTTTGTTTAATAAAAGCCGGTATCTTGTTCAAAAAAAATGATTTTTTTTTTTTGCATTTTTTCCCTTTGTAAAATATAAGATGATTTGGTTTCCATTGAAGTAAGAGGAGAGCCAGCACCAGATGCAGCATACCATTACCATCTATATTTTAACTTTAAACAAACCCAACACATATCAAAAGTATCCAAAGAGCATTAAAAACCAGACCAAAGCCCAATTCCAAAACAATTTTGCTGTCAAATACATTGAAGGTTATCACAACTCTCAGCCATACAAAAGATATGAGAAATGATTATCACCCACCTCCGATCCACAAAGACCAAAATATATTGTAGAATCGTGAATGCATGGGCGGATTTTAACAACCTAGTTTGAGACAAGTTTTTTTAAAATTTTTAAAAATTTTGAAAATTTAAAATAAAATTTTCAAAGATTTTGAAAGATTTATTTAAAATTTTCATAAAATTTTTTGGAGTCTTACTAAAATTTTCAAAATAAAAATAAGATTTATAGTTATCGAGAACTTTTAATAATTTTAGGATGGATTACAATTAGTTAAAATTTTTGAAATATAATAATAATTTTTAAAATTTTAAAAGAGCCAAATTAATTATTTTTAAAAATTTTAAAAGCCTAAATTTAAAATTGTCAAATTTTGGGAGCCAAGGCCCACACTTGCACCAGTGAGAGTCTGTCCCTGCGTGAGTGGTCTGGTCTCTTCTGTTTTTGATGATAACCTTCACGTTATCGACTTCCGCTATAACTCGATGCTCACTATTTTTGATGAAAAATTTGTAACGAACTGAAATAGATAAGGAAAAACGCAGCTATTTTAGTTAATTAAGCTCTTTGCTATTTTAGTCTTAATGAAACGAGTCGTTTCTTATTCTAATTTGTTTAGTTAAACGACATATTTTAGGTTTGTAGGGTTAAAAAAGACGAATACCCTACAAAAGAAAATATAATTGAATGAATGGAAGTATCTTTTTTCTTTCTGAAAAAAAGTTCTATTTTTTTATCTCCGTCTGCTCGTTTTCTCATCTCAAAATAATTTTTAGACTCATCCTATTATATATTATACTTTCATATGCATTTTTTGTATATAGTATAATGTTTTTATATAAATATAGGTTTTTCCACATTTTTTCGTATATTATGTATATTTATTATTTTATGTCATATTACATTTTTTATTTATATGTGTATAGATTTATTTTATGTTTTATATTACATTCCTTTCGTCCCACTGAATATATTCAGTATTAATTTTTTTAGTGAATTTCTTTTATCTTTGACTATTTATTTTTTAAAATTTATTATTGATAAAAATATGAAAAACATATTTTAAAAACCTTCTATCACATAGTTTAAAAATATATATTTTATAAAATTTAATTAATTAAAAAAATTAAAATAATTGTAATTAAAGTTTAAAGAATTTGACTTTTTAAAAGTTAATATTGGACAAATTTAGTGATACCGAAGAAATATATATTTTAGTTTAAATTCTTATTTACTTTATATAATATAGTATATATATATATATATTATAACATTACTATTTCTCTATTCATTATATAAATTAATTTTGACATTAGCCCTTTATATAATTTCGAGGTAGTGTTCTTTTGCGAGGATTATTCTCTTAAGTGACTGAAGTGCGATTTGAAGAGTTGTCCGAATGAAATGATAACTTCTTTAAGAAAAATGCAGTGAACTCCGATATTTTAGACTAATGAACTGAAGTAATGTCCCAGGTTTTTCTTGTTCAAATACTCTATAAATCTCAGTCGGATTTAAAGTCAATGAAATTATGTATGCCTGGTTTAATAACTTTGTTAAGTCTATGTTAATTTTAAAATTAAACACTAGTCCCATTTTTTATTTAAACACTTCATAAGTCCTTGTCAATTTTAAACTTAAACAATTTACTTTACGATTTCGTGGGGATTTGAATGTTTAATATGTTACTAGTAGATTCTAGGTAGTGGTCATAAATGTTACAGAGGAGGATACAGTGGTACAGAAACCGACCACTTCTTATATCCCAAACACAGAAATTCAATGGAATATGATTGATATCACAGCTAGGGATGTCATTTGAACTAGATTCGACGGGTTTTGATATGATTCTATTTTATAAATTTAGGTTTTTTAAAGAAAATTTTGGGTTCAGGTCAGGTTCGTGTTGAGTTTTTTTAGGATAATGTTGGGCCGGCTTTGAGTTTAAAGTACAAAATATCAGACCCGACGACCCAAAATAATAGTTTACTTTTATTCTAAATATTTAAGTATAATTACTATAATGCCTCTCTCTTTATATATATATTTTCAATTATCTCCTTATTTTGTCTAATAAAACTGGAATAATTATTATAATGTTTCCTCTCTATTTGTATTTTTTCAATTAACTCCCTATTTTATCGAATAAAATAAAAAATAATTTTTTTATTTATGTCGGGCTAGGTTAGATTTGAATTCGAATTTTACTCTAAAATTTGGATCAACCTTAGTCGGGTACGACATCATAAAATATAAGATTGAGTGCAGATCAACCAAAAACTCGACCCATAATCAACACTAATCACAACATTGAATGCTATAAATGCAAAGTACTCTATTCTGGTTTAACATTTTAAATTTGATGCATAGAAGAATAAGTACATCATGTCTTTAAAATCCTTTAATTATGATTAGGGGTGAGCAAAACTCGACTCGATTCGAAAAAAATCAAATTTTTTGACTTGAATCGAGGCGAAAAAATTCGATTCGTTTTGACTCGACTCGAATAAAAAATTTTCAAATAAAGTTTGAGTTGTAAAATGGAAATTCGAATAATTCAAAACTTTTTTAGTAATTAGTAATTTTATTTTTAAGTTCGAGTCGAGTACCTCAATTTTTTCTAATATATATATATATATATATATATATATATATATATATATATGAAGAAATATATGCCACATATGAAAAAATATAAAAATATATATGCATATCTTATATGATTAGAGAAGGTTGTTTAAACTGAAATCAAATCGTACTATAACATAATAAATTATTGTAATTAAATTTACATAGGAACTCTAAAACTCGACTCAACTCGAATCGAAAAAATTTCAAATAGAATTTAAGTTGTAAAATATGAAACGTCAACTTGAAATTTTTTGACTCAGCTCGATCGAACGCTCACCCCTAATTATGATGAAACGAAAACCAAATAAAATGGTGGAAAGCAAGAACCATCCATTTGGTCCAAATGGTTTGCTTCTGTGTTATACAAAGTGGAAGCCACAAATAAACGAAACACCGATGCCCCAAGTGGTGGTGACCGCAATACATTGATATAATAGTGGTGAGACTTCTCATGTACTCATAATTTGGCATGGTATCAAATACAAATACGGTTATCTTTAATAAATTGGCTTTTATTGATGCAATAATGATTAGGAAATTTATGTAAATCATCATTGAATTTTACTCTTAAATCTATTTTACTTATTAAAGTTTTAGAACGTTCAATTTACTCACTGAAGTTTAGAATTGGACGTTTATTGTTACTCTTTCGTTAACTTTTTGACGACGTCTATTTACCGGCGAATAGAGGAACATTTTCAAGACCCGAACGGTGGAAAGCTTCATCGACACGAGAGAAGCAATTTGAGAAACGAGCTCCATCAGACGACGGAGGGGGGTTGACAAGAGAATCGAAAGGTTTTTGCTCGATTCGTGGACTTCAGGGCCTTTTTGAGGAAATGAAGGTCAGATTCAAACTCAGGGGACGAGACAAAACGACTGGTGAAATCTGGTACCGAACAACTACCATCTACGGTAAGCGTATGACGACAATGAACAATGACGTAACCATAAACATTCAATGTCTAAGCTTTAGTGATAAAATTTTTCAATGCCTAAACTTCACTGAGTAAATTGAACGTTTTGAAACTTTAGTGACCAAAATAAGTTTGAGGGTAAACTTCAATGATAATTTATATAATTTATCCTAATATTTTTTTATCAGAAATACTACACGAATCCATCAAGTGGTCCGGTGAAAATTAAAATTTTATTATTCCTAAAAGATTCATATTGAACAATTTATCAATGCAGTGTGTACGCCTTATTAAAAAATTAAAATTAATAAACAAATACTACATATATTCACGCTACAATATTAAAAAATTTCATACTACGCTTGTAACGAGATATTATCTAATAGTATGAAAGTTGAAACCTGTTCTCGTGGAGAAACAGCAGCTGTCGTATTGTGTTATAATAATCCAATCTTTAACTAACGGATAATGATATTTTATCTTTGAGGCTTTTATTATATCAAATATGGGGCCAAAAAGTAGAAGACTCCCGAGTGGGGACTAATTAGATACTTATGAAAAGCGACAAGTGATTAGGGGTGTGGATTATTCGGTTTTAACCGAATTAATCAACTGAACCGAATTTTTTTCTGTTAATTCGGTTGATTAATTTTAAGTAAGTTCGGTTAACGGTTAATTTTTTTTAAAAATTCAGTTGTCGATTAATTCGATTCAAAATCAGTTAATTAATTGGATTAACTTAATTAACCGAAATTATTATATATTAAATATTATATATATTACATATATTTATTTTTGGTCATTGAACTTTTAAAATTATTAAATAATCATTAAATTTTTTGATATATTATAAAATGTTCATTAAACTTTTATTAAATTAGTATAAAATGAAAGTTCAATGACTAAAAAGGTCATTTTACCATAATTTAGCGTCCAATTGTGTAATTTACCCAAAAATTTATAACAAATTTCGGTTAATTCAAAAACCGACCGAATTAACCGAAATAATTTTTGTTCGGTTAAGACTAATTCGGTTCGGTTAACAATTAAAGTTATAAAAATTTCGGTTAATTCGATTCGACCACTGATCGAATTAACCGAATGCACACCCTTACCCGTGATTGCCACAAACAGCAGCTGCAACAACAACATGCTGGCTTCGTGGATTTTTGTTCGAATACACACAATTATCAAGGCGGCAGATTATGCAGTGGGGTTGGTGGATTTTTGTTTGAATTTAATGTCTCTGAAAGTTGAAAATCATACTGCTTCCTTTCCCTTTTTCTTTTTTTTTGGTGCTCGTCGCCTACAGCAATCATAAATGGTTAGTTTCCGCAGTAATTACTGTAGGAAAAATATTTGATTAAATTAAAAAAAGTTGAAAATAAGATTTGCTTGAGGCGTGCACTAGACACTGTCTTTAAAAATATTTCACTGTGAAGCGTACCCTCCATGATTCAACAAGTACTTCTGTCGAAGCAGGCAACAGAAAGAGCAAAGAACCAATGAATACTCAATTTTAAAACGTGTTTAAAATGAGAGAGATGAAAAGAAAGTAAGTAGATGATTCTACATTGAGATGATGTTTGAAGGCATAGGTGCATGACATTTACAGTATCATGCATGCCCAAAAAGGCACCTAAAAATAGCCATTAGTCAAGGGTAAATCGGTCAAAAATAAAATGAGTGGTTAAGAATAAAGATACTTTAATTTAAAATGAATGGTTAAAATTAATCAAAAAATGAATGGTTCAAAATGACTTTTAAATAATAAGAAAAATAAAAATAATAAAAATGGATCGGGCCTCTAGTTCATGCACTTGAAAAAATTAATCGATTTCAATTTAATTGGACTTCTTGGCCAAACCCTGAGTGTGCGAAACCACCATCATAATTTTTCTCTTACAAGTCCAATACCAGGTCTTTATATTTAAACCCAAAAGAATATAAAAGAAAGATGTGGGATTCTTTGAAATATACTAAATAATTTTATATTTTTACAGCAATCTCACACATATTTCAAAGAATGATAAAAAAGTTTAGCTGAGTATTCTGACATAACGTATTCATTCTGGTGTCTTTTTGGACTATGAATCAGAACTTAGAAAAATGAGACATAACTTACTGAGTAATTGGTGAAACACGTTTCTATGAACCAATAACTCATTATTGTAAGCTAACATTCTCATTAATCATATTATATCTATTCTTGCTCTTTTGTCGCGGTTGTGCGCTAATTGGCTATGTGCATGCCTGGTTTTCATAAGTGCTCTAAAGACTTTGCCATAGATCTCATAGAAGCGGCCCCACTTCACACTTATATAGGTCAAGCGATCAAGTGTATTCTGCAGGTCAATACACCACCTATAAAGGCTATGGTCTTGATTAAGAGTTTTACTCACTCTCCATCCTTGCAGTTTTGTTTTAGCACTATGTACACCATAAGAAGGGACAAAAGAAAAATAATGTAGTGCTTTTCCTACAAGATCAATCAATGACTTGTTATTACCCATATGAACCTTCTTCATGGGATTGCCAATCACAAAGGTTGGGTTGCCATCACTGTTGATTTCTTATATTGGCATAAGTCCCTTTCCCCTCGATGTTTCACATATTAGTTTTCTTCTCAAGGGTTTAGTTGAACGATTTGGGCAAAATCATTCCTAACTTCACACAATTAATTGATATCACTTCATCCTTTTGCAGCTGCTTTATTATCTTATGTCATTAGACAAATATGTCTAGTTTAACCATTGGAAGTTTTTATTCTTTGCAATGTCTATTGCTACTTGGCAATCACAATGCATTAACACTGAATCTATCAGTTTTGTGCCTAATAAAATACAGGCGAAGGGAGTTTTTCAACCACTCAACTTCAAATACATGCTAAGAGATTTTTCTATCACTTAGCTTTATTGTTCAGGCTAAAAAGTTTTTCTACCACTTAACTTCATTACACATGCTAAGAAATTTTCCTACCAATTAGCTTCATTATCAGGCTAAGAAGTTTTTCTACCACTTAGCTTCATTATTAGCCAACTCTAATGCAATAAATGCAGACTTCATAGTAAATTTTCTATAAATGTTTGTTTGGTTAATTTTTCAAGACATGTTCTACCTCTAAGGGTGAATACATAACCACCAGTAGATCTAGTCTCACATAAATAAGATATTTAATTATCATCACTGTATCCTTTTAACACAACAATAATGATTTGAGCTGTGTATATTAGCTCAATTAAAAAATAACACGTGTAATCTCAGGTCTAGTAAAATTCATCAAGTGCATCAAAATTTTAATAATTTTGTGCATACTTGGATTGGGCAAGATGACATGTATCTTTCCTCATTTGAATATTAGCATAATAAGAGTTATTCACAGGTTTGGTATCAAATGTATCCAAACTTCTTAAAATTTCATCGTTATGTTCTTGTGATAGCATTTTGCTACCACACTTCCTTATGATTTAAATACTCAATATGACATTTGCTTCATTCATGTCTTTCATATCGAATTTTGAAGCAAGATACCTCTCAGTCTAACATAATAATTACTAAGATAAACATGTTATTAATCACAATAATCACATAAACATCGTCAATCAGATTGGTACAAACAAAAAGACATTATTAAGATAAACATGCTATCAACACAAACAAATAATCACTCATGTTTTCACTTATCACTTGATTGAATTTCTCATTCCATAATTTTGGAAGTTTGTTTCAAGATATATAATGATTTGAGAAATTTACATACTTTAATTTCACGACATGTTTTAATGCATTCTTTGGGTTGTTCAATATATACTTTTAAATAACCAAAAACATGATTTTAACATCCATTTGGCTAATAAAAATTGCGTGTTGAACTAGAACAAAAAAATATCAATGATTTTTTTTATAATTATAGTAAAAATATCAAAACAATCTATGTTGTTTTAAGTAAAACGTTTTGTAATATAATATTTATAAAACATCAGTCTTAAAATTTTCTCGTAGAGAATTTGTTTGCAACCGATAAGTTTTGTTATATGAAATAAACAATTAATTTACAAATATTGTAAATAAGAGTTACGTTCAACAATAGTCATTTTTTTCTCAAAAGAAAAGCATCATAACAAGAAATTGTTCTAGAAATTTGAATCATTTTCAACCAAGTACACATAAAAAAATTCCAAAGAGATTTACAGTTCTAGTTCTAGGTCATTTAAATCTTCTCAAATAATTATGTTCACAATCAAGTTTGAATCAATTTGAATCATAGACGAATTAGAAGAAACAATCGTACAATTTTATGATACACCAATTTATTAGAAGAGATAGATCACAAATTATGATTTCTTTTCTATTATAGTCATTAAGCAGAATAAACATCTTCTTTGTCTTAGTTATCTATTTTAACCTTTTATTCCTAAAATAAAATATGGTATATCTCGAAAATACATATCATTAAAATTGACATAAATTCTTGTCATTGTTTGTTCAACAATTTTGTTTCAATTAAATATGTTATTATCCAAAGCATAAAGCATATATGCAACACTATGAACATGCAATCTAATACTTTAGAGCAAATCACAAACTAGAAGCATAAATTTGACGAGACATCCCCACACTTTAAAATATTTTAAGAACATATAAATTTAAGGCGTGTCTAATCATTTTCACATAGAAAATCTAACATACACATTTTACAAGTTATATTAATATTAGCATGCCAAATTAATCATAACAACAAAAATTCTCACAATAACATGTCATATAACATATCACATAGATCATCATGACTTTTTAATAAGAAAAGAAATATAACTAGTATGCATAATAAATTTGAATAAACATGTTACAAAACCTTTTTTCACAAAATATATTCTCGATTCGTCACATTTGAAGGAAACTTAGGCTAAGGTATTTTTTGGATTTAATTTTGAATAATACCTTGCCTCTTCAAATACTTGTGCAGTTTCAAACGATCTCTAAGATAGACAATTTCTTCCCCTTCCTCTATATTGGAATATGACGTAAAAACATTTAATTGTCAAAAATATGCATAGTAGCATCATTGTCTATAATCTACTCTTTTATATGAGTCTAAATATCGACTTTGGGAAATGACCACAAAAATTATCTCATTTGCTTCGACCAAATTAAAATTTGGCTTCACAAAATTTTCTTTTTTTTTCTTTTTCCATTATTCCATATATTTCAACCAAATTAATATCTGGCTTAACAGGATTAACATCTGTTTCGCCCAAATTAATATTTGACTTAACAGGATAATCACGTCTTATTGAAATTTCTGCACTAAGTTATACGATGGCTCAGTGTGTCATCATAATTGGAGATAAAATTTGCGGGTATAATCAATGAATAATGCACCAGGTAGGTTCCTATGAAAGAGAGGTGGTGTAAAAGACACTCTTAAATACCAAGTCTTTGATAGGACCAATCCTAGACATGCATTTTCGCATTATACTAACAATCAATTATGGAGTCAGCCACATATAAAATAATTTTCTTTTTCCTTCATTTTCAAAATATTATTTTGGATTTGTAATCAACTTCAATCATGCTTAAAGCTCAACTCACAAAATTTTGTAAGCATAAATATTAGGCATAAGTTTTTTTTAATAATTCAACACCATAGTATAGGTAAATAAAAATTATTGTTTAAATATATACACAAAAATTCATAGATAATACATACCTATTTTAGCAGCATTGAGTTCGGACTATGATGTATAGACAACAACGTGACTGTAAGGGGACGCACTAGAGTACTGCATGGACAACGTAACAACAACAACAACACCAAGGAAAATCTTTGTTAAGAGGTAGCAGATTTTTTCAGTTTAAAATAGGAAATGGGAATTATCCTTAAGATTGTAGGAAAGATGTTTGATTAAACCAAAAAAGGGTTGAAAATAAGACTTTCTTAAGGCGTGCACTAGACACTGTCCTTAAGGATATTTCGCGGTGAAGCGTACCCTCCAGGATTCAACAAGCACTTCTGCCGAAGCAGGCAACAGAAAGAGCAAAGAACCAATGAATACTCATCTTTAAAACGTGTTTAAAATGAAAGAGATGAGAAGAAAGTAAGTAAATGATTCTACATTGAGATGATGTTTGAAGGCATATGTGCATGATATTTATAGTATTATGCATGCCCAAAAGGGCATCTAAAAATAGCCATTAGTCAAGGGCAAATCAGTCAAAAATAAAATGAGTGGTTAAGAATAAAGATACTTTAATTTAAAATGAATAGTTAAAATTAATAAAAAATGAATGGTTCAAAATGACTTTTAAATAAAAATAATAATAAAAATAAAAATAATAAAAATGGATCAGACCTCTAGTTCATGTACATGGGAAAATTAATCGATTTTAATTTAATTAGACTTCTTGGCCAAACCCTGAGTGTGCAAAACTACCATCATAATTTTTCTCTTACAAGCCCAATGCTATGTCTTTATATTTAAACCCAAAAGAATATAAAAGAAAAAAATATGAGATTCTTTGAAATATAGTAAATAATTTTATATTTTTACAACAATTACGAGTCCCTACTTCCACCATCAAAATGTGCTAAAATGTCGGAAGGAGTTGAAAGTTAGAGGAAGAGAGATTGAGCAAAGGTAATAGTTAGAGTTAAACTAAATAACAAACGTAAAGCTTATACAGATCCTGTAAATGTTGATCTTTATACAACATGAGGTATCTCGAATCTGTTTTTTTAGCAGTTTTCTACTTTCTTTGGATAATATACGTACAACTTATACAAAAATTAAACGAAGTTATGAAGGGCGGCGTTGGAGCCATTATAACTTTGAACGATAAAAACAAACGTATTAGTCTAGGCATGAGAATCAAAGCATCTATGAGAGGATGAAGTGACATCAATTAATTATGTGAAATTAAAAATGACTTAATTTGGTCAATGTTATAAGATAACATTGTCACGGCCCGCACATTTGGGTCTGAGACAGATGCGCAACAAGCAACCCAAGAGGTTCTAGGCTTGCCGAGAAGACCACCTGACTTGGTCCGATCGTTGAAGACTAAAAGAAAGCCCAAATACATTAAGCATGGTAAATTAATAGATGACATCTTACCAGGGAATATTCCAAGGGATAAGAATATCTCTCAATGTAACCACAAACTTAAGGAAAGAATTTCATAGTGATAGAGTTTCCTTAGTTAGTGTAGATTTGGTAGGTGGCTTTCGATCTGAGCCGTTAGTGTGCTTTGATCTCGTCCGTTCATTGTATGGGGATTTAACTATAAATAGAGGCCTCTCCACCTTAGTTGTATTCATCCATCATTTGAGTAATACACTTGGCATTTACTCTAAAAACACTATGTACTGTTCTTCGCGTTCTTGAGCGTTCTTTCTTTTGTTCTTGTTGCCTTTCTCTTTTGTTCGTTTCCTCTTGGAACGATCTTGTGTTTGTGTGCCTTGGAAGAATTTGATCTTCCAGAGTGAGTATTCAGGCTTACTTAGTCGTTTTTCTAAGAACATCGACTAAGGCCGCACGTTGGGCTGGTTCAGAAGTCTAGCCTCGTGACAGTTGGTATCAGAGTGAGTGTTCGAGTGCAAACACTGATTGGAGATGGCAAAGAAAGGAGGGAATGTTACATCACAAAAGGGTGCAGAGACCCAAGCTGATGATGGAAAGCGAGACAGTTCGAGTAACACTGTGCCTACGCTGGAAGAAAGGGTGAAAAAGCTCGAAAGATCCATGAAGGATGCCCGAGAGGAGATTGACGTTGTAAGAGTACGTCTTGACGAGCTAGACTCTTCGGGAGAGGAGCTTGAAAGTAGCGTGTAGGATCTAAAGAACAACGTGCAAGACCTTGACCAGTGTACCGATAGTGCGGACAGACAGAGCGATGTACTCGAAGCTGAACTGAAGGCATTGAAGGCGAAGATGATGGAGGAAATTATGGGGCTCAAGGAAGAGCTTCAAGTTTACAAGGCTGCCATGACTGGTATGTTAAACACGACAACAATCAGACCAAAGTTAGACGTTCCAAAGCCAAATGAGTTTAGTGGAACTAGACCGGCCCAGGACGTGGAGAACTTTGTGTGGAGCATGGAACAATATTTTCATGCTGCAGGCATCAAGGATGATGCGGATAAGGTAAACATTGCTTCTGTTTACTTGACTGAGGTTACACTTTTATGGTGGCGACGCAGATGCTTTGAGGAGAAGAGCAATGATATTCCCATCGGAACTTGGGAAGAGTTTCAGGTTGAGTTCAAAGAACAATTCTACCCAAAGAACGCCCAACAGGAGCTCGGGAGAAGCTGCACGAACTCAAGCATGAATGTTCCATCCTAGAGTATGTCAGACGGTTCACTGAACTCAAACTCCAAATCACGGACATCACTGAAGCAGAAGGCCTCTTTGCCTTCAAAAATGGGCTTAAGCGATGGGCCAAAATGGAGCTGAAGAGGATGGGAGTTGAGGAACTCTCCAAGGCTATGGCCGCAGTAGAATCCATAGCCGAGTTTGAAATGGTGGAGTCCCTCAAGCCCCGAGGCAAAGGCTATGGTGGGGGAGTCAAGAATGGGGAAGGTCTTGTGTGCTGCACCTGCGGAGGGAAGTACATGATGAAGGATTGCCCCCAGAATGAACGTCTTAATGCTGTCAAAGGCGATGAGTCAGAAGAAGAAGTGACGAGACTTGGTGCGATTGCGAGTGTCAAAGCGATCAAGCCAAGGGTAGAGAAGAAACTAAAGTGCTACCAATGTAAGGGGCCACACAAGTTACGAGCATGCCCACATCGAGTCAAGCCATCCAAGGGGGTGGACGAGCCCGAACAGAGTGAGGCTGCGAGACTTGGTTCGATGATACTGAGTTCTGCTAAGGCGAGAGTATGGAAGCAGAAAGGGTTGATGTTTGCTGACATCAACATTGTGGAACGATCGAGGAATGCTCTAGTGGACACCGGAGCAACTGATCTATTCATGTCCAAGAAGGCTGCCGACAAACTTGGTCTTAGAGTTGTGGGTTCAACTGGAAAGATCAATACTGTGAATGCTAAAGAAGTTCCAATTGTTGGAACGACACGGAAGGTTGAGCTGCAGATTGGTGAATGGAAGGGCAAGGAAGACATCAAGGTAATCAATTTAGATGACTTTGATTTTGTTTTGGGACTAAGCTTCCTTGACCGTATCGATGCTCTTATCGTTCCTTGTGCCGACGTCGTCTGTGTTTTGGATCGCAAACAACGTTGCGTTGTGCCCACGTACCGAGACAAGGGTAAAGGAACTAAGACGCTGACTGCCATTCAGCTTGCCGAGGATGCTCCAAGCCAAGGAGACATCGCTTTGGGGGCTACTGTTGGAGGGACTACTTTAGTGGGGCAAGAGATGCCCGAGTCAGCTAGCGACATGAGGCCCGTGGAAGAAGCACCTTTGGGTAAGGTGGAAGAAGCATTGAACTTCAAGTGTGAAGAAGGGTTGATGCCGGTTAGAGTGAATGCCACAGAAGAGGTGCATCTCAAACTTCATCGAGATGTGCGGAATGGTGTAGAGAGAAGAGAAGTTACATGGCGGAAGGAGCCAAGGCGAGTAGTCTGCATAGGAAGACAACCCAGTTCGAGTCTAACGCTCCTTATGGGGGAAGTCGTTCTTATGTGGGAACATCATTGCCCGATTCTGAGTTGGGAGCAAGCCAAGGTACTATGGAAGATCCAAGATCAACCAAGCAAAGTCATTTTTGAGATAGCGATGAGGGCATCGCCGGATTTGATGGGGGAGAATGTCACGGCCTGCACATTTGGGTCCGAGACAGATGCTCAACAAGCAACCCAAGAGGTTCTAGGCTTGCCGAGAAGACAATCTGACTTGGTCCGATCGTTGGAGACTAAAAGAAAGCCCAAATACATTGAGCCTGGTAAATTAATAGATGACATCTTACCAGGGAATATTCCAAGGGATAAGAATATCTCTCAATGTAAACACAAACTTAAAGAAAGAATTTCATAGTGATAGAGTTTCCTTAGTTAGTGTAGATTTGGTAGGTGGCTTTCGATCTGAGCCGTTAGTGTGATTTGATCTTGTCCGTTCATTGTATGGGGATTCAACTATAAATAGAGGCTTCCCCACCTCAGTTGTATTCATCCATCATTTGAGTAATACACTTGGCATTTACTCTAAAAACACTCTGTAGTGTTCTTCGCGTTCTCGAGCGTTCTTTCTTTTGTTCTTGTTGCCTTTCTCTTTTGTTCGTTTCCTCTTGGAACGATCTTGTTTTTGTGTGCCTTGGAAGAATTCGATCTTCCAGAGTGAGTATTCAGGCTTACTTAGTCGTTTTTCTAAGAACATCGACTAAGGCCGCACGTTGGGCTGGTTCAGAAGTCTAGCCCCGTGACAACATCAAATATAGTGATCCTAAATTAAACAAGAAATTTACTAAGTTTTAACGTGAAAAACCCTAACCAAAAAAACCATGAGTAAAGAAGGTATAATGTCAAGGAGAATTACAAGAGGATTATGTGAGTCTAAGAACTTTACAGGGGTGGATTTTGGTGCGATAGTTTGGGGAGCTTAATAAATTTTTAAAAATTTTGAGGATTTAATGAGAATTTTTTAAAAATAATTAAGGGTCTAATTAACATTTGGGTAAACTAGTAAACTACATAAATGGTCACTAAAGTTTTAGGGCGCTTTCATTTTGTCATCGAACTTTTAAAACCTGCGTTATAGTCACCAAACTTTTAATTCGCTTTCAGTATGGTCCCTCCCCTTACCTTCCATATCTATAGGATAAGTAACATGTAGGGGCGAATTCAAAAACTAAAAGTTAACGGGGCCGAAATAAAATGTTACTATATGAATTATAGAGAATTTGAAAAAAAAATATGACTAAAAATATCAATAGTAGGATTTGGTTTATTGACTTCAAGTAAAACACGCTTACTTTCACTTATACATTTTACCACTAAGGAAAGAACTATTTTATGATATCAAAGTAAGTAAAATAAATTATAATTTAAAATTTTTACAGCGGCCAAATTTATAAAAAATAGGTCGTAAGAGTAAAAAAATAGATCTTAAAGATGAGTCACGGGGCGAGACCTTTGCCAACCTCCTATGTGGCTACACCCCTGATAACATATTTACAAAGTATTCTTACATAGCAAAAAATCTAATGAAACTAGATTCCCAGCTATAAATCTAAGTCTTGCAGACGAAGGTACATGTACCGTCTTCAACCCGCTTCCTTTGCCCTCTGATTTGCAGTACTTTAATATCTTCATAAATTGGGCTGGATGAAGACGAAATTTGAGTCACAAACTTTAACCGTCAATCCTTAAACCAAACCATTGAGGAAAAAATTAGTAAGAGAAACACTATGAATAATGAGATTTATACCAATACAAGAAAAATGATGGTAACTCAACTTGTGTGACTGGCGATCCCATAAATAAAATTTATATGTGTAATGACAAGTCATTGGTTGATCTGGTAGTGAAATCACTACAAAATTAATTGTGTACCTTGGGGTAAGTAGAGTGAAAACTACAAAGATTGTGAAGATGATTAAAATTCTTTATCAGTTCATAGTCTTTAAAGTGGCGTGTTGTTTTGTAGAATATAAAATTAATTATGATTCAAGTTAAATCGAGTCTATTTTTTCGCATCCAATTGAATAAATCGATTTTTCGAATCGAATCAAAAAATTCAATTTTTTGAATCGAGAAAATTTTGCTCTCCATTAAATAAAATAATTTGAGATAAGGGAAAAAACATTATCCTTAAGAAATGGTCAATTCCTACATAAAAAACACTGATCCCTATTACTACATGCAATTGTAGATGCAAAGATAAGTTAAATGACGAGGAAGAAGGTGTATCCTCGAGCGAGGATATTGGGTACAATGCGCAGATAATAAAATCGAGTCCCATGATCAGGGATGGAGAAGCTTGACAATTCTTTATCTTGGCAAACAGAGACATTTGTGCCAGATTCAGTATCATATAATGAACCAAGTAGGTGACATCTAAATCAGTTATGAGATGAAAATTAAGAGTTCTCGAGAAAGCAACAGTTTCAACTAAATGAATGGCTAATGAGAATATCAGTATGATTGAGCGAGTGAAAGTGGTGCATTCTGACTTGGATGTGGTAAGTTGTGAAGTGCATGATTGTTGGTGTTACCGATTACGACTGATGGGTCGTGATCCAAACTCCCAAGAGTTGCTATAACAGAGAAGGATGAAGATGTGAGTTTGGGGGCCAAGAATGAAGCGCCACGTTGCACTTTGGACATCAATGTTTACGGAATTGAGCGAGAAATTGTGACAAGTCCGTTTGAGTCATTAGCGGTAGAGCAGCCCAGGGTGGGTTGATTGAGTTGCATTTCTTAAATCATGAAGAGCAAATAGTCGTGTAGAACGTATGAAGAAGAGAGGTCGTGATCGATCAAGGTCGCAGAAGAGCAAGGTGTTTGCAGATTTAATTTGTTAAGTTGGAGGCATTTTTGTTATGACATCCTTTGAAGTAATTAGGGGTTTGATGGGTAGTGGTGATGAGCGACATGTTGGGTTATCAAGGGTGTGTGACAGTATGTGTTCTTGAACCAAGGATATTTATGATCCTTGGTTGCTGTGATTTTATTTTTAGAAGCATGTGTTTGCAAATTTGATATAAGTGTGAGGGTGATTTCATTTGTTGTGTTTTGCATGAGAGTTGAGAACTCTAGGTGTTTCTTGGTTCTGTTTTGTTTTGTTTTGTTTGCAATGGGTCGTTGGGTGTATGGTCGTTTGAGTTTATTTGACGGTGTCTTACTTTGAGTTTGGTAGGGTCAGAGAGACTCATTCGATTTGGTGTTTTGTTCTTTTGGTTTTGTTGTTATTTTTGTTTTTTTAATATTATCATGTTGTATTATTTTCTTCTATTATAGGTTTAGGAAGATTTTTAATGAGACACGTGATAATATCTTGCTTGTATGATTTTTTTCTAATAAAATCATACTTGTTGATAAAAAAATAAAAGCATTTACAAAGAAGGTGCATCGAATTTTAATATTAAATGAAATATTATTTTTATTGGTAAAACACAAGAATAATTCTATATGAAATCACTTGCTTTAAAATATTGGTTAGCTAAAGCTCTATCATTGAATAAATTACCTTCTACATCATAAAAGAAACAAAATAAATAATTAAATTAAGGATTTATATTTTATGCATAAATAGCATAAACTTTATACAAATAAAAATTAATTTTGTGATGTTACTTGTTCATAAACATACAAAGACATGTTGGCACCTTGCTTCTGGCCAAAACAAAGGTTATTTGCACATTAAAAATTGAAAAAACGTGTACATATAAATATTAACTCGTTTAGAAGAAAAATTAGTACTTGATATTAGGGGTGTTCAAAAATACCCGACTTGAATAATTTGACCCGTTGACTCGTCGACCCGATAAAAAAATTGGATATATATTTTTTAAAAAATTCATGTTTCGGGTCGGATATCCGGCCCGTCATTTCTCGGGTCGGACTCGGGTCGCAAAATAAAAAAAATCCGGGTACCCGGATACTCGACTATCCACATATTTTAAAATATTTTTTTATATTTAATTATTTATATATTAAAATAAAATAAAATAAAATAATTAAAAATATTAAAAAAAACTCTTCCTTCTATTATGTTTCGACGTTCCTAGATTTCATCCAAAATTTGAAATCCTTAAAAGTTAAAATTAGAAACTTTCTCACGCTCATCTGCTCTGCCCAGCTGCACCTCCACTCCAGATCTTTGCTCTCTCGCGTTCGTCGACGACCATCGCGGCCGGTCGCTCATCTCAGCTCCAAGCCTCCGACGATAGGAGACACGGCAAGCACCCGCAGTCCCACACAGCCACAGATTCAACTGTAAGTTTAAGGAGCCCTATATCTAGTGATTTAAATCGCGGTCGCATTTTCGGTCGCGGCGTTTTATCGCTGTTTCGAACAATAGCGGATGAATTACGATTATTGCAAACCGTTATTTTCTACAATAGCGATTTCAGACGCCGGCGCTACCGCTATATTATGGCCGGTATCGCGGTCGCGGTCCGCTATTTAAATTCCTGCCTATATCTAAAGTACTAAAGGGAGAACTATGTTTGCTGCAGTTGTTATATGAACAAGTTTGTTGGATTAGTGGTAATGGAATCTCCTAGAAATATCAAGGAAAAGACTAGAGGAAACAATATTGTAACACCCATTTCCCGTATCCATACACCGGTTACGAGTCGGAAATGTTACGACTTCTTTAATCAAAAAGTCAGGGTAATTTAAATTTTTTATAAAAAACTTCTCAATGGTCACCCATCCTAAAATTTCTCTAGCCCAAGCACGCTTAACTTTATTTAAAACAGACATAAATTATTTATTCGCGTTTCAATCATAAATCAATTATCTTAGCATGCAATTCATCACCAAAGGTTATTCTTAACCTTGAATCTTTCCAGAAACGCCAATTATCTTGAAACCATAACGAACTTTAAAGGCCAATCACAACTCAAATAGGTTTAGCAAGTATACATACCACTATAGTAATTAAACCTTAATTAGGATGTCATTACTGTGATTACCTGTTGAGCTTTCCAATTTTGATGCAATACTCTTCTCACTCTCATCTTGATTTATCTACATGTGTACAGTCAAACACACGCTAAGTACAAACTTAGTGAGGCAATAAATGAAGTTAATAACAATAATTTAAACTTTATTCAACTTCATGGCTATATATATATATATATATATATATATATATATATATATATATATATATATATATATATATATAGAATGATATATGCAAATGCATCAACTTTCACATTGCATTAGCAGTTATTTACTATATGCCAATGTCATAAGATTTTCATGCTTGTCCGTTTGTCATAACATGCCTTATATGCATAAATGCATCATGATCACTAGAATAGTATACCATCATATTAATCATATATCAACATAATATAAACCAGATATAAATTTTTTACCGATATACTTGCCATTTACTCCGAGAGCTCATATACTCCCTAACCTGTTTACCATTTATTATGTATTAATTTATAGCCCAAATTAAATCTTGAGGACCCTGGGTACGCAAGTCAAATATGCATCGAAGTGCTAATGCACATAAGGTTGTGCCCACCACCCGCACACTTATAAGGCTGTGCTAACCTCCCGATTTCCGCACGTTTATAAGGCTGTGCTAACCATGTACTAAGTGTCCTTTATATACAATATAGTGCTATCCCGGATACCCGAATATGCATCTTGCTGCTGGACTCTATGGCATGCCAACTATACCCTATTCCTTAATCACTTATTTGGGTATAATTTCCATATTTATTCCATCTATGGCAGTGTATATCAATATAATTTATCATTGGCAGTTCATACCCGAAATAACATTCATAGAATAACATCATATATAACTAGTGATCCATTCATTTATATTCAACCTTTGACATATTTAAAATATGTCAATCATATGATCAATGACATAAATATCATGCCAATAACTAGGTAGACTTATCGCAAGTCTTCCCAATAATGTATAAAACATCTATGTATCATGTTATGTATGCATTACACTCACCTGGGCCACTTAACACAATGTCTCACTAAGTTCTAGATTGACCCTTTCTTTCATAGTACCTCGAACCTTCTTTGATTCAGACTTGACTTCATTAATCACATGAATAAAATAATATATTTGTTAGATTCAAATTTAACAATACCTTAAACATGCTGTCTAATATAATCATTCGAATATAAAATTTCTAAATATTTTTCCTTTCTTCCTTGTACTGTTCAGAAACTCATTATGGTCCTTAGTGACATATTTGAACTTCCATTAACTCTTCTAAGCTTGCTAACTAACATTTAAATACAAAATATTTCAAATTCTATTTTCTGACAGCTTGCACTACCTTCCAAGATTTACTTGTACAAGGCAGAATACACACCGGATCTTAATTTCCTTTATACTAACTCGGAACTAGATTCGATAACGGTTCTAACGGTATAAGCCACATAAATTCATTTGATTAAAAATTTATATCTTTTAACTCGGAACTCGAAATCAGTTTTCGTTTGTTGGAAACGAAACTAGACAAACAAATCTTTACAATGGTATTCATCATCTAACCATTTTTGTAGAATTTATGGTGAATTTTCGAATTCACTTCCAAAATTCAATATTCTTCATAGCTTTCCATAATAAACTTCTAATTTATACTAACTTCTTCTTATTTTTCTCCTTGTCAATTTAGTCCCATCACTTGCTTCAAACCATCAATTCATCATCTTCTTCATCAAATAATTATTCAAAATAATTCCCTCTAATTTTTCTTTCTTTGCCAAAATAGTCACTAAAATGCAAATGCAAGGATTCAAACTTCTTAACTTTGCAATTTAGTCCTCAAATCAACATTACTACCTTAATTCTATTATTTTAACTACAAAAATCAGATTTACTCCCCATCCAATAATTCATTTCCTATTTGGTCACTTGATTTTGACAAATTGTCAAAATGGTCACTAATTCGATTCAACATCGGTTTAGCATTATAACATCAATTTCACATCTCTAACATCATTAATTACAAAAATACACTCCAATTTCATAAAATTCAGATTGGATCCCTTAACTTTGAAGCTTTCCGAATTGGTCCCTATAGATTTAACTTAGGGTTTTTTCTTCCAAACAACAAATCAAGCTCACTAGATCATTAATTCAACATCACAAACCCTAAGTTAAACTTAAATCCATGAACCCTAATCTTCTCCATACAAAAAATCTGTGGGGTTTAAATCCTAACTCAATAACATGATTTTAACATCATATAAGCTTGATTCTAACTTAAATTAAACCATGGAATCATAAAATCTCAAAAGCCCCATTTTGTTCATAAACCCTAATTTCCTTCTCATGTAAAATTTTCATCAATAAAGCATGTATTCCATGAATTAAGTACATCAAAAGATAGAACTTGAAGAGTAGAATAACTTTGCAGTTCGAAAGATTACCTGAAAATCGAGTTTCGGGGCTTGAATCAAGCTTGGAAAATTTTCTCCCTTTTTCCCCATATTTTTGAAAATGTGAAATATGAAGAAGGCTTCATATTTTTGGCCTTTTAATTTTAAATCTCTCCAATTATGCCACTTGTATTATATAAATGAATTTTAAATTCATTCAAATAGGGAAATTACAAAAATACCCTTTTATCCAACGGTTGAGATTGATTTTATCATCAATCAAGGGCCAAGATTTAATCTTTAATTTTCTTCTTCAAAAAATGGCCTTTTTAACTTCAAATATTTCAAAATTGCCATCCCTTCCAAATGACTAATTTGCCCTCCAACTAGTCTTTATTTACTAGTTTATTTCAAAATTGCCATTCCACTATAATCTATCTAAATTAGTTCCTTCTCAACCGGCCACTATTCCATAAATATCATTTTATGATTTTCCATGTCTTATGGAACAACCTCTGAAATTTCAATTCAATCCGATTTTCCTATATTCACAAAATACTTCTACTACGATTTTACCCTTACCGAGCTATCAGATCTATTCTGAAAAATTCTATATTTCCATAATGTTCCTCATATCATCATACTTCATCCAATGACCTAGATTTAATCTTGATTTAGTAGTTTACCAACTTTGCCCTTGTGAATTTCCAAAATTACGATCTTGCCATTTTTCATCCAACGACTCATATTTAGCATGGAAAATCAACTTAAATTCAAGGGTTCATATTCTTCCAACACAAAGAAAATATCTTAGACATGTAAAATGACATAATCAACCTTGGCTTATATCCTTCAAAATATACTGGATATTCGATTCGATCCGATTATCCAAATATTTTTCTGAACTTTATCGCTTATAGCATTAATACAAACTCTGTATGAAAAATTTGGGTAACATGGAAACATAATTATTGGGGGTAAACTATTCATTTATGGGGTTAAAATACACAACTTTTAAAAATTACACTTTGGTCCCTGAACTTTTCCAAAGTTTACACTTTGACCATAAAACTTTCACAATTTTCATTTTGGTCACTAGCCAAATATTGGGATATTACAATTCTCCCCCTTAAGAAAATTCTTCCTCGAATTTTTAATATGCATCTAATTCCAAAAGGTGAGGAAACTACTTTCTCATATATTTTCTCTTTCCCAAGTCGATTTTTCGGCCTCCAAATTTTGCCGAAGAACTTTAATAAGCGAGATCATCTTATTTCTTAGTTCTTTGACTCCATATGCCAATATCTTTACTGATTCTTCCTCATAAATCAAATCCGGTTGAATCTTTATTCCTTCCGGGGTAATGATATATAAAGGATCTGATCGATACTTCTTGAGCATCGATACATGAAATATATTATACATTCTATCCATTTCCGGAGGTAAGGCTAACTACTAAGCCACTGGACCAACTCTTTTCGCAGTCTTATGAGGCCCAATAAATCTCAAACTCATTTTCCCTTTTTGTCCAAATCATAACACCTTCTTCCAAGGTGAAACTTTTACGAAATGCTTTATCCTTAATTTCATATTAAATATCTTTTCTTTCAAGATCAGAATATAATATCCATCATTCTAAAGCAATTCTAAAACTACTTCGAACCATTCTTACTTTATTCTCCATATCTTGAACTGAATCAAATCAAATTCAATCACCTTTTTGTTCTCTTTCTAACTCATTATCATCGGGGATATAAATTACCCCTTGAACATCCTTTAGACTTAACACCGAAATCTTTAATTTTCCATTTTCACCTTACTGAATTCTTTCCAGACATGTCTTATCTTTCATCTGTAAATCTTTGAATCCGATTTGTCAAAGTAGACTCGAGCTGAGACTATGTAATCGATACACTATTTTCCTCCAAAGATAATTAGGCATTTAATGCTTATAAGCCAAAGAATAGCTTTTGGCTAAGTACATCACTACTATATTAGCCTTATTACATCAATGCACATCCTAACCTGTTATGGGACGTATTATTGAATAAGGCAGAATCCTTACTAGATTTATACTGTACTAATACTAGTGCTACTATCAAATCTTCTTCTACTTGTAATAATATAATTGTAATTTAACCTTAGAGAAACATTATTGCTTCTTTAACTAACATCACTGAAGCTTCCTCAGGTGATATACCAAGTCGTATAAAACCTCCATCTAATGACTCTTGCAACTAGATGTTTAGCTTTCTCAATCTAGTAAGAGCCATTATGCAGAGTATAATCAATATAGGTTCAATATTGGATTAAATCCAATCCTAAAATTAGCCTCTCGATCAAGCATCAAGCTTGACAGCTCCTCTTGAGCAACCTATTTAAAACTTACAAACAATAGAAATACTCTCCCAACTTACCCTTGATGATCGGTATTCATAACATAAGTTAAATCATTTTCACATTGGTAACAAATTCCAATAAAAACTCTGCATGCTCATGCATGCCAATTATTACCATACTCACATGATTGGTTTTGTGGTTTTCTTGAATCTCCAACATTAATTATAAATGTCAAAGAGTTCTTAATTTTCCTTATCTCGATCTCTTAGCGGAACTATGTAATAAATTCAGCTTGATATCTTTGCCGGGAATCCTCACCACTTTTTAGAGGTGATATAATGAATAATGATTCACTATTCCTCTTTATGAGCTATGACCTCTATTTAGATATTTTCTCATTCTGAACCCCTTCCATTGCATTCAGCATAATTTACTGCTTCATAGAATTTTGAAATACATAGGGCAGTCAGTACTTCTTTGTACCTGACCTCTAACCCTCTATGAGCTGCCATAACATGCTTTCTTTTTGTCTGTAGGAAGCAGTTTAGAAGCAAAACAGCTCGGTTTATTAAACTTGTACTCATATCCGTAATAATCTAATTGCCCCAATTAAGATGCAAGAAACTCCGTTGCATCTCTAGGATAAACTTTGTTACAGAACCCTCAAAGAAAGAACTTGTAGCTAATAGACTTTTGAATATGTACCGTAACATTAATTTATCAAACATTGTCTAATACTTTCAGGTGAGATACTACTTTATTTTTAATCTCCTCTGATCATCAATACATAGTCCCTTCAACCTAACCTTTATATCCTTAAACCATAGATTAACAATCATAGGATCTCCATCAGTGTCTCTTTGAAAATTTAGTGTGTCAGAACTCTCAATTCTTTTGCAATCGGTGCCTAAGCAGGTTGATTCTTAATCAAATCTAATGTCTGGAAGAAAAGCTTTTAATCCAGAACATGCATATTATGTTATTCTGGTGCCTTTGCACCATGCTAAGCTGAGGGTAGAATATTATCATTAACCTTATCATTTTCGTTAATCTCTTATTAATTCACCCGCCTAATCACCTGACACGATTCTTTTACCCTAATACATTGGAATTTAACTTTTTTATCATAATGAAGTAAGCAATTGCATCCATTTAAACAAGTAAAATCATCAGTAATTCTGACATCTTAGTAGCATGTATACACTTTTGGCCTTTACCATACTTCGTTTAACTCCAGAACGGACTAAACCTGTAGCTCTGATACCAATAAATGTAACACCCCTTTCCTGTATTCATACACCGGTTATGAGTCGGAAATGTTACGACTTATTTAATCAAAAAGTTAGGGTAATTTAAAATTTTTATAAAAAAAACTTCTCAATGGTCACCCATCCTAAAATTTCTCTAGCCCAAGCACGCTTAACTTTATTTAAAACCGACATAAATTATTTATTCGAGTTCCAATCATAAATCAATTATCTTAGCATGCAATTCATCACCAAAGGTTATTCTTAACCTTGAATCTTTCCAAAAACGCCAATTATCTTGAAACCATAATGAACTTTAAAGGCCAATCACAACTCAAGTATGTTTCGCAAGTATACATGCCACTATAATAATTAAACCTTAATTAGGATGTCATTACTGTGATTACCTGTTGAGCTTTCGAATTTTGATGCAATACTCTTCTCACTCTCATCTTGATTTACCTACGTGTGTACAATCAAACACACGCTAAGTACGAACTTAGTGAGGCAATAAAGGAAGTTAACAACAATAATTTAAACTTTATTCAACTTCATGGCTACATTTATATATATAGCATGATATATGCCAATGCATCAACTTTCACATTGCATTAGTAATTATTTACTATATGTCAATGTCATAAGATTTTCATGCTTGTTCGTTTGTCATAACATGCCTTATATGCATAAATGCATCATGATCACTAGAATAGTATACCATCATATTAATCATATATCAACATAATATAAACCGGATATAAATTTCTTACCGATATACTTGCCATTTACTCCGAGAGTTCATATACTCCCTAACCTGTTTACCATTTATTATGTATTAATTTATAGCCCAAATTAAACCTTGAGGACCCTGGGTACGCGAGTCAAATATGCACCGAAGTGCTAATGCACATAAGGTCATGCCCACCATCTGCACACTTATAAGGCTATGCTAACCTCCCGATTTCTACACTTTTATAAGGCCTGTAGCGATGTCCCTTTTTTAAGTTCGCTAAAAAGTATTTTTATTTTGTTTTGTTTTGAAAATACTGTCTTCCGTGGGGTTTTTAGAAAAACCGTATTTTATTTAAAAATGCAGTCGCCACCGGCCACTTAGGTAGGACGGACACCATAAAACTAGAGATTTTAAAAATGTTGGGTTCGGGAGTCGGTTACGGATGGGGAAGGATTAGCACCCCCACACCGCCCAAAATTGGTACTTTAATAATTACCGCTTTATTAATATTAGACTTTCCGGATTAAAGTGACGATTTATTTAACATTTAATTATATGTGCGAGTAAATTTTGAAAGACTCGTTATTTGAGAGTAAACGCCCAACCACCATCACTACGCCTGATACTGGACTGGTTTACGCTCGGCTAAAAGGGCACCGCATTGACAATAATATATTTCCAAAATGCAACTTAAAACATGGCAAATATAAATAAATACAAAGAGATAAAAATATAAATAAATACTAACATAATAAAATACTAATCTAACATAAATAAAATACTAATCTAAAGCATAAATTTAAAACATTAATAAATACTAATCTAAAACATAAATAAAAAAATCTAACATAAATAAAATATTAATCTAAGACATAAATAAATATTCATCTAACACATAAATAAAAACAAATCTAACATAAATAAAATATTAATCTAAAACATAAATAAACATACAAACTAAAAAAAATAAGAATACAATTTTACATTAACTAATACTTCATTAAATCATAAAAAATACAATACAAATAAAAAAGGGAAGAAAATATACCTAACTAGGAGCTCGAATGACGAACCCCGACTGAACCCCACTAAGATCTACCACAACCCCTTTAAAAATTTAACTAGATCAGATCTAAAATAGGACCCCGATCGAACCAGTTAGGACTAAGGGCATTGCCCCGGTCCTTGGCTACCCGAGAGCATGGCTCTCTTATTTGGGTGCCTCAACCGGCTCTCTTTGCTGCTTGAAATACCTCCCCATTTCATGCCTTTATATAGGCATTGAGGGGGGCTTAATGATGACGTGGAGCTATGTGCTCCAAGCACTTTTTTTTTGCTTTTTAATTAATTTTTTTACATTTTTTCTTTTTTTTACTTTTTATATTATATTTTTATTATTGATTTTTTTTATTAATTTTATATTAATAATATTACTATTAAAATAATACTAATAATACTAAAACCCGTACAAAAATGAGTGATTACAGCTACCCCTCTTTGCTTGTTCTTGTGAAACGAGAAAAAAGCAAAGATTAAATGCACTTATTTTTGTCATACTTCATTGTTTGTAGCATCAGAGTCACGTGTTCTTCTAGAACCCTCCGCTCCTCCTTAGCTGAATCTTTAGGCTCGTAAGTTATTCCTATATAGAACTTCTTCACCTTCTGGTCTTGGAACTGCATGTCCTTCCTATATAGAACCTTTCATTCTGACGTCTTGAGTTAGGAGTCCCTCCTATATAGGACTTTCCACTCTGAGACGGCAAATCTTGAAGTCTTTCCTATATAGAACTCTTTGCCTTCAACGTGGCGGGTTTTTCCTATTTAAAACCTTCTGTATTATGGATGGATTCTTCTGACTGTGAGTTCTTCCTATATAGAACTGCTAGCCTTCAAACCCTAGAGCCGCTAGTCCTTCCTATACAGAACTTTTAGCTTCTGAAGTCTCGGAGTTACGGGTTCTTCCTATATAGAACCTTTTACTGCGATGGATTGAAAATATAGGCCCTTCCTATATAGGACCTTTATCTCCGAATGAGGGATTCACGCCAAACTGGATACCGAAAATGGCTATCTGTCTTTCTGGACTCACGTTACTATGGTTGCCGAACTTTCTGGACTCATGCTACTAAGGCTGCCGATCTTTCTGGACTCACGCTACTAAGGCTGCCGATCTTTTTGGACTCACGCTACTAAGGCTACCTATCTTTCTGGACTCAATCTACTAAGGTTGCCGATCTTTCTGGACTCACGCTACTAAGGCTTCCAAATCATGCCCGAATGACTTATTGATGGCCTGAAAGACTTATCACCATGCTCGAAAGACTTACTAGTGGCCCGAAGGTCTTATTGATGGCTCGAAGGACTTAATGTCCGACTTTACGCTACTTTGGCTACCGTCATCTGGCCTCATGCTACTATGGCTGCCGATCTTTCTGGACTCACGCTACTAAGGCTGCCGATCTTTCTGGACTCACGCTACTAAGGCTGCTGATCTTTCTTCAAATTTGAGGGATTCACGCCGAAAATGGCTACCGATATTTCTTCAAATTTAGGAATTCATGCCGAAAATGGCCACCAATCTTTCTGGACTCACGCTACTAAGGCCGTCGATCTTTCTGGACTCACGTTACTAAGGCTGCCGCATCATGCCCGAAGGACTTATTGATGGCCCGAATGACTTGTCACCGTGGTCGAAAGACTTACTGGTGGCCCGAAGGTCTTATCATTATGCCCGAAGGTCTTACTGATGGCTCGAAGAACTTAATATACAGTTTTACGCTACTTTGGCTACCGTCATCTGGCCTCACGTTACTATGGCTGCCGACATCTGGCCTCACGCTACTATGGCTGCCGCATCATGCCCGAAAGACTTATTAATGGCCCGAAGGACTTACCACCATGCTCGAAAGACTTACTGGTGGCCCGAAGGTCTTATCATCATGCCCGAAGGTCTTACTAATGGCCTAAAGAACTTAATATCTGGCTTTATGCTACTTTGGCTACCGTCATCTACCCTCACGCTACTATGGCTGTCGTCATCTGGCCTCACGCTACTATGGCTGCCGCATCATGCCCGAAGGACTTATTGATGGTCTGAATGACTTATCACCATGCTCGAAAGACTTACTAGTGGCCTGAAGGTCTTATCATCATGCCCGAAGGTCTTACTGATGGCTCGAGGACTTAATATCCAGTTTTACGCTACTTTGGCTACCGTCATCTAGCCTCACGCTACTATGGCTGCCGTTATCTTTATTTCTTTAATAAAATCTACTTCTTCAAACTTTTTGACCATTCTTCAAATACCTGTCTAAAACAAGCAAAAATTGGCATGCCTCTATCTATATGATGCATGCAATGCTTTCTTTTTCTTCTTCTTCTTCTCTTTTTTTCTCATTTCTTTCTTTCTTCTCATTTCTTTTTTTCTTTTCTCTCTTTTTCTTTTCTTTTCTTTTCTCATTTCTCTATTTTTTCTCTCTATTTTTTCTCTATTTTTTCTTTTTTCTTTTCTTTTTTCTTTCAATCTTTTTTGTTCTAAAGTTTTACACCCTGAAAGGTCGTTCCTCAAATTTTTTCATCTCTTTACTTCTTCATTGTATGCTCTTAAATCCTCATTTGATCAATCACTTCGAATTTGAATTAACATTCTTTCAAGTATTTCATGCGGAAGGCTTTCTTGTTTTCGGGGTTATCACTCGTCTTCATAAATGATCTCCTGGTCATTATATTATTCTTATAAGAACCCTTGTCATCTTCTTCGCTTGGCGTTGCCCCATTCAATCACGGGCTCCACTGCTTCGAATTTCCTGACCCATCATACAGAGCCTTGATCTATTTTTAATCACTAGGGTGAGCAAAAATGCTTCCATCCCCTGAGCTTATCCTAGATCTTCTCGTAGCATTTCGACGGGAACTAACTCTCGGTCCTTATGCTTTAAATCTCATCATCATTCATTTTTTAAAGTAATGCAAAAGGCAATTTACTTATGTATATTTCAATACAAAAAATAATGATTATTTGAAAAGATAACAGTCATTTTGAAAATCACGACTTGGAGGGAATACCAAACATTTTAAAAACATTGTTTGGAAAAAATGGTAAACATCAAAACTTTGGAAGAAAATGTCAAACCTTTTAAAACACGTTTGCCCCCAAAATATCAAACACCATAGCACATTTGCTTCAAATTGCCAAAGATCAACTCTAATGAAGCGCATATTTAGAAGATCTTGACTATTGTGGAGATATACGCAAATGTGTAGTTTCTTCTAGTCTATTAGGCTTTCAAGAGGCACAATCCCATACCTAATTTCTAACCCATTTAAGGTGGCTCTCTTAATCTCACTAACTCACCATGCCTTATTCTTCCCTCATTTGGGTGTCGAACAAGCACTTCAAAGCTTGACGTTCCTTGAAGCAAGGTTAACCCTTATAGGCGGAATGAAATCTGAAGACATTCTTCTTCAACTTGGATATCTATGGATGATCAGAATGGTCTTTGGAGGCTTGTAATGTAGGCCTTTGGTTCATGGTTAGACGAAGCCGTATCTTTGTGCTCGTATGATCTGGATATGCTCACACGGAGTATTCTTTTTTTTTCAGGATCACTGTAGACTGCACACCTTTGGGTTTTCACCCTAGAGTTCACTTCCTTCTTCTGTATCTTCAGATCAGTGTATTTTGGTTGGATATTGATGCCAACATGCTCAGGCAGACTACTCTTTCCTCTTCATTTTCAGGATCGCTTTAGACTGCCCATTTTTAGGTTTTCACCCTAAAGGTCATTTCCCTTTTAGAAATTGGCAATCTTCGGGCCAACTTGTCTTGACTCGGCTTCAATTCAAGCTTCTATACAAATCTTCAAAATTGTGGATTCTTTATGTATCTCTTGCTCATTTCTTACAGTTGAAGTCTTGATCTTGTATTGTTTGATCTGTTTGTAAAGTATATACATTATTTTCCTTTTGTTTTTTTTTCTTTTTTCTCTCTTTCTTTTTCTTTTTTCTTTTTTCTTTTCTCTCTTCTTTTTCTTTTTTTTCTTCTAAGGGAATTCAACTCATCACAGTCCTTTGTCTCGAGGATAATGATGGAGCATACAACAAAACCTCGAGTTACTTGGCATAGTCATGATTTGAATATATCACTCATGTAACTACTCCACTTTCGACTTAAAAGATGGATAAAGCATACAACCACCTTCTAAGCTTTTCACTACAGCGGAGTGCCCCAGAAAATTCTACTTATTTCTCTCTTTTTAAACACTCTTATCTAGGAATACCTTTTAGTAAACCCAAATAGTGGGTGTAATCTCTTTTTTTTTTCTTTTTTTCTTTATCTCTTTCTTTTTTTTTTCTTTTTTATGATCTTTTTAGACTGCCCATTTTGGGTTTTCAGCCTAGAGTCTTTTTCTTCTTATTCGAGTCTGTGGATGTATTCTCGAATCAAACTATATCTATACCGAACACTGTCGCTTGTTCCCGCTTGAACGTAATCAATTCTACCCAGCTCTTCTAAACTGGTGCCTATCGAACAATAAAGTCTTCATATATCTTCTTCTTACACTATTTAACTTGGTGTACTCACTCTTGATTGCTTTGGCCTTCTGATTGCCATTTCTTATGTTGCTTGGTTTATTTTTTGAGCATAAACTTGTCTTCATCCATTTTCCTCTGGTAGTTCTATGGACTTTATGTTCAATCTATCTGGTTTTATCTCTTTTTCTTAGTTAAGTGAAAGAATACCATTCATCCTCTCATTCATAGATATCCTGAGAAATCCTTCAGAGGGTAAAGGTTTAGAGGCAACTCTCGATTCAAGGATCTTAAACGACAAGTGCCTGAGAAGAAAAATTCCTAAAATAGGAACTGCCCATTGTCTAAACACTCACTATGTTCCTCTGTTGGCCTAAGTAAACTAGCAGATACTCACATTTACAGTATCCTCACAACATTCAATCTCTTCTAAATATAAGCAACTTAGAGTTGATCTTTGGATCTGAAACAAAGGTACCGTTGCATTCAAAATTTGAGGACCTGGTATAGAAATGATATATACATATGTCCATTCAAAAATACGTGTATATGCATATGGGAGAACAAAAACTACCCCATAAAAATAAAATGTTTAAAGAATCAAAAATGTAAAAATGATTTCTAAAAGGAAATGTGATTTGTTATTCTGACAAATAATGATTTTTTTGTGTTGAGAATTTCTTTCTAAAATGATGAGAAAACCGTTGGAACCTTCTGACTATCCCTCAGGTACTAACTCATTCCGGCCCTTTCAATGTAGTGTAGGCTTGTGCCACTTTTCTTGTTTTTCCACCAATGGATCAACTCTCTCATCATGACTCCCTCGTCAACCAGCTTCTTGATTTCTTCTATTAACGACCCCAAATTTCTTGGTGTCATGCCCCGGTGCCTTAATGTAGAACTCATATGTACTGTATGGATCAAAACTGTGAGCAGATGAATTGGGTGTCATCTTTACAGGCCCAGAGGTAAGGCACTAACCCTTAATCAGATGAGGCCATGTGTCTGAAATGGAATACTCTGAATATCTCTAAATATGTACTTGTTCGAGGAATTTTTCACAGTGATTCGGAGGAATCTGTCTGTCTTATTCTCTTACGATCATGAGAACCTTGAAAGTGGTACCCATTTATCTCTTTCTTTCCTACTGCTCCTACGCATGCCTGGTTCGTTGAACTTAGGTCCAGAGTGCATGTTCGATTCTCTCTCCGACTGTTATGAAGTCCTCAAAGCTGGCCTTCATTTTTCCGAGCATCTTATCAAAGAAGAAATATGAAAGGTGGCATGAAACATGGAAGTCACTTTCCTCTTCGTCTATGGGAGGCTGCACCTGGGTCGCTAAACACAACCACCTCAAAGCACATTCCTTGAAGCCTTCATCAGGTTTCATCTTCGTACCCTGGAGATACTAACGACTTGGTGCTAGGCCCAAAGCATATTTATATGGGCCCAAAAAGGCATTGACTAAGTCTCCCCGCGACTAAACTTGGTCTCTACTCAAACGGTTATACCATATCATGGTGCGTCCTGCTAGACTGTCGTGGAAGCAGTGGAACAGTAATTTTTCATTCTCAATGCAGCCCTCCATCTTTTTGCAGAACATGGTCAGGTGAATCTTGGGGCATCTTGTTTCATCATCATGCGCAAATCTGGGAATCTTTGAAATCCGAAGGAATGACCAAATCAGGGTTCAAACAGAGTTTTCTTGCATCGAAGGCATCAAACCTTTTTTTGAGCCCATCTTCTAACTGCTCGAATATTGATTTTTGAGTGTGTTCAATTCTTTCATCCACGATAAAACTCTAATTGGTCTTTGGATTACTCCCAAAAAATGTTATGCAATGTAATGATAATGTTATGTAAAATATGTCATGACTGTACAATGTGATGCAATGCAATGCATGAATGCAATTGTGGTGTTGATTCTCGAACAGTCCTTAAAAGACTTTCGTTCAATAGAAAAATGTCTGGTTGCAAAAAACTAATAATGAATTACAGGTAATAGTTAGCTTCCTTTTGGAGATCTTGACTTCGGGAAGAAAAGCTCGTGCTCCTCGTCTCGACGCCATCTTCATGATGATGGGTGACCTCGTCTTCTCCTCTTATGCTACTCTATAGACTTGTGGCGTCATGATCTTCATGCTTTGGCTTCTAAAAACACTGACAAGTGTAAGCATAATGCAGACAAGAGTTTCTTCTTCGGTTGATCTGGGTGCAAACAAACCGATATTCGAATAATGCGTCTAAATAAGGTTGGATCCTAGCGGTCCAAAGGGGGTCTACTTAAAGTATTTAAAATTTTTGGGTTTACCTTAAGATTCTCAAAGATCATTTGGTTTAAAGATTTCCCCTTTTTATTATCAAAAAATTTTAACTTACTTACAAGAAACTTTTAGTTTTTTTTGAAAGTTTTAGGAGGGAAAAGAATTTAAAACACAATAATAATATTTTCAATTTTTTGAATGAGTTAAATTAAAATCTCTGAGATTTTTACAAAGGGTTAAATGTGAAGATTTTAAAATTAGTGTTCCGTAGTCCCCACTGGATCCTCTACGCCGCGCGTGCCTTACTATCAGACTGTCTTCTTTCTCGATTGGTCTTTGCTCGGCCTAACTTGATACTGTAATATTATCGTTTTCAGCAAAGCAACATTTTTTCTATTTTGAAAGCCTTTTAAATGAACTGTTCTTGAATCATCATCATGTCATGATATGCAAAATGAATGCAAATAAAGCCGTTGATTCCGCTGGTAATCACCATTTCGAACGACTTACATAGGAATTAAAGGCTCTAGATTCTTGAGTCAGAAAAGAAGACTTCTACAGATATGCCCCTATGCATGTTTTTGGGTCGCATTCAAGGAAATGAAAGTCTCGGTTAAAATTGCTGGTATAGGGTTTGCCTTCCGCTTCATGCGTTCAAACAGATCCAAGATGGCTACGTCGATGTTTCCAAGAACCCTTGAGAAGATGATCAAACCATATATCCCTAAAGAGAACATGTCCATCTTCATCGCCTTAACCGGGAGTGCTATCTCGGATACATTCCCATGAATACGCTAGGCTGTCTCTTCAATTCTGAATAAAATCGTTGGCTCAATCCTCGCTTATCAAAAGATTTTGAGCTTCCATGGATAATTCTGATTCCTCAGCGACTTTGCGTAGATCCAATCTTTCTGTACATTCTTCTGGTTGAGAAAGGATGTATATTCCTCTACCGTGGTCATCACGCCATGTCCGTTGAAAGTGAAGCAGCAAAAAGCAAGGTTCCAGAACTGAGAGATGGCTCGACGCAAAGGCTGATTAACCCGGACATACATTAAATGTGCTATGTCGCCATAAGTATCAGAATATAGGACTTGTAGTCGTCGATCCCATCCTTCCCAAATCTCTTTAAGCTCCCATAGGTCATTCTGTTGTAGGCTCTTATATGTATATACTGACATTATTGCTCACTCGGCGAACTTTTACCTTGGGCTCACTGGTTGACTTCTGACCAATGTCGCACGACTAGGTTGATGTCGTCCACCGTAAGATACCTTTCTTCTATGATGAAACATTTTCTGATCGGGCAAACCACTTGAAGAAACACCTTTATGTAATGTGGATGCAATGATAATGCATCAAAAGTATGTGTAAAATAAAAATAAAATAAAACACAAAAAGAAACGAGTTAGTACCAGATAAAAATAATAAATACATAAATAAAAGGTAAATTTAAATAAAGCAAACAAACAAAATAACCTTATATACATCCCGTCTAACACACCTAGGTTATCAGCATGGCTCTAAAGGGGTGGGTTTCTATATGTTCTCTATATGCAGTGTTGGTTCTAGGAGGTACCCGAATTGTCCTTGCTGTCACCTACTAAGGGCCCGATCATCACCCATTATAGGATCCTTTCAACCGGGTTAAATTCAGGGGGACCCATTCGCTTATGCCCCTACGAAGGAACGATATCCTCACGAAAGCATAAGGTACTCGAGGCCCGAAGGTACTTGTTAGGCCCATACAGAGGAACGATATCCTCAAGAAAGCATTAGCATTTTCCCCCACTTAAAATGACGGGTTTATATGCCAAATTTTAAATGCGTTAAAATAAACGCACAATTATAACTGAATGTTAATTTAATAGTCACTTTAATCCGGATCTTCCGATATGAGTAAAGCGGTAATTATTTGAAAAAGCTTGACTCTCATATGTTTTTGAAAAAACAAAACATTGTCCCCTACGGAGTCGCCATCTGTAGCGATGTCCCTTTTTTAAGTTCGCTAAAAGTATTTTTATTTTGTTTTGTTTTGAAAATACTGTCTTCTGTGGGGTTTTTAGAAAAACCGTATTTTATTTAAAAATGGAGTCGCCACCGGCCACTTAAGTAGAACGGACACCATAAAACCAGAGATTTTAAAAATGTTGGGTTCGGGAGCCGGTTACGGATAGGGAAGGATTAGCACCCCCACACCGCCCAAAATTGGCACTTTAATAATTACCGCTTTATTAATATTAGACTTTCCGGATTAAAGTGGCGATTTAATTAACATTTAATTATATGTGCGAGTAAATTTTGAAAGCCTCGTTATCCGAGAGTAAACGCCCAACATCACTACGCCTGATACTGGTCCCGTTTACTCTCGGATAAAAGGGCACTGCATTGACAATAATATATTTCCAAAATGCAACTTAAAACATGGCAAATATAAATAAATATAAAGCGATAAAAATATAAATAAATACTACATAATAAAATACTAATCTAACATAAATAAAATACTAATCTAAAACATAAATTTAAAACATAAATAAATATTAATCTAAAACATAAATAAAAACAAATCTAACATAAATAAAATATTAATCTAAGACATAAATAAATATTAATGTAACACATAAATAAAAACAAATCTAGCATAAATAAAATATTAATCTAAAACATAAATAAACATACAAACTAAAAAATAAGAATACAATTTTAAATTAACTAATACTTCATTAAATCATAAAAAATACAATACAAATAAAAAGGAAAGAAAATATACCTAACTAGGAGCTCGAATGACGAATCCCGGCTGAACCTCACTGAGATCTACCACGACCCTTTTAAAAAATTTAACTAGATCAGATCCAAAATAAGACCCTGATCGAACCGGTTAAAACCGAGCGCATTGCCCTGGTCCTTGGCTACCCGAGAGCATGGCTCTTTTATTTGGGTGCCTCAACCGGCTCTCTTTGCTGCTTGAAATGCCTCCCCATTTCATGCCTTTATATAGGCATTGGGGGGGCTTAATGATGACGTGGAGCTATGTGCTCCAAGCACTTTTTTTTGCTTTTTAATTTTTATTTTTTTATTTTTTTCTTTTTATATTATATTATTATTATTATTATTTTTTATTTTTTTCATTAATTTTATATTAATAATATTACTGATAAGTGTTCAAAAGTACTATTTTTATTACCCTTTTTACTCATATTATTGTTAGACTTAAGCTCATATTAGTTGCATAATTAGTTATTCATGCATTAATTCATGTTTCTTTCCACCGTTGAGCTTGATTACATAACTTGGTGATTTTTGTGGAAAAAGATGCTGCTTTGGTGTATTTTTGTGTGTGTGCAGGATCACTTGCCAAAGCAAGGCTAGTGCTAGTTGCCAGGGAAATGCATGAAGGAGACGCCGAGCCAGTTGCCATGGCAATTGTCGACAAGAGCAAAGGTGATATGGTAGTCGAAATTGATGACTAGACAAGCCCAAGATGACGTGGAGCAAAGCCCAAACCCAAAGGAATTTGATTTCCATGCAGAGATTAAAGAAGAATTAAATTCCAAGAAGATAGGAGAAGTTCTAGTAGGAATACAATTATAATAAAGAATTATATTCTTTAAAGATAATTTAATTCCAACTCAAACTCCTCCTCAAAGAAGGGCTTTGGCCTAGCCCTATAAATAGCAAGGAGATTTCGACAATCCAGAGGGAGAGCATTAGGGCAAATTTCGACAAGTCCAAGAGAGGAAGCAAGGGGAATTTTCGGCAAGCATCTAGGACAAGGGATTTTCGACAAGCTTCATCTTTTCTTCCTTGTTCGATTGGGTTCATGCTAGGGATTGTTTATCTTGTGTTTCTTTGGAACCTAGCCATGAACTAAATCTACTTGGCTATGGTTATTGTGTTTTGTGGTTGTGAGAAACTATTGGTTTTTGTTTAGGTAATAAGAGTTTGCACTTTTCTATTTCAAGGTTTATTCATTCTTGGTTCTTATTCTTGTTTGCGAGTGAATTGGGAGAGGATCTCGTGATTTCATCTATTTATCTAATATCGGGAGAGTTAGATTCAAGAAACGAATGAATATGATCTTTATTCAATCCAATGATGGTGAAGATTAATCCGGCTTAGGAATAAGTTAAGGATTTCAACGGCTAAGAGGAGCGCAAGATTGGTTGTTGTTCACCCTTGATTCACGCAGGGATGTATTATCAAGGCATGCACAAGTAGCTAGAATTTCGACTTAGGGATAAGAAGAAACCATTGAAGAACGCTCTGCCGAACCTTGAAGGTTGCTGCCCAGACACCCAAGTAGTTGCCCAACTAGTTGCCCAGGCAACCATCGATTAGTTGCCAAGGCAACCCCGTTGTGCAAGTTGCCACGGCAACTGAGTTGCCCGTGCACTCTTTTACCAAAACGATCTAATCGGCTATCACACCTCAACTCACGATAACCTGGCCTATCTCTCTCTCAATTGAATTCATCTTTTCTTTTACTTTATTGCTTTCTAGATTAGTCATTAGTTAAACTTCTATAATCCTTTTGCTCGTGTTTTTACTTTTTACAGTACAAGAGACTAGATCCTTGAAGTGGCACCAATCCCTGTGGAGATGATATCTTTTATACTATAACTTGCGACGTGTATACTTGCACATTTGCATAGCACTTATTACGCGCAAGAAGTTGTTGGCGCCGTTGCCGGGGATTGGCAATAGCGACTTTGTTTTTATTTTCTTGCACTTTCTTTTTATTTTTCTTGTTTACAATTCAAAGGGCTAACAAGCTTTGGTTTTGCATTGGTATATGACCAGGGCGAGACCGACTTCACCAGAATATCCCTTTGATCCAGAAATCGAACGAACCTTACAAAGACTTAGACGAAGGATAAGAGAAGCAATGGCAAATCAAGACGGCAATATGAATCAAGATGTTCGAGCAGGAGGAGGAGTGATTCTTGCACAAAACAGAACTATTCGAGACTATCTTGAAGAAGATCTTGATGGACTTAACCCAGGAGTTGTCGCACCTGAAATTGAAGCCGACCACTTTGAGTTGAAACCGGTAATGTTTAATATGATCAACACAATAGGTCAATTTGACGGCTCAGCAACTGAAGATGCACGACAACATCTAAAATCTTTCCTCGAGATTTGCAACTCGTTCAAGATACACGGAGTCACCCCCGATGTCTTACGATTAAGATTATTCCCCTATTCACTGAGGGATAGGGCGAAAGCATGGTTGAATAGCATTCTGCCGGATCCATAGCATCTTGGACTGATCTTTGTCGAGATTTCCTTGCTAGATTTAATCCTACAAATTTGACTGATAAGCTTCGTAACGACATTACTTCTTTTCGGCAGGCAGATGATGAATCCATGTACGAGGCTTGGGAGCGATATAGAGAACTTCTACACAAATGCCCTTTACACGGATTCCCGGTGTGGACTCAAGTAACAATGTTTTACAACGCCGTGAATACACCAACAAGGATGATGCTAGATGCCTCGGCAAACGGCATACTCCTAGATAAGTCGCCGGAGGAAGCAATGCAAATTTTAAACAGGCTGGCCAAGAATGACTATCAATTCCCATCTACTAGAAGAGGAGGAGTTAGACGCCAAGCCACAATACATGAACTAGGATCATCAGATTCAATTTCGGCACAATTGGCCGCTTTAACCAAGATGGTCCAGAACATGCAAAAACCAAACAACACACATGAAGTCAAGGTAATGGATTCTTTTTGTGAGTTATGTGGTGATAACCATAATTCTTCTGAATGTATGCAGAATCCGGAATCCAACTTTTATGTGGGGAATTACAATCAGAGCAATAATGTGATGTCCAATACATAACATCCAGCTTGGAAGAAGCACCCGAATTTTTCATGGAGTAATCCCAACAATGCTCTAAACCAGAACAATCAGAATGCACAAGCATCGGGATTCCAGCAGAATATGCCACGGCAACAGATGCCGCAGCAACAACCGACAACATCTAGTTCTTTGGAAAATTCTCTAAATGCTTTTATGATGAAAACTGAATCTTATATGGCTGAGAATAGTAATTTCATAAAAAGAACTGATGCTTTTAGTAACAGGACCGAGATGAGATTGCAAAACCAAGAGGCGGCAATCAAATCATTGGAAAATCAAGTCGGACAGTTTGCTCAAAATCTGAATACTAGACCGCAAGGAGGTTTACCTAGCGATACTGAAGTCGCAAGAGGAACTGGCCATGAGCAATGTAAGGCGATCACCACTAGAAGTGGCCAACAACTTAGAGAGGTTCAAACCCGCTCATCAAACAAAACTACACAAAAAGATTAAGATGAACCTAGCGGCAAAGCCTCAGATGCTGAACCAGGAATTGCCGTGGCAACCGGCAATAAGCATGCCTCGGCAACCGACGATAAAGACGCATCGGCAACTTGCGATAAGCATGCCTCGGCAACTCCAGATGTCCCGGCAATGCCGTCAATCAGGTTTCAAACCAATGAAAGGATCGAAGATATCCGACTTCCACCACCATTCCCATAAAGGTTGAAGCGACAAAAGCAAGAATACCAATTCAAGAAGTTTCTTGATATCCTAAAGCAAGTCCACATCAACTTGCCATTGGTGGAAGCAATTGAACAAATGCCAAACTATGCCAAGTTCCTTAAAGACATTGTGTCCAAAAGAACAAGGCTAGGAGAGTTTGAAACAGTTGTCGCGACAGAGGGATGCATGGCATTGTTGCACAATCGTATGCCACCCAAGTTGAAGGATCCCGGAAGTTTCACAATACCCTATTCGATTGGAAATCACTATGTCGGGAAAGCATTATGCGACCTTGGGGCTAGCATAAACTTGATGCCTAAATCGGTTATCTAGAAACTAGGAATCGGGAAGGCAAGACCTACAACAGTCATGCTGCAGCTAGCCGACATATCCTATTTGCATCCAGAGGGAAAAATCGAGGACATATTGGTAAAAGTTGATAAATTTATTTTTCCCGCCGACTTTATTATTTTGGATTGTGAAGCAGATGAGCATGCACCTATCATTCTCGGGAGACCATTCCTAGCAACAGGGAGAAACTTGATTGATGTTGAAAAGGGAGAACTAACAATGAGGGTGAATGACCAGCAAGTTAAACTAAATGTGTTCCAAACACTAAGGCATGCCGATGATCCAGAAGAATGCCAACTACTTCATGCCACGGCAGAGTTTAACTTCGATGAGGAATTTAGTTACCTCGGCAACTACATTGCCGATCAAGAGGAACCTGAGGAGTATGAAGAACCAGTTGATGAGGAACAACAAGAAGAGGCAAATTGGCTAGTCAACCGACCATGTACATACTTTGAACCACTGGACTACTCAGGTAAGGAAGGTAAGATCGAAAAACCCTCTATTGAACAACCACCAATTCTTGAGTTGAAACAATTGCCAGAGCAACTAAAATATGTATACTTAGGAACCGATAATACTTTGCCTGTAATTATTTCTTCTAAGTTACAGCCTGAAAGGAAAAAAAAACTGATCAAGATGTTGAAGCTACACAAAAAGGCAATAGGGTGGACAATTGCCGACTGAAGGGAATTAGCCCGGTGTGTGTGCATGCACAAGATCTTGTTGGAAGATGATCACAAACCTTCAATTGAGGCCCGGAGGAGACTGAATCATGCCATGAAAGGGGTTGTAATGAAAGAAATCATCAAGTGGCTTGACGCTGCATTATATACCCTATCTCCGATAGTAGCGTGGGTAAGTCCGGTACAATGTGTACCGAAAAAAGGGAGGTATAACAAAGGTAAGCAATGAAAATAATGAACTTATCCCAACCAGGACTGTGACCGGTTGGAGGGTTTGTATGGACTATCGAAAGCTAAACAAAGCTACTAGGAAAGATCACTTCCCATTACCCTTTATTGATCAAATGCTTGACCGTCTTGCAGGTAAACCCTTTTATTGTTTTCTTGATGGTTATTCAGGTTACAATCAGATTGCCATAGCACCAGAAGATCAAGAAAAGAAAACCTTCACATGCCCATACGGTACTTATGCCTTCTAAAAAGGATGCCGTTCGGATTGTGTAACGCCCCGGCAACCTTCCAAAGATGCATGATGGCACTCTTTTCAGACATGGTCGAAGACTTCCTTGAGATCTTCATGGATGATTTTTCAGTTTTTGGTAATGACTTTGACGGCTGCCTCGGCAATTTAGAGAGGGTGTTAGCAAGATGCGAAGAAACGGATTTAGTCCTCAATTGGGAGAAATGCCACTTTATGGTAGATGAAGGAATAGTGCTCGGCCACAAGATTTCATCCAAGGGAATTGAAGTTGACAAAGCCAAGGTGGACGTGATCGAGAGATTACCCCCACCAAGTTCTGTTAAAGGAATTCGAAGTTTTCTCGGACATGCAGGTTTTTACAGGAGGTTCATTAATAATTTTTCTAAAATCACTAAACCCTTGTGTAATCTGCTTGAACAGGATAAAGTCTTTGATTTTGATGATTCTTGCACCCAAGCATTCGAAACCCTAAAGAAAAAGCTTGCCTCGGCACCCATTGTCGTTCCACAAGATTGGACACTACCTTTTGAGCTCATGTGTGATGCAAGTGATTTCGCGGTAGGAGCAGTCCTAGGCCAACGCACAGGTAAGACCTTCTATGTGATATACTACGCTAGTAAAACTCTTAATAGTGCTCAAGTGAATTACACAACAACGGAGAAAGAGTTACTAGCTGTAGTTTTCGCATTTGACAAGTTCCGATCCTATTTAATTGGTACAAAGGTAATTGTTCATACGGACCATTCGGCAATCAAATACTTATTTGCTAAAAAGGATGCTAAACCTCGTTTGATTCGTTGGATATTACTTTTACAAGAATTTGATATTGAGATTAAGGACAGGAAAGGAACAGAAAATCAAGTGGCCGATCACTTAACACGTTTGGAACGCAATAGGGAGGAGGACGCGGATCTAGAGATATGTGATGCATTCCCAGATGAACAAATTTTAGTTGCCTCGGTAACCCTAGACGCCTCGGCAACCCTAGACGCCTCGGCAACCCACGACGCCCCAGCAACCATAGATGCACACGCTTCGGCAACTCTCAACGCCGCAGCAGACTTTGAAGCACACGCCTCGGCAATCTTGGGAGCAGTCGCCACAGCGGCACATGCCTCGGCAATACCCTGGTACACGGATTTAGTTAATTTCCTTGTTTGTGGTATTTTTCCTTATGGCATTACTCACCAAGGGAAGAAGCGGTTCCGCCATGATGCTAAGCATTACTTTTGGGACGAGCCTCTTTTTTTTAAACAATGTGCAGATCAGGTTATACGCCGATGTGTCCCTAAAGAAGAGCAACAGAATGTACTCCGGCAATGCCATTCTTCACCCTATGGAGGATATTTTGGAGGAACTCGTACCGCGGCCAAAGTCTTGCAATCCGGTTTGTATTGGCCAACATTGTACAAAGATGCCCAAGACTTTTACAAGCAATGTGATCGTTGCCAGAGGACGGGCAATATCTCTAGACGGCATGAGATGCCACTCCAGAACATCATCGAGGTGGAACTGTTCGATGTATGGGGGATCAACTTTATGGGACCTTTCCCATCTTCATTTGGTAACCTCTACATCTTACTTGCCGTCGACTATGTGTCTAAATGGGTAGAGGCAGCTGCAGTTCCCAACAACTATTCCAAGACCGTGCAACGATTCCTGCAGAAAAACATATTTACACGGTTTGGGATGCCGAGAGCAATTATCAGCGACGAAGGCAAGCATTTTGACAACAGACTAATTGCCAAGATGTTGCAATGCTTCGGCATATCACACAAGATCGCCTCGGCATATCACCCACAAACCAACGGGCAAGCAGAAATTTCCAACCGGGAGTTGAAGGGAATACTCGAGAAAGTTGTAAATCCCTCAAGGAATGATTGGTCATTAAGACTAGATGACGCACTTTGGCCATATCGCACTGCATTCAAAACACCCTTAGGTATGTCCCCCTTCCGACTTGTCTATGGCAAAACATGTCATCTACCGGTGGAAATCGAGCACAAGGCATATTGGGCAATCAAGACCGTGAATATGGATTCGGAAAGTGCCGGACAAAAGCGTTTGATGGACCTCAATGAGATAGATGAATTCCGTGCACTCGCCTATAACAATGCACGAATCTACAAGGAGAAAACAAAGTGATGGCACGACAAGAAACTATTGCCACGACAATTCACGCCAGGGCAACTAGTTCTCCTATTCAATTCTCGGCTAAAACTTTTCCCGGGAAAGCTGAAATCAAGATGGTCGGGACCATTCGAAGTCGTCAAACCATTCTCTCATGGTGCCGTGATAATCAAGTCCATCTCTGACAACCATGAATTCAAAGTTAATGGACAAATATTGAAGCACTACATTGGTGCCCATGTGGAACGTAACAAAGAAGTGGTCAACTTAGGAGATGCATGAGCATGCTTTCCTTTCAATATTTTCTTTTTCTTTTTATTTTTATTTTTTAGGAGATATTTTATTTTTCTTCATATTCTTTAGTTTTCAGGTTTTCTTTATTTTCTTTTTCACAACAAGACTCACAACTACTATGCTAAGGAAATTTACTGCCCAGATCCTTGCCCCGACAACCAATGAAGAAGATGCCACGGCAACCTACATCGTGCCTGCACAAGCTGATGCCACGGCAACCAAAGCTAAAGACATCCCGGCAATAAGAAAACAACCATCGCATTCAAGCAAGAGAATCAAGACACCGACCAAAAGGAAACTAATCATCTACGATGACGAACTCTCAGAGTAAGTCCTCGCATGCATTTTTATTTTTATTTTATTTTTATTTTTTTCGTTATTTTTATGCATGCATTGAGGACAATGCCTCACTCGAGTTTGGGGGGGATTGTTATTACCATGTTTAGTTTCATTCATCTTAAAGTACTACATTTAGGATACATAAATTGCTTGCCATGCCTTTAATTGGAACAAGAATTGCTTAGATTTGATGAATATTCGATGATGACTTTGCCAATGCACTTAATTGATAGAATTTTTATTCTAGGATAACCATGGAAAAACTTAGAATTTTACTATGATGCTAAATTTGATGAAACACTGTTGTGGTTTGATTGATTTAAGGAATTCTAGTGAACTTAGGTTGATAATTAACAAATTGGGGGATTAGAATAAAAACTGGATGAATGCTAGAGGTACCTGAAATTGGCTCTAGCATGTGCTAAAAAAATTGATCACTAGAGGTGCCCGAAACTGGCTCTAGGATGTGTTAAAAAAATTTAACTAGAGGTGCCCAAAACCGGCTCTAGTCGATTAAATTAACTTAAGAAAACTAAAAACAAAACACTAGAGGTACCCAAAACTGGCTCTAGTTAAAACATGTTAAAAAGAACCCAATAAAGTGATTTGAAAACCTATTGTTTGCATAGGATCCGAAAAATCAACTTGCACACAACTCCGCACACACTCACAAGCATTATAGTTTGATTCCGAGTAACTCCTCAGTTTTCCAAAAAATAAAAAGCCAATCATACTTTGTGCCCCGGTTCAGAGAATTGAAATCAAGTTCAAAGCTAAGTTTGTGAAAATTGAAGTCTTGGCAGGTAATTGTTAGTTTGCATTGCTTGAGGACAAGCAATACTTCGAGTTTGGGGGCGTGATAAGTGTTCAAAAGTACTATTTTTATTACCCTTTTTACTCATATTATTGTTAGACTTAAGCTCATATTAGTTGCATAATTAGTTATTCATGCATTAATTCATGTTTCTTTCCACCGTTGAGCTTGATTACATAACTTGGTGATTTTGTGGAAAAAGATGCTGCTTTGGTGTATTTTTGTGTGTGTGTAGGATCACTTGCCAAAGCAAGGCTAGTGCTAGTTGCCAGGGCAATGCATGAAGGAGACACCGAGCCAGTTGCCATGGCAATTGTCGACAAGAGCAAAGGTGATATGGTAGTCGAAATTGATGACTAGACAAGCCCAAGATGACGTGGAGCAAAGCCCAAACCCAAAGGAATTTGATTTCCATGCAGAGATTAAAGAAGAATTAAATTCCAAGAAGATAGGAGAAGTTCTAGTAGGAATACAATTATAATAAAGAATTATATTCTTTAAAGATAATTTAATTCCAACTCAAACTCCTCCTCAAAGAAGGACTTTGGCCTAGCCCTATAAATAGCAAGGAGATTTCGACAATCTAGGGGGAGAGCATTAGGGCAAATTTTGACAAGTCCAAGAGAGGAAGCAAGGGGAATTTTCGGCAAGCATCTAGGGCAAGGGATTTTCGACAAGCTTCATCTTTTCTTCCTTGTTCGATTGGGTTCATGCTAGGGATTGTTTATCTTGTGTTTCTTTGGAACCTAGCCATGAACTAAATCTACTTGGCTATGGTTATTGTGTTTTGTGGTTGTGAGAAACTATTGGTTTTTGTTTAGGTAATAAGAGTTTGCACTTTTCTATTTCAAGGTTTATTCATTCTTGGTTCTTATTCTTGTTTGCGAGTGAATTGGGAGAGGATCTCGTGATTTCATCTATTTATCTAATATCGGGAGAGTTAAATTCAAGAAAAATATGATCTTTATTCAATCCAATTATGGTGAAGATTAGTCCGGCTTAGGAATAAGTTAAGGATTTCAACGGCTAAGAGGAGCGCAAGATTGGTTGTTGTTCACCCTTGATTCACGCAGGGATGTATTATCAAGGCATGCACAAGTAGCTAGAGTTTCGACTTAGGGATAAGAAGAAACCATTGAAGAACGCTCTGCCGAAACTTGAAGGTTGCTGCCCAGACGCCCAAGTAGTTGCCCAACTAGTTGCCCAGGCAACCATCGATTAGTTGCCAAGGCAACCCCGTTGTGCAAGTTGCCACGACAACTGAGTTGCCCGTGCACTCTTTTACCAAAAAGATCCAATCGGCTATCACACCTCAACTCACGATAACCTGGCCTATCTCTCTCAATTGAATTCATCTTTTCTTTTACTTTATTGCTTTCTAGATTAGTCATTAGTTAAGCTTCTATAATCCTTTACTTGTGTTTTTACTTTTTACAGTGCAAGAGACTAGATCCTTGAAGTGGCACCAATCCCTGTGGAGACGATATCTTTTATACTATAACTTGCGACGTGTATACTTGCACATTTGCGTAGCACTTATTACGCGCAACAATTACTATAAAAATAATACTAATAATACTAAAACCCAGACAAAAATGAGTGATTACAAGGCCGTGCTAACCATGCACTAAGTGTCCTTTATATACACTGGTGCTATCTCGGATACCCGAATATGCAACGTGCTGCTGGACTCTATGGCATGCCAACTATACCTTGTCCCTCAATGACTTATTTGGGCATAATTTTCGTATTTATTCCATCCATGGCAATGTATATCAATATAATTTATTATTAGCAATTCATACCCGAAATAACATTTATAGAATAACATCATATATAACTAGTGATCCATGCATTTATATTCAACCTATATGTCAATCATATGATCAATGACATAAATATCATGCCAATATATAAACCAGGTAAACTTATCGCAAGTCTTCCCAATGATGTATAAAACATTTATGTATCATGTTATGTATGTATTGCACTCACTTGGGCCACTTAACACAATGTCTCAGTAAGTTCTAGATTAATCCGTTCTTTTATAGTACCTCGAACCTTCTTTGATTCGGACTTGACTCCATTAATCACATGAATAAAATAAAATATTTGTTAGATTCAAATCTAACGATACTTTAAACATGTTGTCTAATATAATCATTCGAATATAAAATTTCCAAATATTTTTCCTTTCTTCCTTGCACTGTTCAGAAACTCATTATGGTCCTTAGTGACCAATTTGAATTTTCATTAACTCTTCTGAGCTTGCTAACTAACATTTAAATACAAAATGTTTCAAATTCCATTTTCTGACAGCTTGCACTACCTTACAAGATTTACTTGTACAGGTCAGAATACACACCAGATATTAATTTCCTTTATACCAGAGAAACTAGATTCGATAACGGTTCTAACGGTATAAGCCACATAAATTAATAAAATCTACAAAAATTATGAAAATTCTTCAAACTCCCGTCACAATGCTGTTTTGACAGAAATTGCTCTGTAAATTTTCTGACCTTCATTCGATTAAAAATTCATATCTTTTAACTCGGAACACAAAATCAATTTCCATTTGTTGGAAATGAAACTAGAAGAACAAATCTTTACAACGGTATAAAATTCATCATCTAACCATTTTTTTAGAATTTATGGTGAATTTTCGAATTCACTGCCAAAATTTAATCTTCTTCATAGCTTTCCATAATAAACTTCTAATTTATACTAACTTCTTCTTATTTTTCTCCTTGTCAATTTAGTCCCATCACCTGCTTCAAACCATCAATTCATCATCTTCTTCATCAAATAATTATTCAAAATAATTCCCTCTAATTTTTCTTTCTTTGCCAAAATAGTCACTAAAATGCAAAGGCAATGATTCAAACTTCTTAACTTTACAATTTAGTCCTTAAATCAACATTACTACCTTAATTCTATTATTTTAACTAAAAAAATCAGATTTACTCCCCATCCAAGAATTCATTTCCTATTTGGTCACTTGATTTTGACAAATTGTCAGAATGGTCACTAATTTGATTCAACATCAGTTTAGCATTATGACATCAATTTCACATCTCCAACATCATTAATTACATAAATACACTCCAATTTCATAAAATTCAGATTCGGTCCCTTAACTTTGAAGCTTGTTGTTGCGTGTAATAAGTGCTACACAATTGTGCAAGTATACACGTCGTAAGTAATAAAGTGATACGAGTATCGAGTATCGTCTCCACAGGGATTGGTTTGTGCCACTTTGCTTTAGTTATTGCACTGTAAAAGTAAAAACACAATTGATAGTAGCAGTTGATTTTAATGAGTAAAGTAAAAGTAATAAACTAAAAGAATAGATGAAAGAAAAAGAGAGAATAGGCCAGGTTATCGTGAGTTGAGGTGTGATAGCCGATTGGATCGTCTCGGTAAAAGAGTACAAGGGCAACTCAGTTTCCGTGGCAACTTGCACAACGGGGTTGCCTTGGCAACTAATCGATGGTTGCCTGGGCGACTAGTTGGGCAACTACTTGGGCGTCTGGGCAGCAACTTCAAGGTTCGGCGGAGCATTCTTCAATGGTTTCTTCTTATCCCTAAGTCGAAACTCTAGCTACTTGTGCATGCCTTGATAATACATCCCTGCGTGAATCAAGGGTGAACAACAACCAATCTTGCGCTCCTCTTAGCCGTTGAAATCCTTAACTTATTCCTAAGCCGGATTAATCTTCACCATCAATAGATTGAATAAAGACCATACTCATTCATTTCTTGAATCTAACTCTCCCGATATTAGATAAATAGATGAAGTTACGAGATCCTCTCCCAATTCACTCGCAAACAAGAATAAAAGCCAAGTATAAGTAAACCTTGAATTGAAAATGCAAACTCTTATTACCTAAACAAAATCCAATTGTTTCTCACAACAACAAAACACAATAACCCCAACCAATCAAGTTAGTTCATGGTTGGGTTCAAAAGATATACAAAGAATAATCCCCAAACCATGAATCTAATAGAAGCAAAGAATAAGAAGAAGAAATAGAACTCTCTCCCCCTTGCTCTTTTGTCAAAATTTCTCTTCTCTTGCCCTATGGGGTTGTCAAAATTTTCCCTCTTCTTGCTCACTTGGAGTTGACGGCTTGGTGATCTATTTATAGGGTTAGGTCAAAGTCCTTCTTTGAGAAGGAAGTTAAGTTGGAATTAAATTATCTTTAAAGAATATAATTCTTTATTATAATTATATTCCTTCTAGAACTTCTCCTATCTTCTTGGAATTTAATTCTTCTTTAACCTCTTCATGGAAATCAAACTCCTTTGGGATTTAGCTTTGCTCCACGTCATCTTGGGATTGTCTAGTCATCAATTTCGACTACCATATCACCTTATTTTTTGTCGACAATTACCCTGGCAACTGGCTCTGCGTCTCCTTCATGCATTGCCCTGGCAACTAGCTCGGCATCTCCTCCATGCACTGCCCTGGCAACTGGTTCTAGCCTTGTTTAGGCAAGTGATTCTGCACGCACACAAAAACACACCAAAGCAGCATCTTTTTCCACAAAAATCACCAAGTTATGTAATCAAGCTCAACGGTGGAAAGAAACATGAATTAATGCATGAATAACTAATTATGCAACTAATATGAGCTTAAGTCTAACAATAATATGAGTAAAAATGGTAATAAAAATAGTACTTTTGAACACTTATCATACCCCCAAACTCGAACTATTGCTTGTCCTCAAGAAATGCAAACTAACAATTACCTGCCAAGACTATAATCATCAAAGACGTGCTTCAAACTTGAATTCAAACCTCGGAACCGTGGCACAAAGTATGATCACCTTTTAATTTTTTGGATAGCACAAAAATTACCCGGAACAAAACTATAATGCTCGTGACAATGTGTGTGCGTAGTTGTGTACAAGTTGATTTTCAAGATTCTATGTGAACAATAGGCTTTTATCAATTTAATTATCGGGGCATTTATTTTTATTTTCACTAGAGCCAATTTCGGGCACCTCTAGCAAAATAAGCAATTTCTCATTTTATTTTAGTCGACTAGAGCCAATTTCGGGCACCTCTAGGATTCTTTAATGTGCATTAACTACTAGAGCCAGTTTCGGGCACCTCTAGTAAGAATTTAACTTTTAATTTTTAATTTTAAATTTACCCAATTTTTAAGCAACCTAAGTTCACTAAGTTTCTTTCAATCAGCAAGCCACAACCATGTAAAAAAACTTTAGCATCATAGTAAAATTCTAAGTTCTTTTCATGCAACCCTAAAATTAAAGGTTCTTTCAATTAAGTGTAGTGGCAAAAATTCATCATTGGATATTCAACAAGTCTTAAGCAATTAAATCCAATTAAAGGCATGGCAAGTAACATATGCAACCTATATGTGATTGCTAACGATGAATGCAACTAAACATGAAACTAACTAGAAACCAACACCCCCCCCAAACTCGAGAGAAGCATTATCCCCAATGCATATAAGAGTGAAACAAAATTTAAAAGAAACTAAATGAAATGAGTTAGTCGGAGAGGTCGTCACCTCGAGTAATAAGTTTCCTTCGTGCCGTTTGCTTGATTCATTTTTCAGTCGGTGGTTGAATGCTAGTACCGCGTGAATAGCATTGCTTTGATTTGATCCATGTTTGCCGATGCAGGTTCACTTGCATGGGCATCAGTAGTTGCCGAAGCCATTGTTGTTGCCTGGGCATCGCCAGTTTCTGTTGTGGTTGATGTGGCAAGTAGTCGACAGTAAATTTCCTTAGCATGGTGGTTGTGAGTCTTGTTGTGGAAAAGAAAACCTGGAAACTAAAGATAATAAAGAAAAATAAAATCTCTCCTAAAAATTCCAAAAATAAATAAAGAGAGAAAAAAAATAACCGAAAAAAATAACCAAAAAAATAACCAAAAATTCCAAAAATAAATAAAGAGAGAAAAAAAATAACCAAAAAAATCTCTCCTAAAAATTCCAAAAATAAATAAAGGTAATGGACTTGATTATCACGACACCATGGGAGAATGGTTTGACAACTCCGAATGGTCCCGACCATCTTGATTTTAGTTTTCCCGGGAAAAGTTTTAGTCGAGAATTGAATAAGAGAACTAGTTGCCCTGGCATGAATTGTCACGGCAATAGTGTTTTGTCATGTCATTGCTTTGTTTTCTCCTTGTAGATTTGTGCATTGTTATAGGCGAGTGCACGAAATTCTTCTATCTCGTTGAGGTCCAACAAACGTTTTTGTCCAACACTTTCCTAATCCACATTTACGGTCTTGATTGCCCAATATGTCTTGTGTTCGATTTCCACCGGTAGATGGCATGTTTTGCCATAGACAAGTTGGAAGGGGGACATACCTAAGGGTGTTTTGAACGCAGTGCGATATGCCCAAAGTGCGTCATCTAGTCTTACTGACCAATCCTTCCTAGAGGGATTTACAACTTTCTCGAGTATACCCTTCAATTCCCGGTTGGAAATTTCTGCTTGCCCATTGGTTTGTGGGTGATATTGCCCGTCCTCTAGCAACGATCAGGTTGCTTATAAAACTCTTGGGCATCTTTGTACAGTGTTGGCCAATACAAACCGGATTGAAAAAACTTTGGCCGCGGTACAAGTTCCTCCAAAATGTCCTCCATAGGGTGAAGAATGGCATTGTCGGAGTACATTCTGTTGCTCATCTTCAGGGACACATCGGCGTATAACCTGATCTGCACATTGTTTAAACAAAAGAGGCTCGTCCCAAAAGTAATGCTTAGCATCATGGCGGAACCGCTTCTTCCCTTGGTGAGTAAGGCCATAAGGTAAAATACCACAAACAAGGAAATTAACTAAATCCGCATACCAAGGTATTGCCGAGGCATTGCTGCCATGGCGACTGCTCTCAAGATTACCGAGTCGTGTGTATCTAGAGTTGCTGAGGCATACGCGTCCATGGTTGCCGAGGCGTGCGTATCAGTGGTTACCGAGGCGTGCGCGTCTGGAGTTGCCGAGGCGTGCGCGTCAAGAGCTACTACGGCGTCGAGGGTTACTGAGGCATGCACATCTATGGTTTCCGAGGCGACAAGGGTTGTCGAGGCGTGCACATCCATGGTTGCCGAGGTAACTAAAAGTTGTTTATCCGGGAATGCATCGCATATCTCTAAATCCGCGTCCTCCTCCCTATTGTTTTCTAAACGTGATAAGTGATCGGCCACTTGATTTTCTGTTCCTTTCCTCTGCATTGACCTAGGACTGCTCCTACCACGAAATCACTTGCATCACACATGAGCTCAAAAGGTAACGTCCAATCTGGTGGAACGACAATGGGTGTCGAGGCAAGCTTTTCCTTTAGGGTTTTGAATGCTTGGGTGCAAGAATCATCAAAATGGAAGACTTCATCTTGGTGGGGGTAATCTCTCGATCACGTCCAACTTGGCTTTGTCTACTTCAATTCCCTTGGATGAAATCTTGTGGCCGAGCACTATTCCTTCATCTACCATAAGATGGCACTTCTCCCAATTAAGGACTAAATCGGTTTCTTCACATCTTGCCAACACATTCTCTAAATTGTCGCGGAAACTGTTGAAGTCACTACCAAAAACGGAAAAATCATCCATGAAGATCTCAAGAAAGTCTTCGACCATGTCTAAAAAGAGTGCCATCATGCATCTTCTAATGTTAGTGCATATCTGAGAAAATTTGAGGATGGTCGTTTTTGATACTTCTTATAGTCCATTCGCACCCTTCATCGGGTGACAATATTGCCCAAAAAGAGTTTGGCCAATGTGCTTGCCACTACTCCCTTTTGCGTTACCATGGTGGAGGTGTCTTTCTTCTTTGTTCTCTTGTAGTCCATGTATACTCTCCACCTTGCTACTATTCCTGAAGGCACAAATATATTAATAGGAAAAATTATATCCATTCTCAACCATTCAATTACCTCATTCTTGTCGACTTCTATCATGGTTGGATGTAGCCTTTGTTGTCGTGGCAATTGCTGCTCAAGCCAATTGCCGTGGCAATCAGTTGCCAAAATTTGCTGTAAGTCAGGGGAAGAACCAATTTTCTGAAAAGCTTTACGAATCCAAACACTATTTTCTTTTGGCCTCTCAAACATCTACATCAGTAGAGATTTCGATGGCTTCAAATCTACCAACCTCGGTTCCTCAAAACATACCTGCAATGGACAAGGTGAGTTTTTAAAGAATTCGAAAGGTTCAACCATTACCTGCTCATATTCCATTGGCAAAGTATTATCATCTCGTTGATCTTGCATGTGGTCGTGTAATTGTCGTGGCAATTGTAGATGAGAGCAATCTACAGATTCCTGCTTCAACATCAACATTGTAACCTTATGGGCATCAGGTTCCTCAGAATTTGTTGTAGTATTGTTGTTCTCAGCTTCACTGAGTGTTGTCGCGGCATTGCTCTGTTCAGGCCCCTCAATTATTGCCGAGGCAATTTGTTGTTCAGGCTTATCATGTGTTAGGCAGTCTCTCTCATTGGCATCCTCTTGACTTTGAGGTTCTAGTTGTTCCCCACACATCGGAGAGCTTTCTTTGCATTGCTCCTTATCCTCTTGCCTTGGGACGTCAGTATCCCTAGGAATGAATTGTTGGTGCATGTTATCCATGACATATGTGGATCTCCCCAATTGATCTTCTGAATCCCCTAAGGTTGCATCCCACTGAGCTATCCTCGTATCCATAGATTTTGATAGCTCTCGAATCTATTCAATTGATCCATCAAGTCTAGCCAAAGAAGCTAGTAACGTTTCCTCCAAGGAATTGGAATGCTCTTGAAAAGGACTACATTGCCATGGCATATCTGTTGCTGCGGCAAAATTGTTATGGTAAAAACAATTTTGAGCTTTTTGACCATACCATGAAGAATTTTGCTGCTGATTCCCTCTATGGTCCTCCATGTAGTTATATGCACCGAAAATGTGAGGGCAATTTTCAAACACATGATGTTCTCCACACATAGCACAAGATTTTTCCACGGTATAAGTTCTTTGGGCTTTTCTCGGTTGGTATAGGTAATCATCAAAGGGTGCAAGAAACTCTTAATTGGATTCACAAATTAGAAGAAAAAAAATAACAACAGAGAAAAAGGAAATACAGATAAAAGCACAACCTTTCTCCGCTGATTTGAAAGGTTGTTTTTGGCAGTTGGGCCATTCAATGTGACAACGCTGCGGTGGTTCACAAGGTACATGACAAACTTGAAGGGGTTAACTAAACCCAACTCTCGTTCATAGGGTGGTTCTAAGATACGACACTTTTATTTAAAGTTAAAAATATATAATTTAAAATATTAGAAAATATACAATTAAAATTTATATTTTTATAATGTTTTAGATTTCGTATTTTCAGTTTTGAAATTTATCGTAAATTATTAAATCAAATTTTAAAATTTATGAAGAAATTAAAATATTATAAAAAAAAAATAACATTTTAAGTTGAATGATAATTTTTTAGGTTACAGATTTTTTAAATTGTGTTATTTTTAGCCTTGTATCCTATACTCGCCTCTCGCGACAGCCGACATGGCAATGGGAAGTTCAGATTCCACGTGTATTTGGAATTTGCTTTTGAGACAGCATGTAAGGATCTGATTTGTAACGTTTTTAGTGGAGGGATTGGATTAAAATACATTTTCACTCTAAATTATACAAAACTTTCAAACTCTAAATTGAAGTTGATTACAATTAACTGTATTTGAGCCTATGGAATTTTAAATATTGCAATAATAACGGTGCCCGGTATCTTATGCATTAAGTAATCTATAATTTAAAAAAATGTTAATTACATCTCACGTTTTCTAAAGGGGTATATCACAGGTAAATAATTAAAGTATACTAATTTTTTTATTTAGGTATTTAAAATATATTTCTGGTCAAAGTAAATATCTAAGGTATATTTTTTTTATCAAAATATATGCCTAATGTATTTTTAATCAATGTCACGTTGACTTTTAGGAACCTAGATGATATATATACTCCAGGTACTTCAATGAAAAAATTGGTATCTTTAAGATAGCTATTTATATATGACTTTTTCTAAACTATGACCTTCATTTGAATTGATCCACAAACTTTTAAATATTTTAATTTCATCCCCAAACTATGACATTCATTCTAATTTGATCCCAAAATTTTTGAACGTTATAATTTCATCCTCAAATTATCAATATGTTATTAATCACGTCTCATGTTAATATAAAACAATTACAAAAATTGTTGACTATCATGTACATTGATGTGTATTATGCAATAATATGACTTGTAATAAACAAAAAATTAGGATGAAATTGAAATGTTCAAAAATTTTAGACCAATTTAAAATAAGGATCATAATTTGAAGATGAAACTGGAATGTTCAAAAGTTAAGGGGACTGATTTTGAATGGAAGTCATAATTTAAGTATGAAACTGGAACATTCAAAAATTTATAGATCAATTTAAATAAAGGTCATAGCTTGAGCTCATGAGCAGTTTACTACCCCCAGATATTGCTGTAACACATTATTATTAAACAAACAGAACAATTTCTTAAAAAATAATAAACAACTCATGAAAAAACAAGATCACACAGAATCCTGCTTTAAGATCAAACTGAAGTAAGAATATAATGTCATTTGCGACATAAGGGTTCAGCTTTTAGAAAGATGAACTCTTTTTGGTCGTGTACCGGTAAAAAAGTCTCTTCTTCTTGCTGGAAGTGTTGTCGATAGTGAGAACCAACTTTCCGGCTTCATTGTTGATGAAGGTGTTGCGGATAGGACCTAATTCAGGCGACTGCGACACCATCTTCTTGCTCTTCTGCACGATAATGGTGTAAGACCCCTCGTCCGACGGTACGAATTCCGCCTTGTAATGTACTTCCCAACTCAACACCATCAATTCCCACATCAATGTGCTTCCGACCTGTGTCACAACATTCAATCACTTAGGCATACATAAAGGAAAACAATGCAATCGATCATCGAGAATCAAGTCGAGTCAGAGCCCAAAGGAGATTGATTTCGAATTTAGTGTTAGTGAAATTACCTCTTCGGCAGGTATCTCGATGGTTACGGTCGATCCTGCCTTGACAGAGATCTCTGAAACAGCAGCATCTTGCCCGCTGAACTCGAAATCGTTCTCTCTCTTGAAGCCACCGTACTGCACCGGGACCTCTTCGGCAGGAATGTACTTGAGAAGGGTCTCGGTGACCTTGGCCGGGCGAGCCACCACGAACTTGCTCTTCGATCTTTGTGTTAGGAAAGGGGATAACAGTGCATTGAGTGCATAGAACCAGAATGGAACATTTATGAAGATCTGTCGCAAGACAACACATCAATCTAGTACAATTTAATTAAAATCTGGAACCAGGTATGTAAATTTGATTAGGAAACTTACATTTCTAGCAACAAATTCAGGATAATTATCTTGTAAGGCTTCAACAGCTTGTTTCATAGCAATCCTTAGTTCTTTCCTCGAGGGTCCGGGGGAGTTCTTCAAATCATTGATCTGAAGCAAATAAGTGACACCCCCTGGCCTTAAATCGAGCTTTCGAATACCCTTTTCCATCAACTGAAATCTCCATCTCAAGAAATGTTCGCGCTTCTCTTCCGTCCCGAACGTCGTATTGTAAAGTTCCTCGTCTGCAAATACTCCGTAGATATTGTAACATATAGGATGTCCTTCCTTATCATTTCCATTCATGAACGCAACCGAGCCTAGCTCGGCCCCGAATTCCTCGTCAAGGACCGAATTGATGTCGCCGTCTTCCCTCCATTGCAACGTATTTCGAAGCATCTCGAATGCATCATTGACCTTGAACTCCCTAGCTCTCAAGAACTTCAACAAGACTACATCAGTAGCCTCCCCGCCTTTACTAGGCAAAAGTGGAACTCCCCAGAGTGAGACAACATCCTTGTCGACTCTTTTCTCCTCACCGGCAGCATCTTCCGGTTTAGCTTCATCTTCAGCCGCTAAGCTCTCATCACTTTCTTCACCTCCCTTTGGCTTGTCTTCTTCCTGTTTCACACTCCCATTGTTCTTTAACAAGGAGTTTCCGAGAATGGCTCGTTCGATCTTGGATTTAAGATCGAACAAAGCCTTCTTCTCGAACTCCTTGAGATCAGATAGTAAATCGCTCTCTTCCCTGTAGGAAGAGCTCTTCTCAACAGTCTTCGGTTGGCTGAGAGCAACATTGTTGGGGTGTTCTTGAGCGGCGGATTCCTCAACTTTAGCCTCAACCGCCATGGATGGTATTGAACAAGAAGCTGAAACAAAACCCGAAGAAGAAGAAGAAGATGAATATGAATGTTAAAAGAAGAGACAGCAACACCGGCCTTTTAGCAGAATTTTGAAATGTTTAAAGGAGCAACGGTTATATTATTGAAATGTATTTAAAAACTAGAGAGGGGAGGACCTCACCCAACGGTAACATGTCTCGAAGCCGTTTGGAATCTTTCCCAAGCAATAGCATGGCCTTGGATTAGGGTTTTATATTTAACAAGTTTTAGTTTGTTTTTAGTAGTCCGGGTGATTTTAAGGTGGTATCTGTTCAAAATTTTGTTAGCTTATTGACAATGCGTACACATACTACAAATGAAGCTACTCGAATCTGGATTTTCTAGGGAGAACAAAATTCCCTTTTAGTTAATTAGAAGAATATGAGATTAATTCATTGAAATTCTTGATTTCAAGATTCAAAGTCGAAGCTTGAATTGTTTATTATATAATTATATGGTTTGCCAATTGTTTTATAACTATAATTAATTATAAAATTCACATGTCAAATAAGTATAATGTTAATGTTATAATATATAAAGCAAAATTATTTTATACTTAAAGTTTGAATTTCTGTATAAATGACATTTAAATTTTAGGTTTAACATTTCAATTTTAATATGAAATTTTAATTAAACTTGAAATTAAAAATTTAGAGTTATAATCATTTAAATAGGATATATGGCAATATTTTCATTTTGATTGAAAATAATAATAATAATAATAATGCTAAAACAGAGAGGATTTATATTATAAATAAGTAGTTAAAGTATACTAATATTTTTATTTAAGTATCTAAAGTATTTTTTGGTCAAAATAAGTATTTAAAATAGATTTTTTGGTCAAAATAGATATCTAAAATACTCCATATATATTTTTTCATCTACGTTCCTAAAAGTTGACATTTGGTATTGATTAAAAAAATACTTTAGTTACCTATTTAGACAAAAAAGAATATAGTTTAAGTACCTACTTTGACGAGAAAATACTTTAGATATCTATTTTGACAAAAAAATATATTTTAAATATTTTTTGACAAGAAAAATTTAAAATTTAAATAAATACGTTAATGTATGTTAGATACTTATTTATGAACCAACACAAGAGGGAAGAAAATCCTACGTTGATTAGGAAATTACTGAAGTAATTAGGATCATCATGTTTTGTTTGACAATGATGGTTAAAGTATTTAAGTACTTTGTGTACCATGATCAACACTGCAATTTATTCCTTATACTATCGAACCAAGTAACTTGATCATTGTATGTTCGATATTGGTAAAAATAAAATAAAATTGATAACATGTATTAATAGAAAATTGTCTAAATGCTGACATATAGACTTTTGAAATATGATGCTATGAGTTGAAATGCGAGATTAGACCGGATTTAAATAGCGGTATGCAATTGCAACAATAGTCGTTATATAGCGGTAATGGTATCGTCCGACACCGCGATACTTATAACTATTATGTCCACAAAATTCACGAGAGATAACAATAGTATCCATTATTAAAAAAAATCACGACTACGACAATAAAAGTATATTTATATCCGCAGCTGTAATAAACGCAACGAGACCAAAAATAAATTCTCAACTGTAATTTAAATGTTGTGTGAGACCATTGGTCGTCTTGTGAACAATCTAGTGCATGCAACTTAATTCTTCCCAAACCTCCAGCTAGTTTTCTCTTAACTAATGTAACGTAACATGGGAGAGAATGAAATGCGAAGAGCGAATAAAGCAGAGCAAGAAAATAAAAGGCTTAAGTGACAAATACGTATTCAAATTATATTTTTTTTGGATAGGTGTTCAAAATATTTTTCGAGTCAAATAGATGCCTAACGTTTTTAAAATTTTTATTTAGGTGCATTGACATTAACAGCTGTTAAAAAATTCCGTTAGCTAATAAAAATATGACACGTGGTAGTAATAAACATTTTTTGAATTTTATTTTTTTAAAAATAAATTAATTTTTTTTAAAATATCCTAAAATTTTTAAATAATCTCAAAATAGTCTCTAAATCCCTAAACCCCCAAATTCGACAACTCCCACCGGCGTTGGTCGCGTTTCTGGCAACGGAATGAAACTTCCTCCCCTCGCCGAACGACCTACACACTGTTCATCATCCATTATGCCGTCGTTCGCCGCGAATCATTCGAATAAACTATTCAACGATTTTGGCCTTTTCGCACGGCGCCGGTCAATTTTCAACGACGAGGTGGTGGGGTAAATGGTTGTGATGGTTCGGCGACGGATGTGATGGGCGGCGGCGTGGCAATCGGCGACAAAATCAGGTCAAATCGAGATTTGGGTTTTGGGGCGTTAGGGATTACAAAATTTGGGGCTATTTTGTTTTATTATTTTTTAAATGTAATTTCGAAAATTTAAGAAGATTACATGTGTCAAATATCAGAAGTTAACGGTAAAAATTAATGGACAATAAAAGCAGGGCACCTATTTGAGTAACGTTGAAAACGTTAGCCACCTATTTAGCCTAAAACAAAATTTAGACACATATCTAAAAATATATATAGTTTAGATACTTATTTGCCACTTAAGCCAAAATAAAACCAAGAGCACATAAAGAAGAGAATGCACAAAAATTGTATAAACAAGAAAGAAGAGGAAAGGAAAGAAGACAAGGATTGCAATTTCAAATTCGATTTAACGGTTTTTTTCTTAAATTGTTATCCTTTCGATTTTCAGGGCTTTGTCCTAATTAATTTGAGTTGACCCGCATCATACACCTAAGTTTGGTGGGTAATTTTTCATTGGAAATTTTTTATATACAATATCTTAAACTTGAAACCTGCTTAAATAATACCAAATTGCTTATCGTTTGGACCAATCCCTGTCTGTGGTTTTTCCAACTTTGGTGCAAGGGAGAATGGGCGGGTGCTACACTCCCCACGTCGTTCCTTTCTGCAATAATTTCATTTCATATTGTTGTGCTCGGAATCTCCACCACGACTCGCTTTTAGAAAGTACCGACGGTAGAACAGGCCCATCCCTTGTCTGAAAAACGACACTGCATAATTTTGTTTTGGTCAAATTCTTTTATTAGACCCTGTATTATATGAAAAACTATGGGCTATAATTTGATATTTTTAGTCCCTTTAATTTTTCAATTTTAAGATATCCAAATATGAAACTAAAGACAATAGCAAAGTGATATAAAGATGTTGAATTTTGATAGTGTTCAAAAGTACTATTTTAATTGCCCTTTTTACTCATATTATTGTTAGACTTAGGCACATTTTAGTTGCATTGTTAGGCATTTATGCATAATTTCCTAGTTTCCGTCGTTACGAGCTTGGTATTACACTTTTGTTGTTTTTTCGTGGAAAAATCGTAGCTTTGTGCGTTATTTTGTGTGCAGGAACTAATTGCCCAAGCAATCGGGAAATTGCCAAAGCAATTAAGGATAAGATGACATGGCAACCGATTGTGATGACTGGATAAATCCATTTAATTTGAGATAATTGCGAAAGCAAGGATAAATCCTAGAAGAGTTGGAGTTCCAAGAATAGATTAAAATGAGATTAAATTCCAAGAGTTTTATGAGGAGTTTTTGGAGGAATAAAAATATAATAATAAAAGAGATTTATTTCTTTTATGTTATTTAATTCCAACTTAACTTCCTCCTCAAGAAGGATTTTGACCTAGCTATCTCCTATATAAAAAAGACCAAGCCGCCAACTTCAAGTGGGGAGTCAAATTTTAGAGAGAAAAAGAGAGGACTGTCGACATCTTGTTCTTCTTCCTTCTTGTCGATTAGATTCATGCTAGGGAGATTATCTCTTGTTTTTATTTTGCACCCAGCCATGAACTAATTTTAATTGGCTTGGGTTATTGTGTTTTTGTGGTTGTGAGAACGATTGGATTTGTTTAGGTTTTGAGTTTGCAATTTCAATTCAAAGTTTGTTCATTCTTGGTTCTTATATTTGATTGCGAGTGAATTGGGAGAGGATCTCGTGAATTCATCCATTTATCTAATATTGGGAGAGTTAGATTCAAGAAACGAATGGGCATGGTTTTCATACAATCAATCGATGGTGAAGACTAATCTGACTTAGGAATAAGTTGCGGATTTCAACGGCTAAAAGGAGCGCAAGATCGGTGATTGTCCACCCTTGGTTCACGCAGGGATGTATTATCAAGGCATGCACAATTAACAGTGTTTCGAGTTATTGATAACAAAAAACCATTGAAGAACGATTCGCCGAACTTTGAAGGTTATCGCCCAATTGCCAAGGCAATCGTTCCAATCTCAATTGCCTAAGCAATTGCAGAATTGCCCAGGCAATCCGACTGGATCCAATTGACGAAACAATTGAGCCATTCTAGCACTCAATTACCAAGACAATCCATTCAATTATCACTACACGACTCACGATAACCCAACCTACTCTCTCAATTCGGTTTCCTCTATCCTTTATTTTAATTCTTTAGATTTCGTTATTTTATCTCAATTCATCATTACTATTTAATTCTTGAAACATTTACAGCGACTTAAGCAAAATGGCCAAAACCAATCCCTGTGGAGACGATACTCGATACTTATCATTTATTACTTGCGACGTGTATACTTGCACCATTTGCGTAGCACTCAAAACACGCAACAAGTTTTTGGCGCCGTTGCCGGGGATTGGAAATTGGTGTTAGTTGTTTTTGTTATTGCATTTTTCTTATTATTTTTTACTAACTTTTTTTGTTTGATTTATCAAAAAAAATCCAGGCACGCTATAAAGTTAAGGGACATCAACATGTAGGGAAATAAAAGTCGATCTATTAGAGAGTTGATGTGGGAAAATAGGAATCAATCCAATCAAGAATTTGTTACACTCACTGATGATTACCTATACCAACCGAGAATATCCCAAATAGCCTATACTGTGGAAAACTCTTGCGCTTGTTGTGGTGAGCATTATGTGTTTGAAAATTGCCCTCAAAATCCTGGTGCATATGGCTACATGGAGGACCATAGTTGGAACCATCAGCAAAATCCTTCATGGTATGATCAAAATGCTCAATTGTTTTTACCATAACAGTTTTGCTGCTGCAACAGATATGCCAAGGCGGTATAGTCCTTTTCAAGAGCATTCCAATTCCTTGGAGGAAACGTTGCTAGCTTCTTTGGCTAGACTTGACAGATCAATTGAAGAGATTCGAGAGCTATCAAAGTCCATGGATGCGAGGATAACTAAATTGGATGCACCCTTGAGGGATTCAAAAGATCAATTGAGGAGATCCACATATGCCATGGATAACATTCCCCAACAATCAATTCCAGGGATATTGAAATCCTAAGGCAAGATGAGAAGAAGCAATACAAAGAGAGATCCCCGATGTGTGAGGATCAATTAAAACCTCCAAGTCAAGAACCTGCCAATGAGAAAGACTGCCCGACACTTGATGAGCCTATGCAACGAATTGCCATGGCAATGATTGAGGAACCTGAACAGAGCAATGCCGCGATAATATTTCGAGAGGCTGAGAAGAGTAATGCTACAACAAATTGCTCTCATCCACCTTTGCCACGACAATTGCACAAGCACATGCAAGATCAACGGATTGACAATACTTTGCTAATGGACTATGAGTAGATGATTGTTGAACCTTTTGAATTCTTTAAAAATATACATTGTAGGCATGTCTTGAGGAATCAAAGTTGGTGGATCTGAAGCCATCCAAATCTCTATTGATGGAGATGTTTGAGAAGCCTAAAGAAAACGGTGGTTGGATTCATGAAGCTTTTCATAAGATTGGTTTTTCCCTTGACATTCATAGAATTTTGGCAGATGATTGCCATGGCAATTGGCTTGAGCAGCAATTGCCACAACAACGAAGGCTAAAGCCAACCATGATGGAGGTCAACAAGAATGAGATAATTAAATGGTTGAATGTTGATATAATTTTTTCTAATAATATATTCATGCCTTCAGGAATAATAGCAAGGTGGAGGATATACATGGACTACAAGGGAACACGAAAGAAAGACACCCCCACCATGGTAACGAAAAAGGAAGTAGTTGTGAGCACATTGGCCCAACTCTTTTTGGGCAATATTGTCACCTGATGAAGGGTGCGGATGGACTATAAGAAGTATCAGAAACGACTCCTCTCAACCTTTTTTTTATCTATTTTCGTTTTATCCTTTATTTTGATAATTATCCTTTTATTTTTATTTTTTTAGGATGGGAGTTTCAAGGGACAAGGAGTTTCTTCACTTCCTTCCCCTCTTGAACTCTTAAGTTTTTCTTTTCTTGTTTACTGAGTTTTTCCAATTAAGAACCTAAAAAAAACCATGCCCGGAGTAAGTTCGTCCCAAGCACTCGAGTCTTCTTGCCGACGATTCGTGTCTCCACTCATTGAGATGCGATTTCTAACCGGGAGGCATCTCATGGTTAAGGGAATTTTATTGTCATATTTCTAATCCGGATAACCCTTGTGTTTATGTGCGAGGTAGAGCAATTCTTGTTTATGTCGCTGCCATCAACACATACTTTACGAATCATGGGCGAGGAACCGACAAGAGAACCAATGCTACCAAAGAAATCCCATGCTCCGACAATTGCCCAGGCAACCAAAAATGCCTCGAAAATTCCTGATGCCTCGGCAAGTCCTGATGCCCAGGCAAGCGAACCTACCTTGGTGAACATGAATCGAATCGAAGAGATGCTCCACCCACTATCCCATCGATTGGAGCAAATGGAGGCTCGCCAATTGCTATTCATGCGGTACATGAAGGACCACAACACAACCATCACTCAAGTGATTTTGGAGAAGTACCCTGATAGCACCGTGCTTTTCCCGGTGTTCCTGCCGAACTACTTGCCCCAGCAACTGGGGATGTCGCGGCAATTGCTGCACATGATAAAGTGACATCGCCACTGGCTGCACCACCAAAAACGAAGCGTAAAGCTTCGATCATTGAAGAGGCCGATCAAAAGAGTACAACAAGCGATGAGGTTACGGAAGTAATGGTTCAAGCCGCACCACCAGCCACACGCGCTCAACCACCGCGAACCGAAAAAAGAATCAAGCAAACGGCTCGAAGGAAACTCATCATTCAAGGTGACGGCCTTTCCGACTAACTCATTTGCATTTTAATTTTTTTACTTGTACGCATTGAGGACAATGCTTCTCTCGAGTTGGGGGGTATTTGTTTCTAATTAGTTTCATGTTTAGTTGCATTCTTTTTTAGTAATAGCATATAGGTTGCATATATTACTTGACATGCCTTCGATTGGATTTAATTTGCCTAGATTTGTTCGATTATCTTATGATGAGTTCACCACTGCACTTAATTGATAGAACTTTCGATTTTAGGATGCGCATAGATAACACTTAGAATTCGACTATAATGTTGAATATAATTTTACACTGTTGTGACTTGATTGATTAAAGGAGACTTAGTGAACTTAGGTTATTTAAAAATTGGGTTGTTAGAGGTGCCTATCTGGATCTAGATGATAAAAAAAATTGCATGCTTTGCTAGAGGTGCTCAAAACTGGATCTAGTTGAAAAAAAAAATTGCATGCTTTGCTAGAGGTGCTCGAAACTGGATCTAGTTGAAAAAAAATTGCATGCTTCACTAGAGGTGCCCAAAACTGGCTCTAGTAAAAGAAAAATACCCTGATAATTAATTTGATAAACCTATTGTTCACATGGAATCCTAATAATCAACTTGTACACAACTCCATACACACATTGTTACGAGCATTGTAGTTTGGTTCCGAGTAATTCTTGTGCTATCCGAAAAATTGAAGGGTAATCATACTTTGTGCCACGGTTCTGAGGATTGAATTCAGGTACGAAGCAAATTCTTGATGGTCGAAGTCTTGGCGGGTAATTGTTAGTTTTGCATTGCTTGAGGGCAAGCAATAGTTCGAGTTTGGGGGTGTGATTAGTGTTCAAAAGTACTATTTAATTGCCCTTTTTACTCATGTTATTGATAGACTTAGAACATTTTAGTTGTATTGTTAGGCATTTATGCATAATTTCCTAGTTTCCGTCGTTACAAGCTTGGTATTATACTTTTGTTGTTTTTTGTGGAAAAATCGCTGCTTGTGCGTTATTTTGTGTGCAGGAACTAATTGCCCAAGCAATCGGGAAATTGCCAAAACAATTGAGGATAAGATGACATGGCAGCCGATTGTGATGACTGGATAAATCCATTTAATTTGAGATAATTGCGAAAAGCAAGGATAAATCCTAGAAGAGTTGGAGTTCCCAGAATAGATTAAAAGGAGATTAAATTCCAAGAGTTTTATGAGAAGTTTTTGGAGGAATAAAAATATAATAATAAAAGAGATTTATTTCTTTTATGTTATTTAATTCCAACTTAACATTCTCCTCAAGAAGGATATTGACCTAGCTATCTCCTATATAAAGAAGACCAAGCCGCTAATTTCAAGTGAGGAGTCGAATTTTAGAGAGAAAAAGAGAGGGTTGTCGACATCTTGTTCTTCTTCCTTCTTGTCAATTAGATTCATGCTATGGAGATTATTTTTTGTTTTTATTTTGCACTCAGCCATGAACTAATTTTAATTGGCTTGGGTTACTGTATTTTTGTGGTTGTGAGAACGATTGGATTTGTTTAGGTTTTGAGTTTGCAATTTCAATTCAAAGTTTGTTCATTCTTGGTTCTTATATTTGATTACGAGTGAATTGGTTGAGGATCTCGTGAATTCATCTACTTATTAATATCGGGAGAATTAGATTCAAGAAACTAATGAGCATGATTTTCATACAATCAATCGATGGAGAAGACTAATCCGACTTAGGAATAAGTTGCGGATTTCAACGGCTAAAAGGAGCGCAAGATCGGTGATTGTCCACCCTTGATTCACGCAGTGATGTATTATCAAGGCATGCACAATTAACAGTGTTTCAAATTAGGGATAACAAGAAACCATTGAAAAACGCTTCGCCGAACTTTGAAGGTTATCGCCCAATTGCCAAGGCAATCCAACTGGATCCAATTGACGAAACAATTGAGCTATTCTAGCACTCAATTACCAAGACAATCCATTCAATTATCACTACACGACTCACGATAACCCGACCTACTCTCTCAATTCGATTTCCTTTATCCTTTATTTTAATTCTTTAGATTTAGTTATTTTATCTCAATTCATCATTACTATTTAATTTTTGAAACATTTGCAGTGACTTAAGCAAAGTGGCCCAAACCAATCCCTGTGGAGACGATACTCGATACTTATCATTTATTACTTGCGACGTGTATACTTACACCATTTGCGTAGCACTCAAAACACGCAACAAATTTCAAGGTGATATTTTCTCATGAACAGTACAAAACAATAATAGTAAAAAACCATAAAATCCAAATGTTTCCAAGTACCCTTTTTATATTTGCCCAGCAAGCACTACACTTGCAAACAATCTCATAATTCATCATAGCAACCATAACAATTGTGTACACAAAAAACTAACTCCACTTCTTCAAGCAACAGATTGCACCGCTCTTTCGAAACTGTCTTCTGCGGATGACGCGCGTTTAACGAGAATGTGTTCCGGATGTGTGAGTTTCAATTGGCTGCAAAGTAATCAAACACAAGGTCAGGGTTGGGAGCATCTTCCAAAACAATCATCAATGTAGCTTCTCAATTAACATCTGGCTGCTACACCAGTCGGTATCAATTAAATGAATTAATCTACCCAGATTCGGCCTAGAATTAAGGATTACAGTTTCAATCCACTTGAGGTAGAAAAGTGTTAAGGTTCACTGTCATATTCTGAAGCACCACTACATCTAGATGAAGAAACATCCAGCATGTTCTCCTCGCATGGACATTGTTGAAATAATATCTAGTTTTGCATGGTAAGCATGCATCAATACCTACCGAATTAAAAAGTAAAAGTCTTCACAGTGCATGCATGCATGCAATGCCAACTGAATTAGGAATGAATATATATATATATATATATATATATATGGTCGACTTTTTTCAATTGATTTAAGGTTATGCAACCTGTTATCTTCATGAATAATTTGGGGACAGGAAATGCAGAAAAGGCAACTGGCCAACAGGAAAAGTTAATTTTGAACCAGCTAACATCATTTATACTGAAGCATCATATTTGGAAGATTTTCCAGCCTTACCTTAGATTTCAAAGATGAGATGCATGAAAAATAAGACAACTTTAGTGAATATGGACTGCGAAATTGATTAAAAGGATGGCTGAATCTCAGTTTAAAAGACATGCATAACTTTTGTTACCAACTAGGAACTTTGCAGTTTGGTTAGCAGACATGTATATATGCTTTTTTTTTTTACTGCTGTACAATATTTGATAGAAACATAGAAGAAAGTATGTTAACATGGATAAAGGCTGGAAACTCCTATTAGGGTATCAGATCCGTTAATTTATCAAACAATTGAAACTACAGAACACGACCCTTTTGTCATCAGCTTAGTAACTTAGAAAATTGTTGCCAAAACTTATAAAATTTCCAAGTGATAAGGGAGTACTCAACAAATAAAAGCTAGGACAAACAAAGATAGGGGATATAATTAGCTAGTTTACCTTAGGTAACGTGAAGATGATTTACCAAGGTGAAGGCTGCATACAACCAGGTTGGCCAGAGTTTCAGGATCCTTTGCGTCCTATATCAATTGACAAACAACCACTTATAGCATAAGATTACATATAAGCCAACTAATACGAAGCAATGAAACTTGAGAAAGAAATATTCAGTGTCATGATGAATCCAAAACTTTAAAATTGACAGGAATATAAATGAACTAGAGGAAAATCCAAGACAAATTCAATGTCATTTGACATCACTCAAAGGTTATATCAAGAACTGAAACTTAATGCATAGCAAGTCCGGCAGAGTAATTTAAAATCATGAAACACAAGTGTAGTCATTCCTGTTCGTGAGGCCATCATAAGATCAACAGAATTGCCAAATCACAGGTTTAAATCTAGAGAAATCAAATATTATTTCCACCATTTGAACTTGCCTTATTAAGTGCTTCAAGTAGCAGTGTTTCAGCCTCATCAAAGTTTCCCATGTGCATACAGCAGACAGCCTTCCCGTTTAGGATCAATCCAGTCATAGGATATTTCTCAGAGAAATCTTGGAAGATGAGATATGCTTCCTGTATCTTGGAACCACCCTGATTTGGTAGAATAACATGTTACACCATATCCATGATTTCTCACTCATAGTATTATTAAAATGAAAATTATTCCATACCACTGCCAGATTCAACCATGCATTTGCAAGTTGAGTCAGTGTATGGTCCTCATCAATCTGTTGCATGACCCTCAGCTGTTGCTCTGCATAATCTGATCGGTGCATCTTAATGAAGATTTGGACATTCAATGCATGACTGAAAAATGAAGAACAGAAAGTTCCAGCAGATAAATCAGAGCTTCCAATTTGCTAGTACATATAAGTTGCTAATGTTATGCTTTAGCAGTCAAAGGGTCAACTCAAATTCACTAGAAGAACAGAAGAATTTTTTAGAGGCCCAATAAATGGAACATTCGCATTTTCTAAAGGAATTGACATCAACTCTTAATTTAAGTCTAAGTATATTTAGTACAAGGATTTTACAGAATAACTCAGCAACTTCCAAGCAGGAAAACTTCTCACAGAAATTCCATTTTATTGTCACCAGCTTATGAATTTAATTGATTACTATATATCTATCAGCGAAATTCCATTTAAAATTAATCATAAGAGGGAACTTGAGCTATTCAAGGCAGCATCTCATCCAACTAAACTGCTAGGTACATCCGTTTTAGCAAAGACAGCACGGTCAGAAAATTCCATACAAGTCGATACGGAATTTTTGAATTATTACAAATTTTCAATAATTTAATTGATTATTTTAATTAAATTCAGTCTAGGACTCTTTTATTGGGTATTTTAGATGATTTAGGATCGAATTCATCATCTACTAAGAGATTTAGATAAATTAAAATTTTATTTTTATTGTCTATCTACTCAACATCCTAGTTTAGTTTAAATACTTTTCTTTGTAACCCAGTTATTGACTGGTCTTTTTTATATAGGAAAAGTTATCCTATGCTCATTTTGATGCAAGTTCCTCTATTAAATGTATCATTTCTCGAGGCCACAAAGAATAGTTCAAGAACCATCTAAAATCTAATCCTTAACACTTAAACTGCCTACAACAGTTCATTCCCCCTGACGAAACTAAGTATTATTTATAGAGGGGGCCATTTAAAATGTCTAAATTTATGGGGAGGGGGCAGCAATGAATTATACACTTCTAAGGAGCTAAATAACAATTTTACCATTATACCAACTTGGGGCCCCACCTCCTACCTTCTGCACCCCCCCCGGATAGATTAGTAATGTGCTTTGCAAGTTCTATGCTATTGCTAGCTACGTAACAATTTCAGCGTGCTTTCATTTACGAGAGATTTCTATTATCAGAGGTCTGAATTTTAGCGCATTGAACTAGGCAACCGAAAATTTTGGACCAGCATCAAATAACAGAGGATTCAGGGTTGTATAATGGTTAATTATACCGATTCATGTGGAATCCAGTAAGTACTTTTATTTCAAAGCAACCTCAAATCCTTCCTTCTCAATTTTGTTTGCCATCTAATGTGTCTTTTTCTTCTATGCTTAAGATTTTAATTTGAAAAGTCTAAAGAAGTAAAGATCTAATGATTTTAACGGTTAAGGAGGCTAGATAAATTACAGTACAAGCAAATGTTCACCAATATGAACATATATTAAACAAAGAACAAGAATCAATGAAGCTTATCTTGACTAATAATAGAATGCAAGTATGAATGAAAATACAGTCGAATGAGAAAACTCACAGTTCCATGGTGCCACCAGCATTGGTGTGTTTAAGAGCTTCAATATAATCTTCTTCATGCATGAAAATGATTCCAGCAATCAACCTTAATATGGCATTGTTTCCAATTGCTGGATCTGCCAACCACTCTTTCAAGCTCGCAATTGTTGATTCCTAACAGAGATAATTCAGTAAAACCCAAGCGTAAATCCCCAATCAAAACAAAATATTTTTCCCATTCTTTTAGCAGATCTGTACCTATAACAACAAAATTCAAGCAGATCTGAAACGAAATTCACCTTATCATGAGGGTTGGAGAGATATTGAGCCAGTAATTTAACGGCTTGGAGAGGAGTGGCGGCGGAGGAGTCGATCTCATTGATCACCAGCTGAGATTCGAGAAACAAAAACGTGTATTAGAGTTTGCAAATATCAGAGGAAGAAGAAAATGAAATTGAGTAGAAACAGGGAGGTTGTACCTGGTAACTGCCGAGGGCGATGTAAGAGCGGTAGACGAGGCAGTCGCGCTCAACGGCGTCGTCGGGGGAGAGGTTGGGAAGATCACTGTTGTTGATGGCGGCCTGATAGGAACCCAAGTAGAAATTGTTCCTCAAATTGAACAATTGATCTGGTGCTGCCATTTTTCCAAACACAGATCAAAAACCAATTACAAATGCTTTTTCTTCTGTTTCAGATTTTAAAAGGCCGTCTAAACTCCCCCCGTTTCTTCTGTTTGTATAATATATCAGCCGGATAGATCTACGGTTCTGGTACTAACCCATTTCTTATTGGGCCACCCATTACTTGTTCAAAAACCCGATTATTATTATTATTATTATTATTATTATTATTATTATTTATTGCCCTCCCGATTTTCAGGGCTTCACCCTGACTAATTCGAACTGATCTACATCGTACATCTATTTTTTGTGGGTGAGTCTCTCAGCAAAATTTTTTTGTATATGCAATATTTTAAACTCGAAGCATGCTTAAACGATACCAAACTACTTACTACTTGTTTAGCATTGCTTTTAAAAAAAGATTTTAAAAGTGACGTCAGAAAGAGATTTTTACAAGAAATTTTAAAAAGTTAGTTATAAGATTTTTAGTGTTTGGCATTGCTGTCAAAAAGTACTTTAAAAAGATACAATGACTGTTTTAGATATTAAATTATAAAATTTAAAATTTTTTTAGTTTAAATTTATTAGTATTTATGATATGTGAAATAACTCAACTAAATTTATAATAAAATATAAAAAAATAATTTATGATAACTTTTTATTAATATTTTATAATAAAATATTATAAAAATAAAGTTAAAAGAGATTAAAACATCCTAAAATTTTAATATTCAAAGCTGTCGATTATTTATCTCAAATCAATCAACGATTAGCCTCCCCATTATATTGCAAATTATATTTAGTTCTAGATATTTTATTGATGTGTCACTATGACATACCTTACGATCGAAATGATTTTAATTATATGCTAGATTGGATTTATTAGTTAATATTAAGTAATTTAATTGATGAGTGTGTGAGAGTGTATGACGGCTGTGGTGCATGGTGTGTACGCGTGTAAACCATTGACGTGTATGGTGTCATGTAGGGCATGAGTTGGCAACAAACCAAAGGGACAACAAATTGAATTCATGTAAGGGTGATCAAGCAGCTACATGTTTATAATATTGGAGCGATAAACGATAGACAACATCTATAAACAGCCACCTTCATTGATAAAACAATAAGCAATAAGAGTGAGTAATGGAAAGAAAATTCACCATCAAAAGAGTGATATATCTTCACCATAATGCATCGAAAATCTTATGATGTAAGAAGGAGCTAAAATAAGGGTAAATTTGTCTTTTTCCTTCTAAACGAGATTATTCACTTCAAAAGCTAAAAAAAATTCACGTTTTGGGTTTGGCTTGAAATCTCAGTTTCAAACGTGATTTTGTTTTATTTTTTATCCGTTTAGGATTGATTTTGCGTTTGAAACTAATTTTTCAGTCAAAAGTTGGTTCAAAACACAATGGTGAACGGAGCCTTAGACCGAACATGTTGGTAAAATTCCAATTATTTTAATAATATTAGGTGAAAATAGTATAAAAGGTTGTTTTATATTAAGTACCAGTCGTAATGGGGAAATGGGTAAATTGCAGTAATACAGCTGTTGAAAAAAATAATTTCATGATTTTTTTATTTTCATTTATTAAGTTGTTGCATTTGTTATAGTAAAAATTAAAATCGCCGTGAAAAAACCCGATCATGGAAGGAATTTGATTTCTATTTTTACTGTAATCATAGATCGTGAAATAATAAACAAACTATCCCACGTTACAAAATAAAAAAAAATGGCATCACAATATCTTGAAAATTTACTCGGAAAAATGTGTTTCTTAAAAAATTTAGTGCAGTACTCTAATCTCGATCTCGATTCGAAGTACTACATTTGGGTCACTCAAAATCTGACCCAAAAAAATTTCGTTTAAAAGTCATAGATTTAACCTTTATTCCAAAACATTTATCATTCATTACTCAATATAATTAAATATTCAACATAAATCAATTTACAAAATAGGAGCTCCAAGTTTATACATTGTATATCAAATTGGTATTTCAAAATAAGTTACAGACTCGACCATGTAAGGTCCTGTGAATACTCAGCCCACTAAATACAAGTATTGTACTCTGGTAAACACCGCTTGTAGGAATTTTGTACTGATAGTGCTCCTCAGTCCCGAGATCCAATGATCAACCTACGCATGAAAACAACGATTTTGAGCACGAAGCTTACAAAGCTCAATGGTACACATCTATTTTACTATATTCCATGCTAATCATATACATAAGCATGCAAGCTAGTACGAGAAAAAAAGGTAAGAATAATAAACACGAGGGGCTACCACTAGTCCCCTAAACACATGTTCAAATCATTTAGTCATCATAAAATGACACACAAGGCCCAACCATACCCGATATCTCATCAGATCATCTCGGCAAAAGCACACCAAATAGAACCCCAAACCTGGAGTGAGACTGTAACACCCCAATCTCGATTCCAATTCGAAGTACTACATTCGGGTCACCCAAAACCTGACCCATCAAATTTCCATTTAAAACCACAAGTTTAGCCTATATCAAAACATCAAATCATCCATATATCTATGTAGTTAAATAAGAATTATAAATAAGTTTACAAAACATGAGCTCCAAGTTTAAAACATTGTATATCAAAATAATATTTCAAATATAGGTTGCATACTGTAATATCCCACTTTTTTGCTAGTGACCAAAATGTAAATTTTAAAAGTTTTATGGCTAAAGTATAAACTTTGGAAAAGTTTAGGGACCAAAGTGTAATTTTCAAAAGTTATGTATTTTAACCCCGTAAATGAATAGTTTACCCCCAAGAGTGAAGTTTTCGTGTTAATCAATTTTTCATATGTAGTTTGTATTAATGGCTATAAAACGATAAAGTTCGAAAAAACTATTCGGATAATCAGATCGAATCGAATATTCAAGATATTTTGAAGGATGATAGGGTAAGGTTAAAAATGTCATTTCCATGTCTTAAAATGGTAAGATTTATTTTGTGCCCTTGGATTTAGATAATTTTTCCATGTTAAATCCTAGCCTTTGGATCAAGTGATAAGATTGGAATTTAAGTATGTTTCAAGGGCAAAATTGAAAATTGATATAGTTCAAGGGTAAATTGGTAAACTAATAACTCAAGATTAAATCAAGATCATTGGATGAAGGATGATGACATATGGCCCATTATGGATTCATTGGATTTTGACTTTAAAAATTCATCATAAATCGTACGAGTTGAATTTGGGCTATTAGTTTATATGGTTGAACACCTTATCGAATCTAGTTTCTTTCAAAACAAATAGAATCGAATTCTGAGTTGTAGATTATTTTATATAAATATTTCTTTGAAGGTAGCACCGACTAACATATTATAAAATGAGTACCTTATTGGTGTTATCAATTTGTGCATGTAAGGGATGAATGTAAAGCATTCAAGTAAACCCGAGAAATCGAAAATTCAGTAGATAAAGCAATGACCAAGCTTGAAGTTCTCTTAAGTTATTCAATTTACTTTGGGATAAGAAATGTCGAGGTGAGTGCAATTGCATACATATCATGACACATTGATGTTTTATACATCATTAGGATGGCTTGCGATGAGCCGACACAAATTTTATTATCATTATATTTATTTCATGGAGCATATGATTGACATATTTCAAATGTCAAAAGTTGAATATAAATGCATGGATTACTAGTTATATATGATGTTATATTATGAATGTTATTTCTGGTATGATATGCCCAGTGTTAAATTATGTTGATATACATTGCCATGGATGAAATAAATATGGAATATATGCCCAAGTACGTCATTGAGGGACAGGGTATAGTTATCATGCCATAGAGTCCAGCAACACGCTGCATACTCTGTTTAGCACTGTAGTGTATATAAAGGAAACTTAGTGCATATGGTGGGCAAGACCTTATGTGTATTATGCTGGGCAGGACCTTATGTGTATTAGCACTCCGGTGCATATTTGACTCGTGTACCCAGAGTCCTCCTAGGCTTATATTTGGGCTATGGTTTATTGGTTAATAAATGATAAACAGATGAATAAGCTTATGAGCTTTTGGAATAAATGGCAAGTATATTGGTAAGAATTTTATATCCAGTTTATATTATATTAATATATGATTAACATGATGGTAATACATATCTAGTGACCATGATGCATTTATGCATATATGGCATATTATGACAAATGGACAAGCATGTAAGTCTTATGACATCAACATGTAGTAAATCATTAATAATGCAATGTGAAAGTTGATGCGTTGGCATATATCATGTTATATAAATGTCGTCATGAAGTTAAATAAGTTTAAATTATTGTTATTAACTTTGTTTATTGCCTCACTAAGTTTGTACTTAGCGTGTGTTGATTGTGCACACGTAGGTGGTTTGAATCATTGGACGAAGCAAAGAGTTGCATCAAGTTCATAAATTTTCATCAAGCTGCCACATTAATGTCATCCTACTTGAGGTTTTTAATTTATTTTAGTGGCATGTATAAATGAGATTGATTTGTCTATTTTAGCTCAACGTTTGATATTTTTTTGAACAGTCAAATTTATTTTTCTAAAATGTAAAAGAGCCCGATTTTGTGTATTAGTCGATATAAATATTTTCAAAGGTTTTAAATTTATGGAATTTTTGAATAAAAATCATGTTATTGTTCTGTGACATCTCTGACTCATATTCGACAATCGAATACGAGAATGAGGTGTTACATTTTTTGGTATCAGAACTATAGGTTTAGCCGGTTCTGGATCCAAACCGAGCTTGTTATCAGTCAGTAAGTGTATACATGCCACTAGGATGTCATTATTACTGTATTGATGCTTGAGTGACTTGATGCAACTGCTTATTGAATTGAATGTATAAAGCTATAGATGTCTGAAGTTGAGAGATCGCGTCGAGCGATCGAACAGTTGGGTAAAAAGAAATGAGGCCCATAAAAGTAGTAACAAGGTTAATTATTAACCGCTTTCCACTCAATATGATGTTAATGTGCTATTGTAGTTGGAAATGCCTAGATAAACCAAGATTTATTATTTCGAACCTTGGATATGATTTTAAATCTAAGTTTCTTAAACTTTTATTGCTAGAGAGCTGGGAAGTCTTGAAGTGTGAGACTTCAGGTGGGGTATTGATAGAAACCAATGTTGCTAGAATATTAATATAAAAAAGAGGTACAAAAGGCGCTTTGTTGTGATGATCAAGGAAAGCTCGATGTGATAGTAACTTATCTCTTGGAACCTAGCACAAGAGTAAGTTAAATCTGTAAGAATTACTCCATAGTAATTCAAAGAAATTGAATTTTAGTAACCTTAATGGAATTGCTTCTTATAAATTTTTGCTCGAAATGAATAAATTTGAAAGGAACCAGAAAGTTCGAAGATTGTAATGATGAGGGAAAATCAGATTTTTTCCGATCAATGTGATTCAGCAGTATTTTTTAAAGAAACTGCTACCTTAAGGATGTAAGAAATTTATAGCTTTTGTTAAAAACATACAAGTATTCAAAGTTGAACATGGAAAGTATTCCAACTAAATGAATAACAAGATGTGTTCTCTCAAGAACTGCCAAGGTTATCATCTGATAGTGAAGTGAAATTCAGGATTTAGGTTTTCTCTGGCACTGAACTTATATCAAAGGGTACTGTACAAAATGGTTCTTATAGAGATAAGAGAGTTAGAGGTTCAGTTATGTGAACTATTGGATTGAGGTTTTATACGACTTAGTATATTACCTTGGGGAGTTACAATATTGTTTGTGAAAAAGAAAAATGGTTCGATGAGATTATGAATTGATTATCATCAATTAAATAAAATGGTAGTAAAGAATAGATAATTGGTGTTGTAGATTGATGATCCTTTCAATCAATTAAATGGATCAGAAGTGTTCTCCAAAATTAATCTTCAATCGAGGTATATCAGTTGAAGGTCAAGGAGGAGAATATTTCTAAAATTGTTTTCAAGACACTGTTTGGGCACTATGAGTTCATAGTGGTGTCTTTTTGGCCATGCTAATGCTTCAACAACGTTCATGGATTTGATAAAATAAAGTGTTATAATCGTATTCGGATCGGTTTGCCGAGGTATTCAATGATGATGTTTTTGAGTACCTAATGAATAGAGAAGATTATAATTTATAGTTCAGGGTGATATTACAGATTTTACAAGAAAAAAATTGAATGCCAAGTTGTTCAAATATGGATTCTAGATATTTAAGGATTGTCTAAATGCGAATTTTGGACATCTGAAGTCGCATTTTTAGGCTATATTGCCGAGACCAATGGAATTCTATTGGATAAAAAAGAGGGCAAATTAGTAGCATATGTATCATGGTAAATTAAGACTCGTAAGAGAAATTATTCGACTCGTGATCTTGAGTTAAACACAGTAGTATATGCTTTAAAATTTTTGTGTCATCATTTATATGGTGAGCAATGTTATGTCTTCAAGATTATAAAAGTTCAAAAATGCTTGATGACCGAAAAAGATCAGACCTATCCTCAAGGATTATGATGTTGTGATTGACTACTATCTTGAAAAGCCAATATGGTAACCAATGCACTTAGTTGTAAGATATTATTTACTTTAAGAGCAATACATGTGCAACTATATCAGAAAAAGATTGGTATGTTAATTACAGAACTTTAGCTCAGACCTATTCATTTAGGTCGGATTAAAGATTTTCATTGAAAGATGAAAAATGTTGCCAAGGTTAGAACAAATTGAAAATGGTGAAAATAAAGACTTCAAAGTTAAGATGGTAGCACTAGTATTAATACAGTCTGAAGTTAATAAGGATTCCATATTATTTAATGATATGTCCCATAATAGGTTGGGATGTGTATTGATGTAATGAGGCTATAGTAGTAGTTGATGTATTTAGCCAAAAGTCATTCTTTGCCTTATAAGCATGAAATGCCCAATTATCTTTGGAGAAAAATAGTGTATTCATTACACAACTTCAGCTCATGTCTACTTTGACAAATCGGATCAAAGATTTACAGATAAAAGTTAAGATATGCTTGGAAAGAATTCAGTAAGGTGAAAAGGGAAAATTAAAGATTTATAAAGGAGAACTAAAAGGTGATTGAGTGTGATTCAGTTTAGGATGCAGAGAATAAAGTAAGAATAGCTTGAAACAATCTTAGAATTGCTTTAGGATGATGGAAATTGTATGTTGATCTTGAAAGAAAAGATATTTAATATGAAGTTAAAGATAAAATATTCCGTAAAAGTTTCACCTTGAAAAAGGTGTTATGATTTGGACGAATAGGGAATCTGAGTTAGAGAATTATTGGACCATATAAGATTGTGAAAAGAGTTAGTCTGGTGGCTTATCAACTAGCCTTACCTCCGAAAATGGACAAGATTCACAATGTATTTCATGTATCGATGCTCAAGATATATCGATCAGATCCTTTACATGTTATTAGTGGAAATAGAAATTCAGCTGAATTTGACTTACGAGAAAGAACCGGTAAAGATTCTGGCACATGGACTCAAAGAGCTAAGGAATAAGATGATCCCGCTTGCTAAAGTTCTTTGGCGAAATCATGAAGTCGAAAAAGCGACTTGAGAAAGAGAAAAAGATATGAGAAACCAATTTCCTCACCTTTTTGAACCAGATACGTGTTGAAAATTCGAGGAAAAATTTTCTTAAGGGGGTGTATTTTAATATCCCACTTTTTGCTAGTGACCAAAATGTAAATTTTGAAAGTTTTGTGGCTAAAGTATAAACTTTGGAAAAGTTTAGGCACCAAAGTATAATTTTCAAAAGTTAAGTATTTTAACCCCGTAAATGAATAGTTTACCCCTAAGAATGACGTTTCCATGTTAATCAAAATTTTCATACGGGGTTTGTATTAATGTCTATAAAGCGCTAAAGTTAAAAAAAAATATTAGAATAATCGGAACGAATCAAATATTCAGGATATTTTGAAGGATGATAGGGTAAGGTTAAAAATGTCATTTCCATATCTTAAAATGGTAAGATTTATTTTGGGCCCTTGGATTTACATAATTTTTCCATGTTAAATCCTAGCCATTGGATCAAGGGATAAGATTGGAATTTAAGTATGTTTCAAGGGCAAAATTGGAAATTGATATAGTTCAAGGGTAAATTGGTAAACTAATAACTCAAGATTAAATCTAGGTCATTGAATGAAGGATGATGACATGTGGCATATTATGGATTCATTGGATTTGAGGGCAAAATAGTCATTTCACTATTTGGAGGATATTTTCAATATTTATGGATTTTAAAATGCCAAATAACATTAATTAAAGGAAAAAGAAAATACAAGAATTTTCTCTTCTATCTTCTCCAATGTGGGGTTCCAAGAGGCCAAGGTAAGAATGCTATTTTTGATTTTTCTCCCTAAATTGCTTGGATTTAGGGTTAAGACATGAAATACAAATTTATTCTCCATTGAATTCTCTTTCAATTGGCATAAAAATTTCATGGAATTGTTGAAGGATACTCTTGAATTTTGAGGATAGATAATTTAGGGTTTAGGGATCCAAATGAATTAGAATTGAATTATGGAAGATTATGTGATATTCTATTAATTCCATGCTTGATTGAAGGTGAAATTGATGTATTCTTGATGGAATATCATTGGTTAATTAGCGTTTAATTTGGGGTTTAAGGATTCAAGTTGAATTTGGAGTTTTCATAAAAGGAAAATGTTGGAATAACATAATTGAAGGTTAATTTGAGGTGTTGGAATAGTTAAAGGATGTTAAAGATCAAATTTATAAATCTGCCCAGAATTTTAGTATGTGATAGTAAGTTTGGAAATTCACCATAAATTCCATAAAAATGATTAGAAAGTGAGCCAAATATCATTGTATTCATGGTTCAGTCTATTTTCGTTTAAAACAAATAGTGACTGATTTCGATTTGTATATCAAAAGATATGAATTTTTAAGTGATGAAAGGTCAGAAAACATAATACCATTCCGCTCCAAAATTCAGCACTGGAATTCGAGTTTAAAAATTCGTCATAAATCGTACGAGTTGAATTTGGGCTATTAGTTTATATTGTTGAAAGCTTTTCGAATATAGTTTCTGACAAAACAAATAGAATTGAATTTCGAGTTGTAGATTATTTTATATAAATATTTCATTGAAGGTAGCACAGACTGACAAATTATAAAATGAGTACCTTATTGGTGTTATTAATTTGTGCATGTAAGGGATGAATGTGAAGCATTCATGTAAACTCGAGAAATCAGAAATTCAGTAGATAAAGCAATGACCAAGCTTGAAGTTCTCTTCAGTTATTCAATTTACTTTGGGATAAGAAGTGTCAAGGTGAGTGCAATTGCATACATCTCATGACACATTGATGTTTTATACACCATTGGGATGGCTTGCGATGAGCCTACACAAATTTTATTATCATTATATTTATTTCATGGAGCATATGATTAACATATTTTAAATGTCAAAAGTTGAATATAAATGCATGGATCACTAGTTATATATGATGTTATGTTATGAATGTTATTTCTGGTATGATCTGCCCAATGTTAAATTATGTTGATATATATTGTCATGGATGAAATAAAGAAAGTCCGGTAATACATGAAGAAATACCATCAGCACCTGATGTTGTTGTGGAAGAATAACGACATATCAGAGAACACTTGGCACCAACCATGGATAATTTGATGCCAGGACTGATTGGTCTAGAGGTAAATACAGCTAATTTTGAATTTAAACCGGTAATGATACAAACGCAATTGAATGTAGGTCAATTTGATGTATCACCTACCGGAGACCCAACTATTTTAGCAACTAGTGTAGCTGAAGAGATAGTAAAGTTGTGACTATTCTTATTTTCTCTAAGAGATAGAGCAAAAACGTGGCTAAGTTCTTTACCTCTTGGTTCAGTTACTTCATAGGTAGAATTATGCCAGAAGTTCTTTTGAGATTCCAGCCACCTAAACTTAATGCCAAGCTCCAGAGTGAAATCATTACTTTTAGGCAGGTTGATGACGAGACTTTGTATGATGCTTGGGAGTGATTCAAGGACCTATTGAGAATGTGTCTCATGCATGGATTTCCTACTTGGACCCATATTGAGACTTTTTATAACAAAATCAATGCTCATGCTAGGACTATGGTTGATGCTTCGGCAAACGGTTCATTACTAGAAAAAAATTATACATATGCATTAGATATCGTTGAAAGGATTGCCACCAATGACCTCCAGTATCCTACTGCCAGACTGGGAACCAAAATAAGTCACTGAAAATTGGAGCTTGATGCATTGTCATCTATCAATGCTCAAATTTCCAACCTTATTAATATAGTGAAAACAATGCAAAAGCCTACTAAAGTCCGAGAAGTAAAGATACTGGAACCATTCTGCACTATTTGTATAGAGGATCATAATATAATGCCCAACGTTAGAACAATAATGCACCACCTGGTTTTAACCAGAATGTGATGCCACAGAGAGCACAAAACAATTTCCATCCAGGGTAGAGATCTGCTCAGGGGAACACTTTAACAGAGTACATTGAGTGGAATAATGCCATTGTCCAAAGTTTAGCAGCATCTATAAAGACTTGGAGGTTCAGCTAGAACAGCTTGCCAATGCACTCAGTAATAGACCCCTGTGAACTTTGCCAAGTGATACGGAAGATGCTCAGCAAAAAGAGAATGAACAATACAAAGCAGTCACTCTTCGTAGTGGAAAACAATGTGAGAATAAAATACCTATCAAACAACCAATCAATTACTAGAACGAGAAGATGGTGCCATCAGATGAGCCTAAGGAAGCAGAGAAAAAGGAGGCGAGCACTAACAATGCAAGACCTCAATATGATGCCGACAATTCTTTGGCAAAACTAGCAGAGCCAACATTTGCTTATCCACCACTACCTTTTTCCACAAAGGCTCCAGAAATACAAGCAAGATCAGCAGTTTTAAGCGCTTCTTGGAAGTCCTTAAAAAACTACAAATCAACATACCATTAGCGGAAGCTCTTGAACAAATGCCCAACTACGTCAAATTCATGAAGGACATTTTGTCAAAAAAGATAAAGATGGGTGATTTCAAGACTGTTGCTCGTACTAAGGGATGCAGCACAATGATAACCATTAAAATACCACCAAAACTGAAGGATCTGGGAAGTTTCACTATTCCCTGCACGATTGGCAATAAATTTATGGGTAAAGCACTGTGTGACCTGGGAGCCAGCATCAATTTGATTCCAATGTCAGTTTTCAAGAAGCTTGGTATTGAAGCAAGACCTACCACAGTAACACTCCAGCTGGCAGATCGATCTTATGCACATCTCATGGGTAAGATTGAGGATGTGTTGGTAAAAATAGATAAATTTATATTCTCAGCTAATTTTATTATTTTAGAGTATGAGGCTGATCACCAAGAAATTTGAATCTCGCATCTAGAGATATAGATGTACACACCGTAGTGTCGTACGTCCCAAACCACATTCGGTTTAAGTAGACCACCAAGATTTCGTCCTTACTAAAAATAAACGTATGATGCTCACCAAGAAGGTTATCATTATTCAAGATGTGATCCTATCAAAGATACGTACTTAAAAATCATTTACAAAAATCCATGATCATTCTATTTACTTTCCACTGAGGGAATCTCGAAACATCCCAAGAACTCCGAAGGACTCAATGGTTGACTCCTAATTAATAGTGGTCAAATATTCATCAACTAACTCAACTTATATTTCTTCACTGTCTCCGAATACATACTAAAATTGCTTCTGGAAATCTCAAATTTCCCCAAGTACAAATACGGGTCGACCCATACCAATACGTCGTTGAATAACGTATCAGTACAGTCGAAGCTCGTATCGATATCCCAATCACTAGCTTACAATGTCTTAGCATATTACGAGATTACGAGGTCTTGCTTGATCCCTAAAGCTTACGAAAGTCATTAGAATTTGTTTAATAATGTATTTAATCATTTAATATCATGTACCGACTTTATGGTTATTTAATCAATTAATTTATGATATTTATTCTTTATGCAAAATTTTCCATCAAACACATCAATTTTCATACTCTAGCACCCAATCATCACATCATACAATTCAAACAGTCATCACATAAATATACGAATATCTGAACGACCCTACCTAGTCTTAAAACTCTACACGAGTCAAGTCATATCCCTAAACATCATCATGCATCTCATAATTATCGAGTCTCACAATATCGATCTCTAACATGCTTATTATTTGTCTACCTATTTTGCAAATACTAACAAGCAAGACAATTATACTTATGATGCTCATGAAGTATTTCGGAGTTCGATGAGTACTAACCTCAAGCACTAGCAATAAATCCTCATATCTATATTAATATATATAATCCCAATTCAACTTAATTAGGATTTCAATATATATATTAATATATATATATATATATTAATATATATATAATCATAAGTCAACTTTAATTAGGATTTTAATATATATATTAATTTAAATCGAAATATATTATTTATATATTAAAAGGGTCATAATTACAATAATTATTTTCTTTTAATATTTATCCAATAGTTAAATTATATATATCAAATATATATTAATTTAACTAAATTCTTGTACAACAAATTTGTACATATATAATTCGTTTAATATATGCTTATTTCAACAGTGGGTGTGACCCTGTAGGTTCTTTGTAACGTTAGTAGTAAATATTAGAACATTTCTAATATTACAAACAATGAGTGACATCTAGCAATATGTCATTGTCACCTAAATTACAAGAAATCATGATTCGACATAACCTCTTCGTGATTAACTCTTTTCATGTATTACATCCTTTTGTCCTTATATCTAGATTGGACACAAGTCATGGAATAGTCACACTTGTATAGTCCATCTAATATTTCTTGATATCTTGAGTAGACTATTATAAACGAATAAATATGATATCTCATATCAACTTATTCGAGTATGGCCATGCATTTCTAGTCTCACTCAATCAAGTTGCCTACGATATTACTCATATTATGTAGGAGGGACATCCTATCTTGATCAACCATATCCTGCTACATATATTGTAACATATCCAATATCAGTCTTTATAGTGTAGTCAGTTACGACACACGTTTGACTATATCAAAATATGTCACTCATGGTGTTAAAATAATGATGATCTCAAGTCTGAGGATCATACATGTAGTTATCACCATAAGCAATGTTGTGACTGTCACATAATAATTCAAGAAACATGCTCATAGCGGGTCAGTCCAGTATGTCACATACTTATGTATTGATTTTGACATCTTCATGTCAATGACAACACTTTGTCATCAATCAACTACATATTAGTCTTAATGCATTATTGTTATCCATACCCACAATAATACTCGGCTAAGGACATTTAAGAATAACCATATTATTTTAAGGTCTTTATCATAATTCAGTTTATTTATGCACGCAGAATTATAATTGAAAATAATAATGACAATGTCTCTTTATGAATAAACAAGGTAAAAACAAATGTCATTTACAATTATCTTATGATTGGTCTTTAGGCATACTCTAACACGCATAAATGCCAATGAAATTTCTCAACTGTTTTACGACAGTGGTAGTCATGAAACCATGTGGAATATCATTGACTAGAACCCAAGAACCAACATGCGTTAACGGTACAGTCATCGGGTCATCACCTTTCCTCATCCTATGCAGAACCAGGATGTGAGAATTAAAGTACCACGGACCCTCCTTGTCTCTTCTATCCGCATCAATTTCATGGTAAAAACGAAACAAGAATCTGCTGGCCCCAAGGTCAGAGATAGATATGTCCCCGATTGGATGCCAAACGTTGGCCAGCGTGGATCACATCGATTGGAAGTGAATCATACTCGACGTGAGGAAGAAGCCCACAAAACAATGATCAAACGAGGTCACCATAGCCTCTTTTTCATCCTTCACCAAAATCACATCTTCCTCCGATCCCAGAGAAAGATTCGTCATTGAATCCTCAACCCGCTAATCAGAAAATAGAAAAGACTGTCAAAGAAAAACAGAGACAACCAATAGAGCAGAGAAAAACTCATTTGCATGTAAATTTTTAGATATAAACTTCAAGTTAACCTAGTGATTAGATATAAACTCATTTACAGAAAAATTATAATAAAACTTCAAGTTAACCTAGTGGTTAGATATAAACTTTTATTTTCAAAGGCCTCAGATTCACTCCGACGCAAATGTGTATATTTTTCAAAATATGTCATTTGTTTTCACCCCTACTATTTTTATTCCCTTTCACTTTCGCGCCTCTACAAACAAAGTTAACCTTGGGGCTTGGTCCAATTTTTTCAGTTTTGCTCGAGCTATTTTCTTTGCCTTTTGATTCCATCCTTCTTCGAACTTTCAAACAAAGTCGCTGACAGTTGTTGACGACCGTCTCACCCCAACAACAAATGACGACTCCTACCTAAATTGTTTAGAGTTGACGACGACTCTTTAATTCACCGTAGATATTACACTATTTCTCTAAATAATCTTTGAATTGCACCATTTTCCTAATACTTTTAAAAAATGTAATTTCCCCCTAAATCAACCGCCATTAGCACCCTACTTCGTTTAGTTTGGAACATTTCCCTTCCCTAATAATAATAATAATAAAACATATAGAAAAAGAGGAACAAATAATCAAAAGAGTGGTATCGATGATAAAGGGTGGTGTCTGAATTCGAGCAATTTAATTTGTAAGTGTGCGTGAATTTATCCATATTAGAAACTGGACACATATATTATTATGTACTTGAATAAAATTATAAAAAAATATTGTTTGAATTTTTTTATCATTATAATGTTTGAATATTTGTTCTCATGAAATGTCATGTATCTTTTTCTACATGTCTGGTCTTGGCGCAATGATTTTTCAATGTTGAGAGAGATTTCAAAGATATGAGTGACAATAAATTGATGCTTTGGAATTATGTTTGATAAATGTTTAAACATGACCATTGATATAACTGTTCCAAATTATTCACTTGAAGGTGAAGTCAGAGTAATGAGAGGGGTTATGTTCCTCTTAACATGATATAAATATATAAAAGAATTCCTCAAAAAATATATATAAAAGAACCATTAAATTATAACAAAAATATATTTTAATTATCTAAAATAATAAGCATATAATTGTAACCTTTATAAAAATAGTAAAATTAAAGCTGATACAATAGTAAAATTATATCTTCATTCTCATAAAATATCTGTAATTTAAATTTAATTTTAAAAATAGAAAAAACTTTGATACACAGGCAGTGTAAACTTTAGTTTACACGTACCTTTTAGTTTTAGGGGTTAGAGTTTTAGTTTAAGGGGTTAGGTTGTAGGGTTTAGAGTTTAAGGTTAGTGTTTAGAATTTAGGGTATAGGGTTTAAGTTTAGAGTTTAGGTTTTTAGAGTTAGGGTTAGGAATTTAATATTTGGGTTTTATAGTGTTAATATGTTGACTTGTGTAAAATTAGTTTTACACAGCTTGTATATCAAAATCTTACCCTTTAAAAATATCTTTGACTTCGTAATGAGTTGAGTAATAAGAAATAAAACGGTTAGACTCAGCACAATCAACTTTGAATGCAAAAACATATTCGAAAAGTAAAACAAAAATGTATCAAAGAACAAATTTAATCTTGTAATTCTCCAACTAGAAATGTATCAGAGTCAATAACGGATTTATATGGTCATTTGGGATTGTACCCCCTGCAAATCTTTTTACTAAAAATTATAATGAGATCATTTACCTATTTAGACTCTTAATTTCTAATTCATTTACCTATTTTTTTCATTTTTATGATTAATTATATATTGTCTCGTGGTCTTGATTCACAACTCCATCCATGCATAGGGTAGATAAGTCGAACTTTCACAAACCTCCTGCTAGAAATGAGGTTGATTATTCAATTTGGATTAAACGGTACTAAACTATATATTAAACCTATAATTTGTTGGATTTAATTTAGCTTTCAAACTTGTTTTCTTATACGAAGGATTAGTAATGTAGGGATGTTTAGGGACAAAACCAACAGAAAACATAAAACGTTACCAAAATGAAAGAATATTACAACTAAGTTGGGAAGTCATGTTGCTATCATCTCAAATACTACTACAAATTAATAAAGGGGAAACTATCTATCTAATACTATCATTTATGCCCACCTTACTGTTTTAGTAATCCTAACAAATTTTTTTTGACAAAAATGATACTTAACATTTCATTATTAAATTGGTATTTACGTCATTAAAAAATTAACGACATGTTGACTATGAGAAAAAAAATCATATATAACAAGCTGCCACATCATTTTTTATCGCATAGTCAGCATGTCACATCGCATAAAATCATAAAAAAAATCGCACGTGACGTGCTGCCACATCATTTTCTTTCTCCTAATTAACATGTCGTTAATTTTTTAACTGTATGTAGCAGAATAGAAACAAAATATAACATTAAGTATTATCATTTTATCAAAAAAAAGTAGAGTACTAAACCAGAAACACGAGTAAAGGTGGAATACAGTAGTTCCATTAATAAAATCGGCGGGGATTTAGATTTTGTTGGCAAATTGGATGGATGGCAATGGCGATGCAGCGGCAGTCCGATTGAATAAAGCTCCCCGCCCGAAAATTTTCAGACGGTGGGAATCGGCATGCAACTGCATGGTGGACAAATGTTCAGATTTTGCAGCATTTACGTTTGCTTTTGGCTGTAGCCAGATAGAGAGGTTGTAATGGCACTGGCAGGCACTCGTTTCAATCCTTTTTTTATTTGCTGCATTTAATCTGTTAATTAAAACACTGTTTCCACGGCACGATCATCAAGAGGAAGAGATCATCACAATTCATGGATCACAGCTTTCATGCAATTTAATGCCAATTTTCTCTCTATATAATAGAGTAGAAACCACGATGGATGATGCTTCTGAATTAGCAGTCAACGGGCATGGCTCGTAAAAATAGTGGTAGCTCATTTTTTTCAGCCTCTTTCTGATTCTGGTTCTGGTTCTGGTCGTCCAGAGCGGTGCAGCTCGCCCCCGTCAGCTCGGTGATCAAAACGGGATGACGTCAAGAGGATCAGGCTGTGTTGGGGAAGAAAGAGGAAGCTAAGAGCAACTATGGGGAGATGAAGAACTTGCCACCTTTTCCCTTTCCCTTCCCGGACATGCCGTTTGGACCACCACTTCAGCTACCGCCATTGCCATTTACACCACCCTTTGGAGTTCCAAGCGCTCCTCCATTTGCCGGTTTTCCTTTACCTCCCTTCCCTTTTCCTCCCATCCCTTTCCTTTCACCTCCTCCTCTCTAAAAGCCTAATTAGTTTGTTTACGATGTTTTTAATCAAGTGTTTTTGCTTCATCATGCTGTTTAATGTTGTGTTAAGTGTTCCTCGGCAGTGTAACTAATAAGGGTGTGTTTTGTTTCCTTGTATTTGCATGCAAAGATGACATGAAATTATTGTTTCTTTCTGTATTATGAGATTGATAGAGATGGAGACAGAAGCATGCATTTACACTGAGAATAAAAAGGAAGATTCAGCTCCTCTTGCATGTGCTTGGTTGAAATGAACCAGTATCGAATCCAGAAATATTTTTGAAAGTGAACACATAAAATCTTAAATTTTCAGGATGAGCACAAGTCATAAATATTATAAAATTTAAGGACTAATTTATAAAACTTAAGGAAATTGGACGAAAATGTATGAATTTTAAAATGTTCATGGCGGTCACAGGTAGGGCTGCTGTAAATGAGACGAGATAGATCGCAAGCTATCTGAGTTTGATTTGGTCAAAGTTTCTTGATTGAACTTGAGTTTAAACTTGAACTCAACTTGAATTCTTAATGAGTTGAGCCGAACTACTCGATACTCAACTCGAAAAAGTACGTGAGCTACTCGAAAATATAATATATTAAATTTTTTGATTTTTTTAAAATTAATATGAACTAAAATGTATGTTGTTGTAATAATAATAATATTGTTGTTGTGTTGATGATGAATAAATCCACCTAATAATTATTTTTATTATTATGAATAGGGTTGTAAATGAAACAAGACAGATTACGAGCTACTCGAGTTTGACTCAGTCAATACTCAACTTTATTAGACTCGAACTTGACTTGAGTTCTTACAAGTTGAGTCGAACTCAATAATACTGGGCTCTAATTATGCTCGAACTTGGCTCGAGCTATTGTAGAGTCGAACTCAGTACTACTCAAACTCAATTCGATTCATTTACATCTCTTTTCACGTTTATGTTCGTGACGGGACTCGATAAATTTCGGGGACTAATAAAAGGCATTTCTTGAGGGTTGAATTTTAAAAAGGGGGGCAAAATCGGAAAGATCTCTCAATAAATTTTATCAAATTAGATTGGACCATAAAAAATCTGACGTTTTGACGGATGCAGTAGTGTACTTTGAGTTTATTAGAAGTTATTCGGGAAGAACATGATCCAACACGAGTTCGTTACGTTAGATTTGTTTCGGTGGCTCATGCCCATGCATTTTATGAAGGTTGAGCGACTAAAGAGTCATTAGTTAAAACTGTAGGGACTAAATTGATAATACAAATTACACAAAGGTCTTTTATGGATCTTTTCTTACAATTGGATCACACACACAAAAAAAAACTAAATTAAATATTTTGTGAAGTATGTTATCATACACTAGTATGGGAATTAGGTTGTAATACAAGATATTTTTCTTGAGCATTCTAATTCAATTATAAAATAGAGTTTTAGTTCTATTTTAAATATGGATAAATTCAGCACACTTACAGATTATGATGTTCGATTCAGGATCACCACCTGGATTGTCCAATAGATTTTATAACATAATATATTTAGAAAGATTAATTTCGTGATTTTTCCTCTTTTTATACAAATGAGTTTTGATGAAATCTTCAAATCCAAAGTTTTGAAGATAACAAAATGGTCTCCTTAAACCACAATTTAGCACCAACAATCACACTCAAACCCTAATCAACCTATTTAAACACATTCTAAATAGGGACGGAGCCAAGATTTGAAGTTGGGGGGCAAAACACAAATGTATAAAAGTGGATGGAAAAATCATAAATAAACCAACTTTTAAAAATAATGCATAGAGGATCAAAATAAAAAAATCTTTCGGGTGGGGGACAATAGCCCCTCCCCTCCCCACATAGCTCCGTCCCTGATTCTAAATATGAAAATTACCGAGCATGTCTTGTTTATCCAACACACAAAGCACAAATAAAGTTGTACAAGTTCAAAATTATTCTTTTTGTTAAGCTAATTATAACCTCTTACAATTCCTTTTCAATCATATCATTATCAAAATTAACTACTAATATGTATTTCTACCATACTACTTTAACTACCATCCGATGTATTGAGTGTAACAAACTATTGAATATAGTCAAGAGGAAGGGTGAATTAAAATTTTGAAAAATAGTAGAAACTAATTACAAAGAAAGAGAAATTTCAAGAAAATTTAGAGTAACAATCATCCACTGCATTAAACATACCTTTACAAAACTACTTACTTGCGACACTAGCGACAATAACAGAAGGTGTGTGGCTTTGATTATATTATAAGATTTAATTTATGTTTTTATCTAAAGTTAAGGACTAAAATAATATTTTATATAAAGTTTAGGGGTTAAAGTAAAATTTTATCATTTTTAACATGTACCGTCGTTAAACTAATAAGATTTAAAGATTTAGTGACCAAAATGTAATAAAATGATAACATAAGTAATTGAAACATAACTTTTTCAATTTTGATGACCAAAATCAAATGGACAATAAACATAAGTGACCTCTTGTATTATTTATCCTAAATATTATTATAAGTATGGATAGCGGTAGTCGAGTCTATTAAAAAAAAAATTGAGTTAGTTGAATTGAAGAGTCATATTTTATAACTCGAACTTTTTTAAATTTTTTTCGAGTTGAGTCAAGTTTATGAAAGTCGAGTCAAGTCGAGTTGTTCTAATTTCTATTCAAATTTAATTGTAAATATTTATAATATTATGGTACTAATTAGTTATAATTTAAACAGTTTTCTATAACCATATACAACACATATATACATTTCTTCATATATTTTTTTCATATGTGATATATATCAGACATAATTGAGAGGCTCAACTCAAATTTGAAGACTGATTCACTAATTACAAATTTTTTTGAGTTATTCGAATTTTCATTTTATAATTTAAACATTTTATTGAAATTTTTTCGAGTCGAGGGTTTATGAAATTACGAGTCGAGTCAAGACAAATAGAGTACTTTTGCACCGAGTAAAATAATTCAAATTTTTCGAGTTAAGTCGAGTTTTACACACCCAAGTGGGGAATGTGGATTTAGCCTTTGCTTATTAAAAGCAATCACTATTGGAATGAACAGACTTACATTCAATTAAAAAATCAATCTTTTTATTCGATTTAAAAATTTTTCAAATAGAGTTTGAATGATAAAATACGATTCGTCAATTCGAATAATTCGATCTTTTAGTAATTAGTGTATCCGTTTACAAGTCCAATTAAGTCACTCAATTTCACATGATTTCCTTATTTCTTCAATTCTACGTTCGTTTTAAATCCTCTAACACTACAAAATATCCATGTAACTTCATTTTCACCTTTTGAAATCAAATTTTCTCTATTTACACTCTAATCTCTTAATTTTGTATTTAATTCAATCTAGTATTACGGCCTAAACTCTTCACAATTCTTTGTTCTTTCCATCAATTTTTGAACTCCTTTATACACATCCTCACACTTATGAAAATTAATATTATAAATATATTTTATTAGTTGAAAACTAGAATTACAAATCTTACCCACATCAGTACACTAATTTTATAAATATCTATAATTAAATTAAAAAGAACTCAAACAAATTGATTTAACTCGAATTTCATAGATTTAACTCTAAATTTTTTAAAATAAAATTTAAATATTAACACAACTCTTTAAATCGATTATTCTGGTGAGTCTAGAGTGTGGTACCTTAATTTAAGGCTAAAAACGGAATAGCAGAAAGGTTAGAAACCGCAGAATTTAAAATGTTACCACACAAACGAAATGTTATTTTTTATAACATTTTAAGTTGATGACAAATTTAGAAACTTACCATAAAACCAAAAATTAAATTCAAAATTTGTCCAAAAAATTACCAACCTAAAACAAAATACTTTTTAAAGAAATTTTAATTATGTGATAACATTTTAAATTTTGTGTTTTTAGCACTTCAATTGTATGATTTTTTAATTTTAAATTAAAGCGACGCACTCTGTACTTACCGCGATTATTCAACTAACTAAAAATGAATTCTCAGCCCTGATCATTATCATTGGTCGATACAAACTTTCCCCATCCCGAGCAAACACGCTACCCAATTAATTCATTTCCCGAGAAAAAAAAAAAGAAAAATGAGAGAAATCTTGCATATCCAAGGTGGTCAATGCGGGAACCAGATCGGGGCCAAGTTCTGGGAAGTCATATGCGACGAGCACGGAGTTGACAACTCCGGCAAGTATTGCGGCGAATCCGAGCTTCAGTTGGAGCGTATCGACGTCTACTACAATGAAGCCAGTGGCGGAAGGTACGTCCCACGCGCCGTCCTCATGGATCTCGAACCCGGCACTATGGACTCCGTCAGATCTGGTCCTTTTGGGCAGATCTTTCGCCCCGATAACTTCGTCTTCGGACAGTCTGGTGCTGGAAACAACTGGGCTAAGGGTCATTACACCGAGGGAGCCGAGCTTATTGATTCTGTTCTTGATGTTGTTAGAAAAGAAGCCGAGAATTGTGATTGTTTGCAAGGTAATAACAAATCCTATCTCTAACTTTGACCCCTTTTTTTCCTTTTCCATAACACTTTTAGCTTACGGGTTTAGTTCAATTTGTTGAGATCTCTCCTTTCTGTATGTTGAATTTATCTTGTTCTTTCTCAATCTTCGCTCTCGTAAAATTTGATTTGTTCTTGGGCTCTGTGAGCCATTTTGGTTGTTTTCCAGGAGCTTTTCTTTAATTTTTCATTTTCTTCACTGCTGGCGGATTTTAAAGACGCTAACGCTATTGATTTTTTAGTGCAGATATATTTTCTGTTTAGCCTGGATTATGTCTTCATTTCTGTTATACGAATTGATCAATTCTATTTTGAAGTAAATACACACACACACACGAAGGAATTTATTGAGCCATTGAAGCAACTTGGGTTAGTTCTTTCATTGGCTTGGAGGACTTGAATTTGTTTGAACTCTTTGAAGTGATTGTGGTTGCATCATACTATGATTTTGTTCTTTGCTTTTTGTATGTAGTATTTGTTTGACTTATTTATTTCCTCAAAGTTTGGAAAGTAGGATTTTCCTTTTCATTTTTCTGCAATTCCAATCAAAGCTATAAGATGTATTGGGTTAAAGCTCTGTTATCCCACATTATTTGAATCCCGTATTGTGTTTGGTTTTATATTAAAGCTATGCCTTTTCTATAGCCAGTTGTTTTTAGGTCAAAGCCTGGGTTTTGTTCTGCTATTATTGTTTATTGCACTTGTTTGTTATTCTTTGAGTTTGCCACATGATAAGCTTTTTAGTCTTGGTCTACAAGTGATTAGGCATATTAAAATGTTGTAAATCTCACATTAGTTAAATCTTGAATTTCCCGTTGTCTTGTGTTCAAGTTAGGCTTCTCCTCATATAGTCAATTGGTTGATCTTTTTTTAGAGTAGCATGTGATTCCAAGTTTTCCCTCAATTTGATTTAAATTGATTATTCAACTGGTTTGTATATAAATTCTGTAATCGTGATTGGAAGTGATATAATATATCTTTATTTATTGTGGTTAGGTTTCTTCATGCACTCGTGCACTTTCTATTTTGGACTTGCTCTTGCTTTAGCATTTCATATCTCCTTTATTGCTTTTTGGTTACCAATTAATGGTCTTATCTCTGTATTGACAACCATTCCCAATTGCTCATCTTTGTCGCCATCTTATCCATTCATGCATTTTATTTTGTGCTCCTGTTAAATTAATCTTTAGTTTTCGGGGTCTCAGCTTGCATTTCCCTTGCAAACCCACCCAAAAACGGCTGTGTGCCTTCAAATCTCACTTTATGTGCAATTGTGACAGGATTTCAAGTTTGTCATTCTTTGGGTGGTGGTACTGGATCTGGAATGGGAACCCTTCTTATTTCCAAGATCAGGGAGGAGTATCCAGATCGCATGATGTTAACGTTTTCGGTCTTTCCTTCTCCCAAGGTATCTGATACAGTTGTTGAACCATACAATGCTACCCTTTCTGTTCATCAGCTTGTGGAAATTGCTGATGAATGTATGGTGTTGGACAATGAGGCTCTCTATGATATCTGCTTCCGTACTCTCAAGCTTGCCACTCCAACTTGTAAGTTCTGATCTATCACTCTAAATGCCTAGTCCGTGGACTCCATGCAACATACAATTTTTAGCCTAGCATAACAAAAGTTTCTCCATCTGTTATCAGCAATCTAAAAATAAAATATGCAGTGGCATTAATTTGATGATGCCACTTTACCTTCCTGTTTTGGGTTTTTGTGAACAAGAATTTAGGAAACTGTATTATTAATGTGTTACTTGCTTGCTCAATTATTAAGGAACCAGTGGCATCTTAGCTCCTACATGTGTTTGTTTATTTGGGTTGCTCATAAGTGTCTTTCTTACCCAGAGATACATCTATCTTGTCTCTACAAACATAATGTGTCAGGAATAAACATTCTTTGTGTTTGTTTTCTAGGAATTGTGGATAATAGCCGGTAGTTTCGTGGGCTGCACTTTCAAAACTACCTAGTAGTTTCTTGTAATGGAATTAAATTCCTTGGTCTCTATGCTTATGATCTTCATTTGATTTACCTCAGTTGGTGACCTTAATCACCTCATATCTGCTACCATGAGCGGTGTGACATGCTGTCTGCGGTTCCCTGGACAGCTAAACTCCGATCTCCGCAAGCTGGCTGTTAACCTTATCCCCTTCCCACGACTACATTTCTTTATGGTTGGATTTGCTCCCTTAACGTCCAGAGGATCGCAACAGTACCGGGCTCTGACTGTGCCTGAACTGACTCAGCAGATGTGGGATGCCAAGAACATGATGTGTGCTGCTGACCCACGCCATGGCCGTTACCTAACTGCCTGTGTGATGTTCCGTGGCAAGATGAGCACTAAGGAGGTTGATGAACAAATGATTAACGTCCAGAGCAAAAACTCATCATACTTTGTGGAGTGGATCCCTAACAATGTAAAGTCTAGTGTGTGTGACATCCCACCCAAGGGTCTGAAAATGTCATCCACTTTCATCGGAAACTCGACCTCGATTCAGGAGATGTTTAGGAGGGTTAGTGAGCAGTTCACAGCGATGTTCAGGAGGAAAGCTTTCTTGCACTGGTACACTGGTGAGGGAATGGATGAGATGGAGTTCACTGAAGCCGAGAGTAACATGAATGATTTAGTGGCGGAGTACCAGCAATACCAGGACGCAACCGCAGATGAAGAGTACGAGGATGAGCTGGAGGAGGAAGAAGAGGAAGTTGGAGCTTGAGGGAAGTCTTTTTATATATATATAGTTTTTATTTTATTTGAAATGGTGTGAAATTTGTATTGTACTTGGATTGGCTGTCGTTGTGATATATTTATGTTGAGGAAATTTAGGTGTACAACCATGGGTATGGATGTTGTATTTGGGATGGGTTCTTTCGTGACTCTGTATTTGCTTTTAAAGCTTGATGTATGTTACGACAGGATAAAATTAGGATTTTGGAGCTTGACAGCTTTGGTAAATGTTTGTTTTGCTTTTTTTTCTTCTTTTTTTTACTTCATTGAGCGATCCCAGTGAAAAGGTAAATGTTGTTATTTTTAGGAGATCCGATTCAAATAACCTGTTTGTACTGTAAGAGTAGAGGTGACAATCAGGTGGAAAATAATCGAAAATTGTGAGTATCTTAATCAACGGGATGAGAAATAATTGAATTCTTCACTCATGAATACATGAAAATTTTATCTCTAAAACTCAAATGGAGATAAAAATGTGAAATCTTTATCTCTAAAGCTCAAATGGGGATAGAGACGTTGCATTGTGAGATTCCAAATCGTATTTGTATAAATTCTCGTAAAGATTTCTAAAAAAATCCTTAAAGATACTAGATATTTTACAAAATTAAATTTCATCCCCGACATCATTATTTGTTAAGTTATTATATATGATCTATTTAATGTTAGTAAAACTAAATTTATCATTTATGTTTGTACTTTTTGAGATTAAGATTTAACTATTTTTAAGTGTAAAGAATATGAATTGTAAACTAAAATTGGCCATATATTTAAACTTTGTTTTTTTGGATAAAAATTCCCCAAAACCAGCAAGATCTGTGCATGGAGGATATGAGAACAAAAAAATTCTTGAAACATTTAATGGGAATTTTATAAAACCATACCCACAAGTGTTAGGGATAAGAGTGTGGAACGCAAAACCGTCCATGTCCATGCCCCCCCCCCCCTGGGTTGCCACTCCTATCTAAGAGTGAAAAACATCTATCATCATGTAATCACTTTAAAATGTTAATGAAAAGTATATACTACTACCATGTGATCATAAAAAAAATATCTCGCTCTTCTTTTTTGTCATATACAATTAGAATTCAAAATCTATATGTATTTAAATAATAAAAATACACTTGAAAGTACAAAAAAATATTGAAAAAAATATTTTTAAATGGTAAATGGCTGAAACGTAAGATTTTAATAAGTAGGTGATCAATTTTAACAGAGAAAACATTGTATGAAACAATCATGTAGCATATATCACTTGGATTTCAAATCATGCCACATAATCACTCTTCTGATCACATTAGACAGTCAAATGATCCTCCAAACTAACCTTGTTTTCTTCCACAGTTTGCCTTTTCAAAGCTGAAAGTTTTCAGAAGAAATGGTGCCCATTCATACACTTTACTTGGTATTATCCAGTAAAATGTTAATCATTAAACTAACCCCGAATCTCTAGACCACCTGCGTAGCAGTGCAAAGGGATTATATGCTACGGTACGATAATCAAACTCGTGAGCGGTGGCGAACTTTGGAACTATCATACAAGATAATATGATTGACTTACATCATCTCACACTAGAAGCATGCTTGGCTTCAATGTCCTGAAGTCTGAGGGTCACTGCTCGTTTATGAGCGTCCAGCCCCTCAACTCCAGCCATGGTGGCCACGTATGGTCCCAGGTTTCTGAGGCCTTCCTCTGTCAGAGATTGAATTGTCATGTACTTAAGGAATTGTCATGTTGGAAGAACATGGTTGATCTCGCTTGCATAGTCTCCCACACTCTCTGGCGTCCACTGCCCTAGGAACACAGAACCTGCAGGAGCAATGCTGAAGAGTTTACCAAAACCACAATCGAACATTATATATATATATATATATATATATATATATATATATATATAGCTTTTGCAGCAGAAAACTTGTCATGTAGGCTACATTTCGTCCACCAACAAATGCAACTACACAAGTGATAGGCCTAACAAATATGGGTGTAGCAGATAAAAAAGTAAATTCCACATAAAAGATCCTATAACTTAACAGTAATCACTGTCAAATTAATAATAAGTGGGATCCATGTACGTTTATAGGTCAATTTTAACAATGTGTACTATTTGGCTTAAGATGATGGTAAGGAGTAATAACGCATGCCCCCCCCCCCCCACACATCATATATATTGCACTCGGAACGAACTGATATGAACAGCTTAATGACAAACATATAACATTCAGACCCAGATCAAAGCATGAGAGTGCTGATATTTTACATTAAGAATTGCTATCAACATCTTTCGAAAAATCTAAATAACATTCCTGATTAAAGTATGAGAAAACATATGTTAACTACTTGGATCTTAAACCAATTACACGGACTGTATAAAGCAGTACGTAGGAAAATTTTAAAGATGCAAATGCGAAACCAGGTGGAAAACAAGTTCAAATGTTTGACCAGAATAATGTTGTTAGTGACATAGCAAGATAGATACAATCATAACTGCTATTATGACAATAAGAAAAATTAGTGTTATATAATAGCACATACAAAAGATGCAAAATACCTACATTCTCAACAAAACCCTCCCATTTTTCTGCATCCTTCACGTTCATGATAAGGTGCTCTGGTGCATAGAGATTTAAGAAGGAGATTGCTTAAAAAGAAAATGGTCATGAGAAATTCTAGAAAGTGCAATACAAGATATTTGATATACTTGAATTGCAAGAACAAAATCAGAAATAAACCCAAATTAGAAAGAAGCTGGAACTTCTAGTTTTTATACATTTTTAGTGAAGGCAGGGCTTAGCCAAGTTTTGATGCAATAAAAGCGTGTGCTTAAAAACTTGATAAAGTTTTACCATAAGTTATTGCAAGCAAGTTGGGCTCAAAATAGACGAACACCAAGACAGGAAAATGAAAACTAACCTCAACCATATCTCGAGCAAAAACAGTGAAACTATGGCCGAGCGCTTTAGAAGCAAAATCTCCCCTTGGAAGGCTTTGGCACTGTTTACTAATTTCCTCCTCAATAGCTTTAAGATCTACACCCTCACCAGCTATTACAAGAACAACTTGGCTATCAGGGCCATGCTCAGCCTGAAAATAGCAGCTGTTATCACAAAATGCATCATGTCCAATAGAAGCGGATTTTTTTTTATGTTCTGTACAAATTAAGGTAAACTGGATCTGGTCTGGTTCTGTAGAAAGGAAGCCAACTATGTTCCATTCTCCATAATCCTACCTCAAATTTGAAAAATATTCAAAAGGTGACTTAATTAAAAATATTCAAAGAAATTAAAACTTAATGAGAATTTTAAAAATTTTGAAAGGGGACAATTTTTTTTTTTTGAATTTGAGGAGCCAAATGCTAATTTTCTGAAATGGGGGGGGGGGGGGCAGGGGCTCTCTACCCCCATCACGGTCTGCCACTTTCTACTTTGCAAGTTTTGGTTTCACAAATAATCATCCATTTTAAAATGAAAACCAAGTATCAGGAGAATTGAAAATTAGGAAGCACAGAAAAATGATCACACCTAAAACAGTCACATGTGACTTGGAAGATCACATAGAATTACAGCGAAGGCAAAAAGTCTACCAAAACTGGAAAAAAAATCATTATGTTGTTTTTATGTTGCTCTGAATCTTCAATTTTCCTTAAGTACTTAGGTTGTTATTACAGCAAAGGCAAAAAGTCTACCAAAACTGAAAAAGGTCGTTATGTCGTTATTATGTTGCACTGGCTCGTCATTTTTCCTTAAGTACTTGGTCAAAGAAGGTTGTGGGGCTTAACCCTCCAAATATAAGGAAAAAACTTTAAAAAAGTTCAACACAAATGTGCAGAACATTCAAATGTGCAACACTCTCCCCCAAGTCCAAGCAGCAAAGACCATAGATAATCTTCTAGTCAGCAATATTTAGTTTCTAGACTAAAGGTTTCTGAACTCTGGCCACATTGACTCAATATACTCTTCTGGTTCAAATAAGCTTAACCACAGTTCATATCTATAACTATTATCTCCTAAACGTGGAGATAAAAAAGAGTTCTTCGCTATAGATAGTGATTTACAAGCCAAAAATTATATGTTAATAGCAATAACAAGACTTGAGATCATAAACGCACAAAATGACCTTTAACTTGTGAGGTTCTAGAATCGTGATTTACAGAAAGAAATATTGGTTCATGACAAAGGCCAAAAGGAAATACCATTACAGTAATAAGTCTATGAAGCCATCCTGATAGTATTTCACAAAGCAGCAGATAAATTAAGATTGTTAATTTGACCACTCACTAATATAGTAACAACAAACATTGACAACACCTTAAGGTTTAAGTAAAAGGGTAGTTAATTAGAGCTAAAAAGTATGAGAAAACCTGGGATAGCAAATCTGCAGCTATATGTACAGGACTGGCATGCTCATCGGCAATAACCAAAACTTCTGAAGGACCAGCTGGCATGTCAATTGAAATCATAGCCTCACTATTCTGTGAGGGAATAGGAATGGAAGGTAGAATCAGATCGAGAACATGTGTTTCTACAGCTTTCTTATATTGGATCAAACTTAAATATGAATTCTGCGAGCAAGCAAATTGAACTTACTTGGAGTACCATTTTGCTAGCTGTTACATACTGATTTCCAGGTCCAAAAATTTTCTCAACCTGCAATCGAAGCAAATCTTTAACAGCAATAAAAAGCTGAAAAAAGTGTGGTCAAGATAAATCAAATGTTATCTTCCTCCCTAAAATATATACTATCTTGTCTGAATTTCCATGCCTTCGACAACTAATCAAATTCAAAGTCTAGAACAACTAATCAACAGTTGTGGAATTACTTTGACACGGGGTATAAGACTCCTCTTAGTCTGGCATACATGCTCAAATGTAACAAAGTGAACCATAAACATGTTGCATAGCTTTCTGATTCTTTCCAAGTTATCATGTAGCTTTCAGATCATTATTACAATTTTCTAAAGTTATAGCATTTCAGCATAATTAAAAATCAATATTGGTCATACTACTTATCTTATTTACAACAGCATGTTATTATCCACACACAAGCACCTAAAGAAAGTTATGGAAGGAAAAATGACAGTGAACAATGAGTCCTGCAGAAGATTTGCATTTTTTACAATTAATTAAATTACACTCAGCAAAAATAACTGAAGACTTCTTGTCAGTTCCACATACACTTGGCATGACATAAATATATAAAACACAAATTCATCAAAGAGAAACTCTAGTATAAAACTCAGGTTAAAGATATCTTAGTAAGAACATATAAAAGAATTTGATTAATCAGATAAGCTCAAAAGAAAAGACGATTGGTTTCTGATTAATTAAATTGCTGACAGCAAACCTATGTTGTCATGACTCTTCATTTTTCATGAAGTACCTGCGACTGACACTTGGATTTGGAGACATGACCTCTAAGGATCCTCCAAATACATAGAAAAACTTAGAAAAATCTAGCCAAACTCATGTCGGATGCATACCCGTGCCCAACGCTTACACCCAAGTCTGAGTAACACAGCATGTTGTGCTCGATTTCCTCAACCGATTTTGTTGCCAAGTGGTGGAGAATTGGTTTCTTGGGTGATAATGGTGGAAGCAAATAGGTAAAAAAAATTGACACACGATTTAGAATGGTTCGGCTTTCTAACCAAAACCTACATTCAATACCTTAGCTTCCCCACTAAGGATTTCCAAATTCACTAAGAATTTCTTCCTTTTAACAGGTTCAAGGAATAACCTTTACAACCACTTGACCTATGCCCCAAGGCCAAGCAAAAACCCTCTTACAAAGAGAAATAAAAAGCAAACTAGAAATCCTCTCTTAGACAGATTGTTTGCACTCTAAATCACTCACCCAAATCCTAATACACTTGAGCAAATATTACAATTGAAGCTCACAAGTGTAGTCTATGAAAGAATAGGAATTTTAAACACTAAGACTCTTTTACAATCATAATAATGTTAGCAATTTAAGAATTAGTTGTTGCTGGTGCTTCAAAGGTCTTTTTATCTTTCCAATTGAGTTCATAGCCGTTGGAGACGGTTGGGATTGGACTGGAGCCATTGGGGACACATTTCCATGCTGAATTTCCACCTCTAGGTTTGTCAATATCGATACACGGGTGTGCGTATTGGTACACTTTCTCATATAGTAAGAGTCGTTATGCTCGCTTTAGCCTTCGCGTATCGAAACGCCTTGGAGCGTATCTGTACGGTAGATCGGTACGCTTGGGTCCGTTTCGGTACTTGGGATCGATACGGCGTATCGGTACACCTGCATGGAAATAGCCATTGGGGGTTTTGAAAACATAGGGGATCGGCACGCGTAAGAACGTATCGGTACGACCCCTTTCGTATCGGTACACATAAGCCTGTACCGGTATGGGTTTTCGGTTCTAAAAAATTTCTGTAGCTAAAGCCCTAAGGGGTATCGGTACGCCTCTTGGGGTATCGATATGGGCCTTATGAAATCACTGGTTTAGCTCTTTGAAAACGTGTTAAGACTTTCCAAAACAATTTGAAAACATCACATATATATTGTCAAGTTGTTTAGACTTAAAATTATTTTTGAAATATTTTTAATTTAGTCTAAAATTATTTTTCAATTATTATATCAAAACAAAAATCCTAACAATATCTTCTTTTTGATATAATAAAACCAACTTGAAAAATTATTTTAGTGATTCTCCCCCTTTTATAAAAAAATTGAATAAGAGAATAAAATTCAAAAATAACTAAAGCTCACCTTATTCAATTGAAAATCTAATTTTTCAAAACATTCTCTCCTTTTTGTTATATCAAAAATTATTCAAACTTGGTTTGAAAACTTTTAAGTCCCATAACAATAGAGAGTTAAAAAAATTACAAAAAATAAGTTTTGTTCAAAAATAGACTCCCCTTACTTAAAGCATCAAAGAATTGTTAGTCCAACAATTATATAATTTACTAGTTGAATTAAAATAAATAAATCAAATTAAAAAAACAAATAAATTCAACTAATTTACCACGCTTGAACCAAAGGTAGGATCTGAAGTCTTCCTTCTTTCAGTGATCTTCCTTGTGTGTATAGAGCTTTCTTGTATTTTTAACTTGTTAATCAATACTCTATCACACCTATAAAAAGACAATCACAAATATTTTGATATCCATATTGCTTTGGATCCATAGGCATTAGCAGCACAAGCTTTAGTCCCCTTGGGAATCTATTTTTCAATTTTATCATTTTTATTTGAAGTAATTAGTCATTTTGGGATACAAATATTTCTAAAACATTTTCCATTAAAAATCTAGGGGGCACTAGATTATCTTTGGTAAAAATTTGATTTTCCAAAATTATTTTTTTTTCTAATTCCTTGGAAATCAAATCTTTTTCCTTCTTAAGATCATCTACTTCTTTTTGATAATCTTTTTCTAAACTTTGAAGCAAATTTTGTAAATTCAAAACTTTAAGCTCAAAATCCTTAATTTTTGCTTCAAACTCCAATTTGGTTTTCAAAAGTAAATCATTTTCAGTTTTCAATTTTGAAATCATCTTTTTATTTTTCAAAAATGAAGTCTTGAACTCAAAAACAAATTTGTCATAGGCTTCTTGTAACTCATCAAAAGTATACGAATTAGAATTAGATGAGTTAGAAGTTACCTCCCCCTCATGGAGGGTCATTAGGCATAAGTTGGCTTGTTCATCTTCATCGATAGAGTCTTCATCACTCCACGACGCCACAAATGCCTTTTTTTAAGATAACCCCTTTTTATTGAAGCGAGGGCAATCGTAGTTGGTGTGCCCATCTTCTTGCATTCGGAGCAATTGAGGGGATCCTTGATCTTCTTCTTCGATTCATGTCTTGAAGATTTCTCCATATCGTTCTTCATGAATTGAGTGAACTCCTTGAAGCGATGGGCCATCTCTTCATTCTCACTTTCCTCTTAACTTAAATCTTCTTGATGATTAGTGGAGGATTGAAGAGCCACAATATTTAGACCTTCAAATTCGAGCTCTTTTATCTTCTTCTCCTTCTTCTTTCTCAATGGTTCGGACATCAACACATGGGTTAGCAAAAAACCAATACGCTCATCAAGCTTGAGCTCCTTCAAGTTTTTAGCTTCTATGATTGACGTCTTTTTTTACTCCTATGATCCGGGAAGTGAATAAATCAACTTCTGAACGAGTTTGTCTTCCGAAATCTTCTCTCCAAATCCTTTTAGCTCGTTGACAATCGTGAAGAAACGGTCGAACATACTTTTGATGTTTATATCCGGACTCATTTTAATGTTTTCGTAGTTGAGGTTGAGTACAATCTTTATCTCATTCACCTTATTTGTACCTTCATGGATCACTTCAAGCTTGTCCCAAACTTCTTTAGCACTCTCACAAGAAGAGACTGGCATATTCATCCGGTCTCAATGCACAAAATAGAATGTGCAAGGCTTTACAATTTAGCTCAATCTTCTTGCGATCATTTGCACTCCATTCTGCTTTGCTTCTTCAAAGAACGAACGGGCCATCGAAAATGATATCCCAAAGATGATAGTCTTTGGCTCTCAAGAAGAATATCATCTTATTCTTCCAATAGGGATAGTTGGCACCGTTGAAGAAAGGTGGCTTGTCTATAGATTGTGCTATGAACATCGGTTGACTTGTTGGTTGATCGAGCTTGTCAGGATCACCTCAATAGGATGTTAATCCTCTCGATTGAGCCTCGCTCTGATACCAAATGTTGTGCTCGATTTCCTCAACCAATTTTGTTGCCAAGTGGTGGAGAACTGGTTTCTTGGGTGATGGTGGTGGAAGCAAATAGGTAAAAAAAATTAACCTACGATTTAGAGTGGTTCGACTTTCTAACCAAAGCCTACATTCAATACATTAGCTTCCCACACTAAGGATTTTCAAATTCAATTTCTTCTTTTTTACAGGTTCAAAGAATAACTTTTACAACCACTTAACCTATTCCCTAAGGCCAAGCAAAAACCCTCTTACAAAGAGAAATAAAAAGCAAACAAGAAATCCTATCTTAGACAAATTGTTTGCACTCTAAATCATTCACCCAAATCTTAATACACTTGAGCAAATATTACAATCGAAGCTCACAAGTGTAGTCTACGAAAAATGAAAATTTTAAACACTAAGACTTTTACAATCATAATAATGTTGGCAATTTAAGCATTAGTTGTTGCTGGTGCTTCAAGGGTCTTTTTATTCTTTCAATTGAATTCCTAGCCATTGGAGACCGTCGGGATTAGATTGGAGCTGTTGGGGACACATTTACATGCTGAATTTCCACTTCTGGGCTCGTCGGTATCGATACTTGGGTGTGCGTATCGGTACGCTTCCTCATATAGAAAGAGTTGTTATGCTCGCTTCAGCCTTTGTGTATCGAAAAGCCTTAGGGCGTATCTGTACGGTGGATCGGTACACCTGAGTCCGTTTACGGCATATCAGTACACCTGCATGGAAATAGCCGTTGGGGTTTTGAAAACATAGGGGATCGGTACGCGTAAGAACATATCGGTACGACCCCTTTCGTATCGGTATGCATAAGCCTGTATCGGTACGGGTTTGCAGTTCTAAAAAAATTCTGTAGCTGAAACCCTTAAGGGGTATCGGTACGCCTCTTGGGTATCAATACGAGCCTTATGAAATCACTGGTTTAGTTCTTTGAAAACGTGTTAAGGCCTTCCATTGCCATTTGAAAACATCACAAACATATTTTCAAAATGTTTGGACTTAGAATCATTTTTGAAATATTTTCAATTTAATCCAAAACTATTTTTCAATTATTATATCAAAACAAAATCCTAACACAACAGCAAACACATGAAAATTCATTGCTTATGTGTCTTCTAAATGTAGCCATAAATATCTATTGGTACTAAAATTCAATAACTGAAAAAAACTTGATGAAGAATCATTACCTTTGGGCAAGAATCTGTGCCCCAGGCCATGACAGAGATGGCCTGTAAAATCCAGTTTATATTAAAAAGCAAAAAAATGAAAAGAGTTAAGTCTAATAGGAATGTAAAAAGGTTCAAATGCTGAATCAGTGAGCACGCATTCAATGTTCGCACACCTGAGCTCCACCAGCTTTAAGAATGTGAGTCACACCGGCCTTCTTCGCACAGTACAATACTTCCTATGGCAAAATATTGATCAACTTTTTCTCATTATTTGTTTATTCAGTAAAAAAGAAAAAAATACCTTACATATGCTGCCATCTTGAGCTGGGGGAGTTGCAAGAACACCACTTTTGCATCCAGCAATCTGTGCAGGCTGGAGCAAGGGATAAGCCAAATGTCAAATCAAGCTAATCTTGATTTACTGCTAAAAAGAAATAAAACTAGAGATAAAAACTAATTTAATAAACTTACAACAGCAAGCATTAGAGCAGTTGAAGGCAAAACAGCAGTTCCTACTGGTACATAAAGACCAACGGAACCAATACTCCTAGCAACCCTTTTGCATCTAACACCCTATCAGAGTACTAAGATGTTCATTATGTTGACAATATAAGGAATATGCAACAACAAAACAGTGATACTAACTTACTTTCATGTTCTCAACACTTTTTTCTGCTGACTTTTGGGCAAGATGAAATGCATATATATTGTCATACGCCACATCAAATGCCTCTTTAATAGTTGGGTCAAGATGAGACATGGAAGCACAGCAAGAAAAGCAATGGAGACAATAAACTCAACAAACAAGCTAGAGGTTTAAAGAGATTTCAAGGTGGATAAATTTTCAAAAAAAAGTACCTCAGGATAAGGAAGCTCTGAGACATTCTCAACAATTTTCTGTAGCTTCACTTTATCGAACTTTCAGTATAACTGCAAAAGAAATATACTTGCAAAAGTATTACAAAAGAAAATGCTCAAAGCAAAATAAAAGTATGTAAAGATTGAAAGTAACACTGACACTCTAACTGCAGCATCGCCACTGCTGCGGACGTCATCTACAATTGGTTGGACCTGAGAAGCATACCACCATATACGAACATTTAAAACCAGCAGGAACAGAACAAAGATGATCCATAAGAAATACAGGAAAGATGAGATAGACCCACTATGCCGAATATGGAAGAAAAATCTGTGTGAGAACGGGCCTTCAAGCTTTCTACCTCAGCCTTGCTAAGTTCTGACAACTTATAAGACTTCATTGCACATGTTATCCTCTTACAAGCCAATCCTGTAAGAGAGAGAAAATATACATGTTTCTCGAAGTTTCCTAAACTGGGTGAATGTACTGGTGAACAAGTAGTCTCGCTTTATCAAGCACAAAGCACAACAATTTAACGAAAACAAATTCAAAGCCTGGTTTTGAGCATGGAAGTCATGCAACAAAACATTGAGCCAAATGGTCGGATGCAATGAACAAACAAGTAGTCTCATTTTATAGAAAATGAGATTCAAACCCAGGTTTTGAGCAGTGGATTCACACAACTAATGAATCAAATGCTAGGCTGAAATGAACAAACCAGGGCACTGGAAAATCAAGTAAGGATGTATAATAAGTAAAGGGGACGGGAGTACAAACAACAATCATCTTCATATATCAATTAAGAAATTCGAAAAACGAAAAAGGAAGTACCTGAACGAAAAGAAAGTGATGAAAGGCGGATGAAATTAGGTGCAGTGAAGGAAGAGAAATGGGGGGACCGTAATGACAGTAGCTGAGAATCCATAACCATCTACTTTCAACTCTAATGAATCTATCAATATCAACTGGTTATTATTGTTATATAGAAACAAACTTGAATTTAGTTATTTAAAAAAAAATGCTGTGGTGGATGACAGATGACGGCGGCGACACGACGGCTACACCGGGGGGCGCAGAGAGACCATATAGAGTTGCCTTCGCCGTTGAGAGATAGGAACAACACAAGTGACTCAACCCTAGTTGCTGGGCTTGGGCAAACGGAAACTACGATTTTTTTTGGTTTTAAAATTAGTTTTTTTATTTATAGAGAGTTATTTTTGGACTAACAACCACGTCAGTTTTATTTTGATTTTGTCCAATTTTTACCATTATATTTTTAAATATTATGTTTCGGTCATTTATGTTGTCTATTTGTAGCACTTTGGTCAATGAGTCGATAACTTTTGTTACAATGATGACGTTATTAGTAAAATACTTAATTTCTAATTTGATTTTTAAACTTTAAACAAAATATTTAGGGTAAATTTCTAAAGCTATAATTAAATTATCTTAAATCATTTTGGCCACTCAATTTTTAAATATTACAAATGGACATTACACTTTGGTTCTGTTATAATGGTCACCATGTCATTAACTGTCCTTAAGAGGGTGATATGACAGTTAAAAAAGTTTTATAATATCATATTTAGTTTTTTATATTTATTTATTCAATCAATTTAGTCATGATTAAAAAATAATAAATTTAGTCCTCACTAATTACAAATTTTATCAATATTGTCATGATTTAATCAGAAATGATTTAATAATTTTTATTTATGAATAATTCAATAAATTTGTCTTGATTAGAGGAAAAATTATTAAATTATTTTTAATAAAAATATGACTAAATTGATAGAATGTGTAATTAATGAGGGCTAAATTTTTTGAATTAAGACTAAATTGATTGATTGTATAAATATTGATAACTAAATGTGCTATTATATAAATTTTTTCTTAATTATCACATCACCCCCTTAAAACCAATTAACAACACAATGACTATTTTGCAATAAATATCAAATTTAGTACACATTTTATAACATTTAAAAGTTGGATGATTACATGAACATTTTAAAAGTTAATAACTATTTTTAACTTTGCCCTGATTTTTTATCTCAAATTTGTAAATTCTATTATTAATACATTTTAAAATAGTTTAACAAGTTTTGAGACTAAAACTGCTAATGTACCATGTCATGTTATTATTTTTGTTAAAATTTAACGGAATTTTAACATTGGAAATCAAAACATAACAAAAACATAATTTTATGTATTATTTTGACAAAAAAAATAGGTGTGGTACAAAAACAAAAACACGTAATATGTTGGGTACTAAATGGGTAGTTTATCCTATGAAATAATATGAATCCTTATTAATTTTGCTCTTTATTTATATTTAATTAAAATCAATTTTTGAAAATAAAAATTGCTATAAACGAATTGCAACCAGACATATTAAAAGGACCACCAGCACTACCAGGGATTTGATCCCGAAACCGCTGGACCAAACCCTCTCACTTATTATATTTTTGAAATATGTTTTACTAAACGTTATTTTGTTGATGAAAATTAAAGATAAAATATTATGAATATTTTATTTATGGTAAATATTCATATATCAAATGAGACTCTAATGTATTTTATTATTAGAGTTTAATACTCGTTGGAATTAGGGTTTCTATCTTATACCTATAAATATATAGTTTGGATAAATCATTGTACACAACCTTACATTGAGAATATAATACAAGTCTCTTTCTTTGTCTTTCATCTTTTTCTTGTTCATCTATTTTGTTCTTGCTCTTTACTTTTGTAACACACACGACCCGGATGTCACATTTGGGCCTCATGCCTGAAACTCAACCAAACAATTTTGACCTAATTTAGCTCAATCCACAAATCCATTATGAAAATCCATTTAATTACAACCCAATAAAACATAATAAACGTTTGAAAACATATACAGTGGAGCTCCTTTTAAAATTACATTATAAACCTTTAACTCGATCGTTTGAAAATCTAAATACGATTTACAATATACAATAGGTTCCTACGAATACATAACCAAAGGACCTAAGTACTGTACTCTGATGAGGCAAGGCGCTAGAATCCTTCCCTGATGGTGCTCCTCTAAGGACAAGCCAAACCTATTAACCTACGAACGGAAACAACGATTTCGAACGCTGAGCTAACAAAGCTCAGTGGATACACCACCACTCAACCATGCTTCATGCAAATCATAAATAAAGCAATGCAACATGAATGATATCATGGCAAGATAACGATGGCGCTACCATATCTGCCTAAACACATAGCATTATGAATGCATGATCACGCACACAGCTCATACAAGTACCTCATACGCTTACATAGCATCACACAGATAACCATAATTATATATAGCATGAGGCCCGCATCCACTAAGCATCGGGATCCCACATTCTGAGCAAGGCTCGCGTCCACTAAGCATTAGGATCCTATACTCTGAGCAAGGCTCACATCCACTAAGCATCGGGATCATATACTCAAGGGATGAGACCTGTGTCCACATAGCATCGAGATTCTACATCCATGCTCGGAATCTCTCATCAAGCATCTTCGAATGAGGCTCGCATCCACAAAGTATTGGGATCCTGCATTCGGAAGTCTTCAAGGTGTTGCAACACACTTAGGGTATCCAAATCCAAACACAAGGGATGACTCGACTATCTAGGCGTTCTATCAGCACACAGTAAGGACCCTAATCACCACACAACACTCAATCTCGGCACAAGGGTCTTACCGCACACAACTCTAACACCCTTACCATCACCTTATGGTTTCTATCAGTTATTATACCACCCTATTGAATTTATCTATTTATTAGATTATTATGAAGGTACATATTAGCCGTTCCTATTAATTTATCTTATTATTCGGTAAGACTCAACCTTATAGGCGCCCTTTCTACACACAATAAGGGCCCAAATTACCACACAACATCAATCGATCCACCTAGGATCCCTATGGGTTACCACCTCACATAGCTTACCCAAAATATAATGAGTCATTAGCCATTTATTTCATACACGAGGTTTAAATCTCCATTTCTCAGTTTTAATATTCATTTTACACCTTAACGGACCCCCAAGACCCTTTGCCTCGAATTATAGCACCCCAAGCACAACCTTAAAATTCTTAGGCAGATTGCCCAGCGAGTATTGATACTCCAAAGTGAGTACTGGTACTCCCATTTAGGTATCGATACTCCCCCATGAGTACCGATACTCTAATTATGTTTGAAAAAATTAGACCTCAAGCCGTATTGATACGCTCTGTGGTGTACTAGTACTCTATCTCGATACTTGGACCACCATGTACCGATCCCTACCTGTACCGGTACTCTCACATATGTGTACTGGTATGCTAAGCCTCTCCTAGGCAATGCAACAATGCGTACCGATACGCCCCAAGCGTATCGATACGCAAAAACGCTATTAGAATCCTTAATATGCAAGGGGTACCGATACACGAGGAGACGTACCAGTACTCCCCTCATAACCCTCTCTCCCTTTTTACATTAGGCGTACCGATACTCATGACCCCATACCGGTATGCGAGCTCGATTTTCAAACTCTGGGTGTGGGTTTCACATAGAAACCCTATTTAACCCCTAAGATTAAACCCCAAACCATTCCTACAAGTTATGGTAAAGGTATTAATTGAGTCTCTACCAATTTTAAGCCTTAGCAACACCAAATCCACACTTTACCATTAAATAGATCAACCAAAGCATATCAAACAATAAACACCCAATCATGCACAAAGCCTATCTTTATGAGTTGTAGGAATTCAAAGGAGATAGTAGTGTACTAACCTTGAATCAAAGCTGGGAAGAAAGCCCTCAAAGATCTATTCCCGTTCTCCCCTTCAAATCCTCACCAAACACATTCCTATACCAACTTGGTGATTTTTACCTTGATTGATAGATCTCTCGAAGATGAACAACTTTTCCTTCAACAGTAATCTATGATTAACTCTCAAAACCCCAAAGATTAAGCCTTGAACTATAAGATTTGAAATAAGAAATGAGGGTATAAGAAAGAAGAGCCAAGGGGATAAGAATGATCTCATTAACTCTCTTTTTCTATAGAAAATTAAACCCCACACCAACTCTCTCTTTCATCCAAACTATTTTTACCATTTTAACCCTCACAATATCCATCCCAAACCAATCTAAAACCATCAAGGCAAGCCCAACAACCAAGATCAAGCCCAAAAGGACTTCCAAGAGCCCAACATCACGACCCAAACACAAAGCCCAGGCATTGGGTCAACTTGACTCTTGGATCCAGAATCTGGGTCATTACAACTCGCCCATCTTGAAAGAAAATTTTGTCCCTAAAATTTAGACAACGGAAGGAGAGCAACTTCCAACGCTCCAGCCAACCTGTCGCTGACAATTGTCTGCGTGGCTCTTAGGTTCGCCAAAAACTTCCTAGCCAAAACTCTCAACACAAATTCTTTACTTTCTACAAGCCTCCTTAACATATCGTTCCCAACATCCAGAACAACACTCATATTAAACCTGGAGACAGATCAACCAACGATAATCTTAACAACATTATCAAACATCGGCACTTTGAACTCACTTTAGATGAGTCACAACTCGGTGTACGAACCTCTCTACCAACACTAGCATTTCCAAAGTCTTAAACTCAACTTTTATCTATATCCATAATGCGACACTTTTTCGAGGTATACCACATGGCAATTCCTCATATATAATCACCATAACCACTTGTTCAGGAATGAAAAACCCTATCAATCATGTTCTATCATCCATCTAATCATGAAAATACAATATTCTTTCACCCCTTGGTGACAACGCTCACATCCCCTCCTATACCTAGGAGTTATCACATGGGGGTTCAGTAAATGTCAGACCACAAGGTGATGAACGCTTAATACCGAGCTCAACACATCCCTTATCAGGGGTACTACTCTACGGTCAAGAGGTTATCCCACTCAACCTTCGAAGAGTACCTCGATAACTACTTGTATGTCTACCGCTCTAAACCGCAGACTATCACTCTTACAACAACTATGCGAACCAAAAACGTCTTACAACCTACAAGGTCCTCTTCAACTAGCATCACATGAGCACAACACATAAGCTGAGGAGATAAGATTTATTCACACACAATACCGACAAATTGGTTCATCCCAAACCCCAACTTTGAGATTCTTGCTTGGAAACCATGGCACACCTCGTACTCACGTGACCAACCCGTACCAAGGGTAAGTCTAACAAGTCTATAATGACTGCCACTCTAAACCATACACACCACCCACGGTGGAACCTTTACTTACCAACACTTACCAATCCATTAATTTACCAAACCAATATCAACCTCGAGGAAACTTATCATAGAACCCGCTAAATAAACCGTCCTCAAGAAACTGAAAACCACAATATGACCAAATCATTTAACATACTTTCGGTAACAAGCTTGTCATTTTTGGTATGAACAACATATTGTCTGACAAAAGCTCATGCAATAACTCTAATTGTAAATCTCACCTGACCTCTACCCTGATACTTCGACAACGACCCGACATTGTTTCTCGAAGATCCTTGACTATACCTAGAAGAAGTCAACCTCAAAGACTAAACCGGTAAATACTCATCCTCTATTGAGCAGTCCTTTGCCAGAGACCCGATGTTTGGCACTCATAATAGATTTCCCCCAAGCAATAAACATATCTCAAGATGATGTCAATCACAAGGCTCACAAACCGGTGGAAAATACGCTATGGTCGAACCATCAACACTCCCTGTTATAGAAGAAATTGATAAGCCCCCTACAAAACCTTCAATTTAGATTTCTGACCAACCCTTAACTGATCTAAAGCAACTCTCTTTGATCCACTCAAAGTACAAACCCTCTCTTCTTCAGGGTCTGAGAAGAATCTTATGATGTTTTGATTCCCTAAAATATGATATACAGAATCCTCAACTGACTCAATGTTAGCTCTAAGGTCATTCAAGTTCTTTGTACTAACGACTAGTTTAGAGAATATCCCAGGTAAAATTGTTGCCTCGTGCATCACTATGTCAACTTTGAATCCATATCTAACCTCAACCACCTTTACACTTCGATAGAAACAAACTTTAGGTATAACAGCTCAACCATAAAAAAATCTTACTCATACCTAACACTGTTTGACACCTTAAACTGACTACAAGAACTGATTCCTCATATTCTTCATAAGAGTTTCACTGACATACTTTTTCTTGAATCACCCAAGAAAACATCCCATGTTGAGAGAACAATCTGTGGCCCTAACCCTACGGTATCTCACCATTCATATGCATTGCCCTTAAGAAAAGACGATACATTCAGGATTCCCTTAAGACTATTCCACGCCATCATTAGATCCATCTGAGTATTTCTTAACCATCGATCTGATTGATCAAGTCATCCTTTCTCAACCCCTTTTACCATACTTAGATTCGTAACAATAATGCTCCTCATATTAAAGGAACATGGCTCCCTTCACGACTCTCATTGGTCAATCTCACGCTGTCAACCCAACTGGTTCGAACCGCATTCAAAAGATGGTAGTTTGTCAATCACATTACCTTGGGTTTGATTCCTCCAAAACCTCAAAGCTTCCAACACTACGCTTGTCATCTCAAGCTGGCTCATGATCGAACAACAACCGGTGGCCAAGATTATATCAATTCATTTAGGAGACAACTTTATTGTATCTATCAACTACGTATTCCCAAGCTTTACTCAAGCATCACCTCGTGCAAAGCCCACGATATCCTTCCAGCCACTACTATAAACAACTGTAACAAGCACACCTTGCTCGAGATCTTAAGGCATTCAGCTTACTAAGATCATACTTGAGACCTCACAACCATCATGTACTTCTCTATATTAGACGAAAATGCATATTTGCCAGGCGTGCTACATCTCTATCACATGGTACCCACAATTAAGGCTCACTTACTACTAATGATGGAACCCCTGATCGACACTCTACCATGGGTTAATCAAAAGCAAGTCCTCTTATCCGTTCCATAAGGGTCGTCTACCAATACGTAGAATCTCACCACTAGAGGTTCTCACCATGAACTCAAGGCTTTAAGGTAACTTACGATACATAACCATGATTACTTCTCAAGGGATGGGGGAGGGCACACCCTCAACTCCTCCATTCCTTTATAAGCCCAAGCTTAACGTCTGAGATAACTTTGATCTCAGAATTATCCTTAAAGGAATCAACCATCATCACGACCCTCATGACCGCGATTGAATCTATCTTAATGTCGCAACCAGCGACTCACGCGAACACATGGCACACCATCTAGATTTTAGTCTTGAAAATAGTACAACTTAGACACACGGGCTTGTATTCGCTAGATACCTACTCATGACTCCTAACCACCCCAGGGTTTTTCTAGAATCGGTAAACCTAGGCTCTAATACCACTAAATGTAACACCCACGACCTGAATGTCATATTTGGGCCTCACGCCTGAAACCTAACCAAACAATTTTAACCTAGTTAGCCCAATCTACAAATCCATTATGAAAATCCATTTAATTACAACCCAATAAAACATAATAAACGTTCGAAAACATATACAATGGAGCTCCTTTTAAAATTGCATTATAAACCTTTGACTTGATCATTTGAAAATCTAAATACGATTCACAATATACAATAAGTTCCTACGAATGCATAACCCAAGGACCTAAGTGCTATACTCTGATAAGGCAAGACACTGAAATCCTTCCCTGATGGTGCTCCTCCAAGAACAAGCCAAACCTACTAACCTGCGAACGAAAACAACGATTCCAAACACTGAGCTAACAAAGCTTAGTGGATACACCGTCACTCAACCATGCTTCATGAATATCATAAATAAAGTAATGCAACATGAATGATATCATGGCAAGATAACGATGGCGCTACCATATCTACCTAAACACATAGCATTATGAATGCATGATCACACACACAACTCATACAAGTACCTCATACGCTTACATAGCATCACACAGATAAACATAATTACATATAGAATGAGGCCTGTATCCACTAAGCACCGGGATCCCACATTCTGAGCAAGACCCGTGTCCACTAAGCATCGAGATAATATACTTTAAGCAAGGCCCGTGTCCACTAAGCATCGGGATCCTATACTCTGAGCATCCACTAAGTATCGAGATCCTATACTCAAGGGATAAGGCCCGCGTCCACATAACATCAAGATTCTACATCCATGCTCGAAATCTCTCATCAAGTATCTTCGAATGAAGCTCGCGTCTACAAAGCATCGAGATCCTATATTCGGGAGTCTTCAAGGTGTTGCAACTTACTTAGGGTATCGAAATCTCAACACAAGGGATGACTCGACTATCTAAGCATCCTATAAGCATATAGCAAAGACCCTAGTCACCACACAGCACACAATCTCGACACAAGGATCTTACCACACATAGCTCTAACACCATTACCTTCACCTTATGGTTTCTATCAGTTATTATATCACCCTATTGAACTTATCTATTTATTAGATTATTATGAAGGTACATATTAGTCGTTCCCATTAATTTATCTCATTATTCGGTAAGACTCAACCTTATAGGCACAACTTCCGCACACAATAAGGGCCCAAGTTACCAAACATCATCAATCGATCCACCTAGGATCCCTATGGGTTACCACCGCACATAGCTTACCCAAAATATAATGAGTTATTAGCTATTTATTTTATACACGGGGTTTAAATCTCTATTTCTCAGTTTTAATATTTATTTTACACCTTAATGGACCCCCAGAGCCCTTTGCCTCGAATTATAGCACCCTCGAACACAACCTCAAAATTCTTGGGCAGATTGCCCAGCGAGTATCGATACTCCAAAGTGAGTATCGGCACTCTCATCTAGATATCGATACTTCCCTATGAGTACCGATACTCCAATTAGGTTCGAAAAAATTAGACCCCAAGCCGTACCGATACGCTTTATGGTGTACCGGTACTCTATATCGATACTTGGATCTCCTTATACCAATCCCTACCTGTACCGTTACTCTCATATATGCGTACCGGTACGCTAATCCTCTCCTAGGTAATGCAACAACGCATACTGATACGCCCCAAGCGTATCGATACGCAAAGACGCTACTAGAATCCTTAAAATGCAAAGGGTATCGATACACGGAGAGGTGTACAAGTACTCCCCTCATAACCCTCTCCCCTTTTTACGTTAGGCGTATTGATACTCATGACCCCGTACCGGTACGCGAGCCTGATTTTTAAACTCTAAGTACGGGTTTCACTTAGAAACCCTGTTTAACCCCTAAGGTTAAACCCTAAATCCTTCCTACAAGTTATGGTGAAGGTATTAAGTGAGTCTCTACCAATTTTAAGCCTTAGCAACATCAAATCCACACTTTACCATTAAAGAGGTCAACCAAAGCATATCAAACCATAAACACTCAATCATTCACAAAGCCTATCTTTATGAGTTGCGGGAATTCAAAGGAGTTAGTAGTGTACTAACCTTGAATTAAAACTGGGAAGAAAGCCCTCAAAGATCTATTCCCATTCTCCCCCTTCAAACCCTCGTCAAACACCTTCCTCCACCAACTTGGTGATATTTACATTGATTGATAAATCTCTCGAAATTGAACAACTTTCCCTTCAACAACAATCTAAGGTTTACTCTCAAAACCCCAAAGATTAAGCCTTGAACTATAAGATTTGAAAGGAAAAATGAGGGTATAAGAAAGAAGAGGCAATGGGACAAGAATGATCTCATTAACTCTCTTTTTCTGCAGAAAATTAAACCCCCCCACCAGCTCTCTCTTTCATCCAAATTGCTTTTACCATTTTAACTCTCACAATATCCATCCCAAACCAATCTAAAACCATCAAGGCAAGCCCAACAACCAAGATCAAGCCCAAAAAGACTCCCAAAGGCCCAACATCACGGCCCAAATGCAAAGCCCATGCCTCGGGTCAACTCAACTCTTAGATCCAGAATTTGGGTCATTACAACTTTATTCACAATACATTATCGGTACGATCTCGCTCAATTACCGTAGTTCTTGTCGGCAATTTTCGAAAAAGATTTCAACAAGATATTGGTGACTATATCTACCGTATATTCAATTTAACTTATAAAGTTTGGTATGTTTTCTTAATTATATATCAATGTGGTGGTTGGTTAATCACTTTTATATTAAGATCGGTGTATTTTGATTATTATTTTTTCTAATATTCAATAATGTTTTGTTGCACCGAGTTTATATATAAAACTCTAGGAACAAATATCGAGCCTTCAACAAAATTTACGAGATCAACTTAGTTTGAAAATTATCAGGATAGAATGATCAACCACTACTTCAAGGAAGTGAAGAAAATAGTGGATTGGATATGCCACTTGATAGTGATATTTTTTGAGTTCCTCAGGCCATATAAATCTTAACAATTTTTTTTCATTTACTTTTGTTTTATATACACACACACACATATATATATATATATATATATATATATATATATATATATGAGATTAATTTTTATTATTATTTGTCTTAATTTGGTGTTTTGATTTTTAAGGTTCACAAAACATTATGATGAAAAGGTATGATTGTTTCATGTTTCACCGATGATGAACCAGGTTCTAGTGCTTGATTTTTATTTGGTTGAGGACAAATCCAATACCTATAAGTTTTTTATTTGGCGTCTTGATTTTTAAGTTTGGTAAGTATTATATATATTGGTTGATCAATTATTCTTTAATAGTATGATTGTTATAAAGTCTATATTTGCTTGAAAGCAATAATTCTTATGTGTTGAAAAACTCGACTATTGACTTCTCCCAAGTTCAAGTTACGAAAATTCATCTCGATCTAAGATTTTTTTGGGAGGCATTTCCTAAAGTAAATGCAAGCATGATTTTTTCCTTGCGATTATTGAATTTGTTTCATTACCTGAAGTGAATGCAAACATGATAATTCACTATATGGTTAGTGAATAAAACTCAGCTAATTTGAATGCTTCAAATTAAGTTAAAAGTTTGTGGTCAGAGTATCACTGATGAGGATATGTTAGAAAATATACTCCACTTTTCACGCAAACAATATTGTCCTGCAGACACAATATCGTGAAAAAAGTTTTAAAAGACCTACTGGCTCCGCTTCATTCCTTAAAGTGAATGTGACATTTTATAGCGAAAAGAATAAATGCGACATTAACAATTATGGTCGCAATTGAGGCCATGAATATAGACATGGACAAAATGATCATTTTAAGAATGCTTATAACCACTAGAAGTGGGTTTATAAAGAAGACAAGAATATATTAAGAAAGTAAAATTTTTATGCAATGGTACAAATCGTTGATTTCGTACTTGTCACACGCCGAAGCATTATGGACCTTTATCCACAATCATGAATGATAAAGGGAAGAAAATATAAACAAATTTTGTTTACGAAAATAGCAAAAATAATTATGACGTTGTTGGTCCAACTCAATTGGATACTGTTGATTTCCTCATAACCCTCGAAGGGAATAATTTGTCATTTATTTTATTTCCTTATAATCTCTAAAAGAAATAATTGATCTTTTAATTTATTTTGCTTTATGTTAATTTGTTTTACATAATATTTATTTATGTTTTATATTATATATTTAAATATTTTAAAACATTTATTTATTATCCTTTGAAGAATAGTTTACTTTTGAAATAAAATATGCAATAAATTGTGACGATTTATACTTAGCAGACAGTGCAAGTACTTATACTATACTTAAGCATAAGAAATAATTTTTCTATATAAATGCAAGAGGAAAATGTGAGAACTATATCTCAAAGTACTAAAATATTAATGCTCCGTAAGAGTAAAAAAGTTTGTGAGACATTATCTTTGATAGAAAATTAATTTGACATGTGCTATATTTAATATTTTTTATTCCCTGAAGTGAATGGCACAAAGTACATATTTTTATTTCTCAAAGTAAATAGAACAAAACACATATTGAAAGGTACATAATTATGTATATTTTCCCATATAAAATACAAGGAAATAATGTGAGTACTATATCCGGAAGTACTAATATCATAGAAGGCTCCAGAAGAGCAAATATGTTACTGCCAAATGGAACTCAATTCCTTATTCACAATGCGTTATACTCGTCAAAGTCGCAAAGAGACTTATTGAATTTTAAACATATTCTCAGAAATGAATATCATATTGAGACTATTAATCAAGGGGATGCTGACTATCCTCATATTACGAGTATAACCCAAGGCAATAAGAAAATTTTAACAAAATTGCACGTACTGTCATCCGAATTGTATTACACAAGAATTAGTACAAATTGAAGCTTATGCTATTGTACACTAAAAGTTTACTGGTAACTTTATTATTTGACATGACCGATTAGGCCATCACGGTTCAATTATGATGCGGAAAATTATTGATACTTTATGTGGTCATTCATTGAAGAATTGACAGATTTTTCAAAGTAATATTTTGCATGTGATGCTTGCTCTCAAAGAAAACTAATTATTCGACCATCACCAGCTAAGTTAGATTATGAGTCTATTAGTTTTTTGGAACGGATACAGTGTGATATATATGAGCTCATACACCCTTTTTGTGGACTATTTAGATATTTTATGGTTTTAATTGATGCATCGACTAGATGGTCATATGTATCCTTGTTATCAGCCCGCAACTTAGCGTTTGCAAGGTTACTTGCTCAGTTGATAAAATTATGAGCATATTTTCCAGATTATTTAATAAAGACAATTCATCTTGATAATGCTGGTGAACTGCCATTTTACATGCAACATCATTAATTCGCATCAAGATAATAAATTATCATAAGTTCTCCCATTACAAATAATTTTTGGTTAGGAACTAAATATTTCCCATCTTAGAATTTTTGGGTGTGCGGTATATGTTCTAATTGCTCTACCACAACACACAAAGATGGGTCCTCAAAAGAGGTTGAGAATATATGTCGGATTCAAATTCCCCTTGATAATTAAATATCTCGAGCTTTTGATGGAAAATTTATTTACAGCTTAATTTGCTGACTATCATTTTAGTGAGTCAGTTTTCCCAACATTAGGGGGAGAAAATAAATAGCTGAGTAAAACTTTGGAATAAATTATCATTATCTCATTTTGATCTACGTACTCAACAATATTAACTATAAGTTCAAAGGATAATTTATTTATAAAACTTAGCAAATCAATTGCCAAATGATTTTACTGACCCTAAAAGAGTGACTAAGTTACATATACTAGCTATAAATGCTCCGATTAAAATTGATGTCCTGAAAGGATAAACTCTAGTTACTAATGAGTCTAACTCACGTCTAAAGCGTGGTAGACAAGTAGGTTCTAAAGATAAAAAACCTTAGAAAAAGAAAAGAAACTATATCTCATGATGGTCTGATCGAGGAATCAACAAAGTATGAAAATCTCTATAAAAGATTAAAATGTCTTCAACAGAGACATTAGACATGACTCAGGTACCTGATAATAAAGATATCTCAATAAATTATGTCATGTCTGGTGATAAGTGGAACCAAAATTAAATCTACATTGATAATACATTTGCATGCAATATAACACTAGAGATTTTGATGTGGATCATGAATCATTGTCAATTGGACAATGTAAAAGAAATTATAGGCCAAAATGGAAAGAGGCAATTGAGGCGAAACTAAAATCTTTTTTGAAAAAGAGAAGTATTAGGGTCTATAGTCTATACACTGAAAGGTGTAAGGCCCGTGGATATGAATGAGTCTTTGTGAGAAAGAGAAATAAAAAAGGAGAAATTGCGAGATATAAGCTTGTTTGGTTACACAAGGATTCTCACAAAGACCCAAAACTGATTACGAGGAAACATACTCCTTGGTAGTGGATGCAACTATTTTTATATTTTTATTAGTCTGGCAATAAAAGAAAAACTTAGTTTCTGTATAATGGATGTTGTTACATCCTCTTTGTATGAGCCTTTTGATAATAACATTTACATGAAACTTTCGAAAAGATTTAGACTGCTAGAAGCAGTTAATTCAAGTTCTTGAGAACATTATTGAACATATCTCTTTATGGATTAAAATAATTTGGGCGCATGTTATATAATCGCCTCAGTGAATACTTATTAGCGGAAGGCTTTAAGAACGATTTAATTTCCCAAGCATTTTTATTAAGAGGTTTAGCTCTAGATTTGTTGTTGTTGTGTATGTTGATGATTTGAATACCATTGAGACTCATGAAGAGATCTCCTTAACAATGGAATCCTTGTGTATCAATCGACATACACAGAATGTTTAAAGAGATTTTACATGCATAACCACATCCGTTGAGCACCCCTATGATTGCCAGGTTGCTTAATGTAAACAGAGATCCATTCCGCCCTCGAGAAAAAAAGGGTGATGATTTCTTGGCCCAAAAGCATCATATATATATTACTTGATATGGAAGCATCATATCTTAGTTGGTCCAGAAATACTATCTAAGTGCTACGAGACCATTACCTTTAGATCTTTTAAAATTTAATGCATTTTCAAATCATGTAAGTAATTGCTATGCACGAGGCAAATGCGAACAATGTGTTTGGCTAAACATATCTAGAAGATATGTGAATTGCTTTCACAAGATAAGATGCAAGCCATCTTGTGTAGAGATAATGTACAATTTATATCTCAATCGAAATGTGAATACATCAAAAGAGATAAAAGCGAAACATATTTCTTAAAAGTTTCGTCCCTCATGATCTTCAGAAAAATAGTATTTGATAAATCCTTTTAAATGGTAATTTGGAAGATCTATTCACCACTGCATAGTTTACTTCAACATTTGAATATTGTATTCAAGGTTTAATTATGAAGATCCAAAGATCTTATGTGATGATTTCACGAGGGGGAGTAAATATGCGTTGCACTCTTTTCCCCTTAACCGAGGTTTTGTCCCAATGGGTTTTCCAATGAGGCAACATGTTATGCGTTTCAAAGATGTGTACTTTTTTTCCTTCGTTAAGATTTTTTCTCACAAGGTTTTTATCTTAGTAAGGTTTTAATGAGGCGCATTATCTTCATAGATATCTAAGGGGGAGTGTTATAAATATTTTTATTTATGGTGGATATTCATATATTAAATGAGACTTTAATGTACTTTATTATTAGTGTTTAATACCCATTGGAATTAGAGTTTTCATCTTATACCTATAAATATAGAGTTTAGAGAAAGCATTGTACACAACCCTACATTGAGAATATAATACAAGTCTCTTTCTTTGTCTCTCATCTTGTTCTTGTTCATCTATTTTGTTCTTGCTCTTTACTTTATTCACAATAGAAAATAGTTTTTTTTATCAGCAGTACAATTTTATTGATGAAAAACCGTATATACATATCGTCATGGACCTCATTAAAAACCTCCTTACACCTAAATAGAGAAAATGAGAATTGATAGAATTCGAACTCAAGAGTAATAAAATATAACAAAAATATTAACCACTAAGCTAATGCTATTAATTAGACAAGTGTGACAACATACTATATATGGATTAAACTACGGTTAATAAAATAATATAAAATACGATTATCCTGAGTTGGAACACTGCCATTCTCTTTCTCATGTCAATGGTTGTTGGAACACTAGTTTTTCTATCTCAACAATGTCGAATGCTTAAAATGTGATTGGTGTCTCTAAATGTCGAAGGCTATTGAGAAAAATTGTTTTCTAACTGTACTGCACAATGGTAGCCATAGTTTTTATATAGTAGGGCCAGAAAGAGGTATGAGGTACGAGAAATTTTCATATCACGATAAAAAGTATTGTTGATGCTAGATCCAACAAATTAAGTGGGTCAATTTTATTTTTCCTATAAAAATTAAGTAAACTATGTCAGAAGTTACCGAACTATTGTGTCTCTATTATTTTAGTCACCAAACTATTTTTTTTGACAAAACCATTACCAATGTTACCTTTCTTTCCTATTATGGTCACCGGCCGTCAAAATTCCGAAAAAAACTTACGGAGATAGTGGCATCGCATTATATAATCACAATTTTAGTCTTCAAAACTTATACATTCTATCGACTTGATCCTAATTCAAAAATAATTCAACAAAGTAACCTTTAGTATTTTGAAGTTTAAAAAATAGCTAAACTACATTTTATCCCTTTTAAATGATAAAATCTTAATTTAATCCTTTCTAAATGTATGAAATTATTAAGTTAAAGTAAAATGAGAATTTAATCATTTTGGCTCCAGGACACATCAACCTCTGGTCATTAAACCAGAAAATTAAATTTTTTATTCTAGTGATACTTTATGAATCTTGCTTGAGGCTCAACTACAGAACTAAACTCAGGATCCGAAAGAATGTTATGCCATTTAGTCTACTACCATGCTTAAGAACTATTGACTTGAGGGTAGTTTCTTCTTTCGCTGTCCATTTTTACTTAGGGACACCCATTAAAAAAATTCTAAAACCTCCAATGAAAGAAAATATAAACAATTAGAATCGTAAAAGATCAAACACTTATATCATATTTAGGATTACTAAAGGTCCGTTCAACAATGCTTCTCCGGCGGCTATTGAAGTGCCCACGGGAGAAGCAATGTTGAACAGGTACAAGCAACGCGTGTTCTGAGTATTCCCCTGCCTAATTTAACGCCCAAACGGGCGTTTCTCTGTAACTGGAAAATTCAGCTTTTCCTGTTCAAACGGGCGTTGAAAAACCTTTGGTGACTGCAACCTAAGTATCACTGGATATGTAATCATATTTAGGCTGCAGCCTAAAGGATTAAATTATCATTATTTTAACTTAATAATTTTATATATTTAGGAAGGATTAAATTAAGATTTTATCATTTAAGAGGGCTAAAATACAATTTAACTATTATATTTTTAAAGCTTCAAAATTTTAAAGGTTAAATTTATTGAATTATTTTTAAATTAGAATTAAATTGATATAATGTATAAGTTTTGAGGACTGAAATTTTTACTATACCCTGCTATGTCACCACTTCAGTTAGTTTTTAACGGAATCTTAACGGTCAATGACCTAAATAAGAAAGAAAAGTAACGTTAATGACGATTTTACCAAACAAATTAATTTGATGACCAAAATAAGAAAGAAATAATAGTTTGATAGCTTCTGATGTAGTTTACCCTAAAGTTTTTTATACAATTCTAATATTTACCGTAGGCAGTAGGTCAACTGCACCGTAATATTTCTATATAGGCATTGCAAAGTGGGGACCCAGCTGAAATCTAACTAAAAGCTGGCAATGAAAATATGGTGAAAAATAAAGGGGTAAGAAATGTGGGTCCCTAGTAGCCAAAGCATTAAAAAACCTGGGATTCCGATTTCCTGCAACTAAAACGGAAGAACGCATGCCATTCTGTTTTTTTTATTATTAAATAGAGATATTATAATTTTATATTAAAATTTAAATTTATTTATAATAAGATAATATGAATACCTTTAACAAATAGATATTTGCCATTTCATTTCTTTACCGATGCATGATGTAAGTTAATGCGTAGTGTCTAAATGTTCCATTTGTCACAATTTTTTTTGGCAACCCTTTTGCCTTCAATCATCTACATAATCTAGGCTGATGCATCTTTCATGCTCGTGTCGGCGATGTTTAATCTATATATAGTATATTGTCACATTTGTCTAATTAATAACATTAGTTTAACGATTTAATAATTTAATAATATTTTATTACTCTTGAATTCGAATCCCATCGATTCTCTTTTTTTTTTTTTCTCTTTAATTCCCACCGATAATGTAACGTTTAATAATACATATTACAAAAACATATTAGTTGAGAGGGTTTGCCCCAACGGTTGGAGTGCCAGCCCTCCTTCCGCCAATAAAGTAACGTTTAATAATACATGTTATCAAATCCCTCTTAGTTGCATACTTTCTTTTTTATTTACTTGTTTTGATTTTGTTGATTGGTTAAATTTATTAAATTTAAAATAATAAAATAAAAGAAACGATAGGACACGTGTTACGATCTGATTGGTAAATTAATTTTATTGATATAAATTAAAATTGAGACTAAATCGATAAAATATATAAACAAAAATGATTAAATATATAATTATACAAATTTATCAAATGGTAATGTCATCACTTTCGTCTAGAGTTAACGGTTAGTGGCCTGGTTACCCTAAAAAATAACTTGTAATAAACCCGAATTTAACAAAAAAAAATTAACTGCATTACCGATTACATTTGATTTTTTTTTTTAAATTCAACAAGTAGTGAAATTAAATTCGTGAAAATAAAAGGAGGAGAAATAAATCCGAATACATGAAAAGTAAAGAAAGTTTGAGTATATTTTAACCAACTAATAACAAAAATAAGATAATTATTAAAAGAGACGGGGATTTTTTTCCTCTTGCACATGATACATGTTTTCTTATTATAAAGTTCCTCCGCTCTTATTATACCTCCCTAGTTCTTGTTGCCCTATGAGGTTGAAACCAAATCCAAACGCATTTTTGAAGATTGTTGCATAACATCTACGATTAACCGTGTCATGTTAAGATAAGAAGATCCACCCACTTCTACAGCTTTCTTTGCCTTCTCTCTTAACTCTTTAACTCGTTTTCTTCTCTCAATTCCTTCGTTTCCTTCATCCATCAATTGCTCTACCGCGTTTCGAACATGTTCTTTCTTCAACATGAACCCAGATTTCTCATCGCCCCAGGTCGTAGGCGTATCGACCCCCATGCTTACTCCGATGTTCAGTAATTGTACTACGAGTTTCTCATTGGTAAACTGGTCTGCAAAGAGTGGCAATGTTAACAACGGGACGCCGGCCGAAATGCCTTCGATTGTTGAATTCCAACCACAATGTGTTAAGAACGCTCCTACAGCCGGGTGTGACAAAATCAGTACTTGAGGAGCCCATCCCATTACTACAAGTCCTCTTCCTTTTGTTCTTTCCTCTAATCCGTCCTCTTTAATCCACTCTGCCACTTGGTTTGATATGTCGTTGTTTCCTCTTAGGACCCAAATGAATGGCTTGTTTGATGCCTCTAAGCCTAACCCCAACTCTTTAAGTTCCAGGGGTTTCATCGTGCTGCTGCTTCCGAGACAAGCGTATATTACGGAGCCGGTTTCTTGAGAATCAAGCCACTCCAGACATTGTTGCTCGTCGATTGAAGCTTTGTTACCTCTTCCAGCCTTGTCTGATTCGTTTTTGAGGGTTAGTGAAACCGGACCGATGCACCATGTTTTCGTTATCTTCGCAAACTCTTCGACATACGACAGCTCCAGCTCTTCGAAGCTGTTTACGACGACCCCATACGATGCTTCGTTGGCTTCGTCTATCGGAATGAAAATGTCCTTCCACGCTTCGTCGTGGTTAATTGGGAGCTGGAGTTTAGTGAATTCGACCCTTTCATTCAAGCCTGGCACCGCGAAGCATTCGTGATCGGATGTTACGGTCTTGAGAATCTTGGAGGACTTTATGTTGTGAATACAGAGAAAACAGAAGCAACATGTTCCATGGAACCATATCCTCGGAATCTGAAACTTGGTAGCAACTTTGAGAGTATAATATAGACATATGTCCGAAATGATGCAACTCGGGCGTGGTGTTAGCTTCTCAAATGCTTTCTCCACTGCCTGGTCCATACTGTTTGCCGCATCAAAGAACTTGTACATGTCCTCCATTGAATGTATCATGTCTACATTCTCAACCCCGTCCGCCAGTCCAAATTCTTCGCCAGGGAATCGGAGCTGCTCTAGACGGATAGGGTGGCCTAATTCGAGGGCTCGATCGATTGTTTTCCGGACTCTGTCTGCATTATGAGGTGTCGTAACAATCGTGACGATCACGTGACGCTCTGCCAACAACCGTGCGATGTCGACCATGGGGATCAAGTGGCCTTGGGCCATGAAAGGGAACAGCACAAAGTGGGGCTGGTGGGATTGGGAACCCATGGAAACGGGAGTAGAAAAGAATGGAAGAGTGGAAAGTGAGGAGGCAAGTGTGGAGTTCCATTATATTATATACATGGCTGCTGATGCAAGACCATGCGTAAGGTTAGATCAGTTGCTTGATCGGCACATTTTTCTGGAGTGTTGGGCTTCCACATGAGTGGAATCTTTTTTTGTGCTTCTCAAGTAAAACCCCACACACCAGGGGACAAAACCAGTCAACCATATCAGGCACAATATCTAGTCAACGACTCCAGTACAGTGTTTTCAAATATTGATATTACTTGAAGTCCAAGCCTTGGAAACTTATCTAGAAGTTTATTATTTAATTACTTCATTATTTTCAATTTATTTATTTATTAAAATATATTAAGTTCCATTGTATGATTATAGTTTTAAATATTTTCATGTCTTTTTTATAATCTTTGTTCAAAACATAAGCTAAAATATTAACTTTTCAAATGTCAAAATAGTTATTTTAGCCTAAACAGGATTAAACTAAAATATATAATTTTGGCACGAATGACACTTTACTATTTTCTTAACTTTATATTTTTAGTTCTTAATTTATTGGTGGTGATGTTAGTTTTAGTGCTGGTCGCCACCGCAGATAGTTTTTCTTTTATTTTTATTAAGTTTTTTATTTTTTATATTTTGATATTTTTCTAGTGTGGCATATTTTTCTTTTGTCTTTGTGGCACGCTTCTGCCTTACGACACGTTATCGTCTACCGTTGTGTTAGATCTGTGTTCGTGGATACATTTTTTACGACGTTTGACTCTGATTTATGAATTGTCGGTGGTCTTCAATAGTTTGATCCCCGTTTGTAGTTCGTTTGCCGATACAGTCAGATCTATTTTATGAGGCAACCTCCAAGATTGTTGGTTTTGCTCACCACTCATACTTCAATCCTGATGCGTGTAGGTGGATGGAAACAAAAAGTCTTGCTCTTTGCTTCTATTTTTCCGGTGTTTATCTTTATTACTGTTTTGCAACCCACTGGAGGTGTTTTGCTGGTCTGATGTTTTATTTTTTAGTTTTTTTTTCAATTTAGATTTATTGTTGTTTTTTATTTTTTCTGCTACAATTTTATTTTTTTGGATTGTTTTTTCTATTTTGATTTTTAATAAAATTCAACCGGTAATTGTTAAAAAGGACTAAATAATAAATTGTATACCAATGGGGTTGGTATCGCTTAAACAAGTCTCGAGTTTGAGGTCTTGCGTATGCAAAAAATTTCTGTTAGGAGACTCGCTCACTAAAATCAGGTATACATCGCGAATCAGTCATAATTAATCAGGGCAAAGCCCTAGAACTAAAAGGTCAACCAAATAATAATAATAAATTATATCATTTAAGGGGTTATAGCCTCTACCAGATCTTCAAGATGGGAACTTGATTTTTTTTTCCATTAAGAGTATAAATTATAATATACACTTAAAGCTCCTTTTCATTTCAATAAGCTAAGATCAATTAGCGAAGAATATTTAAAAAACTTTTTTTTTTATTTTAAGTCATGATTTTGAAAATTGATACTATCACAAAATATAATTACTAAAACAATTCATTTTTTAAATCAACCTTATTCGATTGTTTAGATTTTATTAACTATGATCACTTTTAATTTTAAAAATAATCTTTTTTCTAAATAAAAAAATTTAAAACAAACATTTAATATATTTATCAAATTAAAATTGAGATTAAACTTTAGCTTTTGCTATAAGTAATCTATTGATATGTATTTTAGTCACGGTAAAACATCTTTGTTTGCAGTTGTTTTAAGAACATCTGAAGATGATATGATGTCAAAGCACGTAGCTTGGCTTCATTTACAAATTTAATATGAAGGGTTTTTCTTTTCCTAAATTACTCAAACTAAATTATTGCAAAAAATTTCTTTCTTTCCCCTACAAAAAATAGTAAAACTATATGCGTTGTCACTAATGTTTTAGTAAATTTTTATTTTTTTCACTAATGTTTGAAAGGTTATATTGCTGTCAATAATATTATCGATTTATCACAAAATGATCATTATGATGTTTACTTTTGGTGTAGATGGGGTGACATGTTAATAAAAAGGGTTAATATCAAATTTGACCCCTAAATTATAGCTAAAACATAAGCTTGTGTCTGTTCTTAAAAAAAAACCATCAATCTTTAAGCATTTGTAACACGCCTAAATTTCCGATGTCAGAATTTCGTCGACAACAACATCAAATTTGGAAAATTTTCAAATTGTGAGTCCCACATTAATTCATTTAATACGGTCCCAACATGAAATTATCTAAAAAAAAAAGCTTCAATTGAATTATGGGTTCAAACATAGTATTTTTTTAAAAAAAACTTTTATTTTAAGTCATGAATTTGAAAATTGATACTATCGGCAAGATTAGGAGCATGTGTAATTCTATCACTGGTCTGCGGATAAATGGTCATTGGGGACATGGCCAGCAAGGTTGATACAACATATTCAGGCTGAATTTGGTAGGCATTTTGCTCAGCATAAAGTTGCTGGTTCTTTTGAGTGTGCACTCAATTTTCGAATCCTTAGTGCTGCGCAACGTGAATCGTTGGGAGAAAATACAGAGGGCGATATGGAGTAGTGATGAGGCTAAAACGTCTGGTCCAGATGAATTCATTTTTGAATTACAATCTTTCTATGCAACAGGCAGGTTGCCAAGAGGGTTGAACTCCACTTTTGCGGTGTTAGTTTCAAAGAAGGATAGCCTGTTAGAAATCAGTGATTTTAGGCCGATTTGTTTGCTAAACTCGGCTTATAAAATATACTAGCTAAGGTACTGGCGACCCGATTTCAAGAGGTGGCGGGTTCTTTAATCATTGATACGCAAACTGCGTTCTTGAAAGGGCGACAAATAGTAAATGGTGTTCTTCTGGTAAATGAATTGGTTCATTCGCTGCGACATGACAGTTCCACGTCTGGGGGTGTTTTGTTGAAACTGGATTTCGTAAAGGCATATGATTGCTTGAATTGGAATTTTTTAGATCAGATTTTAGCACGAATGGGATCTGGGGCGAAATAGAGGGAATGGATTAGTATTTGTGTTGGGACAGCGCGTTTGTCGGTGCTAGTAAATAGTTGTGCTACAAAGGAATTTGACATGAAACGGGGAGTTCGACAAAAGAATCCTTTGTCGCTTAATTTATTTGTTGTTCTCGCGGAGGTCTTACACCAATTTCTTCTTTGTGCCAAGGAGAAAGGTTGTATACAAGATGTGAAAATTACGTCTGAATTCGCGTTGTCACATTTGTAATTTGTTGATGACACATTGATCTTTTTGAGAGGGAATATAGAGGATGCACGAATGTTGAAAAGAATCATGACGTGTTTCCATTATTGCTTTGGGTTACAAATTAACTTTTCTAAATCATGTTTATATGCAATCGGTGTTGAGTCCGATATTGTATTGGGTATGGCGGCGTGCTTGGGATGTGGAATTGGTGAGCTACCCTTTATTTATTTGGGATTACATATTGGAGCTAATCCGAAGAGTATGCCAATGTGGGAACCAGTAATACAGAAATTTAGCAGTTGATTGAAGGGTTGGAAAGATGGATCGCTATCATTTGCTACTTGTTTAGTCTTCATTAACTCAATCCTATCAGTATTGTCGTTGTATTATATGGGCATTTTTGTGGTGCCGAAGGGAGGGGGTGATAAAGAGAATTGATCGTATTCGTAGATATTTCTTGTGGGTGACACGGAATTAAAGCGTAAGATGAGCTGAGTAAACTGGGAGACGGTATCTCAACCGAAGAAGTTTGTCGTGTTGGGGTAGTTAATTTGCATATTCGCAATTTGGTGATGCTTGCTAAATGGGCATGGCTGTACGCTTTTGAGAAGAGTTCTCTGTGGCGTTCACTGATTGTGGCAAAGTATGACGAACAAGTGTTTTCGTGGCGTTATAATTTTGTTGGGAGGAGGACAATGTCCGTGGTATGATGTCAGATTGTCGAAGTACGATAGGATGGTTGTGTGGAACGTTTTATGGGTGTTGGTCGTCTTGCATGGATAGTAGAAAATGGGTTGTGTGTTCTCTTTTGGCACGATGTTTGGTGTTCAGATGTGACCCTATGCAAGTTGTTTTTGCGCCTGTTTTGATTGGCCATACACAAATTGCCTACAATTGCAGACTATATTCGGCAAGGTTCCCTGGAGCATGTAGAGTGGCTTTCATTTTTTGGTTGCGACTTGAGGTCATTTGAGGTACAATATGTGGAGAATTTGCGTGCTTTGATTCATTCATATACGCGTCATCGACACCGTGAGGATAAGCTGATTTGGTGTCCGAATGTGAGAGGGGTGTTCTCGACGAGAAATTTGACCCATTTAATGAATTCGTTTGGTTTGGATTCAGGGGATATGAGTTGTTTTATGGTTTGGAAAGTAGCTATATCGCTGAAGATATAATGTTTGTTATGATTCATATTAATGCATCGCCTTCCTACTTTATGTTTTCTAAGAGATCGGGGTATGCCGTTAGGGGATGTATCGGTTCGATGTGAATGGTGCGAGGAAGGTGAAGATGACATGGAGCATATTTATACTCTTGTAGGTTTGCGAGCTGTGAGAACTCGGGTATGGTGATCGGAGATGGTCTTTGTGTGAGGGAGAACAGTGGTTAGGGATTTGATGATTAGGAAAGAATAAGAAATAGAGAACAATAATCTGAATTTTTTATTAAAATGTAAATTGATTGAATTATCCCAATATATCAACCTATTACATTGCTGGGTATTTATAACCCATATCCAACCTAATCAGAAACTGCCCAACAAACTCTGACCCACCTATTTAACAAACTAACAACTAGTTAACTACTGCTTACAACTTATTTCTAACACAAGCAAGATTTGGGAGTTGTTTTTCAGTTGGTGGCAGATTTACTTTGTTCGTTCGATCTCAGTTAAGGACTTTATTGTACAGGGATATGGGGGTTGCTTTTCAGGCATGTTAATGTAGTGGTGGATTGAGGGATGTGCTTCAGTACTTTGCTCACTAATGGCTCACTCGTAATGAACATATATTTAATAAGAAAAAGATTGATGTGTGATGAGCTATTTCTCTTGATTAAATTACGGGGTTTCTATTGGATTATGGTGTTATTGGGGGGAGACTTTAATATTGGAGTCACAATGGTGGGAATGCCTTTATTATGTTTGCCGACGTGCAGGGGTGGGGTTGTTCGTAAGGGGCTGGTTTGGGATCCGCCACCTTTGCGTGCAATAAAATTTAATGTCAACGGCTACGCACGAGGTAAACCTGGGCCTGCAGGTTGTTGGGTGTCCTATGAGATACTGAAGATCGTGTGTTGGCGATGTTTTTAAAACCGTTAGGGGTGATAGATGCTAATATGGTTGAATTACGAGCTATCGCTTATGCTTTGGACATGTTGGTAAAGTCGGAGTGGTGTTCTACTTCGTCTATAATTATTAAATTTGACTCGAAGGTAGCAGTGATTTGGGACTTACATCACCTATGACATCCTTGGAAATTATGCCATTAGTTTGATCAAAGTGACGAAGCTTGTCGTGTTCTACCATATGTATGTTTCACCAATACTTTTCGTGAGCCAAATGGTTTTACAGATGCCTTGACAAAAGGAGGCGTTGACAGGTCCGCTTAGTTTCGTGCTTTCCTTTAATGGTGCTGCATTTGTTGGGTGTGGAGATCTATAGGGGTAATGTCTAATTTGTTGTGGATATGTACTGTAGTTTGGAGGGGTCTGGCATTTTGGAAGTGGTGGGTGCGCCTGTGTTGTGCCTAGAGCGTTGAGTTTATTGGTCTGAGTGATGTGTTGGTTTGTATAGCTCCCGTATTTGCTCAGGGTGCTTATTTGGTTCGTATGTTGATTCGTGTTTGATGTTTGTGTCCGATGCTCCATCATCATATGTACTATTTCCCCTATTTAAGTTTAGAGTTTTTTTAATGAGCACATGATGATATCTTCTTATATGATTTACCGTTAATAAAAATCATACATCATCGAGCAAAAAAATTATTTTTTTTAAATCAACCCCATTCGATTGTTTATATTTTATTAAGGGTAAAGTACACAAATGGTAACCATTTTGATGGCCATTATGTAATTTTTGAATTTAGTGACAATGTGTGTACTTTACCCTTTTATTAATTATGATTATTTTTAATTTTAAAAATATTTTTTTTCTTAATAATTTTTTTTGAATAATCTTAAAGTAGTTACAAAGTAGTTAGTATCCGTCCATATGTATTTTGAAACCTTTGACAATGCATGCATACCTTGTAGGCAAAGAGATTTAAACCCGGATCTCCTAAGATGAATATCATCCGTTTTTAACTAGGACTACTTGTTGGGTTCTCTCAATAAAAAATTTTAAACAAACATTTAATATATTTATCAAATTAAAATTGAGATTAAACTTTAGCTTTTGATATCAATAGTCTATTGATATGTATTTTAGTCACGGTAAAACATCTTTGCTTGTCGTTATTTCAAGAACATCTGATGATGATATGATGTCAAAGCCTGTAGCTTGGCTTCATTTACAAATTTAATATGAACGGTTTTTCTTTTCTTAAATTACTCAAATTAAATTATTGCAAAACATTTCTTTGTTTCCCCTACAAAAAAATAGTAAAACTATATCCGTTGTCACTAATGTTTGAAAGGTTATATTGCTGTCAATAATGTTATCAATTTATCACAAAATGATCATTATGATGTTTATTTCTCTTTTCTTGATGAGGTGACATGTTAATAAAAAGGGTTAACATCAAATTTGACCACTAAATTATAGCTAAAACATAAGTTTTTTTTATTCTAAAAAAATTAACCCTCAATCTTTACAAATTTGTAATACGCCCTAAATTTTCGATGTCAGAATTTCGTCGACAGCAACATCAAATTTGGAAAAAATTTAAATTGTGAGTCCCACATTAATTTATTTTAATATATGGACCATCCCCAACATGAAATTATCTAAAAAAAAGCTTCAATTGAAGTATGGATTCAAACATAGTATTTTAGTTGATGTAAGTGCATTTCTATGTGTGAGTTTGAATATCGATATGTTTAGGGCTTGTGATTAGCACTTATTTGCTTTGAAAATGTTAAACGATAAATATGGATGAATTATGAGACATGAGGTATGTTGAAATATGTTTCTTTTTCAAATATATGTTTCAAGCATGTTTATTTGGTATATGATGTGGAAATATAGGAATTGATATGCTTGTTTGCCATTTTGGCTATACAAATATGTTTTGATGCCATTTGAGCCATATAGATATAATGTAATTGTTATTTCGATATTGTGAATATGTCTTGCACTCATCATGTTATGGTAATGAGATGTACATGAACATGCCATATGATAATATGATTAAAATGTAATTTCAACCTCGAAAACTTGTGGAACTCGTTATATACAACTGTCATGCCATAGAATCACGTGCACTATACAGCCAACCTTGCACTCTGCACTATACGGATTTATGATTAAAATGCTTGATGCCCTCTCTCATGCATGGAGGTTCGGATGTAGAAGGGTCATACTAAGGACAGACAATATGGAGGTGGCGAGTATCCTCAATCACTCATCGAATACGTTAGCCAGGAATGCTCTGGTCGTTACCATCCATGAGTTACTATCTCGGCCTTGGATGGTTGAGGTACATCGGATTGATCGTCGCTTGAATAGGGCCCTTGATTGGTTAGAGAGGCTGAGTCGTGGGGGTGTCCTCTTGCTGAATCTGTCTTTGAGGAGCCGCCGGCAGGGATCATTGATTTGCTCTAAGAGGAGGCTGATTTGGCGAACTAGCTTTATGATATGTACTGCATTACCAAAAAAAAAAATACTAATTTTAGCTCAAATTCATGAAACTTTATGCCAAATGATATATGATTTACTTGAATATGCTCAATGGATATATGCATATTGGTTATTTCGATGTGCCTTGATTAAATATACATTTTGTATGATTTTTATAGTGTTGTGATATATGGGGTAAACTACATAAATAGTCCATCGATTATAGGGTGCTCTTTTTTGTTGAGTCCTTCGACTATGAAAAGATATAAAATAATCTTTCGACTTAAAAAATGTAACAAGTTGGTCCTGTACTGTTAAAAATTTAACGGTTGATGACGTGGTGGTTAACGAAAAATAGTATAATAACATATTTAGTCTTCATATTTACACATTCAATCAATTTAGTTAACGAACATTTTTGTTTTTAAAAATAAGGGTAAACTACATAAATGGCCACCAAACTTTTAGGGTGTTTTCATTTTGGCCACCAAACTTTTAAAACTTGCAATAAAGTTACTAAACTTTTAATACGTTTTCATTATGGTCATTGCTATTAAGAAAATGTGAAGTGGCACGTTAAAGTGTATTTTAGCACTATTCATCTTCTTCATCACACTGCCCTCCATTTCTTCAAAACTGTCCATATTCTTCATCACTTAATAGTACTCGGATCATTGAAGGCGTCATCGTCCAGCGTTCTGTCTATCACCGTCGTCATTAAACAATCCAATTACATTTACAACGGTGAAAATATTTTTGGGGTATCCAGGTAAAGAGCTCATCAACTCTCTCCATTCTTCCTCTGCTTTGAGACTATCTGTAGATGCTTGATCCCAAACAACATTTAAATGGATCAAAAGGAAAAAATATAACACAATCATGTTATACAAGTTACAAGCAAAGGAGGCCTAAGAAAAAATTTCAAAGAACCAAACAAGAAACTTGAATGGGGTTGAAGAAGATAATTTTTTTTTACAGATGCCTTAAAAAGACTTCACTCCCAAATAATTCAATTATATGGTAGACTTTTTCTTTCGATTTAATCGTGATTTTGTTTTGCGTGATAGATTGTTGGTGTAACGCCTCGGTTTTGGGCCTAGATGTTAACTAGGTCAGATAGACGGTTCGATGAACCGGATTAGAGGATTCAAGTTGGTTTCAGGATTAATTCATAACAAATATTTTTAAAGGAGTTAAAATATGGGAAAATATTTTAAAATCTTTATTTAATATATAAATATATATGGTGAAATCTATTTTGGAAAATAAGTTTTGGAAGAAAGACATTTTATGGTAGTGACTAAAATGTAAAGATTGTAAAATCTATTTTTCTAGGGACTAAACTGTAAAGGGTCAAAACTTTGAATCTTTATGGAGCTTTTTACCCAAAATCTAATATCATACTATCTCCTTTAAATTGGCTACTTTAAATGATTTTGAAATGCCATAAATGAGCTTGGAGACTTAATTGGATAATTAAAAGCTTAAAATAAATTTGACGTAACTAACTTTTCTCCAAAAGATTTTCTCTCCAATTCTCTCCAGTCAAACACTTTTTCCTTCTTCAAAATCTCCAGGTAATATCTTATTTTAACTAATCTTTTGATTTCAAGTGAGTTTATAATGATTTTCCATCAAAATCTTATTATTTTCTCTTTGTTTTCTTATGTAAATCTATCTAATTAAGGGGAAAGTCATCAATTAGAGGTGAGGTTCGTCTTTCCCCTCTAATACAAGGTTCTTTACTGAAATTCCCAAGTTATTGGTCCTTTACATGTGTTTTCTAATGAGATTTTATGGTTATAATGGAATTAATTGGTTTAATTGAGGTTTAATTGTGAAAATTGATGAGATTTTGAATTGGATCTGATTTGCTATGTTCTTAATTGTATTGCAACGTGATTTTGATGTTTTATAATGTTAATAAGTGGGTTTTGACATTGGAATCCCGAAACTATATGAATCTCTAATTTTCTAGGTTGTTAGTTATGAATTTTTGAGGAGTTGTGGGTGTTTAATGAATGATGGAGGTATAAGGATGATGTTAATGTGTTTCTAGATGTTAATTGATAGATGAGATCCTTAGGTTGTGGCTGGGTAAAGTTTGTGAGTTGTTTGGTGATGTTTTTGGTTAGTATGGAAGGGTAATTGTTTGAGAATTGATGAGGATTGTTGCAATTTGGTGTTGTTGGGTTGTGAATGCATTATGATGCGTTAAAACCTCTGTTTTGTGATGGTTAAAACAAGGGAGGTTGGTCCTCAAGCTTGAACGGACGTTTCGAAAGCTTTGGAGGCGTGTTTAACGTATCGGCAAGTGAGGCTTTGCATTTCTGTGAGTGAGAATGTGTTTTACAGCTTTTCAAAGGTTTGAAAGTTGTGTTTGAGGGTTTAGATCAAGCTTGAAACACTGGTCTGAGCTCATAAGTAAGTAAAGGATGAATTTTCTCTCGAACTCGATTTGGCAATTGATTTTTATGCATTTGTTTCAATGAATTGATTACTCGCTGTATATGCATGTATTGAGCATGGTTTAATGCTTGAAATTGATTAAATAATAATGATGAAGCATTTTGGGTTAATGCATGTTTTGATAATGTTTTTGAACATTGATTAATGCATGGATGATGCATTGGATAAATGATTTTGATGATGCATATGAAAACAGTGAGTTGATGTTAATGAAACGAATTATATTGGCAAGTGATGGTATGAATAGATTTTGGAAATGTTATCGAATATAGTTGGCCGGCCATAGGATTGATATGCACTATAAAAATTTGATTTAGATGTTGAGGGGTTTAGATCCAGAATACCGAAAACTCTATCCAAGTACCCTAACGGTTGAAGGGTTTTAATCTTTGTACTGAAGACTCTCGTTAGTTGGTTATACATCTAGCCAATGAGTTGTGCCGATGGGTTTATGTGTACCGAAGACTCCACCACGGGTGTCACGATAGTGAAGGGGTTTATGGGTACTGAAAACTTCCGTGTGTGAACCTTGAGATGCCGATAGATTGTATGTTAAGTGTTGGGGAAGCACTTGTTGAATCCGTGTATCTAATGTTATATCTTGTAAAGAAGAATTTGAATAATGATCACTTGTAAGCCAATATAATTGATGATGTATCATGGGATGGACTATGATGTTTAGTGTTGGTTCGAACATGTTTTTCTCTTTAAGCCTTGTATTGGTAGTATGCATGGGAAAGCTTAAATTGAGGGTAGCGAATGAGACTTTGCTATTGATCCATAATACATGTTGCATATGGTTTAATATGCATGTTTTGGATATGTTAGGAGCATGATTTGATAAGGCATGATGTTGAAATGATGTTTGCAAAGTATTTTGGAAAGTGGTTTTTCTAAAAGGATTGTAAAATGGTTTTAAATGCATTGATTGTGTTTTGTTTTTGGAGCACTCCTCACAAAGCCTAGTGTGCTTACGCTCTCTTTTTCAATCAATGCAGAGAATTAGAGGTTGAAGGCAACGAGCAAGTGAAAAGAAATCCAAGAACTTGTGTTTGCGAAAGTACGATTACAAAATAGACTTGTAGTAATAAAGGCAATGTGGTCGTTTGTTGTTTGGGAGAGTTGTTTGCTAAACCCCCTGTTTGTGCAAGTTTTAAATGTTGGTTTGGTTTAATAGGCCTAAAGTGCTTGAGATGTGTTTGGAAATTATGTTTGAATGTTGATTAGGAAGCATGCCTCTAGATGATAGGGATAAATGTGTTAGACTTGTTTGGATTACTTAAAATGTTGGAATGTTGATGTCAAGCATGCTTTTGATGTTATATATTGTTTAGGAGATGTTTGAAGTTGATTGAAGTGAGCCAAAGAGTCATATGTTAGACCTAGAGGTTATTACAGACCATTGCATACCGGTACGAGTACCCAAGGATCAATATGCGGGGTCTAGAGGGGTTCATTTCATTGAAATTTAACAAAGGATATTGGTACGCCTAGCCACCGTATCGGTACGCCTTGATGAATTTTTGTACTGGTGTCGGTATACAAGTTTGAGTACCAATACACCCCCTTCATTTTTAATGAGTTGTACCGATACGAGGGGTACCGTATCAGTACGCGCTTTGGTCACTAGAATTCTGAGTTTTGACAAACCACGAGGGGGATCGGTACGGGGTCAAGATCGTACGATACAAGTGGGTCAACACACCGTATTGATATAGATGTACATGTATTGGTACGATTAGCCATTATGTTTGTTAAACCATATCGGTACAGACTTGCCCATATCGGTACGCCCAGTTGATTTTGTGCATATCAGTTTGCTGATGTTTGGAAATCTTGCAGTTTAGTCCCTGAATGTTATGTATGCAATTGAATGAATTCAAATAATTGTTTTGGGCTGGAATTTAACATGTGAGCATGGAACTGGACTAATAAAGGACTGGTAACCTAAATTTTAATAAAGACCCCATAATTTGTGAAAATTATGTTTTGGTCCCTAATGTGCATTTTTGAGCAATTGAATCCTGTTTTGAAATCTGATTTCAATGTAACGTTTCTGCTGAAACATGTTCACCTTAGGAAATTAATTTGAGGCATTTAGACAAGATAAAAAAATGGATCTGGTTTAGATTATTAGCTCAGGTTTGCTTGGGAAAACCTAATATGATCATCTTAGTTCGATTTCGGCTAGGCCGGGCTAAGGGGGTTACATTTGTTGGATCTGAATATACACTTCGTGCAAAGCTAACATTTTCACAGGAATCGCATGGTATGCGTTATCCATATTTTAGTTGTTGAAAGAATATTTTTTCTAAATATTTTTTCTTTTTCACATGATCTATTCAATTTATAAAATTTGTCAAGTTCCTTTCTCATTGATGATATATTTATATTTCTTCTGATCTATTTAAATGCTACTTGGGATCAAGCATCTGCATATAGTCTCACAGTAAAGAAAGAGTGGAGAGAGTTGATGAGCTCTTTAGCTACATACCCCAAAACTATTTTCACCATTGTAAATACAATTGGATTGTTTAATGACAACGGTGATCAAAAAAACTTCAGACGATGAATTGAGTATTATTAAGTGATGAAGAATATGAATAGTGTTGAAGACGTTGAGAGTATAATTAGAATAGTTAGTTGCTTTAGTTAGTCTGTTAGACAATTTGTTAGCAGTTAGTTAGCATTGTATTTATCACTATATAAGTAGCTCTTTGTATCTAATTTCTTAATCAAAAAAAGAATTATTTTTCCAATTTCATCTTTTAACATGGTATCAGATGCTGAGTTGGGTTATAATATTAGGCTATGTTTTTGGGCTTTCATTTGTAACTACTTTTCCCCAAATTCGTGTTCCCTAATATCTTTTTTATTCTTTGACGATTACTCTTTTCTCTCAAATTTGTTTCTGTCATTATATCACCGGCGGATGCCACAACCGTCGATTCCAACAATATTCTTTATCTTCATCCCTCAGATACTTGATAGTTCTTTAAAGAACATGTATTTTCCCTCAATTTATAGGTCTTATTGTCCCCGCATTGCATCCATTACATTCATTTTTCCATTTTCATGCCTATTTATGCATATTTTCCAACTTAGTTCTCGTGGCTCGAGTTTTATATATTTCTGCCTATTTTTGCCTTGTTGTTGCTGCATTCCTAATGTCCCTACCGAGTTTGTTTTCACCACTGCAGCCAGTTCGACACTACATCTGCCAGCTGTTCAGGATATTTAAGGATAAGGATGAAAATGCCAACTATCCAGTTTGTTACAACAAATTTTGTACAACGCCTGGCATACAAATAACCTGCAGGACATGTGTCCTTCCTTGGGTGGCCTATAAAAGGACCATTTTGGAGGAAAGAGAAAGTCACGCCATTTTTATTTTTCATATCATCTTCAACCTTCGAGCTTTTACCCTTCTCTCATGGTGGCTTAAGCTTATTTTCAGAGATCCGAGGTGAAGTAAGGCAGATCTATCCAAGGAAATAAGGAGTCAAGTGCTGAAACAAGGAGATATCTTGTTATTTTCTTAAACTTCTCTTTATTTTGATGTTGTTTTGGAGATTTACTTGTATTTACACTCGTATTGACTATGGTTTAATTTTCTGGAGCTCATTGAACTTGTTTAAACTATTTTATTAGTTTAATACATTTTAGTATAGGCCTTTTCTTAAGCTTTAACTGTTGGATTTGATTTATGTTTTGCATGAGAGTGTTAAAACAAGCCACTGATATCGATGAATGTAGTGAAGAGTTAGATTAACAAGTTCTTGCAGCGAAAGTTGTTTGGATGCAACGAAAGTTGATCCACTCGTTCAAGGGGCTTTAAACTTGACTTACAATGAAAGTTGAAGCCGATCTTTATCCCTAAGTCGATGGTTGAGGGTTAAACGGAAGCTAATACTCAAGCTGACCACTACATCGCTGATTAAACCAATTCTTACCTCGTAGTGCACTTGATCTTTCTGCCGAGCTGAGCCAAGAAGATACAGGCTTTATTCTTATTATTCTCTATCTTTTATTACTTTTTGTTATTGCTACCACATTTAATCATTTACTTTTCTTTTTATTCTGTTTTTGCAACTACCATTTCACCCACAACTACTACTATCTCAGTATTGTATTGTAGTCACATAAGTATAAGCGTAATACACCATCCTCGTGGGATCGATATTCAAGCAAGATTTCCTTGTTTCTATTCTTGCATCGATAGTGTAGCTTGAACTAAATAGTGTGATGTTTTCACACTGATCAATATGTCTGGAACTTTTCTGGCCTCTCATCAGTTGACTAGAATTGATATGTATAGCATTCTCGCATAACTCTCATCGCCAAAAATAAACTAGGGTTTATCAATGGTTAATATCATCGTAATAATATTAAGAAATCTCTCCATCCTCTTTGGGAGCTGTGTAATGCTCTTGTTCTTTTATGGATCTTTAATACGGTCAGTAAAGAATTGTCAGCTGGCATAGTCTTCGCCTCAATTGCTGCGCTCATTTGGAAGGATCTGAAGGAGCAATTTGACAAAGTGGATGGCTCTCGCATCTTCTTTCTTCATCGCGAGATCGCCACTCTTGTTCAAGGTGTTTTCACTGTTTCATCTTATTTTACCAATTTAAAGTTGCTATGGGATGAATATAATTGTTTTGTCCCTTTTTCTTCTTGTGTGTGTGAAACTTCTCAAGCGAATCTACAAATTCTCCTCCAGTAACAATTATTTCAGTTTCTTATGGGCTTGAATGAAACGTTTTATGCACTTCAAAGTCAAATTTTCCTTATGAAACCTTTTTCATCAATGAACCAAGCTTACTCCATGATTCTTCAAGAGAAGAATCAGCGTGTTCATCTTTGTGGAATTTCTCATGTTCTTGAATCCACTGCGTTGTATATATCTAGACAATCTCGAAGGAAGTTCAATGGGCTTTGTAATGCCCTGGTTTGGGTCTAGATGTTTTGGGGGTTCGTTTTGAGGGTCCGGTAGATCGGTATTAGAGATTCGAGTCGGTTCGGGATTAAATCATATTAAATATTTTTGAAGGTGATAAAAATATGGAAAATGTTCTAAAATCATTATTTAATATGTTAATGATTTTGGTGGAATCCATTTTGGAAAATGAGTTTTGGAAATCGAACATTTAGGACTAGTGACCAAAATGTAAACTTTGAAAAATGTTTTAGTGTCTGTTTTGTAAAAAGGTCAAAACTTTGAATCTTTAAGGAGATATTTGCCCAAAGTCTAATATCAGACTTTATCCCTTAATTGGCTATTTTTAAAGTGGTTTTGGAAAATATAAATAGGTTGGAGAGAATTAATTTGATAATTAATTCTTTAAACAAAAATCACGTAACTAACTTTCTTTCAAAGTCTTTTCTCTCAAAATCTCTCCAGCCAAACACCATTCTCTTCTTCTAAATCTTAAGGTAAAATTATGTTTTCCTTAATCCTTTGATTTCAAATGATTTCTTGTTGATTGTTTGTCAAAATCTTATTGTTTTAATTTTGTTTTCTCATGTAAAATTATTCAATTAAGGGAGAAAGTATCCATTAGAGGTAATGTTCGTCCTTCTCCTCTAATGAAAGATTCTTTACTGAAATTCCCAAGTTATTGATCCTCTACAATTGTTTTCTAATGTGTTTTGATAGTTTAACTATAGAAAATTTATGTACTTATGGTTTAATGGTGAAATTGATGGATTTTCAAATTGGATCTATTTTGCTGGGTTCTTGATCAGATTAGATCGTGATTTTGATGTTTAATAATGTTAATAGCTTTGTTTTAACATTGTAATCCTGAAACTAGTTGAATTTCTAATGTTTAATATTGATAGTTAAGGGTTTTTGTGATGTTAATGGAGTTTAATCATTGCTGGAAGTAAAAGGATGTTGTAAATGTGTTTTTAGATGTTAATTATGAAGTTTCATGTATCGAATCGTTATATTGTGGCTGCGTTAGGATTGGAAGGTGTTTGAGGTTGATTTCGATGAATTTCGGATGGTTTTTGAGTGGGCAACTTGTGAGTTGCGGGTAATTGCTTTAAGGTAGTGGTTTGGATGCATATTTTCCTCTGGTTTTGCGTGGCTAAAACAGGGGATAGCCAAGGTGAAGTAGCTTAAAGTGGATCGTGGCTTGCCGGGACCTCGATTTGCATTAGCGAGTAAGGCGAGGTGTAATCGGTGAGTGGAAACAATTTTAAAAGTCTTTCAATGGTTTGAAAGTGGTTCTGTAAGTGTAGGTTAAGCTTGAAACACTTACCTAAGCTTGGAAGTAAGTTTCCATCTTTTGCTCTTTAATATTGGTTCAGATAGGAGCATGTCTAATTCATATTTTGGTCGTGAACATGGTTTGTTTACTTACTGTAAATGCATGATTTTGAGTGCATATGCAATGATTTAAAAGTATATGAAATGCTAGTGAGCATTAGTTTTCATTCTGGTCGGGAATGTGGTATTGCTTTGGCAATGTGGTTTGCATATGTGGTGATTTTGTATAATGCATTGTAAAATAGTGAGTAAATGGTTTTGTAAATGATATATTGGCTATGCGACATGATGAGAGAACATTTGGGTATAGTTGGCATGCCATAGGATAAAGTGCACTATAACATGTTTAAAATCGATCGGAGTTAGAGGTCCTTGATGCATAGCGGTCGGCTACTCGAATTATGATGTTATCACTTGGGTTGAGCGGTCAGTTCCCCTTGTTGATATCAATCTTGCGGTCGGCATGGTATGGTTATGATGGCGGTCGATCATCATAGGAGATTCGTGTATCCAATATGTAAGGTTAACGGTTCGGTTAACCAATGGTTAGCGGTCGGCTAATCAAGGATGGTGGTCGACTATCCGGGGTCACTATAATTGACAATATATGAAAGTTCATGTGTTGAACCTATTTTATAATGCTTTAGGATTTAAGCATGGTAATATGATTTAATTCTTTGGTATTGAAGCATGTGAATTGTAAATGATTTCGCATATGGTCGATATGCATGTTTGGATTTAGAATTAATGAAAATTCTTTGGTCGTTAAGCATAGGATTTATATATGATGTTGCATAAGGATCGTTATGCATGTTTTAGTAGGAAACAATGAAAATGCTTTGGTTGTTAAACATGTTTTGAAAACAAGTGGTTTTGGTTTTCAAATGGTTTTAAATGCATCATTGTTTTTATGAGCATCCTCACTAAGCATTTTTGCTTACGCTCTATTTTCTAAATGATGCAAAGCACTAGAGTTTGGGGTAGGATTGGCAAGGCAAAAGGCGATCGAAGACCTATATTATCTTTGAGTATGAAACTCGGTGTTACTTTCGATTAATAAGGCAATGTGTTCGCCATATTTTGGGGGATTTGTAATGATGTATTACCATGGTTTTTGTTGTGGTTTACATGTTGTGGTTTGATGATCTTTTGATGGATGAAAAGCGTGTTGGCTGAGCCATGCTGGTATGTGATGTTGCTAGGAGATACCTTGGATTGCATCTAGCTTGTGTTGGTTTGTTACAATGCTTTTATGATACTAGCATGTTTTGATCAAATGCTAGGGAGGTATTGGTTTGTTAACCATGTGGTTAATTGCCTATTACCGAGGTTTTAAAATGTTTTATAAGGTTGTCTTGGATTCTTTGCCGAATACTAGCCTAACTTTAATGTATTTTGATGCTTTTGTTAGCATGGCTCGATGTGAGACTCATTTGACGGCTGGTAATGGCGGGTCTAGGCAGAATAATGATGATGTGGGGAATCTTCGTAATACTTTACCTCTTCCTCCTCCATTGGTTCCTCCTGTTGATGCTGGGGTAGGTGATGTACCTCAGGCTCTACAAGGATCAGTTTTTAGTGATTTGATTTTGTTGATCCAAGCGATGACAGGAGCTTTTCAGGCAGCGATGGTTGGAGTACAAGTGTAAGCACCGACACCTACCGTAGTGGTTAATCAAGGTTTACCCTTGGAGCGTCTTCATTGTTTGAGAGGCGTAAAGTTTAGGGGTTTGAGCCTTGAAGCAGCCGAAGAATGGCTGAAGTGTACGATTTGTATTTCGAAATAGATAGATTGTTCTGATGCATGAAAGCTGGGTTGTATTGTGTCCCTGTTGCAGGGTGATGCTTACCACTGGTGGGTAACCATGTTTACTGGTGTTCTAGAGGTGGATGTGACTTGGGAGTTCTTTAGGAGAGCTTTCAAGAGGAAGTATTTTTGGTCCTCAGTATCTGGATGCAAGGAAGCGTGAGTTTATGTCGTTAACGCAGGGTGGCATGTCAGTTGCCGAGTATGAGGTGAGTTGTTCGCCCGAGAGTCATTTTTTGGGGCTCTAGCGTGGTTAGCGTTAGTTGGGTTTTAGACTGTTGGCCGATATGGCTATTTGTGGAAGCGTCGAATGTGCTAGTGACATTCGAGAAGATGACGTGTTGGGTATTCTCTAAATACCTAGTTTTGGGTAGTGGCCAGAGTGGTGGTGTTCTCGTGTACTGTGGTACCAAGAAAGAGTTTCGATCAACATTTAAGGGTTGCTAGAGTGTTTTTGATGTGTTGGAAGGAATATTGGTACCGAGAATATTATAAGTAGGTGTGGATATTGATCATACACAGTGCAAAAACACTTATATGTATATATTTAAATATGTCAGTACATGCATACATCTTTGGGCATGACATTAGAGGTTTTGCATTCATATGCATAGACATCTAGGATGACATATAAGGAATCACACATACATATGTCCACACTTACGAATAATTTCTCAAAGGCCAATGTAGTGTTAGTAACTAGTTATTTTGGGGTGACGGTTACGACATGAGTTTGCTGCGGATCTAATAGAATTGTCATTCTATGGTTTTGACGTTATTTTGTGTATGGATTGGTTAAGTGAGCACAAGGCAGTTGTGATTGTGAATCCTAAAGGATTTTCTTAAGTTTAGCTGATGATTACAAAGTTGTAGTGGTTGGCGAGAATGTGAAATTCTCGTCCAAATGTGAAATTCTCGTCCAATGTTGTTTTGGCTACACAAGTGGAAAAGTTGATGCAAGGAGCCTGTCAAGCTTATTTGGCTATCATGATGAATCCGAAAGTTAAGGGTGTTCAGGTGCTGGACATTCAGATTGTTTGTGTTTTTTCTGAGGTGTTTCTTGAAGAGTTACTAGGTTTACCGCCATATAGGGGGTAGAGTTTGGTATTGAGAAGTACTCAGGTACGACTCCTGTGTCCATTACTTCTTATCGTATGACACCGAAGGAATTGAAAGAGTTAAAGATGTAGCTTCAAGAGTTGTTTGATTATGGTTTTATCCAACCGAGTATTTCTATTGGGGTGCTCTAGTTCTTTTTGTGAAAAAGAATGATGGATCGATGCGTATGTGCATTGGTTACCGACAGTTGAATAAGTTGACGGTGAAGAATAAGTATCATTTGCCAAGGATTGATGATTTGTTTGATTAGTTTCGTGGATCGACGATGTTTTCTAAGATTAATTTGAGGCTAGGGTATTATCAATTAAAGATTAAGGATGAGTATGCGCATAAGACTGCGTTTCCTATGAGGTACGAGCATTATGAGTTCTTGGGGATGCCGTTTGGTTTGAAGAATTCCCTGGCTACGTTCATGGATATGATGAATAGGGTGTTCCATGAATATCTTGATCAGTTCGTCGTGGTGTTTATAGATGATATTCTTGTGTACTCTCGTACCGAGGAAGAACATGATCGGCATTTGCAGATTGTATTGCAAGTTTTGAAGGATAGTCAGATGTACGCTAAGCTGAGTAAGTGTGAGTTTTGGCTGAAGGAAGTGATGTTCCTTAGTAATGTTGTATGAATGTTAGAAGCATGTTTAAGTGTTTTGGAATCCAAAAATGCATGTTAAACCAACAAGTTTGAGCATTTCAGGCCAGGGCGTATTGATACGCGTGATACCGTATCAATAAGGGTCAGTGTTTTTAGGCATAGCGTATTGATACGCGGGAGACCGTATCAATACAAGTCAGTGTTTTCAAGCATAGTGTATTGATACGCGTAAGACCGTATCGATATGGGTCATTGTTTTTAGGCATAGCGTATCGATACGCGTGAGACCGTATCGATACGGGTTGATATTTCCAGGCATAGCGTATTGATACTCGAAGAAGTGTATCGATACGGGTTTGAACTACTGGAATCTGGAATTTTGAAAATGCACAGGTGTGTCGATACACTTGCCCATGTATCATTACGGGTAGCTGTTAATTCAGTTAAAGTGTGTTTTAAAGGTTATGTTTTCTTACGTTTTAGTCCCTGAGTGTTGTACATGCAATTAAATGGGTTTGAATGGTCGGTTTGAGCTAAGAATTGGCATGCAAGCATGTAATCTGACTAATTGAGGATTGGTAACCCTAATTTTCGTAATGGTCCTTTAATTTACCAGTTTTATGTTTTGGTCCCTAAAGCGTATTGTATGCAATTGGTTGCCTTTCCGAGGTTCGTTTCCTTTGTAACTTCTCCTGCTGCAAGCATGATCACTTAGGATTAATAATATGCATCTAAACAAGATAAAAGGAAAAAAAATGGACCGGTTTTCATAATCTTTCTCTGGTTTGCTTCGAAAAATCTAATATAGCTCGCTCGGTTCAGTCGAGCGTCTAGGCCAGGTCGAGGGTGTTATAGGCTTTGTGATTATTGCAACCTTAGGGTACACAAGAAGGACCAATGCTACCGGCTGATTGGCTTTCCTCCTGACTTAAAGTTTACCAAAGGAGCCTCAAGCTGCTTCAGTTATCACTTTAGTGAGCCCTGTGTCTTCTAATGTCACTTCGGCTTCGATCCCTGCTGCTCTTGTGTTTACACAAGTTCAATATAAGCAAATTTTGGAGCTCCTACATCAACCTACAACTACTTTTTCTGCTGTTTTACCAGCTTCTAATTTGGCAGGTATCTCATGTTTATCTGTCAGTAGTAATGTTGGTTGGATTTTAGATTCGGGTGTGATTGATCATATGTGTGCTGATTTCTCTAGCATGATTAATCATCTTCCATGTGACTTGAATTCTCGGTGTTTTTTCTTCCTAATGGTAAACATGCTTCTATCAAACATATTGGTTCTATTTCCTTGTTTTCTGATTGCCTTATTAGTAATGTTCTTTATGTTCCTTCATTCAATCATAACCTTTTATCCATTTCAAAACTAACAAAAGAACTTCTCTGTGTTGTTCTGTTTTACCCTAATTGTTTGTCTTACAGGAACTCTTCACTGGAAAGATGTGGGGGATTGATAAACTGTCTGCTGGTCTTTATATGTTTTCTTCCCTAAATATCTTTGCTGGTTTAGCTTATTTTTCCCTTCTAATTCTCATTTCAATTCTTCAGTTTTTGTTTATTTGAATTTTACTTGTACTTTGCCTTTTGTTGATATGGCCTTTTGTATGTCATCTGCTGTTGATAATATTGTGATTTGACATGCCCGATTGGGTCATGCTGCCTTTAATAAAATGCATAAGGTTTTTTTTCTTCTGATGTTAATATTTATTTTTAAAATACTCCTCCTTGTTCTATATGTCCCTTAGCTAGACAACATAGATTACCCTTTCCTATCAGTACTTCTATGTCTTCTTCTCCCTTTGAATTACTTCACCTTGATCTGTGGGGTCCCTATGAGTGTCTACTCATCAGGGTCATCGTTTTCCTTACTGTGCTAGATGACCACACAAGAATGAACTAGATTTTTTGTTGAAACTTAAATTTGATACTATTTTGTATCTTAAATAGTTCTTTACTCTTGTCAAAACTCAATTTTCTGCTCAAATTAAAGTCTTGCGTAGTGATAATGGCACTGGGTTCTTCAACACTGAATGTTCTAGTTTGTTTACCTCTTTAGGAATCATCCACCAGAGTAGTTGTGTTTCAACACCCCAGTAGAATGGGGTGGATAAAAGGAAACACAAGCATTTGTTAGAGGTAGCTCGAGCTCTTTATTTTTAGTCTAAGACTCTAATAAAGTTTTGGAGAGTGTGTGTTTTGACTGCTTATTACTTAATCAATAGACTTCTCTCCTCAATTTTAAATTGGCAAACACCATTTGAGGCTCTACATAAAAAATCACCTCTTCTTTCTCATCTTAGAGTGTTTGGTTGTTTTTGTTATGCTACCAACCCTAGTTATTCTGACAAGTTTTCACCTCGAGCTATACCTTCTGTTTTTATGGGGTTATTCTCCCATACAAAAGGGATTTATTTTGTTTAATATTCAAACAATTTTTTTATTAATAGGGATGTGGTGTGTCATGAGTCTATTTTTCCTTTTAGTTCCCCTAAAAAATCTTCATATACTTTCTTTCCTGTTCAATCTCAAGTTTTTGATGAATTTTTTTTTTATTCTTACATCTCCTCCACCTACTAGTTTTGATGGTTCTTCTTTAAGTTCACATGCTCCTTTTCAAGATTCTGTTCAGTCTAGTTTTCCAGTCTCAACAGATTTTTCAGGTTCTTCAGGTGATGATGACTCTTCAGGTTCCCTTGTTCCACCTATTAGAAGAACCACTAGAGTTTTTAGAGCCCCTAACTGGTTAAAAGACTATGCTAACGTTTGTCAATCTTTCACTTTTTCAGGTATGTATTCTATTTTTTAGTCTTATTTTTTGTTTTTTTTTTAAACTCAGACTTTTTTATCTTCTTCTGCTCTTATTGAACCCCATTCTTTTAGTGAAGCCAAAAAAGACCCCCTTGGGTTCAGGCAATGGCAGAAAAAATTCATGCTTTAAAAAACAATCACACTTGGTTAGTGGTTCCTTTACCTCCTGACAAACAATTTATTAACTACAAATGGGTGTATAAAATAAAGTTTCAGGCATCAGGTGATGTTAAACGTTATAAGGCTCGTTTGGTGGCCAAATGTTACAATCAACAAGAGGGAGTTGACTTCACTGAGACTTTTTTCCAGTAGCAAAATTGGTCACTGTCAGGACTCTTTTAGCTCTTGTTGTAATTTTTGACTGACAATTATACCAGATGCATGTATATAATACTTTTTTGCAAGAGGACCTGATTGAGGAATTTACATACAGTTGTCACCAAGATTTGACAGTCAGGGGGAGAATCATGTTTGTAGGCTGCACAAATCCTTGTATAAATTAAAACAAGCTTCCAGGAAGTGGAATTTGAAACTTACTGAAGCTTTGTTAGTTTCTGGTTATCAACAAAGCAAGTTTAATTATTCAATGTTCACGAAGAGACTTGGGGATGAGCTCGTGGTCATGTTGATTTATGTTGATGACATACTTATCACTGGAAACAACAGTGTGTTGATTAGTGAATTAAAAGCATTGCTGAATTAAAATTTTCAAGACGAAGGACTTAGGGAAGCTCAAATATTTTATTGGCTTTGAGGTATTAAGATCAAAGAAAGGTATTGTGTTAAATTAGAGAAAATATGCAATGGAATTGATAGATGATACTGTAATCACTAATTTTGTCCGAGTTTTGTTATTATTAAGATATTAGTATTATTTTATTTATGTTTTTTATTTTAAGGTATTATTAATATTTATTTGTAATGCCCCGATTTTAGGGCTTAGCAGTTTGGTGGTTTATTAGACGGTCCGGTGGACCGAAGTAGAGATTCGAGTCGGTTTTGGGATTGTATATTTTGGTGTTGGAAAAATGCTTAAAAATCATTATTAATTATGTATTTAATAATGGTGGAATCAATTTTGAAAAATGGGTTTTGGAAGATGGACATTTTGGTAAGTGACCAAAATGAAAGTCTTGAAAACTATGATTTTCTAGTGACTAAAATGAAAAGGGTCAAATACTTAGAATCTTTAAGGAGCTATTTTACCAATTGGTTTCTGATGATTTCTCCCTTTATTTGACTTATTTTAGCACGTGGTTTAATTAATAATTAAAGAGGATTTTGTTAAAAAGTTGGTTATCTTTTCCAAAACAAAAATCACGTCATTTTCTCTCAACTTTTTCTCTCCATTCTATCCTCAGCCAAACACTCAGTTTTTTTTATCAAATTACCAGAGGCGAGGTGGTTTCTAACTTGATTTTATTGTTTCAAATTGTTTTATAAAGATTGTTTATACAAAATCTTATAATAATCTTGTGTTTTCTTAGCTTTTCACAAATCAATTGTGTAATACCCCAAAATTTACTAAGTTTATTAAGGGTCATTTAGTACTAAGATAATAGCTTAAAAGCTAACTTAGTGACTAAAATGACAAAAATGCGAAAGTTGGGATTTCTTTAATTATGGGTTTTGGAAAGGAAATTTCTAATGTTTAAAGGTATCATGTGATAGATAGTGAATTGAATAAGGTATTCTTAAAGCTTGGTTGAATACCAAGGAAAATTGGAATGGAAATTGAAGTTTAAAAGTTTAGTGACCAAAATGTAAAATTTGAAAATTTTATGGCTAAAGTATAAACTTTGGAAAAGTTTGGGGGACTAAAGTTGTAATTTCCCAAAAGTTAAGGGTTTTTATTTCATAATAAATAGATCACCTAAGGGTGTGAATCAAATGCGGAATTATTTGTTCGATATGATACTTCGATTATTGGGAAAATCGCAGTTAAAGTTTAAGTGGAATTCGGATACTCGGATCGAACTGAAATTTTTTGATGTTTTACCATATGATAGAGAAAGGTTATAAAAGTCATTTCCAAGTGTTGGAAATATTTTTAGTTCGATTCAAGATGAATCCTACAGTTTATTTCTAAGTAAAGGATTATTTATCAGTATATTGGATTGAATGGAAATTTTGGAGACTAATCCAAAAGATACGAAAAAATTCATAAAATATTATTTTATGAATATTTTATTATAGTTGGTTGGATTCCAACTAGATTTAATTGAATTTTTACAAGAATGGCAAACTAGTAAATAAAAACTAGTTAGAGGGCAAATTGGCCATTTGGCCCCAATGGCATTTTTGAAATATTTAAAAAGTTATAAGGGAAATTTTGGAAAGAGAAAAGGGAAAATTAAATCTTGGCTCTTAATTGATGATAAAATCAATCTCAACCATTGGATAAAAATGACAAAATTGTAATTTCATTATTAAATGAATTTAATATTCATTTAATAGATATATGTGTAAAATAATGGTGAAAAGACGAACCAAATGTTCATCTTTTTCAGCCAAAAACGTGAGGGCTAGGGAAAGAAAGAGAAAAATTTTCCCAAGCTCGATTCAAGCTGCGAAACTCGGTTTTCAGGTAATCTCTTCGACTACAAAGTTGTTCTACTCTTCAAGCTCTATCTTCTGATATCAATAATTCATGGAATCCATGCTTTATTGATGAGAATTTACATGAGAAAGAAATTAGGGTTTATGGATCAAATTCGGGCTTTTGAGATGTTATGATTCCATGATTGAATTCAAGTTGAAATCAAGCTAGTATGATGTTAAAAATCATGATATTGAGTTGGGATTTAAGTTTTACATGTTTTGATTATTATGAAGATGATTAGGGTTTATGGATTCAAGTTTAATTTAGGGTTTGTGATGTTGAACTAATGATCTAGTAAGCTTGAATTGTTGTTTGGAAGCAAAACCCTAAGTTAAATTATGTAGAGACCATTTTGGCAAATTGAAAAGTTGAAGGACCAAATCTTAATTTTTATAATTTGGAGTGTATTTATGTTATTAATGATGTTAGAGATAAGAAAATGAAGTTAGAATGCCAAATTGATGTTGAATTGAATTAGTGACCATTTTGACAATTTGTGAAAGTTAAGTGACCAAATCGAAATGGAAGTTTTGTACGGGGGCTAAATCTTATTTTTAGTTGTAATGATGGAATTAAGGTAGTAATGTTGAATTGAGGACTAAATTGCAAAGTTAAGAAGCATGAATCCCTATCTTTGCATTTTAGTACCTATTTCGGTAAATAAGGAAAATTAAGGAGAATTTTTGTGAATAATTATTTGGTGAAGAATGTGATGAGTTGGTGGTTTAAAGATCGTGATTGGACTAAATTGGAAAGTAGAGAAGTAAGGAGAAGTTAGTATAAAAGTTGAAGTTGTTTATGGAAGTTGTGTAGAAAAACTGGTTTATGGCAGTAGCTTTGAAAATTCACCATAAATTCTACAAAAATGGTTAGAAGGTGAATTTTATACCGATATAAAAATTTGTTCGTCTAGTTTTGTGTCCAACAAACGGAAACCGATTTCGAGTTCCGAGTAAAAAGATATGAATTTTTAAGTGGTGAAAGGTCATAAAACAATATAGCAGGCTGTTCCGAAATTCAATACTGGAAATTGACTTTGAAACTTCGCCATAAATCGTACAAGTTGAATTTGGGCTATTAATTTATATGGTTGAAAATCTTATTGAATCTAGTTTCTTTCAGAACAAACGGAATAGAATTCCGATTTGTAGATTATTTTATAGAAATATTTCTTGGGAGGTACTGCAAACAGCAAAAAAATGAGAATTGATACACTTTGTATCTAAGGATGATTAGTAAGCTTGAAAAGGGTTAATGGAAGTTCAAATTGGTCACTAAGGACCATAATGAGTTTTTGAACAATACAAGGAAGAAAATAAAATGTTTGGAGATTTTGTATTCGAATTATTATATTGGACAATATGTAACATATTGTTAGATTGGGATCTAACAAATATTTTACTTATTTGAATTATGAAGTTAAGTTCGAATCAACGGAGGTTCAAGGTACAATGAAGGAAAAGATCGAAGATGACTTAGTGAGGTATACTAATACATGGCCCAGGTGAGTGCAATGCATACATAACATTATACATAGATGTTTTATACATCACCGGTAAGACTTGCGATGAGTCTACCTGTTTATATATTGTCATGATAATTATGTCATTGATCATACATTTGACATACTTTAAATATGTCAAAGGTTGAAAATAAATGCATTGATCACTAGTTATTGATGATGATTTACTATTAATGTTCTTCGGTTATGAACTGCTTCATGTTAATATAAATTGATATACATTGCCATGGATGAAATATTTGATGATATAAAGCCCAAGTATGATATAGAGGTTCAAAGGTATAGTTGGCTACCATAGAGTCAACAAACAGTTGTATAAAGATTCTAAGAACTTCAGGTAAAGTGCAAATTTTATAAATACTCATTGAGGAGTATACTCATGCATGGTTTGAGTATACGGACTTATTACGGGTGCTAAGCACTTCAAAGTAATTTCATAAAAACTCAATGAGTGATATATTGTATACTCCGGTAAGTATACAAAATCACTTGGTGCTAAGCACTCCCGGTAGAGTGCAAATAATATACATACTCAAGAAAGGTTGGGTATGGGGGATGACTCGTGTACATAGAATCTCTTAATTCGATACCTTGGGCTAAGTAAACTGAATTGAAATAAAAAATAGAATGATAAGCTCGAAAGCTTGCAGACAGAGTTGGAAAAAGGTATTGGTAAGCATTGAAAGCTTACGGATGGAAATGACACCAATATTGGTAAGATCTAATCTTATCACTTTGATATACATATATGCTATTACATATTTAATTATATTAATGAGCATGTAATGTTAAGGTGATCATATGCATTATTAATAATTAATAATTAATATTGAGATTGATATTATGACAATTGCACTTAAATTTGAATTATTGCCTCACTAAGTAAATACTTAGCGTGTAACTGTATTACACGTAGGAAAGAAAAAATGGTTGGATTAAGAAGCATATACGGACATCATCAATCAATAACATGTACATCAGTATCTGTAAGATATCTTTTGATACTGCTTGATATTTACTAGTTGGCATGTATATTAAAAGGGTATGCCTGATCTGATAGAATTTGTATTTTATTTGGCATCTGAATGAATTTTAAATCAGACAGTTTTATTAATTATATCAAGACAAATTAAATTGATAAGTTGTTGCCTGAAAATAAATTCGATTTGAAGATGAAAATATTATTTTTAAACTTTACGCGAATAACTAGATTTGTAAATAAAAACTAAATACATTGTAACATTTTTAAAGAAACAAAATTTTACCGAGTTACAAATGTAGAGGGTTTTACAAATGTTTTGTGATATCTCTGACTCGTATTCAGCTATGAATACGGGAAAGGGGTATTACATTTATTGGTATCATGGCTGCAGGTTTAGCCGATTCTCGGCCTAAATGGAAGTGGTTTTATGTTAAAAAGAGTATACATGCCACTAGGATATCAATATTATTGATCTGATGTTTTTACGATTTGATTGATGTCGCTCCTTATTAATGTAAATTGGGAGGAATTATAAGAAATATTTGAGTCAAGAAAGCGTGATGAATTGGGAAAATGGAAGCTTTGGAATGAATCAAGAGTAGTAATAATAAGGTTAATAATAACCCTTTGGATAAATCTAAACAAGAAAGGGGCACTGGTACAACAAGAAGTGCCTGTGCAGGATAAACCTGAATTGAAAGGAAATGCAGATTAAGGTCCAGTGATTGTTGATTTATAACTGAATAATCTAAGGATTACTTGGATGGATACCGAGAAATTGGATGGAGCTATTTTGTTGCTCCAAGATTTAAGCTAGATTAGAAAACCATCTAACTTTTCTTTATAGTCAGGATTGCACATATCAGTTCGAGTTTATAACATCGGGACTGATAAAGATTGGGATGATTCAAAAACATAGAATTTACATCTCATCTTTTTGGATAAACTTGTATTGATATTGATGGGTCCTAGCTTTACACATTCTTATATAAGTACGAAGTTGAATGGTGAATGAGATATCCTTATAGAACCCATTTCAAGTAATATAGCGGTACAAATTTGTTGGGTTGTAATGTAAGGGCGAGCTGAACATGTGGAATTGCTCGATAAAAACATAAGAAATAGTGTTCCCGATAAACTTAATGGAATTATCTTTTGATGAGTCTAAGATGATTTTGGGCATGAATTGGTTACCTTCCTATCAAGTCATGATGAATTGTCGCATAAAGTGATTAATATTGAAAAACATGGAAGGCGCAAAAATAATAGTAGTTGATAAAAGGGTAAACCCCTTTTCTAATGTAATTTTAGTTTTTTATTAAGGAAATTGTTGTTATAAGGTTGCTAAGTTTTCTTAGCAAATGTAGTAGATGCTCAGGATGTTGAAGTTAAATTGAAAAATAACTCGACTATCCAAAAATATCCGGATGTATTCCTAGATGAATTACTCAAAACTACCTATAGATTGAGAGGTGAAATTCAAAAAAAAGATGTTACCAGGCATTGCGCCTAAATTAATGGCCCCATATAAAATGGCTTCGATCGAACTTCGAGATTTAAAGGTACAAATTGCAAGAAATGTTAGGTCGATGTTTTATAAAGTCAAGTGTGTCATCTTGAGGGCACACCAGTGTTAATTGTGAAAGAGAAAGACTGATTTCTATCAGCTCGAGAAGGTAATAGTAAAGAATAAATATCTTCTTCCGAAGACTGATGATCTTTTGATTAGTTAAAAAAATCAAGGAAGAAGAAATTTTAAAGAAGTTTTTCGGACTCGATATGAATACTATGAGTTCGTGATGATACCTACGACATTTATAAGCCTAATGAACCAAGTATTCTAGTTTTGCTTGGACCAATTTTTGGTAGAATTCATTGAGTATATTTTGGTCTATTCAAAGGAAAAAGGAAGGATAAGATGCCCATTTTGCATTGTTCTTCAGACCTTTCGAGAAAATAAGCTATAAGCTAAATTGTCAAAGTATTACATTGGTTGTCTAAAGTTGTTTTATTAGTTATGTGTATTGGGCAATGGGAATAAGAATAGACCTCAAGAAAGTACAAATTATAGTTGAATGGAAACCTCTGAAAAATGTTTTAGAGGTTCAGAATTTCTTGATGATTGTCTCCTCATTGACCAAGCTATTGAGGAAAGAAATGTCGTTCAGTTGAACAGATCAATGCTAAGAAATCTTTGAGACATTAAAGGAGATCTTAATAGAAAGCCACGGTACCAGTACAACCAGAATTGGGTAAAGATTATGTGGTGTATAGCGATGCTTCTTATAACAGTTTGGGATATGTACTTATGCAAGAAGGAAAAGTAATGGTCTATGCTTGAGACAACTTAAGATATATGAGAGGAATTATTTTACTTAGAATTTGGAGCTAGGAATGGTTGTATTTGCTTTAAAAGATATAGCATCATTATTTATACAGTGAACGATGCTATATTTATATAGGTTATAAAAGTTTAAAGTATATGCTTACTAAAGAAGAGTTAAACTTGACGTAAAAAAGTTGGATTGAGCTTTTTAAGAATTATGATATGGTCATTGACTATCATCCAGAAAAAGCTAATGTGATAGCTGACGCTCTCAGTCGAAAGACAATTGTTGCCTTAAGAGCTATGAATGCAAGATTGACATTAAAAGAATATGGTGTTTTGATTGTCAAGTTAAGAATAAAATTTACCATATTGGATTAAATAAGATATCTTTAAAGAAAGGATGAAAATGTTGTCAAGGTGCAAACAAGTGGAAAATAGTGAAACTGAAAACTTGGAAGTTAGGTTTGATAGATATTTGTATTATCAAGGAAGAATTTCTATCTCAACAATGGAAACTATATGTTGACCCTAATAGAAAAGATATTTAATATGAAGTTAAGGATAAAGTATTCCTTAAAAGTTTCACCTTGGAAGAAGGTATTATGGTTTAGGCAAAGAGAAAGTTAAGTTCAAAATTTATTGGGCTATAAGAAATTGTGAAAGGAGTTAGTCTGATAGTTAAGCTTAATAGTTAGCTTTATCTTTGGAAATGAACAAGATTCATAATGTATCGATGCTCTGGAAATATTGATTAGACCCATCACATGTTGTTACTCCGGAGAAAATAGAGATTCAGCCGGATTTAAGATATGAAAAAGAACTGGTAAAGATCCTAGCACATGGAGTCAAAGAACTAAGAAAACAAGACAATCCTGTTTGTTAAAGTTCTTTGACAAAAAAATCACAAGGTTAAAGAAAAGATTTGCGAGAAATAATAAGAAAATAGTTTCCTCACCTTTTGGAACCAAGTAAGTATTGAAAAATTCGAGGATGAATTTTCTTAAGGGGGAGAGAATTGTAATACCCCAAAATTTACTAAGTTGATTAAGGGTCATTTAGTACTAAGATAATAGCTTAAAAGCTAACTTAGTGACTAAAATGACAAAAATACGAAAGTTGGGATTTCTTTAATTATGGGTTTTGGAAAGTAAATTTCTAATGTTTAAAGGTATCATGTGATAGATAGTGAATTGAATAAGGTATTCTTAAATTTTGGTTGAATACCAAGGAAAATTGGAATGGAAATTGAAGTTTAAAAGTTTAGTGACCAAAATGTAAATTTTGAAACTTTTATGGCTAAAGTATAAACTCTGAAAAAGTTTGGGGACTAAAGTTGTAATTTCCCAAAAGTTAAGGGTTTTTATTTCATAAATAAATAGATCACCTAAGGGTGTGAATCGAATGCAGAATTTTTGGTTTGATTTGATACTTCGATTATTGGGAAAATCACAGTTAAAGTTTAAGTGGAATTCGGATCTCGAACGAATTGAAAATTTTTGAAGTTTTACCATATGATAGAGAAAGGTTATAAAAGTCATTTCCAAGTGTTGGAAATATTTTTAGTTCAATTCAAGATGAATCCTACAGTTTATTTCTGAGTAAAGGATTATTTATCAGCATATTGGATCAAATGGAAATTTTGGAGACTGATCCAAAAGATATGGAAAAATTCATAAAATATTATTTTATGAATATTTTATTATAGTTGGTTGGATTCCAACTAGATTTAGTTGAATATTTACAAGAATGGCAAACTAGTAAATAAAAACTAGTTGGAGGGCAAACTGGTCATTTGGCCCCAATGGCAATTTTGAAATATTTAAAAGTTATAAGGGAAATTTTGGAAAGAGAAAATGGAATATTAAATCTTGGCCCTTGATTGATGATAAAAGCAATCTCAACCATTTGATAAAAATGGCAAAATTGTAATTTCACTATTAAATGAATTTAATATTCATTTAATAGATATATGTGTAAAATAATGGTAAAAAGATGAACCAAATGTTCATCTTTTCCAGCCAAAAATGTGAGGGCTAGGGAAAGAAAGAGAAAATTTTTCCAAGCTCGATTCAAGCCCCGAAACTCGATTTTCAAGTAATCTCTTCGACTACAAAGTTGTTCTACTCTTCAAGCTCTATCTTTTGATATCAATAATTCATGGAATCCATGCTTGATTGATGAGAATTTATATGAGAAAGAAATTAGGGTTTATGGATCAAATTGGGGCTTTTGAGATTTTATGATTCCATGATTGAATTGAATTAGTGACCATTTTGACAATTTGTGAAAGTTAAGTGACCAAATCGAAATGGAAGTTTTGTATGGGGGCTAAATCTTATTTTTAGTTGTAATGACGGAATTAAGGTAGTAATGTTGAATTGAGGACTAAATTGCAAAGTTAAAAAGCATGAATCCCTATCTTTGCATTTTAGTACCTATTTCGGTAAATAAGGAAAATTAGGGAGAATTATTGTGAATAATTATTTGGTGAAGAATGTGATGAGTTGGTGGTTTAAAGCTAGTGATTGGACTAAATTGGAAAGTAGAGAAGTAAGGAGAAGTTAGTATAAAAGTTGAAGTTGTTTATGGAAGTTGTGTAGAAAAACTGGTTTATGGCAGTAACTTTGAAAATTCACCATAAATTCTACAAAAATGGTTAGAAGGTGAATTTTATACCGATATAAAAATTTGTTCGTCTAGTTTTGTTTCCAACAAACGAAAACTGATTTCGAGTTCCGAGTAAAAAGATATGAATATTTAAGTGGTGAAAGGTCAGAAAACAATATAGCAGGCTGTTCCGAAATTCAATACTGGAAATTGACTTTGAAAATTCGCCATAAATCATGCAAGTTGAATTTGGGCTATTAATTTATATGGTTGAAAATCTTATTGAATCTAGTTTCTTTTAGAACAAACAGAATCGAATTCCGATTTGTAGATTATTTTATAGAAATATTCCTTGGGAGGTACTGCAAACAACTAGAAAATGTGAATTGATACACTTTGTATCTAAGGATGATTAGTAAGCTTGAAAAGGGTTAATGGAAGTTCAAATTGGTCACTAAGGACCATAATGAGTTTTTGAACAATACAAGGAAGAAAATAAAATGTTTGGAGATTTTGTATTCGAATGATTATATTGGACAATATGTAACATATTGTTACATTGGGATCTAACAAATATTTTACTTATTTGAATTATGAAGTTAAGTTCGAATCAAGGGAGGTTCAAGGTACAAGGAAGGAAAGGATCGAAGAGGACTTAGTGAGGCATACTAATACATGGCCCAGGTGAGTGCAATGCATACATAACATTATACATAGATGTTTTATACATCACCGGTAAGACTTGCGATGAGTCTACCTGGTTTATATATTGTCATGATAATTATGTCACTGATCATACATTTGACATACTTTAAATATGTCAAAGGTTGAAAATAAATGCATTGATCACTAGTTATTGATGATGATTTACTATTAATGTTATTCGGTTATGAACTGCTTCATGTTAATAAAAATTGATATACATTGCCATGGATGAAATATTTGATGATATAAAGCCCAAGTATGATATAGATGTTCAAAGGTATAGTTGGCTAGACATAGAGTCATAAACAGTTGTATAAAGATTCTAAGCACTTCAGGTAAAGTGTAAATTTTATAAATACTCATTGAGGAGTATACTCATGCATGGTTTGAGTATACGAACTTATTACAGGTGCTAAGAACTTCGGAGTAATTTCATAAAAACTCAATGAGGGATATATTGTATACTCCGGTAAGTATACAGAAGCACTTCGGTGCTAAGCAGTCCCGGTAGAGTGCAAATAATATACATACTCAAGAAATGTTGGGTATGGGGGATGACTCGTGTACATAGAATCTCTTAACTCGATACCTTAGGCTAAGTAAACTGAATTGAAATAAAAAAATAGAATGATAAGCTTGAAAGCTTGCAGACAGAGTTGGAAGAAGGTATTGGTAAGCATTGAAAGCTTACGGATGGAAATGGTACCAATATTGGTAAGATCTAATCTTATCACTTTGATATACATATATGTTATTACATATTTAATTATGTTAATGAGCATGTAATGGTAAGGTAATCATATGCATCATTAATAATTAATAATTAATATTGCGATTGATATTATGACAATTGCACTTAAATTTGAATTATTGCCTCACTAAGTAAATACTTAGCGTGTAACTGTTTTACACGTAGAAAAGAAGAAATGGTTGGAGTAAGGAGTATATACAGACATCATCAATCAATAACATGTACATCAGTATCAGTAAGATATCTTTTGATACTGTTTGATATTTACTAGTTGGCATGTATATTAAAAGGGTATGCTTGCTCTGATAGAATTTGTATTTTATTTGATATCTGGATGAATTTTAAATCAGGCAGTTTTTAGGCAATTTTATTAATTATATCAAGAAAAATTAAATTGATAAGTTGTTGCCTGAAAATAAATTCGATTTGAAGATGAAAATATTATTTTTAAACTTTATGCGAATAACTAGATTTGTAAATAAAAACTAAATACATTGTAACATTTTTAAAGAAACAAAATTTTACCGAGTTACAAATGTAGAGGGTTTTACAAATGTTTTGTGATATCTCTGACTCGTATTCAGCTAAGAATACGGGAAATGGGTATTACAAATTGAGGGAAAAACTTCACAATAGGGGTAAGGTCCGAGATCTCCTATATTGTTTGGTTCTTTATTGAAATTCCCAAGCATTTGATCCTTGTTTTGTGTTTCTAATCTGACTTTGATGATTTTCCAATGTTTAATTGAGTTATTTGGGGAAAATGAGTTGATTCACGAATTGGATCTGATTTCCAGTGAGTAAGGTTGCTTTGATTCATATTTTGGATGTTTAATAATGTTGATAAGTGATTTTTATCAATGGAATCCCAAAACTTAAGAATCTCTATTTGTTTAGGTTGTTAGTTTTAAGGTTTTGTGGTGTTTTTATAGTTGTAAGGTTTCTAGAGGTGGTAGGCTGTTTTGAATATGTTTTGGTGTTAAATGTGATGTTAGTTTGATATATATTGGCTGGGTTGTGAATTGAAGTGTTTTGGTTATGTTTTCGGTTGTTGTGGAGGGTTAATTGTGAATGTGTTGTGGAAATCTGAGAAGGATTGTGTTGCTGTGTTTAGAATGCATTATGATGCATTAATCCTCTATTTTTTGTGGTAAAAACAGGGGAGGTTGATCTGGGAGTGATTGGAGAAGCATTGGAGGCTTCGGATTCTTGATTTTGCGTGGTGAATCGAGTTTCGCGTATCAGTGAGTAAAAACATGATTTAAAGTGTTTAGATGTTTTGGGAACAGAGTTTGGGAGTTATGGTAGAGCTTGAAATGCTTACCTAGACTTGGAAGTAAGTATAAAGTGGTTTTCTCTCTCGGTCGTACTAGTTTAAAATGGTTTTATGCACTTGTTTTAATTTACATGTTACCTACTATTTAAGCATGTTTTAAAGTATTTGATATACTGTTTTTAAGCATGAAATGCTGAAGGATGCACATGGTAAGTGATCCTTGTAAGTATGTGGTTTATACTTGTGTTTTAAAGCATGGTTGTTGCTTTGAAAATGGTATGGTTTAATGCTTGTTAAAAACAGTAAGGTAAATGTTATTTGGTTAATTATATTGGCAAGTGATGTGGTTTTAAAATTGTTATCGGATATAGTTGGCTGGCCATAGGATTGAGTGCACTGTAAATAAGTCGCCTTGGATGTTGAGGGGTTTATGCGGTGTACCGAATACTCCATCCAAGTAACCTAGCGGTAGAGGGGTTAACAGTACCGAATACTTCCATTAGTGGATTGAGCGTCTAACCGATGATTGGGGTAGATTTCCCCGTGGGTTGTTATGGAACCCGGTTGTTATTGTACCCGGTTGTTAATGTACCGCGATTGTGATTGTATCGCTATTCCGGTTGAGATGGCTTGAAGTGTTGGGTTAACACTTGTTGAATCCGTGTATCCGATGAACTCTTTTGTTATTGAACTTGTTAATGATCACTTGAAAGCCAATATAATTGTTATTGTATCATTGAAATGTTTTTATTGTATAATGTGGTTTATACATGTTTCTCCTTAAGCTTTGCATTTGGTAGTAATGCATGAGAAAGCTTAAGTGGAGGGTTAGCAATCTGATTTGCTGTTGTTTAATGATACATGTAGCATATGGTTTAATATGTTGGTTTTAAATGATGTAAAGTGCATGTTAAAAAGGGACATGATGATATTTCTAAGGATGATGTTATGTAATGGTTTTAAATGCATTGATGGTGTTTGTTTTTGAGCACTCCTCACTAAGCCTTGTGTGCTTACGCTCTCGTTGTCCATCAATGCAGATAATTGAGGTCTTGGAAGGCAGCAAGAAGCAAGGGGATCTTGGCAAGACTTGTTACTAGCGTATGTTAAAGACTAGACTATAATGAATAAGGGCAATGGGGTACTTGTTGTGTTTGGGAGATGTTTTGTGAAACTCCCTGTTTGAGCATGTTTCTTTAGTTGCTATTGGGTTGTAAACGGCCTTTAAGGTTTGATTTTGCTGCTGGTTTACCTTTTGATATGTTGGTTGGATGCACATTAGGAAGAATGCCTATAGATTTCCTCTTTGATGCATAAGTCCTTGTTGTGTTGTTAGATATGTGATGATAGTTGGCATGAGATATGTTTGACATGTTGGTATTGTGTTTAAAGCATGTTGGAGTGGTTTGAGTGTGCTTTTGGGATAAAAAACCACCAAATATGACATTACAGTCCCAAGCGTACCAATACGCGGGTGACCGTAACGGTACGGCTAGGCAATTTCAGGCTTGTGGGATCGGTACGGGTCTGGTGCGTTTCGATACGCCTAGGAAAATTTGGCCTGGCATACCAGTACGGTGATGGGCGTTTTGATACGAGTTTTAGCCCCTGGAATTCACTTTTGCAACATGAACCCGCGTATCGAAACACCTAAGAAATCGTATCTGTAAAATTTAAAATATTTCAAAAGTTGGTATTTCAGTTAGGCGTATCGATACGACTGGTGGTGTATCAAAATAGTGTGTTTCAAAACGTATCAGTACAGGCTTACCCGTTTCGATACGGATGGCCGTTTTTCCTGTTAATGTCATTTTGGGCAGTTTTGCTTTCTTTGCATTTTAGTCCCTGAATCTTGCCCATGAAATTATATGTGGTAGAATGATCGGTTTGAGCTAAAATTTGAGATGAAAGTTTGGAATCTGACTAATTAAAGATTGGCAGCTTAAATGTGGGTTTAAATCCTAAAATTTTCTATATTTGCAATTTGGTCCCTAATTTGCAAATATGATCAATTGGATGTCAAATTGATGCCCGATTGAGTTGGGGTTGCACCTGATGTCTGTATGAACATGTGAGGTTAATAATTGGCATCTAGATAAGATAAAAAGGAAAAAATGGGCCGGGTTTCGTTGTATCTCTTCGGTTTGCTACGACAAACCTAATGTACCCTTCTTAGTTCGGTTAGGTGTCTAGGCTGGGTCAAGGGGGTTACATTATTATTATTATTATTATTATTATAAAATATAATAAAATAAAAAACACAAATCCAAAATAATAAAATTAGTCCATTTAATTATAACCCCAAAAAATTACATAGCTGACTCGTTTGGCCCAAATATTTAAAAAACCCTAAACCCTAATATCTGATAACCTAATATGCCCTTTTCTTTTGTTGCAGTCGCCAAGGATCTGAACTGTTGGATCAGATCTGATCCAACGGTACATATCACACATAGAGGACCCTTCATCGCGCGTGCCATCCACCGCCCAGTCCAGTCGACTTCCCACGTGCGCGTGTGATTCACGCTCCGGACCTTTCAACTCTCCCAGCCATGTGGCGCCACTGCCAACGATTACGCCGCTCTTTCATCGACTCCATTTAACGACCCATGAAAAGAAAAGAACACAATATATAAAAATGGGGATTTTAGATTTAGTCTCAAATCAACAGTGAAATCCTCAACTTTTTAAGGTAAAAAAATCTATTGTAAAAGGGACCAGTTATCAACAATAAAAAAATAGAAATCCTCAACTTTTCAAGGTAAATTTTTTTTCTCTGATTTCCTTTTTAGTTTGAATATAAAAATAATAACAAAAAGGTTTAGGGTTTTACCTTGGTCAGTCTCGGGCTGCCGTTGTCATTGATGGCCGAGGGAGGTGCGCCGATGAACGACACCGATTCGTCTTCCTCTTTTTCAGATCTAAGTTTTTTTTTTTGTTTTAATTTAAATTTTTTTGGATTTAGGTTTGGTTTAAGGAGTAAGATTCAGTTTTTTTTTAAAAAAAGGAAAAGATTTTGGTTTTAAATTTTCCAGATTTTGGTATCGGTGGATGGCAGCGCACGACGGTGCTCGGCCAGAATCTGAGTTTTCAGGGTGGTTTCTGGGTTTGAATAAAGAACACCACAGTGGTGTTCTTGGTTTTCAAAGAGAGGATGAGAGGATTTAAATGTTTTTTTTTTCGATTTCAAATGAAGTTAAAAAAATATAAGTGTCTTATATACTCTCGGTTTAAAAACAAAAATGGGTTATTTATTTTTTAAATCCGTCCGCCCTTAAAATTTTCACTCCTCTTTTCGTCCAGTTTTTTCTTTTTTCATTTTAGTCACTGTTTTCAAATCAGGTTTGTTTCCTTCTTATTTTCGTCCATAGATCTTGTTTTTGTTTCAATTAGGTCCCGAGATCAGTGGGTAAATTATCCTTTAACCTTTTTCGGTTTAATTGCTCATATGTCCTTATATGTCTTTTTTATATTAAGTATATATTTTATATATTATATTTATGTTATGTATATATGTATTATATGTGTATATTCTAACATATAATTTTACACTCCATATTTTTCCTTTACATATGTATATGTATATTATATATATATATATTATATTATATTATATTATATTTTATGTACATATCATTATAAATTTATAACACATGTTTTCTTTTTTATCTATTTATATTATTCATATTATGTATCATATTATATATTATGTGTGTTGTATAATATATGATATATTATATTATCTACATATATTATAGGTGTTATATATATATATATGTAAATGTTTTACGTATTTTTAATCATATATAGATTTTTGTGTATATTACATGTGTTTTATATATGTATTATATGTATAATTTATTATATACTATTTATGTCATTTATTATATTAAATACATATATGTGTTATAATGTTTTTCATTTATGTATGTATTTTATGTGTAGCATATATAATATATATTTTTTATGTGCTGATTTTATATGTTTTATAGGTTAATGCATATATTGTATATTATAGTATATATATATATTTTATTTATATATGTATGTATAGGAAGATATATATATATATATATATGTGTGTGTGTGTGTGTTATATCTTAGAACATGGTTTATATTAATGTGTCATGCATTTTGTCATTCATATATTTTAAATATTTTAATTGGACACGTTATTAATTAATTGACCTAAATTCTAAAAAAGTGGTATTTATTAATTTCGATATTTGTGTTGTAATAGTCCAAGCTTAATGGATGTTGACCAAATATTCGAATTAATTCTTACCGTCCGAAGGTAAGCTTTAATTTGAACTAAAATTTGATAAGTCATTACATCATTTTTAAATGCTTGTGTCATGCATAAAGGTGATGTACTTTATTCGAACCGTAAATTAACACGGCAGTTGGTCTTATTCGATGTCGGTTTAATCTACGGTCTGATGTACAGTCGCCCTTATTAATTAAAAATTTAATTAATTAAAGCCCACCTATTTGACAAAAGCCCGTTTAGTTAAAGCACATATTCAATTAAGACCATTTAATTAAATGTAATTTAAATTTCAAATGATTTTCATCAATTAAAAGCAATGTATGTTTTGGTATCGATTTTTCGGCATGATGGGGTGCTAATCCTTCCCCACACGTAACCAACTCCCAAACTCATTGTCAAATAAATCTATGATTTTATGGTGTCCGGCCTACCTAAGTGGCTGGTGGCGACTCTAACTTTTTATTTCCAAACACCAAGCCTTATTTCCAAAAATACAATAAAATTCCTCCTTTTTCAAATATTTTTTTTTTATTTTTTTCAAAACTTTTGGTGTCTTTTTATTTGAATTGTAAAAAAAGGGTCGCTATAGCTTGGCGACTTCACTGGGGAACAGATTTTTGTTTTTACAAAATAAAAAAAGAGTTAAGCCAAGAAAATATGCATCGCTTTTAGCGATGGAAAATTTGAAACTCAAATTGACTTTAATTAATTTTTTCTTTTTTTAAAGATATGACTTTAATTACACGAGCTTTGATAATTGGTGGTTTTGAATTAATTGCTCATTTAATTTTTAAGGAATCACCGACATGTGTTGCATCATGACCATCAAGCTATATACCGAGCTTTGTCCCTTAAGTGGGAGTGGAATGCCACATACCCACGTGAGTAGCCCTCTATTGGTCGGTAATTCACTTTCAGAATCCGCACCTTTTTACACGTGAGCAACCCTTCGAATCCAATTCGCAAGCTTGTAATGGGCAGAAATTGGGGTTCTTGTTACCTTAGCAGTTGATAAGATAGGTTTGGGTGCCCTTTTTAGAACCGAACCATGCGTGAGAACTTAAGAAGCCTACCCGATTAGAGCCATGCAGATAACCATAGCAAACTAGAATTTATGTTGTTAGGCCGTTTTGGTTTGTATGTATTCAATTCTTATTTCTTTTTTGATTTATATGTCTATCTGTGACTAATTCAAATGCTTTTCTCGCTTTGTTTAATTATTTTTGTGCAAGTTCATGGGATATTCATTTGAAGTTTTGATTCGGGAACAGTTCAAAACTGAAGGCTTTTATAATGGAAGAAAAAGTCCATAATAACGAGTGAAAGAATTCCGAAGTCCGAGATCGGTCAAGAAGTTGAACAAAGGCTAATCTAGATGCACCTTAGGTGGAAATCATTTTATTTCTCGTTGTAATGAGACTCAATCTTCATTATGGAAATTTGTTTAATGAGAAAGTTTGTCGATCAACTCTTGTCGCAATCATTTATGCATTTTCATTTCTTTGCTTTCAATCATTTATTTTTTTGTTAATACATATACATTGCATTCATTAATAAGAAAGTCAAATTATTTATGGAAAACCCTCCTTTTTAGAGCAAGTCTAAACTGTAATCATTCCGCGCTCGTACAATACACGTTCTCAAACAAGAGCTATGGAGGATAGATTAGCCAATGTTGAGAAGTCACAAAAGGATATTGAAGACCACTTGGGTACTATTGAGCAAAGAATTGAGCAATCTCGGGATGAAATTATAACCCACATTACCGCACTTTTGGAGATGAGGGAGACTAGAAAGACCCCAACTACAAATGGCAATACCAACATAGAACACTTAGGTGGGAACTCATCTCATACAAAGGCTCCGCCATAAGGGTCAATTTTGAAGAATTCCCAATTAGCTGGGGCATCCGTTAATAATCTGGTTAATATAGCACCTAGTTTTGAAAATAAAGCTGAAGTTGAAGTTCTGAATTTAAATCTGATCAATGAAATAGAGACAAGATTGAGGGCGGAGTTCGAGATTAAATTTGAGGAGCAACGCCTATAAATGGAAGAAAAAGTTAGAATGATGCAGGCAACCAAGGACTACGGGGTTGGCGCCATGGATTTGAGCTTGGTAACTGATTTGGTTATCCCGCATAAATTCAAAGTTCCTGACTTTGAAAAATACGACGGGACCACTTGCCCTTCAACCCATCTGACCATGTACTGCAGTTAGATGTCGGCACACTTATAAAAAATGCTGGTTTATTGCTTTTAGGATAGTTTGATTAGAGTAGCCGTCCGATGGAACTAACAGCTCAGTCGAGCTAACGTAAAATCATGGAAGGATTTTGATAAATTTTCAGTGAACAATACTAGCATATCAAAGATATGGTCCCTAATAGAACAATGTTACAAGGGATGACGCAGGGGCATAATGAGAATATCCGACAGTATGCCCACATATGGAAAGATATTGCAACGTAAGTACAACATCCCATTCTAGAGAGCGAAATCATTCGTATTTTCATGGATACCCTGCAAGGACCATTATATGAGAAAATGATCAGCAACGTATCTTTAAGTTTTGTCGAGTTTGTAAATACGGCAGAATTTCCCAAAAATTTCAGAAAAGAAAAGACAATGAAGTAAGCAATGTGAGTACCTATAGCCCTAGCAATGTTATGATCACACCAAATTCGGCGGTAACAACTCCACAAGGATCCAACAAAATAGATGCCAAAGGAAAGAAAGAAGAGACCTTTACTCCATACTGTTAACCTATGGTGAATTGTACCCAAAGCTGGTTGGGGTCGATTTGGTTCACCCTTATTATATCACTCCAATGCAACTCCCGTACCCTTCGTGGTCTGACCCCAAGGCACAATGCGAGTACCATACAGGAATCACCGGACACAACATCAATAATTGCAAGGCATTTAAAAGGGTGATACAAAACTTAATCAATAAGGGAGTGCTAAAATTTGAATCCCCGAATGTAGCAACTAACCCTTTACCTAGTCATGGTGAGCAAGGGGTCAATCTCATTGAACAAGAGTGTCATAGGAGGACATTAGAAAATGTGGATGAAGTCAAATCCTCTTTAAGCTGGGTGTACAAGCAACTGCAAGGAGCCGAGATGATTGCACGAAATGAGAAGACTGGCGGTAAGGCTGGAAAGGAATTTTGTGAATATCATCAAAAATGAGGACACATGATATAGCTCTACACGAAATTTAAACAGTTGATCCAAAAAAATGATGGATAATAAGGAGATTGAGTTTTTCCAAGGAGGATTGGAGGATTTAAGAATTTAGGTGAAGGAAAATTAGAACTAGTGGGAAGGATTTTGTGGTGCGCCAAAACTCCATCTTATTGTTCATCATTTTCCATGTCTTTTGTTGATATTCTCTACTTTTTGTGTATCATGTGAAAATCTTGTGAATCAATTCCCACACTTTTTGGCCCAAAGTAACAAACAATATTTTGTAAAGGGCATATGTAATATCTTTTCAAAATCAATCAAATGGTACATGTTTCATGTGGTATTTTGTTTTTGACAAACATTTATATTCTTTAATTCTTTAAACATTTTATTCATTGTTATGGGATAGCTTTTGTTTTCCATTCATACATATATCATTTTTTATTTATTTCAAGAATAACTTTAATTCTGAGCAGCTTATGTTTAAAGGCAAGTGAATACTGCAAGGACACTATAGGTGTGAATATCTTATGTTCTATTTAGGCAGACGAAAGGAACAAAAAGAGTTTTCAGGCAATGGACAGATCCTATTGAGTGAATTCCCCCTCATACATTTGTCATTTTAGATCCTTAAATAGAGTGTTGACCATAAACTTCTACCCCCTAAAGACTATTTTGATATCTATGTGTGCAATGATGAGTGGCATTCCTTCACTTCCCTTCACAAATAATAAAAAATATCCATTTTTTGTCCCCCTTTGAGCCTGATTGATTCTTTTCATTTGAACCTAAACCAAGGATCACCCCCACACTGGGGGCAAAGAGGACAAGGATGTTTGTTCGCAACTTAAAGTCGCCCAATTTTGACCACATTACAAATGTGTTGCTTCATGAATAAGCACAAAAAAGAGAATCAATGTACTGGACACGAAGACCAAGAAGAACATCAAAATAAGCCGGTAAGAGAATTTTTTGCTCGAAAGGACTAGCTCAGCCAAATTGAAAGTTTGCCAACAAGAAGCTTGAAACAATAAAGATTGAAAGTAACAAGTCTGAAAGTGCAATAAATGATAACAAGGGCCTTGAAGATTTAATCACATTTGAATAAAAAAGTGCATCAACATTCATTTAATACGCAAGCTACGCGAGAAGGAAATGAACTCTAGGGTGAAAACCCAGAAATGGGTAGTCTAGAGCGATCTAAGAAATAAATCAAAGAAGTTTTTTCATTTGAACACATTTCAATCAACAAGTGCAGAGAAGATATTTCACCAAGAAGAAATGATCCTTGGTTTCATCACCCTTAAACACTTATTTTGGGCCTATATATCATTTCTTTCATGACTGTGAACCATAGCCTACATTACAAGCCTACGAAAACCATTCTGATCATATGTGGATATCTGAGTTGGATAATTTTGTCTTCAGATCACATCCCGCATATAAGGGTCAACCTTTCTTCAAGGAACGTCAAGCTTCAAGTGCCTGATCGACACTTAAATGAGGGAAGGATGGGGCATGGTGAGTTAGTGAGGTCAAGAGAGGCACTTAAATGGGATAGAAATTAAGTATGGGAAATTTTCCTGTCAGAAGCCTAATAGCTTTACATGAGCGCGTGTCACTGCAACCCTCGCGGTCCTTTAAACATAAGTTTCACTTAAGCTGATCTTTGTCAATTTGAAACAAATGCACTCTTGCACTTAATATTCGAGTATCTAATTTTGATCTCATTTTTTACAAGTTTATTTTTTCCAAAATTAATTATTTTCTTTAGCTCATCTTCATAAGTTTTTGAATTGAAATGAGGTTAAATCCTTTTTTCCCTAAATGTTGAAAATAGGGTTGACTTTACATGATATTTTTGCATTGAAATAAGTTTTTAAACTCATTATAAGTTTTTGCATTAAAGTGAGTTTAAAGTATTTCGTCGCCCTAAGAGCTAAAAAAGGGGCAAAACATTGTATCATGATTTCAGAAGCGAGAATTAGTGGGACGCCAGTGTCCACATGACAAAATTATTTGTACATAAGAGTCCAAGTCAGCATGGACCAAAGGGGATACAAAGCCCAAAATTTTTGACTATTGAGCAAGCTGAAAATTAGTTCAAAGAGAACAAAGGTGAACCCCAAAATTTTGGGGAAAATTTTGTTAGGGCAAGAAGATGGCCAATCTTGTTAATGGCGGAGATATTTTAGAACCAAAACTCGCAGACATTAAAGTGAGCAAGATATGAGAAAAGCAAGTCGAAGTGAAAATCTAAAAAAGCTTTGGAACAAGGAGATATGCAAAGATTTAAACTCGACTTTAAGATAGGTTATGTTTGCTGCAAAAAGATCTTTAAAACAAGAAACCTTGAGCTTTCTCTAAGATGAGCTCACCCTAAGTGGTCCTCGATTTGCACTATTCATGCATCATGAGTAGTTAGACATCCTTAAGTTAGGAGCATGTTAACTCATATCACTCATTTATTGTTTATTTTCAGAAAAAAAAATCATTAAGAATTTCAATTGAGGAATGAAGAATTTCAAATAAAAAGAACAACTTCAAACCTCAGAGAATGAAGAATTTCAAATGAGAAGAACAACTTTAGGCTCCAAACTTTGGCTTGAAAAAATTCATAATGAGAAGAACAACTTCAACCTTCAGTAATTTCAATTGAGAAATGAAGAATTTCGTAATGAGAAGAACAACTTCAGACCTCGGAGAATGAAGAATTTCAAATGAGAAGAACAGCTTCAGACTCCAAACTTTAGTAGAAGATTGAAGAATTTCTTAATGAGAAGAACAACTTCAAGCTCCAAGAAACCAGTAAGACCTTCAGTGCATGGCTTTAATATAGTTCGAGCCTCTATAAGACTTCAGTGAAGGGTGATTCGAGCAACCAGTAAGTCCTTCATTGCATGGTATTATGACCTTCAAACCATCAGTAAAACCTCTAGTGCTTGGTGATTTGGGGAAATTAGTATTGTCCGAACATAAGTAAGACCCTCAATGCGTGGTGATTCAGGCAATTAGCAATACTTCCAGTGCATAACTCCAAGATTTCTAAGCCATCAGTAGGACCTTCAGTGCGTGAGGATTCGGTATCCAAATAGGGAAGTAGGACAAAATTAGTGCTTTTTGTACTTGCTTCACTCTTGTGTTACAAGAATGAGCAAAGAGGGGCAACTGTAATCACTAATTTTGTCCGGGTTTTGTTATTAATCGGATATTAGTATCATTTTATTTATCCTTTAACTTTTTTTGGGTTTAATTGCTCATATAGCCTTATATGTCTTTTTTCTATATAAAGTATATATTTTATATATTATATGTATGTTATGTATATACGTATTATATTTATATATTCTAACATATAGTTTTACACTCCATATTTTTCCTTTACATATGTATATCTATATGTATATGGATTTTATATTATATTTTATGTACATATCATTATAAATTTATAACACATGTTTTCTTTTTTATATATTTATATTATGCATCATATTATATATTATGTGTGTTGTATAATATATGATATATTATATTATCTACATATATTATAGGTATTATATATATATGTAAATGTTTTACGTATTTTTAATCATATAGATTTTTATATATGTATGTTACATGTGTTTAATATATGTATTGTATGTATAATTTATTATATACTATTTATGTCATATATTATATTAAATATATATATGTTATAATGTTTTTTATTTATGTATTTATTTTATGTGTAGCATATATATTATATATATTTTTTATGTGCTGATTTTATATGTTTTATAGGTTAATGCATATATTGTATATTATAGTATATATTTTATTTATTTATATATGTATGTATAGGAAGATATATATATATGTGTGTGTGTTATATCTTAGAATATGTTTTATATTAATGTGTCATGCATTTCCTTGTCATACTTCTAATTGTCATTCATGTAATTTTAAATATTTTAATTGGACATGTTATTAATTAATTGACTTAAATTCTAAAAAGGAGGTATTTATTAATTTCAATATTTGTGTCGTAACAGTCTGGGCTTAATGGATGTTGACCAAATATTCGAATTAATTCTTACCGTATGAAGGTAAACTTTAATTTGAACTAAAAGTTGATAAGTCATGACATCATTTTTAAATGCTTGCATCATGCATAAAGATGATGTACTTGATTCGAACCATAAATTAACACGGCGGTCGGTCTTATTCGATGTTAGTTTAATCTACGGTCCGATGTACAGTCGCCCTTATTAATTAAATGTTTAATTAATTCAAACCCATCAATTTGACAAAAGCCCGTGTAATTAAAGCACATATCCAATTAAGACCATTTAATTTAAATTTCAAATGATTTTCATCAATTACAAGCGGCGTATGTTTTGGTACCGATTTTCGGGCGTGATGGGGGTGCAAATCTATCCCCACACGTAATCAACTCCCAAACCCATTTTCAAATGAATCCCTGGTTTTATGATGTCCGACCTACTTAAGTGGCCGGTGACGACTCTAACTTTTTATTTCCAAACACCAAGCCTTATTTTCAAAAACACAATAAAAATCCTCCTTTTTTAAATATTTTTTTTTTATTTTTTCAAAACTTTTGGTGTCTTTTTATTTGAATTGAAAAAAAAGGTAGCTGCAGATACGGGTCTAGGGGGAGCAAAACCTGCAGACTCCCTTATAGCAAAATTTTAAGCTTACTTCTATTGCATCTGATGAAGGATTGAAGCAGGATTCGAGTGATCCATTGCTGGTTGATAAATCAAGTTTTCAAAGGCTAATTTACCTTACACATAGCCTGATATTTATTATGTAGTACAACACCTCAGTCAGTTTATGCAGGCACCAAAAGAGTCATGCTTCGATGCTGTTTTGAGGATTGTGAGATTCATTAAAAAGGATCCGGGGCACGGGTTGTTACTTAAAGCTACAACTGAATGCATGCTTGTAGCCTATTGTGATTCTGATTGGGCATCTCGCCCTATTTTCAAGAGATCTGTAACAGGATTTTGCATTAAAATGAGAGATTTTTTGATTTCATGAAAATCAAAGAAACTTAACAATGTTGCAAGATCCTCAGCTGAGGCTGAATACAGAAGCATGGCTGTAGCTACAGCTGAGATAGTCTGGTTAATAGGATTGATGAAAGAGCTTGGTTTAAATGAAGCACTAGGAACTGTTACACTGCTTAGTGACAGCAAATCAGCCTTGCAAATTGCACCAAACCTTGTATTTCATGAGAGGACTAAGCACATAAAATTGATTGTCATTTTGTTCGAGACAAAATACAGAAAGAGTGATCCAGACAAAACATGTGCCAACAGTAGACCAATTAGCAGATATTTTTACCAAAGCCATCGGTGTACAACACCATAACTATCTCTTGTGCAAGTTGGGTGTTAAGAATGTTTTTCAACCACCAACTAGAGGGGGAGTGTTGAAAGTATAGTTAGTTGCTTTAGTTTGTTAGACAATCTATTAGCGGTTAGTTAGTCTTGTATTTAACACTACATAAGTAACTCTTTGTCTCTAATTTCTTAATAAAAAAAAGAAGTATTTTTCCAATTGCATCTTTTAACAGAAGAAATGAAGGAGAGTAGTGTGATGAAGAAGATGGACAACGCTAAAATACACTTTAACGTGCCACATCACATTTTCTTTACGGCAATGACCATAATAAATACGGATTAAAAGTTCAGTGATTTTATTGCAAGTTTTAAAAATTCGTTGACGAAAATAAAAGCATCCTAAACGTTCAGACCCTAAAAATACTTTTTTGTTAACCAGCATTGTTTTATTGATTTTTAATCTTAAATTATCAAACCCCAGACTTAAGCCATCGACGAATCGCGCGAAGCCATTTCTCTTCTCATCGTCGTTGTTTGAGGTCGGAATTAGAAATGGGAAGATAAAGTGCAATGCCATGAGTGAAAGCTCTCAGGGTTCCATTGATCGAATGGTTTATGAAGGTGCCTTTGTCCCCTGGACTATTGATTCTGAAGATATTAAAGAGATAATAAGTTTTAATTCAATACCCTTTTGCTTGGTTTATTTCATTGAGTATTTTGTGATTTTTTTTCTGGGAATTTGTATGTGGGAAAACAAATTTGATTCCCTTTTGCTCTTGCTGTATTTCCTCTAGTAATTTGTTGAAATTTTCTGAGAATTTGTAAAAGGGAAAACAAAATTCGACACCCTTTTGCTTTTTCTGTATTTCCTTGAGTAATTTGTGAAAATTCTCTAGGAATTCGTTAGAGGAAAACAAATTTTGATGAACCCTTTTTTAATCTTGATGTATCTTGTGAAAACTTTTTATGGAAATTTGCAAGAGGAAACCGATTTAGATACCTTTTTGTTGTCGTTGTATTGTATTAAGTAATTTGTGAAAATTTTATGGTAATTTGCTACAAGGAAACCAATTTAGATACCTTTTTCCCTTGCTGCATTTCCTTCGAGTAATTTGTAAAACTTTTCTGGGGAATTTCCAGAGGAAAAAAATATTGATGAACCCTTTCAGCTGAAATATATTTTCATTGGCAGATTCTATTATGCAGATCCGGATTAGTGACTGCTGCTTCATAATTTGTAATTGCTTCATCAGCTGCGGAAATAATTAATCATCCTTCCTTTATGGTATTTTCTTTTTAATAAAACTAGCGGTTTTTATAAAAAAAAATTAGCTATACTCTGTTATATTTTAGTAATTTTACTTCAATTTTCGAAAGTTTAATCCTTATGTTTTTTTAGATTAAAAAATATAATCCAATTTTTTATTTCGTACTATTAAAATAGCTTGTGTGATATTTTAAATAAAAAATATATTAACTTGACATGCATTTAATAAAAAAACTAAATTCCGAATATAATGGAAAATTTAAGAACGTTACATATTTTAGCCAATTAAAAAACAAGAAGATAAGCTATAGGAACTATATCAACCGAGTCGATCCCTCTTTCACATGATACATGTTTTATTATTAGAAATTTCCTCTCTCCTGGAACCAAATTCAAACGCATTTCGAAGATTGTTGGATATTATCTTCGATTAACTGTGTCATGTTTAGATAAGAAGATCCACCCACTTCTACGGCTTTCTTTGCCTTCTCTTTTAACTCTTCAACTCGTTTTCTTCTCTCAATTCTTTCGTTTTCTTCATCCATCAATTGCTCTATTGCGTTTCGAACATGCTCTTTCTTTAACTTGAACCCAGATTTCTCATCTCCCCGGACCGTGGGTATATCGACTCCGACGCTCACTCCGATCTTCAGTAATTGTACTACAAGTTTCTCGTTGGTAAACTGGTCTGCAAAGAGTGACAACGTTAACAATAGGACGCCAGCAGAAATGCCTTCGATTGTTGAATTCCAGCCACAATGTGTTAAGAACCCTCCTATTGCCGGGTGTGACAGAATGAGTACTTGAGGCGCCCATCCCTTTACTACAAGCCCTCTCCCTTTTGTTCGTTCCTCTAATCCATCCTCTTTAATCCACTCTGCCACTTTGTTTGATGCGTCGTTAATTCCTCTTAGGACCCAAATGAATGGCTTGTTTGATGCCTCTAAGCCCAAACCCAACTCTTTAAGCTCCGGAGACTTCATCGTGCTGCTGCTTCCAAGGCAAGCATAAATTGCAGAGCCAGTTTCTTGAGAATCAAGCCACTTCAGACATTGTTGCTCGTCAATTGAAGCTTTGTTACCTCTCTCAGCCTTATCTAACTCATCTTTGTGGCTCAGAGAAACCGGACCGATGCACCATGTTTTCGTTGTCTTCGCGTACTCCTTCACATACGACGGCTCCAGCTCTTCGAAACTGTTTACAACGACTCCGTATGATGCTTCGTTGGCTTCATCTATCGGAACGAAAATATCCTTCCACACTTCATCATGGTTATTCGGGAGCTGTTGTTTAGTGAATTCGACCCTTTGGGTCAAGCCTGGCACCTTGAAGCATTCGTGATCGGATGTTACGGTCTCGAGAATCTTGGAGGACTTTATGTTGTGAATACAAAGAAAACAGAAGCAACAAGTTCCATGAAACCATATCCTCGGAATCTGAAACTTGGTAGCAATCTTGAGAGTATAATGTAGACATATGTCCGAAATGATGCAACTGGGGCGCGGTGTTAGCTTCTCGAATACTTTCCCCACTACTCCGTCCACACTGTTTGCCGCATCAAAGAATCTGTACATGTCCTCCATTGAGTGTATCATGTCTACATTCTCAACCCCGTCCGCCAGTCCGAATTCTTCGCCAGGGAATCGGAGCTGCACCAGACGGATGGGGTAGCCTAATTCGAAAGCTCGGTCGATTGTTTTCCGGACTCTATCTGCATTATTTGGTGTCGTAACTATCGTGAAGATCACGTCACGCTGTGCCAACAATCGAGCGATGTCGACCATGGGGATCAAGTGGCCTTGGGCCATGAAAGGGAACAGCACAAAGTGAGGGTGGTCGGATTGGGAACCCATGGAAACGCGAGTGGAAAGTGAAATGTAAGACGAGGCAAGTGTGGAGTTGAATTATTTGCATGGCTGCTGATGCAAGACCATGCGTAAGGTTAGATTTGTTGCTTGATCGGCACATTTGTGGGGCTTCCACATGAGTGGTATCTTTTTTGTGCGTCGCAAGTAAAACCCCACACCAGGGGACAAAATCAGTCAACATATCAGCCACAATATCTGATCAACGACTCCAGTACTGGATTTTCAATTATTGATATTACTTGGGATCCAAGTCTTGGAAGACTATCTAGAACTTTAGGTTTTTCTATCAATATTCTATTGATTTGTATACTTTAGCTTCTGCTATCAATAGTCTACTTGTATGATCCTGTTTGGTAACTAACAGATATCGGATTATATTAGCTGATAGAGGATAGCTAATAGTTTGACTAGCGGATTACATTAGTTGATTGTATAAAAGTGTTTGGTAAAATTAACTGATAGCTGATAGCTATTTGATTATTTGAATAAACAAAATGACATATAAGAACATGATTATATTTGATACTTGTTTGAATAATTTACTATTTATTAACATTTTGCATCTATTATTATTAATTAGATTATGAAAATTAATTTTTTAATATCATTACTGAGCATATATGAGAAAGTATATATTAATTTTTTATTTGTGAAATTATCTTTTTAATATAATTTTAATAATTATTAAATTTAGGTGTATATATTAATTTCTTATCTATGAAATTATATTTGAATATATTTTTTAATTATTAAATTTATATATATTTATTAATTTATATATTAATTTCTTATTTGTGAAATTATTTTTTAATTTTATTAGTTAATCAAATTTATGTTATTTAGAGAAATTTTTTATAATTACCAAGGACAAAATAGTCTTTACAAGTTTTTTATCCAAACCTCTAACTCAAAAAGCTCCTAAAAAGAGTTTTTTTTCAAAATGAGAGGTTTCACCTCAATTAGCTAGTACAATCCTCTATTTATCAAACATCCAAATTAGACGATTTGACTGGTCAAACCTCTAAAAATGCTTCAAGCCAGGGGTGCTTAACGAGTTGAGCAGCTCGTGAGCTGCTCGAACTCGACTCGGTCAAAACTTGATAAACGCTCGACTCGAGACCTTAACGAGTTGAGTCGAGCAAAGTCTAACTCGACTCGATAAGTTCGCGAGCAACTCGTTAATTTTTTAAAAATATTTTTTAGTAACTACTTTAAAATTATTTCATTCAAAAAACAAATCTAAATAATAATTATTAATTTGTTAATAAATAATAAAAATGATAAATTAACTAATCTATTAATTTTCTAATAAATAATAAAATATTATTAATTAATAATATTATTTTACTACAAACAAAAAAAGATAAAGGTGACCACTTTGAAGCTATAAGTGGAAGGATCAATCTTTGAAGTTTCGTATTTTGTCAATGATGACTATTGATGTTTTAGCAATTTCGATAACAATTGTAGCTTCTGAGGCTACATTTAGTGCTGTGAGCCGCGTGATTGATTCTTATAGAGCTCCACTATCTCCGGATACCGTGCAAATGTTGATTTGTAGTGGAGATTGATGTCGATCTCTCCATGGAGTGTAGAGAAAGAGTAAAGTAAGACTATTTAAGATTAAATGTATTAATTGATTTAGTTCTATATTATTCATGACAAAGTAAGTAAATTTATTTTAGTTTCTTATTATAAGATATTATAACTATTTTTTATTGGCAGGATAACTATGTTGATCAAGCAAAGGAAATTATTCTCCCAAGTTTTGTAGTTTGGTGATTGCAAGAAACAATGAATGGAGTGAAGAGATGTTGATTTCCTTATTTTCAAGATTGGTTATGGATCGTTGAACTTTTTTTTAAGAATGCTTTTAGTATGTTAGTTTGGTGTATTTGTGGATTGTTACTTTAGTTTTAATATGTTAGTTTGGTGAATTTGTGGATTGTTACTTTAGTTTTAATATGCTAGTTTGGTGTATTTGTGGATTGTTAGTTTGAAATTTAGACTTTGAAAGTGTTTTATACACTCTTTTAATATTTTTTGGTTAAATTTGTTAATTTATGTTAATATTAAGCTCCATATAATATTATTAAATTTTACTTTTAGTTAAAAATAAGGTAAATTTTTTATTGAGCTTAACGAGCAACGAGTTGAGCTTAACGAGCAACGAGTTGAGCAACAAATTTTTTTAATTAGTTGAGCACAATTTTAACGAGCTTAACGAGCAACGATTCGAGTCAAGCAGTAAATCTTTTAACGAGCATGAGTCGAGCACTGTCCAACTCGCGATTGACTCGATCGATAAGCACCTCTACTTCAAACCTCTAATTTTTGCTCAAAAAGCTGTTTACCAAACACGGCCTATGTATTTTTGTGGCTATCAATAGTCTATTTATATGTATTTTAGTCACGTTAAAACATCATTTTTTCTATAATCATTGGTATCCAATTCATTCCCTGACTAAGCTGAATCGAGTACTGCAGAGGTCTATTATAGGAACGATCCTCCCAACCTAATTGCTCTATTCACAACGTCAAAACTCGAATCATTGATCTTGTTTAAGGATTCTAGTGCTACATCCTACTAGACCAATTGATTGTTGGTCACGTTAAAACATCTTTACTTATAGTTATTATAAGAACATCTCAAGATGATATGATGTTAAAGCATGTAGCATGGCTCCATATACAAATTTAATGTGAACGGTTTTTTTAACCCTATGAGTTTCCTAGATGAAAAAGATGATGATGTTCATCTCCGAAGACTCGAGTTTAAGCAATTTTGTAAAAAGCTAATAAACGATTTTTTATTTTTCTAAATTATTACAAAATATCACAGTTTTTATATATAAAAACTTTCCACTCTCATCAAATCTTCTGAGTTAGTTACTTTAAAAAAATCATTTTCTTAGTTTCTTTTTTATAGAGTCGTCTCAACGATAGTCTTCGTACCATCATCTAGATTTTTTTCTTTATTTTTTCTGGTTCTAAATTTTCTAGTTCTAAAAAAATATCATCCAATTTAATCTTCTTGTCCTAGGAGACCATGTAACACCTTAAACCCGAATGTTACATATGGGCCTCAAGCCCAACCCATTATCATAAAATTTCTCAACCTAGTTTAGCCCAAAAGATTCAAATTCCATAAATCATTTAAATCCAACTGTTAAAACTTAGATAAATAGTTTAAAACGTTTACAAAGGAACTTCAATATAATTTAAAACATTTATACATTCGAATTGATCAATAAAAATCCAAAATAAGAGTTACAAACATTACAATAGGGTCTTACGAATACATAGCCCAATAAGATCTAAGTGATGTACTCTGAACAAGCGATGCACTGAAACCTACTTCGATGGTGCTCCTCCAAAGCAACGTGCCAAACCTAAAAACCTACGAATAGAAACAATGATTCTGAACGCTGAAGCAACTAAGCTCAGTGGATACATTTCCACTCTACCATGCTTCATGCAAATCATAAATATGAGCATGTAACTAGAAATGATGAAATGGCATTAATGTAACACCCCCTACCTGATCTAGAAGATGAACCGGCTTAGGACGTGTTACCAAACAATCTTACATACTTTCTTGACAAACTTAATGTAAACAGCTAATCATGCCCTCAAAAGATAGGGTAATTTAAAACTTTTTTTAAAAGTTTCAAAGATCTAACTTAATCTTCCAATCATATACAAACATGTATTTACATACCATAGACTATACACATCAATCACTAGTTCTTAGTATGCCTCTATCTTCTATGTTCTTCAAATTACAAAGTTATTACATTGATTCTACTAACACATAAGATTCATTTTCATACATACACATTATTAATCTTAACTCAATTATAAGCTTGCATACCTCTAATCATTTTAAGATATATCGATCTATGATTAAGATTGTTCAAGATAACAATATACCATTGGTTAATAATCTTTAAACTTCCATGTTGTACCAATTAATATCAATACTTATTAACCAAGATTACCAACTAAGCAACTCATATCACTACCAAACATGTATCCTTAGCAACAAGCACTCAAAGCTTAAACCAATCCTAACCAGACACATATAACCTTTGCATAGCAAGACCAAATACAAAATTCATTGACATCTAGCCAATTACTATTCTAACCATTAAACTAGCCATTCGAACTACACCATTTTTATTTTGGGTTTAACACATGATAATATATATGTTTCAGATTGCAACACACATGCCATCAAGATGATCTATCAACTTAAGACTCTTACAGATATTCAAACAACCACACAATCTTGCTAACTATTAAATCATATAAAGCAAGCAACAACCAAAAAATAATTAAAGGCACTTTACAAAACTTTGAATACTTATCAAACTTATATACATATATAGCCAAAACGGAATTTAAATGCATTATGCAACTTAACAAATATGTGCCACCATCTAGGAGTTCTTTAAGGAAGTTTGAGACATACAAACTCAACTTTCGATGATCTTGTCCAGGCTCATAGCTAACCAAAAACAAACTTAACCTAAAAGACAGTGAAATGATGTATAAGTATGATTACTTAGTGAGGTATCTTAAAGCATCTAAAGCATGGAACAATAATCGATCCTTTCACTTAGATCTTTTACTCATGCACATATAATTCGAAGCTTGGACAAGAAGTTAGCTATTCTAAGGTAAGATATCTGAATAAACACATGTATAAAATTCCAAGGTTGTTCAACAAATCATAAGCATTTGAATGTTCAAGCAATTCAAACATGTAAGCATTTTACCAAGCTTATCTAATCAGACAAAGAACATATAATAAGATCAGATTCACTTTACTTGTTATACAAGTCATTATCAATTCATAATTTAACTTATAAACTTTCTTGGTTCTTTTATTATAATCTTGTGATTCAGGCAACCTATTTCACGTGTACGTCTTTTGATTAAATCATCCATAGTACCATTAATTCATGAGTATACATTTATAGGTTCAAAAACAGTCCACAATATTTCATATATACTCAGAACTGTCCAAATATACATGTAAACATATAAACACATCAAAAACAATCCTCTAACTTTCATATATATTCAAAACTATCCAATTATTCATGTATACATATAAACATATCAAAAACAATCCACTAACTTCATATATATTCAAAACTGTCCAATTATTCATGTAAACATATAAACACATCAAAACAATCCTCTAACTTCATGTATATTCAAAATTGTCCAATTATTCATGTATACATATAAACATATCAAAAGCACTCCACTAACTTCATATATATATTCAAAACTGTCCAATTATGCATGTATACATATAAACATATCAAAACAGTCCACTAACTTCATATATAATCAAAACTGTCCAGTTATTCATGAATACATATAAACATATCAAAAGCAGTCCACTAACTTCATATATATATATATATATTCAAAACTATCCAATTATATATTTATACATATAAACATATTAAAAACAGTCCACTAATTTCATATATATTCAAAACTGTCCAATTATTCATGTAAACATATAAACACATCAAAACAGTCATCTAACTTCATATATATTCAAAACTGTCCAATTATTCATGTACATATAAAACACATCAAAACAGTCCTCTAACTTCATAAATATTCAAAATTGTCCAATTATTCATGTATACATGTAAACATATCAAAAGTAGTCTACTAACTTCATATATATATATATATATATATATATATATATATATATATTCAAAACTGTCCAATCATTTATGAATACATATAAACATATCAAAACCAGTCCACTAACTTCATATATATATTCAAAATTGTCCAATTATACATGTATACATATAAACATATCAAAACAGTCCACTAACTTTATATATATTCAAAACTGTCCAATTATTCACGAATATATATAAACATATCAAAAGCAGTCCACTAACTTCATATATATATATATATATATATATATATATTCAAAATTGTCCAATTATACATGTATACATATAAACATATCAAAAACAGTCCACTAATCATGTATATACATTTAGACATTCAAAACAGTCTATAACATGCTTGAATTTATCCAAAACAGTCTACTAATCATGTATATATACAATTATACATTCAAAACAGTCCACTAATCATTTCGAACATAGTATCTCAAATACATATGTTACTTATCATGTATATTATCAAGCATAACATATTATAAACATGATTTACCTTTCAAATAAGCTATCATACATAACATATTGTAAACATGTGTTACTTGTCTCATAAGTTATCAAGGTAATTCATTAGTTGGGTTTCATTATGATGACTTAACATAGTCTTGAAATCATGCATCAGCCTAGTACTCAAATCCCCAACCAACTGTCGACAACAGAAAGGTACTCAGAGTACCAGTCAATCCCTCCTACTGTCGCCAAGTGACGACAAAACTTTCCTCCTACTGTCGCCAAATAAATATTGTAGTCCAGGACCGTAGTCCACCCCAAAAACGAGCTCTATGGACTCTATGGCATGCCAACTATACCTAAGACCGACTTGAGACCAAGGTTTTTCACATATTCTTATCTTATCATATTAAGATTGAGCTTAGCTCCATATTCATATAATCATGTACAAGTTATAATCTTATCATATCAGAATCAGAATTAAGCTTAGATCTTTAATCAGATAATCAATTAACATATCTTATTCATATCAGCAATGGGCATAGCCCCACATTCTTACAATCACATGAACAAAGCTTATAAGTTATCACATTATGCCAGAATCTTGTTTGAGTATAATTTCACATTTTTAAAGTCAAATGGTCAAGGCTTAATTTATAGTATATCCACAAGTTTAATTACATGTAACTTTCGAACATAGTATGCATCCCATAGTTTCTTGAACATATTCAATCACATATAGCTTTCGAAACTAGCATGCATTTCATAACATCTCAAACATATTCAAGTACATATAGCTTTCATAGCATCTCAAACATACTCAAGTACATATAACTTTCATAGCATCTCAAACATACTCAATCACATATAGCTTCCATAGCATCTCAAACATACTCAATCACATATAGCTTTCATAACGTCTCAAACATAGTCAAGTACATATAACTTTCATAGCATTTCAAACATATTCAAGTACATATAGCTTTCATAGCATCTCAAACATACTCAATCACATATAACTTTCATAGCATCTCAAACATACTCAAGTACATATAGCTTTCATAGCATTTCAAACATATTCAAGGACATATAGCTTTCATAGCATTTTAAACATGCTCAATCACATATAGCTTGTAATTTTAGTACTTACCTTGGAATCCAAGCTTATTCGTACGGGCAAATCTTAGCCTAATGAGTAAGCAAAATTAAACAAAGCAAATAGAAATGCTCAGAATAGTTTTAATCTATCCCGAGACTTTAAACTACCCTCACCTTACATCCCGAAGTTACGGGATATTTTGATCCACTAACACATCCAAGCTTCCTCCATTTGATACTTGATTCATCCAAGCCCTTGATTCCAAACTTTCCTTCTACTTTGACCTTACTTCCAGCTTCTTCTTCCAATCTTTAGCTCAAATAATCAAAAATACATCCATTAATATACATGCCCCTCATCACACATTAACTCAATAAGATTGACCAATGTTGTCATTCAAGCAATAGCTATACATATACTATTCATTTCTCAATTCCATTTTCAAGATAAGTCCTTATTTCTAACTTTTAGCAACTTGAGCTATCATCAAAGAACTGTTTCTCCAGAACAAAATATACACTGGAATTTAAAACTCTTTACAAACTAGATTTAACCACGGTTTTAACGGTATAAGCCTCATACTTTAATAAGTTCTATAACAACTAGGAGAATTTTTAGAAGTTTCAAAACAGAAATTGTCCAGAGCAGATTTATCTCTAGATTTTCTGCACTACCTACACTTAAAAATTCATAACTTTTGATTTATAGCTTGAAATCAATCACCGTTTGCTGGAGATTAAACTAGACTCATACATGGTTCTACACATATAAAATTCATCCTCCAACTCAGTATATTCAATTTTCTATGAAATTCTAAACTTACGGCCAGAACAGAGCTTTTTTGGTAGATTGCATCCTTCCTTGTTTTTTGACTAGTTTAGGTGTTCCATCTCAGCCTAATCAGCAACAATTCATCCACAATTCAAGCAAACATAACTTCAAGATTTCATTATGTTTCCAAACCCATAAATTTCTAGTTTAAACATGTTCTTACAAATCATCTTTAACAGCTCTTTAATAGGAGAGTTTCATACACAAGACAATTACTTGCAAACAATCCTTCTAACCTATTCCTTAACTATATGAATATCATTCATACAACTTTAATGAACATACATTTTCCAGCACAGATTTTCATTGAAAATTATTACACAAAACATGATTTTACCTACCTAATTCATCATTCTTAAAACAAAATCAAAACCAGATTTCTCTAAACTGAAACATAACACGAAGATGCATTACATTTCTTATGAATTCATTAATTCTTGTTGAATTTTTAGCCACCATAATAAGCTTGAATCCATGGCTTCCCAAAGCTTCCCATTCTTTCTTGTAATCTCGGCTAAGAGGGGAGCTTATGGATAGGTTGAAGACAACCCCTTTAATTTCATTTCCTCATAATCTCTCCATTACACTTGGCCGGCCAATGCCCTTCTAATTTCCACATGTTTCTTCAACATGCACAATGGTATATTTGACATGCATTGCTATAGTTTCATTAGTAGTTCACTTTATTCACTTAATTATAGCCTTTCCACTTCTAAATCTTCCAATAAGGTCACTAATTATATCTTCATTTCTTACAATTCTTTTCAATTCAATCCTTGATAATTTGATCTCCCTACTAAAATTACTCCTTATATTCCCTACCTTCTAATTTACTATCCTTGTAATATGGTCACTTTATCCATGCATCAATTGATCTTTAACTCATTTTGCTCTTTATCTTCAATTCCATTGACTCGAATTGAATCTTTAGTAATTCAAGGATAACATTATCAAGCATGTGATCACTTTGTAAAACTCCTAGCCCGGTTTTAGGGTATTACAATTCTCCTCCTCTTAAAAGAAATCCATCCTTGAATTTCCACAGAAATTGATTAAGATGGTTTCTTATCTAACAAGAATATGGATTCATTCCCTAATCTAGGAAGAATGATCTTTCCTTATAATAATCTACCATATATAATGCTTACTTAGTCAGCAGCATTCAGAAGATTTTGGAATTCTCGATTCATCCTTACACTACCTCCTACAAAAGAGGAGCCAACTTGGATCTCATTATCCCGGTCCAAAAGTGCTTCAGACATTCCTACTAACTATTAGCATGCAAGAGAGCTTTTATCAAACACAGATCACAAGCACTTAGTAAATTTAACTCCTAGGTGGCACAATAACTTATGATGATGCAACGAGTCCCGATTTAGTCCGAGAATAGACTAAACCTAGGCTCTAATACCAAATTGTAACACCCCATACACTATCTAGAAGATGAACCGGCTTAGGACGTCTTACCAAACAATCTTACATACTTTCTTGACAAACTTAATGTAAATAGCTAATCATGCCCTCAAAAGATAGGGTAATTTAAAACATTTTTAAAGTTTCAAAGATCTAACTTAATCTTCCAATCATATACAAACATGTATTTACATGCCATAGACTATACCATCAATCACTAGTTCTTAGTATGCCTCTATATTCTATGTTCTTCAAATCACAAAGTTATTACATTGATTCTACTAACACATAAGATTCATTTTCATACATACACATTATTAATCTTAACTCAATTATAAGATTGCATACCTCTAATCATTTTAAGACATATCAATCTATGATTAAGATTGTTCAAGATAATAGTAAACCATTGGTTAATAATCTTTAAACTTCCATGTTGTACCAACTAATATCAAGACTTATTAACCAAGATTACCAACTAAGCAACTCATATCACTACCAAACATGTATCCTTAGCAAAAAGCATTCAAAGCTTAAACCAATCCTAACCAGACACATATAACCTTTACATAGATAGACCAAATACAAAATTCATTGACATCTAGCAAATTACTATTCTAGCAATTAAACTAGCCATTCGAACTACACTATTTTTATTTCGTGTTTAACACGTGATAATATATATGTTTCAGATTGCAACACTCATGCCATCAAAATGATATATCAACTTAAGACTCTTACAGATATTTAAACAACCATACAATCTTGCTAACTATTAAATCATATAAAGCAAGCAACAACCAAGAAATAATTAAAGGCCCATTACAAAACTTTGAATACTTATCAAACTTATATACATATATAGCCAAAATGGAGTTTAAATGCATTATGAAACTTAACAACTATGTGCCACCATCTAGGAGTTCTTTAAGGAAGTTCGAGACATACGAACTCAACTTTCGATGATCTTGTCCAGGCTCATAGCTAACCAAACACAAACTTAACCTAAAAGACAGTGAAAGGTTGTATAAGTATGATTACTTAGTGAGGTAGCTTAAAGCATCTAAAGCATGGAACAATAATCTATCCTTTCACTTAGATCTTTTACTCACGCACATATAATTCTAAGCTTGGACAAGAAGTTAGCTATCCCAAGGTAAGATATCTTAATAAACACATGTATATAATTCCAAGTTTGTTCAACAAATCATAAGCATTTGATTGTTCAAGCAATTCAAACATGTAAGCATTTTACCAAGCTTATCTAATCACACAAAGAACATATAATAATATCTGATTCACTTTACTTGTTATACAAGTCATTATCAATTCATAATTTAACTTATAAACTTTCTTCGTTCTTTTATCATAGTCTTGTGATTCAAGCAATCTATTTCACTTGTACATCTTTTGATTAAATCATCCATAGTACCGTTAATTCGTGAGTATACATTTATAGGTCAAAAAAAGTCCACAATCTTTCATATATATTCAAAACTATCCAAATATACATGTAAACATATAAACACATCAAAAATAGTCCTCTAACTTTTATATATATTCAAAACTATCCAATTATTCATGTATACATATAAACATATCAGAAACATACCACTAACTTCATATATATTCAAAACTGTCCAATTATTCATGTAAACATATAAACTCATCAAAACAGTCCTCTAACTTCATATATATTCAAAACTGTCCAATTATTCATGTATACATATAAACATATCAAAAGTAGTCCACTATCTTCATATATATATATATATATATATATATATATATATATTTAAAACTGTCCAATTATACATGTATACATATAAACATATCAAAACTGTCCAATTATTCATGTATACATATAAACATATCAAAAGTAGTCCACTATCTTCATATATATATATATATTCAAAACTGTCCAATTATACATGTATACATATAAACATATCAAAACTGTCCAATTATTCATGAATACATATAAGCATATCAAAAGCAGTCCACTAACTTCATAGATATATATATATATATATTCAAAACTGTCCAATTATACATGTATACATAAAAATATATAAAAAAAAATGTCCACTAATTTCATATTTATTCAAAACTGTCCAATTATTCATGTAAACATATAAACACATCAAAATAGTCCTCTAACTTCATATATATTCAAAACTGTCTAATTATTCATGTATAATATAAACACATCAAAACATTCCTCTAACTTCATATATATTCAAAATTGTCCAATTATTCATGTATACATATATAAATATCAAAAGTAGTCCACTAACTTTATATATATATATATATAAATATATATATATATATATATATATATATATTCAAAACTGTCCAATTATACATGTATACATATAAACATATCAAAACAGTCCACTAACTTCATATATATTCAAAACTGTCCAATTATTCATGAATACATATAAACATATCACAAGCAGCCCACTAACTTCATATATATATATATATTCAAAATTGTCCAATTATACATGTATACTTATAAACATATCAAAAACAGTCCACTAATCATGTATATACATTTAGACATTTAGAACAGTCTATAACATGATTGAATTTATCCAAAATATTCCACTAATCATGTATATATACAATTAGAAATTCAAAACAGTCCACTAATCATTTCGAACATAGTATCTCAAATACATGTTACTTATCATGTATATCATCAAGCATAACTTATTATAAACATGATTTACCTTTCAAATAAGCAATCAAACATAACATATTGTAAACATGTGTTACTTGTAATTCATTAGTTGGGTTTCATTATGATGTCTTAACATAGCCTTGAAATCAAACATCAGCCTAGGTACTCGAATCTCCAACCAACTGTCGCCAAAAAGAAAGGTACTCAGAGTACCGGTCAATCCCTCCTACTATCGCCAAGTGACCGCAAAACTTCCCTCCTACTGTTACCAAATAAGGACCGTAGTCCACCCTAAACATGAGCTCTATGGACTCTATTGTATGCCAACTATACATAAGACCGACTTGAGACCAAGGCATTTCACATATTCTTATCTTATCATATTAAGATTGAGCTAAGCTCCATATTCATGTAATCATGTACATGTTATAATCTTATCATATCAGAATCGGAATCGAGCTTAGCTCCTTAATTAGATAATCAATTAACATATCTTATTTGTATCAGAAACGGGGATAGCCCCACATTCTTACAATCACATGAACAAAGCTTATAAGTTATCACATTATGCCAGAATCTTGTTTGAGTATAATTTCACATTCTTATAATCAAATGATGAAGGCTTGATTCATAGTATATCCAAAAGTTTAATTACATGTAACTTTCAAACATAGTTTGCATTCTATAGTTTCTTAAACATATTCAATCACATATAGCTTTCGAAACTAGCATGCATTTCATAACATCTCAAACATACTCAATCACATATAACTTTCATAGCATCTCAAACATACTCAATCACATATAACTTTCATAGCATCTCAAACATACTCAATCACATATAGCTTTCATAGCATCTCAAACAAACTCAATCACATATAACTTTCATAGCATTTCAAACATATTCAAGTAAATATAGCTTTCATAGCATCTCAAACATACTCAATCACATATAGCTTTCATAGCATCTCAAACATATTCAAGTACATATAGCTTTCATAGTATCTCAAACATACTCAATCACATTTAGCTTGTAATTTTAGTATTTACCTTGGAATCCAAGCTTATTCGTACGGGCAAATCTTAGCCTAATGAGTAAGAAAAAATAAACAAAGTAAATAGAAATGCTCGGAATAGTTTTAATCTATCCCGAGACTTTAAACTACACTCACCTTATATCCCGAAGTTACGAGATATTCTGATCCACTAACACGTCCAAGCTTCCTCCATTCGATACTTGATTCATCCGAGCCCTTGATTTGAAACTTTCCTTCTACTTTGACCTTACTTTCAGCTTCTTCTTCCAATCTTTAGCTCAAATAATAAAAAATACATCCATTAATATACATGCCCCTCATCACATATTAACTCAATAAGCTTGACCAATGTTGTCATTCAAGCAATAGCTATACATATACTATTCATTTCTCAATTCCATTTTCAAGATAAGTCCTTATTTCTAACTTTTAGCAACTTGAGCTATCATCAAAGAACTGTTTCTCCAAAACAAAATATACATTGGAATTTAAAGCTCTTTACATCTTTAAAAACTATATTTAACCACGGTTTTAACGGTATAAGCCTCATAATTTAAAAAGTTCTATAACAACTAGGAGAATATTTAGAAGTTTCAAAACTGAAAATATCCAGAGCATAATCTGCCTCTAGATTTTCTGCACTACCTACACTTAAAAATTCATAACTTTTGATTTATAGCTTGAAATAAATCACCGTTTGCTGAAGACTAAACTAGACTCATACATGGTTCTACACATATAAAATTCATCCTCCAAATCAGTATATTCAGTTTTCTGTGAAATTCTAAACTTACTGCCAAATCAGGGCTTTTCTAGGCAGATTGCATCATTCCTTTTTTTGACTAGTTTAGGTGTTCCATCTCAGCCTAATCAGCAACATCTACAATTCAAGCAAACATAACTTCAACATTCTATTATGTTTCCAAACCCATAAATTTTCAGTTTATACATGTTCTTACGAATCATCTTTAACAGTTCTTTAATAGGGCAGTTTCATAAACAAGACAATTACTTGCAAACAATCCTTCTTCTAACCTATTCCTTAAGTACATTAATTTCATTCATACAACTTCAATGGACATACATTTTCCAGCACAGATTTTCATTCAAAATTCTTACACAAAACATGATTTCACCTAACCTAATTCATCATTCTTAAAATAAAATCAAAACCAGATTTCTCTAAACCAAAACATAACACGAAGATGCATTCAATGCAAGATTTAGAGCAGAAATTTACCTTTCTTATGAATTTATTAATTATTGTTGAATTTTCAGCCAACATTGCTAACTAACAAGCTTGAATCCATGGCTTCCCATTCTTTCTTGTAATCTCGGCTAAGAGGGGAGATTATGGAGAGGTTGAAGACAACCCCCTCAATTTCATTTCCTCGTGATCTCTCCATCACACTTGGCCAGCCAATGCACTTCTAATTGCCACATGTTTCTTCAACGTGCACAATGGTATATTTGACATGCATTGCTATAGTTTCATTAGTAGTTCACTTTAGTCACTTAATTATAGCCTTTCCACTTCTAAATCTTCCAATAAGGTCACTAATTATATCTTCATTTCTTACAATTCTTTTCAATTCAATCCTTGATAATTCTATCTCCCTACTAAAATTACTCCTTATAGTCCCTACCTTCTCCTTTATTATCCTTGTAATATGGTCATTTTATCCATACATCAATTGATCTTTAACTCATTTAGCTCTTTATCTTCAATTCCATTAACTTACTTATTCAATTGACTCGAATTGAATCTTTAGTAATTCAAGGATAACATTATCAATCATGTGATCACTTTTTAAAACTCCTAGCCTGATTTTAGGGTATTACAATTAAGGTCAATACGAGGCGCTACCACTATCGCCTAAACATATACTTTACAAACAAGCAATTATACATATTTATCATAGTAATCTAAACAAACAAACCATACAAACCTTGAGTGAGTCTCGATGACACAAAGCATCGAGAACATACACTCCATACTCGGAATTACTCCTCGAGTATCTTCGAATGAGGCCTGGGGACAAAAATCATCGGGAACATGCATTCGATATCTCATACCATCGTGTTGCAACACATTATCTTGGTATCCGGATCCCACCACACAATTGCCCACATGGCACACAACATCAACTTATCAAAAGTGATCTTATGGTTGCTAGCAACATAAAACTCATCCATGCCAATTAACATGTTCTTAAGTGTTATACTCGAATATATGGGTGAGTTATCGATTTCTCAGTTTTATAATTCATTTTACCTCATCAGGAGTCCATTAAGCCATAGTATACGAATTATCAGCCCCTCATGCTCAAAACCAACATTTCGGGTAGATTTGCCTAGTTAGTACTAATACCCTACATCGCATACCGATACGGTATAGTAGGTACCAGTACTTGCCTTTAGCGTACTGATATACGGGGACCAAAGAGGGGAATAAAAAATGCACTCAGTATCGGTACTCGAGCATGAGTATTGGTACAACCTCTTGGGTATCAATACGCTCCCACGCGTATCGACGCTAGACTTTGCTCACTAGAATTTCAATGGAACAGTGGGTACCGATATGGGACGACCTGTATAGGTATGCCTTAAACCCCGTACCAATACTGGTTGAAGCCTGTACCGATACTCCTCTTTATGTTTCTCATGTTCAACAGTTTTTACATGGGGTACCGATACGGGTTCATCCTGTACCGGTACTCAAGCCTAGATTTCTAGTTTTAAAGCTCGAAAAAGGTTCCCAACTCCCCAAAAACTCACCTAGAAGCTACCAAAATACTCCTACATATTATGGGAGGTGATTTAGGTGGTTTACTACCATTTTTACAGAGTTTTAACACCAAATCTAGATTATGCTATTTTCAAGTCTCCAAGCACCCAAAAAACCAAAAACACCAAATCAAGCATTACAAGGCATCATCCTTAGGATGTGCATGAACAAAGGAGTTAGGGGTGTACTAACCCTACTTCTACAACCACAATAAAGCTCTTTGCTCAAACCCTCAAGCCTTCTTCCTTCTTTGAGCCTTGGAAGCTTCCTTAACCTTTTTCACTACAAGAAAATGTTGTAAAACGAATTACAACATTGCTGGAAGAATTAATGACGCTAAAGGAAGAACTTTACAATAAGAAATAGGGTCAAATCTTCCATTCACATTCATCTTCCTCAACCTCCACCAAAAATCCATTTTCTCAAGCCACCACCGTTTATCATGATTCTTACCTTGATTTATAGACCGTGAAAGGGAGATAACGGATTTCTAACTCTCAAATTCGGATTAACACTCAAATAGGGAAAATATTTGAGTTTTGCCTTGTGTGAGAGATGAGGTAAAGAGAGAATGGGTGTGGGAAACAAAGGTAAGATCACTCTTCCTCCCTTTTCTGTAGACCACTTAATGAATATTCAGCCTTGTTTTGAAAAATGGGTTATTTACCACATTAGCCCAACTAAACATTATATGGGCCCATTAAGGTGTTCTTGAGCATCCAATGGACCCAACACAACAACCCAATATCCAAGCCCAATCACTCGGGTGAACTGACGCGTGGATTCTGAAATTTGGGTTGTTCAACTCTCTACTCCTTAAAGGAAATTTCATCCTCGAAATTTACCTGATGGAAAAAGATATAGATAAAGCAACCTCATATCCTCATCGACTTCTCACGTGGATTCCTCGACTCTGTGGTTTCTCTAAAACATCTTTACTAAGGGTATACACTTGTGGCATAGCTTTTTAACTCCTTTTTCCAGAACTCTTATCGGCTCTTCCTCATAGGTCAAATCTGTGTTGATCTCAATCTCCTCAAGCGGGATGACATGCGACGAATCAGAGCGGTAACGCCTCAACATGGAGACATGAAAAACATTCTAAATATGTTCTATCTCTAGCGGCAATGCCAAACGATAAGCTACAGGTCTAACTCTCTCTAGGATCTTGTACGGTCCAATAAACCTTAGACTCAATTTACCTTTTCGTCCAAAACGGATGACTCTTTTCCTTGGTGACACCTTGAGAAACACTTTGTCGCCTACCTCATACTCGATGTACTTACGCTTCAAATCCCTATAAGCTTTTTAACAATTGGAGGCCGCTTGCAATCTTTAGTTGATAAGCTGAACTGTTGTTGTAAGCGAACTCAACCAATGAGAGGTGTTCCTCCCAACTCCTATCAAAGTCAATGATACAATATTGGAGCATATCTTCCAAAATCTAAATATCTCGCTCAGACTGACCATAGTTTGATGATGAAAGGCGGTGCTAAAATGCAACTTGGCATCTAACGCATCCTAGATCTTTTACTGAAGCCTCAACGTAAATTGTGAGTCTTCATTAGAAATAATCGATGACGACACCGCATACAATCAAACAATCTCTTGGATGTACAAAGTGCCAACCTCTCAAGGGTGAAATCCATGTACACAGGCAAGAAATATGCTAATTTGGTCAAGCGATTCACAATTACCCAAATGGCATCAAGCTTCTTTTGGGTTTATTGCAAGCCTATCATGAAATCCATGGTTACCCGATCCCACTTCCACTGTGGCATCTGAATGGGTTAATGAAAACCAAAAGGAACATGTTGTTCGGTTTAACTTATTGACAAGCTAAGAACCCGGTCACAAACTTTGACACGTATCTCTTTATACTGGGCAATTAATAGAAAATACGAAGATCTTGGTACATCTTGTTGCTAATCGGATGCATAGCAAATGGACTATGATAAACCTCCCGAAGAATTTGCTCTTGCAAATCCTCTAGGGCTAGAACATATAATCGGCCTTTAAAGTACAAGACTCAACCATCTTGCACCTCAAAACTAGATGTCTCCCCTTGCTGCACCATCTCTATCTTTGCCACTAATTCCTTGTCTAAAGTTTGAGTTCTTATTATCTCTTGAACTAAGGTAGGCTCTACCCAAAGCTCGGCTAACAAACCACCGTCCTCAATCATCCTTAAGCGATCAAAAATAGACCTCAAGTCCGTTATGGACTTCTGACTCAAAGCATCGGCTACCACTTTAGCTTTTTTGGGGTGATAATCTATAATACAATCATAATCCTTGAGCAGCTTGATTCGCCGTTTTTGTCTAAGGCTCAACTCCTTCTAGGTGAGCAAATACTTCAAACTCCTATGGTCGGTGCAGATGTAGCACTTTTTCTTCGTACAAGTAGTGCCTCTAAATTTTTAATGCAAAAATAAATGTTGCAAACTCCAAATCATGGGTAGAGTAATTCTGTTCGTGAGACTTAAGTTGTCTTAAGGCGTAAATAACTACCTTACCCTCTTACATAAGAACACAACCTAATCCATTCAACGGAGCATCGCTAAACACCACATAATTTTTACTCGGCTCGAGTTGCATCAAAAGTGGGACTTCTGTCAAATAAGTCTTTAACTATTTAAAACTTTTCAGCCTTTTCTAGTTGCACTCAAATGGAACACCATTTTGTAACAACTTTGTCATCAAGGTTGTAATAATGGAAACCATTGACGATTCGCCGATAATAACTGATAATTCTAAGAAATCTACGAACCTCCAAAATATACCTAGGTGGCTTACACTCCACCATAGCCTGGGTCTTTTGCGAATCCACACGAATTTTGCCTGCTACAACAATATGGCCCAAAAATGCCACTTCGAAAGCCAAAACTCACAATTACTAAATTTGGCATAAAGCTATCTATCTCTCAAGATCTAAAGAACAACACTGAGGTGATAATAATGTTCGTCCTCTGAGATTGAGTAAACCAAGATATCATCAATGAAGACTATAATACCCAAATTTTATCTGGCTATATACATATATATACATATATACCATAAACAAGAAAATAATACAAAAGACAGTCCATAAATCAAATACCAGTCCAAATGTTCATTTATAAAGCCCATTCATAAATATAAAGCCCAAAATCCTACTCCTTTCTCGCCCAAATTCCAGTTCATTTACAGTTGTTAACAATCCAACAAAACCAATCTCAGCCTTTCCCCGCCCAAATGTGCCACTTGGCAGTCACCCATTGGTCCAAAAAATAGCACATGGATTGTGCTTTCTCCGGTGTTAGCTGTCACTGCTAGAATGGATATAAATAGGAGGAAAGAGAAAATGTCAGATTTTAATGACAATAATTAATACTACAATTATTACCATATTAAAAAATAATAAAGGAGAGAGAGAAAAAAGGGCAGTTACCAAAATCTGAAGAGGTCATCGAAAAAGACGAACGGTTGTCGAAGTGTTGAACGAAAAAATTACCGAACTATCAAAAAACTCAGAGGTAGCTTTTCTCTTTTACTTTTCAATTCCTGCAAATAAATGGACAAAAGCAGTATTATTAAGTTAGATCTAAAATAATAATAAATAATAAAAAGGAATTCGTAAGATTTCTTATTTTTTAGTCTGGTACGGTGGCCAGAGATCGTGTCATGTTGGCCAAAACATTGCATGGTGGCCAGAATTGGCATTCGGTGGAGTTGAAGAGGGAATCCATGTAGATTTAGGCCTAGATTTGGGGAAGAAATGTTGAATCCTCTTGGATTCGGGGTTTAGTAATAGAAAAAGGACCTTTAGAATTTCATTTCGGGAATGTTCTTGGGATTTTGGCAGTTAATATTGAAAAGAACGAAGAATCAAAAAGGTATTTTGAGTTTTATTTGAAGTTTTGACTCAAAAAACAGACTTTGGTTGAGGTTTTTGTGTTTAAACGGATCGAAGAATGAGAAAATGGAAGAACATGTGTTATTTTCTTAGCTTTTTGAAGGTTTTGATTCGGAAAAATAGGTTTTAGATGATTTTTTGGTGTTATTTTAGATCAAACAAGGAAATGGTGAAGAACATATAAAGAACACGGATGAGTTTTTGGTTTTGGTGACTTTTTCTGGGGAAATTGTATGTTTATAGAGAGAGGGCTGGAGAGAGTTGAGAGAAATGGGAGAGTTAGAGAGTGTGTGAAAATTCGAAAAAAAAATGTAAAATTAGAGAAAAAATATGATCTAAAATGGTCATTATATAGGCGTGTGGCACGGGCCTGTAGGCCTGCGAATCCCCACCAAAGCCCGCGCCCTTATTTTAATATTATTGTACTTCGAATCTCAAGTTTTAAATAAACTCAATTTAGTCCCCATTTCCTTTTAATTCAGCTTTTTATTTATTTAATTTAGTCTGAATTTTATGCTTTAATTAATTGTCTGATTTAAATCAATATGATATGTATATGTATTAATTGTTTAATCAACCTGTATTAATTGTTTAATTGGTTGATTAAATTAATGATTTGGTTATATATTATATGGTGTGTAGTACAAGTTTACATATATATATAATGTTTTTTCCTTAATGTTTTTTTTAAATTAATGTACGTAATGTAATTGAATATAAATCTTATAAGAAATATGCCATATAGGAATATACCTACAAAGTAATATATCTTCCAATTACTTTTATAATATCTTGTACGTTTCTTTACAATATACCATATAGGTATATACTTACCATGTAGGTATAATATGTCTTCCAGGTTTATATAATGTACGTCATTATACATTAAAGTCTTGTACATTAATATCTTTGTACTTTAAATATTAAATATTCCATGTATACATATATTATACGTTTTCTTAAAGAAAGTATATTATATACATATATGTATATATATTTATGTATATTAATTCCTTTGACTTCATATTTTGATTGGCATTTAGATCACAGAATTAATTCAATTAAGTGTTAGATTAGAATACATTAATATATAGAGAGCCTTAGTTTTAGTTTCTTATTAGGCTTTAATAATTTAAATAAGATAGATAATTATAGAAAATTAATGGGTATTGAATGAGAAATTTTGAAGTTTCAAATTTGAATAGTGTCCCAACGTAATGAGCTATTGTTCAACATGAGATCTTAAGTAGAATATTCAATATTCATTAAAACCCTAAAAATTTGACAAATAATTTAGATTAATTAATTAGAGCCTTAATAAGATTATAACTTTAAATAATTAAAATAATTAATTAGTAAGAGAATATTATCTATAAATTTGAGGTTTAATATGGATGGTGCTCAAAAGTAATTGAGTGTTATCTCATGCAAACTTTGGAGTTTAATAATATTCATAGATTAAATAGCACGAATTTAAATTAGAGCCTTTTTATATTAGCACTTAAAATGAACTAGACAATAATTAATCATGCATAAAACCTTTTATATGGGAGATATATTTTTGGAATATGAATAGAGGTGCCCTGAACGTATAGGGGTGTTTCAATTTATATTCGAAGTAAAAATATATTTTCATACAAAAGGAGTATTTCTATTTGAAACATAAACCCAGTTAATAATTAATGATTAAATTAAATTCGAATTGTTATTCCAATATGCCACACAAAATTAAAGGTACTGATTTTGGGCGTTTATGGGGGGTGTTAATCCTTCCCCAAACGTAATCGACTTTTGAACCCCAATTTTTAAAAACATAATTTTTTGTTGTTTTTATGGTGTATGGTCTACCAAAGTGACTGGTGGAATCTCCAAACATTTTCAAAAATCGAATTAAAAAGGAAAGCCCCTAATTTTAAAAATAAATCACCCAAGCTATTTTTATCGATTAAAAATGGTTTCGACAACTTGACGACTCTGCTGGGGATATATTCATGAGTCAGACCTTAATTAATTTTGTGTGGCATTTTGACATTTCTAGAATGTTAATTTAAATTTAATTTCTTCATTAATTATTGGATGGGTTTGTAGGAAGAATGGAAATATGCTTTTTATTTGTGTGATATAACTATCATTCATGCATAAGCCTTCTACTCGTGCTTTTTTCTTTAAGTGGGAGCGAGACATGATCATACGTGGGGTTCTCCACCTCTGTGTGGGAATTTTGTCTTTATTCCTGTATACCAACCTTATACACCGTGGGGGTGTTCACCTCCATTATAAGGGATGTATACTTCTGAATCGATGTATTGTTGTCGTAGTAGATAGTAACGATAGTTCAGGTACCCAGAATCTAGAACCAAACCATATTTTGTAAATTTAAGAGCCCACCCCAATAGAGCTAAGTAGAAACCTTAGAATTAGACAGTGTGTTGTTAGAGTGATGTTGTTTTAAATACACTTCTCTGGTTATTTCTTTGCTTGATATGAATTGTCTTAATTCCAGTAATTTAATTTTTGTTTATACAATTATCCCACCGTACTGACTCATTTCTTTTGTTTTTGTTTTTATTTTTTGTATTTTGCACCGTATCTTCATTGCATAAAGGTATTGATTCAAAAGTGGTTATCAAATTATAAGGCGATCATAATGGATAAGGGGATTCGTAATTTGATAGAGAGTGTAAATATGAGGCAGTGTCTGAAACAAACCACGGAAGGAGTGAAGGGTAGTTCATCCAAGGGCCACACATCAGATTTTGTTAGTGCTGATATTGACAAGAATGAGATGCAAGAACTGAAAAGGCAAATGGATGAGATGATGACTATGATGATGGCTATGGCCAAAGAAAAAGAGAACATTGAATTAAGAAGAGAACCAAACAAAAATCAAAACATGAATAAATAATCGGGTTCGTACTCTGTTAAAATTTGCATCAATAAACCAGCTGGAGGTGTAATTGAGCCAACTCCAAGAAAGTGATGATAGGCCAAAGAGAAATTCAAGAAGAAAAGAAGGGATGCGGACCTTTTATTTCAATTTTGATGACATATAAATAATTACTTTCTATACTGGTAGAGAAAAATTTTGTGAGCTGAGTTCAGTCTAAGCCCAAAGGGCCTTCTTATCCTAAAGGCTATGACATCAATGTAGTATGTGATTACCATCAAGGAAGTTCAGACCATACTGCCAAGAATTGCGAGGCTTTGAAGAAAAAGGTTGAAAATCTTATTAGGGTAGACATGTTGAATTTTGAAGATGGAAAACCCAAATTCCCTAAAAGGAAAATTAATAGAACACCTAGAGATACAAAAGTGAAGGAAAGATTAAGTCCATCAAAGTCAGTTAAGTGTCTAGGACAAAGTTCAAGTTCTAGTACCCCTTCAGTTGCTTGCCAAAAGACAAGAGTTCACAAACATCATTTTGATCCAATTCCTATTTTATATAAGGAATTGTATCCTCAATTGCAGAAGGCTCGATTGGTGACCCTACAATTTATTATACCTTTACAGCCTTCGTATCCAAAATGGTATGACACTAATGCTCATTTTAAACATGTGTTTACAAAGGGTGATTAAGAAGGATTAAATATCTAAAGTTAGTTATTAGCTTTTCAAAGAAATTCACAAAACTTTTTCCTAAACCTTTTTTCTCAACTTATTTTCTACCAAACACTCAGAATTTAATCAAAATCCAGATGTGAGAGATTCTCTTTACTAAGATTATTGATTCTAACTTGATTCTTTAACTTTGTTTTACAAAATCTCATTGAAATCTTATGTTTTCTTAGCTTTAAACAAGCCAATTGAGGGAGAAATCACATAACAGGGGCAAGGTCTATGATCACCTCTGTTAAATGGTTCTTTATTGATATTCCCAAGTATTTGATCCTTGATTTATAGTTTATAATCTGATTTTGTGTTTTTATGTGGATTTAATTGGGTAAAATTGATGAAATGATGAAAGATTCGAATTGAATCTGATTTCCAGTGTTATGGATTGTTTTTGAACATATTTTGGATGTATAATGATGTTGATAAGTCAATTTTATCAATGGAATCCCGAAGCTCTTGAATCTCTAATTGTTTAGGTTGCTAGATTTGTATTCTAGAGGTGTTTTGGTGGTTGTATGTTTGCTGGAAGTGTTAGGTTGATTTGACTCTGTTTCTAGACGTTAATTGATGATAAAAGTGGTGTTAGATTGCTGGTTTGTGGCTGGGTTGTGTTTGGAAAGGATTAGATGATGTTTTCGGTTGTTGTGGTTGGGTAATTGTGATGTGAATGTAAGAGTTCGTGAGGATCTATCGTTGCAGTGTTATAAATGTATTGAGATGCATTAATCCTCTGTTGTAATGCGGTTAAAATATGGGAGATGGATCCGGAAGTGATCGGTGAAGCTTTGGAGGCTTCAGAAGCATGTTTTCACGTCAGTGAATCGAGGTTTCGCGTATCAGTGAGTGAGAACATGGATTCCAGCTTTGGAATGTTTTTAAAGGTGGTTTATGGGAGTTTAAACTTAGCTTGATACGCTGGTTTAAACTTGGAAGTAAGTAAATATGGTTTTTCCTCTCTTGGTTGTGTTTTTATGAAATGGTTTATGCACTTATTTTGATTTACACATTGCCTACTGTTTAAGCATGATTTAAAGTATTTGATATATTGTTTTTGAGCATGAAATGCTGAAGGACGCACATGTTAAGTGATCCTTGTAAGTATATGGTCATACTTGTGTTTTAAAGCATGGTTGTTGCTTTGGTAAACGGTTTGGTTGATGCTTGATAAAAATAGTGAGGTAAATGGTTAACTATATTGGCAAGTCACGTGGTTTTAAAATTGTTATCGGATATATTTGGCCGGCCATAGGATTGAGTGCACTATAATAAGTCACCTTGGATGTTGAGAGATTTGGATCCATGTACCGAAAACTCCATCTGAGTACCCTAACGGTAGAGGGGTTAAACAGTACCATAAACTCCCATTAGTGGATTAAGCGTCTAACCGATGAAAGGAGTTGGTGCCCCCAAGGGTTGTAGAGGTACTCGGTAATGTACCGCGATTGTTATTGTATAGCTATTCCGGTTGATATGGCTTGAAGTGTTGGGTAAACACTTGTTGAATCCGTGTATCCGATGAACTCTTTTGGTAAATGGACTTGGTTGATGATCACTTGTAAGCCAATATAATGGTTAATGTAGCATTGAAATGTTTATGGTGTATAATGTGATTTATACATGTTTTCTCCTTAAGCTTTGCATATGGTTTGTTATGTATGGGAAGGCTTGAGTTGGGGTTTAGCAATGTGATTTGCTGTTGGTTAATGATACATGTTGTATGTTTACTCTTTAAGCTTTGCACATGATTGTTATGCATGGGAAGGCTTAAATTGAGGTCTAGCAATGGAATTTGTTGTTGGTTAATGATATATGTTGCATATTGTTTTATATGCTGGTTTTTGAAAGTGTAAAGTGCATGGTTGTAAAGGCGTGACAATGTTTACATGATGATTAAATATGGTTTGAACATGAATTGAAATGAGATTTCAAGGTGTTGTTGAGAAACGGTTTTAAATGTATTGATGGTGTTTTGTGTTTTGAGCATTCCTCACTAAGCCTAGTATGCTTACGCTTTCTTTGTCCATCAACGCAGAGAATTAAAAGCTTGGAAGACAGCGGGAAGCAAGGGATCGGTACAAGACTTGGTAACCAAAGTATGTTTTTGGATTAGACTATAAGTAATAAGGGCAATGGGGGTTTCCGTTGTTTGTGGGAGAAGTATGTTAAATTCCCTGTTGAGCCAGTTTGTTTGATTGCTCTTGTGTTGTAAATGGCCTCTATGGCTTGATTTTGGCATTGGTTTGAAACTTCATGTTTTACGTGAATGGTTTTATAGGAAGCATGCCTATAGTTTCACATTAGATGAAAAATGCCATGAATCGATGTTGAATCTGTGATGTTATGCTGTGAATTGTATCTTGAGCATGTTGGTTGTATGTTTGGAGCATGTTAGGGTGTTTTGGTTAGGAGCATGTTGGTTGTATGTTATGAGCATGTTGGTTGTATGTTAGGAGCTTGTTAAACCAGTAAAATGTAACATTACAGGCCCATGCGTACCGATACGCGGGGGACCGTATCGGTACGGCTAGGCAAAATCAAGCATGATGTTTCGATACCGGCTTGGGTGTAACAGTACTGCTAGGCAAAATTAAGCATGGTGTTTCGATACGGGCTTGGGTGTATCGATACGGATTTTCTTTACTGGAATCTACTTTTTGGGACAAAACTCGCGTACCGAAACACTACCATATCTATCGGTACGGTTGTCAAATATTTCCAAGCTGTCAGCTAGGCGTACCGAAATGGGTTGCAGCATATCGAAACGTTCAGGCAATTGTAAGGCACCGTATCGATACGATGGCATGTGTATCAGTACGGTTGTCTGTTATTTTGATTAATGTCATGGAAATAGAGTTCTGTTTTCTTGCGGTTTGGTCCTTAAGTGTTGTGGATTGCAATAAAGTATGATAGGATGATTGTTTGGAGCTGATTTTCGTCATGTAAGCTTGAAACTTGTCTAATTAATGGTTGGTAACTTAAAATTGGGCTAAGTCCGAGAAATTTTTAGAATTTGCAATTTGGTCCCTAATTCGTAGCTTGGGACAATTGGATGTTTTTTGACGCCCGATTGAGTTGGGTTTTCATGAGAGTTCTATATGTACACTTAGGATAATTAACTTGCATTTAGATAAGATAAAGGAAAAAAGGGGGTCAATTTTCAGGTTGATCTCTTTACGGTTTACTTCGGTAAACCTAATATAGCTCGCTCGGTTTGGTCTTGCGACTAGGTCGGGTCGAGGGGGTTACAAAGAACTTTTTTCGATGCTCAAGAACGTTGGTTTGGGTGTGACTTTGGAACAGTCAAAGAAAAGAATCAATAAACTGAAACATGAAGCTAAGTATTGGAAAAAGAGTTTTAAGGCAAGTGAAAATTGAGTTAATACGCTCTCGTTTGATCTGCAGGCAATGAAAATACAACGCAATACCTTCATGGATGATCTAAGGGTTAGTCGGGTTAAATGTGAGATGATGAGTAAGTACATGTAGATGTATGAGGATACTAGTATCAAGCTTAATGACAGTCAAGCTGAAAATGAAACACTAAAGAAGAAGGTAGATGGTACCTCAATCTTATGCTAATGTACATAGATCTTGTTGATGATATTAAGAGAGATTGTCAAGAAGGTGAGGAAAAACGACATGCCTAATTTCAAAGATCGAATATGAGGATACGAGAAAGGAACAATGACATGAAAGTTGTTGTTACTCGAGCACGAGAAGTAGCTCAGCAAGTGGCAGACTTGACTGATGTAGCAATGGTATTGAGTCAGAGTATCGATCCAGTATTAGATCACGGAGGGAAGCTGATTTGGCTCTTAGAGGAAGTTAGGAAATTGGGAGTTAGAGCCCACCAATATTTGTAGTATCTGATATTTGATGTAATGAATCTTTTATCTCAATGAAAGTTGTTCTATGATGGTCACTTTTAGAATCGATACCTTGTTGCATCCTTGTTTATATTGCATGTTTATTGCATATTTAACAATGTAACATCATAACATTACATTAACATTTATGATCTAAAGCGATCGAGGTTTCGATGGTAGTAATCTAGGAATCAGTGAAAGTTTGAAAATCTATTATCATGGATGAAGATATGGAAAAATTGAACAAACTCAAGAAGGGTTGTGATAAGTGTTCAAAAGTACTATTTTTCTTACCCTTTTTACTCATATTATTGTTAGACTTAGGCTCATATTAGTTGCATAGTTAGCCATTCATGCATTAATCCATGTTTCCTTCAATCGTTGAGCTTGATTACATAACTTGGTGATTTTTGTAGAAATAGATGCTGCTTTGGTGTGTTTTTGTGTGTGTATGTGCAGGATCACTTGCCAAAGCAATGCCGAGCTAGTTGCCAGGGCAATGCATGAAGGATATGCCGAGCTAGTTAACAAGGCAATGCATGAAGGAGACGCCGAGCCAGTTGCCATGGCATTTGTCGACAAAGACAAAAAGCAATATGGATGTCGAAATTCATGACTTTACAAGCCCAAGATGACATGGAGCAAGGCCCAAGCCCAAAGGAATTTGATTGCCATGCAGAGATTAAAGAAGAATTAAATTCCAAGAAGATAGGAGAAGTTCTAATAGGAATAAAATTATAATAAAGAATTATATTCTTTAAAGATAATTTAATTCCAACTCAAACTCCTCCTCAAAGAAGGACTTTGGCCTAGCCCTATAAATATCAAGGAGATTTCGACAAGATGAATAGGGAGAGCAAGAGGGAATTTCGACAAGACCAAGAGAGGAAGCAAAGGGGAATTTTCGACAAGCTTCAGCTTTTCTTCCTTGTTCGATTGGGTTCATGCTAGGGATTGTTTATCTTGTGTTTCTTTGGAACCTAGCCATGAACTAAATTTACTTGGCTATGGTTATTTTGTTTTGTGGTTGGGAGAAACTATTGGTTTTTGTTTAGGTAATAAGAGTTTGCACTTTTCTATTTCAAGGTTTATTCATTCTTGGTTCTTATTATTGCTTGCGAGTGAATTGGGAGAAGATCTCGTGATTTCATCCATTTATCTAATATCGGGAGAGTTAGATTCAAGAAACGAATGAATATGATCTTTATTCAATCCAATGATGGTGAAGATTAATCCGGCTTAGGAATAAGTTAAGGATTTCAACGGCTAAGAGGAGCGCAAGATTGGTTGTTGTTCACCCTTGATTCACGCAGGGATGTATTATCAAGGCATGCACAAGTAGCTAGAGTTTCGACTTAGGGATAAGAAGAAACCATTGAAGAACGCCCGCCCGAACCTTGAAGTTGCTGCCCGGACGCCCAAGTAGTTGCCCAACTAGTCGCCCGTGCAACCATCAATTAGTTTCAAGGCAACCCGTTGTGCAAGTTGCCACGGCAACTGAGTTGCCCGTGCACTCTTTTACCAAGACGATCCAATCGGCTATCACACCTCAACTCACGATAACCTGGCCTATCTCTCTCATTCGATCTCATCTTTTCATTTACTTAATTGCTTTCTAGATTAGTTATTAGTTAAAACTTCTATAATCCTTTACTTGTGTTTTTACTTTTACAAAGGCAAAAGACTAGATTCTTGAAGTGGCACCAATCCTCGTGGAGATGATATCTTTTATACTATAACTTGCGACGTGTATACTTGCACATTTGCGTAGCACTTATTACGCGCAACAAGTTTTTGACGCCGTTGCCGGGGATTGGCAATAGCGACTTTGTTTTTACTTTCTTGCACTTTCTTTTTATTTTTCTTGTTTTAAATTCAAAGGGCTAACAAACTTTGGTTTTGCATTGGTATATGACCAGTATGCGAGACCGACTTCACCGTAATATCCCTTTGATCCGTAAATTGAATGAACCTTACAAAGACTTAGACGAAGGATAAGAGAAGCAATGGAAAATCAAGACGGCAATATGAATCAAGATGTTCGAAAGGGAGGAGGAGGAGTGATTCTTGCACGAAAATGTAACTATTCGAGACTATCTTGAAGAAGATCTTGATGGACTTAACCCAGGAGTTGTCGCACCTGAAATTGAAGCCGACCACTTTGAGTTGAAACCGGTAATGTTTAATATGATCAACACAATAGGTCAATTTGGCGGCTCAGTAGCTGAAGACGCACGACAACATCTGAAATCTTTCCTCGAGATTTGCAACTCGTTCAAGATACACGGAGTCACCCCCGATGTCCCACGATTAAGATTATTCCCCTATTCACTGAGGGATAGGGCGAAAGCATGGTTGAATAGCATTCCTGCCGGATCCATAGCATCTTGGACTGATCTTTGTCGTGATTTCCTTGCTAGATTTAATCCTACAAATCTGACTGATAAGCTTCAGAACGACATTACTTCTTTTCGGCAGGCGATGATGAATCCATGTACGAGGCTTGGGAGCGATATAGAGAACTTCTACACAAATGCCCCTACACGGATTCCCGTGTGGACTCAAGTAACAATATTTTACAATGCCGTGAATACACCAACAAGGATGATGCTAGATGCCTCGCAAACGGCATACTCCTAGATAAGTCACCGGAAGAAGCAATGCAAATTTTAAACAGGCTGGCCAAGAATGACTATCAATTCCCATCTACTAGAAGATGAGGAGTTAGACGCCAAGCCACAATACATGAACTAGGATCATCATATTCAATTTCGCACACACACGCTTTAACCAAGATGGTCTAGAACATGCAAAAACCAAACAACACACATGAAGTCAAGGTAATGGATTCTTTTTGTCGGTTATGTGGTGATAACCATAATTCTTCTAAATGTATGCGAGATCCGAATCCAAATTCTATGTGGGGAATTACAATCGAGCAACAACATGATGTCAAATACCTACAATCCAGCTTGGAAGAATCACCCGAATTTTTCATGGAGTAATCCCAACAATGCTCTAAACCGAACAATCGAATGCACAAGCATCGGGATTCCAAAGAGAATATGCCACGGCAAATGTGCGCCGCAAAGAACAACCGACAACATCTAGTTCTTTGGAAAATTCTCTAAATGCTTTTATGATGAAAACTGATTCTTATATGGCTGAGAATAGTAATTTCATAAAAAGAACTGATGCTTTTATTAACAGACCGAGATGAGATTGCAAAACCAAGAGGCGGCAATCAAATCATTGGAAAATCAAGTCGGACAGTTTTGCTCAAAATCAACACTAGACCACAAGGAGGTTTACCTAGCGATACTCAAGTCGCAAGAGGAACTGCCATGAGCAATGTAAGGCAATCACCACCAGAAGTGGCCAACAACTTAGAGAGGTTCAAACCCTCTCATCAAACAAAACTCCACAAAAAGATCAAGATTTAACCTAGCGGCAAAGCCTCGGATGTTGAACCGAGAATTGCCGCGGCAACAGCACAAATAAGCATGCCTCGGCACCGACGACGCCTCGACAACTTGCGATAAGCATGCCTCGGCAACCCCAGATTGATAACGCCTCGGCAACTCCAGATGTCCCGCGATGCCGTCAATCGCCAAACCAATGAAAGGATCGAAGATATCCGACTTCCACCACCATTCCCACAAAGGTTGAAGCGACAAAAACAAGAATATCAATTCAAGAAGTTTCTTGATATCCTAAAGCAAGTCCACATCAACTTGCCATTGGTGGAAGCAATTGAACAAATGCCAAACTATGCCAAGTTTCTTAAAGACATTGTGTCCAAGAGAACAAGGCTAGGAGAGTTTGAAACAGATTGCGCAATGAGAGGATGCATGGCAATGTTGCACAATCGTATGTCGCCCAAGTTGAAGGATCCTGGAAGTTTCACAATACCCTGTTCTATTGGAAATCACTATATCGGGAAAGTACTATGCGACCTAGGGGCTAGCATAAACTTGATGCCTAAATCGGTTTTCCAGAAACTAGGAATCGGGAAGGCAAGACCTACAACAGTTATGCTGCAGCTAGCTGACAGATCCTATGTGCATCCAGAGAGAAAAATCGAAGACATACTGGTAAAAGTCGATAAATTTATTTTTCCCGCTGACTTTATTATTTTGGATTGTGAAGCAGATGAGCATGCACCTATCATTCTCGGGAGACCATTCCTAGCGACAAGGAGAACCTTGATTGATGTTGAAAAGGAGAACTCACAATGAGGGTGAATGACCAGCGGTAAAAAACTAAATGTGTTCCAAACACTAAGGCATGCCGATGATCCGAAGAATGCCAACTACTTCATGCCACGGCAGAGTTTAACCGATGAGGAATTTAGTTGTCTCGGCAACTACATTGCCGAACACGAGGAACATGAGGAGTATGAAGAACCGGTCGATGAGGAACAACCGTAAGAGGCAAATTGGCTAGTCAATCGACCGGTACATACTTTGAACCACTGGACTACTCGTAAGGGAAGGTAAGCTCGAAAAACCCTCTATTGAACAACCACCAATTCTTGAGTTGAAACAATTGCCGTGAGCAATCAAATATGTATACTTAGGGACCGATAATACATTACCTGTAATTATTTCTTCTAAGTTACAGCCTGAGCAGAAAAAGAAGCTGATCAACATGTTGAAGCTACATAAAAAGACAATAGGGTGGACAATTGCCGACTTGAAGGGAATTAGCCCCGGTGGTGTGCATGCACAAGATCTTGTTGGAAGATGATCACAAACCTTCAATTGAGGCCCGGAGGAGACTGAATCATGCCATGAAAGGGGTTGTAATGAAAGAAATCATCAAGTGGCTTGACGCCGCATTATATACCCTATCTCCGATAGTACGTAGGTAAGTCCGGTACAATGTGTACCAAAAAAGGGAGGTATAACAAAGTGGTAAGCAATGAAAATAATGAACTTATCCCAACCAGACTCAGACGGTTGGAGGGTTTGTATGGACTATCGAAAGCTAAACAAAGCCACTAGGAAAGATCACTTCCCATTACCCTTTATTGATCAAATGCTTGACCGTCTTGCAGGTAAACCCTTTTATTGTTTTCTTGATGGTTATTCATGTTACAATCAGATTGCCATAGCACCAGAAGATCAAGAAAAGACAACCTTCACATGCCCATACGGTACTTATGCCTTCCGAAGGATGCCGTTCGGATTGTGTAACGCCCCGGCAACCTTCCAAAGATGCATGATGGCACTCTTTTCAGACATGGTCAAAGACTTCCTTGAGATCTTCATGGATGATTTTTTAGTTTTTGGTAATGACTTCGACGGCTGCCTCGGCAATTTAGAGAGGGTGTTGGCAAGATGCGAAGAAACGGATTTAGTCCTAAATTGGGAGAAATGCCACTTTATGGTAGATGAAGGAATAGTGCTCGGCCACAAGATTTCATCCAAGGGAATTGAAGTAGACAAAGCCAAGGTGGACGTAATCAAGAGATTACCCCCACCAAATTCGGTTAAAGGAATTCGAAGTTTTCTCGGACATGCAGGTTTTTACAGGAGGTTCATTCATAATTTTTCTAAAATCACTAAACTTTTGTGTAATCTGCTTGAACAGGATAAAGTCTTCAATTTTGATGATTCTTGCACTCAAGCATTCGAAACCCTAAAGAAAAAGCTTGCCTCGGCACCCATTGTCGTTCCACCAGATTGGACGCTACCTTTTGAGCTCATGTGTGATGCAAGTGATTTCGCGGTAGGAGCAGTCCTATGCCAACGCACAGGTAAGACCTTCCATGTGATATACTACGCTAGTAAAACTCTTAATGGTGCTCAAGTGAATTACACAACAACGGAGAAAGAGTTACTAGCTGTAGTTTTCGCATTTGACAAGTTCCGATCCTATTTAATTGGTACAAAGGTAATTGTTCACACGGACCATTCGGCAATCAAATACTTATTTGCTAAAAAGGATGCTAAACCTCGTTTGATTCATTGGATATTACTTTTACAAGAATTTGATATTGAAATTAAGGACATGAAAGGAACAGAAAATCAAGTGGCCGATCACTTATCACGTTTGGAACGCAATAGGGAGGAGGACGCGGATCTAGAGATATGCGATGCATTCCCGGATGAACAAATTTTAATTGCATCGGCAACCCTCAACGCCTCGGCAACCCTTGACGCCTCAGCAACCCTAGATGCCTCGGCAACCCATGACACCTCGGCAACCATGGATGCACACGCCTCGGCAACTCTCGACGCCGCAGTAGTCTTTGACGCGCACGCCTCGGCAATCTTGGGAGCAGTCGCCACAGCGGCACATGCCTCGGCAATACCCTGGTACGCAGATTTAGTTAACTTCCTTGTTTGTGGTATTTTTCCTTATGGCATTACTCACCAAGGGAAGAAGCGGTTCCGCCATGATGTTAAGCATTACTTTTGGGACGAGCCTCTTTTGTTTAAACAATGTGCAGATCAGGTTATACGCCGATGTGTCCTCAAGAAGAAGAAACAGAATGTACTCCGGCAATGCCATTCTTCACCCTATGGAGGACATTTTGGAGGAACTCATACCGCGGCCAAAGTCTTGCAATCCGGTTTGTATTGGCCAACATTGTACAAAGATGCCCAAGACTTTTCAAGCAATGTGATCGTTGCGGAGGGCGGGCAATATCTCTAGACGACATGAGATGCCACTCCGAAACATCATCGAGGTGGAACTGCTCGATGTATGGGATCGATTTTATGGGACCTTTCCCATCTTCATTCGCAACCTCTACATCTTACTTGCCGTCGACTATGTGTCTAAATGGGTAGAGGCAATGCGGTTCCCAACGACGATTCCAAGACCGTGCAACGATTCCTGCAGAAAAACATATTTACACGGTTTGGGATGCCGAGAGCAATTATCGATGACGGGGCAAGCATTTTGACAATGGACTAATTGCCAAGATGTTGCAACGCTCGCATATCACACAAGATCGCCACGGCATATCACCCATAAACCAACGGGCAAGCGAAATTTCCAACCGGGAGTTGAAGGGAATACTCGAGAAAGTTGTAAATCCCTCAAGGAAGGATTGGTCATTAAGACTAGATGACGACTTTGGGCATATCGCACCGCATTCAAAACACCCTTAGGTATGTCCCCTTCCGACTTGTCTATGGCAAAACATGTCATCTACCGGTGGAAATTGAGCACAAGGCGACTTTGGGCAATCAAGACCGTGAATATGGATTGGGAAAGTGCCGGACAAAAGCGCTTGATGGATCTCAATGAGATAGAAGAATTTCGTGCACTCACCTATAACAATGCACGAATCTACAAGGAGAAAACAAAGCGATGGCACGACAAGAAACTATTGCCACGACAATTCACGCCAGGGCAACTAGTTCTCCTATTCAATTCTCGGCTAAAACTTTTCCCGGGAAAGCTGAAATCAAGATGGTCGGGACCATTTGAAGTCGTCAAACCATTCTCTCATGGCGCCGTGATAATCAAGTCCATCTCTGACAACCATGAATTCAAAGTTAATGGACAAAGATTGAAGCACTACAATGGTGCCCATGTGGAACGTAACAAGGAAGTGGTCAATTTAGGAAATGCATGAGCATGCTCTCCCTTTTGATATTTTTATTTTTAATTTTGTTTTTGTCGATTATTTAATTATTTATTTTTCATTTTTTTCCGATTTTTTTATTTTTTTATTATTTTGCCGATTATTAGTAGTTTTAGGATAGATTTTTTTTATTCAAGTCTAAGAATCCTATTACACATCTTTATTTATTTTCTTTATTAGTTTATCTTTAATTTTAATCCTTATTTGATTTGTTTTTGAATTGTAGGAAAGGAAGTTCAAGATAAAGAAGGAATTCTAAACCAAGTAGGAAAACATCTTCAACAAGGAAACTAATGGGCTGAATCTAAGGCTTATATAAAGCCTCCAATTCATCCTAACCAAAACCCCTTTGTCGAAAATCCCTACCAAACCCTAAACCCTTTTTTCAATTTCCCCCAATCCCAACCACCTATCTTTTCTATAAAACCCATCACCCATAACCTATTCCTACTTTCTATCTTACAACTTTTTAGTTTCTTTTCTTTTCTTTTCTTTGGTTTTACTCACAACCAAGATCATACATGGCATCCAAGATTAAACTTTTAGTTCATCCAAGTTCCTCCAAAGAACCAAGATACAAAAAGTTTGCTACACCGGTGGTTAAAGAAAGATTTCAATCCAAGTTTGAAAGCCGGAAGATTCATGAAGAACAAGGCTTTGAATACTCCAACTCTCATCAAGATTTCGGCCTTGAACCATTCATCTTCAAGAGGATTGCACATCAAAAGTGGCAAATCTTTTGCCATCAACCGGAACCGGGTAACATCTCATGGGTAAGAGAATTCTATGCTCACTCACCTAACCCGGATAATCCTTATGTTTTTGTCCGTGACAAGGCTATACTTATAAGTCCCGAAAGCATCAACACCTTTTAAGGACTTTACATTGAGAAGGACGAGCATCAAGCCTTCGTTGACCAAATCAATCCCAAGCAACTCGACAAGGTGCTTCAAGAACTCACTCAACCGGGAACTCATTGGAACGACGGTAAATACAAGGGCACGGTAAATCGCCTTCGGCTTAAACCCCGAGACAAAACTATGGAATAAGTTTGTTAAAACTTCTTTAATGCCCTCCACACACAATACTACCGTTGATATACCACGTCTTTTGCTCATACATTCTATTTTGCATAATCGCATCATTAACATTGGAAAAATTATTTGTGATGAGATTTTTGTATGCAGCTCAAAAGATAAGGGTTATCTTTTCTTCCCTTGCTTAATTTCTAATCTTTGCAAGGATATGCATGTCCCGAGTGAGTCCACCGATGAAAAGGCCCTACCCAAGTCTGGTTGGAATCAAGCACTAATTCGAAAACTAATGGAAGAGGCACCGGGAGATTCTTCAAGGCCTCCAATTGCCACGGCAACTCCTGCCGCCGCGACAATCCCTAATGCCCAAGCACCTAACGCCAGGGCAACTCGGCCATTAATCCCGGGACACTTTGAAGCACTTTTGCACCCATTGGCAAGCCGCCTAAGGCAAATTGAAGATCGGCAACTAATGTTCATGCGGTACATGAAGGAGCACAACAATGCCATCACCCAAGTCATCCTAGAAAAGTACCCGGACAATCGTGTGCCGTTCCCAATCTTTCCCGCCGAGATTCTTACCCCGGCAACCAATGAAGCAGTCGCCACAGCAACCAATGAAGCAGTCGCCACGGCAACCAAGGAAGCTGACGCCACGGCAACCAACCCTGACGATGCCCCGGCAACCACTGCAAAAGCCAAAGGTAAAGCACCTATGCCCGAATCAACTCCTACGGAATCATTTTTTGATTTTTCAGATTCAGAAGAGTCATCCATTGAACCAATAAAGACCGCACCAATTGAATCCTCCAAGCGAAAAGCCATTGACTTTGATGAAGAGGATGATGAGAACAACCCCGTACGAGGATCGATTCCACCACCGGCAACAAGAAAACAATCATCGCGTTCAAGCAAGAAAATCAAGACGCCAACTAGAAGGAAACTAATCATCTACGATGACGAACTCTCGGAGTAAGTCCTCGTATGCATTTTTATTTTTATTTTTCGTTATTTTTATGCATGCATTGAGGACAATGCCTCACTCGAGTTTGGGGGGATTGTTATTAGTAATTACCATGTTTAGTTACATTAATCTTAAGTATTACATTTAGGATACATAAATTGCTTGCCATGCCTTTAAGTGGAACAAGAATTGCTTAGATTTGATGAATATTCAATGATGACTTTGCCAATGCACTTAATTGATAGAATTTTTATTCTAGGATAACCATGGAAAAACTTAGAATTTTACTATGATGCTAAATTTGATGAAACACTGTTGTGGTTTGATTGATTTAAGGAGTTCTAGTAAACTTAGGTTGATAATTAACTAATTGAGGGATTAGAATAAAAATTGGATGAATGCTAGAGGTGCCCGAAAATGGCTCTAGCATATGCTGAAAAATTGATCACTAGAGGTGCCCGAAACTGGCTCTAGGAGGAGTTAAAAATTTACTTGTTAACTAGAGGTGCCCGAAACCGGCTCTAGTCGATTAAATTAACTTAAGAAAACTAAAAATAAAACACTAGAGGTGCCCGAAATTTGCTCTAGTTAAAACATGTTAAAAAGAACCCAATGAAGTAATTTGAAAACCTATTGTTTGCATAGAATCCGAAAAATCAACTTGCACACAACTCCGCACACACTCACAAGCATTATAGTTTGATTCCGAGTAACTCCTCAGTTTTCCGAAAAATAAAAAGCCAATCATACTTTGTGCCCTGTTCGAGAATTGAAATCAAGTTCAAAGCTAAGTTTGTGAAAATTTGAAGTCTTGGCAGGTAATTATGAGTTTGCATTGCTTGAGGACAAGCAATAGTTCGAGTTTGGGGGTGTGATAAGTGTTCAAAAGTACTATTTTTCTTACCCTTTTTACTCATATTATTGTTAGACTTAGGCTCATATTAGTTGCATAGTTAGCCATTCATGCATTAATCCATGTTTCCTTCAATCGTTGAGCTTGATTACATAACTTGGTGATTTTTGTAGAAATAGATGCTGCTTTGGTGTGTTTTGTGTGTGTATGTGCGGGATCACTTGCCAAAGCAATGCCGAGCTAGTTGCCAGGGCAATGCATGAAGGATATGCCGAGCTAGTTGCCAGGGCAATGCATGAAGGAGACGCAGAGCCAGTTGCCATGGCATTTGTCGACAAAGACAAAAAGCAATATGGATGTCGAAATTCATGACTTTACAAGCCCAAGATGACATGGAGCAAGGCCCAAGCCCAAAGGAATTTGATTGCCATGCAGAGATTAAAGAAGAATTAAATTCCAAGAAGATAGGAGAAGTTCTAATAGGAATAAAATTATAATAAAGAATTATATTCTTTAAAGATAATTTAATTCCAACTCAAACTCCTCCTCAAAGAAGGACTTTGGCCTAGCCCTATAAATATCAAGGAGATTTCGACAAGATGAATAGGGAGAGCAAGAGGGAATTTCGACAAGACCAAGAGAGGAAGCAAAGGGGAATTTTCGACAAGCTTGACTTTTCTTCCTTGTTCGATTGGGTTCATGCTAGGGATTGTTTATCTTGTGTTTCTTTGGAACCTAGCCATGAACTAAATTTACTTGGCTATGGTTATTGTGTTTTGTGGTTGTGAGAAACTATTGGTTTTTGTTTAGGTAATAAGAGTTTGCACTTTTCTATTTCAAGGTTTATTCATTCTTGGTTCTTATTATTGCTTGCGAGTGAATTGGGAGAGGATCTCGTGATTTCATCCATTTATCTAATATCAGGAGAGTTAGATTCAAGAAACGAATGAATATGATCTTTATTCAATCCAATGATGGTGAAGATTAATCCGGCTTAGGAATAAGTTAAGGATTTCAACGGCTAAGAGGAGTGCAAGATTGGTTGTTGTTCACCCTTGATTCACGCAGGGATGTATTATCAAGGCATGCACAAGTAGCTAGAGTTTCGACTTAGGGATAAGAAGAAACCATTGAAGAACGCTCCGCCGAACCTTGAAGTTGCTGCCCAGACGCCCAAGTAGTTGCCCAACTAGTCGCCCAGGCAACCATCAATTAGTTGCCAAGGCAACCCCGTTGTGCAAGTTGCCACGGGAACTGAGTTTCCCGTGCACTCTTTTACAAAGACGATCCAATCGGCTATCACACCTCAACTCACGATAACCTGGCCTATCTCTCTCATTCGATCTCATCTTTTCATTTACTTAATTGCTTTCTAGATTAGTTATTAGTTAAAACTTCTATAATCCTTTACTTGTGTTTTTACTTTTTATAGTGCAAGAGACTAGATTCTTGAAGTGGCACCAATCCCTGTGGAGACGATATCTTTTATACTATAACTTGCGACGTGTATACTTGCACATTTGCGTAGCACTTATTACGCGCAACAGGTTGCAAGAAGGGATGACCAAGCATCAACAAAATGCGAAGAACCAAGCTTTTACATCATGTTTGACAATTTACCCTGAGGAATCTAACCCGAATGTAGGCATAGGTTTTGTTAAACCTATCATCTCAAGATCGTGCGACTCTATGCAAATAGAAGGACTAAGATTCAAGCAGTTGGAAGTTAGATATACAAGACTTGAGAAAGAGATCAAGGCATGAAAAGGTGTCAATAATCTCAAAGTTAATGCAAGATAATTCTGTTTAGTCCCTAATTTGGTTATTCTGCCTGAGTTCAAGGTCCCCAGTTTTGAGAATTATAACGGTTCTAGCTGTCCTAAAATCCACTTGACAATGTTCTGCATAAAAGGGAATGATATTTGGATGATGATAAATTGTTAATCCACTATTTTCATTATAGCCTGTTTGGACATGTTGTATTATGGTACAACAAATTAAGTCGAGAGCATATTTGATCATGGGTTGATTTGGCCAAAGCATTTTGGGGGCAATACAAGTATTTTATAGACCTGGCTCTAGGTCGACAGCTTCTGCAGAATATGAGTATGAAAGTTAATGAAATATTTAAAGATTATGCATTGAGATGGCGAAGATTAGCAGCCCAAGTACAACATCCTATGATAGAGAAAGAAATATCTCTCATGTTTCATCAAATGCTTCCATCTCCTTTCTTCAAGAGAATACTTGTAAATTCAATGGGTGGTTTTAGTGATCTCTGGGTGATTGGAGAAGCAATAGAATTGGGGATCTGATAAGGGAAAATTGGACCTATTTGAAAACCGTGCTGATCAGGAAGTGAAGAAAGAGAAAAAAGTGAATGAATGTAATGTTCAAAGCTCCCAAAGTCTCAAGAGAAAAAGGCCAACAGATTTATCAGAGCGACCACGAAAAATTCATCGAGCAAGTGCAATTTTTGAGATAATTGGAGTACTTATTTTAGACTTATTTCCTCACCTTACTGAAGGTCAATATATCACTCCTAAGCCAATAAAGATAATGCCAAATATATCGCCCATAGCTATGATCTAGACAATGTTTGTGACTTTCACATGGGGGTACCAAGTCATGCTACCAAGAAGTGTAGGCCTTTGATGGAAGAAATAAAGAAGTTAGTTAGTAATGGAATCTTGACACGAGAGCTAGTTCAACAATGGGAGATAAAAGGAATGGAGCAAGTCGTTATACTAGCCTAGGAATCGGAGAGCCAGAATGAAAACTTCCAAGATTTTCTGGAACTCTGAGGAATTTGTGTAACACCCTAGACCCGAATATCACATTTGGGCCTCAAGCCTGAAACCCAACCATAAAATTTCCAACCTAGTGTATCCCATCCACAAAAATAATTCCAAAAACCTATTTTATTTCAATCCAATAAAGTACAAGTAATATTTGAAACGTATACAGTGGAGCTCCTTTTAAAATTTCATTATAAAATGTTTGACTCTATTGTTTTAGAAATACAATACAAGTTATAATGTACAATAGGTTCCTACGAATACATAGCCCAAAGACCTAAGTATTGGACTTTGAATAGACGAGGCTATGGAATCCTTCACTGATGGTGCTCCTTTAAGAACGTGCCAAACCTACTAACATGCGAAAGAAAATAACGATTCTGAACACTGAGCTAACAAAGCTCAGTGGATACATCACCACTCAACCATGCTTTATGCAAATCATAAATAAAGCAATGCAACATGAATGATATGATGGCAAGATAACGATGGTGTTACCATTAGTCACCTAAACACATAGGAACATGGATGTATGATCTCGTAAATAGCATGCACATATACATCATTAACCCACATAGCATCACACAGATAAATCAAACAATATTAAGTGAGGTCCGCGTCCATACAACATTAGAATCCTACACTTTAAGAGAGGCCCTCGTCTACAAAGCATTAGGATCCTACACTACGAGTAAGGCCCACGTCCATAAAGTATCAGGATCCTATACTCGTAGGGATGAGGCCCGCATCCAAAAAGCATCGGGATCCTCCATCCATGCTCGAAATCTCTCATCAAGCATCTTTGAATAAGGCCCAAATCCATACAACATCAGGATTCTATATTCGAGAGTCTTCAAGGTGTTGCAACATACATTATTGGGTATCTGGATCCCATCCAACAAAGACTCGACTAATTAGGTGTCCCATCAGCACATTACAAGGACCCTACTTCCATGCATCACACAACATCAACACAAATACCATACCGCACACAACTCTAACTCATTTACCGTCACCTCACAGTTTCTATCAATTATTAGACTACACCATTAAACTTATCTATTTATTAATATGTATGAAGGTGCACATTAGCCACTTTCATTAGTTAATCTTATTATTCAAGGCGAACTAACTATATAGGCGCCCCTTCAGCACACAGCAAGGGCCCTAACCATGACACAACGTCAACTGATCCACCTAGGATCCCTATAGGTTACTACTTCACACAATTCACCCAATATTTACCGAATTATTATCCTTTTATTCTACGCACGGGGTTTAAACCTCTGTTTCTCAATTTTAATATTCATTTTATACCTTAAAAGACCCATTGGGCCCTTTGCCTCGAATTATAGAACCCCCAAACGCAAACTCAATTTCCTTGGGCAGATTACCCAGCGAGTACCGATACTCCTATATGGGTATTAGTACACCTCACTAGGTACCGGTACTCCTCCATGAGTACCGATACTTAAATTAGGTTCAAAAGAAATGGGTATTGAAGCCGTGTTGATACTCCTATCCTCGTATTGATACTCGATATCGGTACTAGAACCACCCCGTACTGATCCCAACCCGTACCGGTACTCCCAGCTTTGCGTACCGGTGCGTGAAAGCCTTTCTTAGGCAATAGAACAGTAGTACTGATACGCGCCCTAGCGTACCGGTATGTGAAAACGTTACTTAAATTCCTATTAAGCAAAGGGTACCGATACGCGTCCAACAGTACGCCTCTCACAAGCCATGCTCCTTATTCCACAGACATACCAATATGCGTCCAGTAGTACCGGTACACAAGCCTAGAATTTCAAAGTCTGGGTTCGGATTTCACCCAGAAATCCCACTTAACCTATATGGTTAAGCCCCAAATCGCTCCTACAAGTTATGGTGAAGTTATTAGGTGAGTTACTACCAATTTTAAGCCTTGATAACACCAATTCACAACTTACCATTAGAGATCAACCAAGGTATATCAAAGCCAAAAACATCAAAATCATACATCAAACCTATTTTTATGATTTTCAGGAAACTATAGGAGTTAGATGTATACTAACATTAGATTAAAGCTAATGAAAAAGCCTTTAAAGACCCATTTTCATTCATCCACACTAACCCCTACCAAAACCTTGTAACACCCCCTACCCGGACTGGTATAAAACCGGATCAAAAAGTGTTACTGGAACAAAAAGGATGACCAGCGCGACACAGTGTTAAATTATTTAGAGAAATTTAGAAGAAAACATATAGCATGATTTGGATCAAATTAAAACTTTTTAATACCTTGGGGTAGCTAATAATGATTTTTAAGGGCCATATGGGAAGATTTATCAAATTTTAGGGCAGGTGTATCGATACGCCTAATAGCCGTATCGATACGCCATGCTTGATGTAACCTCCAAATTTTCCAGTGGTAAGAGCCTGTACCGATACACATAGAAACCGTATTGGTACGCCCAGAGGTGAACGTTATTACCGTTAGGCTAGGTGTACTCGTACCGATACGTGATCAAGCCGTATCGGTACACGACTAAATTCATTTTTAGATCGATATAGTGTACCGATACGCACCCAACCCGTATCGATACGATGCTAAATCTAAAATTCCAGTAGCAACTATCCGTATCGAAACGCACTGTGCAGTATCGATACGCCCTTTGTCCTATGTCTAATTATGCATAGTCGTACCAATACGCCATCACCCGTATCGGTACGAGAGGGTCTATAATGACAGAATTTGTCTGGTTTGTTAACATTTTAACCTACCAAATGTGGTCCAAAGTTTATGAAAATTTACAAGAAACTTATAAACTCATCAATCTTGATGTATGCAAATTTTCAAAGCATTCTAAGTTCGCTTACAATGTTTTGTCTATAGCGTGCCAAATATACTATTTTAGTCATATTTTACAAGTACTTAAAAGTTCATTTTAGACCATGCCATGAATACCTAGATGCCAAAACCATATTACATATCAAAAGGGCATTTAGGTATAGAGCACTATACCACCAAGCTAGGAGTTTAAGGGCTATAAGTACATTACAAAAATGGCTTAGTAACTTGCAAAATCTTCACTTGATTCGATCTTTGAACTTTAATCCGTACCACCTAAAATGCATGGGAAATGAGATGCATTAGGCACAAATTGCCTAGTGAGGTAGTCAATAAACCATGGAATGAATAATATGGTCAATTATCAATAAAAATGGCATACAATACTCATGATCAATGAATATGCATCTCAATTTCACAATATATATATTTCCATGAAATGTTAGAGATCAATATAATTCCTGTTTCATCAATAATTTAATCACTTAGATCGATATGCGATAATGGATACACGAATTCCACCTCCTTGCCAAGTCCATGAAATCAATGAATGATCGTATCCCTCCTCCTCGCCAAAGAACAAAAAATAATCATCCATCCTCCTCGCCAAAGAGTGGCCGTAGCCTAGGACCAATGTCCACCCATACCAATGAGCTTATGAATTCTATGGCATGCTAATTGTATCCAAAGTCCTTTCAAATCCAAGGTCTAATGATTCAATAGTCCAATGTTCCAATATTCAATAATTCAATGACAAGTTCCATGTTTCATGATATATCAATGAGTTCAATGATCTTGTTTTTCTATGCTATGAACTTACCAACTTACCACACATGGTTTCCATGAAACTTCCATATAGTCATGCCTTGAAAAAGTAATTGTTAATGAAGAAGACAATAAAGAAATGACATAGGGAAAGCACCTAGCCATTTTCACGACTCGACTACACTCACCTAACCCTTTTTAGGGGTTTCTTGGTTCCTTCATGATGATTCCTTTGTTGCTAGCTCTTAGAGGAGATGATGGAGTCTCAATCTCCCTTTCTTGAACTATACAAAAATAAAAGATATTGGTTACAATGATTTCAATGGATTCAATGATATTTCCTAACTTTATAGCACCTTTAGCTATGAAAAGAAGATAATAAAAGGAAGAGCTAGGAGGCCATAGAGGATATTCTTGATTTTCCCCAATCTTTCCATACAAAATTCCTTACAAGATAGCCATAGAATTTCAAAAATCAATAGAGGGCTTTATCTTGCCCACAAGATAGTTGTGTTTTGGTAACAAGAAACTTGAGAAAGCTCAAGCTTTCAAGGGATGTCAATGGAGGTGCTTGCTTAGGTTAAAGATGGAGATGTGCTTGCTTCTAAGAAAGAAGGATGGAAAGAAAGGTAAGGCTCGGGTGCTATGTTGGTTCATGTAAAAGATGTTAAACACCTTACCCCATTCTCTTTAAACATATCCGAAAGTTTTACCCTCACTATAAGGAAAGATGGATGTCATCTTTCCTACTTTTAACCTCACAAATCAACCAATAATAAGGTTTCCTATCTTGGGAGGAAATCATATACTTTATTATAAACTAATATAATTATCATTACTCTATTGTCAAATTTTGTTGAGAAAGAAGGACCAATGGCACGTAAGGTAGAGGCAAACAATGAGGTGAATCATACCTCAAATTGGGTTAATTATAAAGGTGGTCTTTCATCTTTTCAAACTTTGTACCTTTGCCCCCTAAAATTTTAATTTATACAATTTGATCACCAAGATTATTTCTAGGAATTCAATTAGGTCCAAGTTATTGAAATTAGTCTCAAATAGAGTTTAATTCAATACATTAGTCACACAGATTTAGGTTGATGAAGCATTTGGACTTTTCTGACACAGATTTTAAATCACCGAAACTTAATTTCGGCTAGGCCAATTTCTGAGGTGTTACAAATCTCCTTCTTAAGAAAAATTCATCATCAAATTTTACCTGAATGGAAAATGTGAGGATATTGCTTCTTTATTGTTTCTTCTGGTTCCCACGTGGCTTCTTCCACCTTATGATTTCTCCAGAGTACTTTAACTAACGGAATTGTCTTATTACGAAGTCTCTTAACTTTCCTTGCAAGGATCTGGATTGGTTCTTCTTCGTAGGAAAGATTTGGCCGAATCTCTACAGACTCAGGTTCAATAACATGTGAGGGATCAGACCGATACTTACGAAGCATCGATACATGGAAGATGTCATGAATCTTGCTCAGCTCAGTATGCAATGATAATCAATATGCCTCGGGGCCAAGTCTCTCAATGACTTTAAAAGGTCCTATGAATCGAGGACTCGACTTTTTTTTCTTGCCAAATTTGAGAATCTTCCTCTACGAGGATACTTTTAGAAAAGCTTTCTCGCCCACAAAGTACTGAATATCCCTTCTTTTGAGATCGGCATAAGCCTTTTGTCGGTCAAAGACAACCTTAAGATGATCATGGATGATGGCTACCCATTCTTCGGTTTCTTGAAGTAAATTAGAGCCCAACATCTTGCCTTCACCGAGGTCAGACCAACACAAGGGAGTACAATATTTTCTACCATATAATGCCTCATAAGAGGCATTTGAATCAATGGTTGGTAGATGTTTTTGTAGGCAAACTCGATGAGTTGTAAAGATTTCTCCCAAGTGCCTTCAAAACCAATGATGCATGCTCAAAGCATGTGTTCCAAAACCTGAATCATCCTTTCAGACTGACCATCAGACTGAGGATGAAAGACGGTGCTAAGATTTACTCTGGTTCCCAAAGCTTCTTGCATTGTTCTCTAAAATTGAGATACAAATCGTGGGTCTTGATAAAAAATGATAGACTTAGGTACACCATGTGATCTGATTATTTCCTTGATATACAAGTCTGCTAACTTAGGCAGACTGAAGTCCTTTCTTATTGATAGGAAATGAGCTGACTTGGTAAAACGGTCAACAATGACCCAAATAGCATCATTCTTCCTAGGATTCAATGGCAAACCACTGACGAAATCCATGGTTATTCTTTCCCATTTCCATTGTGGAAGTTTAATAGGTTGAAGGAGTCCTGTGGGTACACGATGTTCAGCTTTAACTCGTTAGCACGTTAGGCACTTTGCCACAAAGTCAATGATAGCTTGCTTCAAGCCAGGCCACCAATACAATTCTTGAAGGTATTTGTACATCTTTACCGACCCTAGGTGGACAGAGAACTTGCTAGAATAGACCTCCTTGAGAATATCATCATAGATGGATTCATTGTTGGGTATACAAAATCAGTCGTGGAAAGATAGAAGTCCTTCAGGATTAATTTTGAAGCCGAAGTCAAGATTTTCGTAAAGCTTAGAATTGATAATTTGTAATTCGGGACCACGATCCTGCAACGACTTGATTTTTGATATAATAGTAGACTGAACTTTGAGTTCAGCTACAAGCCGGTGATGCTTCTTGATTTTAAGATGAGCATTAATAGCTCAGGGGCCTATGATAATTCATTTAAAAAAGTCAATACATTGTCAAGATTAGGTTTTAATGATTCAATGGCAATGCTTACCAGACGAAGGTTTGCGACTGAGTGCATCAGCCATAACGTTTGCCTTGCCCGGATGGTATTCAATGACAAGATCATAATCTTTTAGGAGTTCTATCCACCTCGGTTGATGAAGGTTTAACTCTTTTTGAGTCAAAAGGTACTTAAGACTTTTATGATTGGCGAATAAATAACATTTCTCCCCATAGAGATAATGCCACCAGATTTTCAACACAAAGACAACTGATGCCAGCTCAAGATCATAAGTAGGATAATTTAATTCATGTGGCTTTAGTTTTCAGGAAGCATAAGCTATAACCTTGCCTTCTTGCATCAAAACGCATCCTAACCCACAGTGTAGTCCTTTCCAGACTCAGGTTGGGTCAGGACCGGTGCATGAGTTAAAACTTGTTTAAACTGATCAAAACTCATTTGTTGATCTTCAGTCCATACAAAAAGGGTTTCCTTACGTAACAACTTTGTCAAAGGGGCAACTAACATAGAAAATCCTTTGATGAACTTTCTATAATAGCCTGCAAGGCCAAGAGCTCCTTATTTTGCCAACATTCTTTGGTGGCCTCCAATCTAAGATGGCTTGTATTTTCTTCGGGTCTACCTGGATGCCCGTCGATGAAATGATATGAACCAGAAATGAAACTTCAGTGAGCCAGAACTCATACTTACTGAACTTAGCATAGAGCTGCTTCTCCAGGAGGGTTTGAAGCACAATGAGTAAATGCTCTTGATGCTCAGCTCAGTTCTTAGAATAAATCAAAATGTCGTCAATGAACACAACTACGAACTTATCCAGATAGGGTCAGAAAATCCGATTCATAAGATCTATGAATGTCGTCGGTGCATTGGTTAGCCCAAAGGGCATATTCAAGAATTCGTAGTGGTCGTATCTTGTAAGAAAAGCTATTTTAGGCACACCACACTCTTTCACCTTTATTTGATAGTACCCAGAACTCAAATCAATCTTGGAAAACATAGAAGCATCCTTGAGTTGATCGAAGAGATCTTCAATCCTTGGGAGATGGTACTTATTCTTTATAGTCACTTTATTTAACTGACGGGATTCAATGCATAGTCGCATAAAACCGTCATTTTTAACAAATATGAATGAATCTCGCTCTTTGTCTTCCCTCAAGAAATTACTTATTTGCCTTTTTTTATTTTCACACTAGCCCATTAACAACCCAACAACACAAGCCCAAAGCTTTCTTCAAGCCCAACAAGGCTCCTACTAGCCCAACAACAAGGCCCACGCAATGAGCCCTCGCTCTCGATTAACCCGAATCTCAGATCTAAAATCTGGGTCATTATAGTCTGTCTTACTCATGTCTATGCATCATGAGGGTACAATTAACATAGATCATTTCTGAAGTAGTATACAAAATCAACTTTGCTACTTTTGACCAGAAAGTAGTTGAGATCTTTTTCTAAGGGCATTCCTTGTTTGTTGGCTTTTATTTCAATGGAGGGATTTTTTGAAATCCATAAATATATGTATATCTCTTCTTACCCTTGTAAGCCCATGGATGCCAATTGCAAGATGTAACATCGATTCTGGTACAAAGATCAATCAAATGCTGTAAAATGATGAAGTGCAATTTATTTCTCAGTCTACTCTGGTCAACAAAGAAAGAAAAAGGCATACTACTACATCTTTGATGATGTTCGATGACAAATCTTTGAAATTCATAAACAATAAAGTGGACTAGACAATTTTAACCAAGTAGAGTTGCTTGAAATTGAAGTTCTAAGCTTAGTTTTCTATACCCTAAAAAGAACACAATTTGTAAAAAAACAAAAAGAGAGGGAAAAGAGAGCGAAAAAGAAAAGAAAAAAAGAAGAGAGAAAAAAGAAGAAGAGATAAAAAGGAAAAAAATAGAGACAAAAGGAAAAGAGAATAATAACTAAAATAAACTATTAAATAAATAAATCTCAGAGCACACTAATGGAGCTGTGGACGGTGACAAATCTAATATAGAGCCATGCTCCACTTGTCCGATACCTTGACGTCAGAGATGTTTCTTTAAAGATATGTGTATAATAATAAAAATAAAAATAAAAATAATAATAATAATAGCTAGTCTGAGAAGCTTGAACACATTTATGAATGGAAAAGAATGAAGAGAACAGAAAATGAGTTGTTTCTGACTGGATCGAGAAACGAGATAATCATAGGGTGTGAACCGAGTGATCTGGAAGAAATTTCATAACTTCAGATGTCGCCACAACTTTCACAAGTTATGCTAATCACATGAGGGTTAAATTTGAGACACTCTTGCACGTGATATCAAGGGCATCATATTCTATTTTATTTCTTTATATTAAGATTCTGATTTTTTAGGTCCTGTAGAGTACCTTTAATTGAAATGCCGATAAAAAAACTAACATTTTAAAAAACAAAGGATTTCATTGTATTGTTTCAGAGATAAACTTCAAAGTGTAAGGCTATGGATGCAAATGATTGACCTGACATGGAAAAGATATGGCTCAGTATGAGGCATTCATCTTTGATCAGCAGTTTTCTGTTCAAAAGAGGAAAAATTCATCAGGGGTCATGGTGAGGATAATGGCAAGAATGCATATGTCAGACAATTCAGGGACTTAAAGAAGTTTCTACCTTGGAATTTTGGTTTAGTTTAAAGAATATACCTGAAGAAAGTTAAGGGACCTAAGGCATTTGCTCACCCTAAATGATGAAAGAAGGGCAAACTCTACATGATGGGACAAGAAACAAAGAGATCAGTGGGGCATCATTGTGCATAAAAATGCAAGTTAGAATATACAAGAGGGGATAGAGAGCCTGAAAGAATTTGATTATTGAAGAAGTCAAAATCTGCTCAAGAAGAATAAGAGCAAAACAAAATTTTGGGACATGAAGACAATAAGGATACTTCAGAATAATCTCAAAAAGATTAAGCTAAGCAAGATCTGAGAACAAACTAGGGAGATGAGGTACCGTTGCAACAAAGGCATAAAACTCAATAAAAAAGCAAAGAAGATAAGGGCTTATCCAAATGGTCCTCAATTGTCACAATCCATGCATCATATATAGTTAGGCATCCATAAGACACGAGCATGCTAACTCATACATTCAAAGCATTCTTGCATATTTTGGCATGAATTTATAGAATTAGCAAAGAACAAGCAAAGATTTCAATCTACAACTTTGAGATTGAAGAAATAGATCCAGCAAAGATTTCAACTCACATTTTTATGAAAGCAACGATATAAACTCGTGACTTCCTTTTTGAATAAGCGAATTTTAGAAAAGATTTTCTAATTTTTTGCACACGATAGAAAGTGCAGTACAATTCTAAAACCTTTCAGTCATCAGTAAGTCCTTCAAGCATGATGTTAAGTCTTTCGGGCCATCACCTTTAGGAGTAATGAGAATATTTAATTGTATGCACAATAAAGAAAGTGCAGTGCAATTCTAAAACCTTTGGGTCATCAGTAAGTCATTCGGGCATGATGTTAAGTCCTTTGGGCCATCACCTTCGAGAGTGATGAGAATATTTGATTGTCTATATAAGACATAAAGTGCAGTACAATTCTAAAACCTTCAGGTCATCAGTAAGTCCTTCGAGCATGATGTTAAGTCCTTCGGGTCATCACCTTTGGGAGTGATGAGAATATTTGATTATCTGCGGGTCATCAGTAAGTCCTTCAGGATGATGTTAAGTCCTTTGAGCCATCACCTTCGGAAGTGATAAGAACTTTACGAATGTCATCATAGTAAGACAATGTGGGCATGGAATCGAAAAAGATTTTGACCTTTTGGGTCATCAGTTTCAAGAAAAAGAAAAAAGTTCAGAGGTTGGAAAGGAAGATAGATCTACTTCGGGTTCAAATAATGAAGATTCTCAATTTAATTGGTCATATACATTCAAAGCACATAAGGAGATCGATCAACAGAGGAAGAGAAACAAGAGATCCTATACAAGTTTCAAACTGAAAGATTGAGACACTTTAGGCAGAATGAGCAATGATTCTAAAGATCTCAGTGCTTCAAGCTAGAAATCGAGTATATCTCTCATTTCATGTTGAGTTTTCACTAATTGATGACATTTCTTTTTTGTAGGTTCAATTTTTTCCTTAGAGGATGAAGTGAATCAGCATTCCTAGCAAAGAATAAAGAACTTTTAATGAGAATAGATCGTTGAGCAAAAAATACAAATTTCTAATGAGAAGAATTTGGTTGTTTAATACTTTGGTAGAAAGGTGGAGAAACATTTCAGAAGAATAAAGAGTGTAATTGTTCCAAGCTTCATCCCATTTCAAAAGAATGGATGGTTTAGCTTTTTCAGACTTTATCAACATTTAAAAAAAATAAAGAGTATAACTGTTCCAGGCTTCACATTATTTTAGAAAAATGGATAGTGTAGCTTTTTTAGACTTTGTCAACATTTCCAAAAGGACGAATAATTTGGTTTTTCAAACTTCACTGACATTTCAGAAGACTGAAGAATTAGATTGTTTTAGACTTCACCAGCATTGCAAAAGAACTTGTTTATTCAACACTTTAACAAAGATGTGGATCAAAATTTTCGACAAAGAATGAGGATTTCACAATGAAAAGAATTTGTAGTACAAAACGACAGCTAAAGGATTCAAAAAAAAAATTATGTCTTTTCAATCTTTACCCAACTTTCATTCCGCAACAATGAATAATGAGTGGCAACTGTAATACCCAAATTTTATCCGGGTATATACATATATATATATATATATATATATATATATACCATAAACAAAAAAATAATATAAAAGCCAGCCCTTAAATCAAATATCAGTCCAAATGTTCATTTACAAAGCCCATTCATAAATGTAAAGCCTAAACTCCCACTTTAAATCCTTTCCCGCCCAAATTCAAGTTCATTTACAGCTATTAACAACCGAACAAAACCAATCTCAGCCTTTTCTCGCCCAATTGTGCCACGTGGCAGCCACTCATTGATCCAAAAAAAATAGCACATGAATTGTGTTTTCTCCGGTGTTAGATGTCACTAGCTGGAATGGATGACATCAGCTATGAGATCATCATCTAGTCAACCTATAAATATGAGGTAAGAGAAAGTGTCAGATTTTACTAAAATAATTAATACCGCAATTATTACCATATTAAAAATAATAAAGGAGAGAAAAGGGTAGTTACCAAAATCTGAAGAGGTCACTGGAGAAGACGAACAATTGTCGAAGTGTTGAACGAAAAAATTGCCGAACTATCAAAGAACTCAAAGGTAGCTTTCCTCTTTTACTTTTCGATACTTGCAAACAAATGGACAAAAACAGTATTATTAAGGTAGATCTAAAATAATAATAAATAATAAAAAAGAATTAGTAAGATTTCTTATCTTTTCAGTCCAATACGGTGACCAGAGAACGTGTCATGTTGGCTGAAATATTGCATGGTGGCCAGGGTTGGCATTCGGCGGAGTTGAAGAGGGAATCCAAGTAGATTTAGGTCTAGATTTGGGGAAGAAAGGTTGAATCCTCTTAGATTCGGGGTTTAGAAATAGAAAAAGAACATTTAGGTTTTCATTTCGAGAATGTTCTTGGGCTTTTGGTAGTTAAAATAAAAAAGAATGAAGAATCGAAAAAGATTTTTGAGTTTTATTTGAAGTTTTGACTCAAAAAACATATTTTGATTGAGGTTTTTGTGTTTAAATGGGTCGAAGAATGAGAAAATAGAAGAACATGTGTTATGTTCTTAGCTTTTTAAAGGTTTTGATTCAGAAAAATAGGTTTTAGATGAGTTTTTGGTGTTATTTTGGATCAAACAAGGAAATGGTGAACATTTAAAGAACACAGATGAGTTTCTTGGTTTTTATCTGGTTTTGGGCTTTTTTGGGGGAAATTATATGCTTATAGAGAGGGATGGAGAGAGCTGAGAGAAATGGGAGAGTTAGAGAGAGTTTGAAAATTATAAAAATGCAAAATAGGATGATCTAAAATGGTCATTATATACGCATGTGGCACGGGCCTGTAGGCCCACAAATCCTCACCAAAGCCCGCGCCCTTCTTTCAATATTATTGTACTTTGACTCCCAAGTTTTAAATAAAATCAATTTAGTCATCATTTCCTTTTTAATTCAACATTTTATTTATTCAATTTGGTCCAGATTTTATGCTTTAATTAATTGTCTGATTTAAATTAATATGATATGTGTTTGAATTAATTGTTTAATTAGTTGATTAAATTACCGATTTGATTATACATTATATGGTATGTAGTACAAGTTTACATATACATAATATTTTTTCCCTTAATGTTTTTTTAAATTAATGTATGTAATGTAATTTTTTATTAAAATAGGGTATTACCACGAGTCTCATTAAAAAGCCTCCCTATACCTAAATAGAGGAAAAAAGTATTCATAACAATAGTATAAAAATCTCAAACGACAAACATGACAAATGGAAAAAAAATCAAAGTATTAACCTGTATTATCTAACTGCAATAAACTAACAACAGAGCTAGGTGGAGCGATAAAGTCATGTGAACAAAACGGGAGCTTCCAAGCCGATTGAGCAAGTGCAGCCTCCACTTTATTTCCTCCGCGACAAACTAATGCAAGCCGAACTTCCCATTGTTTGTCTAGGAAATCCCAGATGTGTTGAACAAGAGAAGGTATCCATGCATGATCAATCCTTTAAGATATCTACCGCGGAACTACTATCCGACTCAATCTAAAGATGGCTTATCCCAAGCTCCCAGCTTGCCTGAGTTCTTCATAGATACCCCAAAGTTCAGCTTCAACCACCGAGCACAACCCAATACTCTTTGCAAAACCAATAATCCACTCGCCGGCGTGGTTACGGAGGATACCCCAACACGTAGCCCCTCCAGTGCTAGACCGAAAGGACCCATCTGTGTTAACTTTAATCCACCCCTCTGGTAGGGGAGACCAAAGCCTCGATCGAGGCCCGACTCGTTCCTACCGGACCTTGTCTGCATCGACATCACCTCATCAACCAGCCTCTGACATTGATCAATGACCGGTTCACATCCGCTATGATTAGGATCAAAGATCCTAGAATTTCTTTGGAGTCAAAGTGTCCACAAAATATAACTATACATTAACTCCCAGTGCTGGGACTGTAGAGGATAATGGCCACCTCCCTTCAAATTTCATATAATCCAATCTCGCAGGTTTAATGAATAAAAACTAGCCAAACGGTCAAGCCGAATTAGCACTGACCAAAATACCATAGCCACCGAACAATCATAAAGAATATACACCGTATTCTCAATTGATGAGCCATAGAAATCACAACTATGATCATCTACTAAATGTCGGTGAGCCCTCTCATTATTTGTAAGAATTTTATCCTTCATCACAAGCCACATGAACGTCTTCACCCGCGGCTAACCTTTAAAATTATACACTAGAGACCAGGCCTTATCATACGTACTCGGCAAATGGCGGTGCAAAAAAGAATACGTAGAACTGATGGAGAATCCATGCATTGGATCTCGTATCCAACCAGGGATGCCAACTCTAGTAGAAGCCAATGGCGGCTTCACAGCCGCAATATGTTACAGCATGGTCGCAAGCAGAAGGGAATCAAACATCCTTCAGTTCCACTTGCCATCCCAACCGACCATGGAGGAGATAGAGACTTGACGATCTGCCACTAGGTTTGGATCCTCAACATGATCAATTAAGGGACCTTGGTCTCCCACCCAAGGGTCAAGCCAAAATTTTATATTCGAACCATTGTCAATATTCCAAGCAACTCATAACTGAACATCATCCCAAATCTTCAACAAGCCTTGCCACAATCGCGAGCCACCATTACAATGAATTGACACGGTGCTTCCATTTGCATTTAGACCATAGCACTTGCACCCATAACATATTAGGCCAAGAAAGAAGAGTAAAGGCAATTTTCATGGAAAAAAAGCCTCATTCTGAAGAATTATTCTTCGAATGTCGAGACCATCTTTAGATACGGGCATACAAACCTCTGCTCATTTAACTAACGTGATTGATCATTTATTGTCTGTGCCACCCCAGATAAACTAACGAATCAATGCATCAATCTTCTCACATGCACCCTTCGAAAGAAGGACAGATTGCATGGTGTAATTAGCGGTAGCTTCCAATACTAATTTCTTAAGAATAATACGACCAGCAAGAGATAAATTTCTCACTTTCCACCTAGACAAGCGGTCACGTACTTTTTGGATGAGATATCCATAAGTAGCCTTCGTCACCCTCTTATGCAGGAGAGGGGCCCCAAGATACATACCCAAGTCATCCACTTCTTCAAATCCAAGGACCCGAGTTATGGTGGATCGATCCTCACTTGCCACATTACCCGAAAAATAGATGTGTGTTTTTGCACTACTAACCTTGTGACCGAAAATAGCACAAAAAATGTCTAACACCCTCTGAATAACCGCTAGCTAATCTAGTGACGCCTTAGTAAACAACACTAGATCATCAGCAAAAAAGAGATGAGAGATACTCGGACCACCATGAGAAAATTGTATCAGATGCCAATGACCAAGAGTAATTTCATCTTGGATAGCTTAGCTTAACCGTTCCTTGCACAAGACAAATAAATGGGGACAAGGGATCCCCTTGTCAGATCCCTCTAGAGGGGGAGAAGGGCGAAGAAGAGAGACCATTCCAAAAGACTTGTGTCAAAACAGATGTAACACATTGCATAATAAACTCACGAAGCATCGCAAGAATGCCAATATCCATGAGAGTTTCATTAATGAAACTTTATTCAAGTTTGTCGTAAGCTTTCTCTAAATCTATTTTAATCGCCATCCATCTTACTTTCCCTTTCTTGTGCCGCATTGAATGAATAACTTCTTGCTCGAGAATTATATTTTCAATAATTAGACGGCCAGAAACAAAACTTGTTTGCTTGCCCGACACCCATTTAGGTAAGAAAGGCTTCAAACGGTTCACAATCACCTTTGTCACCATCTTATAAAGGACATTACAAAGACTGATAGGCCTGAACTGGAAGATTAATTCCAGATTCTCTACCTTCAGAATAAGAACCAACAACGTTTGATTTAAAGTGGACGATATCGTACCTGATGCAAAAATCTATTTGACAAAATAGCAGACTCCGTCACCTACAATCCCCCAAATTCGTTAGAAGAATGCTGCGTGCAAGCCATCAATACCCGAAGCCTTAAGGGGAGCCATTGAGAACACCAGCTCAACAATTTCCTAATCTGACACTGGTGCAGCAAGATGCTCTAACTCATGGATTTGAAAGTTAGCTGCCAACGAGCACAGGTCTCGCTGATCCGAAGACCAATTGCAATTAGGGAGTTACAACACAGACATGAAATTTTGCTTCTTCTGGCTCATAGTGCAAGCGTAGAAAAACTTGGTATTTTGATCCTCATAAGATAGCCATTGAGACCTTGATCTTTAAAACCATAACATTTCCTCTTGTTCTAGGACATCATCAAGTTATGCAACCAGGTTTCTCGTAGATGACTCGAAGATTTCAAAGCACATAACTCAAGCTTAAGATCAATGCCTTGAATGCGAGCCATAAGCCTTTTTTACAAGTAATATGGCCAAAAATAGTGTTATTTCACTCACCCACTTGTGATAGGTTTTGCTCCAAATCAAAATCACCATTCCAACATAAAGATAGAAAGTTAGCAAAATCTATATGCTCCTGTCAACAAGCAAGGTATCGAAAAAGCCATTGTCCTGTGGGTTTAGCAACCATGGACATGTGCATCATAATCGGCCTATGGTCAGATCCAAGCTATTCTAAGTGGCTCACTGAACACTTCAAATAGCGCGAAAGCCAAGCCTCATTAACAACATAACGGTCGAGGCATTTAGAAAGGTTACCACGACTCTATGTAAACCGGGGACCTAAAAATCCAGCATCAATAAGGCACTATAAAAACACAAAATTGGTAAAAAGAGAGTTGATTCCTAACCCAAGCCAAGCACCACCACTTCTATCTTCCACACTCAACGTCGCGTTAAAATCACCCCCCAGAACCCAAACAACGTTCAACCCGAATTTAGAATTTCAAGCTAATTCCATAAACACCTCCAAGGAGAAACCGCTGGACCAGCATAAACTGTAGTAAAAAAGAATCAGTCACTAAAATTATAAAGCTAGACTTGGCAATGGATGAATTGAATTTTAATACGCTCAATCTGGACTAAAACGAGATCTCTCCAGAAAAGCCAAATATCCCACTAAACCCATGCACCTCAACCCGGTATGAGTTTGGAAAACCTAGCTTAAGCAAAACTTTGTCTGTTGTTAACTCCTCAAAAGTACTGATTTTTATGTATATATTGTCATGTTTTTGCTTGTCTTTAGGTGTATATTCGTACATTTAGTTAGTAAAATCATACATTTGCATTAAGGAGTTAATGTTGTTTAGTTTGCCAGGGTGAAGGGTTGTTTTGTTGGTTTTGATGCAGGTTAGGAGCAGGGCAAGCTTGGCAGAGCATTGCAGGAACAAGAAGCAAGAAAAGAAAAAGAGAATTATTGAGTCGCAGTAGGCAAAGTTAGACCAAAAGTTGCCAAGCTCGGTTGGCAAAGAAATGACATCTGATGCCTGGTCAAAGTAGTCATTGAACCAAGTACACGTCAGCTGTAAAATCCAAAAGAAGATAGGAGGATAGCGTGCTTATCTCAAGTGCGTAACCGACTTTCAAAATCAAACCCAATCTAGGGTTTCCACGAGTGCCTACTTAAAGCAAGATGATCATTGAGAATAGAGAGAGGCTGCACCGTGGTGAAAGAGAAAGCTAGAGGGTAACCGTGTTTCGACCAGTTTAGACTGGGAGTTCTGGAGCCATTGAGGGGCTACATCGATATATCTCCTTCTTTATCCATTCTCTTAGTTTAATTTTCTTTTTAATGGCGATGTTAAGATACGATATTTTGTGAATGGACCCCCATCCATGAATTAAATTCTTTTAAGTTGGCTGGGAATGTTTTTGTGATGAACGCTCAGCTAGTTTTAAGTTTTTAATAATTAAATGCCTTGGCAACTTTGTCTATCTTGCTAGCACTTTATTTCCTTAAATTATTTTCCATACGACGGTTGGGATTGTATACTTATTATGCCTTAATATCTTAACAAACTTAAGGGGTAACAATTAGTTGCTAGATACTAAGGAGAGAAACTTCGACAGAAAATGTTCAAGTAGATGAGCTTACTTCGGAAGTGAATCTACCCCTTAGGAGTATAGACTAAAACTTTATCAAGTTAATATATGAAAAACTTCACTATAGACATATAGGGGTTAATCGTGGTTTACTTAGGGTATTTCTATTGACAGAGGTAATAATACCCTTAAAATCTGCTCGGTAATAAATCCAAGGCTCAAAATTTTTAATAACCAACTTAACTGGCGTAAGATCCAGACATCCCTTTCCAACGCTAATCATCCATTTGAATACTCTTGTTTACCAAACTATTTATGCTTTTACTGCATTTTTAATTATTTTCTAAATTAAAACTCCAGATCAAATTCAACCCTTTTGTTCCCTTTAACAAGTAAAACATCATGGCATTTAATTCCTGGACAATCACTTTGGATACGATACTCAGCTCATTGTTGTATTACTTGTTGACCGTGTATACTTGTACGCAATAGACCTATGCTTGGCATTATTTACTTGCATATTTACACTGAATCCTCAATCTTTTGCCAAGCATTAGCAAAGCTGACAAGTTTTTAGTGCCGTTGTCGGGGATTAAAACAGAAATTATTATTTTGATTTTACTTGTATTTTTTTAATTTTACTTATTTTGTTTTGCTTGGTGTATGACTAGGAGTCGCACTGCGAAGGAGGATTGGCCATACGACCCAAAATTGAAAGAACCCTACATATTTTAAAAAAGAAACATAGAGAAATAGCTATTAATAGAAATGGTAGAACAGATGGTATCATTAACAATAAAAAAAATCTACCAATACATGAAGAAATACCGCCCGAACCTACCGTGGCGGCAAAAGGATAAAGACCTATCAGAGAACACTTGGCACCAACCATAGAAAATTTGATGCCAAGGTTGATTGGTCCAGAGGTAAGTACAACAAACTTTGAACTTAAACCAGTAATGATTCAGACGCTGTTGAATGTAGGTCAATTTGATGGATCACCTACTAAAGACCCAAGGCAACACTTGAAGCAATTCATGGAGGTTTGCCAACTATTTCAACAACCTGTTGTAGCTGAAGAATTAGTGAAGTTGAGACTATTCTCATTTTCTCTGAGAGATAGAGTAAAATTGTGGCTAAGTTCTTTGCCACATGTTTCAGTTACTTCATGGCCAAAATTATGCAGAAGTTCCTCTTGAGACTCCAAGCACCTAAACTTAATGCAAGGCTATAGAGTGAAATCATTACTTTTAGGCAGGCTAATGACGAGATATTGTTTGATGCTTGAGAGCATTTTAAGGACATGTTGAGGAGGTGCACCATACATGGATTCCCTACTTGGACACAAATGGAGACCTTTTATAATAGACTCAATGCTCATGCTAGGATTTTGGTTGATGCTTCGAAAAATGGTTTATTGTTAGATAAGAATTATACGGAGGCATTTGACATCCTGGAAAGGATTGCCACCAATGACCTCCATTACCCTACTGCCAGACTGGGGACCGAAACAAAAGTTACTGGAAGATTGGAGCTTGATCCCTTATCATCTTTTAATGCTCAAATTGCTAATCTTACCAATATAGTTAAGACTATGCAAAAACCTACTAGAATCTGAGAAGTAAAGGCACTAGAACTATTCTGCACTATTTATGGAGATGATCATTATATGGATAAATGCCTAACAAACCCTGTATCGATAAATTATGTTGGAAATTTTAATCATAATTTTAATCCACACTCCAATACTTATAATGCAAGTTGGAAGCAACACCCGAACTTTACTTGGGCAAGTCAGGGAGGTAACCAATTTAATATCCAATGGCAAAACAACAATGCATCGCCAGGATTCAACCAGAATGCAATGCCATAGAGAGCACAAAACAACTTCCAACAAAGGCAGAGATCTAACCAGGGGAACACTTTAATTGATTACATAAAGCGAAATGAGGCAACTATCCAAAATTTAGTAGTATCTATGCAAAACTTGGAGGTTCAGATCATACATATTGCCAATGCACTCAACAATATACCCCATAGAACTTTGCCAAGCGATACAAAAGATGCTCGACATAAGGGTAATAAATAGTACAAAGCAATTACTCTTTAGAGTGGCAAGCAATGTGAGGCTGAGACACCTGTCAAGTAGGTAATTAATTGCCAGTATAAAGAGAAGGTGCCAGCAGACAAACCCACAAAAGTAGAGAAAAAAGAGGTAAGCACTGATAATGCCAGGCTTCAAGCTGATGGCAGATCTTAAGTTGATGCCAGACCTCAATCTAATGTCAGCACAACTTTGGCAAAACTAGCAGAGCCATCATTCACCTATCCACCACCACCGTTTCCACAAAGGCTCCAAAAGCACAAGCAAGACCAACAGTTTAAGCGCTTCTTGGAAGTTCTTAGACAATTGCAAATAATATACCATTAGTGGAAGCTCTTGAGTAAATGCCCAACTACGTCAAATTCATAAAGGATATTTTGTCCAAAAATAGGAAATTGGGTGACTTTGAGACCGTCACTCTTATTGAGGGATATAGTGCAATGAGACTTAATCAATTACCACCAAAACTAAAAGATCTGGGAAGTTTCACTATTCCTTGCACCATTGGCAATAGATTCATAAGTAAGGCACTGTGTGACCTAGGAGCCAGCATCAATTTGATGCCAATGTCAGTTTTCAGGAAGCTTAGAATTGAAGCAAGGCCTACCACAGTAACACTTCAGTTGGCAGATCGATCTTTTGTGTATCCTAAGGATAAGATTGAGAATGTGTTAGTAAAGGTAGACAAATTTATATTTCCAGCTAATTTTATTAGTTTAGATTATGAGGCAGATGTTAATGTTCCAATTATATTGGGTAGACCATTTCTTGCCACAGGTAGGGCCTTAATTGATGTTCATAAAGGTGAACTTACTCTGTGCATGAATGACCAACATGTTACATTTAACATATTTCAAGCTCTTAAGTACGCAGATGAACCTGAGGAATGCCAAGCTGTTGAGATGATGGAGTTTATTTTTAATGTGGACATGGAACAGTTTTGCCAAGACTCAGATGATGCTAGAGAATTGGAGATGTAGTTAAGACGAGTGAAGGATCTGAAGGACCAACCTTGGAGAATAAAATAGTGAGTTATTTCAGACAATTAGAGCCACTAAAATTGGTTGGCAGAGAAATCAAGACACCTAAACAATCTATTGAGGAGCCACCCGAATTGGAGCTAAAACCTTTGCCAGACCACCTCAAATATGCTTACTTAGGTAATAACTCAACTTTTCCAGTGATCATTGTTGTTGATTTAACTAATGACCAAGAGGAAAGATTGCTGGAGATACTAAGCAATTATAAGCAAGACTTGGGATGGACCTTGGCTAATACCCGAGGAATAAGCCCAACTATTTGCATGCACAAAATCATTTTGGAGGAGTGCCATGGCAAAATAATCGAGGCCTAGAGGAGACTAAACCCGAGCATAAAAGAAGTAGTTAAGAAAGAAGTCATCAAGTGGCTAGATGCCAGGATAATTTATCCCATTTCTGATAGCTTGTGGGTCAGCCCAGTGCAATATGTGCCAAAGAAGGGTAGAATAACGGTGGTTTAGAACAACAGAGGTGAGTTGATCCCCTCCAGGACTGTCACACGTTGGAGAGTGTGTATGGATTACAAAAAGCTAAATAATGCCACCCGAAAAGATCGCTTTCCACTTCCCTTCATCAATTAGATGATGATCAAGTTGGCATGTAAGGTATTTTATTACTTCTTAGACGGCTACTCGGGCTATAACTAGATTGCCATCACTCTAGAAGATCAAAAAAAGCACGTTCACTTGTCCATATAGGATATTCTCTTTTAAAATAATGCCCTTTTGGGTTGTGTAATGCTCCAACAACGTTTCAGCGTTGCATGATGTTAATTTTCTCGGACATGATAAAAAATAATTTAGAAATTTTCATAGAAGACTTCACAGTGTTTGGCAAAAATTTTGAAGAATGCCTTCAAAGTTTGGAACTTGTTTTACGGAGATGTAGTGAAACTAACTTGGTCATGAACTGGGAAAAATGCCACTTTATGGTGAAGGAGGATATAGTTCTTAGACATAAAGTGACCAAGAAAAGGACTGAAAGTAAACAAAGCAAAGGTAGAGGTAATCAAACAATTGCCACCACCTACAAGCATTAAAGGTATTAGAAGTTTTTTGGGATATGCAGGTTTTTATCGTTGCTTTATTAAAGATTTCTCAAAAATTTCTAAACCTTTATGCTTACTTCTAGAACAAAATACCACTTTTACATTTGATGATTCTTGTTTGAAAGTGTTTCAAGAATTGAAAGATGAATTAATTAATTCCCCAATAGTCATGGAACTGGATTAAAGTGAGCCCTTCGAGCTCATGTGCAATGCTAGCGACTACGTTGTTGGAGCTGTGTTTGGACAAAGATGTGGCAAAATTTTCTATACCATTTATTATGCCAGTCAAATGTTGAATAAAGCCCAATTGAATTACACCATAACAAAGAAAGTGTTTCTCGTTGTTGTCTTTACGTTTGATAAATTCAGATCTTACTTGGTAGGTAATAAAGTTGTGGTATACACAGACCATTCAGCATTAAAATATCTCTTGGAAAAGAAGGATGCCAAGCCTAGATTGATCCAATGGACACTCTTGCTGTAATAATTTGATCCCAAGATTTAAGACAAGAAGGGGAGTGAGAACTTAGTAGCTGACCATCTATCACAATTAGAGCACCACCTTAAAGATGGCAAAGCTGCTACCATAAGGGACGAGTTTCCTGATGAGTACTTGCTTACAGTCGATTCGATGCCATGGTACACTAACATAGTCAACTACCTGGTGAGCAATATTTTGTCACTGAATCTGACAAGTAATGCCAGAAAATGATTCCTATGAGAAGTTTAGCAATATTATTGGGATGAACCATTCTTATTCAAGCAGTGTACTGATCAAGTGATACGTCGTTGTGTGCCAGAGGATGAACAACACAACATACTTTAACTTTGCCATGCAGCACCATATGGAGGACATTTTGCTGGGATGAAGACAGCGGCCAAAGTGCTACAGTCTGGATTCTTTTGGCTTACGCTGTTCAAGGACGCCTATTATTTTTCCAAGGTATGTGATCGATGCCAACGGACGAGTAACATCTCTAATAGACATTAATTGCCACTCAAGAACATTATGCCAATAGAGTTGTTCGATTTGTGGCGTATAGACTTCATGGATCCCTTTCCCCATCATATGGTAACCAATACATCCTTGTGGCTGTTGACTACATTTCAAAATAGGTTATAGATGTTACTCTACCGACAAATGATGCCAAGATTGTTGCCAAGTTTCTACATAAGTATATCTTTACTAGATTCAGTGCACCCAGAGCCATCATTCATGATGAAGGTACTCATTTTAAATGTAATTTGATAACTAAATCTCTTACATGTATGGAATCCAGCAAATAATTCCCACGACCTACCATCCCTAAATGAATGGACAAGTAAAGATCTCGAAGAAAGAGATTAAAAACATTTTAGAGAAAACTATGAACCCAACGAGGAAAGACTGGTCCTTGAGGCTAGACGACTCTCTTTGGGCATACAAAATAGCTTTCAAGAATCCTTTGTGAACCTCCCCATACAAGCTCATTTTTGGGAAGGCATGTCAATTGCCAGTAGAGTTGGAACATTGAGCTTACTGGGAAACCAAGAAACTTAATATGAAATGGAGAGCTGCTGGAAAGAAACACTTACTAGACTTGAATGAACTGGAAGAATTCGGGGCTCAAGCCTATGAGAATGCCAAGCTTTACAAAGAACGAACGAAAAAATGGCATGACAACAGAATATTGCCAAGGCAGTTTGTAGCTGGCCAAAGAATTTTGTTGTTCAACTCAAGGCTGAAGATATTTCTAGGAAAACTTAAGTCCAGGTGGTCGGGACCATTTGAAGTTGTCCAGTCGTATGCTCATGGAGCATTTGATATCAATGATTTAAAGATAGGGATAACATTCAAGGTAAACAGCCAATGGTTGAAATATTATTTGGAAGGTAGTTAAAAGAATGCCAAAGAGATTGTTCCCCTGACAGAAATTCAGTGAACTTTATCATCATCGTTTGATCTTTGTACATAATAGGTTACTTGTTTTTTCAGTATTTTATTTATTTACTTTTTTATCTTCTTTTTCTAATTCGAAAGGTTTCTTTGAGTGAGTGTAGGTACAAGTTATGTTGCTAGGCAGTATGCCAAGATCAAGGCTGGCATGTGGAATCCAACATCATGCACAAGTTAGACTTTATGTGAGTTAGGCCCAAGAGGAGTGGATTTTTGCTAAGTGCATGATAAACCCTAGCTGTCTAGGGTAAATCTTTGAAATTTAAATTTTAATATTATCACATAATCCTTTTCCCATGTCGTCATTTTATCTTTACCCTTAACCCATCATTATCCCACTTCCCTAAACACGTCTAACTGTCACACCCCATTATTATCCCCATTTAATCTCACCATTAAACCAGCTCAACCATTTCTTTCTCATTTTACTTAAACCCCGAGGTTTACCTTAGCCAAATCTTTAGACTCTCTCTTCATCTTCTCTCACACGGCAAGAAAGCAAGAACCAAACTTTATTTTCCCTAGATTTCTTTGATTTCCCTAAATTTCTTTCAATGGTTTCTTCTTCAAGACCTTTCAAGATCATCTTTAATAAAGAAATCCAAAAGAAATACGATGAGAACTTTGCCGCACGAACCTTTTGTTATGAGAAGGGTTTTGAGTTCAAGAATTAACCCAACTTGGGTCATTCACCGAAGGTTGTTACAGTGGTCAAAAAGCATAAATGGGAGGTGTTTTGCCAACAACCAGGGGAAGTGACTCCAATATAGTTCGCAAGTTTTATGCAGACCTCACGACTAAGGACTCACTTTTCTTGTTTGTGCGATATACGTGTGTTAGATTCGATGAGGGGTATATAAATAATTTGTTTAAGTTGGATGGTACAAGGAAAAACACTCTAATTTTGCTAAATCTTTGGATGTTGCCAAGAGGTAATTATTGTGGAAGGACTTGTACGAGCCTGACCCAAAATGGAACGTGTCATCAAAAGGTCACCAGACGATGAATTGGCTGGCATTAAAATCACAGCTGAAGGGGTGAAACCACTTCTTCAAAGCAAATCTTATGCCTACCACCCATAATGAGACCGTTTTGGAGGAAAGACTGACTTTGTTGCACTCTATCATTGTAGGACACAAAATCAACGTGAGTCATCTCATCGTGGATGAGACCTACAAATGTTCTGGTAATAGCAGTGGTAGTTTAGTTTTTCCTTCACTAATCTCTACAATTTGTACGTAGCATAAGGTACCTTAGCTTGACTCGAAAAATGTCTAAAAGAGCAAAGGAACTATTACCCCTACCTTGTAGAGGCAATTAACTACCACAGAATCCAAGGGGAAGGGCAAAGGAAAGGCTGCAGAGCCGGTGTCCAAGGCCAAAGCACCTAAGACATAACATGTTACTTATCTACCATATGGTACAATGGCAATGTTTTCTCAAATCTACCAATGCCAAGAGCTCATACTTCAAAAGAATGAGAAATCAAAGGAGCAGAACACTATGCTCTGACAATATACTCTTACTTGGGACCATGCTTTTAAGAAAACTCTTGAAGGCATTTCTAAGTTTCCCGCCGAACTTTTTGCCATCGAAGACATGTCAGACAGTCCCCATTCTGTTCATACTCTGACGCAATAATCAGATGCCACCGTTCTACTGTCATTTGTCTAAGTCGAATCTGCTAGAACTGATACTCCACCAAAATCAAAAGAACAAGTACATGCCAAACTTGCCGCAGCACCTGTTACACCTACCTCATCGGCCGCCACTACTATCCTTGCTGCCTTTGAGCCAGTGAGGATTGTTGAGGAGGTCCTCCATGACATGGGAGCCTCCACGGCCACATCAAAGTCCAGCCTCAAGAGCAAAAAGCATGTGGCTCCCAATCAAGGAAGCTTTATCAAGAGAATGGCCCATGTATCACGCCCAGAAAACTTTGAAGGGGAGTCTTCTTCCCCTTAAACTCCTTACATTCATTTGTTCCTTTGTTCATACATTTCATTTTATTTCATCTATAAATATATGTTTTCACGCATTGAGGACAATGCACGCCTTTGGTTTTGGGGTTTTGCCTCACATTAATTGCCATGACCTCCATGCATGTTTATATTTCAGTTTGTATTTTGTTTGCATTAGTTTTCCATGTAGGTTAAAACATGCATACCAAACCACTAAATTTTTTTGCCTTGGGTAAATTTGGAATTTTGCCAACACGTTGCTAGTTTAGTAGAATTTGTTCTAGAATAATTTATCCGATGAAGAGATTAGATCTTTGATAGCATACTCCAGTAGGTTAGTGATGCCAAGTTTCTTGGCAATTGATCTCAAGTTTAGGGAACTTTAGTCTCACTTAAAATGTAATACACATCTAGTTCCCAAAAATAAACTTAAGATTCTTAAAACTGAACTCAGAATAAAAAAGAAAAAAAGGGAAAAACTGTCAGGGTAAAAAGAAGGAATAAGGCAACAATGTTTGCCAAAGGCTGAAAAATTTTAGAACACTCATCTGCCTTAGAGACAATAAGTAACTTGGGTCTTCGTGGTTTGCTCCCTCTTAGGTCTCAAGCCAAAAAAAAACTTTAGGGTAAGAGTGTAATGGTTTATCTTAGTGATGTAATCTGGATTAACGTGGGTATTCGTGGTTTGCTCCCTCTTATTTCTCACGCCAAATAGTGACATAATGTGAATCCTACTTAAATGCCAGCATAAAGAAACTTTTGGCAAATAAATGAAACAAAATGTTTAATTTTGATTTTGGGTAGTAAAGTTGTCTAAGGGAGTTAAGGAAACTTTATGCAAATTGCCCACACTTCATGCACACTTCATGACCTTAGACTAGAGCTATATTGTTGCACTTGAACTTGTTGATCTGTTGGCATTAATACACTGGATATCCGAGGACAGACCTATCATCATATTTTGCTTTCTAGCAGGTGGTGACAATCAGAATAATTTTGCCGAGGTACTTTGCTTATTTTTTATTTTTCTAAAATTTTAGTTGCATTACTTGAGGATAAGTAATGAGCTAGGTTTGGGAGAGTGTTAACTCCTCAAAAGTACTGATTTTTATGCATATATCACCATGATTTTGCTTGTCTTTAGGTGTATATTCGTGCATTAGTTAGTAAAATCATGCATTTGCACTAAGGAGTTAGGAGTTGTTTGTTTTGCCAGGGTGAAGGGTTGTTTTGTTGGTTTTGATGCAGGATAGGAGCAGGGCAGGCTTGGCAGAGCAGCACAGGAACAGAAAGCAGGAAAAGTAGACGAGAATTGCTGAGTCACAATTGGCAAAGTTGAACCAAAAGTTTCCAAGCTCGGTTGGCAAAGAAATGATGCCTGATGCCCGATCAAAGTAGCCGTTGAACCAAGTACAAGTCAGCCTTAAAATTCAAAAGAACATAAGAGGATAACGCGCTTATCTCAAGTGCGTAACCGACTTTCAAATTCAAACCAAATCTAGGGTTTCCACGAGTGTCTATTTAAAGCAAGACAATAATTGAGACTAGAGAGAGGCTGCACCATGGTGAAAGAGGAAGCTAAAGGGCAACCGTGGTTCGACTAGATTAGACCGGAGTTTTGGAGCCATTGAAGGGTTGCATCAACGGATCTCCTTCTTTATCCATTCTCCTAGTTTAATTTTTTAATGGTGATGTTAAGATACGATATTTTGTGGATGGACCCCCAGCCATGAACTAAATTCTTTTAAGTTGGCTAAAGATGTTTTCATGATGAACGCTCAATTAGTTTTAAGTTTTTAATAATTGAATGCCTTGGAAACTTTGTCTATCCTGCTAGCACTTCATTTTCTTAAATTCTTTACCATACGATGCTGCCGTTGTATACTTATTATGCCTTAATATCTCAACAGACTTAAAGGGTAACGATCAGTTGCCAAACACTGAAGAGGGAAACTTCGACAGAAGATGTTCAAGTAGATGAGCTTACTTCGGAAGTGAATGTACTCCTTAGGAGTATAGATTAAAACTTTATCAAGTTAATTTATGAAAAACTTCACTACAGACATATAGGGGTTAATCATGGTTAACTTAGTGTATTTCCATCGATAAAGGTAATACTACCCCTAAAATCTGCTCAGTAATAAATCCAAGGTTGAAAATTATTAATAGCCAACTTAACTGGCATAAAATCTAGACATCTCTTGTCAACGCTCATCATCCATTTGAATACTCTTGTTTGCCAAACTGTTTAAGCTTTTATTGCATTTTCTTAGTTATTTTCTAAATCAAAACTCCAAATCAAATTCAACACTTTTGTTCTCTTTAACAAGTAAAACGTCGTGGCATTTAATTCCTAGACAATCCTTGTGGATACGATACTCAGCTCACTATTGTGTTACTTATTAACTGTGTATATTTACACGTAATATACCTACTCTTGGCATTATTTATTTGCATATTTACACTGAATCCTCAATTTTTTGCCAAGAAAGCAAAGTCGACATCTGCCCTTAGACACTAATACGCGGTTCAACCAAAATCGCAATCCGAGGGTCGTTAGAATGAACAAAATTCCTAAAATTTCTTCAAAAAATAAGGCTTGCAACACCTTGTGCATTTCAACAAAGAATATTAATCATTGTAATAAAATGATAAATAAATGTTCAACTTACTGCACGTCCATCACAGAATTCATATTCCCATGAGCCAAACTCTCATTATCATGTTGAGTCAAGTTCGTCGGCTAAGATTGAAGCACGGCCAAAAATTGCTCTCCAACAACTGTAACCGCGGAAGCCTCCCCACCTTGATACATCGAACCAGCACCCTTCCCTGGCTTGGTGGAGATATTAGACATCCACTCCGTAATGGGTGACTTAGTAGGGAGTTTGAAATCAAGGCCTTTACGAATACGTAAACCTTTATTCACTTGTTCATTCTTTCCATGTTGCTTTACTTGACCCGAACCCTTACCAAGGCCTTCATTCTCCTTAAACACCTTATGCCCCTCCTCAACAATTATTGTTGCCATGTGATTACCATTTTGCCGAGCTGTCCTAGTCTCTACCTCTTTCACCATATTATTATCCACCACCGGGTCACTAGATATTCGAGCGTGTTATGGCGGTATCATGTTGCTCGAACCACCCTTATGAGAAATTATAGACCCCACATTTACCTTAACAGGCACTGAGTCAGATGTCACGACTAGCTTCATCACCGCCTTATCAGCTGCTACATTATTTGCTTTACCACCAGTGTTGGGATCCATGGTTCTTGGCCTAAGAATAGGTGCTTGCAGCTCATCCCTATTTTGTTCATCTACAAGATCAGTCAAAGCCTGGAACCACAAGTTATATGTAATTTTTGAGCCATCCATACCTTATTTCTTAGGCATAGTATCCTTTCGCGGCTTCTAGTATGAGTCGAAGCCAACATCCAGGGTCCGTAAACCTTAGTATCCTCAACAGGTCCATTGTCACGGGGCTAGACTTCTGAACCAGCCCACCGTGCGGCCTTAGTCGAGTCCTTAAGACAAACGACTAAGTAAGCCTGAATCTTCACTCTGGAAGATCGAACTTCTAAGGCACCGAAGAACGCAAGATCGTTCTTAGCGGAAGCAAACTATGAGATCGACTACAAAGAACTCTGAAAGAACGCGAAGAACAAAAGAAGAAGAACTCAGAGAATTTAGAGTGAATGCGCTCTCTATTACTCAAGAATAGATGAAAAAATGGATGATTACAACTGAGGTGGGGAGGCCTCTATTTATAGTTGAGTCCCCTCTAATCCGACGGTCCCTACTAATTTACATCAACGACCTAAATACAACTCTACCAACCACAAGGCATAATGCCAAGAATATTCCTTAGCTATATATGGAAAGAATCTCCTATGTTCACATAGGTGTGGATGGATAAGCCTTCTTGGATCTTCTCACGGATCAGGCCAGTCTGGTGGTCTCTTCAAGCCCAAAGTGTGCCTCAAAACCTCATGGACACCCTGGTGTGCACCCTGTGGTGCTAATGACTCAGACCTTTGTTCACGGCCCGTGACATTCTCCCCCACCAAACTTGGCGACGCCCTCGTCGTTGCTCCGGAATGAAGTCGGCAACGATCCTAGGACCTCCTTGGCACCTTAGCTTTCTCCCAAATCTGAATCGGGCATGGTTGTCCCCCCCATAAGGACCGCTCTTCCCATAAATAGCACCTGACTCGTACTGGGTCGTCCACCCATATGGACTCCTCGCTTCTGTTGCCGTCGCCATGTAACATCACTCGTCGAACCACCTCGCACATCTCGGCCGTAGGAACTCTTTCCTAGTAGCTGGGATTTGTCTCTACTTGGATCACCATGACCCTCGAACAAAGGTTTGGATGTTGCCTTTGAACTTTCACCATCTGATGGGTTAGGTTTTCTGTTGCCTACACCCAACAAACCGAACAAATCAAAACCAAAAACACAAAGATTGTGTTCGAGATGTACCTTCTTCAGGATGAACTCCCTCGCGTTCACTGTAAAATGCATCGGCCCTTCTACATCATTGAAGTCTGACGCCCAATTTTGCATTGCCACTTCTTTCTCCACGAAGTTCAATGACCTTCCACCTTGCCCAACGGTGGCTCTTCACATAACGAATCGAGCTTTAAAGTCTCGCTCTCTTCAGGCTCGTCCTGTACCTTAGACTACTTGATTCTATGTGGGTAATCACGCCAATGATGTGGCTCCATGCAATGAAAACACTTCCATTGCACTTTCTCCCCCTCGACTTGACTCTGCCGGGGCAATCGAGCCAACTGTGTGGCCCCTCGCAACGAAGACACTTTCGTTGCACCTCCGGCTTGACTGTTATGGACGAAACAATCATGCCAACTCTAGCTTCCCTATTCACAGACTCATCGTTTACCTTGATGGCTGAAAGTCGACTTTCTTGGAACAATCCTTTGACCAATGCTCGCCGTCACAATAGAAGCACCTCCGTGGCTTCCTTTCCCATGTCGGGCTAGCATCATGGGCTTGTTCCACCTTGATGATTTTTCCTCGCCATGCGAAGTCCCATCTATCTTCTTCGAAGCCTGCACCTCGGCTCCAACCGCATTACTCCGTCCCTCCACTTTGTCCGTCATGCTTGATATGTCTTCTACTCCCCCTCCTAGCCCTTCACCTCGAGGCTCTCCTTAGCAATCACGAGGCTTTTCCTCTGGAACCTAGTGGTTTCGAACTTGGCCCATATCTTCTCCCATGAAGCCACATTCTCTATGCCTCTGGGTCCTTCCTTCGACAGCCTGGGCCTCATCACCCTTATGTGCTGCAACCGTGGGCTCTGATACCAACTGTCACGGGGCTAGACTTCTGAACCAGCCCACCGTGCGGCCTTAGTCGAGTCCTTAAGACAAACGACTAAGTAAGCCTGAATCCTCACTCCGGAAGATCGAACTTCTAAGGCACTGAAGAACGCAAGATCGTTCTTAGCGGAAGCAAACTATGAGATCGACTACAAAGAACTCTGAAAGAACGCGAAGAACAAAAGAAGAAGAGCTCAGAGAATTTAGAGTGAATGCGCTCTCTATTACTCAAGAATAGATGAAAGAATGGATGATTACAACTGAGGTGGGGAGGCCTCAATTTATAGTTGAGTCCCCTCTAATCCGACGGTCCCTACTGATTTACATCAACGGCCTAGATACAACTCTACCAACCACAAGGCATAATGCCAAGAATATTCCTTAGCTATCTATGGAAAGAATCTCCTATGTTCACATAGGTATGGATGGATAAGCCTTCTTGTATCTGCCCACGGATCGGGCCAGTCTGGTGGTCTCTTCAAGCCCAAAGTGTGCCTCAGAACCTCATAGACACCCTGGTGTGCACTCTGTGGTGCTAATGACTCGGACCTTGGTTCACGGCCCGTGACATCCATGCATCACCTTCGTGGGAATATTGGGACCTTCAGTATTCACCAATTTACCACACCAGGCCTTCGTGTGCCCGTAAAGCCCTTATTTATAATAGATCAAGTGCAAACCTTCATATTCGAGCTTCTGATTAAACCCATCAATATTGATACTAGGTAGTAAAGTCTCATTAAGATCCATTATCACGGAAAGTCTCGCGAAGCGTTTTCTTTCACCCGTATGTGTATTGTAATCCACCTTGATTACTCGACTGATTAAATCTCTAATCCACCAGAATAATGCCTTGGTATAGTAGCAAAATGGTAAACCTAGTAACCGTACCCAAGCAATAACCTAAAAAGGGTGTTTTTCAGACGTTGAGAAGAACCTACTCCATGGTTGGACTGTTAAATAACTACCAAATATAGTCCACGATCCGTCTGTCAGCACTTTTGAGTAATCATCAACCTTATCAAATTTAACTAGAAAATAGTCATTATCTAGGTCAATTAATTAAAAATTACCCATAGGCGACCATAAGGCAGTAATTCTGGTATGCAGAGCTCTGTAGCTAATTGTTTTCCCAAAAAGGCGAACTATGACTATAGTCTTCATTCTTGCGTCGATAAGTGCATGGACTCTCTCAAAAAATTTTATAGAGGGCACCAAGCCATTCTGATCAATCTAAACATCGTCCACGTTGACTATAATTTCTTCCTCATGTCTAGGAGGAAGTTTATCTAGGGGATTAGTGCTAGCACCCTTCTACGCACCCAAATATAAAGCCTTCGAAGGGGAACCAAAAGGATTCGTATTATCAATAGAAAACCCTTGAGAAGCTTAGTGTACGTCCATATCCATTAGAGCAGTAGGGCCAAATAAAGAATCTGCAGGTACCATTAACGTTTCTGCAGACACATCAACGTCCATGCATGGAGAACCATATTTATTCTTAACTTTCTAGGTAGCACGTTAATCCTCGGGTGGGACAGGTGACCTCGAACGTTCCATAACAGGTGGAAACTCGAACTGAACCACTCCGCCCGGCGTGGAGTTCAATAGAGAGTCGCCAGTCGTAGCCGCAGCCACAGCGACAGGGTTTCCCGGGAGATTAGTAGATGGGGGTCATTAGGGTTTTCGGGAGAAGTCATTAGGGCTTTTTTTCATGTACATAATGTAATTGAATATATATATATATAGAATATAAAAAATATGCCATATAGGAATATGGATTATTATCCTATACATAGGCCGTGAAAACTTTTTGTTTTCACAAACATCTTAATTTTAGGGTTTAGGGTTTTAGTTTAGGGTTTAGGATTTAAAGGTTTTAGTGTAAGGGTTTAAAATTTAAGGTTTAGGGTTAGAATTTAGGGTTTAGGGCTAAGATTTAGATTTTAGGGTAATATGGATAAGGATTTAGGTTTTAACCTATAACTTAAATTTTAACCCTAAACCCTAAATTCTATTAACAACCTCTAAATTCAAAACTACTACACTTAAACCCATAAACCCTAAACAAAATCTCTAACCCTAAAACTAAGGCGATTGTGTAAACAAAATTTCCACTATCTCTTTTGCATAGAATAATTACCTATAGGAGTATACCTACAAAGTAATATATCTTCCAATTACTTTTATAATATCTTGTACATTTCTTTTCAATATACCTTATAGGTATATACTTACCATGTAGGTATAATATGTGTTCCAAGTTTATATAATGTACGTCAGTCTGGTACATTAATATCTTTGCACTTTAAATATTATATATATATATATATATATAGTATACGTTTTTTTAAAGAAAGTATATTTTATATATTTTTTAATGTATATTAATTCCTTTGACTTTCATACTTTGATTGGCATTTAGATCATAGAATTAGTTCAATTAAGTGTTAGATTAGAATACATTAATATTTAGAGAACCTTAGTTTTAGGTTCTTATTAGGCTTTAATAATTTAAATAAGATAGATAATTATAAAAAATTAATGGGTATTGAATGGGAAATTTTGGAGTTTCAAATTTGAATGGTGTCCCAACGTAATGAGTGTTGTTCAACATGAGCTCTTAAGTAGAATATTCAATATTCTTTAAAACCCTAGAAAATTGACAAATAATTTAGATTAATTAATTAGAGCCTTAATAAGATTAGAACTTTAAATAATTAAAATAATTAATTAGTAGGAGAATATTATCTATACTTTGGGGTTTAATATTCATATTCTTCGAGCTATCTTTCTTTTTGACGGACAAGACCGGTGCACCCCGAGGTGAGATGCACGGTCGGATAAATCCCCGCTCTAACAACTCTTGATTCTGATTTTTCAATTCTCTTAACTTTGTCAGTGTCGTGCGATAAGGAGCAACGGACACCAATGCGGTACCCGACAATACCTCAATCTGAAACTCTAACTCATGATCTGGGGGTAGTCTAAGAAATTCTTCCAGGACTACATCAGCAAACTCCCTCACGATCCGAAGGCTCTCAAGCATCGGACAACATCAAATTTGGTAAAATTTCAAATTACGGGTCCTATATTAATTATTTTAATATTTCGAACATACCCCAACTTCAAATTATCCGAAAAAGGCTTCAATTGAAATATGGATTCAAATATAGTAATTTTAGGAAAGGATTGAGGAAAGGTTAAAGTATAAGCCCTTAAAGGAAAGTTAGACCAAAATATGAGATAGTGAATTTTGATGATTCAACATTTACCTCAATGTGTGGACACCTAGCGTAGGGGATTTGGAAGAACAACTAATGTCTTCATCAGAGGCGGGTCCTCTGTGGAGTCGGGTAGACTTGACTCCTTCAACATTGGGAAATTTACTTTGTAGTCCTTTAAAAATTTTAAAAATGACTTTATATATATAACGGCTCCTCCAAATTTTAATAAATTTATTTTATGGTCTTTCAAAATTTTAAAATTTCTCTTTGTATATATAATGACTTCACAAAAAAATTATTTTAATAACTCTCAAAAATTTTAAAATTATTATAGTTTTATATTGACTCTCCCTTTTTTAGTTGTATTTATGGTGTTTTCTTAACAAAACAATGAAAATAATGTGTTTGATAAATTTTAATCGCATTTCTATAATTTATTAATGAAATATTAAATTAATTGTTCAAAGTAATGGACCATATTTTCATTCTATAGGAACCACTTTTTAGTTTCCGCTAAGGGCCCAAAAATGTCTGAGACGGCTCTGCCGTGCACACATGGTGCTCAAACCCGAGTTATATGGATGGAACATGTCATCATTTACCACTGAAACCACTCCAAAATTTCCTATGTTTTGAATTTTAAAAAGTGAAAATAAAAGAAGAATATTTATATTTTTTTATCAGCAAGTATACTTTTATTAAAGATAAAAAAAGAACAGATGACTAGCATGTGATGCATGTTTAGTTAGTGAAAGAATTTGATTCATTTGATTAATATCAAAAGTGCAGAGGAAGGCTCTGCTGAAATTAAAAGTGTTGTTGCATGCATGCATTATGTTCTAAAATGCAAAGGATGGCATTTTAGCCATATTTAACGTATATGTTGAGCTCAAATTTCTTCAACCGATGTAGTCAGGGGAGGGTAAATTGGCTTTTGAGTGATTATGGTGGAAGTAATGAAAAATAAAAAATTGATAGAAGGATTTATAGTGGTTTGACTTCTCAACTAAGTCTACCTCTACTACCTTAGCTTCCCCACAAAGGATTTTCCACAATTCACTAAATTCATCTTTCCTTTTAGGGTAAAGGAGATAACCTTACAAATCCCTGAAAGCTTATACCCCAAAGGTTTGAGACACTCTCTTCCAAAGAGAAAATACAAATTAGCAAGCAAAGGAAAACTTCTATAGGCAAATGTGTTTGCAAGTTAAGCATTCACCCAAAACCTAAACACTTGAGCAAATTTAAGAATATAGCTCACTAGTGTTTTCTATAAGAATTTGACAATTTAAGTACTAAAACATTTTTCTCATTGCATGAATGTTGACAATAGCTTTCTTAGTCTTCCATGGATGCTTGATTGTGTCTTTTAAACCCTCTAATAAGCTTGTGGTCGTTTATGACCGTTGAGGTTGGTTTGGAGTCGTTGGGGACTTTATTACCAACCATAAATGCTTTTTTGGTGGAGGGTGCACCGATACTCGATATCGAAGTATCGATACAAGCCCTTACGTACTGGTATGGATACCTCCTTATCGGTACAGGATTTTAACAATGGAATCTGGAAACCCTTACGCGTATTGGTACAGGCTTGGCCGGACCGGTATGGTGTACTGCGTATCGGTATGGGGAGTATCGTACCAGTACCGATAACCAGTTTTTGACTTTTAAAGCCTTTAAAAATATTTTTTCAATTCAAACATATTTTTCAAGTTATTTGGACTTTGAATAATTTTTGCAATATTTAAATTAAGTCCAAAATCATTTTTCAATTTATTATATCAAAATCTTTATCTCAACCGTATAATTATTGGGAGTAACATTCTGATTAGTGAATCATGTTGGCTATTGTAGTTCTGTAACGACCTAGGTCTCGTGACTCTAGGGTTGGATTACACCCGAGGCATGGGCTTCGCGTTTGTGCCATGGTGAATGGACCTCATGAGCTTTGGTGGGGCTAGTTTTAAGGTAATTGGGCTTGGATTTGGTATTGGGTTGAATTAGGAAGATGAGGGCAGGGCAATTGGGCAATTGCCTAGTTTAAATGAAGAGGAAAAGGTGGTTCTCATTATGTCATCTGCAGAAAATAAAGGCCATGAGGTCACTTTGTCCCCTTGTTTTCATGATTCTTCCATAGCCATTTTCCATCCCCTCATCCACAACAATAGAGCAAATCTTTGAGTTTTTAAGTGTGAATCACATTCTCTACCTTAAGGAAAGTTTGTTCAGCAATCAAGGATCTATAACCCAAGGTAAGTTTGATAGATATGGTGAAGGATGAGGTTTTGGTGGGGGTTATTGGTAAAAATGGGTTTGAGTTGTGGGAGCCAAATTCTTTGCTTTAATTAGTGGTTTCAGCTTCCTAAAACCTTCCCAACAATGTGGTAACACATTTCACTCTTCCATTGTAGTGAAAGAAGGGGAGAACCTTCCAAGGCTCTTGGGAAGGAGAAAGCTTGAAGGCTTGGTGAGAACTTCATTCCAGCCTTCAAATTCGAGGTTAGTTCACTTCTAACTTCTATGTATTCATATGCATCATCATTGGGTACGTTTGCTTAAAATATGATGTTTTAGTTAAGTTAGAGCTTGGTTGATCATCCATGGTAGATTTTATAATTGGTGTTGTTTGAGGGTAAAAATTGATAGAAATATACATAAATGACTCATCATAACATGTAGGAAAGGGTTGGGACTCAATGGTTGAGGGTAAGGGCAGAATTAGGGGATTTCTGAGCTCTAGAGTTTGAAATCTAGGCTCGAGTACCGATACGGTTCATACCCGTACTAATACACACTTATTAAAGACAAGCTTTCTAGGCAAAATTTGCAAGTGGGTATCAGTACGCGTAGAAGCGTATTGATACCACTGCCCATTACAATTTCTAGTGATCAAATTGGGTATCGATACACATAAGGGTGTATCGGTATGGGCTGAGGATCGGTACTTAAAGTATACGTACCGATGTTGGGTATCAATACGCCATATAGGCGTATCGACACGGGGGATGATTAAATTCTTTTGAGTCTATTTTGGGTATCGGTACTCGATGGAGGGTATTGGTACCTCGAAAATGGTACCGATACCCATGGAGGTGTATCGGGAGGACTGGAGTAATCTGTCCAATAATTTATATTTTGAGTCTGGGAGTTCCATAATTTGTGGTTAAGATATCAATGGGTCTCTTATGATGTAAAATGAATAGTAAAGCTAAAAAAGAGGGTTTTAACTTCATTTATGGATTGTCTGGCCAATAATGTGTTTGAATAAAAGTGAATTGCTTGGGTTAGCAAATCTTAGGAATCTTGGTGAATCATATGTGGTTGTGCCATGTGTGGGTACTTGTTTGCTTATACGTCTTTGTTTGGTGGGATCCGGATACCCAGTGAGTGAGTGTTGCAGCACATGAAGACCACTCGATGTGAGATTTCAAGTGATGAAATAAAGGTCATCTGATGTGAGATTCTGAGTGAAGACTCGATTTGAGACTCCGAGTATATTAGCTCTGTAACATTCCATTTTCGTATCCGTACGACGAACACGAGTCAAGAATGTCACAACTTTACTATCCTTAAATATTAATGATATTTGAAACAAAATTCAAGTTTTGATAATTTTGAACCCAAATCTTGAGTACTAGTACACCCTGTCCCAAAATGCATATTCTTGCATTTTTCATATTTCTAATTCATCCTAATTCAATTTCCAAATGTCTTCAATTGTTATGTATGCTTATAGGGAACAATTAACTATCATAAAACATACATGCTCTCAATTATCTTAGCATGCAACTCATCACCTGAGATTACTCTTAACTTTGAATCTTTCCAGAAACGCCAATTATCATGAAACCATAACGAACTTTAAAGGCCAACCACAACTCAAATAGGTTTAGCAAGTATACATGCCACTATAATAATCAAACCTCAATTAGGATGTCATTACTATTATTACCTTTTGAGCTTTCCAATATTGATGTAATGATCTTCTCACTCTCATCTTGATTTACCTACGTGTGCACAATCAAACACACGCTAAGTATAACTTAGCGAGGCCATAAACAAATTTAATAACAATAATTTAAACTTATTAAACTAAATGGATACATTTATATAACATGATAGATGTCAATGCATAAACTTTTACATTGCTTTAGTAATGATTTACTACATGCTAATGTCATAAGACTTTCATGCTTGTCCATTTGTCATAATATGTCATCTATGCATCAATGCATGAATATATATACCATGATACAAGCTAATCAATATGCTTGTTCAATTCCTTTAACACCATATCAATACTTGCCATTAATGTTAAGCTTTCAATGTAACGCCCCAGTTTTAGGGCCTAGCGGTTTTATCGTTTATTAGACAGTCCGGTGGACCGGGTTAGAGTTTTGAGTCAGATTTGGGACAGTATATTTTTTGGTAAGATAAAAATATGGAAAATAGTTAAAAATCATATTTTATGATATAATGATTTTTGGTGGAAGCAATTTTGGGAAATGGAATTTGGAAATGTGACATTTTGGTTAGTGACCAAAATGCAACTTTTGAAAACTGTTTTTACGTGACTAAAATAAAAAGGGTCAAATTCTTAGAATCTTTAAGGATCTATTTTACCAATTTGTTTCTGATGGTTTCTCCCTTAATTAGACTTATTTTAACATGTGTTTTATTATTCAATTAAAAGGGATTTTTAGTTAAAAGTTGGTTATTGGTTTTGGAAAAGAAATCACGTCATTTTTCTCTCCACCTTTCTCTTCATTCTCTCCTCAGCCAAACACTCAGGTTTTCATCAAATTCCAGAGGTGAGATGGTTTCTAACTTGATTTTATGGTTTCAAATTGTTTAACTAAGATTGCTTATACAAAATCTTACATTAATCTTGTGTTTTCTTAGTCTTTATCAAATCAATTGAAGGAGAAACTTCACAATAGGGGTAAGGTCCGAGATCTCCTCTATTGTATGGTTCTTTACTGAAATTCCCAAGCATTTGATCCTTGATTTTGTTTTTATAATTTGATTTTAATGATTTTCAATGATTAATTAAGTTATTTGGGGGGAATAAGTTGATTCACGGATTGAATTTGTTTTCTAGTAATTAAGGGCGATATAACTCATATTTTAGATGTATAATGATGTTGTTAAGTCGATTTTATCAATGGAATCCCAAAACTCTTGAATCTCTACTTGTTTAGGTTGCAAGATTTGTATTCTTGGGGTGTTTTGGTGGCTGTGTGCTTGCAGGAAGGGTTAGGTTGATTTTTTTCTATTTTTAGGTGTTATTTGGTGATAAAAGTGATGTTAGATTGATAGTTGTTGGTTGGGTTGTGTTTAGAAGTGTTTGGGTGATGTTTTTAGTTGTTGTGGATGGTTATTTGTGATGGTTATCTGGGGATTCGAGAAGGATTGGTGCTGCTAAGTTTTGAATGCATTGTGATGCATTAATCCTCTGTTTTGTTGTGGTCAAAGCAGGGGAAGTTGATTCAGACATGATTGGTGAGGCATTAGAGGCTTCGGACACTTGATTTCGCATCGGTAAATCAAGGTTTCGTGTATTGGTGAGTGAGAACTTGGATTCCAACACTGGAATGTTTTAAAGGTGGTTTATGGGAGTTTAAACTTAGCTTTATATGCTGGTTTAAGCTCAGAAGTAAGTAAAAGTGGATTTCCTCTCTCGGTCGTGCTAGTAGGAAATGGTTTTTTGCCCTTGTTTTGTTTTACATGTTACCTACTATTTAAGCATGATTTAATGTATTTGGTATACTGTTTTTGAGCATGAAATGCTGAAGGACGCACATGGTAAGTGATCCTTGTAAGTATATGGTTTATACTTGTAGTTTAAAGCATGGTTGTTGCTTTGGAAAAAGGATTGGTTTAATGCTTGTTAAAAAACAGTGAGGTAAATGGCAAGTGGTTAATTATATTGGCAAGTGATGTGATTTTAAAATTCTTATCAGATATAGTTGGCCGGCCTTAGGATTGATAGTGCACTATAATAAGTCACCTTGGATGTTGAGGGATTTAGATTTGTACTGAAGACTCTATCCATGTACCCTACCGGTTGAGGGGTTATATGGTACCGAAAACTCTCGTTAGTGGGTTAAGCATCTAACCGATGTGAGGGGTTAGTGTCCCCGTGGGTTGAAAGTGTACCCGGTTGTTTTTGTACCGCGATTGTGAGTGTATCGCTATTTCGGTTGAGATGGCTTGAAGTGTTGTGAGGACACTTGTTGAATCCGTGTATCCAATGAACTCTTTTGGTATTGGACTTGTTTATTGATCACTTGTAAGCCAATATAATTGTTAATGTATTATTAAGAGGTTTATGTTGTATAATGCGATTTATACATGTTTACTCTTTAAGCTTTGCATATGGTTGTTATGTGTGGGAAGGCTTAAATGAAGCTTAGCAATGGGATTTTTTGTTGGTTAATGATACATGTTGCATATGGTTTAATATGCTGGTTTTGAAAGTGTTAAGTGCATGGTTTTTAAGGCATGATGTTTCACATGTTGTAAAATATGTTTTAAAGAGAGATTTCAATGTGCTATTGGACAACGGTTTTAAATGCATTGATGGTGTGTTGTATTTGAGCACTCCTCACTAAGCCTAGTGTGCTTACGCTCTCTTTGTCCATCAATGCAGAGAATTAAGGACTCAAAAGGAAGCAAGAAGCAAGGGGATCCTAGCAAGACTTGGTTATCAAAGTATGTTTTGCATTAGACTATAAGAATAAAGGCAATGGGGTACTTGTTTTGGTTTTGGGAGATGTTTTGTTGAACTCCCAGTTTGAGCATGTTTATTTGGTTGCTCTTGGGTTGTAAATGGCCTCTAAAGTTTGCTTTTGGTGATGATTTACCTTTTTAAAATGTTGCTTGGATGAAAATTAGGATGCATAACTATAGATCTTCTTTTGATGCATATATGCCATGTTAGGATGCTAAGTTTGTGTAGCTTGGATGCTCGTGGTATGCCTAGTATGCTGGTGTTATGTTTCAAGCTTGTTGGAATGATTTGAGTGTGTTATTTGGTTGATAAACTAGCAAAAAGTGACTTTATAGGTCCAGGCGTACCGATATGCGGGGGACCGTATCGGTACGGTCGGGTATTTCCAGGCTTAAGGGATCGGTACGAGCCATGAGTGTTCCGATACGCCAAGGCAATTTTGGCCTAGCGTACCGGTATGGAGGAGGGTGTTTCGGTACAGGCTTTAGCCTCTAGAATTCACTTTTTCAACCCAAACCCGTGTACCGAAACACATGAACTCGTATCGGTACAGTCATTAAGGATTTTAAAAGTTCGGTATGTTAGTTGGGCGTATCGGTACAGTGTGGAGGCGTATCGAAACGGAGCGTTTCATACCGTATCGGTACGGTTGTTACCATATCGGTACAGACGACACTTAAAGTTGTTAATGTCACTGTAACACAATTTTAGTTTCTTTGCAATTTAGTCCATGAGTTTTGTTAATGCAATTATATGCGCTTGAGTGATTGGATTGAGCTAAAATTTGAATTGTATGATCGAATCTTGTTTAACTAAGGTTAGATATTATAAAAATGAGCTTTAATCCTGTAATTGTCTAGAATTACAATTTGGTCCTTAAATTGCATTTGAGTTCAATTGGATGTCAAATCGATGCCCGATTGAGTTGGAGTTAAACATGTTGTCAGCATGACCATGTAGGGATAATAATTGGCATCTAGACACGATAAAAAGAAAAAAAATTATAGATTAGTTTTCATAGTATTCTCTCTGGTTTGCTTCTGCAAACCTAATATAGCCTTCTTGATTTGGTCGGGCATCTAGGCCGGGTCAAGGGGTTACATTCAAGCTTAACTTACTTACCATTTTCATGCATGTTAACATAAGTAACATCACATGTACTAACATATATCAAAGTAGTAAGTTTAATTCTTAACAATACCGTTGCCATTTATATCAACAAGCTCTCAAGCTTACCATCTTGTCTTTCAATTTATTTAGCCCAAGGTATTGAAATAAGAGAATCTAATAGCACGAATCATCCTCGTATACCCAACCTTCCTTGAGTATACATATACCCAACCTTCCTTGAGTATATATGAAATTTCCACCGAAGTGTTTTAATATGTACTGAAGTACTCTCGTATACCCAACCTTCCTTGAGTATACATAAATGTTGCACTGTATTGCTTAGAATATTTATACAGATATTTATGACTCTATGGCTAGCCAACTATACCTTTGAATCTCTATATCATACTTGGGCTTTATATCATCAAATATCTCATCCATGGCAATGTATATCAATATATATCAACATTGGGCAGTTCATACCCGAAATAACATTTCAAACTTACCTATGTAAGTAATCAAATGATCAATGCATTTTATATTCCAAATCTTGACATATTTATATTATGTCAATCATATGCTCAGTGACATAAATATAATGACAATAAACATTTAGGTAGGCTCATCGCAAGCCATCCCAATAATGTATAAAATATCAATGTCTTATGATATGTATGCAATTGCACTCACCTTGACACTTCTTATCCCAAACTAAATATCTAATTTCACATATTTACTTGAGTGCTTCACATTCATCCCTTGCATGCACAATTAATAACACCAATAAGACACTCAATTATAATCTGTCAACTTGCGCTACCTTCAAAGAAATATTTTTGTAAAATAATCTACAACTCAGAATTCAATTCTGTTTGTTGTGACAGAAACTAGGTTCGATAATCTTTTCAACCATATAAACTAATAGCCCAAATTCAACTCGTACAATTTATGATGAATTTTCAAAGTCAAATTCTAGTACTAAATTTTGGAGCAGACTACTACTCTACTTTCTGACCTTTTATCACTTAAAAATTTATATCTTTTGATATACAAATCGAAACATGTCACCGTTTGTTCCAAATGAAACTAGACTGAACCATGAATACAATGATATAAGGATCACATTATAATCCTTTTTTTAGAATTTATGGTGAATTTCCGAACTCACTGCCAATGACTGAAATTCTGGGCAGATTTTAAAAATTCACATCTTTAGCATTCTTTAACCATTCCAACACCTCAAATTAACCTTCAATTTTGTTATTCCAATATCAAATTCCAGCATTCGTCCTCACTTAATCATCATTACCAATATCATATTGAAATTTGAACATCAAATCCTTAGATTTCCTAAAGTGGTCGAAATGGTCACTTAAGGATACAAGCTTCCAACTCTTAAATTTAAGCAAGCTATTCATCAATTCAATCCAAGTACATATCATTTCAAATTATAAAAGATCAGCCCCCAACTTTACTCAATTTTCATTTTGGTCACTTAATGAAATTCAACATAATTCTTCAATCCAGTCACTAAATCAGCATGTACAAGCATTAATCTTTCGTAAACATCCTTAATTTCACAATTGAGTCCCTAAACCTTAACCCTTGCTTGGTGACCGATTTGGGGTTTTGAGATTAGAGTAGGATTCAAGCTTAATTCAAGCTAATTTACAGCTTAATAGCATCTAATTCATCAAAAATCAAACTTAATCCTAACTTAATTCTTCAAACCCTATTTTCTCTCTCTTCAAGAACATGAACACTTCATCATAACCATATGTAAAATTACTATCAAAATATAGAGAATTGAACATAGATCAATTTTTCTTAAATAACCATACCATGAATCTTACTTTAAACCTTCCAAAAATGCCTTGAAAAAAATTGTTTTCCTTTTCTTCTTTCTCTTGGAAGCTCACGGTTTCACAAGGAATGATGAACAAATTTTTCCTTCAATTTTGACTTCTAATTTTTCTTTATGACTAAACTTGTCACTTGTTTCAAATATGGATTTTTCCATTTATTTTATTAAATCTAACTTTTTAATCCAATGGCCATAATTCATCTTATCATGATTCAAGGGCTAGGATTTAATCTTGACTTGAGAAATTACTAAAATGACCATGTCACTTCCAAAATATTTCAAAATTGCCATTGAAGGGAAATGACCAATTTGCCCTCAACTATTCACAAATTCATCTAGTTTGCCAATGTAACACCCCTTTCACGTATCTATCATTGAATACGAGACAGAGATGTCACAAAACATTTGTAAAACCATATATATTTATAATTCGATAAAAATTTGTTTCTTTAAAAAAATATTACAATTTAGTCTTTATTTACAAATCTAATTAATCGCGTAAAGTTTAAAATTTATATTTTCGTCTTCAAATCAGGTTTAATTCCAGGTAGCAACTTATCAATTTAATTCGACTTTATATAATTAGTGAAACTGCCTAAAAACTACCTAATTTAAAATTCATCCAGCTTTCAAATAAATTACAAATTCTATCAGAGCAGGCATAGCATTTTAATATACATGCCAACTAGTAAATATCAAATAGTGTCAAAATATATCTTACCGATACTGATGTACCTGTTATTGATTGATGATGTCCGTTTATGCTCCGTACTCTAACCATTTCTTCTTTCCTACGTGTGAAACAGTCACACGCTAAGTAATTACTTAGTGAGGCAATAATTCATAGTCAAATGCAATTTGACATAAATATCAATGTAAATAAATAATAATGCATATGATCATTGTACCATGTCATGCTCGTTAACATAAATAAATATGTAACAGCATATATGAATATCAAAGTGATAAGATTAGATCTTACCAATTACCGTTATCATTTCCATCTGTAAGCTTTCAATGCTTACCAATACCTTTTTCATTTCTATCTGCAAGCTTATCATTCTGTTTCTTTGTTTCATTTCAATTTACTTAGCCCAAGGTATCGAATTAAGAGATTCTCTGTACACGAGTCATCCCCCTATACTTACTTGAGTATAGTGTATTATTGCACTCTACCGGGAGTGCTTAGCACCGAAGTGCTTTGGTATACTTACCAGAGTATACCATTAATGAAATTTTCACTTTACCTGAAGTCCTTAGAATATTTATACAGATGTTTATGACTCTATGGATATCCAACTATACCTTCGAATCTCTATATCATACATTGGGCTTTATATCATCAATCTATTTCATCAATGGCAACATATATCAAGATATATATCAACATTGGGTATTTCATACCCAAAATAACATTTCAATTTCATCAATGTAAGTAATCAAATGATCAATGCATTTTATTTCTCAAATCTTGACATGTTCATATTATATCAATCATATATCCAATGACATAAATATCAATGTATTATGATATGCATGCAATTGCACTCACCTGGGCCATTTATTTGTATGCCTCACTAAGTCCTCTTTAATCTTTTTCTTCATTACACCTTGAACCTCTCTTGATTCGAACTTGAACTTCATAAATCAAATAAATGAAATATTTGTTAGATCCCAATCTAATAATATCTTAGACATATTGTCCAATATAATCATTCGAATATAAAAATTTCCAAACATTTTCCTTTCTTCTTTGTATTGTTCAAAAACTCATTATGGTCCTTAGTGACCAATTTGAACTTCCTTTAACCCCTTTCAAGCTTACTAATCAACCTTAGATACAAAGTGTATCAATTCTCATTTTCTGGCAGTTTGCAGTACCTTCAAAGAAATATTTCTATAAATAATCTACAACTCGAAATTCGACTCCGTTTGTTCTAAAAGAAACTAGATTTGATAAGTTTTTCACCCATATAAATTGATATTTCAAATTCATCTTGTACAATTTATGGAGAATTTTCAAAGTCAGTTATAGTGCTGAAATTCGGAAAAGACTAGTGTTCTGTTTTCTGACCTTTCGTCATATAAAAATTCATATCTTTTGACTGGGAACTCGAAATCAGTTTTCGTTTGTTGGAAACAAAATTAGACGAACAAATATTTACATCGATATAAAATTCACCATCTAACCATTTTTGTATAATTTATGGTGAATTTTCAAAGTTACTGCCATAAACCAGTTTTTCTACACAGCTTATGTAATCAACTTCAACTTGTATACTAACTTCTCCTTACTTCTCTACTATTCAATTTAGTCCAATTACTTTCTTTAAACCACCATCTTATGACCTTCTTCATCAAATTATTATTCACAATAATTCTCCTTAATTTTCCTTCTTTACCGAAATAGTCACTAAAATGCAAAGATAAGGATTCAAGCTTCTTAACTTTGCAAATTAGTCCTCAATTCAACATTACTACCTTAATTCCATCATTACAACTAAAAATCAGATTTATCCCCCATACAAAACTTCAATTTCGATTTGGTCATTTAACTTTGACAATTTATCAAAATGGTCATTAATTCAATTCAACATCAATTTAGCATTCTAACTTCATTTTCTTGTCTCTAACATCATTAATAACATAAATAAACTCCAAATTCTAAAATTTCAGATTTGGTCCTTCAACTTTTCAATTTGCCGAAATGGTCCCTACATAATTTAACTTAGTGTTTTGCTTCCAAACAACAATTTAAGCTTACTAGATCATTAATTCATCATCACAACCCTAAATTAAACTTATATCCATAAACCCTAATCTTCTCCATATAAACTAAAATATGTAGGGTTTAAATTCCAACTCAATTACATGATTTTAACATCACACAAGCTTGATTCCAACTTGAATTAAATCATAAAATTCCAAAACCCCCAATTTGGTTCATAAACCCTAATTTCTTCCTCATGAAAATTATCATCAATTAAGCATGTATTCCATGAAATATTTACATCAAAAGATAGAGTTAGAAGAGTAGAACAACTTTGTAGTTGAAAAGATTACCTGAAAATCGAGTTTCGGGGCTTGAATCAAACTTGGAAATATTTTCTCTTCTTTCTTTCTTCACCCACGATTTTTTGAGAGTATTTTGCTGATAATTCCATCATATTTCATGTATTTAAGACACTTGTGTCATTAAAAATGAATTAAAAATTCATTCAAATAGGGAAATTACCAAATTACCCTTTTATCCAACGGTTGAGATTGATTTTATCATCAATCAAGGGCCAAGATTAAATCTTCAATTTCCTTCTTCCAAAATTGCCCTTTATAACTTTCAAATATTTCGAAATTGCCATCCTTGCCAAATGACCAATTTGCCCTCCAACTAGTCTTTATTTACTAGTTTGTTTCCAAATTGTCATTACATTAAAATCTAACTAAATCTAGTTAGAATTCAACCAACCATAATAAAATATTCATAAAATAACATTTTATGACTTTTCCGTAGCTTTTGGATCAGTCTATCAATTTTTCCATTTGATCCGATGTACCGATAATTAACCTCTTTACTTAGGATTAAACTGTAGGATTCATCTTGAATCAAACTGAAAACATTCCCGGCACTTATAATGGACTTTTATAACCTTCCTCTATCTTATGATTAAATCTCATAATTATTCGATTTAATTTGGATATCCAAATTCCATTTAAACTTTGATTGTAATTTCCCAATAATAGAAATATCGGATCTAACCAAAATCTTCAGATTCGATTCACACCCTTAGGTGATCTATTTATTTATGAAATAAAAACCCTTAACTTTTAGGGAATTGCAACTTTATTTCCTAAACTTTTCCAAAGTTTATACTTTAGCCATAAAATTTTCAAAATTTACATTTTGATCACTAACTTTTTAAACTTCAATTCCCATTCCAATTTTCCTCGGAATTCAACCAAACTTTAAGAATACCTTATTCCATTTACTATCTATCACATGAGACCTTTAAACCTTAGAAATTTCCTTTTCAAAACCCATAATTAGTGAAATCCTAACTTTTGCATTTTTGTCATTTTAGTCACTAAGTTAGCTTTTAAGCTATTATCTTAGTACTAAATGACCCTTAATCAACTTATTAAATTTTGGGGTATCACAATTCTCTCCCCCTTAAGAAAATTTATCCTCAAATTTTCAACATATACTTGATTCAAAAGGTGAGGAAACTGCTTTCTCATATATTCTCCTAATCTTTTTCAAGTCGTTTCCTTGACTTAATGATTTTGTCAAAGAACTTGGACAAGAAAGATTACCTCGTTTCTCGGTTCTTTGACTCCATATGCTAGGATCTTTACCAGTTTTTCCTCATACATTAAATCCGGATGAATCTCTATTTTCATTGGGATAATGACATGCAAGAGATCCAATCAATACTTCTTAAGCATCGATACAATTTGAATCTTGTTCTTTTCCAAAGATAAAACTAGCTTATAAGCTACCAGAGCAACTCTTTTCCCAATTTCTTATGGTTCAATAATTCTTGGACTTAACTTTCTTTTTGTCTAAACCACAACACCTTCTTTCAAGGTGAAACTTTTATGGAATACTTTATCCTTAACTTTATATCAAATACCTTTTCTTTCAGATTCATAGAAAGTTTCCATTATTTAAGATATAGATTCTTCCTTGATAATACAAATATCTATTAAACTTAACTTCAAAGTCTTCGGTTTCACCCTTTTTCTACCTGTTTGAACCTTGACAAATATTTCTCACATTTTCTCTAAATATCTTTTATTCGTTCCAATGAAATAGACTTTATTTATTATTTTTTTAACGTAGTTGTAATACCCCCAAAATTTACAGTACTGTTTAAGGGTCATTTAGTACTAAGATAAGGGTTTAAAAGCTTAGTGACTACATTGACAAAAATGCAAAAGTTAGGATTTCTTAATCATGGATTGTAGAAAAGAAATTTCTGAGGTTTTAAGGTGTCATGTGATAGAGAATGAGTAAAATAGGATACTCGCAAAATTTGGTTAAAATCCAAGGAAAAATTGGAATGAGAATTTAAGGTTAAAGTTTAGTGACCAAAATGATAAGTTTTTAAAACTTGGGTGGTACAAGTTGAAATATGAAAAGTTAAAGGACCAAAGTTGTAATTTCCCAAAAGATTAGGTGTTTTATTTCATAAATAGATAGAGCACCTATTGGTGTGGACGAATAAGAAATTACTGGTTTGATTCGATATTTTAATTATTGGAAAATCACAGTCAAAGTTTAAGTGGAATTTGGATACCCAGATCGAATTGAAAAAATTATGAAATTTTACCATATGATAGAGAAAGGTTATAAAAGTCATTTCCAGGTGTTGGAAATATTTTAGTTCGATTCAAATGAATCCTATGATTTATTTCGATTAAGGTTATAAAAGTTTGGGGACTAAAGTCTAAATTTCCCCAATAAGTAATTTTATTCAGTATATTTGTATAAGAGAGAATCAGATCGAAATAAGTACCTTGATATCAGTTTTAAGAATTAAGATGCAGTAAAAGGTACCGAATTTGGATCGACTAAAATTGTTAAGCGTGCTTAGGCCAAGAAAATATTAGGATAGGTGACCTCCGGGAAGGTCCCATAAAAGTGTTTCTGATCAATATTTTGGACTCGGTAAGAGTATAGAATATTTGTATGGATTATCGATAAAGGAATTCTAAGAGAAATTTTATTCTATGAAGATTTTCGATAAGTATCAGAAAAATTAACCGAGTTAAGAAAATTCAATCTAAGTCCTTGGAAAAGGAAGTTTTTATGGGATAATAGAGTTTATTTCCCGAATTTTGAAAATAAATCCAATAGCTTGGAAAAGGTAAAATCTTTGTAGAGATATTTTATGAAAATCGGGAAATCGAATCGAACTAAAATTTCAGAGGCTGATCCAAAAGCCATGGAAAAGTCATAAAATACTATTTTATGAATATTTTATTATAGTTGCTTGGATTCTAACTAGATTTAGTTAAATTTTTACAAGAATGGCAAACTAGTATATAAAAACTAGTTTGAGGGCAAATTGGTCATTTTGACCAATGGCATTTTTGAAATATTTAAAAAGTTATAAGGGAAATTTTGGAAAGAGAAAATGGAAGATTAAATCTTAGCCCTTGATTGATGATAAAATCAATCTCAACCATTGGATAAAAAGGACAAAATTGTAATTATTCATTTAATAATTATATGCGTAAAATAATGGTGAAAAGATGAACAAAAACATTCATCTTTTCCAGAAAAAAACGTGAGAGCTAGGGAAAGAAAGAGAAAATTTTTCCAAGCTCGATTCAAGCCTCGAAACTCGGTTTTCAAGCAATCTCTTCAGCTGCAAAGTTGTTCTACTCTTCAAGCTCTATCTTTTGATGTCAATAATTCATGGAATTCATGCTTAATTGATGAAAATTTACATGAGAAAGAAATTAGGGTTTATGGATCAAATTGGGGCTTTTGAGATTTTATGATTCCATGATTGAATTTAAGTTGAAATCAAGCTAGTATGATGTTAAAATCATGATATTGAGTTGAGATTTAAGTTATACATGTTTTGATTATTATGAAGATGATTAGGGTTTATGGATTCAAGTTTAATTTAGGGTTTGAGATGTTGAATTAATGATTTAGTAAGCTTGATTTGTTGTTTGGAAGCAAGACCCTAAGTTAATTTGATAGGGACCAATTCGGCAATCTTAAAAGTTAGAGGACCAAATCTGAATTTGTATGGAATTGGTGTGTATTTATGTTATTAAGGATGTTAGAGATGTGAAATTGAATTAGTGACCATTTTGACAATTTGTCAAAGTTAAGTGACCAATTTAGAAATGAGGTTTTGGGTAAGTACTAAATCTAAATTTTTAGTTGTAATGATGGAATATGGCGGTAATGTTGAATTGTGGACTAATTTGAAAAGTTGAGAAATTTGGATCCTTACCTTTGCATTATTAGTGACCATTCGATAAAGAAGGAAAATTAGAGGGAACTATTATAGATAATAATTTGATGAAGAAGGTGATAAGTTGGTAGCTTAAAGCAAATAATGAGACTAAATTGACAAGTAGAGAAGTAAGGAGAAGTTAGTATAAAAGTTGAAGTTAATTATGGAAGCTATGTAGAAAACTGGATTATGGCAGTAAGTTTGAAAATTCACCATAAATTCTAAAAAAATGGTTAGATGGTGAATTTTATACCGATGTAAAGATTTGTTCATATAGTTTCGTTTCCAGCAAATGGAAACGGATTTCGAGTTTCGAGTCAAAAGATATGAATTTTTAAGTGACGAAAGGTCAGAAAACAGAGCACCAGTCTGTTCTGAATTCCAACATTGTAATTGACTTTGAAAATTCGCCATAAATCGTACAAGTTGAATTTGGGCTGTTAATATATATGATTGAATAGCTTATTGAATGTAGTTTCGTTCAGAAGAAACATAATCGAATTCTGAGTTGTAGATTATATTATAAAAATATTTCTTTGAAGGTAGTGCAATCTGCCAGAAAATGAGAATTGATACATTTTGTATCTAAGGTTAATTAGTAAGCTTGAAAAGGGTTAATGGAAGTTCTAAATGGTTATTAAGGACCAAAATGAGTTTTGGACAGTATAAGGAAGGAAAGAGGAATTTGTATATTCGAATGATTAGATTTGATAGCATGTTTGAGAAATTGTTAGATTTGAATCTAACAAATGTTGTTTGCATTCATGTGATTAATGAAGTTTGGATCTGAATCAAAAAAGGTTTGAGGTACTATGAAAGAAAGGATCGAATAGAGTTTAGTAAGGCAAGCTAATAAATGGCCCAGGTGAGTGTATTTTATTTATTTATTATATATTTGAGATGAATGAATGCATTTTTATCTGTTTATATATATATATATCTATATATATGATATGAAGAAAACTTGCAATAAGTCAACTTTGATAATAATGAAAATGTATGTTGATCAAAGAAATATTAAATGGCATATGTGATACATGGATATGGAATAATGATTTATCTAAGATAAACCGGATTTCAGATTTTGGGTATGAAATACCCATTATCGAATTATGGTTGATAGTTTTGATGAATTGGATATTGCAGATGAAATATGGGATGTGAATTGCCCTATTATATGAACAACGATGATTGATCTATAAGGAAATAAATTGCCCACGTACTAGTGTGAGAGTCTTTGATATAATTGGATATCCAAAAAGAGTCTTAGCAGTTGCGCCATAGCACTACGGTGCGAGATATACTCTTCAGGGTCGAGATAGAAACTTTAGGGTCGAGATAGACTCTACGGAGTCGAGTTCAAACACTACGGTGTTACATAACACAAAATGTGCGAGTATAAGGAGCAAAGAGCATCCTTGAATATGAGGAGCAAAGAGCGTCCTCGAGTACATACTCATCTCAATCGCTTTGGCGATGTAGATGCTAAGGTGTCGTAGACACTACGGTGTCGTGATGACTCGCGTACTATAGCTTCACATGATTTTTGTACTTTGGGCTATGGTAAAGGAAATGATATGCAAATGATTGCATGATGAAAGTATGATTTTGATAAAAGAAATAATATGCAAATGATTGCAAAACGAAAGTATGACTGTGATAAAGGAAATGATATGCAAATGATTGTATGATGAAAGGTGATTATGATAAAAGAAATGATATGCAAATGATTGCAAAACGAAAGTATGGCTATGATAAAGAAAATAATATGAAAATGATTGCATGATGAAAATATGGCTATAATAAAGGATAAGACATGCAAATGATTGCATTATGAAAGTATGACTATGTTAAAGGATATGATATGCAAATGATTGCATGATGAAAATATGGCTATGTTAAAGAATATGTTATGCAAATGATTACATGATAAAAGTATGACTATTTGATGATCATGAACCATTGATATCATGATTTTATTACAAACTTGATAGATAATATGAATAATATTGAAAGTATGTTTATATTGAAGAAATTTTTATGCATATGAACACTTGATGAACATAGGTCAATGATGACATGACTCTTAAGATAGTCATGATACATGGTTAATTCTGCATATACAGATAGCTTGATTTAATACTTTGGCTATAATACTTGAAATGCAATTATGCAAGTAGTTAAGCTAAAAATTCTAATGTACACAAAACTGGCAAAACAAATCAATTCTTGTGGTTGGAATATTAAATTGATCAAATGAACTATACAAGTAAGGCAGTTCTATATATGATAAAATGTTAACAATAGCAAATGAAAATCATTTGCCATCTTGCAAAACTGTGTTATTATAATTATTGTTCATATTATTATGATTATGTTTCACTAAGTTGTATTTAACGTGTGTTTTGTTTCACACATACGTACTTCGGATTAGATAGCAAAAGAGGAGTTGCACATCTTTGGATCAAGTTTGCTTGTATTATCAGTAAGTATCATCACATCCTAGTCTAGAGGGGCATGAATCGAATTTAAGTAAGTAGCTATTTTGTAAGAACTGGAAACATGACTAAGTTTTGAGAAATTAAGAATATTAGAAAATATGCTTTAAACGAATTTAAACTGAGTTGGTTGTTTATCGTGTAGTGAGTATAAAACCTGAGAAAAGGCCAACCACTGAACTACTTAGTGAGATTGGATATATATATATAAAATTAAGTCTGAAATCAGTGTAAATCAGTTAGTAACATCTTTAATGTGTATTCGAATATCGAATATACGTTGAGGGTGTTACAGTGGTAATAAATTACCATCTTCTTTTAACCCCAATCTCGTATCCATAGCTCTTAAAGCAGCAAAAGTCTTTCGACTGAAGGCATCAGTTACCACATTATATTTTCTTGGATGATAGTCAATGACCACACATAATCTTTAAGAAGCTCAATCCAACTTCTTTGCCTTAGGTTTAACTCCTTTTTAATCAACATATACTTTAAACTTTTATAATCTACTTAAATATAGCATCGTTCACTATATAAATAATGACGCCATATCTGTAAAGTAAATATAGCCATTGCCAGCTCCAAATCATGAGTAGGATAATTTCTCTTATGTATCTTAAGTTGTCTCAAGCATAGACCACTACTTTTCCTTCTGCATAATTACACATCTCAAACCGTTATGAGAAGCATCGTTATAAACCACATTATCTTTGTCCAATTCTGGTTGTACTGGTATCAGGGCTTCTATTTAGATCTTCTTTAATGTCTGAAAGTTTTCTTGGCTTTTATTTGTCCAACTGAATGTCATTTCTTTCCTCAATAGCTTGATCAGTGAGGAGGCAATCACCGAGAAAATTTTTACAACTTTTGAGAATAACCAGCAAATCCCAAGAAATTTCGAACCTCAGAAACTTTCTTCAGAGGTTTCTGTAGCGATCTCTTCCTTCGAATGTTTTGCTAAAAACGGGTTTCAAGGTGTTTGGGGGTCTTTCGGGTATTTAAAAATATGTATTCCGTGGGGTTTTAGAAAAATCGTGTTTGATTTAAAAATGGAGTCGCCACCGGCAACTAAGGTAGGTCGGACACCAAAAAACCAGAGATTTTAAAAATGTTGGGTTCGGGAGTCGGTTACGGATGGGGAAGAATTAGCACCCCCACACCGCCCAAAATTGGTACTTTAATAATTATCACTTTATTAATATTAAACTTTCTGGATTAAAGTGATGATTAAATTAAAATTTGGTTACAAGTGCGAGTAAATTTTAAGGGCCCGTTATTCGAGAATAAATTGATAGACCACCATCACTGCGCTTGATACTGGCCACGTTTATGCTCGAATAAAGGGACACCGCATTGACAAATAATATTCCGTTATGAAATCTTAGAAAACAAATTATAAAACATATATATAAACATGATACGACACTAAAAAAATATTTAAACATAAATAAAACATTAAACCAAAGCAATAAGCATAAACATGATGATATTGAAAACAAGAACATTAAAATAAAAAAAAACTAAAACTTAGACATGATAATTTTACACAAAAAAACATATAAAAGATTTAATTACCTATCAAACATCAAGATCAAATTAACACATAAATAACATATAAAAGAAACAAAACATGTGTGGCATAGATATAACATGATACTACCCTAATAAATCAAAGCAACATGGCAACATAAAAAACTTAATACTTAGAATATGACACAACTTGCACACAGAATATAATGACATGATATTAAAATTAATGTACAAGATTACCATACCGATATGCAACTTAAACAATACAAAATGGACATAAAAACATGATATTAACGAGATTAATCATGCCATAAATTAACGTATAACATACTATACAAAACAAACAAATAAAAAACATGCTAACATACGGACATGGTATGCAAATGAAACTAACACAACATGTAAAATAGACATGTATATAATACGAACAAATAAATTAAAACATAAAATCATGATACAAAATACCCAAAAAAACATAAATAAACATGATATAAGCAAAACATGTATAAATATAATGAGCAACATAAACAATGCTGAAAACATAATAAAAAAGGACATGAATATTTAAAATATAAAATGAGACTAAAATGAAATAAAATAAAACAAGAAAACAGAAATTTAATAAATAAAAAAACATTTAGGGACCCAATTGAGAACCGAACAAAACCCACAAGGACTGGACGTGTAAAAAACCCATGCGGCAAGCTTGAACTGAAAATATTGAAAACGCGGAGGGACTAAGAGCGTGATTTCACCATTTGAACTCGGAATCTGTTTAATTTAGGGGCTAAATTAAAAGATTTTAAAAAGGAAGAGGAATTGGGGTTGCAATTGTACCAAGGGGCAGACTCAAAGTGTAAAGATCAGAAATGCGGGGGGGGGGGGACCAAAGAAGGGTCTTACCCATTTTAAAAAAAATGAACTCTATAAAACACACTATCGGGCCAATGTTTTGATTCTTTTACTTTAAAAAAATTTTAACCCTAAAAAATTTCATCCCATTCCTCTATTTACAAGCCGAAACCAAAACCCTAAATATTCAAAACCCTCTCCACAGCTGTCGTACTCTTCCGGTCTTAGTGAGGCTTGGTCGTATCGGCCGCCTCAAGCCTTCATGGACCACCTCCTTGCCAGGACAAAGCAACCCCCCTAAAACCCCTCTGTTGTGAACCCAAAACCTTGACCCTTTACTGTTTCAAAGCAAAGAAAACTCCTCAAATGGCTCACCCTTTTTAGGGCTTATTGCCGACCAGAAAAGGTTTTTTTAACTCAGGTAAACTCTTTTTTCTTATGTTGTGTTTTTTTGTTTTTGCATGCATGAGAGAAAAGAGAAGGGAGAAAAAGATTTCCTGAAACTCTCTTTGTTTTTGTATTTCTGGAAAACTGATCCTTGTTACAGACTTTTTAGTTTGATACATATATCCTAATTTTTGTTTGGTAGAAATAACATAAAATACATGTTTGGTTCGATTTGGTACTGACAAATCTCTATTATTTTTTGTTTTTCTGGAAAATCCTTGCACTGTGGTTGAAGAGCCGGTGAAGGAAGCATGGTGGAGGCGTTCACTCTGCCGGACTTGTTTTTGGTCGTTGGATCATATCTGATCCAACGGCTAAGATGGCTCGATGCACGGACAGCCCAAATGCACTCTTGAAACTGGTGGGACTGCATGAGATGGTGCCACGTGGTGCCTTGGAACACAAGGGGTCTTGTGCGTGTGATGCACGTGCGCGTGGGGAGCCGAACGGTTAACGCGGGCATCTACACGGCCAGCTAGAAGGGTGCCATTAGGGTTATGGGTTAGGGTTTTTAATTAGGTTTGGGCTTGGGGTTTGGCTGGTTGGGCCATGTAATAAAAATTGGGCTTTGTAATTAAGGACTGGACTTGTTTATTTGGGTTTAACATATATTGGATTTCAATTTAATACAACCCATTACCAATAATAATACTATTACTAATATAATAATACATTCATACATACATACACATGTGTATATCATACGAACACACATACATGCAAACATTAATATATGTAACACATTCTTAATTAATATAATATACAAACATACATGCACATATAGTTATACACATAATTAACATAAATATCCACACATTACACATTCACACAATGTACACATAAAAATGTAAATACACACATGATACATATACCATAGTGATTACTAATACATAATACATAACATACATACCATACATGCATTTACACACATCACACATATATATTACATATATATTAATAACACCCATGCACGTATATGTACGTAAACATGCAACAAAAATACTAATTAATTATTACACTGATATATTACAATATTTACAAAAATAGATAAAAATGAGTGATTACAGTTGCCTCTCTTTGCTTGTTCTCGTGGAACATGAACAAAGCAAAGATCATAAGCACTCATTTTTATCTGACTTCCCTGTTTGCAACTTCAGAATCGCGTGTTCTTCTGGAACTTTCCGCTTTTCCTTAGCTGAATCTTCAACTTCGTAAGTTCTTCCTATATAGAACTTCTTCACCTTCTGATCTTGGAGCAACAAGTTCTTTCTATATAGAACCTTTCGTCCTGAAGTCTTGAGTTACGAGTCCCTCCTATATAGACCTCTTCGCCTTCACTGCGAGTTACGGGTTCTGAATCTCGGAGTTACGGGTTCTTCCTATATAGAGCCTTTCACTGCGAGGGCTCAAAAATATAGGCCCTTCCTATATAGAACCTTTATCTTCGAATGAGGGATGCATGCCAAACTGGCTACCGATCTTTCTGGACTCACGCTACTAAGGCTGCCAAAATATTACTTCAAATTCGAGGATTCATGCCGAAAATGGCTACCGAACTTTCTAGACTCACACTACTAAGGCTGCCAAAATCTTTCTTCAAATTAATCTTCCTCTTGAATACGAAGTCGTAAATCAAAACTCACTAGTAGTCTGTAAGTACCTATTCAAAATAGACAGAATGTTATGATAAATGAGTTAGCATGCTCCTAGACCTAGGGATGCCTAACTATACATGATGCATGAGTGTCAATATCTCGATGCGCCTATTTTCGCAGTCAGTCAATCTCGACCCTCTGCTTGCTTTCACTTCTTTTTCTTCTTCTGGTGACGGGTATCTTATCTCATCGTTTGGTTCAACCATTTCAGCCTTTTTTTTCTAAGTTTCTGATTCAAAGTTCTAAAGTACCCTTTTGAGTTTTTGCTTTTTTTAGGTGCCCTTACGGGTTTCACCTGGGAAATCCCTATTGTCATCTTGAATATTTTCTCGAACAAATATGAATGGTACATGACATTGGTTATCTTATTCTGATGCTCGAAGTCTTCCCCTCGTTGTGTCTCAACATGCATTATGTAGAAAGCTTGAGATCAAATTTAGTCATATTTTCTAATCACCTGCATTCCCAGGGTTAGATCATAATAATGTTCAGAAATTTTTTGTTTATCATAAGTCTATGTTAACTTGTTTGCAAGACGCTTGTGAAAACAATGAGAAGACACGGAAGAGAAGACACAAAAATGTGATTTTATTGACGTTAAGGACTTGGAACAGTTTTAGAAAAGTCATGGAAAACATAAGGAAAAGGGAAAGCAGAACATGAAATGCAGAATCCTAAATATCAACCGTATGAATGATGCATGACCCTATCAACTGAAATAGAATCTTTGCCCGAAGCTCCTTCTTCTGGTACCCGTGTGGATAATTCTACTTGCCGGAGGCCTAATCTCAAAATTTATCTGAGCCACCCTTAACAGGTTTTCAACTCAGATCCTTCCTTTGCTTCAAGATGCCATTTTTCTGGTTTTCGCCTCGAGCCTCTCCCTTTTTTATGAAATGCCTTTTCAGGTTTTCGCCTCATTTCTTTCATCATTTCATTTTTCATTTTTTTTATTTTTTCCAAAATTTTCATCATTTTTTATACATAATACTTCTTAACTGAATCAGACTTCACGGTATTTTCCAGCTCTTCTCCATCTATTTCAGCTAAAATCAACGCTCCTCTTAAAAAGGCATTTTTGATTACGTATGGCCCATCCCAATTAGGCATCCACTTTCCTCGAGAATCTTTCTGAATTGGGAGGATCTTCTTAAGAACCATATCTCCATCTTGAAATTCTCTCGGGTGTACTTTCTTATCATATGCCCGCATCATTCGTTTTTGATACATTTGACCATGGTAAATGGCTTTCAGCCTCTTTTCTTCGATGAGATTTAATTGGTCAAGTCTGGTTTGCACCCACTCTGATTCATCAAGTTTGACTTCATTTAGAACCTGGATTGACAGAATCTCAACCTCTATGGTTAGTACCGCCTCTGTACTGTATACTAGAGAATAGGGTATTGCCCCTGTTGATGTGCGAACAGAGCAAATGGCAGCTTCTCATGCCAATCTTTGAAGGTGTATGTTGTCTTCGCAATGATTTTCTTTATGTTCTTGTTTGCCGCTTCTACTGCCCCATTCATCTTAGGGCGGTAGGACGTGGAGTTATGGTGTGTTATCTTGAACTGGTTGCACACCTCATTCATTAATTTGTTATTCAGGTTGGAAGTGTTGTCAGTGATAATCCTTTTTGGCAACCCATATCGGCAAATAATCTTCTTCTTCAGGAACTTGCACACCGTTGTCCTTGCGATATTGGCATAAGATGCTGTCTCCACCCATTTAGTGAAGTAATCAATGGCAACTAGAATAAAACGGTTCTCGTTGAAAGCCTTCAGATGAATCTATCCAATAACATCCATGCCCCATACTACGAACGGCCACGGTGAGTTCATGGTGTGTAAAAGTAAAGGGGGAGCATGGATCTTTTCGGTATATATTTGGCACTTATGGCATTTTCTGGCGTAATCGATATAGTCTCCTTCCATAGTCGACCAAAAATAACCATATCTCATGATTTTTCTGGCTATTGACAGACCATTGGCGTGCGTTCCACACAAACCATCATGCACTTCTGCCAAAATTTCTCTCACCTCCCGGGCATCTACACATCTCAACAACATTTGATCATGGCCTATTTTGTATAGAATCTCCCCGTCCATAACATATCATGTTGCAATCTTTCTGAGTTTTTTTCAGTCATTTGTATTTGCTCCTTCGGGATACTTTTGAAACTTGATATACTACAAGATATCGTAATACCAAGGGTTGCCATCTATTTCTTCTTGCACATTATAACAGTGAGCTAGCCTCTCAAAAGTCTGCATTTCGATTGGCTTCATTTCTGCTTTCGTATTTGCTTTGAACATGAAGGCTAAGGTTGCCAGGGCGTCTTCTATTTGGTTGTCTTCTCTAGGAAGGTAAGTGAAACTAACCTTTTCAAATCCTTTGATGAGCTCTTAGATTAACTCGTAGTATTTAACTAGCTTCGAATCCCTAGTTTCCCATTCTTCTCGTAACTGATAGATCACTAAGGAAGAATCTCTGAATACTCAAAGTTCTTTGATCTTTCTTTCAATGGTTGCATTTAGTCCCATGACATAGGCTTCGTATTCAGCTATGTTGTTTGTGCAAAAGAATTCTAGTCTGTTGGTGAAGGGATAGTAGACATCCTCTGGAGAAATTAGCATGGCTCTTATTTCGTGACCAAAGGCAATGGAGGCTCCATCAAAGTAAAGCTTCCACGAGCCATCATCTGAAACACCATCTTCCCCGGTTGTAATGCACATCAAGTCCTCATCTAGGAAATTGAAGTTCAGCGATTCATAATCATCTGAAACACGACTAGCTAAGAAATCCGCTATAGCACTTCTTTTTACAGCTTTCTGGCTCACATATACAATGTTGGACTCAGATAACAATATCTGCCAGCGGGCCATCCTCCCTGTTAATGACGGTGCTTCCATTAGAAACTTTAAGGGGTCCAATTTGGATATCAACCAGGTGGTATGGTATAACATGTACTACCTAAGCCTTTTGGTAGCCCAAACCAAGGCAAAACATAGCTTCTAAACTGGAGGGTACCGTGCTTCACAATCAGTGAACTTCTTGCTTAGGTAATAGATGGCTCTTTCCTTCTTCCCAGACTCATCATGTTGCCCCAACACGCAACCCATCGAGTTTTCAAAAATTGTCAGATAAAGGATCAAAGGCTTGTTTGGGACCGGTGCGACTAAGATCGAAGCATTCGTCAAGTACTTTTTAATCTTCTCTAGAGCTTCTTGACATTCCTCATCCCAGACTCTTGGGTTATTCTTCCTAAGTAGTCTGAAGACAAGGTCGCACTTGTATGTTAATTGAGAGATGAAATGGGAGACGTAGTTTAACCTTCCCAGGAAACCTCAAACTTTTTTCTGAGTATGAGGCAGTGGGAGGTCCTTGATGGCCTTCACTTTTTTTGGATCGATCTCAATCCCTTTCTTGCTTACTACAAACCCCAAGAGTTTTCCAGATGTGACTGCAAAGGTGCATTTAGCCAGGTTTAGCTTCAACTGGTACTTTCGTAGTCTTTGGAATAACTTTCTCAGGTTTCAAAGGTGCTCTTCCTCGGTCCGGGACTTAGCGATCATATCGTCCACATATACTTTTATCTCTTTGTGCATCATATCATGGAAAAGAGTCACCATCGCTCTTTAATAAGTCGCTCATGCGTTCTTGAGTCCGAAAGGCATCACCTTATAACAAAACGTGCCCTACATAGTTACAAATGTAGTCTTCTCCATGTCTTCTGGGTCCATCTTTATCTGGTTGTATCCTGAGAAACCATCCATGAATGAGAACAATGAGTGTCCTGCAGTATTCTCAACCAACGTGTCAATATGTGGCAAGGGGAAATTGTCTTTAGGGCTTGCTCGGTTGAGATCCCTGTAGTCTACACACATGCGGACCTTTCCATCCTTTTTTGGCATCAGTAAGATGTTTGCAACCCATTCAGGGTATTTGGCAACTTCTAGAAAGCCAGCATCAAACTGATTTTTTACCTCTTCTCTGATTTTTAACAGCATGTCAGTTCTTATTCTTCTGAGCTTTTGCTGGACTGTTTGCATTCTGGCCTAGTTGGCAACTTGTGCACCACTATGTCCGTATTCAACCCCGGTATATCTTGATAAGTCCAAGCAAAGACGTCTTTAAACTTTTGGAGCAGGGCTATAAGTTAACGACTGGTTTTGAGGAAAATATAGTCTACATTTTCACCTCTTTTCTCTCCTCATCGGTTCCCAAATTCACAATTTCTGTTTCTTCTTGGTGGGGCATGATTTACCTTTCTTCATTGGCCATCATCCTTTCCAACTCTTCAGGGACCTCACATTCTGCCTCGTCGTCCTCCTCTTCAATTTCTGTCGAGATCTCAGGGTGCTCAAAATCTATCTCAGGATTGGATTCAGAATCATTCATACAGTTAATTATGGGGACCCTACATGGAATGGGAACGAATGTATTGGTAATAGAATGATTTTAAATGAAGTGAATGAATATGAATAAGAAATGAATGAATGAAGTAAATGAAATGTTTTCCATTTGAGAAAACGAGGAAGACTTTCTTTCATTGCAAACAAAAAGTTAACATAGATGCCATATACAAAAGATCCCCATTGCCCATAGGCAAAAACAAAAGGGCTAATTCGGAGCATTACTCTGATCTGGCCCTAAAGACTACAGGTAGATCAACGTAGCTCCAGTTTTTGAGAGTTTCCTCGAGACAGCAAGGGCAGATGATGGTCAAAACGTTGCTGCCATTGTCATATTCAGCTATCATGTTGATGGACATCCCTTCAAGAGATTCATTGAACATCTTATTCTCATTATGTATGTCATTTTCTTGAATTGCTTCCTCTACTTTCTGTCTTGCACGGTTAATTCCTCCAAAGACAAAAATATCTTTTAAATGAGGGAAAGACATCGTCTCCATGGGATATCTTCTCCCTTGAGTCTAGCCCTCCTTTGTTCTTTCTTCCTTCTATACTCCTCTTTCCTCTACTGAATACTCAGTTTGTAGCCAAGTCCAAAATGATCTTTCTTGGTGATGACGTTCCTGCGTCGTAGGCTTCCTTGCAATCTCCTTCCTAGCCCTCTTCCTGTTTTGGCTCCTCGGCCCAAAGTTTTAGAAATGGTCATCTTAGTGCAGTTGGATAATATGAGGCTGCGGATCTGATTACCTTATGCAACAAATGTAGCATTTACAAGATCCAATGCTCATAAAGAGCATTCCACGGCATCTTCATCAGTCTGGATGTAGGGGCATCTGATGTTACTGAGGCGATAATTTCTTGCTAAGCCTCTATAGTGACCAACTTGCCTTCAATCACAAATTTCAGTTTCTGATGAAGTGATGAGGGGACGACTCCAGCAGAGTGGATCCATGGTCTCCCCAATAAGCAACTGTAGGTTGGCTTTATGTCCATTACCATGAAATCAATCGTGTATTATGTCGGCCCGATCAACAATAGTACCTTAATCTTTCCAAGTGCTCCCCTTTAAGTACCGTCAAAGGCTCTCATAGAGTTATGACAGGGTTTAGTGCTGACCCATTATCAATCAATACTCCTGGCACCACATACCCTTTGCAGTGGGTGGTGATGTTGAGAGCTTTGGTGGAACCCATACCTCCCTCCGGGATCTCGTCATTACTGAATGTGATGTGGTTGTATACGGTGATATACCCCACTATTTTGTCAAGCTTAGATACAGAAATGTCACTGGGTACAAACGTTTGGTTCAACACTTTTAACAATGCATCCCGATGCTTTTCCGAACTCAAAAGCAACTTCAACATCGTAATCCTTGCTGGTTGTTTTCGCAGCTGCTCCACTACATTGTATTCACTGTGCCTAAGGAATTTCAGAAATTCTTGTACTTGAGCCTCAATTACAGGCTCCTTAATCTTTGGAGGGAGCTCCTCACCAAATATATGTGCAGGACTAGTCGATGTACCTTCTCCCTTATCTTTCGTAGCTTCAGCATATTTTAAAGCCTCTGACGAGTAGCACCTGTCGCTCCTCGTAAAGTGGCCTACTTCACCGACACTTTCATCTTTCTTTGTCTGTTCATCTTTCTGTGTTGGCTCTTCTTCTACCTTTTGTTCCTCTTCCTCACTAGGTTTCGACTTCTCTGGTATAGTCACATTGGCTGCATAATTCCAAGGGGTCTGCCGCTTGTCTTTGAATGAAAATGGCACTGGTGCTGAGATGATGATTTTAGGGGCCACCTTTGCAGCTTCTGCTGGAGAAGAAATTGCTTCATTTGGTCTGGATGGGATGACAAAGGGCCTGTCTATTCCATACTTGATGTTGGGGCTATCTGACGCACATACATCTAACATATTCTTTCCTGCGACCTCCTCAAAGAACTCTATCTTCTTACTGTCTATCAGCTATTGAATCAATATCCTGAATTCTTCATATTGTTGGATATCGTGCCCTCTGTCCTGATGGAACTCACAATAAGCTCTACATCCCTTCTGCACCACTATCATGCCCCTATCAATCAAACGGGCCATGCATAATTACTGGAACACCTATCGTAAGGGAGACTTAATTTCTTACACATCTTCTTTGGCCTTCCTAGAAGAGTACTCCTCGATAGCGTTTACTCCGCGGTTCCCATAATTAGGCAACCAGTTAGCGGCTACGCTTGGTTCTTCAAACTTCAATACCCCAGAATTAATCAGACTCTGTACAAGCTTCTTGAATGCGAGGCAATTTTCTGTGGAGTGACCAGGGGTACCGCCATGATAATCGCAATGCGCGTTGGGATCATACCATGACAGAAACGGGGTTTGAATGGGGTAACATAGTATGGGCGGACCAAATCAGCTTTGTACAAATGGGAATGAAGTTCGGAGTAAGAAACTGGCAACGGAGTAAAGGATGCCTTATCTTGTTCCTTTCTTGGAACTCTCTCTTCTCTCTGGTTCATGTTATGAGCCTTCACTGTTGATGCTTGTAGCTGAGAGACCGTAAAGTTCTTTGGGACGTTGTAAGTGCTCGTTGCATTTACTTTATTCTCTCTCTTCTTGTTGTACTTTCGAGAGCTATCCCCGCTATCAATCATGCTACTCTTAATTGTCAATTCAAGAGACTCCCCAGTCCTGATCAAGTCGGCAAAGTTCTGAGTTGTATTATTGATGAGGCAATCGAATAGCGCTCCCTTCAGAGTATTCACGAATAGGGACGTAATCTCATGCTCAGGAATTGGTGGTTGTATCTAAGCGGCCACCTCTCACCACCTCTGGGCGTATTGTCGCAAACTCTCGTTATACTTATGCCCCATATTTTCTAACATGATCCTGCTGGGGGTCATATCCGTTACATGTTTGTACTGCTCAATGAACGCCTTTGAAAGTTCCTTCCAGGACTTGATATTTGCCCTGCTTAATTGGGTGTACCACCGGATTGCTGCTCCAGTCAGACTATCCTAGAAACAATGGATTAAAATCTTTTCATCTTTAATGAAGGCTGCCATCTTCCGGTAATACATGGGCACGTGCGCGGAAGGGCAGGAAGTTCTGCCATACTTGTCAAATTCTGGAGTTTTGAATTTTGGTGGTAGAACAAGGTCAGATACCAGGCTCAAATCACTAGCCTCATTATCTGGTTCATCTTTAGTTTGCAGTGCTCTAAATTTTTCTTCCATGAGACAAAATCTTTCCTCCCATTTCTTTTCTACTTCTATCTTAATTTTCTCGATCAAGTTCAGATCCGACACCTCTTCTTCGTAGAATGCCTCTGTATCGATGGGTTGGTTTTTAGATGCCCCTGCCTAAAGACTAGCAGATATCCCAATAGGGTCAATGTATACTCTTCTTGCCGGGCTTGGCGTCTTTGGTTGAACCTTGCTGTGAGATACGATACCTTTTGGCTCCTAGGCAACTTCGTATTTAGCCTTCTCTTTCTCATAGATTTTTCCCAGCAACGCGATTAAGTCAGACACTATCACAGCTTGTGATTGAGCAATCTGCTCACTGAGGTGCTGTCTAGCTTCATCGAAGCGTGTTTCCAAATCTTTCTGCCCTTTTTCCAAACTGACTATTATGTCCTCCATTAGTTTGCTTTAAAACCTAGTAAAGTATGGATGTTGAATGGTTGCGGCTTGTCTTTTAGTTTCACTGCCACAATATTTACACTTTTAATATTATTGCAAAAAGATAAATGCATGTATAATGATGATGCAAATACCATGATGCAATGCAAGAATGTATGCAAATAAAGGTATTGATTTCGCTGGTAATCACCCTTTTGAACTATTTTCATGGGAATTAAAGGGTCCAGATTACAAAAGGGTCCAAATTACAAAATATTAATGTAGAGTTCTACACATAAGCCCTAGCTCTATCTCCTAACTTCTCGATAGCCCTGAGTACCTTGATAAACCTAGAGGCTTCTTCCATATCCGAGGTTATGAAAGATCGAAGAGCTTCTACTTCTGCAGCTAAATCCGTCATATGTCCCGCAACTCATTGTATCTCCACCATCAGGGTCACTTAATACTGGTCTCTGTCTTGAATCATCTGGGAGGTATCACGAAGTCTTCGCCGCCAATAATTGTCTCCACCTGCTGCAGCTTCTTCGAATACCCTAAGTCTCCCCCTGTAATCCTGAACGGTTGCCTCGAGTGACTCAGTTCGAGCTTGTAACATACCGATTTCACACTCCTTTTCTTGTAGTTCGATAAAGCCATTCCTCCGACGATAGGTCTGAAAGGACTGCTCCAACTCTGCTAGTCTCCCTTTTAACTCGGCATTCTGATCTTGGCTCTGACTCAGGCTTTGAACCATGTCATTATATAGGTTTTGCATCTCTAGTTGTCTATTCTTGCTCCCCATAGACTTTCTCTTTCAAACGGTATTGCTCTCTCTTTCACAAATGATCGCTTGCTTGCCTTTGTCGATCTCTTGCCTAGCTCTTTCTTTCTCTTGGTTAATGGCATCCCTAAAAGATCATCTTTCACTCTCGATGGCTAATTTGCAGTTTTTAACTCCTTCTCGATTGCTTGCTTGCTTCTCTCCCGTTCTTCTTCGACTAAACGCATACCGTTCATCCCTTCCTTCTCCAAGGCTAAGAACAGGCTTCGGCCGGCATTTTGCACCTTTGCTTGAAGCTGGAGAGTGTCTTTCTAATAAAGAGCATTCTTCTTACTCATATCTGTGTTCAATTTCTTTAATTACCTAATGGTCCCATATCATTCATCGACCTCTAAACTTGCCCTGTAGAGCTTACTCATGTGTTGAGTCTGTAAAGACTCCGTCTTCTTCTTAACCTCCTCGAGTTCATTTCGCAAAATGTCAGCCTCAAACGGTACTATCCTTATATGCTCCTTGAGTGACATGGTTGGTCCTTGGTCAGGTTCTAGAATCTTGTCGTTAATCCTCAAGCACCTCTAAAGATCGTAATCTGGGGTGATCATGGACTCGGTATCTCCTTCTACCCTTATCCGATAACAGTGATCCCAAGCTCTCATGATGGTCTGAACCTTCGCTCTGAACTCACCCTTGAAAGGGAACTCACTCCGACTTAAACCGGTGGTGATGGGAACAAACGGTCACGATCTGAATTGTTGAGATACCAAAAGCGAAGCACAAGCAATTCCAACATGTAGCCCTAACATCATTAGCCAGTCATAATCGCCGCAGCTGTATAAGAAGTAACTAACCCTGTCGAGCCAAGGAACTCTCCACACTATGTCTTCGTCTTGAATGTTCTTAAAGATCCGGTCCATTTCTCCCTCTTCAAGTCTTCTCGCCACTCTTTCGCTAAGTACTCTCGCAAAGGCAAAAAGTCTCAGAATGATATTCCTGGTAAAACCCTCGTTGGTGTCTTTAACATATAGTTTTGGATCCAAACCTGTAATAACTGTGCACACCCCCTTAAACGTCCTTCTTCATGCTTCCGACTTGCATTTAAAGAAATGAAAGTTTCGGTTAAGATTGCCGGTACTGGATTCGCCTTCTGCTCTATACACTCAAATAGATCTAGGATGGCAACATCGATGTTTCCTAGAACCCTCAGAAAGATGACCAAACCATATATTCCTAAGGCGAATAGGTCCATCTTCTTCCCCTTATTTGGGTGCACAAGTATGATGTCTCGGATACTCTCCCATGCAAAGGCTAGGTTGTCTCCTCGAACCTGAATCAGGCCATTAACCCAATCGTCACTCATCCCGGCAAAAGTTTTAAGCTTCGAAGGGTAATTCTGGTTCCTCAGCGACTTCGCATAGATCCAATCTTTCTAGACATTCTTCTAATTAAGAAGGGCTGTGTATTCCTATACCGTAGGCATCATATCTTGCCCGTTGAAAGTGAAGCAACAAAAAGCAGTATTCCAGAACTGAAAGATGGCTCGGAGTAAAGGCTGGTTGACTCGGACATACATCAACTGTGCTATGTCACCATAACTATCACAGAATAAGTCTTGTAGTCTTCGATCCCATCTTTCCCAAATCCTTTTAAGCTCCCATAAGTCATTCTGTTGGAGACTCACGTAGGTATATCCGAACACTATGCGCTCACTCGGCAAACTATTACCTTGGATTCTCTGATTGACTTCTGACCAATGTTTGACGGCTGAGTTTAGTTCGTCCTTAAGATACCTTTTTTCCATGATGAAAGATTTTTTGATCGGGCAAACCACTTGATCTAGTACCTTTATGTAATGCAAATGCAATGATATATGCAAAAAAGCAAAACAAAAAAGAAAATGAGTTAGTACCAGATAAAATAAATGAATACGTAAATAAAAGGACAAATTAAATAAGGTAAACAAACAAAACAACCCTATTTACATCTTGTCTAGAACACTTAGGTTATCCGCGTGGCTTTAAAAGGGTGGGGTTTTATATGTTCTCTATATGCAGGGTTGGTGCTAAGAGGTACCCGAACTGTCCTCGTTGTCCCCTACTAAGGGTAGCAAGGCCCCCGATCATCACCCATTATAGGCTCCTTTCAACCGGGTTCAATTTAGGGGGACCCATTCGCTTATGCCCCTACAAAGGAACGATATCCTCACGAAAGCATAAGGTACTCGAGCCCCGAAGGTACTTTTCTAGGCCTATACGGAGGAACAATATCCTCACGAAAGCACTAGCGTTTTCCCCCCACTTAAAAGGACTGGTTTACATGCTGAATTTTAAATGCGTTAAAATAAACGCGCAATTATAACCGAATGTTAATTTAATAGTCACTTTAATCCGGAACTTCCAATATTGCTAAAGCATTAATTATTTGAAAAAGCTTGACTCTCTTTTCTTTTTTTTAAAAAAACAAAAAATGTGTCCCCAGGGAGTCGCCATCTGTAGCGATCTCTTCCTTCGAGTGTTTTGCTAAAAAATGAGTTTCAAGGTGTTTGGGGGTCTTCCGGGTATTTAAAAATATGTATTCTGTTGGGTTTTAGAAAAACCATGTTTTATTTAAAAGTGGAGTCACCACCGGCCACTAAGGTAGGCCGGACACCATAAAACCAGAGATTTTAAAAATGTCGGGTTCGGGAGTCGGTTACAGATGAGGAATGATTAGCACCCCCACACCACCCAAAATTGGTACTTTAATAATTACCACTTTATTAATATTAAACTTTCCAGATTAAAGTGACGATTAAATTAAAATTTGGTTACAAGTGCGAGTAAATTTTAAGGGTCTCGTTATTTGAGAATAAACCGATAGACCACCATCACTGAGCTTGATACTAGCCACGTTTATGCTCGAATAAAGGGACACCGCATTGACAAATAATATTCTGTTATGAAATCTTAGAAAACAAATTATAAAACATATATATAAACATGATACGACACTAATAAAATATTTAAACATAAATAAAACATTAAACCAAAGCAATAAGCATAAACATGATGATATTGAAAACAAGAACATTAAAATAAATAAAAAAAAAACTAAAACTTAGACATGATAATTTTACACACAAAAAACATAGAAAAGATTTAATTACCTATCAAACATCAAGATCAAATTAACATATAAATAACATATAAAAGAAACAAAACATGCGTGGCATAGATATAACATGATATTGCCCTAATAAATCAAAGCAACATGGCAACATAAAAAACTTAATAATTAGCATATGACACAACTTGCATACATAATATAATGACATGATATTAAAATTAATGTACAAGATTACCATACCGATATGAAACTTAAACAATACAAAATGGACATAAAAACATGATATTAACGAGAATAATCATGCCATAAATTAACGTATAACATACTATACAAAACAAACAAATAAAAAACATGCTAACATACGGACATGGTATGCAAATTAAACTAACACAACATGTAAAATAGACATGTATATAATACGAACAAATAAATTAAAACATAAAATCATGATACAACATACCCAAAAAAACATAAATAAACATGATATAAGCAAAACATATATAAATATAATGAGCAACATAAACAATGTTGAAAACATAATAAAAAAAGACATGAGTATTTAAAATATAAAATGAGATTGAAATGAAATAAAATAAAACAAGAAAACAGAAATTTAATAAATAAAAAAACATTTAGGGACCCAATTGAGAACCGAACAAAACCCACAAGGACTAGACGTGTAAAAAACCCATGCGGGAAGCTTGAACTAAAAAAATTGAAAACACGGAGGGACTAAGAGTGTGATTTCACCATTTGAACTCAGAATCTGTTTAATTTAGGGGCTAAATTAAAAGATTTTAAAAAGGAAGACGGACTGGGTTGCAATTGCACCAAGGGGCAGACTCAAACTGTAAAGATCAGAAACGTGGGGGACCAAAGAAGGATTTTACCCATTTAAAAAAATGAACTCTATAAAACACACTCCCAGGCCAGTGTTATGATTCTTTTGCTTTAAAAAACTTTAACCCTCAAAAATTTCATCCCATTTCCTCTGTTCCAAGCCGAAACCAAAACCCTAAATATTCAAAACCCTCTCCACAGCTGTCGTACTCCTTCGGTCTCGACGAGGCTTGGTCGTATTGGCCTCTCAAGCCGTCATGGACCACCTACTTGCCAGCACAAAGCAACCCCCATAAAACCCCTCTATTCTGAACCCAAAACCTTGACCCTTTACTATTTCAAAGCGGAAAAAAACTCCTCAAATGGCTCACCCTTTTTAGGGCTTGTTGCCGACCAGAAAGGGTTTTTTTAACTCAGGTAAACTCTTTTTTCTTATGTTGTGTTTCTTGTTTTTTTGCATGCATGAGAGAAAAGAGAAGGGAGAAAAAGATTACCCGAAACTCTCTTTGTTTTTGTATTTCTGGAAAACTTATCCTTGTTACATACTTTTTAGTTTGATGCATATATCCTGATTTTTGTTTGGTAGAAATAACATAAAATACATGTTTGGTTCGATTTGGTACTGACAAATCTCTATTATTTTTTGTGTTTTCTGGCAAATCCCTGTACGGTGGTTAAGGAGCCAGTGAAGGAAGCATGGTGGAGGCGTTCACTCTGCCGGACTCGTTTTTGGCCGTTGATCATAACTGATCCAACGGCTAAGATGGCCCGATGCACGGACGGCCCAGATGTACTCTTGAAACTGGTGGGACTGCATGAGATGGTGCCACATGGCACCTTGGAACCCGAGGGGTCTTGTGCGTGTGATGCATGCACTCGTGGGGAGCTGAACGGTTCGCGCGTGCATTTACGCTGCCAGCTAGAAGGGTGCCCTTCTTTGATCGTGGCCGTTGGATCTGGATCAGATCCAACGGCTCTTGGCTGACTGCGCAGAAACAAAGATGCCATTAGGGTTATGGGTTAGGATTTTTAATTAGGTTTGGGCTTGGGGTTTGGCCGGTTGGGCCATGTAATAAAAATTGGGCTTTGTAATTAAGGACTGGACTTGTTTATTTGGGTTTAACATATATTGGATTTCAATTTAATACAACCCATTACTAATAAAAATAATACTATTACTAATATAATAATACATACATACATACACATGTGTATATCATACGAACACACATACATGCAAACATTAATATATGTAACACATTCTTAATTAATATAATATACAAACATACATGCACATATAGTTATACACATAATTAACATAAATATCCACACATTACACATTCACACAATGTACACATAAAAATGTAAATACACACATGATATATATACCATAGTGATTACTAATACATAATACATAACATACATACCATACATGCATTTACACACATCACACATATATATTACATATATATTAATAACACCCATGCACGTATATGTACATAAACATGCAACAAAAATACTAATTAATTATTACACTGATATATTACAATATTTACAAAAAACAGATAAAAATGAGTGATTACAGTTTCCATTCAACTACAGTTTGTGCTTTCTTGGGATCTACTCTTATCCCCTCTGCTAAAATCACATAACCAATAAAACAACTTTCGACAACCAAAATTCACACTTTAACTGCTTAGTATATGGCTTCCTTTCTCGGAAGATCTGAAGAACAATTCGAATATGGACATTTTGTTCTTCCTTTGCCTTCGAATAGACCAAAATATCCTCAATGGACACTACCAAAAATTGGTCCAAGTAAGGTTGAAATACTCGATTTATCGGGTCTATTAATGTTGTAGAAGCATTTGTTAAACCAGCTGGAACTATCACAAACTCATTTATCCATATCGAATTCTAAAAACTATCTTTAGAACATCTTCTTTTTCGGTCTTTAACTAACGATACTCCGATTGGAGATTGGTTTCGAAAAACATAGATGCACCTTTTAACTGATCAATAAGATCACCAGTCCTCGAAAGAGGATATTTATTCTTCACTGTCACCTTATTTAGCTGATGGAAATTTATACTTAATCACATAGATCAATCTTTATTTTTCACAAATACACTGGTGCATCCCAAGGTGACACACTTGGCTTTATAAAACCTCGACCTAACATTTCTTGCAACTGTACCTTTAACTCTCGAAGTTTGGTCGAAGTCATTTTATACGAGGCCATTAATTTAGGCGCAATGCCTGGTAACATCTTTATTTTGAATTTCATCTCTCAATCTAGAAGTAATTCTGGGTAACCCATCTGGGAATACATTTGGACATTTTCAAACAGTCGAGTTATTTTCCAATTTAACTTCAACAGCTCGTGTATCCACTACATTTACTAAGGAAACCGGCAACCTTATAGAAACAATTTTCTTAATAAAATTGAAATTGCATTGGAGAAGGGATTTACCCTTTCACCAACTACTACTATTTTTGTACCTTCCGTATTTTTCAATATTAATTGGTTTAATGATACAATTCACCATGACATGATAGGAAGATAACAATTTATGCCCAAAAATCATCTTGAACTCCTCGAAAGATAATTTCATTAAGTTTATAGGGAACTTTATTCTTTATATTTTATCGAGCAAATCCCACATGTTCAACTTACCCTTATATTACAACCCAACAAATTTGTCACCGATATATTACTTGAAATAGGTTCTAAGAGGATATCTCGTTCACCACTCAACTCCGTACTTATATACGAATATGTAAAGCTAGGACCCATCAACATCAATACAGGTTTATCCAAAAAGATGAGATGTACCTTCTATGATTTTCGGATCATCCCAATCTTTATCAGTCTTGATGTTATAAACTCGAATTGATATGTGCAATCCTGGCTATGAAGCAAATTCATATGGTTTTCAAATCTAGCTTAAATCTCGGAGCAACAAGATAGCTCCATCCAATTCCTCTGTATCCAAGCAGTGAAATCCGCCCAGTGTAAACCTTAGGTTATTCAGTTATAAATCAACAATCACTGGACCATTATCTGTTTCTCCTTTCAATTCAGATGTTCCTGAACTTTTCAGTTCCTTAATCCGACACAGGCACTCCTTGTTGTACCAGTGCCCTTTTCTTGTTCTGATTTATCCGAAGGGTCATCATTAACCTTATTATTACTACTCTTTATTCCTTCCAACGCATCCAATTTACTAGTTTACCACACTTTCTTGACTCAATTATTTCTTATAATTCCTCCCCAAATTACATTAGTAAGGAGTGACATCAATCGGATCATAAAAATATCAGATCAGTAATATTGATATCCTAGTGGCATGTATACTCTTTTTAATATAAAACCACTTCCATTTAGGCTGAGAACCGACTAAACCTGTAGCTCTGATACCAATAAATGTAACACCCCTTTCCCGTATCTATCACTGAATACAAGACAGAGATGTCACAAAACATTTGTAAAACCATCTATATTTATAATTCGGTAAAAATTTGTTTCTTTAAAAAATATATTACAATTTAGTCTTTATTTACAAATCTAATTAAATGCGTAAAGTTTAAAGTTTATATTTTCGTCTTCAAATCAGGTTTAATTTCAGGTAGCAACTTATCAATTTAATTCGACTTTATATAATTAGTGAAACTGCCTAATTTAAAATTAATCTAGATTTCAAATAAATTACAAATTCTATCAGAACATGCATAGCATTTTAATATACATGCCAACTAGTAAATATCAAATAGTGTCAAAAGATATCTTACTGATACTGATGTACCTGTTATTGATTGATGATGTCCGTTTATGCTCCTTACTCTAACCATTTCTTCTTTCCTACGTGTGAAACAGTCACACGCTAAGTAATTACTTAGTGAGGCAATAATTCATAGTCAAATGCAATTTCACATAAGTATCAATGTAAATAAATAATAATGCATATGATCTTTGTACCATGTCATGCTCGTTAACAAAAATAAATATGTAACAGCATATATGAATATCAAAGTGATAAGATTAGATCTTACCAATTACCGTTGTCATTTCTATCTGTAAGCTTTCTATGCTTACCAATACCTTTTTCATTTCTATCTGCAAGATTTCAAGCTTATCATTCTGTTTCTTTGTTTCATTTCAATTTACTTAGCCCAAGGTATCGAATTAAGAGATTCTATGTACATGATTCATTCCCCCTCTATACTTACTTAAGTATAGTGTATTATTACACTCTATCCGGAGTGCTTAGCACCGAAGTACTTCGGTATACTTACCGGAGTATACCATTAATGAAATTTGCACTTTACCTGAAGTGCTTAGAATAAATTTGCACTTTACCTGAAGTGCTTAGAATATTTATACAGCTGTTTATGACCTATGGATATCCAACTATACCGTTGAATCTCTATATCATACATTGGGCTTTATATCATCAATCTATTTCATCAATGGCAACATATATCAATATATATATATATATCAACATTGGGCAGTTCATACCCAAAATAACATTTCAATTTCATCAATGTAAGTAATCAAATGATCAATGCATTTTATTTCTCAAATCTTGACATAATCATATTATATCAATCATATATTCAATGACATAAATATCAATGTATTATGATATGCTTGCAATTGCACTCACCTGGGTCATTTATTTGTATGCCTCACTAAGTCATCTTTAATCTTTTTCTTCATTACACCTCGAACCTCCCTTGATTCGAACTTGAACTTCATAAATCAAATAAATGAAATATTTGTTAGATCTCAATCTAACAATATCTTAGACATATTGTCCAATATAATAATTCGAATATAAAAATCTCCAAACGTTTTCCTTTCTTCCTTGTATTGTTCAAAAACCCATTATGGTCCTTAGTGACCAATTTGAACTTCCATTAACCCCTTTCAAGCTTACTAATCAATCTTAGATACAAAGTGTATCAATTCTCATTTTCTGGCAGTTTGTAGTACCTTCAAAGAAATATTTCTATAAAATAATCTACAACTCGAAATTCGACTCCGTTTGTTCTAAAAGAAACTAGATTTGATAAGTTTTTCACCCATATAAATTAATATTCCAAATTTATCTTATACGATTTATGGCGAATTTTCAAAGTCAGTTATAGTGTTGAAATTCCGAACAAACTGGTGTTCTGTTTTCTGACCTTTTATCACTTAAAAATTCATATCTTTTGACTCGGAACTCGAAATCCGTTTCTGTTTGTTGGAAACGAAATTAGACGAACAAATCTTTACATCAGTATAAAATTCACCATCTAATCATTTTTTTAGAATTTATGGTGAATTTTCAAAGTTACTGCCATAAACCAGTTTTTCTACACAGCTTCCATAAACAACTTCAACTTTTATACTAATTTCTCCTTACTTCTCTACTTTTCAATTTAGTCCAATTACTTGCTTTAAACCACCATCTTATGACCTTCTTCATCAAATTATTATTCACAATAATTCTCCTCAATTTTCCTTCTTTACCGAAATAGTCACTAAAATGCAAATATAAGGATTCAAGATTCTTAACTTTGCAAATTAGTCCTCAATTCAACATTACTACCTTAATTCCATCATTACAACTAAAAATAAGATTTAGCCCCCATAAAAACTTCAATTTCGATTTGGTCACTTAACTTTGACAATTTATCAAAATGGTCACTAATTCAATTCAACATCAATTTAGCATTCTAACTTCATTTTCTTGTCTCTAACATCATTAATAACATAAATACACTCCAAATTCTAAAAATTCAGATTTGGTCCTTCAACTTTTCAATTTTCCGAAATGGTCCCTACACAATTTAACTTAGGGTTTTGCTTCCAAACAACAATTCAAGCTTACTAGATCATTAATTCATCATCACAACCCTAAATTAAACTTCTATCCATAAACCCTAATCTTCTCCATATAAACTAAAATATGTAGGGTTTAAATTCCAACTCAATTACATAATTTTAACATCACACAAGCTTGATTCCAACTTGAATTAAATCATGAAATCATAAAATTCCAAAACCACCAATTTGGTTCATAAACCCTAATTTCTTCCTCATGAAAATTATCATCAATTAAGAATGTATTCCATGAAATATTTACATCAAAAGATAGAGTTTGAAGAGTAGAACAACTTTGTAGTTGAAAAGATTACCTGAAAATCGAGTTTCGGGGTTTGAATCAAACTTGGAAATGTTTTCTCTTCTTTCTTTCTTCACCCACAGTTTTTGGAGAGTATTTTGCTGATAATTCCATCATATTTCATGTATTAAGACACTTCTGTCATTAAAAATGAATTAAAAATTCATTCAAATAGGGAAATTACCAAATTGCTCTTTTATCCAACGGTTGAGATTGATTTTATCATCAATCAAGGGCCAAGATTAAATCTTTAATTTCCTTATTCCAAAATTTCCCTTTCTAACTTTCAAATATTTCAAAATTGCCATCCTTGCCAAATGACCAATTTGCCCTCCAACTAGTCTTTATTTACTAATTTGTTTCCAAATTGTCATTCCATTAAAATCTAACTAAATCTAGTTAGAATTCAACCAACCATAATAAAATATTCATAAAATAACATTTTATGACTTTTCCATAGCTTTTGGATCAGTCTCTCAATTTTTTCATTCGATCTGATATACCGATAATTAACCTCTTTACTCAGGATTAAACTGTAAGATTCATCTCGAATCGAACTAAAAACATTCCCAGCACCTATAATGGACTTTTATAACCTTCCTCTATCTTATGATGAAATCTCATAATTATTCGATTTAATTCGGATATCCGAATTCCATTTAAACTTTGACTGTAATTTCCCAATAATAGAAACATCGGATCCAACCAAAATCTCCGCATTCGATCCACACCCTTAGGTGATCTATTTATTTATGAAATAAAAACTCTTAACTTTTAGGGAATTACAACTTTAGTCCCCAAACTTTTCCAAAGTTTATACTTTAGCCATAAAATTTTCAAAATTTACATTTTGGTCACTAACTTTTTAAACTTCAATTCCCATTCCAATTTTCCTTGGAATTCAACCAAACTTTAAGAATACCTTATTCAATTTATCTATCACATGAGACCTTTAAACCTTAGAAATTTCCTTTTCAAAACCCATAATTAGAGAAATCCTAACTTTAGCATTTTTGTCATTTTAGTCACTAGGTTAGCTTTTAAGTATTATCTTAGTACTAATTGACCCTTAATCAACTTAGTAAATTTTGGGGTATCACAACCATTATGTAAAAATTCTAACTAAATCTAGTTAGAATCCAACCAACTTTAATAAAATATTCAAAAAATAATATTTTATGAATTTTCCATGGCTTTTGGATCAGTCTCTAAAATTTTCCATTCGATACGATTATCCGAATATTTTTTTTGAACTTTATCGCCTCCGTACAAAAAATTCGAATAACACGAAAACGTCATTCTTAGGGGTAAACTATTCATTTACGGGGTTAAAATACATAATTTTTGAAATTACACTTTAGTCCCTAAACTTTTCCAAAGTTTATACTTTAGCCACAAAACTTTTAAAATTTACATTTTGGTCACTAACCAAAATTTGGGATATTACAAGCGCGAAGTGAGATTCCGAGCAGCTCGATGTGAGATTTTGAGCATGAGTGGGTTTTTCAGTGTTGGGTGACATTGGGCCTCGCTCTTGGTTTGTTTATTGATGAGCTTATGTTATTGAGATGTTGTATTGTGCATACATGTGTTTAGGTGGTTATGGTAGCGTCATTGCTTTATCTTACCTTGATATCATATCATCTAGCATGCTCTTAATTATGATTTACCTGAAGCATGGTCGAGTAGTTGTGTATCCGCTTAGCTTTGTTAGCTCAGCGTTCGGAATTCTTGTTTCCGTGCGCAGGTAAGTAGGTCGTTTGCATGTAGTGGAGCACCATCAAAGCAAGGAATTCAACATTGGCCATTGTGGTAGACTACATGTACTTAGATGTAAAGGGCTATGTATTCGTAGGACCCTTGTATTTGTAACTCTATTTGAATTAAATTTGTATCGGTCAAATGTTTTAAATGTTGGTTATTTGGAGTTCCTTATGAATGTTTAAACGTATTAAATATCGCTAAACTTATCATTTTGAGTAATGTCATGGTTTGGACTTGACGAATCGTGTTTGTTGGATTTACAAATGAAAAATTTTATAGGAGTGGTTTGGGCTTGTGGCCCAAATATAGCTTCTGGGTTTGGGGTGTTACAGGTTCCTAGACATTAGAGTTGGAGTAGCATAATATATATCTTCCAGAAGAATTTAGCAGGGCATTTTAAGGGTTTAGTATTGCCTATAAATTTGTTATACTTGCAAATGTTGCTCGTGGACAGTTTTAAGAGAAAATGAACTGAAATTCGAAAACCTGTCGAAAATCCCAAACAATATTTGACCAAGAAATCAGAAACTTGAACCTAAAGATGGCTCTAACCGAAAACAACCGAACTTGAAAAGCATGTTCCAAATGAATCCTTAGGAAGTCTGGGTTCGAGTAATGTATTTGCATGATGTGTGTTTTTAAAAGAACTAAGATTAAATAATAGATACTATCGTGTAATCACACCAGAATATTAAAAAATATTTTTATTAAAAATTTAAAATTTCGTTCGTCGTCATTTAATGCTTGTGAACGTGTTTGTTTAGTGTTTATGAACATATTTGTTTAGTATGGTAATAAACATGTTTGGAAAAATTAAATGAATATTTTGAATATACTCATAAACATAATAATTGAATATATTTGTAGGTATTTTAAAATTTATTCTAAATAAAAAATTTTATATAAAATAATCAAATATAAATATTAAAAATTGTAGTAAAAATAAAATAAATAATGTTTTTTTAAGTATCTTCTATAGGAGAATTTTTTTAAACTAAATGAATTAATAAACAAGTCTATAAATGTAGTAATAAATGAGCTTGTTCAAGAACATAAACAAATCAAATACACCTTTATGTTCATTTACGATCCTATTTTGTGACAATGGTGTCGTGGAACATGGGAGGATCTTAGCCGCATAGGTTGAGGGGGTCTATTTAAAATTTTCAAAAATTTTAGATACCTAAATTAACATTTTTAAAGTTTTGAAGGGTTTAATTTTTAAAAAAATAGGGGTTTAAATAAAATTTTCAAAACTTTTAAGACTTAATGGGAAAATTTTTAAAAAAATTAGGATGGACTTAAATAAAAATAATAAAAAGATTAGAAATATAATAACATTTTTTTATTTTTTTTTTGGAGCCAAATAAATTTTTTTTTAATTTTCAAATGACTAAAAGTTAGTTTGTGAAATTTGGGGAGCCAAGCTCCCACTAGCCTTCATATGGCTGCCCTTGCCATGGAATGATAAAAAAAAAAACTGTTTAAGCACCAAAATGTTCACCTCTGATAGCCTTCTAAATGGTAAACGACTGGTCACGTAAGGAATAATTAATTTTGAATAAAAACATAAAGTATTTTCTTAAATGAGGCTAGTAAAATAACATGCTACATGATTTTGATAGCATTTATTCAACAAGCAGCATAAACTTATGAAATTGCAGGAGTTCACAACTCCCCCTAACTTTTGTAGTCTCATTGACTCCATTACCAAGCTGATATGATGACTATTAACTAGTGACGTTAGGAGCAAACATAACCGAAAACATCATCTAAACCCAACAAATGGTCTTAAAGAAAAGGCGGGAGATGTTTATCCTAAGAGATTCGGGTTCAAATCTCTTTGTCTGCAAGTTGTATGGGCAATGCCAAAGGGTTAAAAATATATGTGAACAGTGTTATCTTGTAATCATCTTAAGACTATTAAAAAACTGAAAACATCATCTAATGTAACAAAAAAAATCAAAACCTGCAGTGCAGACTTTGAACTATTGCAAGAAATCTGAAGCAGAAAAACTGGTGCAAAAAACCTCGAAACAGCCCAAAATTGCCAACTAAGTGAGAGTTACAGAGTCGATGCATGGCAGAAATGGAATAAAGGGTGAGGTCCAATTGATTGGTTTAGGTACGAAGGAATTAATTTTTTTGGTTGCGCTCCCGGTTCCTCAGGGCTTTGTCCTGACTAATCTAAACCGACCCGCGTCACACACCTGACTTTCATGGGTGAGCCTCCCAATAGGGATTTTTTGCATACACAAGGCTTCGAACTCGACACTACTTACTACTTAGACCAACCCCGTTAGTGGTACGAATGAATTAATTGGAGGTGAATGTTGTGAAAAATTAATCTGTTGGAAGAAAAAAGGCGATGCTTCTCTTTCAAAAGAACTGACGAGTGATATGTGTAGTGATAGTTTGGATTGTGTGGGAAATTGTTAGGGTGAACTTATGCGTGATTATGGTTTGAAGGAATTGATGGGCAATAGAAATTATGATAATGTGGGTCGGAGAAAGGAAGAAAAAAAAATTAGGGATTATACTGATAAAATATAAAAATGTTATGGGTTATTTTAGAATATGATCAAATTAAAATAAACTATACAAGTTGTGTTATCATTTCAATTTTATTATCACTGACACGTCAACTGTATTAATTTTTTAATTTGTTAAAATTTTTAAGTCAGGTGATCATTTCATTTGTAACTTCTCAAAGTTCTTTATAGGCGAGGGACTATTTGTGTATGTTATCCTAAATTTATTAGTTTTTGTTATCCTTGTGCTGCTCCCTTTCACAAAAGTGTAAATATAAGATTTAGGAAAAATTGCACCGGTAGTCATTAAACTATTGATTCTTTTTTATTTTGGTCACTAAATTATTATTTTTTTAATAAAATTGTCAATATCGTTACATATTTTTTTTCTATTTTGGTCATTGACCGTTAAGTTTTCAAACTAATCTTGTTCTTTTTTTTCTCAACAATTGTATGGGTCCGTAAAAGAAAAAATAAAGATCGAAGAAAAAAAACTTTTGAAATTTTAGTTCGATAGGAAAAAATATATTTTTGTGTGAAAGATGATCGAAGTATCTCGTCAGAGAAGTCGACGATAAAGATAAACGATGACAATATAATTTCTAAGTGAAAAAGATGGTTGTTTTTTAAATGAAGTGAAAGTGAGATTGAGAGGGCCAGATTATAAAAAAAAAAGTTAAACTCTAAAAAATTAGGACAGAGTTGAAGAAATGTATATGCTTTGGGACAAATTATTTTTACCATGCAATGTCACCATCTTCGCTAAAAATTAAGGGAAACTTAATGGCCACCAAAATGGAAAAAATAGGGAAAACTACATATTTAATACCTCAACTATGCTCGCATTATAGTTTTGGTACCACAATTATTATTTTTGGTAAAATAGTACTCAGAGTTACGTTTTTGTTCCATTTTGGCACTCTGACCATTAAAAACTAAAGGAGATGATGATGTGGCTAGGTATAATCACAGTTTTAGTCCAAAACACTTATATATATTATCAATTAGTCCAAAATCCATCAATTTAAAACATCATCTTAATTTTGATATAATTTTGTCTCATCCCTTTTCCCACCCCTTTGTATTCTCGTCGGTATCCCGATCGTGGGGTTTGGGTCCTCCAATAGACCCACATTAGCCCCCCATTGATCCGTAAATCTTAAAATTTTGATTGTCCTTCACTTGTTTTTTAAACTCCAAAACCCAAAAAAAGTGTTCGATTGGAAGAACAACAAAATGAGGAATTTATAATTTTAATCCAAAAATTAAAATAATGTTTAAATTGATATAATTTTAGACTAAATTGATAGATTGTATAAGTTTTGGACTAAACTATTATTAACCAAAGCCATGTCACCATTCCGTTAATTTTAAACGGTAGAGGTACCAAATCAGAACAAAAACGTAACGTCAAGTACCATTTTACCAAAAATAATAGTTGGGGTACCAAAACAATAATGCGAGCATAGTTAGGGTACTAAATATGTAGTTTTCCCAAAAAAATAGGTAATGTTAGTGATGATTTTGTCAAACAAAAATATTTCAGTGGCCAAAATTAGAAAGAAGCAATAGTTCAATGATTACTGGTGTAGTTTACCCTAAAATTTAACTAAATCCTCCGATCCTAATTACACACTCACAAAGCCCGCAGAAAATCCTAATTCTGATTCCCTTTAATTTTGATTTCCTGCTCCCAAACTCTGTTTGAAACACCCGGATATAATCTGTAGTTTTTCCGCGTACGGTTACTACTCTTCTTACTGTTTCAATATAATTCAGGTCGGGTTAGATAGGGGGAAATTTTTAAAGAGAAATTGACAAAAGCGAATGGAAGGGGTACCCAAAACTGTAGAAGATGTCTTCAACGACTTTAGGGGCAGACGCTCTGGCTTGATTAAGGCTCTCACCACTGGTTCCTTCTCCTTTCTTTCTTTCTTTCTTGATGTTGCTGCTATATATATATATATATATATATATATATATATATATATATATATATATATATATATATATATTATGTTTTATTCTTTAAATTTCGAAATTACGAGCTAATTCAAGTAATGGGTTTGGGATTTTATGGCAGATGTTGACAAGTTCTACCAACAGTGTGATCCTGGTGGGTTACTCTTTTGCTCTTTTCTGCATTTCCTTCTAATTGTTGCAGCATTGAGTGTGTCTATTTTTGTTTTCCTCTTCTTGAGTTTTCTTTCTGTAATCACTCATTTTCACTTGTAAATATATTAATATTGCATGTATATTTACTATATGAATGTTGCTAATATAAGGTGGTGTGTGCATGTATAAGCTATGTATACGTATTAGGGGTGTATGTATGTCGCGTATATATCTAGAGTATGAGCGTATTTGATTAGTATATAGATGTTAAGTCAATTATGTGTATGATTATACGTACGTATGCTAGAATGTTATATTAATTAATGTTTGTATAATATAAGTATATGTTTGCGTATGTATGTGTATTGCTATACTAATTATATTATTTTAATGGACTGATATAAAATGAAATCCAAAAATTAAATATATTAAACCCAAATAAAAATTACAGTCCAAGTCCAATTACAAATCTAATATTATTACAAGGCCCAAACCCAAATCTGAATCTCATCTAATTACAATGTGCAGGTAACTGTGGGCCGTTGGATAAAGATCTGATCCAACGGCCACGATGCAACCAGGAGGTCAAAAATATCTGCCAGGCGCGTGTTCCACACGTATGGACCGTTCGAGTGCCACGCGCGCGTGTGGTCCACGCGCGGACGCGCTTTAATATCCCACGCGTAAGATCCACGCGTTACGACTCCTCGATTGCGGAGCTCCGTGGAGAAATCTGCCGTCTCATCAAATCGAGGCTTCATCCAGGCCGATCGTTCTTCAAGCCATCTCGACCGTTAGATCGGATCTGATCTAACGGCCGCGCGAACGGTCCGCCGGCGGCGAATGTCCATCCATACCACTGCGCCCGATATTCAGATCCCGCGTTGAGAATATGCCCAAGACAACAAGCAAAGTGTCGATTCTGAAAAGAAGATGCAACTTGCAACAAACAGGGACAATAATATATATGAAACGGGGCTTTTGTAACGAAAAAAAAGAGGGGGGAGAGTAAAAAAAAAAGAACGGAGATCTTGTAATACAAAAAAAATCTGAAAGTTGTAAACATCCAAGATAATCAAAAGACAGTTCAGTGGTAAATTTTTTGTCTCTTTTTCTTACTTGTTTTCTTTACATGCATATACAAAAAAAAAACAGAAATAAAAGAGGAAAATAGTCTTACTGCAGTCGTTTGAGGGTCTTCCCTTCCTCAGTGGTAAGCCTTTCGGCTTTTACAAGCCAGATCTGGTGAACTAAAGGGAGGAGAAGACCCTTTGTAGTGTTGTTTCGGTTTAAAAAATATATTTTTTGGTTCGTATTTCCTAGATCTAGGGCAAATAGAGGTATATCCTCTGAATCCAACCTAGGATTCATATTGAGGACGACAAGGGGGTTGTTTTGGTGTATTTTGGAGGCTCGTCGGCGCCGGTTAGCGCGGCCGGCCGGAGAACACTTCGGCGACCGACCGCCGGATTAAAATATTATAAGAACAGACGAGAGAAAAGATGAACCTAGGCTATATGAAAAACCAGAAAATGAAACAAATGGCCAAAATTTTGATTTCGGCCTTAAAGGGGGGCTTTTATAGTTGTTTTTATTTTGCTAAATGGGTAAATTACACACTTAATCCCACCGCGTTTTCAATATTTTCATTTTTGTCTTGCCGCATGGTATAATCACAGTTCCAGTCCCCCTGATTTTTCAAAAGGTTACAATCTAGTCCCTAAATTACACCGAATCAGTTTCTGAATGGTAAAATTACGCCCTTAACCATCCCGCGTTTTTGAATTTTTCACTTTGAGTCTGCCCCTTGGTCTAATTACAATTATGGTCCTTTTAGGTTTTGTTTGTTTCGCAATTTCGTCCCTAAATTACATATTATTGCTCTTTAATTTCCATACCGACTTTTGTTTTTCTTTCATTTCAGTCCTGTATTCTTTGTAAATACTAATGATCGTATTATAATCGTATATGTTGATGTATTCTATTATTTTATTTTGTTTTATGTCCCTCGTATATGACTCGTATTTTATGTTTACATATATGTGTATTAAGATTATAATGGTCATGCGTTTTTATCCGGTTATTCATATTAAGCATGTTATGTTTTAGTTGATTCGTACATGGCGTATTTTGTATTTTATATGTGTGTGTTTCCTTGTTTTTTTAGGGTTACATGTTAGTGTATTTACCCTTTTTGTACAATATGTGGACCTGTATATGTTGAAATATCTTTTATTACCAGTATGCATGTCTTTTTGAAATATTTGTTCGTCTACATGTACTTATTCCTGCCTTGTTATTTTGACATATTATAGTTGTTTTTATCTATTATTTAGAATAATATGTATATATACATGTTTTAGTCTAGAATATCATTTATGTTAAATTAGTATTACTGCTATGTCAATATTTATTATATTTAAATATTTTGCCATGTTTTACGTTTTTGCCATTAAGATTGCATATCGAGATATAACTTGTTAATGCGAGTCCTTTTATCCGAGCGTAAACGGGCGATGATCGAGCGTAGTGATAGTGGTTGGGCGTTTACTCTCGGATAACGGGCCCTTAAAATTAATTCGCAATTATGACCGAATTTTAAAATAATCGTCACTCTAATCCGGAAAATCCAATATTAATAAAGCGGTAATTATTAAAGTACCAATTTTTGGGCGGTGTGGGGTGCTAATCCTTCCCCATCCGTAACCGACTCCCGAACCCAATCTTTTTGAATCTACGGTTTTATGGTGTCCGCCTACCTAAGTGGCTGGTGGCGACTCCATTTTTTTTAATACGGTTTATTTTAAAACCCCACGGAATAAATATTTTATATCCGAAAAATCACAAACACCTTTCAAAAATCCTCGTTTTTATTTAACGATAAAAAAGACATCGCTACGGATGGCGACTCCCACTTTGGGGACATTTTTGTTTTCTAAAAAAATGAGAGTCAAGCTTTTTAAGTAATTAGCGTTTACTAATATTGGAAATTCTGGATTAAAGTGACTATTAAATTAACATTCGATCATAATTGCGCGTTTATTTTAACGCATTTAAAATACGGACATATAAACCCGTCTTTCTAAGTGGGGAAAACGCTAATGCTTTCGTGGAGATATCGTTCTCCCGTATGGGCCTAGCAAGTACCTTGGGGCTCGAGTACCTTATGCTTTAAATGAAGGATATCGTTCCTTCGTGCGGGCATAGCGAATGGGTCCCCACAATTGAACCCGGTTGAAAGGAGCCTATAATGGGTGATGATCGGGGCCTTGCTACTCTTAGTAGAGGACAGCGAGGACAATTCGGGTACCTCCTAGAACCAAAACTGCATATAGAGAACACATAGAAACCCACCCTGTTAGAGCCATGCGGATAACCTAGGTGTCTTAGATGGAATGTAAATAGGATTGCCTTGTTTGCTTATCGTATTTAATTTGCCCTTTTATTACGTACTTATCATTTTTTTCCGGTACTGACTTGTTTTCTTTTTGCTTTGTTTTTGCATATCATCGCATTCGCATTGCACAGGGGCATTGATTCCCGAGTGATTTCTCCCATAATATAAGATTGTTCATGATGGACCAAAGGTTCTTTGACCTGAAGGAAGGAGGTCCAATTCCAGAGTTCCATCCCAAGACTAGGACAGTGACAGCCGAAGAAGAACCATTCAAGGATACCAGAACAGATTCGGTAAACAGCGTCAATCCTGGTGACAAACAAGACGAAATACAAGAACTAAAAAAGCAGATGTCCGAGATGATGGACCGGATGAATGCCATGATGAAAGGCAAGCAGCATGTCGTGCTCAGAAAAGATTCGGTCGGGGAGCAGAATACGGAACAAAATGGTCAGAATGTCAAAATAGATAATACCATTAAATATGACAAATTGAATTCCTTTGTGATCAATCTCAAGAAGCAGACAAATAGCATATCTGGGGAAGATACCCAGGGAACAGAGGCAAAACCAGGGGAAGTTCGAGAATCTAATGACATCGGAAGACATTATCCTATACCCATGAGATACGCCGAGTTACTTCCGTTGCTTGTCGAAAGGAACCTTATCATACCAATAAAGTCTGTACCAAGAAAACCTCATTATCCGAAAGATTACAACGATGTGTCGGTGTGCAGCTACCACATAGGCGATTCGAGTCATCACACTGAAAATTGTAGGGCCACGAAGGACAGAGTTCAAGATCTTATCGAATGGGAATTTTGGGTTTGAAGACGGACAACCCCGATTCTTGATCGACCGGCCGTTGCGGGGGCAAAATCGAAGGAAGGTCAATACCGAGCCCAAGGTTCGGATAACACACGAAGTGGGTCACTCAAGCGGGATAAAATTAGGAGTCAATAATAAAAGCGTCTCGGAAGATGAACTTGCACACAAGCGTGACCAGCTCGAGCATGAGAGGCACAATCTTAGTATGAGATCAAAGAATATACAAGACGAGTACGAAGCTGCACTTTGAATTCAAGAGATTCGGTTTTGGGGTGACACCGCGGAAGAATGGGTCAATGGTATGATTCAGGTGAGAGCGGTTGAACGCAGGAAGCGCGAAATGCAAGAATAGTAAGAATAAAATCAGATCATTATCAAAGAAGCTGGAAGAAGGCGAGAGCCAGTAGCGACTTTATCAAAATGAGTTGGAAAGCGATGCAGCCATGGAAGATATCCACAAATCAAGTCGCACCGAGAAAGGAATGAATCACAAGCCTTCCAAATGGAAAACGCAGCACTCAAAGAACAGATAGTGAGGCTCGAGACTGCTTTACATACCAGTGAGATCCGTGTTGGGGCAACGACCGTTAAGCTACAAAAAGTCGAGCAAACAATACGGGAGAAAGACCGGGACATGAAGATGGTTACGACTTAAGCCCGATAAGTAGCTCAACAGTAGCAGATTTAGCGATCAGGCCCGCACCAATAAGCGAATATGGATCCGGCATTGGACCGCAAAGGAAAGCTGACAGGATTCTTGAATGAGGTCAAGACATTAGGTGTCAGGGCTCACCGATATCTGTAAAACCCTAATACCGGATGTAATGAAACCTTTTGGTCTGAATGAAAGATGTTCTATAAGGACAAATCGCTTGCGGAATCAATGCTTTATTGCATTCATGCATTGCATTTGCATCACATTTTTATTGTTTTATCATCACATGGCACTTCATCATTTAATACATGGGGTTCGATGGCGAAATTAATCGAAAAATGGAATGAATTGAAGAGTCGAGGCTTGACCAGTTAGAAGAAAAAAATCGAAAAAGAGCTTAAGAAGAAAGAGAAGATAAATGTTTTCAATACGAGGGAACTCTGCCTAGTCCCCGATTTGGTCATTCCTCCAGATTTCAAGGTTCCGTATTTACAGCGATATGTGGAACCAGCTGCCAAAGATTCACTTAACCATGTTTTGTAGAAAAATGGAAGGATACATGAAGAACGAAGAATTGTTGATCCACCATTTCCATGATAGCTTTGTGGGACCAGCGGCGTGGTATAACCGTTTGAGCAAAACCAAGTTAGGTCATGGGGTGGCCTCGCTAATGCCTTCTTGGATCAATACAAATATGCTTTAGATTTAGCACCCTGTCGACAGTTTCTTCAGAATAAGAAAATGAGGCCAAATGAAAGCTTCAGGGAATATGCATTAAGGTGGCGATGTCTGGCGACTCAAGTCCAGCCCCCTATAGCGGAAGAAGAGTTGACTCCCCTATTTCATGCAACGCTTCCCTCTCCCTTTTTTATGATGATGTTGGAAAAATCGAGAAACAAATTCGAAGATTTCATGACGATTGGAGAAAGGATAGAATATGCAATCAAAGAAGGAAAATTGGGGTCTAAGTCTAAGGACCGAATCGAAGATAAGATAGATAAGGATGGAGACGTAAATGAGTGTCATCTCCAGGGTTCGCGTGGCCGTAAAAGAAAGAGACAGACTGACAAATTGGGGTCATCAAGGAAAATCCTTCGGACGAGCGCAAATTTGGAAGTGTTTGGAATATCTATCTCAGACATTTGGCCTCATCTGGTAGATGGTCACTATCTTGTTCCTAGGCCGATGAAGAGTGCACCTGATCTGTATGCCCATAGTTTTGACTCGAGTAGCACATGCGAATTCCACATGGGGGCACCGGGGCATCCCACCGTAAAATGTAGACCTTTCTTTGGATGAAATCAAGAAGTGGTCAATGATGGAACCACGACACAAGAGCTGATCAAGCGTTGGAAGACCAAGGATGAGAAGCAAATCTACATAGTGCTGAAGAGGCCAGAGATGTCTCTACATTAAAATACCTTCCTGAAGTAATACAAGGGATCAACTCTATGTGGACCCCATGTGATGGGGCATGTTTGTCGATTTTTATCTTCAATAAAGAACACATTTAAGCAACATATAATGTTTTTAAAAGCGCATAGATATTTTCTCGCGTTGTAGGACACTTTGGATATCAATTGCAAGATGTGACATTAGATAGATGTCGTGACAACAATGATGTGTGATCTTCCCCACCGGACTCTACAGTCGACAAAGCGAGATTATTACTCTTTCGATGATATTCAAGGATGAAAAAGCTCTAAATGTCAACCATGTAGAGTTGCTTGAAATTGAAACTCTAGGCATAATCTTCTAGGTAGTAAAGAATAAGCAAAACAAAAAAGGAAGAGAAAAAGAGAAGAGAGAAAAAAGAAATGAAAATGAAAATGAAATAATAATAAAAAAAAGTACTCCTATGTTCAAAACCAGTAATAGGCTTGTTCGGATAAGAGTATGGAAATTTTAGGGCACTCATTTGAAGCGATAGGGTGGAGATACATCATCCAATTCAAGAAACCTTAGCTTCATGAGTGATGGTAATATTTTCTAATCGTGACTATGCCGAGTAACTTGGGGCAGTGTTGTTTGCTCCATCATTGTCCTCAAGACAAAGGACTGTGACGAATTGATTTCCTCAAATAACGATAAAAACAAAAAAGGAAAAAGAAAAGAAAGAAAATATGCGATATCATGGAAAAATTAAGACTACTTTTACCCGAATTTTATTCCTAGAATAATATTTCGCGCTCGAGTGGTTATACAAGCCTACCCTTTTGAGGGCGGAGTAGATAATGAGAATTGAGAAAGAGTAGCACTCTGCAGCAACGCGGTAATCATGAGGATGAACCGAGTCACCAGGGAAGATTTCACATCTTTGGAATTACCAAGTGGTTGAATCTAAGCCACTCTTGCACATGATATCGAGCTCCTACGATGTGTTTTCAAAATCTTGTATGTTAATCTAAATGATACCCTTCAGTAGAACACCAATCAGCAAATTGACAAGTTAAAGCAACAAAAATTTCCATGTATTACTTTAGGGGTAAGATCCAGAACACAAGGAGGCGGATACTATTGAAGCCCCAACGAATGACCTCACAATGCATAGAATGAAGATGATAACAGAGGTATAGGTGTCGACAGCTCAAGAACAAGAAGCGAATTCCAGCCATGATGCCTTGTTTGGTTCAAGAAAATGAAGGACGAAACATGACAAGAATGAGCTTACAAAGTGAGGGGACGGTAAAAAGTAAACAAAGAGTCTCAAAGAATTAAAGCACGAGAGATCGATGAATGGTGTCCGTCAAGAGGCAACAAGAAGATTGAGGTTAAGAAGCATTTCGCTCACCCCCGATGACGAAATTAACAAATACTCGAATATTGGGTCAAAAGAACTGGAAGGTAGCGAGCACGATCGAATGGGGCAATGCGAATGAAAAAGAATAGTAAGAATCTCTGCACACGCATGATATAATGTTTGTCGGTGAAAGCGATGAAAACCCCAAGAAGAAAGGCGGGTGATCGTGCAAACAAACAAGAGCGGATGCCCATTGAGCAAAATTTGACAAAAATGAAGATCAAAATTGAGCATACCGCAAAAGGAAAGGAAATAGAGAAATCGGAAGAATGACTTTTCGGGACATAAGATTAACAAAGAAAAAGAAAAAGAGGAGAAAGAAATCATAACATTACATGCATCATATAGATAGGGGCATGTCAATTTTGCTTGTTCCTAAACAGTATTTGAAGAATTATCAAGAATTTACAAAGTCCATAAAACAATAGCCATGTCGGCGTCGGATCCAGATATTAAATTATTGGGTCATCGGTAAGTCCTTCGGGCACGAAGTTAAATCCTTGGTCATCGATAAGTCTTTCGGCGTGGTGTTAAATCCTTGGGTCATCGGTAAGTCCTTCCGGGCATGATATGGCAGCATATCGGCGTGAGTCCCCATAAAACAAAAGCCATGTCGGCGTCGGATCCATATATTAAATCCTTGGGTCATCGGTAAGTCCTTCGGGCACGATGTTAAATCCTTCGGTCATCGATAAGTCTTTCGAGTGTGGTGTTAAATCCTTGGTCATCGGTAAGTCCTTCGGCATGATGTGGTAGCATATCAGCGTGAGTCCCCATAAAACAAAAGCCATGTCGGCGTCGAGATCCAATATTAAATCCTTGGGTCATCGGTAAGTCCTTCGGGCGCGATGTTAAATCCTTTGGGTCATCGATGCAAAGTCTTTCGGCGTGGTGTTAAATCCTTGGGTCATCGATAAACCCCCGGGCATGATGCGGCGAAGATATCGGCGTGAGTCCCCATAAAACAACAGCCATGTCGGCGTCGAGATCCGATATTAAATTCTTGGGTCGCCGGTAAGTCGCCGGGCACGATGTTAAGTCCTTCGGGCCATCGGTAAGTCTTTCGGCGTGGTGATAAATCCTTGGTCATCGATAAGTCTTTGGCGTGGTGTTAAATCCTTGGTCATCGGTAAGTCGCCGGGCATGATGTGGCGGCATATCAGCGTGAGTCCCCATAAAACAAAAGCCATGTCGGCGTCGATCCAATATTAAATCCTTCCGGGTCATCGGTAAGTCCTTCGGGCACGATGTTAAATCCTTCGGTCATCGATAAGTCTTTCAAGCGTGGTGTTAAATCCTTGGGTCATCGATAAGTCCTTCGGGCATGATGTGGCGACATATCGCGTGAGTCCCCATAAAACAAAAGCCATGTCGGCGTCGAGATCCGAATATTAAATCCTTGGTCATCGGTAAGTCCTTCAGCACGATGTTAAATTCTTGGTCATCGGTAAGTCTTTCGGCGTGGTGTTAAATCCTTGGGTCATCGGTAAGTCGCCGGGCATGATGCGGCGGCATATCGGCGTGAGTCCCCATAAAACAACAAACCATGTCGGTGTCGAGATCCGGATATTAAATCGCCGGGTCGCCGGTAAGTCGCCGGGCACGATGTTAAGTCCTTCGGCCATCGATAAGTCTTTCGGCGTGGTGATAAATCCTTGGGTCATCGATAAGTCTTTCGGCGTGGTGTTAAATCCTTGGTCATCGGTAAGTCGCCGGGCATGATGTGGCGGCATATCGCGTGAGTCCCCATAAAAAAACAAGTCATGTCGGCGTCGATCCGGATATTAAATCCTTGGGTCGCCGGTAAGTCGCCGGGCACGATGTTAAATCCTTGGGGTCATCGATAAGTCTTTCGGCGTGGTGTTAAATCCTTGGGTCATCGGTAAGCCCTTCGGGCATGATGCGGCAACATATCGGCGTGAGTTCCCATAGAACAACAGTCATGTTGGCGTCGATCCGGATGTTAAATCTTTGGTCATCGGTAAGTCCTCCGGGCACGATGTTAAGTCCTTCGGCCATCAGTAAGTCTTTCGAGCATGATGATAAATCCTTCGGGTCATCAATAAGTTCTTGGGCATGATGCGGCGATCTTAGTAGCGTAGGTCCAAAAATGGCAATGATCTCGTAAAAAAAAAAAACCTGCATCTTCAAGCCCCAATGAAAGGTTCTTTAGAAAAGAACCTAAATCTAAAATCTCAAAAAGAACTCCCGGTCGGAAGAATCCATCAACGGCGCAAAAGGTTTTATATAGGAGAAACCAGCGTTGAAGACGAAGAGTTTTATATAGGAAGGACTGCAAGCTGTACAGTCTCGAAGTGAAAGGTTCTATATAGGAGGGACTCATAACTCGAGGCTTCAGAGTGAAGGGTTCTATATAGGAAGAGTCTGTAGCTCCAAGATCGGAAGGTGACGAAGCTCTATATAGGAAGAACTTACGAGCCTGAAGATTCAGCCAAGGAAGAGCGGAGATGTCCAAAAAAATTCGTTTTTCCAAGGCTACAAACAGGGAAGTCGGATAAAAATGAGTGCTTATGAATCTTTGCTTTGTTTCCCATTCCATGAGAACAAGCAAAGAGGGGCAACTGTAATCACTCATTTTCACTTGTAAATATATTAATATTGCATGTATATTTATTATATGAATGTTGCTAATATAAGGTGGTGTGTGCATGTATAAGCTATGTATACGTATTAGGGGTGTATGTATGTCGCGTATATATCTAGAGTATGAGCGTATTTGATTAGTATATAGATGTTAAGTCAATTATGTGTATGATTATACGTACGTATGCTAGAATGTTATATTAATTAATGTTTATATAATATAAGTATACGTTTGCGTATGTATGTGTATTGCTATACTAATTATATTATTATTAATGGACTGATATAAAATGAAATCCAAAAATTAAATATATTAAACCCAAATAAAAATTACAGTCCAATTACAAATCTAATATTATTACAAGGCCCAAACCCAAATCTGAATCTCATCTAATTACAATGTGCAGGTAACTGTGGGCCGTTGGATCAAGATCTGATCCAACGGCCACGATGCAACCAGAGGTCAAAAATATTCGCGCGCCGCGTGTTCCACACGTATGGACCGTTCGAGTGCCACGCGCGTGGTCCACGCCGCGGACGCTTTAATATCCCACGCGCGTAAGATCCACGCAGCGTTCGACTCCTCATTGCGGAGCTCCACGTGGCGAAATCTGCCGCCGTCTCATCAAATCGAGACTTCATCCAGGCCGATCGTTCTTCAAGCCATCTCGACCGTTAGATCGGATCGGATCGATCTAACGGCCGCAAAACGGGTCTGGCCGCCGGCGAGAATCCATACCGCCACCCACCGCGCGATATTCATCCCCGTTCGAGAATATGCCCAAGACAACAAGCAAAGTGTCAGATCTGAAAAAGAAGATGCAACTTGCAACAAACAGGGACAATAATATATATGAAACGGGGCTTTTGTAACGAAAAAAAAGAGGGGGGAGAGTAAAAAAAAAAGAACGGAGATCTTGTAATACAAAAAAAATCTGAAAGTTGTAAACATCCAAGATAATCAAAAGACAGTTCAGTGGTAAATTTTTTGTCTCTTTTTCTTACTTGTTTTCTTTACATGCATATACAAAAAAAAAACAGAAATAAAAGAGGAAAATAGTCTTACCAGAGTCGTTTGAGGGTCTTCCCTTCCTCAGTGGTAAGCCTTTCGGCTTTTACAAGCCAGATCTGGTGAACTAAAGGGAGGAGAAGACCCTTTGTAGTGTTGTTTCGGTTTTAAAAAATATATTTTTTGGTTCGTATTTCCTAGATCTAGGGCAAATAGAGGTATATCCTCTGAATCCAACCTAGGATTCATATTGAGGACGACAAGGGGGTTGTTTTGGTGTATTTTGGAGGCTCGTCGGCGCCGGTTAGCGGCGGCCGGCGACGAGAGAACACGGCGGCCGACCGTCGGATTCTGGGTATTATAAGAACAGACGAGAGAAAAAGATGAACCTAGGCTATATGAAAAACCAGAAAATGAAACAAATGGCCAAAATTTTGATTTCGGCCTTAAAGGGGGCTTTTATAGTTGTTTTTATTTTGCTAAATGGGTAAATTACACACTTAATCCCACCGCGTTTTCAATATTTTCATTTTTGTCTTGCCGCATGGTATAATCACAGTTCCAGTCCCCCTGATTTTTCAAAAGGTTACAATCTAGTCCCTAAATTACACCGAATCAGTTTCTGAATGGTAAAATTACGCCCTTAACCATCCCGCGTTTTTGAATTTTTCACTTTGAGTCTGCCCCTTGGTCTAATTACAATTCTGGTCCTTTTAGGTTTTGTTTGTTTCGCAATTTCTTCCCTAAATTACATATTATTGCTCTTTAATTTCCATCACTGACTTTTGTTTTTCTTTCATTTCAGTCATGTATTCATTGTAAATACTAATGATCGTATTATAATCGTATATGTTGATGTATTCTATTATTTTATTTTGTTTTATGTCCCTCGTATATGACTCGTATTTTATGTTTACATATATGTGTATTAAGATTATAATGGTCATGCGTTTTTATCCGGTTATTCATATTAAGCATGTTATGTTTTAGTTGATTCGTACATGGCGTATTTTGTATTTTATATGTGTGTGTTTCCTTGTTTTTTTAGGGTTACATGTTAGTGTATTTACCCTTTTTGTACAATATGTGGACCTGTATATGTTGAAATATCTTTTATTACCAGTATGCATGTCTTTTTGAAATATTTGTTCGTCTACATGTACTTATTCCTGCCTTGTTATTTTGACATATTATAGTTGTTTTTATCTATTATTTAGAATAATATGTATATATACATGTTTTAGTCTAGAATATCATTTATGTTAAATTAGTATTCTGCTATGTCAATATTTATTATATTTAAATATTTTGCCATGTTTTACGTTTTTGCCATTAAGATTGCATATCGAGATATAACTTGTTAATGCGGAGTCCTTTTATCCGAGCGTAAACGGGGCCAGTATCAGGCGTAGTGATAGTGGTTGGGCGTTTACTCTCGGATAACGGGGCCCTTAAAATTAATTCGCAATTATGACCGAATTTTAAAATAATCGTCACTCTAATCCGGAAAATCCAATATTAATAAAGCGGTAATTATTAAAGTACCAATTTTGGGCGGTGTGGGGGTGCTAATCCTTCCCCATCCGTAACCGACTCCCGAACCCAATCTTTTTGAATCTCTGGTTTTATGGTGTCCGGCCTACCTAAGTGGCTGGTGGCGACTCCATTTTTTTTAATACGGTTTATTTTAAAACCCCACGGAATAAATATTTTATATCCGAAAAATCACAAACACCTTTCAAAAATCCTCGTTTTTATTTAACGATAAAAAAGACATCGCTACAGATGGCGACTCCACTGGGGACATTTTTGTTTTCTAAAAAAAATGAGAGTCAAGCTTTTTAAGTAATTAGCGTTTTACTAATATTGGAAATTCTGGATTAAAGTGACTATTAAATTAACATTCGATCATAATTGCGCGTTTATTTTAACGCATTTAAAATACGGCATATAAACCCGTCTTTCTAAGTGGGGGGAAAACGCTAATGCTTTCGTGGAGATATCGTTCTCCCGTATGGGCCTAGCAAGTACCTTCGGGGCTCGAGTACCTTATGCTTTCGTAAGGATATCGCCCTTCAATGCGGGCATAAGCGAATGGGTCCCCCCATTGAACCCGGTTGAAAGGAGCCTATAATGGGTGATGATCGGGGGCCTTGCTACTCTTAGTAGAGGACAGCGAGGACAATTCGGGTACCTCCTAGAACCAAAACTGCATATAGAGAACACATAGAAACCCACCCTGTTAGAGCCATGCGGATAACCTAGGTGTCTTAGATGGAATGTAAATAGGATTGCCTTGTTTGCTTATCGTATTTAATTTGCCCTTTTATTACGTACTTATCATTTTTTTCCGGTACTGACTTGTTTTCTTTTTGCTTTGTTTTTGCATATCATCGCATTCGCATTGCACAGGGGCATTGATTCCCGAGTGATTTCTCCCATAATATAAGATTGTTCATGATGGACCAAAGGTTCTTTGACTTTGAGGAAGGAGGTCCAATTCCGAGTTCCATCCCAAGACTAGGACAAAGGGATACCAAGAAGAACCATTCAAGGATACCAGAATGCATTCGTAAACAAGCGTCAATCCCGGTGACAAACAAGACGAAAATACAAGAACTAAAAAAGCGGATGTCCGAGATGATGGACCGGATGAATGCCATGATGAAAGGCAAGCAGCATGTCGTGCTTTCGAAAAAGATTCGGTCGGGGAGCGAGAATACGGAACAAAATGGTCGAAATGTCAAAATAGATAATACCATTAAATATGACAAATTGAATTCCTTTGTGATCAATCTCAAGAAGCGGACAAATAGCATATCCGGGAAGATACCCAGGAACAGAGGCAAAACCGAGGAAGTTCGAGAATCTAATGACATCGGAAGACATTATCCTATACCCATGAGATACGCCGAGTTACTTCCGTTGCTTTGTCGAAAGGAACCTTATCATACCAATAAAGTCTCGTACCAAGAAAACCTCATTATCCGAAAGATTACAACAATGCGTGTCCGTGCAGCTACCACATAGGCGATTCGAGTCATCACACCCGAAAATTGTAGGGCCCTCGAAGGACGAGTTCAAGATCTTATCGAATGGGAATTTTGGGTTTCAAGACGGACAACCCCGATTCTTCACGGCCAGCCGTTGCCCGAGGGGCAAAATCGAAGGAAGGTCAATACCGAGCCCAAGGTTCGGGATAACACGTATGGGTCACCAAGCGGGATAAAATTAGGAGTCAATAATAAAAGCGTCTCGTAAGATGAACTTGCACACAAGCGTGACCAGCTCGAGCATGAGAGGCACAATCTTAGTATGAGATCAAAGAATATACAAGACGAGTACCAGAAGCTGCACTTTGAATTCAAGAGATTCGGTTTGGGTGACACCGCGGAAGAATGGGTCAATGGTATGATTCAGCTGAGGAACGGTTCGAGCACGGAAGCGAAATGCAAGAATAGTAAGAATAAAATCGATCATTATCAAAGAAGTCGGAAGAAGCCGAGAGCCAGCCAGCGACTTTATCCAAAATGAGTTGGAAAGCGATCGCCATGGAAGATATCCTCAAATCAAGTCTGCACCAGGAAAGGAATGAATCACAAGCCTTCCAAATGGAAAACGCAGCACTCAAAGAACAGATAGTGAGGCTCGAGACTGCTTTACATACCAGTGAGATCCGTGTTGGGGCAACGACCGTTAAGCTACAAAAAGTCGAGCAAACAATACGGGAGAAAGACCGGGACATGAAGATGGTTACGACTTAAGCCCGATAAGTAGCTCAACAGGTAGCAGATTTAGCCGATGCAGCAGCACCAATAAGCCAGAATATGGATCCGGCATTGGACCGCAAAGGAAAGCTGACAGGATTCTTGAATGAGGTCAAGACATTAGGTGTCAGGGCTCACCGATATCTGTAAAACCCTAATACCGGATGTAATGAAACCTTTTGGTCTGAATGAAAGATGTTCTATAAGGACAAATCGCTTGCGGAATCAATGCTTTATTGCATTCATGCATTGCATTTGCATCACATTTTTTATTGTTTTATCATCACATGGCACTTCATCATTTAATACATGGGGTTCGATGGCAGAATTAATCAGAAAATGGAATGAATTGAAGAGTCGAGGCTTGACCAGTTAGAAGAAAAAATCGAGAAAGAGCTTAAGAAGAAAGAGAAGATAAATGTTTTCAATACGAGGGAACTCTGCCTAGTCCCTGATTTGGTCATTCCTCCAGATTTCAAGGTTCCCGTATTTGCGCAGTATGACGGAACCAGCTGCCCGAAGATTCACTTAACCATGTTTTGTAGAAAAATGGAAGGATACATGAAGAACGAAGAATTGTTGATCCACCATTTCCATGATAGCCTGACGGGACCAGCAGCAGTGTGGTATAACCGTTTGAACAGAAACCAAGTTAGGTCATGGGGTGGCCTCGCTAATGCCTTCTTGGATCAATACAAATATGCTTTAGATTTAGCACCCTGTCGACAGTTTCTTCAGAATAAGAAAATGAGGCCAAATGAAAGCTTCAGGGAATATGCATTAAGGTGGCGATGTCTGGCGACTCAAGTCCAGCCCCCTATAGCGGAAGAAGAGTTGACTCCCCTATTTCATGCAACGCTTCCCTCTCCCTTTTTCGATATGATGTTGGAAAAATCGAGAAACAAATTCGAAGATTTCATGACGATTGGAGAAAGGATAGAATATGCAATCAAAGAAGGAAAATTGGGGTCTAAGTCTAAGGACCGAATCGAAGATAAGATAGATAAGGATGGAGACGTAAATGAGTGTCATCTCCAGGGTTCGCGTGGCCGTAAAAGAAAGAGACAGACTGACAAATTGGGGTCATCAAGGAAAATCCTTCGGACGAGCGCAAATTTGGAAGTGTTTGGAATATCTATCTCAGACATTTGGCCTCATCTGGTAGATGGTCACTATCTTGTTCCTAGGCCGATGAAGAGTGCACCTGATCTGTATGCCCATAGTTTTGACTCGAGTAGCACATGCGAATTCCACATGGGGGCACCGGGGCATCCCACCAGAAAATGTAGACCTTTACTGGATGAAATCAAGAAGCTGGTCAATGATGGAACCCTGACACAAGAGCTGATCAAGCAGTGGAAGACCAAGGATGAGAAGCAAATCTACATAGTGCTGAAGAGGCCAGAGATGTCTCTACATTAAAATACCTTCCTGAAGTAATACAAGGGATCAACTCTATGTGGACCCCATGTGATGGGGCATGTTTGTCGATTTTTATCTTCAATAAAGAACACATTTCGCTTAACATATAATGTTTTTAAAAGCGCATAGATATTTTCTCGCCGTTGTAGGACACTGGATATCAATTGCAAGATGTGACATTAGATAGATGTCGTGACAACAATGATGTGTGATCTTCCCCACCGGACTCTGGTCAGCAAAGCGAGATTATTACTCTTTCGATGATATTCAAGGATGAAAAAGCTCTAAATGTCAACCATGTAGAGTTGCTTGAAATTGAAACTCTAGGCATAATCTTCTAGGTAGTAAAGAATAAGCAAAACAAAAAAGGAAGAGAAAAAGAGAAGAGAGAAAAAAGAAATGAAAATGAAAATGAAATAATAATAAAAAAGTACTCCTATGTTCGAAACCTGGTAATAGGCTTGTTCGGATAAGAGTATGGAAATTTTGGGGCACTCCGCTGAAGCGATAGGGTGGAGATACATCATCCAATTCAAGAAACCTTAGCTTCATGAGTGATGGTAATATTTTCTAATCGTGACTATGCCGAGTAACTTGGGGCAGTGTTGTTTGCTCCATCATTGTCCTCAAGACAAAGGACTGTGACGAATTGATTTCCTCAAATAACGATAAAAACAAAAAAAGGAAAAAGAAAAGAAAGAAAATATGCGATATCATGGAAAAATTAAGACTCGCACCACCCAGAATTTTATTCCTAGAATAATATTTCGGCGCTCGAGTGGTTATACAAGCCTACCCTTTTGAGGGCGGAGTAGATAATGAGAATTGAGAAAGAGTAGCACTCTGCAGCAACGCGGTAATCATGAGGATGAACCGAGTCACCAGGGAAGATTTCACATCTTTGGAATTACCAAGTGGTTGAATCTAAGCCACTCTTGCACATGATATCCAGAGCTCCTACGATGTGTTTTCAAAATCTTGTATGTTAATCTAAATGATACCCTTCAGTAGAACACCAATCAGCAAATTGACAAGTTAAAGCAACAAAAATTTCCATGTATTACTTTAGGGGTAAGATCCAGAACACAAGGAGGCGGATACTATTGAAGCCCCTAACCAGAAATGACCTCACAATGCATAGAATGAAGATGATAACAGAGGTATAGGTGTCAGACAGCTCAAGAACAAGAAGCGAATTCCAGCCATGATGCCTTGTTTGGTTCAAGAAAATGAAGGACGAAACATGACAAGAATGAGCTTACAAAGTGAGGGGACGGTAAAAAGTAAACAGTGAGTCTCCAAAGAATTAAAGCACAGAGATCGATGAATGGTGTCCGTCAAGAGGCAACAAGAAGATTGAGGTTAAGAAGCATTTCGCTCACCCCGATGACGAAATTAACAAATACTCAGAATATTGGGTCAAAAGAACTGGAAGGTAGCCGAGCACGATCGAATGGGGCAATGCAGAACAGAAAGAATAGTAAGAATCTCTGCACACGCATGATATAATGTTTGTCAGTGAAGCAGACAGAAACCCCGAAGAAGAAAGGCGGGTGATCGTGCAAACAAACAAGAGCAGATGCCCATTGAGCAAAATTTGACAAAAATGAAGATCAAAATTGAGCATACCGCAAAAGGAAAGGAAATAGAGAAATCAGAAGAATGACTTTTCAGGACATAAGATTAACAAAGAAAAAAGAAAAAGAGGAGAAAGAAATCATAACATTACATGCATCATATAGATAGGGGCATGTCAATTTTGCTTGTTCCTAAACAGGTATTTGAAGAATTATCGAAGAATTTACCAAAGTCCATAAAACAATAGCCATGTCGGCGTCAGATCCAGATATTAAATTATTCGGGTCATCGGTAAGTCCTTCGGGCACGAAGTTAAATCCTTCGGGTCATCAGTAAGTCTTTCGAGCGTGGTGTTAAATCCTTCGGGTCATCAGTAAGTCCTTCGGGCATGATATGGCAGCATATCAGCGTGAGTCCCCATAAAACAAAAGCCATGTCGGCGTCAGATCCATATATTAAATCCTTCGGGTCATCGGTAAGTCCTTCGGGCACGATGTTAAATCCTTCGGGTCATCAGTAAGTCTTTCGAGTGTGGTGTTAAATCCTTCGGGTCATCAGTAAGTCCTTCGGGCATGATGTGGTAGCATATCAGCGTGAGTCCCCATAAAACAAAAAGCCATGTCGGCGTCGATCCGAATATTAAATCCTTCGGTCATCGGTAAGTCCTTCGGGCACGATGTTAAATCCTTTGGGTCATCAGTAAGTCTTTCGAGCGTGGTGTTAAATCCTTCGGGTCATCAGTAAACCCTTCGGGCATGATGCGGCAGCATATCAGCGTGAGTCCCCATAAAACAACAGCCATGTCGGCGTCGATCCGATATTAAATTCTTGGTCATCGGTAAGTCCTTCGGGCACGATGTTAAGTCCTTCGGGCCATCGATAAAGTCTTTCGAAAGCGTGGTGATAAATCCTTCGGGGTCATCGCAAAGTCTTTCGAGCGTGGTGTTAAATCCTTCAGTCATCGGTAAGTCCTTCGGGCATGATGTGGCAAAGATATCGGCGTGAGTCCCCATAAAACAAAAGCCATGTCGGCGTCGATCCGATATTAAATCCTTCGGTCATCGGTAAGTCCTTCGGGCACGATGTTAAATCCTTCGGTCATCGATAAGTCTTTCAAGCGTGGTGTTAAATCCTTCGGGTCATCGGTAAGTCCTTCGGGCATGATGTGGCAGCATATCAGCATGAGTCCCCATAAAACAAAAGCCATGTCGGCGTCGATCCAGATATTAAATCCTTCGGGTCATCGGTAAGTCCTTCAGCACGATGTTAAATTCTTCGGTCATCGATAAGTCTTTCGAGCGTGGTGTTAAATCCTTTCGGTCATCGGTAAGTCCTTCGGGCATGATGCGGCAAAGATATCAGCGTGAGTCCCCATAAAACAACAGCCATGTCGGTGTCAGATCCAGATATTAAATCCTTCGGGTCATCGGTAAGTCCTTCGGGCACGATGTTAAGTCCTTCGGGCCATCAGTAAGTCTTTCGAGCGTGGTGATAAATCCTTCGGGTCATCAGTAAGTCTTTCGAGCGTGGTGTTAAATCCTTCGGGTCATCGGTAAGTCCTTCGGGCATGATGTGGCAGCATATCAGCGTGAGTCCCCATAAAAAAACAGTCATGTCGGCGTCAGATCCAGATATTAAATCCTTCGGGTCATCGGTAAGTCCTTCGGGCACGATGTTAAATCCTTCGGGTCATCAGTAAGTCTTTCGAGCGTGGTGTTAAATCCTTCGGGTCATCAGTAAGCCCTTCGGGCATGATGCGGCAGCATATCAGCGTGAGTTCCCATAGAACAACAGTCATGTTGGCGTCAGATCCAGATGTTAAATCTTTCGGGTCATCGGTAAGTCCTTCGGGCACGATGTTAAGTCCTTCGGGCCATCAGTAAGTCTTTCGAGCATGATGATAAATCCTTCGGGTCATCAATAAGTTCTTCGGGCATGATGCGGCAGTCTTAGTAGCGTAGGTCCAAAAATGGCAACAGTCTCGTAAAAAAAAAACCTGCATCTTCAAGCCCCAATGAAAGGTTCTTTAGAGAAAGAACCCTAAATCTAAAATCTCAAAAAGAACTCCCAGTCGGAAGAATCCATCAACGGCGCAAAAGGTTTTATATAGGAGAAACCAGCGTTGAAGACGAAGAGTTTTATATAGGAAGGACTGCAAGCTGTACAGTCTCGAAGTGAAAGGTTCTATATAGGAGGGACTCATAACTCGAGGCTTCAGAGTGAAGGGTTCTATATAGGAAGAGTCTGTAGCTCCAAGATCGGAAGGTGACGAAGCTCTATATAGGAAGAACTTACGAGCCTGAAGATTCAGCCAAGGAAGAGCGGAGATGTCCAAAAAAATTCGTTTTTCCAAGGCTACAAACAGGGAAGTCGGATAAAAATGAGTGCTTATGAATCTTTGCTTTGTTTCCCATTCCATGAGAACAAGCAAAGAGGGGCAAATCAGAATCACTCATTTTCACTTGTAAATATATTAATATTGCATGTATATTTATTATATGAATGTTGCTAATATAAGGTGGTGTGTGCATGTATAAGCTATGTATACGTATTAGGGGTGTATGTATGTCGCGTATATATCTAGAGTATGAGCGTATTTGATTAGTATATAGATGTTAAGTCAATTATGTGTATGATTATACGTACGTATGCTAGAATGTTATATTAATTAATGTTTATATAATATAAGTATACGTTTATGTATATGTATGTGTATTGCTATACTAATTATATTATTATTAATGGACTGATATAAAATGAAATCCAAAAATTAAATATATTAAACCCAAATAAAAATTACACCCAATTACAAATCTAATATTATTACAAGGCCCAAACCCAAATCAATCTCATCTAATTACAATGTGCGGGATAGCGGGGCGTTGGATCAAGATCGATCCAACGGCCACGATGCAACCAGAGGTCAAAAATATTCGCGGCGCGTGTTCCACACGTATGGACCGTTCGAGTGCCACGCCGCGCGTGTGGTCCACGCGCGGACGCTTTAATATCCCACGCCGCGTAAGATCCACGCGTTCGACTCCTCGATCGCGGAGCTCCACGTGGCGAAATCGCCGCCTCATCAAATCGAGACTTCATCCAGCCGATCGTTCTTCAAGCCATCTCGACCGTTAGATCGATCGATCGATCTAACGGCCGAAAAACGCGCAACGCCGCCGGCGAATCGTCCATACCGCCACCGCGCCGATATTCAGTCCCGCGTTGCTCGATATATGCCAAGACAACAAGCAAAGTGTCAGTTCAGATCTGAAAAAGAAGATGCAACTTGCAACAAACAGGGACAATAATATATATGAAACGGGGCTTTTGTAACGAAAAAAAAGAGGGGGGAGAGTAAAAAAAAAGAGAACGGAGATCTTGTAATACAAAAAAAATCTGAAAGTTGTAAACATCCAAGATAATCAAAAGACAGTTCAGTGGTAAATTTTTTGTCTCTTTTTCTTACTTGTTTTCTTTACATGCATATACAAAAAAAACAGAAATAAAAGAGGAAAATAGTCTTACCAGAGTCGTTTGTGGGTCTTCTCTTCCTCAGTGATAAGCCTTTCAGCTTTTACAAGCCAGATCTGGTGAACTAACGGGAGGAGAAGACCCTTTGTAGTGTTGTTTCGGTTTTAAAAAATATATTTTTTGGTTCGTATTTCCTAGATCTAGGGCAAATAGAGGTATATCCTCTGAATCCAACCTAGGATTCATATTGAGGACGACAAGGGGGTTGTTTTGGTGTATTTTGGAGGCTCGTCGGCGCCGGTTAGCGGCGGCCGGCGACAGAGAACACGGCGGCCGACCGTCGGATTCTGGGTATTATAAGAACAGACGAGAGAAAAGATGAACCTAGGCTATATGAAAAACCAGAAAATGAAACAAATGGCCAAAATTTTGATTTCGGCCTTAAAGGGGGGCTTTTATAGTTGTTTTTATTTTGCTAAATGGGTAAATTACACACTTAATCCCACCGCGTTTTCAATATTTTCATTTTTGTCTTGCCGCATGGTATAATCACAGTTCCAGTCCCCCTAATTTTTCAAAAGGTTACAATCTAGTCCCTAAATTACACCGAATCAGTTTCTGAATGGTAAAATTACGCCCTTAACCATCCCGCGTTTTTGAATTTTTCACTTTGAGTCTGCCCCTTGGTCTAATTACAATTATGGTCCTTTTAGGTTTTGTTTGTTTCGCAATTTCTTCCCTAAATTACATATTATTGCTCTTTAATTTCCGCCACTGACTTTTGTTTTTCTTTCATTTCAGTCATGTATTCATTGTAAATACTAATGATCGTATTATAATCGTATATGTTGATGTATTCTATTATTTTATTTTGTTTTATGTCCCTCGTATATGACTCGTATTTTATGTTTACATATATGTGTATTAAGATTATAATGGTCATGCGTTTTTATCCGGTTATTCATATTAAGCATGTTATGTTTTAGTTGATTCGTACATGGCGTATTTTGTATTTTATATGTGTGTGTTTCCTTGTTTTTTTAGGGTTACATGTTAGTGTATTTACCCTTTTTGTACGATATGTGGACCCGTATATGTTGAAATATGTTTTATTACCAGTATGCATGTCTTTTTGAAATATTTGTTCGTCTACATGTACTTATTCATGCCTTGTTATTTTGACATATTATAGTTGTTTTTATCTATTATTTAGAATAATATGTATATATACATGTTTTAGTCTAGAATATCATTTATGTTAAATTAGTATTCTGCTATGTCAATATTTATTATATTTAAATATTTTGCCATGTTTTACGTTTTTGCCATTAAGATTGCATATCGAGATATAACTTGTTAATGCGGAGTCCTTTTATCCGAGCGTAAACGGGGCCAGTATCAGGCGTAGTGATAGTGGTTGGGCGTTTACTCTCGGATAACGGGGCCCTTAAAATTAATTCGCAATTATGACCGGATTTTAAAATAATCGTCACTCTAATCCGGAAAATCCAATATTAATAAAGCGGTAATTATTAAAGTACCAATTTTGGGCGGTGTGGGGGTGCTAATCCTTCCCCATCCGTAACCGACTCCCGAACCCAATCTTTTTGAATCTCTGGTTTTATGGTGTCCGGCCTACCTAAGTGGCCGGTGGCGACTCCATTTTTTTTAATACGGTTTATTTTAAAACCCCACGGAATAAATATTTTATATCCGAAAAATCACAAACACCTTTCAAAAAATCCTTTCAAAAATCCTCGTTTTTATTTAGCGATAAAAAAGACATCGCTACACTTTCTTTAATTATTTACTAATTATCTATCTCTGTTGGATTTTCTGATCTTTTATCCTGTTGTGGAAACAGACTCTTTGACGAAAGCTGATATGAGAATTTCACTGTCAAACGTATTTAGTGAAAGCAGTTATTTATTTGTTTTTCCTTGCATGATGGCTGAGTGGTCGGATAAATTGTCTAATGTCTTGTTCTTGAATTTGCAATTTTAAGTTTGATCTTCAGTTCTGTGAGCCTCTGATTTCTTTCTTGGCTTTATCTTTCCATAAATAGGTCATGGTTGTAAGGTAACATGTTTTAGGTGGAGTGTACTGCATTGCAAATAATTCTTAATTCAATTTTTTTTAAATAAGAATTATTTTCTTGTTTTACGTCCTCAGATTATTTATCGTATCAGCCCCTTGATTTGTTTACTCTAATAATCAACTTGCCCCTTTGTTTCTTCTGGGACTGGCTGAAGTTTTGCTAATATGTTTTAGCTTCTACAGAAATGAATTTTTCTTTTCCCCCCTTTCATCAGAGTTTTGGTCTATGCTGTTAATGTTGTCATTTATCTTTTGGTGACGTTATGATCACTTATTCTGTTGTTTCACATATCACTCTACCCTTTTGTTAATGTGTATTCCTTGTGTAAAACTTCAAAGTGTAGGTTTATTAAAAATGACGAGGAACACCTTATTAATCTAACTTGAGTACATCGTACGATTGGAACTAAAAAGGTGACCACATGAACATGTAATATAGTTTTCTTTGTTTTATGGTATGCATGGACTGCTCATCACTGTTTCATTCTCGGGCTTGGGATCGGACTCCTTGTCATGTCTTAATTTATGGTTTATTCCATGGCTTGAATTTGCTTGAGTTTCTGTATTTGTCATATAATTCTTCAACTAAATTACTCTGTTGAACTTATAGTGGAAATGTAATATTTCTTTTCTTCATTTACACTCGAAAATTACTTGACTTCAAAATGTTGCTTATTGTAATACACATGGTATTGTGGATTTATTCTTAAATTTTAGCTCCCAAGACTAGTTTGATTTCTGATTCTACTGGACAAACCACTATTGCAATGTGATGTTCATGTCTCTTTTGATTAAATTAAATCTTTATTTTCTTCCTGATTATATTTATATGTTACTAGAAAAAAAAAATTCTTTCATTGAATATTTTTACCTTGATGCAATCTTACTACTTAAGAGGTTGTTAACATGCTGTATGTTGTGATTCATTTGAGCATGTTAGATCTGTGAAAATTCTGGTTTTACATTTCTTTTCCAAATGTATTAAATTTATTTGCAGAGAAGGAGAACTTATGCCTATATGTACTTCCAAATGAGACATGGGAAGTTAACTTGCCTGTTGAGGAGGTGCCTCCTGAGATTCCAGAGCCTGTACTGGGGATAAACTTTGCTAGGGATGGGATGCAAGAGAAAGACTGGATATCATTGGTAGCACTTCATAGTGATTCGTGGTTGCTTGCTGTTGCTTTCTATTTTGGTGCACAATTTGCATTCGGCAAGAATGAGAGGTATACTTGCTTTTTTTTAACTATTGAAACACTGAGTGTCCATTTGCACAGCTCAATTGCTACAATATCATGGTTTAATTTTAAAATTAGTGCTTACAGCTTTCTTCTATTTGCATGTACCACTTTTGAAATCCAATACCCAAGTTCTCTTCAAATGAGTTCATTTCAAATTTACTTGACAGGTTTCCAATTTGATTGGTCAACTTTTAAAAGCACAAAATTTATAAAGGATTATGCAATACTAAATGTACAAAGTTGTGGGAAGTTTGTTAATCTTTGTTTTATCTTTACTTTTGCATACTTGTTCGCTTTAAATTTTGTAAATAGGCACGTTGGCAGAGACTCTAGAACTTCTTACTAACATGCCATAACATTATTATGTCTACCCTTACTAGTAACTTTGCCTACTTGTTTGTCTAAGCTTACTTTCTAACAGTTGAGGAAGTGGCTGTTTTGCTTACTTTTTATAATTGTCATGTTCCTAAGTTCGAGAGCGGAGAGTGTAGTTTGGATCTTGAGAGGGAGTACCAGAGTGGAGTCTGGATGCCAAAATGCTAATGAGGTGTTGTATTCCATTTTACTACTGGACTAATATCATGTAATGTTGAATAAAGGCTTGCATTCCTTTGATATGAAATAGTGACTAGAGTGTACTAAATATTTACTCACCCATAAAGTGATTTGACTATTATTTTTCTTGTTAAAGAGAAGTGATATGACACAAGTTAACTCAAAGCAATGTGAATATGCAGTGTTTATTGATCAATGAGATAGAACTTGCTTAGGGATGGAATATTTAACACATTTCGGAATTTAGATTTGTTGTATTTTTGGAAAGAAGCAAAACAAGTTTTTCTCTCCATTCTTGCATTACAGTGGCAATGTTGAGGAAGCTTATCCGACCGGAAAATAAAATAAAAAAAAAAGTAAACAAAACAAGTTCTTCATTCCATTTCTCACCTGCCATCTCTTAATTTGACACCTATAATTGTTGTTTTTCTTTTGTTGAATAAAAAAAGTATTAAATACTTTTTCCCATAATCTCGGTGATGGTGTCACACATCTGTATTTACCTGCCTCCATTTACACATGCATGCTCCCCTGCCCTAAGGTACTTGAGTTTGTGAGGGTGTGGGAGAGGGTTATTTCTGACAGTTTTCCCATACTAGAATGATATGTACACAAAAAAAAAAAAATTGACCAATAGGCCTTGACATTACCTTATCCAGTGAATTAGTCGATTTGATATTGCTAATATTGTTGTAAATGGATTTTTTTTCTTTTTTTGGCAGGAAAAGGCTTTTCTGGATGATAAGCGAACTTCCGACCATCTTTGAAGTTGTGACAGGAAATGTCAAACAACCCAAGGACCAATACGCTAATCACAACAGCAGTAGCAAAAGCAAATCAAGTGCTAAAGTGGTACCAAGTTCCAAAACTGAACTTGTTTTCATTCCTTTTATGTGTCTCTCTTGTTTGAGATCACCTCTCATATTCTTGCTGTTTGCAGTCACGTCAATCTGAATCCGAGAGTAAGGTGGTAAAAAAATCTCCACCGCCCAAGGATGAGGAAGAAAGTGGGGAAGATGAAGAAGATGAAGAAGATGAAGAACAGGGTGCAACTTGCAGGGCATGTGGTGATAGCTATGGCGCTGATGAATTCTGGATTTGCTGTGATGTGTGCGAGAGATGTTTCCATGGCAGGTGTGTGAAGATTACACCTGTGAAGGCAGAGCACATCAAGCAGTATAAGTGCCCAAGTTGCAGTAGCAAGAGGACTAGAGTTTAAAAGTAGGTTCAGAAGTTGGGACTTATAGTTTAAACCATTAGACGAAGCAGACAAGGTTTATAGCTTTTTCATTACAATTTGGAGTTAAACAGAGTGACCCTTCGATTAGCTGCAGATCGGGGTTTTAAGTTTTGCTACTCTTTGCTCTGTTTAATTGTTCCTGGGGATTGTGTTTGAAACTGATGCTGGCAACTAGAGCTATATAACATATAACTGTTGCAGAGTTTTCTAGTGTTATCTGTAGCCTTAATTTTTTTTCTCTGCTCATTTGTTTCTTTTATTATTTTCTTCTTTCTTTTTTGCATTTTACCAATGATCAGTGTGTGGTGTCACACTTAATAAAACCTGGTATATAGCATGATGCTGAGTCACAATTACAAAATTTTATCTTTACTAAACCTATTTGATTGAGCTTAATGTCACGAAATTTTCTCAAGAAACATTTTTTAATATGTCAATGGATTATTATTTTATGTATTTTCATAAGCAGGATTAAAGGCTTTCATATGATTTTATATAATATTTAAAGGATTATTATTTAGCATAATGACATTGAAGATTTTAAATTCTAGAAGAGGGGTTAGTGTTTTATTTATTTATTATTTTTTGAAATAGTAATCAATGGTATTTGGTGGGTTTTTTTAACTTTCTTTGTGTGAGATGAAAAATCACACAAATGGGTACAATTTTAAGGATTTTGTACCGCATCTGTTTTAGTTGGGGCGAATATGAGTTTGAATTTGGTGAGTAGTGGGTGGGTGCAAATATTAAAAGTTAAACCCATCATAGGTAGTATGTGATGGATTTGAGACTTTACTCGCCCCGTATCCTCCTCGTCTATTATCCACCATATGAATTCTTGACTATTATGAATTCAAAGATAAATTCACAAGCTATTTGTAAACCCTATACTTTTGAAGGGTGTGCCTTGTAATTTAACCATTATGATCTTTTTCTTTATGTTTTGATATTAGTGGCTGCTTGGCTCACAGGTTTGACGGATACATACCGGATGGTGGGTACCCATCTGAGTAGTGAGTGCGGAGTGGATTCAAAATGTACCCAACGAGTGTGGATAATTTGCCAACATCTCAGAATTGCTGATAGAACAAACCCGGTTTTGTCATCCATTCTTGGTGCTTTGAGTTGATCGATTCGAACTCAAAAGTGAAATAATGTTCTATTCGGTTCCTTAAGTAAGCAAAGAATGTTCAAATTCATTAGCACCTGTGATTATCCTGGTTATTGTGCTCACTGTACACATATCTGAAATAGCTATTGACCAGGATTTGCATCTCTTCATTGTTTTCAATCTGAGACACTGTTCGGATGTAATGCCATGATAGAATTAGCTTAACACAGGAAAAGGATCATGAACCAAAACCGATTCGAACTTCAAATTCAGAAATGCCTGTTCCATACAAATTTTAGGCCAAAAATCTGAAGATAAAAATAAGGTTAAAAACATGCAAGAAAAATTCCAAAGGCGAAAGCAGACGTTACAAATCCCACACCAAGGAAGAAATTTGGGTTTAGCCTCACTGTTCCTTACGAGCTTTAGATCTGGCAGGCTTTGCTGGTATTATATAACCAAGAAGAATCAATGTTATTGGAAATTCCAATATAATATACACTCCCGTGCAAGGCAAGCGACTCATGCAAGTTTAATACCAGTACGATACGATAAGAATATTAAATACTATACAATTATGCCAGAAGAAATTATGTAAATATAGAGATGTATATATTATATTCATTGTTGGTCCCTCTCCATCCCACCCCATGCATCCATTCATTCATTAGTTTGTGTGATAACCTCATGGTACATGAAAGGGCATATAATCCGTGTACAGAGCGATATACAGGCAAACAATACGGATATTACACAATTTCTGAGAATAAAAATCCAAGTATAACAAAGCATGGCAATAAATAAATTTCTTTTAGTATAAACATATTCAATATAAATATAAATACTTCACCTAATCAATTCCCTGAAAAAATCTAGAATTCCAACAAAGCGTACCGGGCTTAATTTTTTGACTTCAAATTCTTCTAAATTTACTATCAAATAAATGAGTCAAGACCATGGAACCATGGCTCAAACGGCAAACCTTACTCTTTTCCTAACATGAATTTGCCAAACAATGCACAGCACAACCATCTCTCTTAAAAACATTCTTCCCCATAGAAAATCAGGGTTTGCATCAACTAAAAAAGTTCAATCTTTCACTGCTTCTCTTCATTCAAAAGCACCCAAAAGCAGTGGCAGATTTAGATTTTATATCAAGTGGGTTCAAAAAAGTCAAAGCTAAATGAACAAAAAATATTTACAATATAAAAATCGAAAATTATTGAATACATTCAAATTTATTAAACAATCCAACAATCTAATAATAATAATAAATTACAATTTGGGTTTATCTTAAAACTCTTTACTGAACTCAACAAGTGTCCCAGTGGAAAAGCGGATGATGTTCATCCTAGGAAACACGGGTTATCAAAGGGACCACTACCATCTTTTACTCTACTTTTATAGATATTTTTATTAATTTTTGCTTGAATTTGACCACTTTAAATTTCATGTCGTACATTAAGTGAGTTCAAGTAAATTATTTTTTCCACTCTCCTAAACTTTCCTACTTTTTACAAGGATTTTCAAGACCCAAGTGGGGTCAATCGACCCCACTAAACACCACATGAATCCGCCCCCTGCCCCAAAGTAAACCCCTTTTCCTTTTGTCATTGCAATCTTCATTTTCCAAGAAAGCATTTTAAATTATTTTTCTTTTCCATATGTTTAGGATTTCAAGTTTTTGGTATTTAGTTTCTCCGTAAATCAAACCCGAGTCTATGGCTGATAGTCAGATACTTGAGATTCCTTTTCTCACAACTTCCAAGTAATCCCTTCATCCCTTAATAACTTTATTAATGAACTATTTTCTTTAATTTTTTTCCTTTGAATAAGAGAAGCTTTATTAGTTTTTCAACACCTACCCCTTGGGAAAGCTTAGCTTTGAGCATGCCTCGACATAGCTGGGTTAGGTCGAACACATCTTGGAATCAAAGTTTTGGCCACCACAATGCCCAAAACTTCTTCCTTTCTTACTCTAACTAGTGTCCTGTTCATGCATGTTGGATCATTTCCAATTTGATTATTTATTTCTACAACATCCTGTACATTATATATCATGTCGACAGTGTTTCCATATGTAGGACACCATGTTCGTGTTTCATAGATGATACACGATGGATGACTTGATTGGATGCATATAATACCCAAAGATTATACCATTTCTGCCTAATCTCAAGTAAATGATAGTTTGAGAGAAAGAACTAACCTGAAAACCAACAGCGGAATAGTTCAGAACCAACAGTGTGTAAGCAAAGTTAATGAAGACAAGTACTTTCTTCACGAGACCCAAATTTGTAGGAATAGCTTGTTACCATCGGTAAAGAACTGCTCAGAAAGGAAGTAGGAGAGTTAAAGAATCGGTAAATAACTGCTCAGAAAGGAAGTAGGAGAGTTAAAGAAATAATAATAATAATAAAAAATAGATCCCCAAACAATAAAGATGCCTATATCAGTACCTCTTGAACCAGCAATCATCAAAGCTGACTGAACAAAGAATAGCACGTACCCAGGATACCTTCCCTATTTATAAATAAGAAAAAAAGGGCAAGAGCTAATGAGAGAAGTGCCGTAGAAAATTGGGGTGAAATCTATCCGTCATATTATATTAGGATTGTTCTGTACAAATAAACAAAGGAGAGAGTATTGTGAACATCATAAATGTTTTCAGCAAAGTAAAATGACTCGCATGCCAAACATCACTGATGGTCTGTGTGGCCAGCAACTGGAAGAAACCAGGTTTCTTCCCCTTTGTAATAAGTCTCTCATAAACATCTGCACCAACACAATTTAAGTTAAAAAAAAAAAAAACCACTCATCTTATGACTTCAGCCTGCATTTACCTCAATGTTGTCCTAATAGATGGTTGATGTTAACAACAGTAAAGTAAATGTTGTCACTACAAAAATTAAAAAGCCGTCCCGTATTTGTAATCCAACGTATGGTAACTTGTTCATGAACTGATTTTCCTTCTTACATGTCTTTCACTAATTAAATATAAAATAATTTTTGAAGGAGACATTGACAAAAAAGGTACAATTGGATCATACCAAGCCATTAAAATTCCTCAACAAATAAATATCTTTAGTCCAGAGGATTAGAGGAACAAACAGAGTTGAGTTCAGAAACCAATTCCAGAAGTTGTGTAGATTTTAAGAAATATTTATATGCACACACTCACCTCATATTTAAGGAAAAAAATAACAAAAGCAACATAGAAAGAACTGCGGGTGGAAAGACTAACAGTGACGAAGCCAGGTGCGGACTTGTATGTTCCAGACAAGTGGTAACACCACTGAACTCTTTGCTAACTCAACCCCTAGGATGTCAACATTCTTTGCACGATCCCATTTGGGTTTTGGAGGTGAAGATTCCGTCCATCCACTGAAACCCAGGCCAGATATAATAATGGAAGCCTCTGAAATGGACCAGATAAAATAATACTTCCATCGAGCAGTAAAGCCAGACATATACTGGAAACTTAACCTCCTCCAGAATCCCCATTCTTGGTATATGGGTTCACTGAACCGTGACAAGGGATGATACGGAACAAGGTAAAGATACACTGCCATGCCAATAACTGCTTGTACAATTGCTCGGAGAGTTGCCCCATAAGGTGATGTTGATGGCCCTTTATCTGAATGAGCCCAAATCTTCAAAGGGAAAAAGAGTGACAAGATTATCGAAGCTGCATAAGGGTAACTTCAGAGTAAAAAAGGCATGCAAGATCACAGACAAGATAATAGACCTACCCCCTTCCCTTCAGTCCACTCAAAGTAGTCCTTCGTCTCAAAAACTGGACCAGCAAAGTGACTGCCACAGCAGAGGCAGTACCCAAAGTATTCAACTAATGAGGGCAACTTAATCAACCGATTTTTCTTCTGATCCTTGCGTAAGTCTTCCTCTTTCAACAACCCGTCATTGTAATTTATTGCACATGAAATGACTTTCCGTGTTAACACCATCAATGCTCCTACAGATTAGAAGATAGTGCTCCACAATTAACCAGTATCCATCAAATTTCAACACTAGGGCTGGAATTTTAAAGAACTTCTTACATGTGAAGGAGAAATTCCAAACATGCTTACCAGTGGCATCAATGCCTCCTTCCTTCCACGCGTCCCCACTCATGTAATATACATGGCTAGAAACATACACAAATAGTCAATAATTATGAAACAACAAAATAATTGTTTAGAAATACTGAATCACCAAGCATGAATAGTCAATTTGACATGAAGCAAGGCCAAAACATAACCTTTTTGGTAGAGCAAGGCTTTCAAATTGGCAATAGATTTCATCATTAATTAACAAGATTTAACAATCTTCTCATCCGATTAAACTCTCATCCATCATAAATTTTTCATTCATGGAAGGAGAATGGACCCCCAAAGTAAAATACCCTTCTAAAAACCTTCACTTTTGGTCCTAACTCCTAAGAAGAAAGTATCAGTTAGCCGCCGAGACACGCATTTCAGTTTAACGGAAACTGAATCATAATTAAGCGTTCAGGCTAACCCAAGATCGAATTTTTCTCACCTTTCAGCTCAATAAAACGCATCAATGAAAAAACAGATTTGTTGATAACATATCTAACGATGAGAATTTTCCAGGAAAATTTTACAAGGAAAAACAATGGGAGAAAAAAGAAAGAAACACTTACCAGCCAATCAAATAACTGAAACTCAAGAAAAATGTGATAATCCCACACTTGGGGCGACAAAGAACCATGGCAGCATAACCCAACAGCATGGACACCAAGAAAAGCAGATTCGAAGAGACCCCAAACGACAAATAGGAAAGCAAGACACCTGAAAAGGCTGAGTAAACGTGCTTAGGAAGTCTACCCGGAACAAATCGCCACAGGAAACTCACCGGAATCGTGGCCACGAAACACAAGAGGAACCGGAGCACCGGCACCGATACACCGATTGACGACGCCATAGTTTCCATGTCAAGCTCCATTTTTGGTTCCAATGATTATGACTCTGATCGAGCCCTTTCAAGTTAGTTTGCGGCGGACGCCGACGTTATAACTATGTAATAATATACTAAACAAGTGAGATTAGATTTGCGAAGTGGGTTTCAGCTCTGATGGATTGTAACGTTTATTTCAAGAGGGCATATGCCAGAACGAAGAAGAATAAGAGAAGCGCGGTAAATGGAGAATGGTGATGATTTTGACGATGATGTTTGAGTGGGGAAAATCAACCGGTGAGAAACGACAATTTGGGAGTATGGGTTCATCGTTAAATTTAACGGTGTTTTCTTTATCGGTTGATACAATTTGTCCTATCACACGAATTTTTTATTTTATTTAAAAAAACTTTTAAAATTTTGTAAAAATTATAAAAGTAAATAAATTTTATAAAAAAACTTTAAATGCTACAAGACAAAAATATAGCGTGTCACGTGAAAATAATAACTAAAAAAACAAACTTAGTTATATGCAAAAAATATTAAAAAATTTAATCGATTTTTTTTAAAGTTTAAAAAGCTTTAAACAGCTTTAAACCTTTATTTTATCACACTAAATAAAGTGGATGGATTTTTTATTTTAAGGTAAATTACAATAATAGTTATCAAATGCTCATAAATGATTCACTAAAAAAATGCCCATAAATGAAACAGCTGTTTGTGCCTAAATCGTTCACATTAATTTAATTCTTGAGTTGTTTTGCAGGATTTGTATTATAAGTACTGAAAAGGAACTTTTTTAGGATTTGAAATGTATTTTTAGTGTTTTTCAATATTTTTATTTTGGTTTAAGGGTTCAATAAAGTCCTCAAGTTTTAGAAAATAATCAATTAAGCTCTTAAATTATTTTCACCCAATTAATCCATGAACTAAGAAATTAAATTAAATAAGTCCTTCAACTAAAAAAATGCATCAATTAAGTTTTTTTTTACCAACTTTGACCATTAAGTCTTAGCGTTTCATGTTTTTGCCACGTGGCAACGCCAAATTGTGCCATATGACACACTCTAGTGATGCATTGCCAAGTTGGCATTTCTAGAAATTTTTTTAAAATATAAAATAAATTCTAAAAATATTATAATTATTTTAAAATTTTAAAATATTAGTAAAGTATTTTTGAAAATTTCAAATTTATTTTAAAAATAAAAAAAACATTAAATATTATTAAAATTGTAAAAAAACATATTACTTTTAAAAGAATATATTTAAACTATTTAAAATTTGTAAAAAATTCTAAAAATTTTATAATATAGTTAATATTAAAAAAATATTAAATGATTTTTAAAAACTTTAAATTTATTTTTAAAAAATAAAACTATTTTTAATAATATTTTAACGATTTAAAAATAACTTTTACTGTTTTATAATTTTAATTTTTTTATAATTGTATAATAATATTTAATATCCTATTTTTTATTTTTTAATATTTTATAATTTTTAAAATGTATTAATCTTTTTAAAAATTATTATTTATTATTTTTAAATAAATTTTGAAATTAAAAAATTATTGTTTAGAACTTTTAATTTTTTAGAATGTTTTTATGATTTTTAAATATATTTAAAAATTGAAATCCTATAAATACTCAGTAGCATTTTCGTGTTGTGGTATGTGGCAAAATTTAAAAAAAACTGTTAAATTTAACCATCAATGTTGGTTAAATTAATTTTTTTTGAGTTTGAAAACTTAATTGAGTGTAAAAAAATTTAAAGACTGGATTAATTTTTTTCAAAAACTTAAAAACTTACTGAACTCTAAACCCTAAAATTTTTACTTTTATCGATTAAATAAATACATTTGAAGTTATTTAGGTATAAGATCAAATTAAGAGTCGGCTTCAAAGGGAACGAAGTAAAGGAAAGCTACTGTCACCGTGAACCGCAATAGATGGATGGATATGGAGCTGACAGTACTTAAAGTTTATTTTGTTAGACATTCTTCATACTTTTATTGTCTTCAACCTTCTTTTAAGTTAGTATACTTGAATATTTTTTTAGGTATAAACCTAAAAAATGCTCCTAACGTTTGACTAGATAATCATTTTTATTCTTATTTTTTAACTAATTTAACCCTCAAAATTTTATTTTGGGTCAGAATAGCCCCTCTGCGGATGATAATTGTTAGTCAACTGACGATAAATAACTTGAAATGACTTGATAGAATAACGCGTCAGAAGAAAAATATTTTATATTTTATACAATTTTATAAAAATATTTTTAATAGATGTGTCATTATGTAAAGTCAACATATTTGTCTATATGACATTGCTATCACGACATGCACTGCCATGTAAATTTGTCACATCATTTCAAGTTGTTTATCGTTAGTTCACTAACAATTTTTATCTGCAGATGAGTCATTTTGACCTAAAATGAAATATTGGGGGTTAAATTAGTTCCAAAAAGAAAAATATAGGCCAAAATAATTATTTAATCAAACGTTAGGGACATTTTTTTATTAATGCCTATTTTTTTATGTTGATGGATGATTGTATTTATTGCTTATCCTATTGTTGATTTTAATCCTATAAGTTGTTAAACATACCTTGCGGATGGGAGATCCGAAGGTTGATGACTTAAGGAGTTGAAGAAGAATTGGATCTCGATCGAAGAAGCAAAGAAGCAAAGAAGCAAAGAAGCAAATACTTTCCAAAGCTATTATAAACAAAGATAGTCCACAGAAAATATAAAAAAAAAATCAAATTTAAAATATATATTTAAATAACAAATTAATTCAGTTAAACAGACAACCTTAAAAACTACAAATTTCACTAACCCAAAAATTATATGAAAAGATTATATAAAATGTTAAAAGTCAGAACTGAAATAGTAAAAAAAAAAGTAAGGGAAGGGATAAAGTTGAACGTACATATGGAAGGAAGGGTCCCCGGAGGGAAACGGAAGCAATAAACGGTGAGGAGAGAACGGGAAAAAAGAAAGAAGAGAAGGGTAAATTTGGGGAAGAAGAGAATTCTTTTGTAGGGAAAAAGAAATTAACATGTTTTAATAAATCTTATAAGAAATTCAAAGATGAACTTATTGTTGAAAAAATGGTAAATTAGTCTTATAAGGGCTCTTGCTTTTTAGTTTGCAATTTTGGTGTTCAAAGATAGTCGATACCAACTATTAACGATGGCCGAAGACGGTGGTGAGCGAGAGCCGACAATAAAAGATTTTAGTCGGATTCATGGGTCAAATTGATATTTTATCTAAAGTTTATGGGTCAAATTGATATTTTATTTAGAGTTTAGATGCCGAATTAAAAAATAAATTATTTTACTAACGTGTCACATCATCAAACTAATGACCTTTAACGTCTCAATGTCCGGAACACTATATATCGATAACGTAAGTGGCCAAAACGTTACTTTTTTAAATTTGGTGAACAAAAGTTAAACATATGTGACCAATCGTGTAATTTACCCAAGTAAATGTGATGAGTTATTTTGGATTAGAACCAAATTGATAGTATGCATAAGTTTTGGAGACTCAAATTATTATTATTATTATTATTATACTATATCACGTCATTATCTCTGTTAAGTCAACGGTCAAAAATAACGACGGTCAAAATAGAAAAAAATGTCACGTTAGTGACTATTTTTGTAGAAAATAATCTAGTGACCAAAACAGAAAAAATTTAATAATTTGATAACCACTAGTGTAGTATACCCTAAATGTTTTTGCGCAGTCTTTGAGATTTAAATCTAGACTTTGGAAATAGTTAAAAAAGTGTTCCTACCATCGAACCACACCAGATTTGTTAACCCTTTACCACAATTGATTTATATATAGAATTTTAAAATTTAACTCATTCGGATTTTTCAATTGAATTGGTGTTAGTGAATCAAATACAAGCAAAGCTTTATAATGGTATAAAATTAACTTTAGATTGTTTTATAAACTAAATTAGTAAACTTACTATTTCTTACAAATACTTATGAATAGAATAATCTTTTTATATATAGACCCCTTAAATTACACCATAACTACTAGCTACTGATAGACCCCTTAAATTCGTTTAGCTACGCTTGAATTCTATTAGATTGATCGAACAATCGAAATTGATTAAGAGAGGTAAATTGAAAATTTAAAAAGAATTGGAAGGAAAGTATAAGAAATAAAAAATGCAAGAGGAATTTAGAGTGATTCAACTCCCTCAACAGAGTCTACATCCACTACCTTAGCTACCACAATAAGGATTTTACAAATTTACTCAATTTGTCTTTCCTTTGAAGACAAGGAGTAACCTTTCAACACTCACAGAGATTTATACTCAAAATCTTGTGAGACATTTCCCCAAAGATATAACAAATAGGCAAACTTAAGAAATCTCACTAGGTAGGTATTTGCAATAATTTAAGCTCTCTCTCAAACTCCAAACACTTGATAACAAATGAATACAATGAGAACACTAATGTGTTTCACAATAAAAATATGAATTAAAGCTCAAGTACACCTTGAATATTGTTTTAATGCTTTTGGATAGTTGTCTAGTTGTTGAAGAAGCTTTGAAAAATTGTTTTTATACCCCTAATTGATTTCCAACCATTTAAGTAGTTGAGATATTGAATATAGCCTATGGGGTGTATTTTTCCTACTTAAATGTTGTCTGGCAACTGTGGGTATCGGTACGCGAGTGTCTGTATTAGTATCTGCTTAAAAAAATAGTCGTTAATAATACATGGCATACCGGTACGCGGGGCTGCATATCAATACGGAGTAAGGGGTACCGGTACGCTAATGACTGTACCGGTACTAAAATTTCTCACTGAAATTTTGGTGGAGCTTTGAGCATCGGTGCGCTCGAGATCGTACCGGTACTTAGTAAAAAATCTCTGAGTATTAAGCATATCTTATCGGTACGAGGTTCACTGTAACGGTATTCACTGTGTTCGAAAAACATTTAAGTTCCTAGGCGTATTAGTACGGAGTTCACCGTACCGATACTGACAAGCCATTCATAAAGAAAAAATTTAAAGCTCGTATCGTTACGCTAAGGGCCGTACCGGTACTCGTTTACCATTTTGAATTACAGTAATGCAAATTTGTACCGATACGTATAAGACCATACCGGTACTCACTGACCAAAATGATGTTTTAAAGTACTAAAACACTTAGAAAAATATTTTCATCTAAGAAGATTGACTTTAAAAAATTTTATCTTTAAAAGAAATCAATTTTGTTCGAATAGTTGTCTTTTGTAAGTAATTTTCGATACCTTAAAATTTTATTTATTTATTCATTTAAAAGTCCTTGTTATATCAAAATCAAAACATAAGTTTAACAAACTAACAACTTGTAATTACTGCAACAACGATATTAATCGAACTAGTACACGCTCAGCCCTATGGAAAGGGCAAAATCAGAACATGATAACATTGACATATTGGATAGGATGCCAGAGCACAAGGCCCGGTTCTAGTTCAGTTTAATCCCTTTCTACATTGCTTCCACTGTGCCATATGTTCCTAAGCAAGTTGTCACATCATTCAGATTGGAAAAACTACACCTTACTCGGATCCTATGGCTAATTCATGTCAAATATATCAGGGGATCATTACTCATGGGTGCTAGAGTTCAAGTATCCCTATTTCTCTTTTTCTCATCATGCCTTTTGTGACCATGAGATCTATGGCTTACACGATGCTTCACCTCGTGCTCTTCGGAAGTGTCGGTCTCTTTATACCTGTGTCTTGAATGCTTGCGCCTTTTTAGATCTCGTTTCTCCGAGTTCTCAGAACATTCAATGGCATTTCCATGATCATCGAGTCCTAAGACTTCGTCCAGGTTTCCTGAGCTTTTCCGTCTATCATGATGATGGTTTTCTCCGTCACTGGCTCTACTCGACTGCTTTACAAGTGAATCTGCAACATGGGTTCTGGTCTTGCCAGCTCCACAATCATTCAGGGGTGATTCTTTGATATGGTGTCTTGAGCTTTTGCCTCGGCTGTGGTGTGTTTCGCTGTCTCTGTCTCCATCCAACCGATCTCCATCGTCTTCATGAGTTCGGAAACCACTGCCTCCATGGTCATCTCGATATTCCCCTTTACTCCGATGCCTTCTCCTTTTCTTGGTCTGACCATGTAAATGTTCTCTGTCTTCATAGACTCCGTTCCTATCAGCCAAGTATTCTGGTGAATCACTCTGCCATTTTGTGTTTTTCTTGGAATGATAATGACGTCTAATTTGATCAGTATCTCTAGTGCCATCTATGTCACTATCCGAATAACCTCCATCAGAACTGGTATCGAGGATTCTCTCACTGCTTCGTTCCCGTTTTGAACTTGTGTTCCGTCGATCACATCTTCCATCTAAACCTTTACTTTTTTTTCTGTCATTATTCTTTCCCCTTTCCCTGGATTTCGATCTTCTGGAGCGGTGCCTATAACAATTAAGAAAATGATGAGAAATAGAACAAACCTCAGCAGATGTATGCAAATGGACTATAAACTTAACCCGAAGGAGCAAAATAAACCTAAGCTGACAAATAGAAATTTACAATCCAGCCATTTCTTACGACTACGATTAAAAATGCACACCTATCATCATCTGATTTTCCTTTCCGGTCAGGATTCCTTGAATTCCCCGAATTCTCTTGCTCTATCTGTTTCTCAAACTCAGCCTCATCAGCATATCCAAATAGAGCCGCCATCTTTTTCAACCAATATCTTGGGGGTGGTTTGTCCCAATCTGCCCATTCATAGTCTCCGCCAGGGTTCCGGAAACAGTGGATAAAATTGCAGGCAGTTCCACGAGAACATGTCTGTTAACATAAGGCAAACAGATCATAAATGGCATAGAGAACTCTTTCGGAGCTAGTATCAATAACAAAACACAATGATTTTGATTGTCTCTCCCCCAACCCCAAAAAAAAATATCAATCCAACATATCAGGCACAGTGGCAAATTCAACAGAAGCCAATGAAGAAAATAGCCTAACTAGTTTTACATGAAATTAAGATACTGGAATTACCTTCAATCTTGACTTCATAAATTCCCCACAAATGGCAACCTTCCATCTGGTAATGTTGACAAACTCACATTTTATCTACCATGAACCCATCATCCACAAAAGACAGCTAAAAAGTTAGGCATATAAACAGAGCAAGAGCTTTTTTTTAATTCTTCAAATACAATGCTTGCTTTTCTATCCAGAACCTTTTTCTCCTTTTCACTTCTAGAAATGAAAGCCAAGAGGCAGAAGTAACCAAAGGTGGTACCTAAGTTATTTTTATTTATATTAATTCAATTTTCTACAAAACCCAATACTGAACTAAAGTTTTAAGTTTTCTTTGTAAACCCTAGTAGCAAGGGCACATAATTAAACCTAAAGAGAATGAATTACCTGTTTGCCAGCAAAGTATCGCCCATTGATTGATTCATAAGCAAGGACAGCTGATTCTAATGATTTATATTGCACGTAAACATTTCCCCTCAAGTGGAATGAACCGTTTTTACACACCTGAAAAAAAAAAGTCAGAATCAATAATCTGAAAAGAAAGAGAAGAAAATAAAACAGTAAAGAAGCTCCAGCTGCAAAAATGAAAAACAGAACTAAAAAGCATGCACAATCATCTTGAAAACTGACCAAAGTTTGTTAATTTCAAGTAGAAAAAAATAAAGGGAAAACTTTTTATCAGCTTTTGTTTAAATTGTGGCTGTACTAATTAAACAAAATCCCAGGGAAATACCCGAGAACATAAAGTTAAAATGGAAAAGCAATTTGTAGAATGCTACACTTTATATGTCAGCTTGAAAGCAAGTTAAAAACAACATTAACCAGGCAGGAAGATCAGCTTGCAACCTTAAAATTTACAATTTCCCCAAATTTTAAGAATTCTGTGTGCACATCCTCATAAAATTCTTCATAACACTGTTCAACCTCTTCATCTGTATACTGAAAAATAAAAGACAACATACAACCAAGAAATTTTAGCAGAGTGACATCAAATAATAAGATCAAAAGAATATATAAAACATGCAAATCATATATATGTAGCTGCATTCATTTACAAGTCATTCTTCAAGAATGGTCACAGTGAGACCGACTATATTTTGAGAAGATAAATAAATGGAATAGAACAATGAGATAAGTATGTTCAATATATCACTAGTGAATCTAACCCCATACAATCCTTGTATCTCCATGGCAACATACAGGCAACACATCTATCCGTATATAAAGCATAAATTAGTTGTCAGGAGCACCAATGTTTCAGGCTTGTTCAATAAACAGATAGATCAGTCATCTATATTGAAATTTTACAAGAGCAGAAATTTAGTCTGCACAAAAACCCCCCAACTAAATATATGCTAAAAATATCTTTTATCTTCTAATCCAAATTCATTGAAAATAATTACTTACTCATTTCCCCTTCTTCGAATTAAGTTTTTCATATAATCAAGGTATAAAACTATACGCTGTGCCATTTCTTGCATGCTTAAACATGCAATGTTTCCTATATTTTATTAAAAACATTCAAGTTTCAAAAGTTTATGAAACAAAAGCTACACTTAGCATGAGAAACGAATCTAATCTAGAGATGAATGCAACCACTACTCAAAAAATAAAGAAAAAGAGATAGGAGAGGCTCATTAAAGAACCTTCTTTTATAAACAGCTAGGGCTAACTAGCATTGTGTTGACTAGACTACTACACAACAGAGGCTACAGAAAAGCTAGCACTATTCTCCCTTATAAAAACTGTAAGTTGACGAGGAATGTTAGAGTTTTTATTTAATGTGTAATTAGAGTTTATTCCTAATCAGTAGTTTAGATTTACTAGAAATCTTATTTAAATTAGGAATAAGTATTATTTAAATTAAAAATAAAAGTATAGTTTTAGTTATATTAAAACTCTATATCAACCTATTTAAAGGCTTACTCTGTATACATTTGACAATTAAGAATAATAAAAAAATACAGAGAAACACATTGTTCTCTTTGAAAAATATCATGTTCATCTTCTTCAAACAACAAATCTCTAGCCACCGATCACACACAATCCACCATTATTCATTGCATCTTCGGCCACCATAGCTCCTTTCTCATATGGTATCAGAGCCAACAACGGTCTTAATGTCGTGCCACTGCTGCCATCTCTAATCTGAAACAGATCGACGATGATATGATTTTTCAAATGCACATCGTTTTTCTTTTCCGCTGCTGTCATTAGGCCACACTCGTTCCTTGGCTTCTCCCTCGTTAAAATCTTACATATCTGGTGAAATTTCTACTCGTTTAATTTTGTTGTTTTGTTCTCTATTTAATGGTTCTATCTTAGTCAATCAAAAAGATAGATGAAAAGGTTATAGTTTAGCTTAAAAACTATTTGGTTCTATCTTAGTCATCCATCCTAAAAGATAGGAGAAGTATTTGGTTCTATCTTATCCATCCATCCTAAAAGATAGGAGAAGTATTTGGTTCTATCTTAGCCATCCATCCTAAAAGATAGGAGAAGGGTTCTAGTTTAACCTTAAAAACTAGATAATATTTTTTAAGGGATTCTACATCAAAGATCCAAGCTGAAACTCTAGTCTGAGTAACTACCAGCTTGAGGGGAGTGTAGATTCCTGTGATCACTTCCTACATAGTTCGCATCATACCTTTTAGTCAGGATCTGCATGCTAAAGCATCATGTGAAGCATACCTTTTAGTCAGGAATTGCATGCTGGGGCATCCTGTGGAGCAATCTTGATATTCCAAGTAATGCATCAACCATCTCAAGCGTACCATAAGTTGAATGGCATCAACAATTGTTGCGCAAGAACATCATGGTTCTATCCTCACTCTTTAAATCAAAGACTCCCGAGAACAGAGAGCAATTTTCTCTAAGAAACAGTAGAAGAAATACGAGGGCATCACATCCGAGATCCAAGCTGGTGCTCTACTATGTTTGCTCACTAGCTTGAGGGGGAGTGTAAGTTATCCGAGAAGTGTTAGAGCTTGAGGAGGAGTGTAAGTTGATGAGGAATGTTAGAGTTTTTATTTAATGTTTAATTAGAGTTTATTCCTAATCAGTAGTTTAGATTTATTAGAAATCTTATTTAAATTAGGAATAAGTATTATTTAAATTAAGGATAAAAGTATAGATTTACTTATATTAAAACTCTATATCAGCCTATTTAAAGCTTACTCTGTATACATTTGACAATTAAAAATAATAAAAAAATACAGAGAAACACATTATTCTCTCTGAAAAATATCCTGATCATCTTCAAACAACAAATCTCTAACCACCGATCACACACAAACCACCATTATTCATTGCATCTTCGGCCACCATGGCCCCTTTCTCACATAAGCCAAACCCTTCACCTGCTCCTTCAAATCTAAAACCTAATATAAGTACTGGGACAATAAACTGTATTTGAAAACCAACGTAACTTATCACTTCAATTTTTTTTTCGCACCAATATAAGTACTGGGTTAAGCTTGGAACAACTAATGTTGTCTTCATCGCAAAAGCCATCTTATGTATAATCAGAGGACATTAGATACATTAACAATTTCATGAACAAAATATGGGATCTACAACACGGTCTGCAACGGCAGAATCCATGAAACTATTAGAAAAATAGCAAATTATGAAGCCTAACACTGAGACAATAAGGCTACATTTTTAACACAAACAATGTAAGGCATTTTGAATATACCAAGCATGACCAACATAATCATAAGTTTCCTTCTCCTTGTGATATGTAAAAAAAACAACCTGGAAAAGACAATACTTGTGGACAAGGCAACAACTTGACAGTACTTACAACCTAATAGCAAAATGTGGTCCAACAGAAAAATTCTCCCTCCAATTATTAAAAAAAGAAATGTTAAAACTGTAGTACTTAGTGTTAGAAAAAATTCATATACTAAAACTAAGTTTCTTTATCCTCTTCCTAGAAATGTCTGGAGTAAGAGAAGGGCAATTGCACTTATATACAATTTGAGTTGTTACCTGCATTCTAGACTTAGAAAGTGATGCCAAAAAATAGCTAGAAATTACAATGAACATTGCAAGTTGAATCAACTAGTTTTGAAGGAGCAAGAACCATAACTGGAACAAGATTGCATTTGTGTAACCATGAGAATTTATTCCTCGTAACAACTTGAATTATATAATATTTATGGATTACTACAAGTGTAGACAATAGACAAATGTCAATAAAAATAACTGTCTTTACCTGATAATTAATGTAGCATGAATTAAAATTATGGGCACAATGATTGTTCTAATACTTTAGTAGATTAAGGCAAAAGTGGAGAGCGGGAACAAGAAAGTAGAAATGGCACAAATGAAAAAAGGGAAAACTTAAAATGATGTAGTGCAATATGGTAAACATGTAAAAGTTAAAAGATAAAGAGCAAGATAATCAGTCTCATCTACAGCAAGTAGGATACACATTAGCTAATAGTTTCAACTCCAACCAATGCCAAACAAAACCAAGAACCTGCTCTGCAGTGACTCCATGCATCTCTGATTTAAGTTAAAGAAACTAGATAGAAATTAAACATAATCTAATTTAATATGCAGTTTCCAACTATGACATATCAGTAGAAGAATTTTAAGCAATTTGAAGGCATTCTTATGTGCCTTCAGATCTTTGCAGTTGTAAAAATATTGCAAATTCAGGCTTCACTGGGAAAAGAAATAGATTGATAACGTCGTATGGCACTAGATTCATAATGACAGAATTACTATCAGGATACAAGTCACAAGGGTCGGTTGAAGGCAGCATTTACAGACCTCAAGTCCCTCGTCTTGCTCCAACGCAAGGCCAGGACCATTGTACATGTTCCTCATGAGCAGCGTGCATGATTTATCAGGGCAAAAATGAACTCTACTGCAGCGCTGACCAAATCGACAAGCTCCAGTCTTTAAGTGGAAAGGACAATGAGCTTTATCCTATCAAAATTGAAGGCACAAGGTTAGAATGATGATATCTAACCTAATATTGACCCCCCACCCCACCCCTAAAATAGATAGTATCAATGGTGGTAGTAATCCACGTGAGAAGAAAATTTATGTAAAAAATCATATTTAGCACTTCAAATAGATGAATATTGGACCTGTTCAGTTCCAAAGTTAGGTACTTCTTTGGCAACACTCTCTAAAATCTGTTGCGCTGATGAAGCATTCAGGTAGTCCGAAAAAGCTTCAGATTGTGGAGGAAGAGGATTTGATCTCGGCCTATCAGCATCCTGAGTGAAAATTTCTTCAAGATTCAAAACTGTCGCCAAAACCAGAAAAGAAAACATAGCATGAAACAAATAACTCATGAGTGACTGTCATAATTTTACCTCTGCTTTACTCTTTTGACTTGCTTCTCCTTTTGGAACCCTAACTTTCTTTTTCCTGATAATGATCTCATTTCCTTGCCAGATAATTTCAGCAGGCCCTTCCTCTACATATTCCCAATCATCATCCATCTCTTCCTGGCAAACATGTATGAATGTAAGACAACCCATTTATAAACAATAAACAAAACCATCTCCAGGTTTTTTCAATTCCAGAATTCAGAAGAAACAAACAAAATTCCCCTGTAAGAATATGAATATAAGTAACTGAACCTGGCAGTCTGCTTCCTTAAAGAGCAAACCGAAGAAAATTAACCAACCAAAAGGGTGATACATATACCGACTCCTGTCTTGACACAGTTTTCTTATTAGCTAGAAAATAGAGCCATGTGTAACCTAAGATTTTTCCCTTTCTTTCTTACCCTTTCCTGCCCTAAAACACCACAAAAAATTAATCAAGAATAATAAAATTATAGAAAGGAGCTGAATACACAAACTTGTTGCCGCTGTTCTCCGTTGTCATCCTCCGTCAGATCATTCTTTCGATTCTCCTCTTCTTCCCTGTCTTGTTGAGCTTTTCTCTTAATCTCCATAGCCTGGATCCATTCTCTCTCCCTCTCTTGGAACTCCTTCAATGCCATCTCGTTCCTCTTTCGCTCCTCCTCCTCCTCTCTGGCAATCCTGTTTTGCTCCTCGGGGTCGTTGAGCCTGGCCTCTTCCGCCTCCCTCTCCTCCTCCGCAGCCTCCTTCCTCCACTGCTTCCTCTTCATCTTCTTCCATTCTTTCCTCTTCTCCTTTCTGCTTTTTTTCTCCATCGGATGATTCTCTACTATCCCTCCTCCTTCCTCTTGCTTCGAAGTTGCTGCTGCTTCAGCTTCAGTTCCAATTTCAACTTCGGCTTCACCCATTGTTATTGTTAACACTTGTTCCCCTGCCTCTGTTTGTTTTGATACGAGTATGTTCAATGGTTTCTACTTCTAAATTTTATAGGCTATATAAATAAATAGATTTTTTATAGGATAAAATACAAAAATCATCACTCAACTTTATTCTCTCTCTTATTTTGGTCACTCAATTTTTAAACTTTTCAATTTGATAACTGAACTTTCGGATTGCTCTGTTTTAATCATTCTGAATTATTTTATTATTATTTTGTATGACATGGCATCTTTTATTATTATTTAATATAAAAAAATTTATAATAAAAAAAATAAACACAATTGTTTGTCGACGTAGGATGCCACCGCCAACGGTCATAGACGGTGGCCTTTCGGTCCTAAATTTTAAATCTTACCCTTAATATTGAAAAGATTGTAGAATGTATGTGTGTACTGAATAATTTTTCATATAAATGTAAAGATATAGGGAAAATTGTCAAACACCGTTGAACACCACTAATGTTAAACACCATTAAATTAATTAATAAAGATTAAAAATCTCAAGGATTCAACATACAATTATAAATTATTTAAAATAAAATTTTAATTAAATTATTTTTTATATATATTATATTTTTCCCAAAGGTTAAAAATCGAGATGAGCATGTCATATATGAGAGCCCAGAGGTGGTAGGAGAATCCTCGGAAGAGACTTGTGCGCCTCGTCTCGGCAAACATTTCATTTATCTTGTCAAAACCTTTTAAATTTAGGGTCTAATTTGGAGAGAAGATTTAAGATTTTTTAATTTATGGATTAATTATAGTTGGTATTTGATTTAATTATTTGAAAAAAATAAAAATATAATATATATATATATAATTTAATTAAAATTTTATTTTAAATAATTTATAATTGTATGTTGAGTCATTGAGATTTTTAATCTTTATTAATCAATTTAATATTTTTCAATAGTGTTCAGCATTAGTGGTGTTCAGCGATGTTTAACGCACGTAATAGACTCATCCAAAGATATAGAGTAATCTCATATAAAACTATTAATTCTAATCTTTGTAATAAACATATATAAATAATAGATATTCAGTTTCATAACAAAATTTAAATTATTTTATCTTTATTATTTAATTAGTGTCTTATATATTACTATTGAATTTTTAATTGAATGAGACTTACAAACCAAATCGTCACAAATTTAATTGGAGAAATAAGAAAAATATCATAATAATCGTCAGATGTATTATTATGATGAACACTTCTGTATTTTTATATCTTTATAATGTTATGAATATCATTAAATGTGGATGTCCTTTACTATATATATCATATTGTTTCCCAATTTATGAAAATTTACTTACGGGAATATTTTGTATTAAATGAGATTTAATTGTATTTTATTATTAGGGTTACAATTAGGGTTTTTTCTTTGTGCCTATAAACATAGAATTTGAAGAAAACATTGTACACACTCCAAATTCATAATACAATGCAGAATTCTCTCTTATTGCTTTAATGTTCTTGTTCTTGCTCTTGCTCTTCTTTTATTCTTAATACGTTATCAGCACGAATTTGCTCGGAAGTTTTTAGTTAGAAATCAAGCCTCTTCAAATACGGTAATTATTTGGTATGTATCTCATTTTTCTACTATGTTATATTTTAATTAATAAACACCATCATAATAATAAATCGATTATATGTTTTGTTCTTTTAACACCTAAAACATGTTTTATTATAAAAAGTTTTGTTATATTAATTCAACGCCTAAAGCATGTTCTTTAATTAGTTAATATGTTCTATGTTCTGTTGGTTTAATCCAAGTATATTAGTTGGACATCCTGTTCTGCGAGGCTATTGGTCTCAAAGGAAGTTTCTAAAGGACCTTGTGAACTAATTTAACAATGTTGCGTATGAGGATTAAATCTTTGTTCTCTGTTGGTTTGTGTATATATGTTTTTTTAAGATATTGATATGATGTAAAAGAATTTTTGGGGGTAAATTCATTATTATATTAATTTATAGTTGATCTAATTTGTTTGTTTGTCTTTTATAGTACATTAATGACAAATTTTGCAAAAAAATGAGTTTGTGCCACTTGATATTTCTGGAAAGAATTATTTATCTTAAACCTTAGATGCCGAAATACACCTAGATGCAGATGGTCTGAGAAACAGTATTAAAGAGGAGAATGTAGAATCTGCTCAAAATAAGGCCAGAGCCATTATACTTCTTCGTCGTCACCTTCATGAGGGGTTAAAATCTGAATATTTAACGGTGAAAGATCCTCTTATTCTTTGGAATATTATAAAGGAACGATATGACCACCAGAAAACTGTTATTCTCCCTAAAGCTTGATATGATTGGTTGCATTTGAGATTGCAAGATTTTAAACCAGTTAGCGAATATAACTCAGCTATATTTTGAATTAATTTACAATTGAAATTATGCGGCCAAATTATTATTGATGAGGATATGTTAGAAAAAAATACTCCACCTTTCACGCAAACAATGTTGTTCTACAGATACAATATCTTGAAAAGGTTTAAGAAATATTCTGAGTTAATTTCTTGCCTTCTTGTGGCTGAGCAAAACAATGAGCTACCGATGAAAAATCATGAATATTGTCCAACTGGCTCCGCTCCATTCCCCGAAGCGAATGCGACATTCTATAGCAGAAAAAATAAATGCTACAGTAGCAATTATTGTCGTAATTGAGGCCATGAACATAGGAATGGACAAGATTATTATTTTAATAATGCTTATACCCACCAGATTTGAGATTATAAAGATAAGAAGAGTATATTAAGAAAGTGAAATCTTTATGTTATCAATGTGATGGTACAAACCATTGATCTTGTACTTGTCATACACCGTAGCATTATGGACATTTTATCCACTATTATGAATGATAGAAAATATAAACAAATTTTGTTACAAAAATGGCGAAAATAATTATGGCATTGTTGGTCGAACTCACTTGGATGTTGATTTCCTCATAATCCCTAAAGGGGTTAATTAATTTTTTATTTACTTTGCTTTATGTTGATTTGTTTTACATATTATTTATTTACGCTTTATGTTAATTTATTATCCTTTGAAGAATATGATTACTTTCATAATAAAATATGCAATAAATTGTGACAATTTTTGCTTAGTAGACAGTGCAAGCACTCATACTATACAAAAGCATAAGAAATATTTTTCCATTTAAATGCAAGGGAAAAATACGAGTACTATATCTCAAAGTACTAAAATATTAATGCTCCGGAAGAGCAATAAGTTCTTGAAAGATTATCTTTGATAGATAACCGATTTGATATAATGTGCTATATTTAATATTTTCATTCCCCGAAGTGAATGGTACAAAACACATATTTTTCATTCCCCGGAGTGAATGGAACAAAGAACATATTGAAAGGTGCATAATTATGCATATGTTTCCCATTTAAAATGCAAAGGAATAATGCGAGTACTATATCCGGGAGTACTAATATCATAGAAGGCTCCGAAAGAGAAAATATGCAATTGCCAAATTGAACTCAATTCTATATTCACAATGCATTATACTCGTCAAAGTCGCAAAGAGACTTATTGAATTTTAAAGAAATATATATCATATTGAGACTATTAGCCAAGGGATGATGACTATCTCCAATATTACAAGTATAACTCAAGGCAATAAGAAAATACTAACAAAATTACATACACTGTCATCCAGATTATACTACACAAGAATTAGTACAAATTGAAGCTCATGCTACTGTAAACCAGAAGTTTACTGATAACTTTATCATTTGGCATGACTAGTTAGGCCATCTCGGTTCAATTATGATGCGAAAAATTATTGACACTTTCATGTGGCCATTAATTAAATAACTGACATATTCTTCAAAGTAATGTTTTTCTTGTGATGCTTGCTCTCAAAGCAAACTGATTATTCAACCATCACTAGCTAAGATAGATTGTGAATCTATTAATTTTCTGGAACGGATACAAGGTGATATATGTGGGCCCATACACCTTTCTTACAGACTATCTAGATATTTTACGGTTTTAATCGATGCATCGACTAGATGGTCATATGTATTCTTGTTATCAACCCGCAACTTGGTGTTTGCGAGGTTACTTTCTCAGTTGATGAAATTACGAGCACATTTTCCAGATTACCTTATAAAGGCAATTCATCTTGATAATGCTGGTGACATGCTATTTTACATGCAACATCATTAATTCGCATCAGGCCAATAAATTATCATAAGTTATCCCCATTACAAATGGTTTTTTGTTAGGAACCAAATATTTCTCATCTTAGATTTTTTTTTGTGTGGTATATGTTCTAATTCCTCCACCACAACACACAAAGATGAATTCTCAAAAAAAAGTTGGGAATATATGTTAGATTCGAATTCCCATCGATAATTAAATATCTCGAGCTTCTAATGAGGAATTTACTTACAACTCGATTACAGCTCGATTTGTTGACTGTCATATGAATGAGTCAGTTTTCCCAACATTAAGGGGAGAAAATACACAGCTGGGAAAAGAAATAAGTTAGAATGAATTATCATTTTCTCATTTTGATCCACGTACTCCACAATGTGAACTATAAGTTCAAAGATAATTCATTTACAAAACTTAGCAAATCAATTGCCAGATGTTTTTGCTGACCCTAAAAGAGTGACTAAGTCACATATACCAGGTATGAATGCTCCTATTAAATTTGATATATCGAAAGGATAAACTCTGGCTTCTAATGAGTCTAACTTATGCCTGAAGCATGATAGACAAGTAGGTTCCAAAGATAAAAATCATCGAAAAAGAAAATGAGCTATATTTTATAATGGTCTAATCGAGGAATCAACGTATTATGAAAATCTCTATAAGATATTAAAAGGTCTCCAACAGAGACATTAACATGATTTAGGTACCTGATAATAAAAAAATCTCAATAGATTATGTCATGTATGATAATAAATGGAACTAAAATCAAATCAACGTCAATAATATATTTGCATGCAATATAGCACTAGAAATTTTGGATTTTGATGTGGATCATGAACCATTGTCAATTGGACAATGTAAACAAAGAAATGATTGGCCAAAAATGGAAAGAGGCAATTGAGGCGAAACTAAAATCTCTTTCGAAAAGAGAATTATTTGGGCTTATCGTCCGTACATTAGAATGTGTAAAGCCCGTGGATATAAATGAGCCTTTGTGAGAAATAGAAATGAAAAATGTGAAATCATGAGATATAAAGCTCGTTTGGTTGCACAAGGATTCTCACAAAGACCTAGAATTAACTATAAGGAAATATACTCTTCGGTGGTGGATGCAACTACTTTTAGATTTTTTATTAGTCTGCGATAAAAAAACTTAGTTTCCGCCTAATAGATGTTGCTACATCCTATTTGAATGAGCCTCTTGATAATAACATTTACATGAAACTTTCGGAATGATTTAGACTGCTAGAAGCAGTTAATTCAAGTTCTCAAGAACATTATTCAATCATATTGAACATATCTTTTTATGGATTAAAACAATTTGGGCGCATTTGGTTTAATCGCCTCATTGAATCCTTATTAGCGGAATGCTATAAGAATGATTTAATTTCCCCGAGTATTTTTTATTAAGAGGTTTAACTCTGATTTGTCATTATTGTTGTGTATGTTGATGATTTGAATATCATTGGGACTTCTGAAGATATCTCAATGATAATGGAATCCCTAAAGAAAGAATTTGAAATGAAAGACCTTGAAAAGACAAAATTTTGTCTTGGATTACATATTGAGAACCTAAAGGATGGAATCCTTGTGCATCAATCAACATACATAGAAAAAGTGTTACGAAGATTTTACACGCATAACGCACATCCGTTAAGCACCCCAATGGTTGTTAGGTCGTTGGATGTAAATAAAGATCATTTTCGTCCCCCGGATAAGGATGAAGATCTTCTTGGTCCGGAAGTACCATACTTAAGTGCAATTGGTGCACTAATATATCTTTCCAGTCATACACGACCTGACATATCATTTACTGTAAATTTGCTATCGAGATTTAGTTCATGTTCAACCCAAAGACATTGGAATGTGGTCAAACATATATTTCGCTATCTTCAAGGTACAAAAGGCATGAGATTATTTTTTTCCTAATCTATCCAAAACAGAATTGATTGGTTTTGCAGATGCAGGGTACTTATCTGACCCTCATAATGCTCGATCACAAACCGATTATGTATTTACATATGGTGGTACTACAATTTCTTGGCGCTCTATGAAGCAGACAATTATTGCCACTTCCTCTAATCATGCTGAGATTTTAGCTATTCATGAAGCTAGTAGTGAATGTGTATAGTTAAGGTCTATAGTTCATCACATTCGAGAAAATTATGGCTTATGCTCTGGAAGAGTAGCTCTGACGGTCTTATATGAAGACAATACAACCTGCATTACCCAACTTAGAGAAGGATACATAAATGGTGATAGAACAAAACACATATCACCAAAATTTTTCTTCACTCATGATCTACAAAAGAATGGAGACATTGATGTCCAACAGATTCGTTCAAGTGAAAATTTAGCAAATCTATTCACTAAAGCGCTTCCTACTTCTACATTTGAGAAGTTGATTTTTAACATTAGATTGTATCGTCTCATAGATCTTAGTGATGCATAAATGAGGGGGAGTAAATATGTATTTGTACTCTTTTTCCCTTAACCAAGGTTTCGTCTCATTGGGTTTTCCTGGTAAGGTTTTTAATGAGGCAACCTGTTATACGTATCAAAAGATAGTGCACTCTTTTTCCTTCACTGGGTTTTTGTCCCACTGGGTTTTTCCTACTAAGGTTTTAATGAGGCACATACTTTAGGACATCCAATGGGGAGTGTTATGAATATTATTAAATGTGGATGTCATTTACTATATAACATATTGTTTCCCAATTTATGAAGATTTACTTACGGGAATATTCTTGTATTAAATGAGATTTTATTGTATTTTATTATTAGGGTTATAATTAGGGTTTCCTCCTTGTGCTTATAAATATAGACTTTGAAGAAGGCATTGTACACACTCCAAATTCAAAATACAATACAGAATTCTCTCTTATTGCTTTATTGTTAGTGTTCTTGCTCTTGCTCTTGCTCTTCTTTTATTCTTAATATATAAATGTTTTAAATAAAATAATTAAAAAATCATTATTTGAGTATCAAATATATGATCATGAATTTTGTATATTATGTGGTTAAAAAAAATTAGGTAAAAAATATATTTTTGAAAAGCTTTAATTGTAAAGTTAACCACTAAAGTTTTATCTTTTTCAGTTAGACCCTTATTCTCTTTTGTTGCATTTATAACCTTTAAAATATTTTTATTAAATTGATTATTTTTAGATAAAAATCGTTAAATAATTGAAAAAAACGTAGTTTTTCAAACTTAGTTTTATCTTCATTACCGTCGCAAGCTTTTTTATCTTCTTTTTGTTTAACCGGTGGCGGCAATCAGTCTTAGTACTGGTTGTCGACCACCGATGTTTATTATTTTTCTTGCTCTTTCATGTTTTGTTTTTTCAATTTTAATAAAAATCTCTGCTCTTGTGGCACATGTTTCCTCTGCCTTTTAGCACGCTTTTTATTGACTTTTGTGGTTCGTTTCATTAGTCGTTTGGCATGATTTTAGCATACCGTAACGGTCGCTTGGTGCTCGTATAGAGATCCTCGCGGCGCTATCTTTCTGATTTGATTCTGTACGCGATCATAGAAAAGATTGATCCCTACTCGTTTGATGATTTGTTAGCTGATGTAATATGCCTAATAATTTGGTTCGTTCACCACTCATTTTTCATCACGTAAAGCGTCTCGTTTGGCTAGAGATAAGGAGATTCATGAAGGTTTATGGGTTTGGATGGTATGCTAATCTACATGGAAGGGTTTGCTTTTCTTTGCACCTTTATATGAGATTTTTAGTGGACTAGTCCTTTTTTCTTTTTTTTAATGCATTGTATTTATAATATCTTTTATGGTGATTAATAAAAACTAGATACCATTGTTCAAAAAATCATTAAATAATTAACAACGCAATTTCGGCTTTCTCCTCATGCGTAACTTTGCGTTGGGCAAGAGTTGACAATTATTTCACGGAAAATTCTACCACGTGCGTCGAACATCGTTGAACACCATTAAATTGTTTAATAAAGATTAAAAATCTCAATGACTCAATATATAATTAATAATTATTTAAAATAAAATTTCAATTAAAATATTTTTCATAAATATTATATTTTTTAATCTTTATTTTCAAATGATATAATAATGATTTTAGTCCCAAAATTTATACATTTTATCAATTTGGTCCAAATTCTATCAATTAAATCATCATCTTAAATATTTGGGTAAAACCCAAATTTTCTGGTCATTTTTCTTCTTCCTCTAACAATGGAAAAAATAAATTTAAAACCCAAATCTTCGACAGATTTAATAAACCCTAATGACCCAATTCTCATCTCAAATTTCAAACCTTAAATAACCCCAATTCAAAGTTTTAAACCTTCATCTCCAAAAAATACGAATTTATCTCATCTTAAATATTTGGGTTAAACCCTAAACCTTTCCTATCTTCGAAGATGTCTAGTGTAATGACTCAAATTTTAGAATCCAAGGGTCGGGTTAACCCGAGAGTTAGGCTTGCATTTGGGCCATGTGTAAAGCCTTTGTGGGCTTCCTTCTTGTTGTGGCTTGGGCTTAGAAGTGTAAATGAGGGGTATTTTGGTAAGTGAATCTTTGGATGACAAAAAGAGACATGGTCTCTTTAATTTTCTGCATATGCAGAGAGCTGATGAGATCACTTGGTTTAATTGTCTCTTTCATCTCTTAAACTGATTCTTCCACTCAAACCACCACACTAAAGGTAGGATCTTTGGAGTTTGTTGTGGAAATCTCGTTTTGCCTATAGAGGGAAAGAGTTTTAGCATCAAGAGATCTATTTTTTGAGGTAAGAATGTCAAAGTTCAAAGTTGGATGGAAACCTTAGGGTTTTGAAGGGGTTTAGTGAGGAAGAATCGGATTGAAGAGTTTAATCTCATCTTTATGTTATGTTAAACCTTCTTAGTTCTCTTTTACCTCTTGGCAGTGTTGTAATTCGTTTTACAACATTTGGGTGTAGTTAAGGAGCTTGACGAGCACTCTAAGGCTCAAGGAAAAGGGAAGGCTTGAAGCTGGTGGAATCAGGGTTTTCTGGTGATTCAGGAAAGGTTAGTACACTTCCAATTCCTTATTTCCTGCATATCATAAAGATGATTGCTTTGTATGTCATTTTGGTGATTTAAGTATGTTTGAATGATCTTGATGGGTGTTAATGGCAAAATCTAATATTGATGTTAATAACTTGTAAAATTAGTAGAAACCGACTCTAAACACCTTCCATAAATTGTAGGTCGAGTTTTATGGGTTACAAGTTAGTTTGGGGTTTAAAGAAAAGAAATTTGAACCCTAGACCTGGAAATCTGGGTTCGCGTACTGATACCCTCTCTAAGGAAGGGGTCAAGTTATGAATGGCGTACCGGTACAGCTTCCTGAGTATCGGTACCCCTAGCTTAAATAGAATTCCAATAGAGTCTTCGCGTATCGGTACGCTATGGGGCGTATCGGTATTACTGTTCTATTGCATGAGGAAGGTTTTCGCGTACCAGTACGGGTAAGTGAGGGTACCGGTACGGATGAGAATCAGTACAAGACGATTTATGTACCAATATCCATTACCGATACAGAGAAATGTATCGGTACAGCTTAGGAATTTATTTCTTTCGAACCTGATTTGAGTATTGGTACCCATGAAAGAGTACCAGTACCTATAGGGAAGTATCGATACCCATATAGGAATATCGGTACTCGCTCGACAATCTACCCAAGGAAATTGAGTTTACGTTCGGGGGTTTCATAATTCAAGGTAAAGGTCTCAATGGGTCCCTAGATGTATGAAATGAATTGTAAAACTGAGAAATCAGATGTCCAACCCCGTATATGAATAAATAAGAATAAAGTGGGCATTTGACTTGTGCAATTCAAGAAATGGTATTGTAATGTTGAGTCGTTCCGTGTGAGCACTTGGTTGATAAGATCCGTCTACCCAAGAATGTGTTGCAAGAGCATGGTATAATGAGCGGATGGAGGTTACCAATGCTATGTGACCCAGGCCTCATCCGTATGTGCTCGAGGGATGATTCCAAGCAAAATGTATGCTCCGATGCTATGTGACCCAACCTCACCCAGGGTGTATGTTCCGATGCTATGTGACATGGCCTTACCTGTAGTGTATGTACCGATACTATGTGACTCGGCCTCACTATGATATGGTATGGTATGTGGGGCTTTGTGAGCCCTTATTTGATTGGATGATTGATTATGTTAATCCCATGTGTTTAGGCGATCAGAGTAGCGCCACATGATATTCTTCTTGCTTAATCATTGTTTGACTACATGTTTATGTTTATGATCTGCATGAAGCATAGTAGAATAAAGGTGTATCCACTGAGCTTTTGAGCTCAGCGTTTGGAATTGTTATTTCCTTACGCAAGTCTTTAGGTTTCTGCGTACTTTACAAGGAGCCATCGGAGTAGGACTTCAGTACATCGATATGTGAAGAGTACAATACTTAGATTTGTAAGGGCAATGTATTCATAGGACCCTTATGTTTTGTATCTGTAACTCCTTTTGAATTATTCCCCATATCGAATGTTTTAACTTATTATGTTTTAAATTGGAGCTCCAAAGTAACGCTCAAATATTTGTATAACTCTTTTTAAATTAATATGGTTTATGAAATTATGAATTTAGGCTAAACTCGCTCGCAAATTTTTGTTTATGGGTTTGGACTTGAGGCCCAATGTGACATCGGGTTTAGGGTGTTACATCTAGTATCTACCATGGTTTCCCTAATAGTAAAATGATTGTGAATTACAAAACAATGAGCCACTCTAATTTGTTTTACATTGATATTAAAATAATGATTAGATTTGTGATTCTTCGAGGAAGTTGGTTCTACTCCAAATGTCGAATTTTGAAGATTATAAAACAACAATGTATTTCCACTCCTCATGGTTTTACACCCTGACCATCATCTGGCATGCATGATAAAACATTTGAAAGTCATGTGGCTACGAAGGAAAAATGGGAAATTTAAGGTTGAATCAAAATATTTAAGATGAGATAAATTCGTGTTTTTGAAAATGAAGGTTTGAAACTTTGAATTGGGTTATTTAAGGATTGAAATTTGAGAAGAGAATTGGATGATTAGGATTTATTAAATCTGCAGAAAATTTGGGTTTTAAATTTACTTTTTCATTGTTAGAGGAAGAAGAAAGAGGACGAGAAAATTTGGGTTTTACCCCAATATTTAAGATGGTGATTTAATTGATAGAATTTGGACTAAATTGATAAAATGTATAAATTTTTGGACTAAAATCATTATTATACCATTTGAAAATAAAGATTAAAAAATATAATATATATGAAAAACAATTTAATTAAAATTTTATTTTAAATAATTATTAATTGTAAAATCCTTGAAATTTTTAATTTTTATTAATCAATTTAACGGTGTTCAACATTAGTGATATTCAATGGTATTCGACGGACGTAATAAACTCATCTTTATTTCACCTCAAATTAAAATGATGACGTGATAAAATGGATAACTTTAAAATAAAATGTTATTATTGTTTGGTTCATTGCTTCCAATATCTTTTATCTGTGGAGGAGAAACTTAGCAAGAACTAGTTGTATCATGACCTTCCAAAAATATTAAAAAGTTACGTCTTCAAAAATGTTAATTTAAAACTAATTTTTATAATTTTAAAAATATTTAAATATTAAATATTTGATAAAAAAAACAAGGCTTAACTATAAAATAAGTGCCCAAATTTTATTTTTTTTGTAATTGGTGCCTAAATAATATTTTTTGTTGAAATAGATGTCTAACGTTTCATATTGGTTCGTTTTGAAGTCGATCTGTTAAAAAATTGATCACCCAATTATAGCTTAACATGTGACTTTTATTTTTTATTCTTTATTTTTATTTTCAAAAAACAAACTGAAAAATGAAATAAATTAAAAATATCTCAAATTTACAAAAAAAATACAAAACAGTCCCAAAACCTTAAAATTCAAAAATTCCAAAATTATCGTCGTTACTGCTGCCGATAGTCTCGTCAGACCCCACTACTGCAGTCTCTAGAGGCCCCCAACCATTTCTCCCAACCTCCCATCGCTAGTAAATGGCAAGAGGTGTGCCAATCGAACGTCAAATGACGAACGCAAAAAAGTCCAACCGTTCGATGTCCGATTGGCACGTCTCTCGCTGGTTACTGACAATGGGTGGTTTAGGAAAATGGGCGAGGGCCTCCGGCGACAATAGTGGTGGAGTTCGAAGAGGTTATCAGCGACGACAACGTTAATTTTGGGATTTTTAGGTTTGGGGTTTTGGAGATTTTAACCTTTCATAGATTTTGAGAAGTTTTGGAATTTTTTAAAAATATTTTTCTTTTTTTGAAAAAATTAAAATAAAATAGACGTGTCAATTTCTGATTGGGTGATGGGTTTTTTAACGGTGTTACCTTAAAACAATAACGAAATGAAACTTTAAGCACCTATTTCAGCCAAAAAAATACTTTAGGCACCTATTGCAAACAAGATGTATAGTTTGGGCACCTATTTTACAGGTAAGCCAAAAATTAACTATTATACCAACAATTGTTGAGTGCAAGGCAAAACATATTACTCTGACATTGTTGAGAGGGATAGCCACGAATCTTGAATATAGACACCATAAAATGAACATGTATTTTACCAAAAAATTTAACTATTATATTTTAAAACTTTCATTTACTTATCTTTTAGGTAATTATTTTTCTAAAAATTTCTTTGAGTTGTTCTTTTACTTTAAAATTGTCTCTGACGATGAGTTTCATACTCCAACTGATTTTTAGTTTTTATGTTAGTTGTATATTAATAAAATTCTTCTCTTTTGATGAGAATTATTTGATTTTTTTAGTTTCGTTTTTTTTCTTTGCCATAAATCATTTCATATATTCCTTTTTGGTTATTTTTATTTGAATTTTTACAAGGTTGTTTATTTTTGTGACAATATCGTTTGATGTTATGACAATTTAACGTTCAAATAATAAGTATTATCAAACATTTCCAGTCACAATATAATTGATCTATTATTTTTTAATTCTTTTATAATAACTTGTTGATGTGCTAAAAATAATGCTTGCTTTATGATCAAAATATATCATTACTTAATTTTTTTAGAAGATTATACAAATTTTTTCTAAAAAATAATTTATATTTCTCATGTCTTTCACATCCTTTATTGTATTCATTTCTTACATATTAATTTTTTTAATATTTGTGGTGTTATTCTTTTGTAATAATAAAATCAAATATACTTTTCTTGTTAAAAAAATTAAATGTTAAATTGTGTCTCAGTAACAGTTTTTGAAGTGGTACGACGAATCGAGCAAATGAATTTGTTAAAAGAAATCTAGAAAGTTGATACCTTTAATCTGCAAATAGAATTAGAAACATCATTCGCAATCCAACTAGACCCATAATTCCCTTCACAAACAATAAATTTCAGCCAAACAAAATGTGCCTGGTTAGCAGTTACCACCATCATTGAAAGTGGCCGGATGAACTCCATTTACCACCTATGATTTCTCATCATCCACTAGGTGATGCCGGATAACTTGTCTCTGTTCGTCCAACTCGTAAAAGGCTTTAAATTCGGAGCTTGAAAAGAAGGCCTCCAAATTGCTGATCTCATACTCTTCAGCCTGAAACATAATAATGTGTTTTAAAAAAATCCAGGCATCAACCAACATTCATGGTCTATCTCAAGTGGTAATACCTTGGCTTGCAAATCTGCTACTTTCACATCCACATAGTTAAGCCTTGGAGCTGCTCCAGAAAGTATCTCTTCAAACCGCAATGCATTGTTCACAATCTCCCTTAGTAGTGCAAGCAGCAGTCCATGGTAGTCCTTCTTGAAGGTTATGTATTGCCTGAAGCTCTGCATTTCACATTTCAGATGCCATTTTAGCATTTTTTTTAAATGGTATTTATTTGCACCTTATGGACAAAGTGAAGCTCTGGTTATACCTTTCGTAGGGCTTTCTGTACCCCAAACTTCTGTGTTGAAATGAATGACTCAAGAAGGACCCGTATAGCCATGTCCACATCTTCTTCTGTGACATGCTGCCTAAGGTGCATTCTGGCATGTGCTTCAGACATCCTGATCATCGATTCTATATGCCTCACGGCTATAGGGACGCCTTGTCCACGCTACACAGACATTTAAGAAAAGCATTGAAGCAAAATTACATTGAGAATCACACAAATAAAAACAAGAAAACAAATCTTACAGATGATTCTTTTCGCAGATCAGCATAAACTTTAGTAAGCTTGGCCATATCCTTTTCATGGAACCTTGGGAATACATTCAACTTGGCATATGTTAAATATTTCCTCAGCAATTCTTGAGAAAGAATCTGCAATGCAAACATAAAAAACCATATTATGATTATTTGAAGGACAAGAACTGAAAAGTACAACCAGATAAGACAGCATAACAGAACAGTCACTATGAACCTTTGAATCAGCTAGTCCAGCAGAGGCTTGAGTCTCTTCTTGGGATTCACTGAAGGCTTTGTCATCCATATTAGCACCCTTGGGTTGTGACCTGAAGTGGCTGTCAACCACAAACTGTGCAAGCATTTCATCTGTTACAGGGTCAACAACATCCTGCATTTGAAACCAAGTTCTTTTTAATACTATTAAGATCTCTGATAATACGAGCTTTACAAAGCAAACTAAATATTAAGCAGAGGAGAATTACCTTAACAACACATAGGATGTCAAAACGAGAGACTATGGGATCTGTCAACTCTACATTTTGAGAAAAAGTTTTTGAGGAATCATATCTGCAAGCAAGCATATGTATTAGTTTTATGAACTGATATCTAAAAAGGAACAGACCAAACTTGGTACAAAACCAAATTAGGTAACCAAAAAATTTGAGCCTTTTAACCTAATTTTAGATGAATTTATTTTGAACCGGTTGAAATAGGAACTGAAAGTGCAATCGGTTCAACCACCGGTTTGGTTTTTTATTCCTCGGGAATAAGAAATACAAAGGAAATGAATCCGACAAGTGGATTTAAGAAATCAGTTGTTGGTAAACCAGATGGCCTACGTAAAATGTGGGTTAAGAAATCCAGTTGTTGGTGACGCAGATGGCCTATGTAAAAAGTGGTAAGCTCTAACCAATGAAGACACTAACCAAATCATCATCTCATATATAAACCATCTATACCTTCCACTAATTGGATTTGCAGCAGCAATAACCGAGCAACGAGCCTGGAGAGAAGTAACTATCCCAGCTTTTGATATGCTAATGCTTTGCTGTTCCATTGCTTCATGGATACTCACCCTGAATACACATGTTTCAATAACTTTACAGCTCAAGTAATACCCTAAAAGAAGTAAAGGTGGAAATGTGTTTACTGAAGTTATCTAAATTATAGTGCCAACATTTATGCTAGGCTTCACTTACCTGTCTTGATCATTCATTTTATCAAACTCATCAATAAGACAAACTCCTTTGTCAGCCAAAACAAGGGCTCCTCCTTCAAGGGTCCACTCCCTAGTTACTGGATCCTTGTGTACTGCTGCCGTCAGCCCCACAGCAGAAGCACCTTTGCCAGTGGTATAAACAGCTCTCTGCCCCGTCTTTTCAACATACCTTAAAATAAGATACTTAAAATTTTAAATGCATGTTCATGATATCTGATTCACACCAAAGAACTGAGAGAGATCATACTTAAGGAATTGTGATTTTGCTGTGCCTGGATCACCCAGAAGTAGTACATTTATGTCTCCACGGAGTCGGTGCTTCCCTTCTACATTTTTCTCCTGGCCTCCAAACATAGCAAGAGCTATTGCAGTTTTAATGTCTTCATGACCATAGATTGAAGGAGCAATGGACTTTATAATCTAAACAATGGGCCATCAAGTCAGAAAACCAAATGAGTGCACTCCAATATTTGTTACAAAAGAGCACTATTCAGATTAAAAGAAAAGTATTATGAATGACAAACCCTTTCTCCTATTTGTGGATCCTTGGCCAACCTCTCGATGTCTTCCTTATCTTCTTGAGTGAGTTTGTAGGCAGAAAAGAGATCTTGTTTCTTTGTAACATAGTTTGCCTCGATCACAGTGGCAAAAACAGGAAACCCGTTTTTAGTGTTCAATGACATATCAAAATTATTTGTGTAAATGCCTGTGACTTCCTGAAAAAGTGACATGGAATGCAAAACAAAAATTAGTGTTCCTCACAGTTGAAAGAAGTATGAATTATATATAGGAAGAGGATCCTACAATTTCTTCCCCGGGACGGGCACAATCAATTAGATCATTGAGCAATATTACTTCCTTGTATCTAGGAAGCCTTCCAGCAGGTACAGTCCCTGGGCTTTCCTGGAGTGTGAGCTTCTGGTAGTTCCTGTATACCGTCTGTACCAAGACGGGAGAACATATAATGAAAATCAAAACCTCAAATCATGACTATAATTAGACGTTGATTGAGACAAGAAACTTATAAAAACAAAACGACAACTAGGACTATGACTATGACTATCCAAACTTATTTGCAGTTTAACTGGAGCTGTTTTGATTCTTAATAACAAACAGAAGCTCAAAAACTTATAATCATTTCTTCTCTTAAAAAAATATAAGTCAACTACAGGTGCACGGGCAGAGAGCAAAAACTTAACCTGCTCAATGTTGACAGTGAAGGGCCCCTTTGATTGGCATTCAGGGCAGGAACCAACCTTAACCTCTGAATATGAATTTTGAAAGAATGGTCCCAAAATTGCTCCACACTTGTTGCAATCGTATTTTACCTGTTGCAACTGGGGAAAGACTCCAGAGCGTCTAGTCACAACACCCCCTATACGAACCATGGTGTTCAAATGGATTTGCCTGAAAACAACCAAATAGAAAGGTAAAACCGAAATATAGTAAAAGGAAAATTACCAAATGGTGATATAGTGAATATTCTATATCACCTAATATCCCGAATTTGATCATAAATTGGAAGGTTTGTAATGCGGACATATATCTTTTGGTGGATGTTTCTGTAGTTCGGATGCAAATCAAAAACCACCCTTTGGGCAACGTCTTCCATAACTTCTAGGACAGATTGTGGGGCATCAGCCAGCCAGATAGCAATATTAGGATGAACAGAAATGAACTGCTTGTAATCAATCTCCAAGCTGCACTTGTTAGCTGGAAAATGGAACAATTAACAGCACAAACAGAATATGAAATCACTGCTTTTAATATTTGATCAAACATATTCAACGATGAGTGTATGCTTTACCGGACACCATTTCATTTATGAGGCGCACATATTCGATGTCTCCATGTTGATTCTTTGGGTTCACATATGTCAGTATGAAATCCCTAAACTTCTTGAAGATGAAGCGACGCACTTCATCTCTAGTAACCCACTCTCTCAATGTTCCTTGGACACGGTACATCTCGAACTCGCCTTGATCATCGTCATCATCCTGAATACAATGAGGAAAGTTAGATGTAATCTGAAATGCCAGCATAATTGAAGTTGGGGAGAAGTCTGAACCTCATAAGGGTAATCATCAGTTCGGTCAGTCATGGGTACATCGTCCCTTGAATGGCCTTGTTGTGACCTTCCCGGTGAACTCTGCATCGCATCAGTGTCATCGTGGCTTCTCGGTGTGGTCGGAGGTATGAAATCGGCTCTCGGTCGCTTAGAAGGCCTATAATTGTCATCATCTGTGTCTGCAAGCATCATTTCAACTCCATATATCAACCGCTTCATGTACAAGTACAACAAAATTAAAAGGTTAAACCAGATTCGAAAGAAATGGTAAGCTATGGAGCAATTTACCGACCCTGGTCATGGAGAAGCTGAGGAAGCTTGCGATTGGAGAGGCGAGCATCACGGGTATCAAGCTCCAACTCGGCAGCCCTACGATCTTGCATGATTTGATCCAGATCTCTCTCATCCTCCATTGATTCATCCAACCCAACTGACTCGTACTGGTCGTGCGCGTCCATCCTCCTATAATCATCCATGAAATTATCGTTGTACAGATCTTCTCCATCGTCTTCCTCTTCGTCCACCACATCCACTTCGTCCCTGATTATCTCGGGATCCACCGCTGCCTCTTCCTCGTCCGATGAGTGGCTGCTGTCGGCGGGCAACTGATCAGTGTTAAATCCTGCAGATGTCGGCGATTCTGGCGTCGACGGGAATGGGTTCCCCGAATCTTCTCCAGCCATTGTTATCGTATTCTCTTTGCCCACTCAATCTAGCAGAAACAGAATCAGAAAAACATAAAGCTTTCTCTTAGGGCGCCCAAATAAATGACAAAACCCTTATCTTTTTGGCGCGATGTTTTGGCGGGAAAATGGTGTATCCTTTTTGGCGCGAAGTTTGGTGGGGGTGGCTTCTGAGTTCGGACCGATCCACATGCTTATTTTATTGTTTAAAAGTGGGTTAATTAACTCTTTAGTACAAGAATTAGATTTAATTTCTCAATGTTACACGTTTAATTTTTTTCATTCTCAATTTAATACATATTTTTTCACTGTTAATGAGTTTGTCCATTAAATCTATTGAACCAATGGAAAATTGACATGTGACATTTTATCAAAATTTTGATAAAAAGTTTATTTTTAATAAAAAAGATAAATTGCATATTAAATCTTAAAGGTATTTCTTTAAAAAATAGAATTTGAGAGTAATATCGAATGTAGTAACCCATTTTCATCCTGGGCCTTAGAGCCCATTACATATATTATATACAATCCAAATAAATGTACCCCATACCCAATAACCCAAAAAATCCAATTAAAATTCGGGCCCATATCTGACTCATTACTAAAAACCCTAATATCTTAAACCTAATTAGAAACCCTAGCTATTCTCACCAAGCTACCGTCGCCACTCATCCAAGCCGAGCCGCGCCACCGCTGGCACCGGCTCGTCCAAGCCGCTACCGACAACCCAAAAAAACCAAGATGATTATCACTCCACCGCCTTCAAAAAAAAGAAAAAGCAAAAGGTAAAACAATTTAAAAAACCTTTCGTTTTATTAAATCTAAGCAAATAAGAAGAGATTTAGGAAAAACGAACTTTAAATCCTTGTTCAAGACCAAAATCTGAGTATTTTAGTGTTCTTGCATGCACTCCGGCCACCACGGACGGTGGTCGTCGTCAGCGGCAAACGACGATCAACCAGGCGACGTTGTGGGCTCGGTCAAGTGAGGGGGGGGGAGTTGAGAGAGTTTGAGAAAGAGTTTAAAATTTTTTTTATTATCAATGGCCAAATGAATTCTTTGGGCCGAATTTAATACTTATATGCATCTCAAAACGGCGTCGTTTTGGGCGTCACTATTCTGGCCCAAAACGACGTCGTTTTGCCCTGTATTCGGATATGAGACCCGACCCGAGAGAGGATCCGCGCCCTTTTAAGTTAAATGAGATAATTATAGCCTTAGTCCCTCAACTTTCGGATCCTTCATCTTTTGCACTTTAATTTTCTTTTTCTTTCATTTTCGTCACTTTTACAGTTTTTTAGTCTTTTTATAGTTTAGTCATTGTTTTTTAATTTCTTTTTATTTTATTACCATATTACTATTATTATTATTATTATTATTATATGTTACATATTATTATTACTACTATTATTTTCATTTTGCTATACATATATACATATTTTATACTATTATTTTTATTATTACTATTTTTATTATTTATGTAATATTTATAATCTAACATATATATATGTATATATATCATGTACGTTGTTTTAATCAGATTTTGAATTAAAACCTTTTATTAGGGATTCTCGTGAAAAATGTACCTTGAACGTAAGAAGTGTCGCTTTCCGTTAATCTCTATCCCAAACTACCATTTTAAATTCTAAATTATAATTTTCAAAACAGGTTCCCTTTATCCGGAATCTAACAGAAATTATGCCCTGGGTGTAGGGGTGTAAATTCCTTTTCATACAAGAAACAATCTTTTAAATACGATAAAAGACCACAAATTTTAAATTAAATTCGAATTCTTAATTTCCATCGTTTAGACAATACGTAATCGACCAGGTACCAATTTTGGGCGTTGTGGGGCTACTTACCCTTCCCCACACGTAACTGACTCTCGAACTTATTTTTCTGTTTTCGCAGACCAAAACTCATTTGTTTTATTAAAATGACAAAAACATGTTTTATTAAAATAATCGGGTTTTCAAGTGATCCAATCTCACCTAAATTAAAAAGATTGGTGGTGACTCTATCTAAAATATTTTTCGTAAAAACGCGACAAGCACCACCGCGGGCGAGGCCGTTGTTACAGCTTAGCGACTCTGCTGGGGACTACCTTTTTTTAGAGTTGAGCCACCGGTCGATTACTTTTTGTCCTAATAAGTGGAAACTAAATTCAGTTTAATTTATTTCGTGATCCATTTTCTCTTTTTAAATTTATTATAAAAAATGTTTTTCTAAAGTTTTGTTTCCCTGGATTCGCATATCATGGGCTTCTGCACCCGAGCTCTGTCCCTTTTAATTGGAAGTGAGAAACTAATCCTTCATGAGGTACCGCCTCTGTGCAGGATAGTGGATCGCTTCTGGGATATACGTCCCATTGTCTTCGTGAGATTTTCGTCTCCGTCCAGACCTAGGGAAATATATCCCCCTGAATTGTGCTTACTAGCTTTAGTAGGATAGTAAGTACAATCCGGGTACTTTTGTTAGAACCAAACCACATGTAGTGAACTATAGAAGCCTACCTCGTTTAGAGCCATACCGAAACTCTGCCCGTTTAGATAATCACCCTATAGGTGCATAGCAAAGCCATGTCTATATTTTATTTATGAGAAACAAGCATGCGGGTAGATAGCATGATGGGGTAGGATTTAATTTTCTTTTCTGAAAACATGTCGGGTAGAAAAGTATGTTCTAAGGATATTTAATTTAGCTTTTATTCATTTTTTATTATTTATACTGGGAGTAACGTGTTTTTGTTTTGTTTTTTTATTTTCTTTGCCCTTGCATTGCATTATTTATTTTTAATATTAAAAAATATGTTGATGCAAGTTCAACTGTTATAAAGGATCTGCTATGGAGAACCGATTTCTTGATAGGGTGGAAGGAAACCTGGGCGTGCGGAGGTGGTCAGAGGAGACTCAGCACCAAAAAAAGGGGTAGTCTGCTAGAAGGCGTAAAGTCAGAGCTCTGGGATTTCACCAGTATTAGATCGACTCAGAATCAACAGCAAGAATTAAAAAAAATCTAGCACCAGCGGGATGAAGAAAACAAGCAGTTGTTCTATAGCAACTACAGTGATCTACCTTATTTGCTAGACGTCGGTATCGATAAAGTTTTGTTCCGAGCCCTTGTCCAGTTCTAGAATCCTGCCTACATTTGCTTTACTCTGAGAGATGCCGATTTGGTACCAACGATTGAATAATACAATGCTTTGATCTGTTGCCCAAAAATCCAGGTTGATAAAGCCTACTCAAGTCTCTTAATTCTCTAGCATTTCAGAAAAAAAAAAGTTGATCAAAATGATCGGCATGGACGAACAATGGGCTAAAGCCAAGATTAAAGAAAAAGGCGAAACCAAGTGCATATCTTGGGAATTCATACGAGACTTGATCCAAGTTCAAACCAAGCGAGAAAAATAGGTCGAAATGTTTGCCCTAGCCATCTATGATTTGGTTGTCTTTCCCAAATCATTAGGGTATATTGACGATGTTGTTATAGAACTGTTCGATCACCTTAACAAAGGGATTACCCCTGTTCCAGCAATTCTAGCTGAAACTTTCAGGTCTCTCAGTGCTTGTAGAAGAAGCGGCGTGGGGAGGTTCATCAGTTGTGCTCAGCTTTTGTTAGTATGGTTTCATAGTCACTTTTGGAAGTCGAAGAAAGTTTTTTATCGAGCATGCTTTGAAAATTACTCACCGTTAAAAGATCTGGTGTCCACACAAAGGCAGGAGAACATCTTTCATGACAAATGGATGGCTATTTTCCAAAACTTCCAAGAAAAAGACATTGTCTGGAAAGCACGATGGTTCTTCCCTGAGAGTATTATATACAAGTGCGAAAACTATAACTGGGTCCCTCTACTTGGAATCTGGGGTGGAACTGGATATGCTCCGTTACTAGTATCCAGGCAATACAGGTTGAGGCAGTTTATCCTGGCAACAAGAGGGGTGGCTACCTGCGAATTTTCATACAAGGGTAAAGACTACAAGAAAACTGTTTCCATGATCACTAAGGCATGGAAGCATATTTGCAAGATGGAGCCGTTTAATGAAAAACCCAGAGTTACGCCAGAGTATCAATGATGGAGAAGCATAAGAATTAATAACAATGCCTATTTACCAAATTTGGAAAATAATATACCGGTGGAGGAGCATTTGCAGGTCGACCCCTCAAAAATAGAAATCGCTAAGCATGATTTTGAAAAGAAGTACTTCGTGATGGAAATCAAGCTTTCAATGTTAGAAAACGAAAGGAACCAGTTAAAGTTCGGTATGCAGTCTCAAGAGCAAAAGATTGAAAGGCTGAAGAAAGGATAAAAGCAAAGCTGAAGAATATTTAAGCGATCTACGGGGTGATTACAAAAAGCTCAGTGCATCAGCAAAATATGTCGGTCTTGGAAAGACATCCGCCAAATGGAAACTTGAAATCTGAGAGGAAAATAAGCTAACTGATATTTGGGAAAGAAGGTTTAATGATGTTCAGACACCGTAAATAGCCATGCAGGAAGAATTATTTGGTAGCAGAACCGAGAATATAAATCTGAGAGGCTGAATTATTGAGCTAGAAGACTTCCTCCAGAGGCACCGTAACTAAGACTCCGTAGCTGAATTAAAAGCGAGTAGGAAGAAGAACAAGACTCTGACAAAACAAGTCGAGGAATTAGAAGTAGCATTGCAAACTTGCCAAGGGCAAATTAACAACTTTGAAGAAGTTCAAAGGTGCAATGATCGCCATTGGGAGGCACAACTGTAACAATCTCAAGATTAAGTCCAGGATAGAGACCATGTTATGACAGAAGCCCTCGTCCAAGTACGAGAGGTAGCAAAACACTTGCAGACTCTAGCCATTCAGGCCGATGTTTTGAGCTTGCAAACTGAGTCAAAATCCAATCGGGGCAAGAAGCTAGCATGGCTCTTTAGGAAGATCAAGACTCTGGGTGTTAAGGTTAAGCAGTATATGTGAAATAGGCCCATCTTATGTAAAGAAACTTGTTATAATACAAGTTTCCTTTTAAAAGTTGTACTGAAATCAACATCTTTTGTGTAAAATATGTTGTGGTACTAAAATAATACGTGTTTTGCAGGTGCATTATATTTTCTCATTTGCATTCGTATCGTGGTGCATCATATCACATCATTTTTACTACGATTTTAATTTTCTAAAGAATTATTATCGCAGTAATCCAGAGACATACAAAACCACAAATCCAACACCCTTACTTCACCAGAAGCAAAGGTAAAAGCATGAAAGAAAGATTGGAAAAAGTTAAGAAAGCATGTGAAGATATTAAGAAGGATATCGAGAACAAGTTAGAGAAAACGCAGCAGGAGACTCGAGCCCACATTTCGCAATCGCAAGAAGATTTGTTAGCAAAGATAGCTGAGATGTTGGTAGGAAGGGATTTTGAAAAAAAGAAATGAGTGGTTATAAATCCCAGTTCACTGATAGAAGACTCGGGTAATCCTCTCGGCAAGACCCATCTACTGGTAGAGACTCTCATAGCCAAGCCACAGGTTGGTCAGGCCGAATCTGTAACACCCTAACCAGTATTCTATATTCCTTACTAATTAGAGTATCACATAAAGAATATATACCAACGTATCACATTAATATTTATAAGAAAAATTATAAATTATCTATTTTACCATTTATCACGTAGAATCATATTTCAAATTTTTATCCTATCGAATAAAGTTCGATTTTAGGCAGCAACTTAACAGTTCTTATCTATGATATATAAGGAATATAACTGCCTAAAATAAAAATCTACCCGATTACTCTATTTAACATTTTCTAATCATTACCTGATTTTAAATATAATATAACTACTCATCATTCACTATAAACCTTAACTAGTTTATATGTTATCACAAACCATGTGTAAACTAGTATAAAACATATTAACTTTAACATATACATGCCATCTAGTATTATCAAAACACATTAAAATATTTTATTACTGATACCGTGATTATATTCTTGATAAGTAGGATGCCAGCTCCTTACTCCGGTTTCTGTTTTTTACCTACGCGTGAAAACCATTACACGCTAAGTATACACTTAGTGAGGCAATAATAATATTCAGTGCAATATAACATAACTATAACTAATAACTAACATGTAATAATATTCATGCATTTTGAATCACTAGATATGTATTACCATCATGTTAATCATATATCAACATAACATAAACCGAGTATAATTTTCTTACCAATATACTTGTCATAACTTTGAGAGTTTATAAACTATTTCACTTGGTTACCAATTATTTACCAATAAACCATAGCCCAAATATAAACCTATGAGGACCCTGGGTACTCGAGTCAAATATGCATCGAAGTGCTAATACACATAAGGTCATACCCACCATCCGCACATAAGGCTGTGCTAACCATCCGCACATAAGGTTGTACTAACCATTTACACTAAGTGTCATTTATTTACACTATAGTGCCCTTTATTTACACTATAGTGTTGAACCGAGTATGCAGCGTGCTGCTGGACTCTATGGTATGCCAACTATACCATGTCCCTCAATGACATACTTGGGCATATATTCTAAATTTATTTCATCCATGGCAATATAATGCAATATAACATAACTATAACTAATAACTAACATGTAATAATATTCATGCATTTTGAATCACTAGATATGTATTACCATCATGTTAATCATATATCAACATAACATAAACCGAGTATAATTTTCTTACCAATATACTTGTCATAACTTTAAGAGTTTATAAACTATTTCACCTGGTTACCAATTATTTACCAATAAACCATAGCCCAAATATAAACCTATGAGGACCCTGGGTACTCGAGTCAAATATGCATCGAAGTGCTAATACACATAAGGTCATACCCACCATCCGCACATAAGGCTGTGCTAACCATCCGCACATAAGGTTGTACTAACCATTTACACTAAGTGTCCTTTATTTACACTATATAGTGCCCTTTATTTACACTATAGTGCTGAACCGAGTATGCACATGTTCTGCCACCGCCTCGTTACCATCTCTACCACCTAAATCGGCCACGTTAAGCCTCCATCTGTCTCCCGCTTTTCCATATCACCCAAATTCGAGAGCCCTATATAAAGGGTTAAATCAAAAACAAAGGAAGATTAGAGAGATTAAAACAAAAAAAGATAAAAAGAGCAAAAAAGTAGATCGAACCAAAAAACAAGATCAAAAGGGAAACAAAACAAATTCAAAAAAAGAAGAAAAACAATTAAAAAACCTTTCGATTTTATTAGATCTAAGAAAATAAGAAGAGATTTAGGAAAAACGAATCTTAGATTCTTGTTCAAGACCAAAATTTGAGTCTTTTGGTGTTCTTGCATGCACTCCGGCCACCACGGATGGTGGTCGCCGTTGCTGATGAACTGCGTCACACGGCGGTCGACCAGGCGGCGATGGGGGGCTTGGCCGAGTGAGGGGGAGGGGAGATGAGAGAGTTTGAGAAAGAGTTTAAATTTTTTTTTTATTATCAATGGCCAAATCAATTTTTGGGCCGAATTTGATACTTATATGCATCTCAAAACGATGTTGTTTTGGGCGTCACTGTTTATGCCCAAAATGACGCCATTTTTGCCCCTATATTTGGATATGAGACCCGACCCGAGGGAAGATTCGCGCATTTTTAAGCTGAATGGAATAATTGCAGCCTTAGTCCCTCAACTTCCGTATCATTCATCTTTTGCACTTTAATTTTTTTTTCTTTCATTTTCGTCACATTTACAGTTTTTTAGTCTCTTTATATTTAGTCACTGTCTTTTAATTTCTTTTTATTTTATTACCATATTATTATTATTATTATTATTATTATTATTATAATATGTTACATATTATTACTACTACTAGTATTTTCATTTTTCTATACATATATACATATTTTATACTATTATTTTTATTATTACTATTGTTATTATTTACGTAATATTTATAATCTAATATATATATATATATGTATATATATCATGTACGCTGTTTTAATCGGATTTTGAATTAAAATCTTTTATTAAGGATTCTCATGAAAAATGTACCTCGAACGTAAGGGGTGCCGCTTTCCGTTAATCTCTATTGCAAAGTACCATTTTAAATTCTAAATTATAATTTTCAAAACATGTTCCCTTCATTCGGAATTTAACAGAAATTATCCCCGGGTGTAGGGGTGTAAATTCTTTTTCATACAAGAAACATTCTTTTAAATACGATAGGGCATTATAAATTTTAAATTAAATTCGAATTCTTAATTTCCATTGTTTAGACAATACGTAATCGATCAGGTGCCAATTTTGGGTGTTGTGGGGGTGCTCACCCTTCCCCACACGTAACTGACTCCCGAACTTATTTTTCTGGTTTTCGCAGACCAAAACTCGTTGTTTTAATAAAATGACAAAAATATATTTTATTAAAATAACCGGGTTTTCAGGTGATCCAATCTCACATAAATTAAAAAGATTGGTGGCGACTCTATCCAAAATATTTTTCGTAAAAATGGTTCAAGCACCACCGCGGGCGAGGCGTTGTTACATCTATATAATGGGATACACATGCAAACTATATTGTGATGAAATAACACGGGGGGAAATGAATAAAATATGTAACATTTCCATTCATAGTAAGTTAAACTGAATAATGTAATTTACATCAAGTATGATTTTATTACATATTAATGGTATACAAATTTAACATTAAGATTTTGTTTGGTACGAAGAATAAGAAAATAAAAAATGAATTAATCAAATAATTTTTTTTGAACAATAAACAATCGACATTCATTAACACAAACAGAAAATACAGATACACAAACAGAAAAATACAAGGGAGGAGAAGAGAAAAAACAAGGAATATAAACAAAAACACCAGACCGGAAACGTAACAGGAGTAGGGAAAAGAAGAATCACACAAACAAGAACAGACAAAGAAACAACAGGAAACAACAAAGAAAAGCATAAACAAAGGAACAAAAGGAAAACGCCCCACATCCCATAGAAAGGGAAAGACAGAAAAAGACGAGAAGGAAAGGAGAACACCAAGACACTTGTCGATTTTGAACCTGCATGACGATTTTGACGACGCAGAGAATACGGTTGAGAGTAAGCAATGCAACAAGATATACACTGGAGTCAACGCTTCAAGATGCAAACTTGCCCCAACCAACCACTCGTCTACAAACTTCAGCTTTCCTACACGGTCGACGACCCGAGCATAGCCTTGGACACCGAGAGAGAGACTCCGCAACCAAATAATCACTGGGTGATCGGATAAAATCGAATGTCGGAAGAAAAAGGAAAAAAACAAAAAGAGAAAAAGAAAAGGGGAAGAAAAAAAAAGAAAAATGAACTAGGGTCAAGAGCGGCGCCACCCAAAAAACCAGATGAGCGACTAGAATTTTAGAGAGAAGTTAGAGAAAATATAGAGAGAAGCTAATTACAATCGTGTCTTAATTAATCAAATAATTAAAATTGAAAGTAAATAAGTGATTATATATCTTAAAATTTGATTAAGTAAAGACCCAAAACAGTCCACAAATGAATCGATAAAAATATAAAAGTAACTTATGTTAAAAAGTAGCGTGCTCCAAATTAATTGAAAGGCAAAAGTATTAAAATTTAGAAATAAACCATTTATTATGTAAAAAAAGAGAAATAAACCATTTATATCTAAGTTCACTCTTCTTTTTTCTCTATCGATCGTAAATTTTTTTCTTTTAATTTTACCGACGTTGATTTGTTATTTTTCTTTAGTTTTTAATCTAATTTTAATAAAAAATTATTTTATTTGATTTCTTTCCTTTCACATATTTTGCCCATGTTCATTTGCCTTTCTGGCACATTTTAACTTTGCTCTTGTGGCACGCTTTACTCTACTCTTATGGCACGTTGTTCGCCTACCTCTACGATAGACTTACGATCGTGTAGAGATTCTCACGTTGCTCGTATCTGATTTGTGATTGTCGGTGGTCTTTCAGTGGTTAAATTTTCTTTTTGTGGTTGTTTGTCGATGTGTTCATATATGTTTTGCGTAGTAATCTATAAGTTTACTTTGGTTCGCTCGCCGTTCATTCACCATCTCTAAAGCGTATAGTTGGATAGAGACAATGGAGTATTGTTGATAATTACTGGGTTACTATGGACGATAACGTCATATTTAAAAGAAGGCTTCGATGGTTATTGCGTCTTTGAGTTTTTTTTTAATTTTATTTTATGTTTGAGCTTTTTTGTGGACATAATACTCAAATTTCTCTATTTGATTGATTGCATTGTTAAAATGGTACATCTTTTTGTTTTAATAAAATTCAGTCATTTCAAGATTTAAAAGTATTAAATTTTGGATGGAGTTAATTTTCACAAAATCATTTTATGATTATATTTTAGATATGGGTCGTTTTGAATTCTAATAGTATTATATCACAAGAAAAAATCATTGGTTAATATTTATATTTTCAAGATAAATTTTGAGATTCGAATCCATATAAGATGCTATAGCATGAGCATCATTTGTTACAAATATAACAATCTGAGACGATAAAAAGGAAAAAAATGTTATTAATTAATCGGATTACAACAGTAAGGAAAAACAAACTATTGGTTCAATCGAAAAATAGGAGGAAACGTGTTGAGGCCTGCAGCTACGCATTTTCTTTAAGACAGATTTCGGCCACTCTGAAGTGCCTGAGTTCGTCGGTCGTCTGTCTCCCAAGATACAACAACGTGATGATCAGCTACAGTAGCACGACTGTAGAGATCACGAACTTTGCTCTTGACTTTGCCCACCACCGAAAACACCAGAGGGGAAGAAAAGATTTCGAGTTGTGTTGCAACCTTGAAGGTTGGCACAATATTTATAGGGGATTCAAGGAGGAAAATCATGAAAACAAAATATTTCGAATTAATGGTCATTATTTTTGTGTCCAATTCAATTAGGAAATTATCAATTAATACCATGTTTAAACATATATATTTTTGTGAATTGCAGTTATTATCTCTTTAATATTCGAATTTAAGGGAACCATAAATTATCTTTTTAAATTCAAAATATTTGAAAAGATACGTCTTTTTAAGGAAAATTTTACTTCAAAGTGGGTAAAATATCCGTATGCCCACGGAGGACTCGACCGGTCTGGACATTCGCATCGCTCATGTCGTGGGGGTGCGCCCCAAGACGAATGGGTTCGACAAGCTTCGATTCATACCCCCTTATGCCTGCGCGCGAGACACAGTTTCAACCCAAGTCATTAAATGACTAGCAAGTGGGTTGGTGTATATAAACATTTCTCATGCTTTTTATCCAACCAATGTGAGATAAGAGTTTTCTATTTTTCCTTACACAATTCATAAGTACTTTACTTTGAGCATCAATTTCTCATTCACCACTCAATCGTTTTGAGCATATGAGATACCGTTGTAATGGTCGAATGGAGTAGAATATGAACCAATAAATTCATTATTCGAATCTCCAACTTTACCCATAGAAAATATGGTTCAAAATTACCAATTTATCACATTTTTCCAACATCCTTAGCTACTCGGCCAATTAGTAGATCTCTAGAAGCTAGTACTTTAATAAATTGTATTATATAAATTTGACACATTTATGTATTAATAATATTTTAGCTAATTTTAAATTTTACTTTTTATTCGGCAATTGAATTAAAATTTATCAAAACTTTTTAGGAGAATTTGTCTATTGTTTAAAGATATTTTTTTTACTACGAGATAATTTGATATTATTTTTAAAAAATGGGAAGAAAAATACTTTTACTGTTTGTTTTGGGCTCGAAATTGATTAACTGAATCGCCAAGAGGGTTAAAAACACTTCCCGAATGAATTGACTAAATTCAAAAATAGTGGACAATATTGCACGAGAATTTTAGAGTGGTTCGACTACTCAATCGAGTCTACATCCACTATCTTAGCATACCACTAAGGATTTTCCAATTCACTACTACGAATTCTTCCTTTTGAGGCCAAAGGGATAACCTTACAACCCTATCTTTTCAATGGCTTAGATAGAACCACTCTAGTTTTTCCTTAGGCTAAACTAGAACATCTCCCTTTTATAAGGTAATTTGTGTCAACAATGAAAACCTCACAAGGTGGGTGTTTACAAGAATTAAGCTCACAAGCATGTAAAGAACAAAACAATGAAAAACACTCTCTATACAATATATACAAGAGAAATGAAGAATAAAATACTTAAATGATATTTCTCTTGATCATGAAGCTTGGATATGTTCTTCTCTCCTTCAAGTGTCCATGTGGTGTTTATATAGTGTAGAATGAGTTTATAGCCGTTACCTACAAAAAATTTCAGCATTTATAACTAAAGGGATCGTTTTTTTTTTCAAAAAATATGACTGTTACAACAAAGGGATCGATCCTTTTGCACTTGGTGGCTGGAATAAAAAGATTAAGGCATTCGTCCACAAAGGGATCGATTCCTTTATCTAGGGGATCGGTTCTTTTTGCCTTGAGGTCTAGAAATGACCCTTTTAAAGCGCAAAAACGAATCATAATGATTATGAGAAAGTTAAATTGGAAAATATTTGAAACAAAATTTTCAAGACTGTTTGGACTTTGAATTGTTTTTAAAATATTTGAACAAGTCCAAAACATTTTTCACTTAACTTGTTATATCAAAATATTAGTTCAACAGTTTGGTTGATATTATTATTTTTTTAAACAAAAAATTGTGATATAAATGAGGAATAATTGATAGCTTTACTTAAAATACTTTTTTTTACAAAAGGCAAAAAGCTAGAAATTTCAGTTTTTGAATATGAGTAAGTATTCGATCGAGTAAAAAATTTGAATTAGTTGACTTGACAAGTGTTATTTTACACCTCAAACTTTATTGGAAAATTTTCAAGTCGAGTTTATGAAATTTGAGCCAACTTGTTTGATTTTTTGTTCAAATTGAATTGTAAATATTTATAATGTTATGATACTAATTAGTTATAATTTAAACGATTTTCTATAACCGTATACAATATACATATATATTTGTTCATATGCAAGAACATATATTAGACAAAGTTAATAGACTCGACTCGAACTTGAAAAACTATATACTAATTACTAAAAACTCTAGTTATTCAAGTCTCAATTTATAACTCAAAATTCACTTAAAAATTTTTCGATTCGAGTTTATAAAACTATGATTTGAGTCAAATTCAATCAATTTTTTCGTGTCGAGGTCGAATCGAGTCAAAAATTCGTTTTTTTCTAATTAAATAATAGTCAAATTCTATTCCCTACTTTGAAAATACTTTTAAACCCAAATATAAAATTACTTTAAAAGCTAAGAAGCTACTCATTATACGTTACTTCTAATCGTAAAAGTGTTTATAAACACTTTTGAAAAATAATACAAAATATAAGAAAATATCTCATGCAACGACAGAGAAAACTTTTTGTTTCAACAAGTGTTCTAATTTTAGTATTAAATTTAGGTTATTACCGGCTGCTTTTTTATTTTTAACACAATTAATAATTTTTAACACAATTAATAATTTTTTTGACACGTGTCGCAATAGAATAATGTCACTTGTCATTTTTAGAAATTTTAAAATTTTAATTTTTAAAAAAAATATATAAAAATCAGAAAAATTCTAAAAAAACATAAAAAAATCTGGAAAATTTTAAAAATATAAAAATATTTTTTATTTTCAAAATGTATTAAAAATAATAAATAATAATTTTTCAAATGATTAAAATATTTTAAAATTTTAATATATTAAATATTATTATAAAATTATAAATTAAACTGAAAAAAATAAAACAATAAAAGTTATTTTGATTTTTCAAATATAAAACAATAAAATTTATTTAAAAAATATAAAAAATAAAAGTTATTTTAAAACCCAAAATAAACTTTATTGTTTTATACTTTTTTCCAATTTATTTTTATAATTGTATAGTTATATTGAATATTTTTAATTTTTTAAAAATATTTTAATCTTTTGAAAATTTATTATTTATTTTTTAAATAAATTTTGAATTTTTTTTTATTTTAAAATGATTTTTAGAATTTTTCAAAATTTTCAAAATTTTTAAATTTTTTCCTAATTTTATATATGTTTTAAAAATTAAAATTTAAAAATTTGTAGAAATGACAAGTGACATTACCCTGTTGCAACACGTGCCAAAATGTTTTTAAAAAAAACCGTTAAAGTTAACGGTCAACGTTGGTCAAATGGCGAAATTGAATTTTTCTTGAGTTTAAAAACTTAACTGAGTGTAAAAAATTTTAAAGACTTAATTAATTTTTTTACAAAAATTTAGGGGCTTAGTTTTAAAAAGCGCGCCTAAGACGTTAGGTGCAGCTAGGCAACGAAAGAAACATCTCATAAGGCTAAGGTGAGACGACATATGGAGGACGACAGCAGACGCCGCCTTTAACGCTTTTTCATGGGTGAGAAACGTTGCGCCTTTAGGGCTTTGGGGTGTTTCTTTTGAGTTAAAGAACAAAAAATTTGTGTTGGCATGCTGAGTGTTTCTTTTGAGTTGAAGAAGAAAATGATGAAATGTGTTGGTTTATTTTTGGAGAATGAATTGGCATTTTATTTTTTAAAAATTTATTTTACTTTCCTTTTACGTCATTTATTTGTCTTGTTATTTATTTTGTTTTGAATCTTGTGTTGGTGGATGGCTAGCCTGGTTTTTAAGGTTGTCAGATGCTTTACTATTTTAATTTTTTCCCCTTCGTATTTATAAAATTAAAAAAACTTATATCAGCTATTTGTTCAAAACAAATTAGAATTTTTTATTATCTTTTTATTTTCCCAATAACTTATTCTAGACCTAGAAGTTTAATTTTAATATTAATTTTGATATAAATTGATATAATAAAATAAGATTTATTTTTTAAATACTTACTAATTTAAATAAAATATTAAAATTATATATTAAAATAGTATAAATTTATAATATTTTAACATATATTTTAATAGTTTTAAAATTTACATCTAATTGAAATATTTTAATATTTTAGCATTTATAATATAATTTATTATTATCAGGTTTTTAAGTACAAAATATGTTATAGGGTTAATTTATTAATTTTTAAGATAAAAGTGTACCTCACCTACGAAAGGCGAGCGCCTTCCATTAGCGCCTCGACTCCAAAAACTTTTTTGCGCCTTAGAAAACCTAGCGCCCTTTAAAACTAAGGTGATTGCTCTAACCAATTAAACAACACGCTTTATCATTTTTTTCATGTCATCATTTTTATAGACAAATTTTATTGGCTAAAAGGGTTATTTTGCCCCCAAGTTAAACCCAAATTAACAATGTTGCCCTTCGCGCAAAAACGCGTTCAATTAGGTCCTTCAGTTCGCACATTGCGGCAAATTAGCCCCTTGACTAACGTTGACCGACAGAACCATTAACTGCTACATAAGTGACCGTTAACTACATGCCACGTCACGTCTGACATGTCAAAAATACTGATGTGGCATTATTTTTTAAAAAAATAACTTTTTCATATTTATTTTTATATTAAATTTTAACCAATCAGATGATGACACGTGGCATCATTTGATTGGTTTTAGCGTAAAAATTTAAAATAATCCATGAATTGAAGAGGCTGGGGATCGAACCCAGGTCTAGTGGTGAAGAAGCCATGCTGTTTTAATGAGATTATATAAAACATTTGGTGTTTATTAACAAGGTTAAGAGGTTGGTCTGGTGATGAAGCGTTAAGCTTTCCCCCACTAGACTTGGGTTTGATTCCCGGCCTCTCCAATTCATGGATTATTTTAAATCTTTATTCTAAAACCAATCAAATGATGCCACATGTCATCATCTGATTGATTAAAATTTAATATAAAAATAAATATGAAAAGGTTATTTTTTAAAAAAAAATTAATGCCACGTCAGTATTTTTGACACGTCAGCCGTGACGTGGCATGTAGTTAACGGTCACGTATGTAACAGTTAACGGTTCTGTCGGTCAACATTAGTCAAGGGGTTAATTTGCTGCAATGTGCAAACTGAAGGACCTAATTGAACGCGTTTTCGCGCGATGGGCAACATTGCTAATTTGGGTTAAACTCGGGGGCAAAATAACCCATATAGCCAATTTTATTTTATTTTTATAGTTTTACATCAATGCGATTGTGACTCTCATACACCCTAGCCGGTCTACCTCCCTCAGGTTGGATAGCAACGGTATGAGCTACAATCTTCTTCCCACTATCTCTGCGTTGAAATGGCCCACGGCCACGACCACAGCTTCTCTGTGGAGCAACTACAGGTGCAGCACCCTGCCCACCTCCAACCAACAAAGGACAATCACGTCTCAAATGGTCGCCAGACCCACAACTCCAACAAACATTGGCCACAACAGTCGCATGTGCCTTCCCTGGCCAAATGTAGGCAATCTTGCCTCAACTGATCACGCGATCCACAAGCCCAACATGTATTATGCGGAGCCCTAACTTGGGTACTCTGCCCCTGTGTTCCATGCCCAACAACACCTCGACCACGCCTCGGCTCAGGGCGATACCTCCCATCACGGTGTCTCTTGGCCTGACCACCGCCAAAACTGAAATCTTCCACTCTCTTACCAGAACTAAAGCCTCATACCCCAGAACTCAAACCAAGGTTCTGCTCAATGTCCTTGGCTCGCGTAACCAGTACATCAAAATCGGTATATTCAATAGCAATCATGTATGTCTTAACCTCCTACACAAGCCCATAGCAGAAACAATCACATCACTGACACACGTCAGGGACTAACTCAGGTGCATACGGCTCATCCTCACAAACTGCACCTCATACTCAAAAATATACATACTGCCCTGTACAAGAGCCATAAACTCTCTCTCATTATCGTTCTGATACCGAACTCCTAGGTACTTATTCTGAAAAGCACCACAAAAGAACTCTTAAGTTACATCTTCGGTTACCATCCCGGATATCGTGGTAGTCCACCATGTATAAGCATCTCCCTGTAATAAGGACACATCACATCCCAACTTACAAGCGTCTCTATACTAGCAAACCAATCCTCAGAAGCTTCTGGTGCTGAACCACGAAACTCAACTCCGCCCAAACTGCGAAGACGGTCTAATGGCAAACCCGTCTGCCCAACAACTGGTGTCGGCATATGAACACCCGTAACTGCTGCCTAGAACACACCAATCATGGCCTGAATCAGAGGTGCCATGTCACCCATCCCTGGCCCAGCTGGCACAGGTGGTACTTGGTCCACATTCACATATAGATTAGGTGGGGGTGGCGTTAACCTCTCAAGAGGTACAATATCCTCCTCGTTTCTCTACCCAACAGTAGCAGCTATCGTACCAGATCGCAACTCTCTCATGGTCTTATTGTGCTAACAATATATCTAAGGCGTGATAATAATTTCAAAACAAAATAGTTATGAAAATAGTTATGCCAGCTTCAAGCGAGGATTCAAGACTTCCATTTCAAAATCATAACATTTCAGACTATAATAATAAGACAATGGGTTTTCCAAATTTCCCCCCAACATAGCATAAAGCAATCATCGTGCATATTACAATCACCGTGCATCACAAACAACGGATTACAAATCACGACAACATTACAACAATCAAACCAACTCCCAAATATCGTAAACCTGGCTCTGATACCACCAAATGTAACCCCCTCGACCCGGCCTAGCCACAAGACCGAATAAAGCGAGCTACATTAGGTTTACCGAAGTAAACCGTGAAGATGAAACTCAAAACACATCTATTTTTTCTTTTATCTTGTCTAGATGAACAATTATTATCCTACATGTACATATTGATCATAGGTGAAAACTTAACTCAATCGGGCATCAAATTGACATCCAATTGAACACAATTGCAATTTAGTGACCAAATTACAATTTCGGAAGACTAAAGAGACTTAGCTCATTTTTATGTTACCAACATTTAATTAAACAGGTTTCATGCTTACATGTCAAAAATCAGCTCAAGAAGGTCATTCATACTCATTCAATCGCATCCACAACATTCAGGGACTAAAATGTAAGAAACCAAACTTTAGAATATATCAAATAACTAAATTAACTACCACTGTATCGGTACAGGCAAGGGGTGTATCGATACACCTTCATTAATTCAAACTCCAAAATTTCAGTAGCCAAAACTCATTCCGATATGCCCTCGCGTATCAAAACGTCTTTCATAAAAACACTGTGTCGTATCAAAACAACTCATCGCGTGCCGAAACGCTGGCCAAATTTGCCTAAGCTCGTACCAAAACATTTGCCCACGTACCGGTACGCTAAGCCTAAAATGGCATACTCGTATCGAAATAGCGACACCCATACCGGTACGCCTGGACCTGTAATTTCCATTTTTGCTGGTTTAACATGCTTTCGAACATACCAAAATACCCTAGCATGCTTCTAACATACATCCAACATATTCAAGGGTCAAACCACATCAAAACAACCCAGTTCCAACATCAATTCATGGAAACATACTTCAAATGTATATATGGAGGCATGCTTCCTAAAAACCAAAGCAAGCATAACATGAAATCTCAAACCATCACCACAACCAACCAAAAATGGCCTTTTACAGCCCAATAGCAGTAAAACAAACTTGCTCAAACAGGGAGTTTAGCAAAATATCTCCTAAAACAACAACAGAACCCCCATTGCCCTTATTACTTATAGCCTAATCCAAAAACATACTTTTGGTACCAAGTCTTTTTGCGATCCCTTGCTTCTCGCTGCCTTCCAAGCCTTTAATTCTCTGCATTGATGGACAAAGAGAGCGTAACAATACTAGGCTTAGTGAGGAGTACCCAAAAACAACACACCATCAATGCATTAAAACCATTTCCTTACAACACATTGAAATCCCATTTTAATCATCTTTTAAACATCATTTAAAACATTATTATGCCTTAAAAACCATGCACTTAACATCTTTAAAAACCACATATTAAACCATGTGCAACATGTGTCATTAACCAATAGCAAATCTCATTGCTAAACCTCAATTTAAGCCTTCCCATGCATAACAACCATATGCAAAGCTTAAAGAGTAAACATGTATAAATCACCTTATACAACATAAACCTTTCAATGATACATTAACAATTATATTGGCTTACAAGTGATCATAACCAAGTTCCTTTATCAAAATAGTTCATTGGATACACGGATTCAAACAAGTGTCCTCACAACACTTCAAGCCATCTCAACCGAAATAGCGATACAATCACAATCGCAGTACATTACCAACCGAGTATAATTTTCAACTCACGAGGACACCAACCTAATCATCGATTAGATGCTTAATCCACTAACAGGAGTTTACAGTACCATATAACTCCTCGACCGTTAGGTTACTTGGATGGAGTTTTCGGTACACTAAATCAAAACCCCTCAACATCCAAGGCGACTTATTATAGTGCACTATCAATCCTATGGCCGGCCAACTATATCCGGTAACACTTTTTAAAACCACGTCACTTGCCAATATAATTCGCCATTTACCATTTACCTCACTATTTTTTTTACAAGCATTAAACCAAACCATTTTCCAAGCAATAACACATGCTTAAAACTCAAGTATAAACCATATACTTACATGGATCACTTACCAAGTGCATCCATCATCATTTCAAGATCAAAAATAGTATCGCACATACTTTAAAACATGCTTAAATAGTAGGTACAATGTAAATCAAACAAGTACATAAAACCATTTCATAAAAGCACTACCGAGAGAGAAAACCACATCATACTTACTTTCGAGTTTAAACCAGTGTTTCAAGCTAAATTTAAACTCCCATAAACCACCTTTAAATCTTTTCAAAGCTTAAATCCACGTTCTCACTCACCGATACACGAAACCTAAATTCCGACACGAAACCAAGCGTCCAAAGCCTCCAAAGCTTCACCGATCACTTCCGGATTGACCTCACAATCCTTTTACAATTATTCAAGCACAACAACCGAAATCATCATCTAACTCTTTCCAAACACAACCCATCCACAATCTATCAATCTAACACTTCATTCAACATCTAATAACATCTGAAAACAGGATTAATTCATCCATATACTTCCAACAGATACACAGCCACCACAACTCCACAAAAACACCAATCTAACAACCTAATAATCAAGGATTCAAGGAGTTTCAGGATTGCCATGTTAAAAACAACTTATCAACATTATAAATTATCCAAAATATGTTTAAAATCAATCCTCAACACTGGAAAATAGATCCAATACGAATCTCCCATAATTTCACCAATTAAACCTAATTAAATCAATAATTCATTATAAAAACATAAAATCAGATTATAAATCATAAATCAATGATCAAATACTTGGGAATATCAATAAAGAACCATCAATATAGGAGAAGAACGAACCTTACCTCTATTGTGTGATTTCTCCGTCAATTGATTGATTAAAGCTAGAAAAACACAAGATTTCAATGAGGTTTAGTAAATCAAAGGTCAAGAAGCAATTACAAATCAAGAATCCAAGTAAAAAGATCTCTCACCTCTGGATTTTGATGAAAACAAGAGTGTTTGGCAGAAAAAAAGTGGAGAGAAAAGTTGAGAGAAAAGTTTACGTCAAATTTCTTTAAAACCAATAACAAACTTTTTATTATCAAAATCCCTTTTAATTACCTTTTAAAACACATGTTAAAAATTCTTAATTGAAGGAAGAAACCACCAGCAAAAACTTGGTAAAATAGCTCCTTAAGGATTCTAAGAATTTGATCATTTACAATTTAGTCACCTTTAAAAATAGTTTCCAAAAATTATATTTTAGTCACTAACCAAAATGCCACCATTCCGAATCCTTTTTTCCAAAATTAATTTCACCAATATTTTTCATATATTAAAATATAATTTTTAACCATTTTTCATATTTTTATCTTTCACAAAAATATCTACACCCGAATTTGACTCGAATCCCTAACCAGGTCCACCGGACCGTCTAACAAGCCTCAAAACCGCTAGGCCCAAAACTGGGGCATTACAACTCCCCCCCACTTAAGAAATTTTGTCCTTCAAATTTACCTGGAGGAAACAAATGCAAAAAACTGTTCTAACATGTCCGTCTTGCGTCCTCACGTGGCCTCCTCAACTCCGTGGTGCCTCCACAACACCTTAACAAGCTCAACCGTCTTGCTACGCAGAACTTTACTGCATATGTCAAGAATCTCTATCGGTTCCTCATCATAAGATAGACTTGGCCTTAACTCTATATCCTTCACCGACATAACATGCAATGGATCCGACCGATACCTCCGCAACATCGAAACATGAAACACATCATGAATCCTCTCCGACTCAAGAGGTAACCTCAAACGATAAGCAATAGGACCCACACACTCAACCACCTCGTATGGTCCAATAAACCTTGGGCTAAGCTTTCCTTTCCGCCTAGAACGCATCACCTTTTTCTAAGGCGGTAACTTTAAAAATACTCGATCACCAACAACATATTCTATATCCCTACGCTTCAAATTCGCGTAGGATTTCTGACGATCCGAAGCTGCTCTCAAGTGCTCACATACCAACTTCACATTTTTATTGGTGTCCTTCAACACATTAGGCATGGAAACATGTTTTTTCGCAACTTCAGCCCAACACAACGGTGTACGACACTTCCTACCATACAACGCCTCGTATGGTGCCTTCTTTATACTAGCCTGATAACTGTTATTATAGGCAAACTCCACCAAAGGCAAATGCTTTTCCCATATTCCTTGGAACTCAATAATACAACACCTCAACATATCCTCCAAGACCTGTATTACACGCTCCGACTGACCATCCATATGAGGATGATAAGAAATACTGAAATTCAGCCGTGTTCCAAGAGCACGATGCAAACACACCCAAAACCTTGCTTTAAAACGTGAATCTCTATTCGAAACTATAGAATTGGGCACCCCGTGCAAACACACACTTCGTAAACCGATCGACAGTCACCCAAATGGAATCATTTTTCAGTCGGTGTCAAAGTTAACCCAGACACAAAATTCATGGTGATTCTTTCCCATTTCCATTTTGGTATCCTCAACGGTTGCAACAACCCGGAAGGAAACTGATGCTCAGCTTTCATTCGCTGACATACCATACATCGAGCAACAAAATCGGCCACTTCTTTCTTCAAGCTAACCCAATAGTACTCATCCTTCAAACCTCGATACATCTTAGTACTACCGTGATGCATAGCAAAAGGACAAGCATGCACTTCAGTCAAAATGGTATGCCTCAACTCCTCATCTTCGGGCACCACAACTCGACCTTTAAAACACAACACTTCATCATCATTAAATAAAAATCTGTAGGATTCCTATCCATGATATCCTTCACATGCGGTACCAAACTTTCATCATGCGGTTGTTTCTCCTTAATCAACTGCAACAAGAACAGTTTCACTTGCAACTCAGCTAACAACCCACTGTCGTAAGTCACACTTAACTGAGAAAATATAGCTCTTAACTCCACAGCAGCTTTCCTACTCAAAGCATCAGCTACAACATTAGCTTTCCCCGGGTGATACTCGATAGACATATCAAAATCTTTAAGCAACTCCAACCATCTTTGTTGCCTAAGATTTAACTCATTCTGCGACATTAGATACTTCAAACTCTTATGATCCTTATAAACCACACACTTCTTATCGTAAAGGTAATACCTCGAGATTTTCAAGGCAAACATGACTGCGGCAAGCTTAAGATCATGAGTAGGGTAATTACGTTTATACGCCTTCAACTGTCTAGATGAATATGCAACTACCTTACCCTCATGTATTAACATGCAACCAAGCCCAACATAGGATGCATCACTATAAAACGAACTCTTTTCCTAATTCAGGCTGAACCAAGACCGGAGCTCGCATCAAAGTATTCTTCAACCTTTCAAAAGCCCGCTCCCTATCTTCTGACCACTCAAAGCGAACATTCTTTTGCAACAACTTGGTCAACGAAGTAGCTATACTGGAAAATCCTTTCAACAAACCAACGGTAATAACCAACCAAACCAAGGAAACTCTGAACTTCTATCATAGATTAAGGAATCTTCCAACTCATCACAGCCTCAATCTTGTGCGGATCAACACGAATTCCCTCAGCCGACACAACATGCCCAAGAAAAACAACCTCCTTAAGCCAAAACTTACATTTGCTTAACTTGGCATATAACTGATTAGCCAACAACATATGAAGCACAATCCGCAAATGTCTATCATGATCCTCCTCGGTACAAGAGTACACAAGGATATCATCGATAAACATGACAACAACTGATCTAAAAACTCATGGAACACCCGATTCATCATGTCCATAAAAGCAGTCGGTACATTGGTCAAACTAAATGATATCACCAAAAACTCATAATGCTCGTACCTCGTACAAAAATCTATCTTGGGTACATCTACATTTTTCACCTTGAACTGATAGTACCCAAGCTTCAAATCTATATTAGAGAAAACCAACGAACCCCTGAACTGATCAAACATGTCATCTATCTGCGGCAAAAGATACTTGTTCTTTATCGTCAACTTGTTTAGTTGCCGATAATCTATACACATCCGCAATATACCATATTTCTTCTTCACAAACAACACTAGGGGTGTGCATAATTAACCGTAACCGTTAACCGGTATAACTGTTACATTTTACTGGTTAATTAACCGAACCGTTAAAGTTAAACGGTTTCGGTTAACCGAACTGTTAAAAATAATGGTTATGGTTACGAATTTTAACTAATGGTTAACCTATAGGTTAACCGTTATTAAATTATTTATATATAAATATTTAAAATATAAAATAACTTTCTAAAAATTAACTCACAGATACAAATATAAATGTCCTTTTTTTAATTAAGGCGTAAGTGATTAGAATATCTTTATTTAAGTATTTTTATGAATATTTTAATATAATATTTATAAAAAAGATAATTATATTATTCTCCAAAAATAGTGAAAATATGAGAAAATTTGTAATAGGTTACAAGTTAACCTATAATCGAACCGTCGGTTAACCGTCAACGGTTAACTGTTTCTTAATGGTTAGGTTACGGTTAGCAAAATTCAAAAACCGCTATAACGGTTAACCGACTGTTTAGGCTAAACGGTACAGTTAACCTACCATAAACACCCCTAAACAACACCGGTAAACCCTACGGTGAAATACTAGGTCTAATGAAACCTCGATCAAGCAACTCATGCAGTTGCATTTTCAACTCCTTCGGGGCTATGTGATACGGAGAAATAGACACTGGTGTCGTATCTGCAAAGATCTCAATGCCAAACTCCACCTCACGATCAGGTGGCAACCGCGGTAACTCTTTCGAAAAATACTCGAAAACTCGCATACCGTGCGAATATCCTGCACCCTTAACTCCTTCGAACCAGGATTCATAACATAGGCCAAGAAAGCCTGACATTCGAAATCCAACAGCCGTTTCGCTTCCAAAGCTGAAATAGCATTAGACATGAACTTAGCGTTCTCACCAACAACCACCACCTCAAAATCATTAGGAAACTTCAGGGATATCTGTTTGGTCTCAAAATCTACCATACCTTATGCTCGGTCAACCAATCCGTACCCAAAATTACATCAAAACCATAGAATGGCAACTCTATCAAATTCACGGTAAACACTTGTCCCTGAACAATCAACGGACATCTACGATACAACTTCCTAACCACAACTGTCTCCCCAAGAGAACTAGTCACTCTAACACCCACATTAAGAATTTCAATAGGTATATCAAGCAATTGTGTATGCTCACTCAAGATGTATGAATTGGTACAACCAGAATCAACCAACGAATACAACGACAAAGACTATAAAAAGAAAGTACCTGCAATCACATTGATGTCATTGCGACCCTCACGATGCGCATTCACCCTGGCCGATCCACCTTCCTCAGGCTGGATAGCAATGGTATAAGCCATAGTCCTCTGCCCACCATCTCTGCTCCGAAATGGCCTACGGCCACGACCACAGCCTCTCTATGGAGCAACTACAAGTGCAGTACCCTGCCCACCTCCAATCAACAAAGGACAATCACGTCTCAAATAGTAGCCAGACCCATAACTTCAACAAGCATTAGACACAACAGCCGCATGTGCCTGACCCTCCCTGGCCAAACGTGGGCAATCTCGTCTCAAATGATCACGCATTCCACAAGCCCAATAGGTATAATGCGAAGCCCTAACCTGGGTACTCTGCCCCTGCGCTCTACGCCCAACAACACCTCCACCACGCCTTGACTCAGGGTGATACCTCCTATCATGATGTCTCTTGGCCTGACCAGAGCCAAAACTAGAATCTTCCACTCTCTTACTAGAGCTAAAGCCTCGTGACCCAAAAGCCAAACCAAGGTTCTGCTCAATGTCCTTGGCTCACGTAACCAGCACATCAAAATCGGTATATTAAGCAACAAGTATGTATATCTTAACCTCCTGCACAAGTCGGTAGCGAAAACGATCACATCGTTGACGCTCATCAGGGACTGACTCAGGTGTATACCGGCTCAGCCTCAAAAACTACACCTTATACTCAGAAATAGATATATTGCCCTGTACAAGAGCCATAAACTCTCTTTTCTTCTCGTCCTAATATCAAACTCCCAGGTATTTCTTCTGAAAAGTACCACAAAAGAACTACTCGATTACATCTTCGTTTACCATCATGAATATCGTGGTAGTCCACCATGTATAAGCATCTCTTTACAATAGGGACACAGCACATCCCAACTTACGGGCGTCAAAACAACTCATATGGCCCAATATCCTCTCTGTACTGGCCAACCAATCCTCAAAAGTCACTGGTGCTGAACTACAAAACTTAACTCTGCCCAGACTGTGAAGACGCTCTAATAGCAAACTCGTCTGCCCAACCACTGGTGCTGACACATGAACACCTGCAACTGTTGCCTGAAACACACCAGTTATGGCCTGAATTAGAGGCGCCATGTCACCCATCCCTGGCCTAGCTGGCACAGGCGGTACTTGCTCTACATTCACAGTGGATTAGGTAGGGGCGACAGCAACCCCTCAGAAGGTACAACATCCTCCTCATTTTCTTGCCCAATGGCAGCAACAATCGTACTAGATCGCTACTCTCTCCTTGGTCCCATTGTGCTAACAATATATCTAAAGCATGATAATCATTTCAATACAAAATAGTTAGGGCAGCTTCAAGCAAGGATCCAAGACTTCTATTTCAAAATCATAACATTTTAGACTATAATAATAAGGCAATGGGTTTTCCAAATTCCCCCTAACATGACATAAAGCAACCACCGTGCATATTACAATCACCGTGCATCACAAACAACGGATTACAAATCATAACAACATTACAACAATCAAACCAACTCCCAAATATCGCAAACCTGGCTCCGATACCACCAAATATAACCCCATCGACCCGACCTAGTCGCAAGATCGAATCGAGCGAGCTACATTAAGTTTACTGAAGTAAACCGTGAAGATGAAACTCAAAAACTTCTATTTTTTTCTTTTATCTTATCTAGATGAACAATTATTATCCTACATGTACATACTGATCACATGTGAAAACTCAACTCAATTGGGCATCGAAGTAACATCCAGTTGAACACAATTGCAATTTAGGGACCAAATTGTAATTTTAGAAAACTACAGGGTAAACACGACTGCGGCAAGCTCAAGATCATGAGTAGGATAATTACGTTCATGCAACTTCAACGAATGGAGCTCGCATCAAAGCTTTCTTCAACCTTTCAAAATCCCGCTGCCTATCCTCTGACCACTCAAAACGAACATTATTTTGCAACAACTTGGTCAAGGAGCAGCTATACTAGAAAACCCGTCAACAAACCTACGGTAATAACCAATCAAGCCAAGAAAACTCTGAACTTCTTTCATGGATTTAGGCACCTCCCAATTCATCACAGCCTCAATCTTGTGCGGATCAAAACGAATTCCCTCGGCCGACACAACATGCCCAAGGAAAATAACCTCCCTAAGCCAAAACTCACATTTGCTTAACTTGGCATACAACTGATTAGCCAATAACGTCTGAAGCATGATCCACAAATGTCTATCATGATCCTTCTCGGTACGAGAGTACACAAGGATATCATCGATAAATACGACCACAAACTAATCTAAAAACTCATGAAACACCCGATTCATCATGTCCATAAAAGTAGCTGGTGTATTGGTCAAACCAAACGGCATCACCAAAATCTCATAATGCATATACCTCGCATGAAAAGCTGTCTTGGGCACATTCACATATTTCACCTTCAACTGATTGTGCCCAGACCGCAAATCTATCTTAGAGAACACCGACACACCCCTGAACTGATCAAACATGTCATCTATCCGCGGTAAAGGATACTTGTTCTTTATCGTCAACTTGTTCAGTTACTGATAATTTATACACACCTGCAACGTACCATCCTTTTTCTTTACAAACAACGCGGTGCACCCCACGGTGAAATACTAGGTCTAATAAAACCTCGATCAAGCAACTCCTGCAGTTACGTTTTCAACTCTTTCGGGGCCATGCGATACAGAGCAATAGACACTAGTATTGTATCTGTAAAGATCTCAATGCCAAACTCCACCTCACAATCAGGTGGCAACCCCAACAACTCTTCCGAAAAAATACCCGAAAACTCACATACCGTGCGAATATCCTGCACGCTCAACTCCTTCAAACTATGATTCATAACATATGCCAAGAAAGCCTGGCATCTGAAATCCAACAGCCGTCTCGCTTCCAAAGTTGAAATAGCATTAGATAGGAACTTAGCGTTCTCACCAACAACCACACCCTTAAAATCATCAGACAACTTCAGGGATATCCGTTTGGTCTCAAAATCTATCACAACCCTATGATCGGTCAACCAATCTATCCCTAAAATTACATCAAAACCATGGAATGGAAACTCCATCAAATCTATGGTAAACACATATCCCTGAACCATCAGCGGACATCTACGATACAACTTTCTAACCACGACTGTCTCCCCAAGAGAACTAGTCACTCTAACACCCATATTATGAATTTCAGCAGGTATATCAAGCAACTGTGCATGCTCACTCAAGATGTATGAATGGGTAGAACTAGAATCAATCAGCGAATAAAACGGCAAAGACTGTAAAGAGAAAGTACCTGCAATCACATCAGTGTCATTGTGACCCTCATGGTGCGCATACACCCTAGTCGGTCCATCTCCCTCATTGCCATAGTCCTCTGCCCACCATCTCTGCGCTGAAACGGCTCACGGCCACGACCACAACCTCTCTGCGGAGCAACCACAGGTGTAGTACCCTATCCACCTCCAACCAAAAAAGAACAATCACGTCTCAAATGGTCGCCAGACCCACAACTCCAACAAGCATTGGCCATAATAGCCAAAATGAAACCGGGGCGTTACATCTAAAATGAAACGACCTAAAAAGACTAAAATGAGACCTTGTTTATTAGGCCGTTGGATTGAACCTAAATAATATGAGATGTTGGATTAAAAAAGGTAAAAAAAAGTAACCCAGTTAACCAGTTGCCATAAGGTAAAAAACCCAAGTAAATAAGCGGTATTAGGGCAGGAGCGGCATTTTGCATTTTGAAACAGTTTGAAAGCTTTCAACATGGGACATCTAAAGTTGATTCGAAGGAAGTAAGCTATCAGATAAAAATCTTGTTGTTAGCAATATATGAAACCGTAAATTCTACTTAGTTCGGTATTGGAACTACAAGAGTAAGGAAAGAAATGATTTTTTTCTAGGGTTTTGAAAGAAGTAATGGTTTGAGATTATGTGTGAAGGATTTAGGGTGATGGGTATGCTATTTTGGGTGAAAATAGTTCTTTAAATTTTGGTACTGGAACTACATGAGTAACAAAAGAAAGTTTTTTTAGGGTTTTGAAAAAAGTTATGGTTTGGGATTCTGTGCGAAGGATTTAGGGTGATGGGTTTATTATTTTGGGGTGAAAATAGTGTTTATTTTCATTTTCTAACGAATGAAAATTATGTAAAGATCAAATTTAAGAAGTCGCTTTTAGAATGAATTTATCGATTAGATGAATATAATAATTAAATCCAGTTTATCGATTGAGCTTGAATTCATTATTCGTAAATTTTTGGAGAAAATATTCCTTACCGTTAGGGTTTTGCTTTTGCTTTTGCTTTTGTTTTTTATTTTTTTAGAGCCAACATTACAACAGGGACAATGCTGATTCGGTTGGCTGAGAGGTTTATGGGGAAGAGAGCTGCTTTCTTGAAACGACTCACTTCTGGGCTTCTTTTAGTAACTGGTTAGTTTTTCTTTCACTTCTTTGCTTTCATTTCCTTGTAATTTTGTTTGTTTAAAATATTTAATAGCACATATTTTGGTAAATTTGATCAGTAATTGTGAAAGAATTGCAGTTCATAGTTAACAGATGAATTATGATTTATGTTATTCAAATACAAGTTGGACGTATGAAAATATTGTTAAAACCTTTGTTATAGGTTTCAATGTGTAGTAGAGCCACTAGTTATTGATTTTATGCTGTCATAACAAACCCATTTAACAATCAATATGCTGGAGATCGAGTGATGCCATCTTAATGGAGGTTTACTTGATGCTTTTATTTGCATTATATTCGATTTCTGGATATAATATAGTATTCACATTTTCCTCTTGTGGCTTAGAGGGGAATAGGTTGTCTATTAAATGCAAACTAGTTATTTTCCTTCTTTGGAAATTCTTTCCATGGTTTGCAAGTGTTTTGCTTAAATTAGTGAGTTTCATGTGATGGCAGTACCATTCAAGATTAATGGTGTACCTTTAAGGCGTGTGAATCAGTCTTATGTCATTGCCTCTTCCACGAAGGTTGATATCTCAGGGGTTAATGTGAAAAAGTTTTATGACAAGTACTTTTCCAAGGAAGTTCAGAAGAAGAAGAAGAGTGAGGGAGAGTTTTTCGAAGCTGAAAAAGAGAAAAAAAATTTCCATGCATTATAATTTAAGCCGTTCTAATTGGGTTCTTATAATTTAATGTGTTGATTATGTTCTTATTACACTTCATGAAAAAAAATATAGGATAAGAAGAAACTGCCGGAAGACAAGAAAGAAGACCAGAAAGCTGTTGACGCCTCTTTAATAAAGTCCATTGAGGGAGTCCCAGACTTGAAGGCCTACCTTGCTGCTAGGTTTTCTCTTAAGTTTTGCATGAAACCTCACGTGCTTGTCTTCTAGAGGGTGGTATTTTGCATTTCATCATGTTAAAGTGCTTTACTTTTGTATTCATTTGATTTTAGATTATCTGTGTTTTTATTATCGAACGCTATATGTTGAAAACCTAAATTTTGGGATAGTATCTTATGTTATGCAAGAACCTTAAGTTTCCTTATTTGATTGTGTCCCATTCTCATCTGATTGATGCGTATTCTATTTTGATATCTCGAACAAGTATTATAACTCTAAGGCTCTAAAATCACACTCAATCTGAGGCTCTAAGGTCATGATTCTAAAGTTTTGAAGTCACAACTATGACGTTTTAAAGTCATAATTATGAAACTTTGAAGTTACTATAATAAATCTTTAGATTCTGTAACCATAGTTGTAGCTCAAATCTTGCAGCTCCAGCTAAAGTTATATTTTTCCTAGGAAATTAGGAAGGATTGGGTGTAACCTCCTGTAACATAAGATACATATAGCATATAAAATCAATCCACATTCATCAATTTCATGCATAAATTCTTAAAAATGAACATGAATTTCGAAATACCCATAAACATAACATTATTTGAAAAATCAATATTTGAGTTGTTAGAAGCATGTTTAAGAAGCTCAAGCGTGAAGAAAGGACATGAGTATTAAAGATTTAAAGCATGAAAAACAAAATTTTTAATGAAGATTGTATCAAATTTTGATTGTTTGAAGTTTCGATAAATATGAGTTTTTGATACTTACCCTAAGAAATTAATGAAGATGATGAAGCAACCCAAGTACTTGAGAGATTTTGCAAGACTAACGCAAAACACTTGAGACTTAAAGTATGAATCCTAAGCACTCGGGGTACTTGTCTACTAACAGATTATAAAGACTTACATCGGTGTAATTCTTTGTAATTTGTTACTAGTTCCTACGCTGGATATACATCAGTGTAAGTCTTTGTAATCTATTACCTAATAGTGGCGGTGGCCCTTCAGTATGAGGTTTCCCAGTGGTATGCAAAATATGCAGGGCTCATCCTTTTTGTACTAAAATATGTTTTCTTGTAGCCTAGTCTGTATGTACACAAATGCTTAGCGTAAGTTGAACTCCTTTTGGTTTGGGATGATCTCGGGTAAGGATTTCTGTACGTACCTTTTTTTATTACCTTTTCCATAACAAATTATGTATATTCTTTAATTATTTGTGTACTTACTCAGATTCTCATCATTTTTGTAAGAAAATAAGATTTCGGTATGTACGTTTTTTATTACCATTTTTGTAACAATTTATGTATATTCGTAATAATTTATGTACCTACGAAAATTCTGATCGTTCTAGTAAGAAAATAGGGTTTCTTGTAGGCCAATCTGTATGTACACAAATGCTTACCCTAAGTTGAGCTCCTTTTGGTTTTGGTAATCTCGGGTAAGGATTTCGGTATGTGCGTTTTTCATTACCATTTCTGTAACAAACTATGTATATACCATAATAATTTTTGAACCTACTGAAATTCTCATCATTTTAGCAAGAAAATAGGGTTTCTTGTAGGCTAATCTGTATGTACACAAATTCTTACCCTAAGTTGAGCTCTTTTTGGTTTTGGTGATCTCGGGTAAGGATTTCGGTACATACCCTTTTTATTACCATTTCTATAACAAACTATGTATATACCGTAATAATTTTTGAACCTACTGAAATTCTCATCGTTCTTGTAAGAAAATAGTTTTTCTTGTAAGAAAATAGTTTTTCTTGTAGGCCATTATGTATGTACACAAATGCTTACCCTAAGTTGAGCTTCTTTTTATTTTGGTGATCTCAGGTAAGGATTTTGGTACGTAAGTTTTTTATTACCATTTCTGTAACAAACTATGTATATTCCGTAATAATTTCTGTACCTACTGAAATTTTCATCGTTCTAGTAAGAAAATAAGGTTTCTTGGAGGCCAATCTATATGTACACAGATGCTTACCCTAAGTTGAGCTCTTTTTGGTTTTGGTGATCTTAAGTAAGGACTTCGGTACGTACGTTTTTCATTACTATTTCTGTAACAAAATATGTATATTCCATAATAATTTCTGTACCTACTGAAATTCTCATCGTTTTAGTAAGAAAATAGGGTTTCTTGTAGGCCAATTTATATGTACACAAATGCTTACCCTAGGTTGAGCTCTTTTTGATTTTGGTGATCTTGGGTAAGGATTTCCGTGCGTACGTTTTTCATTACCATTCTGTAACAAACTATGTATATTCCGTAATAATTTCTGTAGCTACTAAAATTCTCATCGTTTTAGTAAGAAAATAGGTTTTCTTGTAGGCCAATCTGTATGTACACAAATGTTTACCCTAAGTTGAGCTCTTTTTGGTTTTGGTGATCTCGGGTAAGGATTTCGATACGTACATTTTTATTACCATTTATGTAGCAAACTATGTATATTCCGTAATAATTTCTATACCTACTGAAATTCTCATCGTTCTAGTAAGAAAATATGGTTTCTTGTAGGCCAATCTGTATGTACACAAATGCTTATCCTAAGTTGAGCTCCTTTTGGTTTTGGTGATCTCGGGTAAGGATTTCTGTATGTACATTTTTCATTACCATTTCTGCAACAAGCTATGTATATTCCGTAATAATTTTTGTACCTACTAAAATTCTCATCGGTTTAGTAAGAAAATAGGTTTCTTGTATGCCAATCTGTATGTACACAAATACTTACTCTAAGTTGAGCTCCTTTTGGTTTTGGTGATCTCGGGTAAGGATTTCGGTGTGTACTTTTTTCATTACCATTTCTGTAACAAACTATGTATGTTCCGTAATAATTTCTGTACCTACTGAAATTCTCATCGTTTTAGTAAGAAAATATATTTTCTTGCAGGGCAATTTGTATGTACACAAATGCTTACCCTAAGTTGAGCTCCTTTTGGTTTTGGTGATCTCGGGTAAGGATTTCGGTACGTACGTTTTTTATTACCGTTTCTGTAACAAACTATGTATATTCCGTAATAATTTTTATACCTACTGAAATTGTCATCGTTCTAGTAAGAAAATAGGGTTTCTTGTAGGCCAATCTGTGTGTACACAAATGCTTACCCTAAGTTGAGCTCCTTTTGGTTTTGGTGATCTCGGATAAGGATTTTGGAACGTACGTTTTTCATTATCATTTTTGTAACAAACTATGTATATTCCGTAATAATTTATGTACCTACTAAAATTATCACCGTTTTAGTAAGAAAATAGGGTTTCTTGTAGGCTAATCTGTATGTACACAAATGATTACCTTAAGTTAAGCTCATTTTGGTTTTTGTGATCTCGGGTAAAGATTTCTGTACGTACCTTTTTTATTACCACTTTTGTAACAAATTATGTATAATATGTAATAATTTCTGTACTTACTGAAATTCTCATCGTTCTTGTAAAAAAATAGGTTTTCTTGTAGGTCAATCTGTATGTACACAAATGCTTATCCTAAGTTGAGCTCCTTTTGGTTTTGGTGGTCTAGGATAAGGATTTCGGTACGTATGTTTTTTATTACTATTTCTATAACAAACTATGTATATTCCGTAATAATTTCTGTACCTACTGAAATTCTCATCGTTCTAGTAAGAAAATAAGGTTTTTTGTAGGCCAATCTGTATGTACACAAATGATTACCCTAAGTTGAGCTCTTTTTGGTTTTGGTGATCTTGGGTAAGAATTTCGGTACGTACATTTTTCATTACCATTTCTGCAACAAACTATGTATATTCCGTAATAATTTTTGTACCTATTGAAATTCTCATCGTTTTAGTAAGAAAATAAGGTTTCTTGTAGGCCAATCTGTATGTACACAAATGCTTACCCTAAGTTGAGCTCCTTTTGGTTTTGGTGATTTTGGGTATGTATTTCGGTACGTATATTTTTCATTACCATTTCTGCAAACTATGTATATTCCGTAATAATTTCTGCACCTATTGAAATTCTCATCGTTTTAGTAAGAAAATATGTTTTTTTGTAAGCCAATATGTCTGTACACAAATACTTACCCTAAGTTGAGCTCCTTTTGGTTTTGGTGATCTCGGGTAGGGATTTCGGTACGTGCGTTTTTTATTACCATTTTTGTAACAAACTATGTATATTCCGTAATAATTTCTGTACCTACTGAAATTATCATCGTTCTAGTAAGAAAATTGGGTTTCTTGTAGGTCAATTTGTATGTACACAAATATTTACCCTAAGTTGACTATCCTTTTGGTTTTGGTGATCTCGGGTAAGGATTTTGGTACATACCTTTTTTATTACCATTTTTGTAACAAACTATGTATATCCCGTAATAATTTCTGTACCTACTGAAATTCTCATAGTTTTTGTAAGAAAAAAGGTTACCTTGTAGCATTTATGTTGGTACACAAATCCTTACGTCGTAAGACTTTATGTATATATCATTTTTCTTACAATTACTGTAAATATTTATGTACAAACATCGTAAGAATTTATGTACAAACATGCTACCTGAAGAATATGTCAGCCTCATTTTAGCCTTAAATTACCTGTTTCACAACAAAACTTCCCAAGCATTTATTTAAAAGTAATAGTTTAATTGTACAGATGACATGTAAAAATGATAGAAGTTGGCAGTTTCCATAGGTGGGACCGTGATTTAAACAGTGAAAAGCAAACAAAAATTTATTTATTTATTTTATATATCTCAACACTAAAATATTAAATTTTAAGCATCAAATTTAAATCTTAAAAATATATTTTATCCTAATTTTTTAAACCACAACCTTTAATTTTAAATTTAATTTTTTAAGGCGGGGACATAAATAAGAATATAGAGAAGGGGAAATCTATTTGAATTCGTGATAATCATCCCCGTGATAAATTAAAATTAAGTAGTAATCTTTTTGTTTAATTATAAAAGTATATAAATTTAGCTTGGTAATCAGAGATAAATAATATTTTATTTAGGTAAAAGCAACTTTTGACCTGCCAATTCGAGTAGAAGTGCATTAACAAAATATTCTTTTTAAAATACGTTTGATTACTTTTTTTTAATAAAAATCATTAGTTTTATTAAACGAGAAAATACTAAAATTTACAATAAGGGTTTACAACAATTATTGTAAACTAAATTTATAATTTGAACATTTTCTTAAAATTAACCACTTTAGATCATACATGGACTATACATGGAAAATGTTAAAAACTCATCCAAAAGACTCGAACGAAAAATAGATACGAACAAATCTGACTGCATCGGCAAACGAACCACAAAAGAGGATTAAACTATTAAAAGACCACCGAGAACCGCAAATCAGAGCCGAGCGTTGTGAGAAGCTATCCACGAACGCAAATCGCGTATCCAAATTCAATCTGAAGGTCCAGAGCAGGGAGGATCAGCATGATTACAAATAAACGTCACCTTGATCAGTCGCGTCGTCGTCAAATTCAACCTTGAGAAAACATAAAATAGAAGAACGACCAAACGCCGAGGAAGAAGAAAAAATATGCCAAAAAGCATAGATAAACGTGACACAAAGACAAAAAAACGTGCCACAAATGCAGAATTATTTTTATTAAAAAACTAAAAAAGAAATAAAGAAAAACATATCTGGTGTTCGAAAACCAGCATTAAAACCGGTGCCGTCACCGGCTAAATAAAATGAACAAAATAAAGCTTGTGGCGCTATGGTAATTGTTCTAGTGATTAAAGATACTTATATTATCTTATTTTGTACGAATTTAAATTTTGATATCAGAATGTAATACCTATTTATTTAATAAAAAATGAGTTGTAACAATATTATTACTAAAAAGTTTAATTTGGTATATAAAAAATGTTGGAGTAAAATAAGGTATTACTATATGAAATTCATTATGAACAAAATCTAATAACTAAAATACTTTTGTTTTCATGACTTGAGAAAAATACTTTTGAAGTTTATGTCTATAAATATAGTTATATTATCCATTTTTATAAATAATGTTATATGTACCAAATAACCCCTCCTTTTTTAATAAAATTCATAGGTTTTCATAATTATAAAATAAGATTATTTTATAAAATTGTTAATATGATTGGGATAGGTGGTTCATGATGATTCACTTCATTAAGAAGAGATATAACGAGAGAAAGACACAAGATTATATTTAAACGCTCTTTATAGCTTTTAGTCATTGCGTTATCAACCGCTGGCACTAGGGGTGTTCATGGTAGGTTAACCGTACCGTTTAGCTTAAACGGTCAGTTAACCATTATAGCAGTTGTTGAATTTTATTAACCGTAACCTAACCATTAAAAACGGTTAACCGTTGAGATGCGGTTAACCGACGGTTTGGTTATAGGTTAACCTGTAACTTATTACAATTTTCTCACATGTTCACTACTATTTTTTAGAGAATAATATGATTATCTTTTCTATAAATATTATATTAAAATATCCATAAAAATACTTAAATAACGATATTCTAATCACTTACACCATAATTATAAAAAGGGGCGTGTATATTTGTATCTGTGAGTTGATTTTTCTAAAAGTTACTTTATATTTTAAATATATATAATTTAATAACGGTTAACCTATAGGTTAACCATTAGTCAAAATTCGTAACCGTAACCATTAACCATCATTTTTAAGGTTCGGTTAACCGAAACCGTTTAACTTTAACTGTAATATCCCAATTCTTGCTTAGTGACTAAAATGTAATTTTTGAAAGTTTAAGAGTTAAAGTGTAAACTTTGGAAAAGTTTAAGGACCAAAGTGTAATTTTGAAAAGTTATATAATTTAACCCCGTAAATGGATAGTTCACCCCCAAGAGTTGTATTTCTGTGTTGCCGGATTTTTCATATGAGGCTTATATTATTCGAATTTGGATCGAATAAAATTGTTAAGCGTGCTCAGGCCATGGAAATATTATGATGGGTGACCTCCAGGAAGGTCCCATAAAAGTGTTTCTGATCGATATTTTGGGCTCAGTAAGAGTAGAGAAAATTTGTATGGATTATCGATAAAGGAATTCTAAGAGAAATTTTATTCTATGAAGATTTTCGATAATTATCGGAATAATAGACTGAGTTAGGAAAATTCAGTCTAAGTCATTGGAAAAAAGAAATTTTTATGGGATAATGGAGTTTATTTCCCGAATATGGAAATATAGAATTTTCGGAATAAATCCAATAGCTTGGAAAAGGTAAAATCGCAGTAGAAGTATTTTATGAATATTAGTATATCAGATCGAATTGAAATTTTAAAGACAGTTCCAAAGATTATGGAAAATTCATAAAATATTATTTTATGAATATTTTAGTAATGTTGGTGGGATTCTAACTAGATTTAGTTAGAATATGATGGAGTGGTTATAAAGCTTAAAGAAAGAAAATTTGAAAATCGTATTGAGTGAAATTCGAATATTTGGATTGAATAAATATCATAAATTAAAATTTATGATATTTTGGGAAGGAGGCTGGTTAGAATGGAACCAATCTGGTTCAATTTTTATGGAATGACAATTTTTAAGTTTTGTTGTAAATAAAGTCTAGTTGGAGGGCAAATTGGTCATTTGCCATGGATGGCATTTTTGAAATATTTTGAAACTTTGAGGGAAATTTTGAAAGGTTGAATATATACATGGATTTAATCATGGCCATTGATTTTTGATTAGATTAAATCATGGCTATTGGATGAAAAAGGTAAAATGGTAATTTCACTAGTTAAATGAATTTAATATTCATTTAATATAACGCTTGGATTAAATAGATTAAAGATGATAAAAAATCATCTATATTTCCAGCAAGCTGTTCGAAATGTACAAGAAAGAAAAGGGAAATAGGGTTTTCAATTTTCAAGTTCAAAATTGAATAATCAAGACAAGTTTCAAGCAAAATTAATTTAGGTAAATTGTTCTACACTTGATTCTCTTCATTTTGATAGTATTTTTGCATGATAAAGTCAAGTATAAGTTATGCTATGGATGAATATTGTTTATGGAAATTGAAGTTTATGATGGAATTAGATGTGTAGATAGTTAAATTGATGATTTAAACATGGAATTAAGATTGAATTTGGATAAATTCCATGTTAGAGATTATAAACCCTAACCCTAAAATTTGGGGGTTTTGGTTAAGAAGTTAAATTAAGGATGGAATTGAATGAATTATGAAGTTATGGGTCCTATTTTGATAATATGTTGAATAATTTCCCGAGTTGTAAATTTAGGGACCATTTTGAAATTTTTAAGAAATTAGGGGAAATTATTGAAAATTTTATTTTAGCCTTGGAATTATTGAATTATGGTCAAAGTAGCTTGAATTGGTGATTAGGGACCAAAATGAAAATTTTGAAAGGTTAGAGGACCATTTCGGCATTTTAAAGAAAATTGGGGAATAAATTGTCAAAAATTTATTTGATGTTGGAAATGGGTAGAAAATAATATTTTGAGCTTGAATTGACAATTTAGGACCAAAATTGTACATTTGGAAAATTTTGGTGACCTATGCGGCAACTTCAAAAAGTAAAAAAAGGGATTTTGAAAATATTAGATTAAGGAGAGATTAAAGAGTAATTACTGAAAATGTGACCAAGTTGGCTTAAAATGATGAAAAGGACCATTTTGGCAAGAAAGGGAAAATAGAGTACTATTTTGGAAATTTATTGGCTTGATAATGGCTTAGATGAAAATGAGCTAGAGTTGAAGATTCAAGCATGTTATGAAAGTTAAAGGATTGAAATGTCAAGAAAGGAAAGATAAGGGACTTATTTCAAAATAAAGAATGTGTGAAGGATCAAAGTGAATAAAGTTTAAAGGTTGGAGGAAAATTTCTAAGGATGTTAGAAATAAATAAATAGTTTAATTGTACATGAATTTATGTACAAAAGTGAAGTAGTGACTAAAATGTCATTTTTATAAAGTTTAAGGACTAAAAAGGAAATAGTCCAAAATAAGTAATTAATTATGGAAATTGTTCAAATTAGGCTTGAACAATTGTTTAATGTTCAAAATGGTCACTAAGGACCTAGGGACCAACTCGACAACTTTGAAGAATATTGGGGAAACTTTCAGAAAATTTTATATTCGAATAGTTATGTTTAAGAATCAAGTTAGCAATGTTAGCTTTAAGTTGAATACGAAATGGTAATGTATATGTTCGATTGGTCTTATACAGTTCTAAAAGAGATCGAAGGAGAACCAGTGATAAAAAGAAAAGATAAGAACCTTGAGTAAGCTTAGTGAGGCATACTATACATGGCCCAGGTGAGTGCATTTCTAAATGTTTGCATTACATTGAAATTGGCATTGTATTTCTTTATAATACATGATATGATATAATGCTCGACATGGCAAGCTTGAGGGAATACCAGGTACGAATTATTGTTTGCATAAATAATGATGCATTTTGCATAATGGCAATGCATGTTTATACATAGAATATGGATAATAACAAGATTAAAATGAAACAAGATACACCCTGGGGTGCAAATGGCACTAGCGAGGTGTTTTTAATATAAGGAGCAAAGAGCGTCCTTATATGAGGAGCAAAGAGCGTCCTCTCGAGTACGTACTCCACAAGGCACTACAGTGCAGATAGGCCACGGGGTTTCCATGGGCCTCTAGCTAGACATGATGAGAATAGTAACAAGATGATTACATGATAGATCATGAGCATGCAAATGACTGCATGACAATACATGATTCATATGACAGAGGTGATACATGATACAAATGTTACATGATACATGATATAGATGCTACATGATATATGAAAAAGATGTCACATGATTTCATGATACTTGAAAAAGAAGTTACATGTTACATGACTGTGAAGTACATGACATACGAGATAGAAATGTTAATGACATATGATAGAATGTTACATAATACATGATAGAAATATTACATGATATATGATAGAATACATGTTATGCAAATGATGGCATAATGAAGTATGACCATGATAAAATACATGATATGTAAATGATTACATGATAAAAGCATATCTATAATAAAAAATATATTATGCAATGATAACATGATTTATGTGATAGCTATGATACATGACACATACTTGCCTTGTCGTAGAGAAATATGAAATGCACTCTTATATGAAATATTATATATCATCAACTCATGTTTAAATAAATAAGTTTAACCGTCTCACTAAGTTCGTACTTAGCGTGTGTTATTTCACACGTAGGTTCTTCCAAGTAGAGTAGCAAGAGGAGCTGTTAAATCAAGGATTTCAAGTTACATTAGTAGTCACGGTATGTACATCTTAAATTATGTTTGATGTCTAGTGGGCATGTACATGTATGTATGTGGGTTTTAAAGATGCAAATTGTTTTGTAAACTTAAGCTATAATGTGTTTACGTACTATTACGAGTGTATAGACTTAAAATATTGTTTTACTACAAATGATTATGATTCACGGTATAGTTAAGTATAGTTTAACATGATCACATAAAAATTTGAAAATCAAGAAAAGATCTAGGCAGTGTACATAGTTTTCACCCTGAATTATACTTTTATTTCAACAACTCAATTATAAATTTTATAAATCAATTCGGGATCAAAACTAGTTGCAATAGACTGACATGGTTTTTAATTCAAAACCGATAAAGGGTTAAACTATAAGATATAGTTCGATATATAGTATTAAAAAAATTTACAAGTCAAGATTTCTTTCAATGACTCCGTAACATCTTTAATGTATATTCGGCTTACGAGTATACGTTAAGGGTGTTACATTAACAGTTTAGTTAATTAACCTGTAAAATGTAACGGTTATACCGGTTAACGGTTACGGTTAATTGTGCACATAGTTGACACTATATCTAATGTATATTTCGATATGTCCTTTAAATACATGAAAAAGCTTCAATTAATTTTTAAGTACATGTCTTAAACTCTAAGAGGATAATACAGAAGCCATACATGGTATCATTTTAGTCATGTTTTCCAATTTTCTTTATAATTTTCAAGGTCCTTAACGAACACAAACAAATGGTTCGTTTATGTTTGTTTATTCATTAAACGAACGAACATGAACAAGACTTTTTGTTTATTTAATTAAATGAAAGAACACGAACAAAAAGTTCACTCGTTCATTTACGTTCATGAACGTTCGGTAATTCGTTCATTTATATTTATTCAAATTTATTCACATGTCTATCTATATTTATTATTTTTCATAACAAAAATATTATATTTACATTTTTTTTTAAAAACATATATTAAAAATGTGAAATAAAAAGAAGAAATTCAAGAAAATGCAATGTACGAGACTTTAGACTTCTTAAGAAAAAAATAAACAATATTCAATGTTCGTTTGCGTTCATTTATCATTTTAACGAATGAACATGAACGAACACGAACAAGCTATATTCCTTAAGAACGAACATGAACAAAAATTATGTTCGTTTAGTTGTTCGTGTCCATTCATTTATTCAATTAAAATTAAATGAACGAACATAAATATGTCATCGTTCGTGCTCGTTCACAAGCTACCATGGATAGCTCAACAACAATAAAAACCATTTTTGTGTTGCTTATTAAAACATAATGGTCTATGTGTTTTCATCTAGGGTGGTAGTGTAAAGGTGGAGGAATTGTAGGGACCTTTTTATAAATGTCGAAAATTATAATTTCGAGAAAAACAAAAAGATCCGCTTGGGAATCGGGATTTTGAACACGCAACCTTTTGATCTGGAGTTAGCCACGCTACCATTGCGCCACGGATCCAGCGGTAATAGTTAATCTATTAATACCATATATATTATTATCAGATGCCTATACTTTTGGAAAAAATAACACCATCCTCATTCATTTGTTTATACATTTTGATATTGCTGTCATATTCTCTTGACCACCTCTCCGATCTCCTTCGCTTCACAGCTTTCTTATCTCTCCCATTTCTTTCCATTCAATCCTTCTGTCATTTCTCACTCATTGAGTGCTATATTTCTCTCTAACATTGCCTTCATCCCACAGCTAAGTAAGATCTTCCTTCTTCAATTCATCCAAGTTTGTTCAAATTCTTTCTTCTGGGAATCCGGGTTTGTTTTTTTCTTGAGATTCGGGAAAACCCCATTTGGTTTCATTTGCCACTGATGCGAAATGGGTTATGTATATGATAGCTTTTTTTTTGTTCGAAATGTATATGATAGCTTCCAGCTTGAATTTTTGAATAAAAGCTGTAATTTGAGTGTTTAGATATGTATAGGTGTGTTGGTTTCTTTGTACTTGAATGATTTGAACTGATGCTGAGATTTTGTTAATCGTTTAGTTTGGTACTTATGCTGGATCAATTCTATAATGTGTTGGAGTTGTTTACAGAGAAAAGGGTCATTGAAGATCTTCTTGTTATAAACTTATTGTTTTTGGTTGGGAGTTTGTTGAATGTTGGTGTGCCAAAATGGTAGAAGCAAGATGCTTAGTGTCAAGAATGGTGCTTTGAATATATTGGCATTATGAATTGATTGAGATGGTGAATAATTTTAGTAGGTGTACATCATTTAACCAAAGGGCATTGAGTGCTGAAGGCTCGAGAATATTGAATGTTCCAAGCCCCAAAGCTTTGAATGTTCTAAGCACTAAACCTTTGTGTTTCACTAGTCCTAGAGTTTATCATAGGTTGGGCTGGGTTTCACTCTTGTTTCCTGTCCTTGTTCTTGTTGGGGCTTTGCTTTCATTTATTATGCTACTTAATGGGGGTCATATATATGTTCTCCCTAGTCTGAGTGAAGCATTTCATGGATATGGTGTGTTAAAATTCAACGATTCCAGAACCGTTTGTGATATTTTTGATGGAAACTGGATTATAGATGATGATTACCCATTATACAATGCTTCAGATTGTCCATTTGTGGAACAAGGATTCAATTGCTTGGGAAATGGCGGGAAAGATAAAGATTATCTCAAATGGAGATGGAAACCAAAAACTTGTGATATTCCAAGGTTTAACGTTCACAATGTTCTGGAAATGCTTCGAGATAAAAGGATTGTTTTTGTTGGAGATTCTATGAGTAGAACGCAGTGGGAATCATTGATATGCTTGCTCATGATCGGAGTAGAAGATAAGAAGTGTATATGAAGTTAATGGCAATAAGATAACAAAACGTATCAGATTTCTTGGTGTTCAGTTTGCTTCCTTCAATTTTACTGTTGAGTTCTTTCGCTCGGTTTTCTTGGTGCAACATGGTTGGACGCCTAGGCATGCACCAAAGCGTGTTAGATCAACCCTTAAGTTGGATAAACTGGATGATATTGGCAATGAGTTGATTAATGCGGATGTTCTCATATTCAACACTGGACAATGGTGGGTTCCAGGGAAGCTCTTTGAAACGTAAGTTGCCTTCAGTTTGTCTATAAACTTCTATCACGAAAATATTTAATTTCACGTTGACTTCTAGAGCAATATCCTCTAATTTTTTTCGTTCTTATGAATAATTTTGGTAGCACTTACAAAACGGTGCTCTAGTGTCTTTCGCTTTATCATTTTCCAAATTTACATAATTTAAGTGGGTAAATGGTTCTCTGTATTTTGCCTTTAGATATGTTTTTCCTTTATTCAAAGTCCACATTTACTGAATATTGAAGGAAAGTCCCCCCCTTCTCTTTCCCTTTCCTTTCTCCGCCCTCTGTAGACCTTATGTAGGGGAAAATTAGCACTGGCAGCAGCATGTGGAAAGTTTCCTAGATAGTTGTATCATATATATGCTTTTTATTTTCTACTTATTGTTTAGCATTTATTGTATTGTCATTTTGTCCAATGGATGTCAGAATTCTGACTATGAAGGATGCTTAAGTTTTGGATACTTACCCTGTTGCTATCAGTTACTATTCCTAAGTTGCACAATTTGAATGATAAATTGATGCTTGGAGGGTACAATGCAAAATATTCTAAACTGAAAGAGAATACTGGTGAGGCCTCACTGGCCTTTGGCACTCTAACTTTTATTTGTAAAATGTGTTTTTCTTACCATTTAGTATCCAATGAACTTACAATGACTATCTGAAATGACATTTCCCAGATGCTTTTACATACTCATGTAAGAAAATTTCCTAAATGTATTCTTTGGCAGTGGTTGCTACTTCCAGGTTGGGAACTCAGTAAAGCTTGGAATGTCAATTCCTGCAGCATATAAAACAGCATTAAGCACTTGGGCATCATGGGTTGAGAATACGATTGACGCAACCAGAACACTTGTCTTCTTCCGAACATTCGAGCCATCACACTGGAGGTAACCAATAATACCATGATGCTTCTTCTGTCCTTTTGTTTCTCTTTCATTAAGTATAATTTTGGGGGTAGGGGGTTTGAACTCAGCCCTTTTGAGCAGGAAAACACTTGCACCTATGACTGAGCAGAATGCTCTGCTGCACCATGATGCTCTTCAAGAAAATGCACCCAAACTGAACTCCTTTTGATTGCTAAATTAAATAAGTTTGTTGCCTTTAATTTGGATTGTCCTACTGTTATCAGTGGCACACACACACCACGTACACACATATATTGCAGCCTTTGTTCATTTTCAGCAAACAAACCCTGAGTTTGTACGGAAAATTTAAACAGCTCCACAACTTGATATCTTCTTCACACTTTCCTAATTATTTTTCATTCTTCTAATACCATTTATCTACATATCATCTATTACAGTATTTGCTTATTTGGTTATTTTCCAAATGAAAAATATGTTTGTCAGTTTATAAATCATTACTATTTTTGGTTTCTACATCAGTGAAAAATCCCGCAGGTTTTGCAATGTGACCCAAAACCCATTGTCAGAAACCGAAGGGAGGGATAAAAGCATTTTTTCAGAGACTATATTTGAGGTGGTAAAGAATATGACTGTTCCTATAACCATTCTGCAAGTAACTTCCATGTCAGCCTTCCGGAGAGATGCACATGTGGGTGGTTGGAGTGACAATCCATCGGTACCTGATTGTAGCCATTGGTGTCTTCCCGGTTTACCTGATGTCTGGAATGAAATTTTCCTGTCTTACCTGCTTGCTGATTATGGACTTCCTGCAGTGAATGGAAAGCAATGTGAGTTCATTTCCTTTCTAATTTCACTTCTTCCAGTTGAAATTTATACACCCCTCAGTTTGATATTTATCTTCTAAAATGAACAAACTATTAGAGGCTTGATGAATTGATCATATATTGAATGGCCTGCTTGAGTTCCTTTATTACTATATGCTATGTTACTTAGGCTCGGGTGTAAGTGTCAAATACGGGTACGTATCTTACATGGGTATTCCATGTAATTGGAGGTCATATCCTTAAATAATGTTTACTTTAGTCTTTAGGTTCGTTGTTTTGGGTCCAAGTCATTTTTTGGTTCTTGTAATTTCTGATTCTAGTCATTTAGGTTTGGCCTTCAAATTATTTGGGATCAGATCATTCTCGAGTTCAAGTCATTGAGTTATAAAGTCAGATCAAATTGGATCTTGAATGAATTGGGTAGATAAAGTCAGATTTTTTGAACTGTAATTAGGTTATTCAAAAATTACTCTCTTATCAACTCATAGCATATCTTCATTTTGATTTTCAATATCATAAAAAACATTTGATAGAAAATAGGTCAAATTGCAAATGTTTTTATATGATTAAATCTATACTTATGGTTAAGAAAGATGATCTTCAAGGGTATATAAAAGCTCATAAACAATGTTAACAAATATTAAATATTAGTAGACTGCATATATGTTTATATTTTAATTACATTAATACTTTCTTAAAAAAATAAAATTATTCATAAATTGAGTTCAGATTTCTTTGATCAGTTCTCAACTTCTTTGGGCCCGAACCATTTTAGGACTTAGGTTTGTGTCATTTCCTTTCTAGTTAGTTGGATTTAGGCGTTTTTGAGTTGATCGGTTCAAAGTTAACTTTTTTTTTTTCTGATCAATTCGAATTGATTCTAGTTCAGGTTGAACAAATTAGGTGAGTTTTTGGTATTTAGATCAGTTATATGATTGATGCAGATTGGATGAGCAAGTACCATGGCTGAACTCTCTTCTGCATGCACCTCTTTGTCGAACTCGAAATGAACACAGATCGAAGTTTCTCGGCTCACATCAAGGAATCAGCATGACAAAGCACCCGGTTTTCGTTTTTGATTTTTACGGAGAAGATGTAGAGTTAACAAGGACAAAGCAATTCATAGGAGAAGCTAGCTAATATCATTCATTGTGACCCTTTTTCTTTCTTAATTTTTTAACATTTACATTTACAAGATGGAGGTGGTGAGAAAGTGGCCAAAATTGGGTATTGGAATGTAACAATTAACAAACAAGCTTGTGCCTTTTGTCTGTTCAAATGTCACAATTTGGATGAGATTCAACACATAAAATAGATACAATGTATTTCTCGTTGTACCTGTCATTACAACTTTGTGCCTTTTAATACATACTCAAAATGGTCCTCCATTAAAATTTATGTTTGGTCCAAAATGTTGATCAGAAAGTTTACAAATTCTTCAAAGTTCTTGATTAGAACCTTCTTGCTATTCCAAATATCTCCCACATATCTCTCCTCGTTTGGTCATTTTTTAGAAGATTACAAATTTTATGCACCAGGGCTGGAGGTAGTATTTTATTTAAAAACCATACACAAGTGTTATTAGGGGCAGAACTGTTTAACTTTAAAATTATATGATCTAAGAAGTATTTAAATCAAAAGAATGGGGGTTGTGGTTTAATTTGTCTAATTTCAAAACATGTAAATAGGTATTTAAACAAAAAAAAAAAATTGGGGAAAACGTCTAATTTGATTAGTTTCAAAAGCTTGTAAAGACCTAAAAATAATTAAATAAGGAAAATTTTCATGGATTAATTTGACTAACTTCAAAACTAATATAATCTTAAAAAATAATTAAACCAAAAAACTGAAGGTCCATTCAACAATGCTTCTCCAACGGGCATTATAACGTCAAACGGAGAAGTAATGTCGAACATGTATTTCATGCGTGCTGAACGGACGTTTTCTCACATTTTTACCGAATTTAGCATCGAAACGGACATTTAGCCACAATAGAAAATTTTAACTTCATTGCAATCAGACGTTTGGCCCTCAACGAGCGTTCAAGAGTCGTTGCTGAACGGAGCCTGAGAGTCAGACTCATTCCATATGTTATGTGGTTCTGGAAGTCATTTGCTTATTGGATTTTGTCAAGTCAGCAGTTTTCTCTAAGTGTTTAGGCTTTGGGGTAGATTAGATACACAAAGAAGTAGAACATTACCAAATTAGACTTTCCTTTTCATTTTTTCTTTTTTATAGGTATCACGTTACACATTTGATGAAAATTTAGGGTCAATTGTGACATTAACCCATTATATTCCAATTCATTTTGCGGCTCCAATTACTACCATCCAAAATTTCAATCGCAACCGAAACCCGACCCGTATTTAGATAACATGGCATAAGTACATAAACCATCTTTCTTACAGAAAAACCCTAGTCTTAAACCCGTGCGTTCTCTTCTCCTTGGGATTTTGAATTAACACTTGATTCATTTATTTATTTATTTTGTTTCCTTCATCACTGATTGTTGAAGCATGAAGAGCAAGTATGAGAAGAAGCGGATGACCCCAAAGGAGGCCCCAAGGGGAAGAAATTTTCCATGAAAAATGACCCCTTCTTCGAGACGGAGAGCAAAAAGCGGCGGAAAATGGCCTACGATGATGATGACATTGATTCAGTGGGTTCGGAAGAGGAGGCGGAGATTCTGGGGGGTTCCGACGCGAGCGGCGGAGAGCAGGGTTAGGATGAGATTGAGGAGACCCCTGGTGAGATTCGGAAAAGGGTGGCGACTGAGCTTTTGGATAAGATGCGGGCAATAGCAAGTAAGGAGAAAGAAGACAAGGATGGGGACGAGGAAATGGAGGAGGAAGGGGATAGAGATTCGCTCGTGGCCAAGATTTTCTGCAGGAGCAGCTTGAGGAGAGCGGCAGGATTAGGAGAGTCATTGCTTCCAGGTAAAAAAAAGAATTCCTTTTTTTGTATGTTTAAGCTATGGAATTATCGTAGTAGCACTTTTGCTTTGGCATTGAGAGATTATAGTTTTAGATGCTTAAATTGTTGAATGTATTCAACTCAGGATTAAAAAACCAGAAACTACTGATGGATTCAAAGTCTTGGTTAAGCATCGACAATTTGTTACTGCTGTAGCTCTATCCGATGATGATTTGAAGGGCTTCTCAGCATCCAAAGACGGTACTATTTTACAGTGGGATGTAGAAACTGGGAAAGCTGAAAGGTACCAATGGCCTAGTGAAGATATTCTTAAAAGTCATGGGGCCAAGGATCCACGAGGTCAATTTAAAAAGCATAGTAAAAGTGTATTAGCATTGGCTGTTAGTTCGGATGGTCAATATTTGGCTAGTGGAGGCTTAGACCATGTTCATCTATGGGATGTTCGGACAAGAGAGCACTTACAGGTAATTCTGCCTTATTTATCAAACTTGGAAGATATGCTAGATGATAATCATGATATTGTATACTTTATTTTAAAGGGGAAAAAAAAGAAAAGTTCCATGTTTTTGTTTTTAGTTTAGAAGTTAATTAGTGCATCCCAGCAACTTAACCCGCTCCTGTTTTTCAATAATTAAGTGTACAATTTTCTCAATTTGGCCTGTCTTTTGTGATCAACGGGCATTCTCAGGTCATCAAAAACCTGTGTCATGTTTAAGCTTTAGGCAGGGTACCACAGATCTTTTTTCTGGATCTTTTGATCGAACAATCAAGTTTTGGAACATGGAGGACCGGGCTTACATTGACACAATATGTGGTCATGAAAGTGAAGTGTTGACCCTTGATTGCCTAAGGAAAGAACGAGTATTGACTGTTGGACGGGATCGATGTATGATGTTGTTTAAGGTAAACATAATTTTGAAGCTTTTGTTCATTATCCAAGTAGATAATCATGGGAAAATAACAATTTGAGGTGGAGTAATGCTTGCACTAAAAGTACACTTGTGTTTCCATTACAATCAAAATTGTTGAATATCTTCTAATATTCACGCCCTATGAACCCTCCATCTTTTGTAATCTGAGCATTGTCTTAAACTACTAGTAGAGTTTCTGGCATTTAACTGTAGTCTAGAATCTCTAGATGTACACCAGGTTATTTCTTTTCTTCTCCATATCTGATAGGCATCTGTTCTGAATCATGCTAAATAGGTTCTTGACCAGTCTCGATTGGTTTTTCGGCCTCCACCAACATCTTTGGAGTGCTGTTGCTTTATTAACAATGACGAATTCTTATCTGGCTCGGATGATGGGAGTATTCAACTTTGGAATGTTTTAAGAAAGAAACCTGTTTACGTTGTGAAGAATGCTCATGCTCTGTCGCCTGCAGGCCAAAATGTTGAACAAAATGACAGTGAAAATATCCCTGATCATGGTTTAGGTAATAAAAAAAGATTTCAATAAACCATGTTTATCATGCATCTTATGTTTTATTAGCTAGATGGTATCATGATAGGCCACTCGGAATTTGAGGTGATATTCTTTTAAATCTTTGATTGTTGTGCACATTATATACTGAGTTATTTTTTGTGACACAATTTGTGTAAAATTTAGTTTACACAACCTGTATATTTTAAGTCTAAATTTTAAAATCTAAACCCCAAACCCTAAAATTGGGAGGTTTGTCTAGCAAAATGTTTTCCTTATATATTTATATTAACTTTTAATCTCACCAACAAGTAATGTTTATGTAATTACTTATGATAAGATGATTGATTAGTTTTTTAAGTTTTGTGTGAGTTCATGTCTGATTTCGTTAACGCTGTTGATTGGTTTCTTAAAGTTAATTTGCTATTGCACAAAAACCTATATTATTCCTTGCTAATTGATGCCTGATAAAACTGAGAGGTGCCTAAAGGTTGGCCTCTGAGAATCTCAGTGACATTCTCTCAGTTGTGCATGTTTGTGCGCACATTATAAGTGGTGTTTTCTTTTAATCTGACCGGGGCTAATGCAGATGCATTTTTTTATAATATTATCAATTGGAAATTTTAATTCTTTTTTATTTTTTAGAGACTTAAAAATACTTTAAATGATTATTTTAATAATTTTTGTATATATTAGACTTAGTTTGAAGCAAATTGTCTGATTCGTTTAATGAAGTAATACCTTTGGGGTACAATAAAGCTTAAAATATCTTAGTCTAAGCTTTGCCTGAAGTGGTCTGAGTAGCACTGCGCTGGGACACCTCTTTTGTTACCTTTTTGCTCCTTATGGATTCTTTCGGTTTTTCTCTTTTTTTGTTCTGCTTTTAATCTTATCTTTATTGAAACTCTTGTAAGATATTATTTTGAATCTAGAAAGGAACAATTACTGGCCAGGTTTTAAACATAATTTTAGCTTCTATGAACAGCCTGCTAACCTCTTTGATTGATTTGCTTCATACTACACTGCAGAAAATGGTGATCACGAAATTGAGGGATATAATTGTTTGTCTACATATTCCTGGGTCAGTTCAATTAGTGTATATAGAGGCACCGACCTTGTTGCATCAGGAGCTGGTAATGGTTGCGTTCGACTATGGGCTGTTGAGACTGGGAAAAAAGACATCCGACCTTTATATGACATTCCATTGGTAAGTTAATGTCACCTACTCATTGTACTCAATACCTTGGTTAACAGTTTACCATTGTTTTCTATTCCACATTTAGGCTATTGAATTATCCATTTCGACTAGGTCTTTTGCGAAAACTAAATAGAAGTAACTAACTGAAGTAATTACCATTTTCATATATCTATTTTATATCTACTAAAACGTAGGCCCTTGGGAAATACTAGTATTTATTGTCACATAAAATGCATGTGAATATTTTTAAAATAATAATTATATAGCTCTAATGACATTTTTGTCCCCATTTCAAAAAAAGTCATTTTAACCCTTAAAATTTTCCCCGCCTCCTTTGGCCCTCAAACCTCTATAATAAAAACACGGACTTGGAGAAACTTTTAAACTGACGATAATGCCCTTTGTAGTTCATTATATTTCTAGATTGACATTAGAAAAATAATATCTTAATATATTGCTAAATTTTATATGATAATAAAAATAACTTGATTAAATGATGTCATAACAATATTGAAATATACTTGGCATTTGTATTAAATTAAATTTATTATTTTATATTGATTATGTCTTAATTAATATTACAGTTATACATCAATTAAAATATTTTTTTGAACTATAAATGGATGCATTTAGCATTGAACAATTATTAATTTTCTTTTATTCAAGCAGGTTATGTAACTTCTATTTAAAGTGATTGATTTGCATTAATAAAATAAGTTATAAATTTTAAAAGTAAACCTTACGAGATTTAAGATTCTCACCAAGGAGTCTATTGTTCATAATTTCCTTCGACGAGTTTCACAAGCAAGCGAAACACACAAATCACGATCATAACAATTTGGTAAGATCATAACATTTTGCTATGATCATGTGTTTCGGTTGCTAGTTGAGCTTTTCAAATGGAATTTCATAACTTAGACTTGTTAGAGAATCTTAAATCTCGTATGATTTTCTTTTAAAATTTCTGACATTTTATTGATGCAAATCAATCTCTAGATGTTACATACCTTGTTTGAATAAAAGATTTACTAAGCAAGCAATCATATTATGGAAAGTCTTCTAATAATATAAAATACGAAAAAAATAGAATCTCCTAATAAGATTAAACTATATCTGCTTAAAATAATATCTTCTTTCCTAAAATATAAGGTATAAAATATTCATTTCCTAAAAACAATTAACTTAACATAACCTAAAAATAATTAATGTAAATACCTAAAACTAATAAAAATCCCTATTAACTAAAATTTGTAATAATCTTTGAAATTTATTTATCATCAAATAGATTAACTAAAAAAGAGTCTTTGAATGGAATTAGAATTCTTACCTGTAAATTAGATAATTTTATGTATAATAAAAATTTAAATGAAAAATTAGAAATATTGTGAATAACAATGTCCATTTTATGCCAATTCAAAGTTTCTATGTCATTGCTTTTAGCATTGAGGATTGACTTCAAATTGAAAAACGATCAATATTGTGGAAGAATTTGTTTTCATTGTCTTGATTAGATTCTTTATATGAGATGACACTTTTGGGCCTTTCTAGTTTAATCTTAAGGTTCAGTAATTATAACTATTAAGTCTACATCACAAGAATCAGTAGCATACCATTAAGAAAGGTGAACATGGTTAATATTATGGAGTCTAATGATTTTCATATGTTTTGCATTTCTTTTGGAGTAGTATTGAGGTTGAGTCATTTGTTGCTTACAAAACCCTTTCTGTTATACAGGTGGGATTTGTTAATTCCCTGGCTTTTGCAAAATCTGGACGGTTCCTAATTGCCGGAGTAGGGCAGGTGAATTATTTGTCCTTAACATTATCTGGACAAATCTGTTCTCTTAATGTTTTAATATTAATTTTTCCTTCATTTTTTCTGAACTCAGTATGAGGTTTTCAAATATTAATTTGAATTTTATCTTGCATGAAGTGAACTAGAAACAGAACATGATATGATAATTGCATCCTGATGTGCTGATTCTGAAGGTGGCTTCTAATAAAGTAGTTATTTTTTCTATTATCTATCAATAGTCCTAGGAAAGCATCCACATCTATCTGGGAACAGTATCAATTAAATAACGGTTTCCCAAAATTATTTGTTTTTCCATTTGTTTGTTATGTATATAGATTCCTAATGGTCCTAGAAGGTATACGACCTTTTTTCCTTGAAAGGAAAATTTACAAAAATCCCTTGTGTAAACAACATTTAAAGATTAAACAGTGTGTGTGTGTACTTAGAAGAGGTGCAACTTCTTTTATACAGTGTTTAAGCTGATCTACTGTGATATATATATATATATATATTCTTTATATCTTCTTAGTGTGCATGTGTATGTTTGTAAGATCTTATGGCAATTGTGTAATGGACTCATTCAATAGGTTTGAATATAGCAGCTGTGACATTGGAATTTTTAATAGCGTATTTATTCCCCTTTGGTAGCATCATGGTCAGTCTTGTTGATGCTTAAAACACCTTTGGCTGGTGCAGGAACCCCGGCTAGGAAGATGGGGACGCCATCCGGCTGCACGGAATGGAGTTGCAATTCAGCCATTGGAGGTGTTGTAAGGCAGGATATGGTTTTGCTTGCTCCTCTAACCTCTTCAGTTTTGACTAATATCAGAGTAAACACGGCAGTGTACCTCTACAATCAAGTTTTTGTTTTGCCATCGTATTATATTATTCGTTCATCTTTGTATCAAATTTGATGTCAGCCATTTACAACTTTTTCTTCTTTCAATTGCAAAATATAAAGAGAAAGTCATTTGTCAAAATTTTCCATTCAAATCAACTTTAATAAGAAACCAAGTAAAACCAATTACTCTGAAGTCTGAGCACAAGATTATTGTCAACTCTGCCGCAGAACTCAACTGCATTGTACGTATGTGTGTTTAATTATTTTTATTGTCCAAGAAAAATATTGTTATATAATATAATATAATTAATTTAATTAATTATTAGTAAATATAGTTTATTTTTTTTGAAATTTGAAATGATATTGAATTTTATTGAAGCAAAAGAAGGCATCATCGAGGCACAACATTAACAATACAACTAATTAAGGGAAACTTTTGGGGATTATATTCACCAAAAATTTAAACATAAAATAAAATGAAAAAGAAAACTCAAAAGCGTAATGATAGTCGGATTCCAATAACTTTAACAATACTTTTTTTTATCTATGTCAATTTAGACACTTTAGAGATGATGAATGAGTGACGAACGAACCATAATAAATTTACAGGCTGCATTGCAAAACAAATATGAATACATCGACAAACAACACAAAAGTGATCTAACCATTGAAAGACCACCAACAATTGCAAATCAAATACAAACGACTTAAGAATTTCTATACAATTGCATATCTATTAGAGAGATAGGTGAACAATATTCCAGAAGACAGAGGAAGTGTGCCACAAGAGCAAACTAAAGTATGCCACAAGAGTATAGTTAAAACTGCCGCAAAGAAAGAAGAACGTGCACAAAATATGCGAAAAGAAAAAAGCCGAATAAAAAAGTTTTTTTATTAAAAATTAAAATAAAAATTAAAGAAAAATAACAAATTAAAACGAAATGTGAGAAAATAATGAGAAAAATAAGGTAATTAACATCAAAACTGATACAGACGAAAAAATTAAAGAAAAAAATAGCATAGGCTTATTAGTAAAGATAATTAAAATACATATAATACTAAAAATAAAAAATTCAAATCATAATTAAAGTAATCGTACAATATTAAAAATAATATTTTATTCATTATTTACAAGATAGACATATTATATATCCATATGTTAAATAATAAATCCTAAACTAAATGTCACGGGCCGTGAACCAAAGTCCGAGTCATTCACACCACAGGGTGCACACCAAGGTGTCCATGAGGTTCTGAGGCACACTTTGGGCTTGAAGAGACCACCAGACTGACCCGATCTGTGGGAAAATCCAATAAGGCTTATCCATCCACACCTATGTGAACATAGGAGATTTTTTCCATAGATAGCTAAGGAATATTCTTGGCATTATGCCTTGTGGTTGGTAGAGTTGTATCTAGGCCGTTGATGTAAATCAGTAGGGACCGTCAGATTAGAGGGGACTCAACTATAAATAGAGGCCTCCCTACCTCAGTTGTAATCATCCATTCTTTCATCTATTCTTGAGTAATAGAGAGCGCATTCACTCTAAATTCTCTAAGTTGTTCTTCTCTTGTTCTTCGCGTTCTTTCAGATTTCTTCGTAGCCCGTCTCATAGTTTGCTTCCGCTAAGAATGATCTTGCGTTCTTCGGTGCCTTCAGAATTCGATCTTTCGGATCGAGGATTTAGGCTTACTTAGTCGTTTGTCTTAAGGACTCGACTAAGGCCGCACGTTGGGCTGGTTCAGAAGTCTAGCCCCGTGACAGTTGGTATCAGAGCCCACGGTTCGTAGCCACGGTTGGTGAATCGAGTGCTCGTGGAAGGCATTGTTAGAGATGGCGACAAGAAAAGGAGGAAACGCTGCAGCGCAGATGGGTGACGAGGCCCAGGCTGTCGAAGGAAGGACCCAGAGGCATAGAAACTTTGTGGCATCATGTGAGAAGATATGGGCCAAGCTCGAAACCATCAGGTTCCAGAGGAAAAGCCTCGTGAGTGCCAAGGAGAGCCTCGAGGTGAAGGGCCAGGAGAAGGGAGAGAAGGCATATCAAGCATGACGGACGAAGTGGAGGGACATAGTGATGCGGTTGGAGCCGAGGTGCAGGCTTCGACAAAGATGGATGGGACTTCGCATGGCGAGGAAAAGCCATCAGGTGGAACAAGCCCAGGATGCTAGTCCGACCATGGGAAATGAAGCCACGGAGGTGCTTCTATTGTGACGGCGAGCATCGGTCAAAGGATTGTTCCAAGGAAGCCAACCTTTCAGCTATCAAGGTAAACGATGGGTCTGTGAAAAGGGAAGCTAGAGCCGACATGATTGTTTCGTCCACAACGGTCAAGCCGGAGGTGCAGCGAAGGTGCCTTCGTTGCGAGGGGCCACACAGTTGGCTCGATTACCCCGACAGAGTCAAGTCGAGGGAGGAGAAAGTGTAATAGAAGTGTTTTCATTGCATGGAGCCATATCGTTGGCGTGATTGTCCACATAGAATCAAGCAGTCCAAGGTACAGGACGAGCCCGAAGAGAGCGAGGCTTTGAAGCTCGATTCGTTATGTGAAGAGCCACCGTTGGGCAAGGTGGAGGGTGCATTGAACTTCATGGAGAAAGAAGTGGCAATGCAAAATGGGGCGTCGGACTTCAAAGATGTAGAAGGGCCGATGCATTTTAGAGTGAACGCGAGGGAGTTCATCCCGAAGAAGGTACATCTCGAACACAATTTTGTGTTTTTGGTTTTGATTTGTCTGGTTTGTTGGGTGTAGGCAACATAAAACATAACCCATCAGATGGTAAAAGTTCAAAGGCGGCATCCAAACCTTTGTTCGAGGGTCATGGTGATCCAAGTGGAGACAAATCCCAGCTGCTAGGAAAGAGTTCCTACGGCCGAGATGTGCGAGGTGGTTCGACGAGCGATGTTACATGGCGGCGGCAACCGAAGCGAGGAGTCCATATGGGTGGACAACCCAGCACGAGTCAGGTGCTCTTTATGGGAAAAATGGTCCTTATGGGGGGACAACCAAGCCCGATTCTGAGTTGGGAGAAAGCTAAGGTGCCAATGAGGTCCCATGATCGTTGCCGACTTCATCCCAGAGCAGTGACAAGGGCGTCAACAAGTTTGGTGGGGGATAATGTCAAGGGCCATGAACCAAGGTCCGAGTCATTCGCACCACAGGGTGTACACCAAGGTGTCCATAAGGTTCTGAGGCACACTTTGGGCTTGAAGAGACCACCAGACTGGCCCGATCCGTGGGAAGATCCAAGAAGGCTTATCCATCCACACCTATGTGAGCATAGGAGATTCTTTCCATAGATAGCTAAGGAATATTCTTGGCATTATGCCTTGTGGTTGGTAGAGTTGTATCTAGGCCGTTGATATAAACCAGTAGGGACCGTCGGATTAGAGGGGACTCAACTATAAATAGAGGCCTCCCTACCTCAGTTGTAATCATCCATTCTTTCATCTATTCTTGAGTAATAGAGAGCGCATTCACTATAAATTCTCTGAGTTGTTCTTCTCTTGTTCTTCGCGTTCTTTTAGAGTTCTTCGTAGTCGATCTCATAGTTTGCTTCTGCTAAGAACGATCTTGCGTTCTTCGGTGCCTTCGGAATTCGATCTTTCGGGTCGAGGATTCAGGCTTACTTAGTCGTTTGTCTTAAGGACTCGACTAAGGCCGCACATTGGGCTGGTTCAGAAGTCTAGCCCCGTGACATAAACTTCTAACTCTTAAATCTGACAAATATACATTATATAATAAATAATAGTTTACATAAACTTATATATCAAAATTTCTCTCAATAATAATCTATCTTGAACTTTGAAATAAATGATTTGTATAAGCATCTTTCTTACAGTGACACACACATATTTTGTATTTATGTTTCTTTGTATTAAAACAATCACAATTAAGTTTTATATAATGTAAGTGGATCTTATCTTTATATATAGAAAGAGTTATGATAAGTTGATATGATATGATTGTTGAGATTAACAATAGATGAGGAGATTTTCTTGTAAAAATGAATTGCCATTAATTTTAAAAATTTAATTTCAACTATTACAATCAGTTAATCTAATGAGAATAAAAAGACCGTAAATCTGTAGATTCTAATTTTACTGTCGTGTGTGTATATATATATAATTGTGATTGTGCCATATTTTAAGTGATGTTGGATTTTAACCCTGTTAGAGTGAGGTGTCACATTTATAGACGGAAGTAAAGTTTAAAACCGAAAATTAACATTTTAAAAGTAGCGATACCATATTAGAAGATTTAATAAAATACAGGGGGCCATCTATGCCATTTTTCCTCTTTTTCTAGAAGAAAGCCAAAGTGTTCAACACCTAACACAATTTCATCGTGGTGAAATACGAATAAAAAGATGCGTAAACTAACATTCAGTCAAAAACATGATTAGATTAGCACACAATGGGGTTTGTTGGTAGATTTATGGACACCGCATCAAAGTTTTTTTTATATTTAATTATGTCCACAAGAGTGTTCCCAACTATATATATATATATATATATATATATATATATATATATATATATATATATATATATATATATGATATGATATGCTTACACGTGTAAAAGTTTTTAAGTTTTACACATTTTTTTAGATTGTTAGATGGATAAAATAGATGACTGAGATTAATAGTAGAATATGTAAAAATTATCACTTGAAAAAAGTAAGAAGTTAATCTTAGCCATCCATTTCTTTCATCTAACGATCCAAAAAGCGTGTAAAACTTAAAAACTTTGTCAATAAGTGTGTGTAAATTTGATAGGGGTGTTCAACAATACCCAACCATATTAACCCACCGATCCAAACCTTAAAAAGCCGGATATTTCTTTTAAAAGAATTACCTGACCCAGGATTTTCTCGGGTAGTCGGGTCGGGTCTGGAATGATTCTTTTGTAACTGTGTACCCGACCCGGTACTTTTAATATATTTATTTTTAATTTTAAATTATATTTTTATTTTAGGTTCCTTAATATTTTTACTCAAAACTATATTTAAACTTTTAAATTCCTTTTATGTTTGTATTATATACTTTTAAATTTAAAAATTTTCTAACATATTTATATTAATTTGTTAATGCAAGATTCAAAATGAGGTTAATATTTTTAATGTCTTCTTTTGGTGATGAACTCTTTGTTTCCTAGCATAACTAATCTTGTGTTTGGTGTTCAAAAATATTTATATCTTAAAACTAACTTCAAATCATTAATATATATATATATATATAATCCAAATATTTCTATCTTATAACTAACTTCAAATCACTAATATTTGTGTTTGGATTATGTATTATATATATATTCAAGAAAATATATCCAAATATTTCTATCTTAAAATTAACTTCAAATCACTAATATTTGTGTTTGGATTATGTATTATGAACTTTTTAAATTTTATGTGTTTAATATGTGATTTTTTAAAGTTTTTAAATTAAAAAAATAAATAATATAAACCGAGTATCTAATAATTATGGGCCAAAATACGAGCTGGAAGATGTGCTACCCGAGGAATCGGATACCGAATACTTTAGTGTCCAAAAGTCCAAATACCCGATTTTAAAGATAAAAAAGCTGAATAGATACTATTGTGGGTCACATTGAAAATCTCAAAAATGTCATTCGTTTAATTTCTTTTTGCATTTTCCATCAAGTATGAAATCTAATTAATTTGTTTTAATTGATATTTATATACATTTTATACCATTCATATTCTTTTCCCCTACAAACAATATTGTTTGAATCAGAATAATCGATAGAGAATAACCCTATGCCATTAAAACTAGAAAAATACTTTGATACATAAGTTTATGTAAACTTTAGTTTATATAAGTCTTTTAATTTTAGGGTTTAGAGTTTTAGTTTAGGGATTTAGGTTGTAGGGTATAGAATTTGGGATTTATGATTAGAATTTAGAATTTTGGGTTTAGGGTTTGGGTTTAAGTTTTTGGGTATTAGGGTTAGGAATTTAAGTTTTAAATTTTATAGTTTAGATATGAAGAGTTGTGTAAATTTTTTTACACAGCTTGTATATCAAAATATAACCCTTAAAACTACCCCTAAAATTTATTTTAATATATTTTTAAGTTTAAAAAAATTGAAATCTATTCACAATTTAATTTTTGATTTTGAAAATAAGCATATTTTTTAGTACATATTATTATAGAAATGCTTTTTAATTCCATAATTTTACTTATTATTGTTTAGATGTTTTAAAAACAATTAAAATTTTATTAACGAAAATTTGATTTAATAATAAAATTAAAGTCTTTGACAAGTTCAATATCTCATATTTGAATCATATATGATTCTCTTCGATTTTTATAATTTAAATCTTTCTTCTTTTTTTTCTAATTTCCAAAATTAAAGTTAATCAAATACATTTATTATCTATATTAATTACAGGTTGATTTAAAGGGGTGATATGTCAAATCTTTATATAACGTTTATTGTTTGAATTATGTCATTATAAATAGTTTTTTTAATTTCACTAATGCCCTGTTTGGTAAATAGCAGTTTGGGCTAAAATTAGAAGTTTGAGTTAATATTAGAGGTTTGTCCGGTTAATTTCGCTAATTTGGATGTTTGGTGAATAGTGAATTGGAATAGAGGATTGGGGTAAAACTCTAATTTTGAAAAAGCTACTAATATGAGCTTTTTGAAATTAGAGGTTTTGACATAAGAGTTATAAAGAGCGTTTTACCCTTAACAATTATAAAAAATCTCCAAATAACCTAAATTTAACCTTTTTATTTTAATTTTCACCTTCATGTATTTACATGTGTAAACTAGTATTTTTTTTCTTTTTATTCTCGCATATTTATATTTGTATTTAAATTTAATAATTAATTACATTGTATTAAAGATAATTATATAAATAATAAATTAATATATAGATCTTTCAAATATGCTTAGTAATGTTATATTCAAAAATATTTTTCATGATCTAATTAATATACAAAATATTGATAACTAAAAAAATTTGTTGTATTTTGACTCAAATTCTAAGTGATAATTAAGTTGGGTTTTATTGTAGTTCTAGTTGTTGAAAATTATTTGGTAACTAGGATTTACTTTAATGAGTAAATATCTATTTTATGTAGAGATCTTATTGAATAAGGTTTCTTGGTGACCAAGTATTTAGGTCTATAAATATAGACTAGGTTTAACCTTTTGAATTACGAGAGAATGGGAGTTAGAGAGAATTATTCTCTGGAGAGATGTGACCATTTTTAGGTTCTCTACAACTATTGTGCCTACATTGTAGAGACATGTATTGTAGGGATGTTGGGAAGAGTATTTTGGTTCCATAGGGTCATGAGATTTGTACACCGGGTTTTTAGGATTCAATGAGTTATCATGTATTTGTACTCTTAGGGTTCTCCACGTTGATAGTGGATTGATTTCTCTCGTCCATGGAGGTAGGCTATGTTGAACCACGTTAAATCTTGTCTCATGTGCATGTCTTGATCTATGTCGTTATCGCATTGGTTGTTTTGCCACATAACAAATTCCTAACAAATGGTATCAGAGCTATGGCTCGAGCTGCTAAATTGTGGAGGAATTTTTGCTGCAGATTTTGCGGTGCGATGTTAGAGACATGCCAGAGGAGTATTGCTGCAACGAGCTTTCAGTTGCAGGGGGAGTAATTCTCAAAATTCAACGGTGCTTCAACGGATACTACGTAAGAATTAGCGTTGTTGAAGACTTGGCGGCAGTGCTTTAACGGATATTTGGCTTACGTAAAAAATGAAGCTGTTGAAGACTTGAAGACCAATGCTTGAATAAAATTTGTGTCAATAGGGAGATTTGTTATATTTTGACTCAAATTCTAATTGGTAATTAAGTTGGGTTTTATTGTAATTGTAGTGGTTGAAAATTACTTGGTAATTAGGATTTACTTTAATGAGTAAATATCTATTTTAGGTAGAGATCTTATTGAATAAGGTTTCTTGGTGACCAAGTATTTGGGTCTATAAATATAGACTAGGTTTAACCTTTTGAATTATGAGAGAATGAGAGTTAGAGAGAATTATTCTCTGAAAAGATGTAACCACTTTTAGGTTCTCTACAACTATTGTGCATACGTTGTAGAGATAGTATTGTAGGGATGTTGAGAAGAGTGTTTTGGTTCCACCGGGTCATGGGATTTGTACACTGAGTTTTTGGGATTACATGAGTTATCATGTATTTGTACTTTTCAGGTTCTCTACGTTGATAGTGGATTGATTTCTCTCGTCCGTGGAGGTAGGCTATGCTGAACCACGTTAAATCTTGTCTCATGTGCATGTCTTGGTCTATGTCGTTATCGCTTTGGTTATTTTGTCGCATAACAAATTTCTAACACTATTCAAACAAATGTCGAATATAATCATGTCCTTATATGTCATTTTGCTTGTTTAAATAATCAAACAACTATCAGCTACCAATTAATTTTACCAAATACTTTTATAAAATCAACTAATACAACCGGCTAGTCAAATTGGCTAATGCAATTAACTATAAGCTATCAGTTAATTTAATCCGCTATTAGCTATTAGCTATCCGTTAATTGCCAAACAAGGCCTAAATATTTTTTATGTCCCATTAAAAAACTAATATTTAGAGATCCACTAATTGGTCGAGTGGCCAAGGATGCTCATCTTATCCCATTTTATATGAGTTTGAATCCTAACATAAAAAAGTATTATCTACTCTTAATAAAAAAAGTGATATTTGGAAGAATTTGTTAATGCAAACGAGTTCTTTTGTACCGTAAAAAATATCATAACTTGCTAAATAAACTAAGGATTATTATTCCATACATAAGTGGAGAAAACCTTTTGTTTTCACAAGCACCTTAATTTTAGGGTTTAGGTTTCAGTTAGGGGTTTAGAGTGTAGTTGTTTTAGTATAGGGGTTTAAAATTTAGGGTTCATGGTTAGACTTTATGGTTTATGGTTTAGGTTTTAGGGTAATATGCTTCGAGATTTATGTTTTAACCAATAAACCCTAAATTTTAACCATAAACCTTAAATTCTATCAATAATCCCTAAATTCAAAACTACTACACTTAAACCCTAAACCCTAAACTGAGTCTATAAACTTTAAAACTAAGGCGCTTGTGTAAACAAAATTTTCATAAGCGCTTGTCTATGGAATAATTACCCATAAACTAATATACTTTCTTAATATTTTTTCCACTCAATATTTCCTAGAAAAACCTTATAAATAAAACAAATTAAAAAAATGTTAGTTCTACGATAATTTTTTTTTAACATTTTATTTAGAGGTGACAAACGAGTCGTTCGGGTTGATTTCGGTTTGGGTCATTTCGGGTTTAATTATATTCGATTTAGGTTCGGTTCAGTTTTAGTTCAGGTCTATGGTGACTCGGGGTCGGGTATCAAGTCGTTTGATTTCGGATCAAGTAAATAGGAGATCGATCCGTTTCAGTCAAGTTTTCAGGCCGGATCAGTTCTTTGCACCCCTATATATGACTTTATAAAGGCAGTGTATTTGGCTTTTTGGTGAATTGTGCGACAATTCACATCTTATCTTTCTTTTCTTTTAATATTTTTTGAGTTATTTTCGGTTCGAATTACTTTTGATTCAAGTCCATTTTAATTCAACTAAAATTCAGATCAATTTCAATTCGATTTACTTTATTTCGGATTTTAAATTAAATTCAAATAAGTCAAGTTTGTCATGTTTAATTTTATTCGAATAAATCGATCAATAATTTGAATGCTAATAGTTGTAAAGAAGAAAATATTGATTATTCCTAGTACGTGTCCATACATTAGGTTCCTAGAAATGCCGTGAGTTGGGTCCGGAACAGCCCCACGCGTCTACCACTTTAATTATCGTCTCCTCCTCCCTCAAGCAACATCCATCATGTAATACTTCAACCCCTGCTCCGCGTGCCGTCCCTCTCCCAATTTTCTTTCTAATTTAATCCCCCACTTTCCCTTCATCCAAACACCCCCAAGGAAAATAATCCGAGTTTTTTTAGGGGTTTTCTTCACCATGACTTTTCCATGGAAGAAAGCCAAATCAACCCTTTTCTCGCGGCTGGTTGCCGACCTACACCGACCCCACAAACGCGGAACCCTCGTGGTGGAGACTGGGTTCCCGACCTCCCTCGTCGATCTCATCGTCAAGAACCGTGATCGGTTGAGGAAATCCCCTAAAAGGAAGTCCAGTTCCCAGATCCAAACCCCTTCTGCTGCCCATCTATCTTCCTCGCCTCCCCGGACGTTCGCCGTCCCTCCCTGCGATGAGAAGGTACAGTGTCCTCGTGTTGATGTTGGAAAATTAACGCTGGTTCAGAGTGGATGCGCGGGAAGAGGTAGGATCGCGTTCCGTGCGGCGTTTAAAGTTATTATAGTGGCGGCTCTAGCTGTTAGTACCAGGCAGCTTACGCTTTGGATCATGTTGGCTGCATTCTTGCTATTGCTATTAGAGTTCGTTGGGGCTAGTGTTTTTGGTTTCTTTCTGCCGGAACCTTGCACCATTTTGTTGGATTGGGAACAAGCACCATCAGTCCGTGATACAATTGAATTGACCGATTTGGAAGACGATTGCGTCTCGGAAATTCAGATTGTTGAATCGGAGTTCGATTGCGCGGGTGAAACGCAGATACAAGTAGAGGAGAAGGAGACAAAGGGAAAGAGCGAACTTAGCCGGAGTGGAAGAATTAGAAGGCGTTTGATCAAGAAATTAGTCCCAAAGAAGTTGAGGCATGGAAAGAAGAAAACCGAGGATCAATGGGAAGCAGCTGAAATACATAAAATGGAGGAGGTTGAAGAGGAAACACAAGAAGAAAACACATCAAGGGCTGATCAAGTTCCATGGGAGGAGTCAGAAACGGTGGAGAGGGGGTCATCAGGGAACCGTCCGAGTGCGAGTGCGAGTTTGATTGTGATTGTTCTTGCAGGACTGCTTGTAGGAGGGCGGGGGGCTGCACTTTTGCTTACACTTGTATGGTGCTTGATGCTAACATATGTTAGGAGATTCAGATGTTAACCGCAATAGTATTTGTTATGTCAGCAACGCTGTAATGAACTCAAGTAATCAACTGGATTTCATTGAAATTTCAAGAAAAATTACAGAAAATAGAGAGGATAAGAGAAGAATGAAGAGAAGAGAGAATAGAAACAGAGAGAGAAGATAACAGTTTTGACAAATTTTCATAACCATAACAGAACCCATGTTAGACTTATATAATCCTTTAAAACCAATAATAGATAGGCTAACAAATCTCTACTAACGGTTGCTGACTCAGCATGCCAGATGTCCAGCCTTGTTGGATATTCTTCTAGAATCTCCGTAATTGAAAACATGACCGCAACTGCAAATTAAATCCTTGGACATGTCTGATATGATCTATATTTATAATGGTTTCAGTGACATTCATGCTTGATTTGTATGTGGTGAAGATACGCCCGACATTTCATCAACAGAGTGAGACTGCTGCCTGCCTGAACTGAGGTATATAGAATTAGGGAGGGAGTTGCAACGTTTTCTTGGTTGTAATTTGAAGTGTAAATTTACATTCACGTTTACTTGTACAAATTTAGAATCAATCTACTGTATTCGTTGACTCAACTCTTACATTGCAGTTTGCCTTGTGTTTCTTTTCGTTTGAGATGTTGTCTGTCATGGAATTCATTGTTTTGTGCTTTATTTATTTTTGAGGGTGTGTTGGTTATGTAACGTAAGATTATGAAATTTCGTAATACTACATTATTTTATTTGGCTTGGTGGTAATACAAGATTATAAATGATAAACGAAGTTTGAGAATACGGTAATGAGTAAGCATATTTGACCGATTGATCAAGCTGTTTATATTTGTTTCTTCATATCTCTTAGCTAATGAGTTTTAGACCCGCTAGGAGCATCCTCTTCTTTCCCTTAAAGTACTCTTTCATCTTATTAGGATTAAAATTAAAATTTGTCAAAAAAAAAATACAGGGTAATGTCATTACTATCAACAATTTGGGAATATAATGGCGATGTTATTGGTAGATTTGGAAATATAGGCTAGTGTTTTGTTTGTTTCTCAAGATATCTACACGAACAAGATTAATAGTTAATCCTTTCATGTTCTATTGGTCCATGTAAGGGGTTAATATTAGCCACGAGACGCTGAAAATATAGGACTAGAGTTTTTACTATCGATTTCTTAGTTAATGTAACATTTTCAAAGGATTGTAATATTTTGGATAATTTTGACCTTGAATTTTATTAATTTGTGAATCCAATGAGTGGTCACAGTGAGAAGGAGGATGATGTTCATTTTAGGAGACATAGGTTCAATCAATTTTGTTTACAAGGCGTGTCTTATCAAAGGGTTAAGAAAATGTATAAACATATACTGCTTTGTAATTGCTTTAAGATTATTTTAAAAAAAGAATTTTACTATTTTGTTTAATCTTTCCAAATTAGACCTACCTATAGACTGAGTGAACCTTTTGGTTTGGTTCTAAAATAATTTAAAATATATTTTTATATATATTTAATTATAAAATATAAATATTAGTATAAAATTATATTTTATTATTTTCAAAATAAAAAGTTGATAATTTAGGGTCGGGCAGGGCGGGTCAGGTTAGACCTTGGGCTTGAATTTTTTGAAACCGTGCTTCATTTCAGTTTGACCATAAATAATTTAATTTTTTGAACAATTCCTACATAGGAAAGGGGAAAGGAAAAATTGCTCCTACTAGGTTAAGAACTCACAACCTAGGAGGAGGGAATGTGTCAATTGACAATTTTTAACCACTTATTCTAGAGATTGTTGACCATAAACAACTTATTTTAAATAAAATACAAAATATTAAAGTCATCTTTTGTTTTTTACACATCTTTCTGTTTTATTTAGAAAGAACAAGTCCATTGTGATGTTATTTTGTAGTTTGTTCCTGTATAGATTTCGCCATATTATATATGAATTGAAGAAAATTTTTGATATGTATGTATTGAGATCAATACATTTTAATTTAATATTAAAAGTTAATCTTCTTTAAATAAATCTATCACAAAAATAATTTAGTAATGTGTTCTTAAATAATCTTACATTTTCCCAGCCAAACAACATGATCTTATATTCTAACCTAATAAATCATACAAAATACTGTATCAGATAATTTTATATTTCAATAATCATATTTCAAAAAATAATATTATATTTTGTCAACCAAACATCCCTAAACAAAATATTTTATTATAATATAATGCCATAATTTAGTAAAAGAGCAAAAATTCTTAACATCGTACTATCGTAGTAACATTTTATTTTATTACGTATTACTATTTATCTTCGTAAGTCGTATATAGACGAATTGGAAGTTTTTTTTATTAAATTTATGTTAAAAAAATTAATTAATACCATTTATTTAATGAGGGACATTAGATCTTTTAAATAAGATCAGATATTTAAATTTTAGTGTTGTATAGGAAGTAAGTTGGGTTGGAGGATGAGCAAGCACATTTGGCTGGTTGTCCAAGTTGCTCATCTTTGTTCTCTCATATTCTCGTAGGTCATGAGTTCTAGACCCACTAGGAGCACTATCATTCCTTCCCCTAGATTCCCTATTCTCCTCCCCTCTAGGTAGGATTAGAATTAAGATTTGTCAAAAAAGTTGGATTGGAGGATCACCTCTATAATAAGTATCTAAAATATTCGATCCAGATTAATTGACCAATAGGTCGAATCAGGGTCAAACATGAGATTTTGGTGGCTTTGGGCGAATAGAAAAAGTAGACCTCTAATAATAGGTATGAAAAAAATTAAATTTTAAGAGTAGGTCTCTAATAACAAATAGTGGGAAAAAATGAATTTTAAGAGTAGGCCCCTAATAACAAATATTAAAAAAATAGATTTTAAGAATAAACCTCTAATAACAAATATTGAGAAAAAATTGAGCATCTGATAACAAGTATTAAAAAATTGGATACAAATAACAAGTGTTGAAAAAATTGGACCCCTAATAACAAGTATTAAAAAATAAATTTTAAAGTAAGCCTCTAATAACAAACAGTGAAAAAATGAATTTTAAGAGTAGGTCTCTAATAACTAATATTGAAAAAATGAATTTTAAGAATATACCTCTAATAACAAATATTGGGAAAAATTGAGCCTCTAATAACAAGTATTAAAAAAAAATTAGATCCCAGATAACAAGTGTTGAAAAAAATTGGATCCCTAATAAAAAATATTAAAAAATAAAATTTAAGAATATGCCCCTAATAACAAATATTTAAAAATTAAATTTTAAGAGTAAATCCCTAATAATAAATATTAGAAAAAAATTGAGCCTCTAATAGCAAGTATTGAAAAAAAAACTAACCCCAAATAATAAGTATTAAAAAAATTAGACTCATAATAATATATATTAAAAAAATTAATCTATAATTAAAATCTTAATTACGGTCTTAATACTCATTATTGCCTAGACTAAATAAATTTTAATTGTTCTTTATATTTAATTAAGGATGATAGACCCCTAATGAACAATTAAGTTTGAAAACACTCTTTATATCTTTTTAATTATGGATTGTGAGCCTTGGGTTCCTGTCTCAGGGTCAAGGATAGGATATCGATGATTATAATTTGTTTTTAATATTAATGAAGCCATAATTGGAGTAATAATTTTTGGACAAATTGCTTTTTTCATCATTCAATTTTTTCTTATTTTAATCACCGGAGTATTAAAGTTTTTAATTTAATTATTCGACTTTTAAATTACTCCTATTTTAGTCATTTATAATCATTATATACATTTGATCATGACAAATGACACCAAAACAACATCGTTTTATAAAAATAAAATTGACACCAAAACAATGTCATTTTAGATCTTATAAATTTTCTTTTTTCTTTTTCTTTTTTCTTTTTTCTTTTTTTTTGTTTAGATTTTGACCACCACTTGTCACGACCTGTCATCGTGCCGACTGTCTCAACAACAGTTGTTGAGTCTTAAAATTTTTCACTAAACTCATTTTTCTCTCACAAACATGAACCCGATGTTCATATAATCGAACAATACTCTAAACTTCACGAATCTAATATTGAACTCTTCGGTTTCTTTGTTTTTGTCATTCTTCGTAGGAATGATCATTTGACCAAGACTTGACGGGTTCTGACCCAACCCTATAGGGTCGGGTTTTTTAAAAGAAAATTTTAGGTTCTGGTCGATTTTTTGAGGATGATGTCAAGTCGAGTCGAGTTTAAGGTAAAAAAATATTCTACCCGAAATAATAGTTTTTTTTAATAATTAAATATAATTACTATAATGCCATTCTCTTTATATATATTTTTAATTATCTCCCAATTTTGTCTAATAAAAATAGAATAATTATTATAATGCTCATTCTCTATTTATATTTTTTAATTAACCCTTTATTTTATTAATTAAAATAAAAAATAATTTTATTTATTTATGTCGGGTCGGGTCTTGTTCGAATCTGAGTTTTACTCAAATTTAGGTCGAATATAACATCATAAAATATAGGTCAAATTCGAGTGAAGGTATTAAATTCTCAAGTTAGATCCGGGTCGACAAAAAATTTCACCCATAACCACCCCTAGTCTTTCTTTAAATGGAGCCCGAACGAAGATATACTGCTTCGCAGCTCAACAGGGTCTCCCCACCGTTAGAAATCTTTAAATAAAGACTCTGATCATCGAAGACCTACAAAATTGAAGGTGTATTTTTTTTAGTAAACTACAATGGAGGCCACTTAATTATGGACAATGTTATAGTTGAATCACCCAATTATTAAAAGTTACACTTGGGTCACTCAATTATGAGTAAAGTTATATTTGGGTTACCCAATTATTAAAGGTTATATTTGGGTCACTCAATTATGTGGTAAGATTACATTTAGGTCACCCTTCATATTTAAAAAAATATTAATTTAGTCATTTTCTCTTCCAAATCACTTGTATACCCTTGTTAACACTATAATACTTCATTTGAAATTATCAATTAATCTAATGCACAAATTGATATATATATATATATATATATATATATATATATATATATATATATATATATATGAAGGGTGACCCAAATGTAACCTTACCTATAATTGAGTGACACAATTATAACTTTTAATAATCGGGTGACCCAAATATAACTTTACTCATAGTTGAGTGACCCAAGTGTAACTTTTAATAATTGAGTGACCCAAATGTAACTTTAATAATAAATTTTTTTTAATAGTTAAAAGGTGATTACAAAATAATATTTTTTTATAGATATTCTTAACCCTTTAACAATGTGCATACACCTTATTTATAATTGGTAACCATCATTGTAATTTACCTGTTTTTTTTGGGGCCGTTAACTGGTTTAGTTTGAATTAAACGCCGCCGTATATTCATGAATCTCGACATTGTCTTGCACTGAATATGTTCATTTTTAAAATCATTACCTTTAATTTGGCTTTTATATGAATTTCCATTATCCACGTTATTGCTTTTCCAAATCACCTTCCAAAGTTAAGTTCCTAGCTAAGGAATTCCATTAGTGGAAATGAGTCTTGGATGTTCTTTCTTTTGGATTTTGCAAACCAACAGATTTGGTGGGGACTTTAGAGCTAAATTTGTGGAGTTCGAGAAGATTTTAAGTAAGATAGAGGTAGGGATTGAAATAAGGTGGTTTGAAAAGTTTGGGGCCAACAGTCGCTAGTGACAACTATTGGTGTGGTGGCCGATCTTAGCGAGCAATGATCAGAATTAGAGTTTTAACAGATCTGTCAGGAAGATGATGAAATTAAAAAAAAAATGAGATAGATAACACGTAGTGGCATGTCAGCAAAAATACATGTCACATCATATTATTGTTATTAATTTAATGTTCGAGTGACCAAGGAACCCAATGAGTGATCTTAATAGAAAAAAAATGATGTTCATCTTAGATGATTGGATTACAATCAGCTTTGTCTGCAAGGTGTGTACATTTTATAAAAGAGTTAAGAAAAAAATATAAGCATATACTACCTTGTAATTACCTTAAGATTATTTAAAATGTTTCAGTAATCAAAACATGAGCAATGTCAAAAATTAAGTGATTAAATTTAAAAGTTTAAAATTCGATGCTCAAAATAAAATATATGATGAATGACATAAAGATCATTATATACATGCATTGCACTCACCTTGACACTTTCAAAAGTACACTTTATACTAGCCTCACTAAGCTCAGTTGCACTTTTTATCTTCTTTCTTCACTTGTTTGATCTCGAACGTGCTTGTTATCTGTATGTATATTAAATACATAACACAAGCAACTTTAAGTACATGTCTAAACCTTACTAATACATGTACATACCAAGATGGAAAACTTAACATTTTCAACCAAGTACTTCTTTGCAATAACAATGCTTCCTACACTTTAATCTTATATCAAATTGCACATTGCAACCAATAGTTTGATGATTTCACTTTAAACCCTAAATTCTCTCTCTTAGGGTTTATAATCTAAAATTTGGAAACTTTCACATTTCATCTCAATTTTCAAAAATTTTAATACCAAAATGATCCTTGTATCATAGCAAACAACATAACCATGCTTCTTGAATATTTTCCAATTTCTCACTTATTTCACCTACTTTGCAAAATTCACAAAATAGTCCAAAAATGATGTTTTCTTCATTCCAATAACATAATTCAACTTAGAAAACATCATTCTAATCAAATCCATCATCAAATAAATTTTCACAAAATTTCCCCTAATTTTCTTCATATTGCCGAATTGGTCCCTATAGGTTTTCCAAGAGATTTTCATCATTTCAAGCATAGAAACAACACTACAACACCATTTTCCAACTTGATTGAACCTTAAAACGTGAAAACTTAACATGTTCTTCAACCACCTTAATCATCAATCTCAACCTAGAGACATGGAAACTAGGCAAAACTTATATCAAAAGATAGAGAATTCAATGGAGACCACTTTCTTGTTTCATGTCTCTAGCCAAAAATCAAATAAATCAAGCCAAAAATTGAATTGAAAATCTTGCTCTTACCTTGCTAGGGGTTTCGGCCACTTGAGAGAAAGATGAACAAGTTTCTAGCTTTTCTATCTTTAATTTTAATGCCAAATGGCTTATTTTCCTTATTTTTAAAACAAAAAAAATCTCCCTCATAGTAAAATGACCATTATACCCTTGAATTATGACCAATTAGAAGTTTACACCTATGCTCAACCTTATCATTAAATCAATTATAATTAAAAAGTATGGGTAAAATGACCATTATTCCATTAATGAATCTTTATATCCTCCAAAATGCCATTTATGCATTATTCCATATATTGTGTTTAATCGAATCTAAATCGATCAAGCATAATTTAAAAACTTCAATGCTATGCTCCTCGGTTCTTCCTAAGACTTCCTTCAAATTTTCATAAAATTTCGAGCCCATACGATTACCTGAATTACACTTAAACTTTAAACGTAATTTTCCAATAATAGAAACATCAGCTCAAACCATAGTTTTTATATTCAATCCACACCCTTAGATGATCTATCTATTTATAGAATAAAAATAATTATTGGGAAAATTACCATGTTAGTCATTGAACTTTTCTCAACTTTTCACTTTTGTCACCAAACATAAAAACTTTACGTTTTAGTCATTGAACTAAAACTACTAACTTTTGATTCTTTACGTTTTGATCACTAATCCAATAATGGGATATTACATGTTGGGCTAAACCAGTTTGAGAAATTTTATGGCTTTTGGGTTGGGCTTGAGGTCCAAATGTAATATCCGAGTAGACATTGTTACAAAAGGTCCCATTATTCGAAAAGTAACAAAAAATCTCTGCCAACTTCTTTGGCGCTAACCATGTTTACCCCAAATAATGGAACACCACATTAACATTTAATATATCCGAGTACAACATTAACATAACAAAGCATGGTATAAAAAGCTAACAAAAAGACATAGAACAAAATAAAGCATAAAAAACAAATAAATGAAGGATAAACATAACTATATTATATACATATACCTATATATGTAAAATACGTAACAACCATATGTATATAAAGGAACGATATGAAACTATAATAATAATATATACAAGTAATGACACTATAATATATATATATATATATATATATACTGTACAAAAGATGAAGAAACACACATAGCATGTATTAACATCCATATAATATATAAATACACGGTAAACTATAATATATATGTATATACGTAGATAACATAATATGAACTATACTTGTAATATATATATATATATATATATACGATAAAATATGTATTAAAAACATAAATTAAGGGCAGAAAATAATAATAAAGATTTAAACAAGAGAGGAATAAAATTAGAGGACTAAAAGAGAAATTAAGCCACTGAAGTTAAATTGAAATCACTAAAATAAGGTCGAAATTGAGAACTTTTAAAAAGCTAGGGGGCCGCGAAAAGCATTTCTCTTGGACGGAAGAATTTCAAAAAATAAATATCCTATTTTTCATGCGGGTATAAAAACCGAAATAACAAAAAAACTTATTTTTATTCTTTTTTTTAAAAAAAACTTCAACTTTCTCTCTAAAACAAAACCAAAAAGCATTCTCTTTCATTTTCCAAAAATCGATGGCCTTTCTGCCGTATGCTGCCGCGTCGGTCATTGTGGTCATTGTTCATCGGCGAACCATAAAACCAACTGAAAGCCTCATTTTCTTTTTTTAAAAACCAGATTCGAACTTAGATTTTAGGAAAAGACCTCCCTTTTTTATCGAAATCTGAAGAAAAAAAAACAAAACCAAAATCTTTTTTTGAAACCCCTTTTTAGATCCAAAAGCCTTTTCGAAGGGTCGTCGATCATCGGCGACGGCATCCTTAGACAACCGTAGACCAAAAGATCGAACGATGTTTAGGTAACGAACCCTAATCCCCTTTTATTTTAAACTTGAAAATGTAAAAAAGGAGAAAATACCTCTGTTGAAATTTTCTTTTTTGTGTATATTGATTTTAAAATGTCTATTTTATATTGCTTGAGGATTTAGATTTTATATCCGAATATTACCCTAATTATAGAAAATAAAAAATAAATAAAAGCCCTATTGGTTGTTCTAGCTATACTCTTTTGGTAGGATTTATGCCTCTACTGATTTTTGTTTGCTTGTTTGCATGTGGGCTGTCGTACGAGTCCTTGAGGTGCTGAGGAGGGGACCAACTCGTGTTATGGAGGGCACGTGAGGCTATTTCAACTGAGAGTGTCATGGTTGCTGGCGTGGTGAGGCGACATCAATGTGGCGAGGACATGGCTGTTGACGTAGCCGGGATCTGAATGGTCACTGGGCGTGTAAAGAGAATGCATGATCTGAAGGGGCAGAAGTTGTAAAGCTTTCATAAGGGTTATTGGCGGTTAGGGTTTGTAAAGAGTTGGCGATTCGTGGATTCATTAGAGAATTCGGTTAGCTAGGGTTTCATATATGGTAAAGGTTGTTGGGTCATTCGGGTATTGGGTTTTAGTTGGGTCTTAGAGGGTTTCTAGTTTAGGGTGACTGATATGGGTTTGGGTATTTGGGTAATGGATGTATATTTTGGGTGGTGTGTTATTGTTTAATTAAAGGGTAAACATGCTTGAGGTCCAATTGTAATACGTGTTGTAAAAAGCGTGCATGAGGCGCAAGAAAAAATACCTCCAAGGGCCGAGGCAGGGCGAGGTGCAAGAGGCGCGCGCCTTTGGGAACTTTCTCCTGAGGCGTGAGGCGAGCGCTTGGATGCCTATTACCTCTGAGACATTATTAAAAAATATGTATTTTATTGAAGTATACTCTTTCCAGCCAACCCCCTATTTTTATTTTCACGATAAACATAAAACCTAATTGCTCTACCTCTTCCAAATTCCAGTCAATCTTCAACCCTAGCCACTGTCACCGGCAAGTTGCAGCCTAGTCACCGCCGCCAGTAAGTGCAATGAGCAGCCACCGTCCTTGTTCTCTTCTTTTCTTCTAAGTGCAGTGAACAGCCCCCAAATTTCCTTTTTTCATGTATTCTTCCATGGTAGTTATTTTGTATGAAAGTAGGTTATTAGGAATATAATGATAACATATTTTGTTCCAATAATATACGATGCATGTGTCTTATTTCCTACTGTTTTAGTGAGCAATCTCTCTCTTGCATAAATTTAATTCACACTATTTTAATTTCTACTGTTGCAATAAACAGTCTTTTTCCTACTGTTTCAATAATATTTTGTTTTAATTGCTGGAAAATATGAGAGATGGTTGTTATTTGATCACATTCTTATTTGGTTTGGAAATTTAATTCACATTAGAGGCTTGGAATAAGTTGCAGCATATTTTGTTTCAATTCGAGAAATCTTCCATCGTATATTACTGTTGCTCAATTTAATCACACTGTTATTTGGTTTTTATTTGATTTTAAGTTTGTTTAAAATTTAAATAATGATTTTGGAATCAGGTTCAACTGGATCATCGGTCCCTTTAGATCCGACAAGGAAATATGAAATTGTAATCACTAATTTTAAATAGGGTATTAACCTGTTTTTTTATTTGTTGTAAATGATGGACTTTAATTATTACCCTTTTTATATAATATTAATTAATATTATAATTATTATTTATTAATGTTAAAAAAATCAAAAATATTATTATTTATGAAAACCCAAAAACATTACTATTATTATTATCTATTTTATTATTAAATATTTTTGTCTTCGATTTATCGATTGTAAATTGTTATTACCGTTTGCTTTTATATTTATTATTATTGTTATGTTATTATATATAATTCGGTTTCTATTATGATTTCTTTTTATATTACTATATTATTAATGTTATATTCTTCTTATTATTATTATATTAGTATACTGCTATTATATTAACATTATTATTATATTATATTATTATCTTTATTAAACAAAAAAAAAACACAAAAAGTTAATTAAATATCAAAGCCCAATAATATAATAAATATTAAAGTCCAAATATAAACAGTCCATTATACATTAAAAAGCCCAAAACAAATAATAAATTACAAGGCCCGTTTTGAAGCCCCAAACCCCCAAATCTGATAACCTAACCCTAGCTCTTTATGTCTTTGCGCAGCCAAATCTGGACTGTTAGATCTGTATGATTGATCGAACGGTCCAGATCCAATCTAGAGAAGGAAACTCTAATTAGGGTTATCATTTGCCAAGCGCCGCATCATCAAGGCCGTAGGATCTGAGATCGAGTTGGACGGCTCATATCACCTCTGGAAGGCTCTGGAACCTTCACGCGCCTACGAGCGGCTTTCCCGTTCCTCTACGCGCGCGTTTGCTCCACGCGCCTGATGCCTGGACTGCTCTTGACCTCTCAGCTGCCATGGCCACAGCCTTTCTACTGGTCCCTCTCCTCCTTGTTCCGCCACGATTACATGCAAACAAAAAATAGATCGAACATCAACAACAAACATGAAAAGGAAATCAAGCCATAATCCGCAAAGATAAAACACAAAACGGCAGATTCCAGAACTAATTGTAACGGATTTCTTTTATGCTTTTTTACATGTAAATCTCTCGGTTATAAAAAATCGAAACCCACAAACATTGTAATCTTAGTTTTTGAAGCAATACGAAAAAGAAAACTCAAAGCCTTTTAGAGGTACCTTTTCTCATTTCAAATATTCATCATGCATATAAAAAAATAAATAAAAGCTAGATCTAAGATTTCAGGTTTTACCTTTCTGTTTCTGGTAGCTGCGTTGTGTAACAATGGCAAGCCCACGGCCTTCATGCCTTTGAGGGTGAGCTGGAACGCTGCTGGTCGGTTTTTGGCTGCCGTTAAGTTTCTGGTGGTCTTGTTTTTCGGGAGAGGGCAATTTTTCTAAGTTTTCTTTCCTAGATCTAGGTTGAAGTGAGGCCTTTTGTTCGAAAACTAGGGGCATTTTTGTTTTGGGAGCGAAAAGGGGCGTTTTTTAGATTTTCGATCACCGGTGAGCGGTGGCCAAATTTTGGGTTGGTCGGTGTAATCACTAATTTTTGACCGGGTTTTAGTGTTATTAGTATTATTTTAATAATAATATTATTAATATAAAATTAATGAAAAATCAAAATAATAATAATAATAAATATATTATTAAAAAAAAAGAAACTGCGTGGAGCAACATGCTCCACGTCACCCAAACTACCCACCCCTTTGCCTATAAATACAAGGCATTGGGGGCAGCCAATTGGACAATTTCACGCCAAAAATTGCCAAGTGAATTGGCACCCAATTCGTGGGAGCCATGGCTCGCCGCAAGGCAGGCCGGGGTTGGGGGTAGTGCCCTCGGCCCCAGTTGATTCGATCCAACATTCGATCGGGGGTCCTATTTTGGATCCGATCTAGTTAATATTTTTGGAGAGGTCATGGTAGATCCCGATAGCGTTCGGTGGGGTTCGTCATTCGAGCTCCTAATTAGGTATATTTTCTTTCCTTTTTATTTATGCTGTAATTTTTATGATTTAATGAAGTATTAGTTAATTTAAAATTGTGTTCTTTTTTACTTTGTATGTTTATTTATGCTTTAGACTAGTATTTATTATGTTTTAAATTTATGTTTTATATTAATATTTTATTTATGTTAAATTTGTTTTTTATGTGTTAGATTAATATTTATGAATGTTAGTATTTTATTTATGTTAGATTTGTTTTTATTTATAAGTTAGATTAATATTTATGTATGTATGTTTTAGATTAGTATTTGTTTATGTTTTCAATTTATGTTTTAGATTAATATTTTATTTATGTTAGATTTGTTTTTATTTATGAGTTAGATTAATAGTTATGTATGTATGTTCTAGATTAGTATTTTATTTATGTTAGATTAGTATTTTATTTATGTTAATATTTATTTATATTTTATCTCATTGTATTTATATTCGCCATGTTTTAGGTTGCATAACAGATATATAAATTGTCAATGCGGTGCCCTTTTATCCGAGCGTAAACGGGGCCAGTATCAGGCGTAATGATAGTGGTTGGGCGTTTACTCTCGGATAACGGGGCCTTTAAAATCTACTCGCACTTATAATTAAATTTTAAATTGATCGTTACTTTAACCCGGAAAATCTAACATTAATAAAGTGGTAATTATTAAAGTACCAATTTTGGGCGGTGTGGGGGTGCTAATCCTTCCCCATCCGTAACTGACTCCCGAACCCAATAGTTTTTGAATCTCTGGTTTTATGGTGTCCGGCCTACCTAAGTGGCCGGTGGCGACTCCCTTTCTTTAAATAAAATACGGTATTTTTAAAACCCCACGGAATAAATATTTTAATACCTGAAAAACCAACACTTCGAAACCCCACTTTTTAGCGAAAGGGGACATCGCTACAGACGGCGGCTCCGCTGGGGACAATTTTTTGTTTTTCGAAAACAAGAAGAGAGTCCAGCTTTTTAAAATAATTACCGCTTTATTAATATTATAAATTCTGGGTTAAAGAGACTATTAAATTAACATTCGGTTATAATTGTGCGCTTATTTTAACGCATTTAAAATATGGTATATAAACCCGTTTTTTAAGTGGGGGGAAAATGCTAATGCTTTCGTGGAGATATCGTTCTCCCGTATGGGCCTAGCAAGTACCTTCGGGGCTCGAGTACCTTATACTTTCGTGAGGATATCGTTCCTTCGTATGGGTATAAGCGAATGGGTCCCCCTGAGTTGAACCCGGTTGAAAGGAACCTATAATGGGTGATGATCGAGGGCCTTGCTACTCTTAGTAGAGGACAACAAGGACAATTCGGGTACCTCTTAGCACCAAAACTGCATATAGAGAACATAGAAACCTACCCCTTTAGAGCCATGCGGATAACCTTAGGTGTTTTAGATGGGATAAATAGGGTTGTTTTGTTTGTTTACCTTATTTAATTTATCCTTTTATTTATGTATTTATTATTTTTATCCGGTACTAACTCATTTCTTTTTGTGTTTTATTTTTATTTTTATTTTACATACTTTTGTTGCATTATCATTGCATCCACATTACATAGATGCGTTGATTCAAGTGGTTTGCCCGATTAGAAAATCTTTCATCATGGAAAAAAAGTGTCTTAGGAAGGACGTCATCGATCCAGTCGTGCGACATTGGTCAGAGATTAATCAACAGATTCGAGGTAACAGTTTGCCGAGCAAGCGTTTAGTGCCAAAGTATACACACGAGACCCTGATGGTGGACATACAACGAGTTGCAAGGCGTGTGAATGACTTAGCTACCGAAGCCGCGGCTCTCCGACCTTTCGTAACCCCGAACATGAAAGAAGCACCAAGGTTTATCAAGTTGCCCAGAGCTATCGAGGAGCTAGGAGGTAGAGCTAGGGCTTACGTGTAGAACTTTGTTTTGTAATTAAGACTTTTTGTAATAGGGACTATTTTTGTAATAGGAACTCCTTTTGTAATATGGACCCTTTAATTCCCATGAAAGTCGTTCGAAAGGGTGATTACCAGCGGAATCAACGCCTTTATTTGCATTTATGTTGCATATCATGACATGGTGTTGATTCAAGAATAGTTCATTAAAAGGCTTTCAAAATAGAAAAAGTCTGCTTTGCCGGAAACGATAATATTACAGTATCAAGTTAGGCCGAGAAAAGACCAATCGAGAAAGAAGACGGTACGATAGTAAGGCACGTGCGACACAGAAGATTCAGTCAGGACCTCAGAACCCCAATTTTAAATCTTCACATTTGACCATTTTGTAAAAATCTCAAAGATTTTAATTTAACTCATTTAAAAAAATTTTGAAAATATTATTATTTTGCTTTGAATATTTTTCCCTCATAAAACTTTCAGAATAATAATAGTAAAAAAAGAAACCTAAAAGTTTCATTTTTTAAGTAAGCTAAAACTTTTCGATAATAAAAAAAGAGGAAATTTTTAAACCAAATGATCTTTGAGAATTTTAATTTAAACAATAAAATTTTTAAAGTACTCCCCTAGGACCGATAGAATCCATCCCTGTTTAGATGTATTATTCGTTTGCACCCAGATCTACAGAAGAAAAGATCTTGTCTGCATTATGCCTGCACTTGTTGATGTCCTTTTCAGAAGCCACAAAAATAAAGATCATGACGTCACGAGTCCATGAAATAGAATAAGAGGAGAAGACGAAGTCATCCATCATCATGAAGACAACGTCGAGACGTGGAGCATAGGTTTTGCTTTCCGAAGTCAAGGTCTCCAGAATAAATCCAACTGTTACCTGTAATTCATTATTAAGTTCTGGCGAATAGACATTTTCTCTATTGAAAGTTTTTTAAAGACTGTTCGAGAATCAACATCGCATTTGCATGCATTCTTGCATTTATAGGGTATTGATTCCCGAAGTGGTTCCTCAAATCTCAGAAATCGTTCATAATTGGCAAAGGGTTGTCTGGTCAGATATTAGAGGGCATGGATCCAGGGTTTTGTCCCAGAGTAAGATCGAAGACAATAGAAGATGAACCATCTGAAGACTTTAGGTCAAACACGGTAAGGAGACACGATACTGGTAATGAGCAAAGTAAAGTGCAAGAGTTGAAAGAAGTAGAGGGAAGAAGTGATGAATCAGATGAACACCCTGACGAAAGGTAATCGATCCATCAAACCGAAAGAAGAACCGATTAAGGATCAGAATAGAGAGCGAGATAGTCAGAATTCTACCTCCAAGTCAGCCAAATACGACAAATTGAACCCTTTTTGTGATCTGCATCAATAAATAGGCGGAAGGTATGCTTGAGTCGGGCTTTCAAAAAATAGAGCTCGGTCAAGAAGAAACTTGAGAAGTAAGTAATGAAAAGAAGTATATCTCGATTCTTGTGAGGTACACCGAACTACTCCTAATGTTCATCGACAAGAGCCTTATTACCTCGGTAAAGTCTCTAGCGAAGAGACCGTCTTATCCGAGAGATTACGACACACATGCTAGAGGCAGTTACCGTTTAGGAAGTTTGGGTCACGGTATTGAGGATTGCGGGGCCCTGAGAAACGAGTTCAAGATCTTATCGCGATGAGGATTTTAGGTTTCGAAGACGGAGTTCCCCAATTCTATAGTGAGCTAACAATCACCTGAGGGGCAAAGTTGAGAAGGAATCGATATCCAGGACAAAGTTCGAGTAATACCGAAGTAGGTCACTCAAGCGAGTTAAATTTGAAGATCGGAAAAATGGGCATCCAAGGAGAGGGATATTCTTTCGAGTTCAGCCAGCTCAGATAAGAGAAAGATAACTTGGATAAAATTGAATTTGCAAAATGATCACCAGAAGCTTTCCAGAGTGTTTAAGAATATCAGATTGGGTCACCTTTAAAGAATAAATGAACGGTGTTGTTCAGTTGAAGGACGACTCAGAATATTGGAAAAAGAGAAACTAGTCAAGCAAGAATCAAGTCAGGATGTTATCAGGTACGTTTGAGGAAATTGGGAATAGGTACGATAGTCTCCAGAGATGAGCTACAGAATAACTTAGCCATTAACAAGGGTTTTAGAAACAAGTTTACGACAAAGCAATGACAATTCAATACTCTTCAGTTGGAAAGGGCAACTTCCAAGCTACGAAAGACTAAGCAGGGGATAGATGAAGACCCGAAGATCGATATTACTCGAGCAGGTAAGACGGCTCAACAAGGTGGTAGGCTTTGTCAGAACATGGATCAAGTGTTGGACTATAGAGGCAAGCTGACCGGACTACTGGATAAAGTTAAGAAAGTAGGCACTGAAGCTTATCAGTAATTGTAAATATCTAATATCTGATATAATGAAACCTTTTGGCCTCAATGAACGTCGTTCTATGGGGATCACTTTTAGAATCAATACCTTATTGCATTCATGTTTATATTTTAGGATTGCATTGCATTGCTTTGCACGATCCTGGCATGTTTTACATGGCATTATCATTACCTTGCATTATTATTACCTTGCATAAACTTTATGAGGAGTAATTCAAAGACCAATTAGGGTTTTATCATGGATAAAAGAATTGAAGACACTCAAAAATCAATATTCGAGCAGTTAAAAGATGGGCTCGAGAGAAAAAAGAAAAAGAAGAAGTTTGATGCCTTCGATGCAAGAAAACTCTGTTTGAACCCTGATTTGGCCATTCCTCTGGATTTTAAAGATTCGCAGATTTACGCATGATGATGGAACAAGCTGCCCCAAGATTCACCTGACCACGTCCTGTAGAAAGATAGAAGGCTACATCGAGAATGAAAAATTCCCGATCCACTACCTCTACGATAGTCTAGCAGGACCTACCGTGATATGGTACAACTATTTGAGTAGAGACCAAGTGTAGTCATGCGGAGACTTAACCGACGTCTTTATGGGCAATACATATATACTTTAGACCTATCACCAAGTCATCTGTATCTCTAGGGTACGAAGATGAAACCTGATGAAGGCTTCAAGAAACGTGCTTTGAGGTGGCTGTGTTTAGCGACCCAGGTACAGCCTCCCGTAGATGAAGAGGAAAGTGACTTACATGCCACCTTTCATATTTCTTCTTTAATAAGATGCTCGAGAAAATGAAGGCCATCTTTGAGGACTTAATGACAGTCGGAGAGAGAAACGAACATGCACTCTGAGACCTAAGTTTAAAGACCAGACCTGTCTAGGAGTAGAAGGAAAGAAAGAGATAAATGGGTACCACTTTCAAGGTTCTCGTGATCGTAAGAGAAGAAGACAGACAGATTCCCCCGAATAACTGAGAAAAATTCCTCGAACAAGTACATATTTAGAGATATTCAGAGTATTCCATATGGCCTCATCTGGTCAAGGGTTAGTACCTTACCTCCGGGCCGATAAAGATTACACCCAGCTCATCTGCCTACAGTTTTAATCCATACAGTGCATATGAGTTCTACATTAAGGCATCGGGGCATGGCACCAAGAAATTTGAGGTTGTTAATAGAAGAAATCAAGAAGTTGGTTGACGAGGGAGTCATGACAAGAATTGATCCAGCAAGGAAAAACAATAGAAGTGGCACAAGCCTACACTACAAAGGACCAGAATGAGTTAGTTCTCGGGAGGTAGTCTGGAGGTCCCTATGGTTTTCCCATCAGTTCACAAAGAAATGCTCAATGTTTTGAAAAAAAGAAAAAAGAAGAAAAAACTCTCAAACAAATATTTTTAGAATTAAAAATCACATTTCCATTTAGAAAAGCATTTTTACATTCTTGATTCTTTAAACATTTTATTTTTATAGGGTAGTTTTGTTCTCCCATATGCATATACATGTATTTTTGAATGGACATATGTATATATCATTTCTATATCAGGTCCTCGAATTTTGAATGCAACAGTACATTTGCTTCAGACCCAAAGATCAACTCTAAGTTGCATATATTTAGAAGAGATTGAATGTTGTGGGGATACTGTAAATGTGAGTATCTGCTAGTTTACTTAGGCCAACAGAGGAACAAAGCGAGTGTTTAGACAATGGGCAGTTCCCATTTTAAGAATTTATCTTCTCAAGCACTTCTCGTTTAAGATCTTTGAAACGAAAGTTGACCCTAAACCTCTACCCCCTAAAGGCATTCTCAGAACATCTGTGAATTTGACAACAAATGATATTATTTTACTTTACCAGAAGACAGAGATGAGTCCAGACAGATTGGATACGAAGATCAGAAAATCATCAGAAGAAAGTGGTTGAAAACAAGAATATGTCCAAACGAAAAACCAAAGAAAAGAAGAGAAATGGTAATTAGAAGGCCGAAGCAATCCAGATCGAGTAAATATCAGAAGAGCTGCAGAGAGGCAAGTAACTTCGAGCAGAAGATATCATCAATACCCAGTATAGATACGTGTTGATTCGAGGATACATTTATAGACTCGAATAAGAAAAAAGAGATTCAAGGCTAAAAACCCAAAATAAACAGTCTAAAACAAAAAAAACAAAACAAAAAAGAGTAGAAAAGAAAAGAAAAATAAAATAAAAAAGAAGAAAGAGAGAGAGAAAAAAAAAGAAGAAAAGAAAAAGAAAAAGAAAAAGAAAAAGAAAGAAAAAATATTGTATATGCTTCACACATAAATCAAACAATACAAGAACGAGACTTCAACTATGTGCAAGAGACACAAGGAATCCACATTTCAAGTAAATACCAGTTTTGAAAATTAGTATAGAAGCTCGAATTGAAGCCAAGTCAAGACGAGTCGGCTCGAAGATTGCCAATTTCGAAAAAGGAAATGACCTCTAGGGTGAAAACCCAAAAATGGGCAGTCTAGAGTGATCCTGAAAATGAAGAAAAAGAGTAGTCTGCCTGAGCCTGCTGGCATCAATATCCAACCAAAATACATTGATCTGAAGGTACAGAAGAAGGAAGTGACCTCTAGGGTGAAAACCTAAAAATGGGCAGTCTAGAGCGATCCAAGAGAAAAAGTGAAAAAGAAGAAAAAAAAAGAGAAAAGAAGAAAGAAAGAATAATATTTCATCTAGGCGTGCCAATCACAAGAATTCCCAGAAATGTATTCATAGTCCTTCATTCAAGAAATCTCAGTTTCGGGGAGTATTGAAGGATCAAACATTATTGAACAGAAAACAAACATCAGTATATAGCCAGAATGCAAGGCAACCTACAATAAAAAGAAAGAAAATGAACTCTAGGGTGAAAACCCGAAAACGGGTAGTCTAGAGTGATCCAAAAAAGGGAAGGAATAATGGGCATATCCAAGTTACACAAGTACAGAAATACTGTTTCACTTAACCATAAACCAAAGGCCTACATTACAAGCCCCAAAGACTATTCTGGTCATCCATAGATATCCAAGTTGAATGAGAATGTCTTCAGATTTCATTCCGCCTATAATGGTTAACTTTGCTTCAAGGAACGTCAAACTTCGAAGTGCTTGGTCGACACCCCAAATGAGGGAAGGATGAGGCATAATGAGATAGTGAGATTAAGAGAGCCACCTTAAACGGGGTAGAAACTAGGTAGGGTTGTTCCTCCCAAAAGCATATTAGACCAGAAGAAACTATACATTGGCATATATCTCCACAATGGTCAAGATTTTCTAAATATGCGCTTCATTAGAGTTGATCTCTGGCAACTTGAAGCAGATGCGCCATGGTGTTTGATATTTCGGGGGCAAACATGTTTTAAAAGGTTTGACATTTTCTCCCAATGTTTTGATTTTTACCATTTCCCCCAAACATTAGTTTTTAAAATGTTTGGCAATATACTTCGAATTTTGTTTACCATTCTCCAAACATTATTTTAAAAAAAATGTTTGGTCCTTAAAAAAGAAGAATAAAAGAAAAAGATGTTTACCATTTGTTCCAAACAATGTTTTTAAAATGTTTGGTATCCCCTCCAAGTTGTGATTTTCAAAATAACTGTTATCTTTTCAAACAATTGTTGTTTTTTGAAATATACGCAAGTAAATTGCCGTTTGCATTATTTTAAAAATAAATGATGATGAGATTTAAAGCATAGGGACCGAGAGTTAGTTCCTGTCGAAATGCTACGAGAAGATCAAGGATGAGCTCAGGGGATGGAAGCATTTTGGCTCACCCTGATTACTAGAAATAGATCAAGGCTCTGTATGATGGGTTAGAAAATTCAAAGCAGTGGAGCCCGTGGTTGAATGGGGCAACGCCAAGCGAAGAAGATGACAAGGGTTTTTATAAGAATAATATAAGAACCAGAAGATCATTTATGAAGACGAGTGATAACCCCGAAAACAAGAAAATCCTTCCGCACAAAAGGTTTAAAAGCATGTTCAAATGAGGATTTAAGAGCATACAATGAAGAAGTAAAGAGATGAAGAAATCTGAGGAGCGACCTTTCAGGGTGTAAGACTTTAAAACGAAAAAGGGGTTGAAAGAAAAAATAAAAAAGAGAAAGAAAGAGAGGGAGAAGAAAAGAGAAAAAGAAAAAAATAAGAAGAAATTGAAGGAAATAGAAAAAGAAAAAAGAAGAAAAGAAAAAGAAAATGAGAAGAGAGAAAAAAAGAAAAAGAAGAGAAAGAAAGCATTATATTGCATGCATCATATAGATAGGGGCATGTCAATTTTTTCTTGGACAGGTACTTGAAGAATTATCAAAGAGTATTAAGAAGTGGATTCCAAAAATTAAAGAAAGTTTTGGCAGCCATTTTCAGCGTGAGTCCCCAAATTTAAAGAAAGTTTTGGCAGTTATTTTCGGCGTGAGTCCCCAAATTGGAAGAAAGTTGGCAGCCATTTTCGGCGTGAGTCCCCAAATTTGAAGAAAAATCGGTAGCCATTTTCGGCGTGAATCCTCAAATTGAAGAAAGATTTCGGCAGCTATAGCAATGCGAGTCCTAGAAGATCGGCAACCATTTTCGGTTTGAGTCCCCAAATTTAAAGAAAGTTTTGGCAGCCATTTTCGGCGTGAGTCCCCAAATTTAAAGAAAGTTTTGGCAGCCATTTTCGGCGTGAATCCCCAAATCTGAATAAAGGTCGGTAGCCATTTTTGGCGTGAATCCCAAAATTTGAAGAAAGATTTCAGCAGCCTTAGCAGCGTGAGTCCAGAAAGATCGATAGCCATTTTCGGCGTGAATCCCCAAATTTGAAGAAAGGTCGGTAGTCATTTTTGGCGTGAATCCCAAAATTTGAAGAAAGATTTCGGCGGCCTTAGCAACGTGAGTCCAGAAAAATCGACAGCCATAGCAGCGTGAGGCCTAGATGTTAGATCCTTCGGGTCATCGATAAGTCCTTCGGGCACGATGTTAATCATTCGAGCCACCAGTAAGTCTTTCGAGCATGGTGATAAGTCCTTTGGGCCATTAGTAAGTCCTTTGGGCATGATGCAGTAGTCTTAAGTAGCGTAAGTCCAAAGATATCAACGGGCTTGTAAAAAAACAAGATAGAAAAAAAGAAGAGAAGAAAAAGGGAAGAAAAAGAGAAAAAAAAAGAGAGCAGAAAAAGGGAAAAAAAGAAAAAGAGAAAAAAAGAGAAAAGAGAAATTCGAAGATAAAGGTTCTATACAGGAAGGGCCTATATTTTCAAGCTCCCGTAGCGAGAGGTTCTATGTAGGAAGAATCCGCCGCTCCGAGGCTTCAGGAGCTAAAAGTTTTGTATAGGAAGGGCTCGCAGCTCCAGGGTGAAGACTAGTAGTTCTACATAGGAAGAACTCCCAGCCGAAGGAATTCACCCATGATACACAAGGTTTTATATAGAGAAAACCTGTTGTGTTGAAGACGAAGAGTCCTATATAGGAAGGGCTCCGAGCTTTACTGTCTTAGAGTGAAAGGTTCTATATAGGAAGAACCTGTAGCTTCGAGATTTCAGAAGCTAAAAGTTCTATATAGGAAGGATTGGCGGTTCCCAGGTTTGAAGACTATCAGTTCTATATAGGAGGAACTCCCAGTCAGAAGAACCCATCCGTGGCACAGAAGGTTTTATGTAGGAAAAACCAGCCGCGTTGAAGGCAAAGAGTTCTATATAGGAAGGACTCCAAGCCTTACCGTCTCAGAGTGAAAAGTTCTATATAGGAGGGACTCATAACTTGAGGCTTCACAGTGAAGAGTTCCATATAGGAAGAGCCTGTAGCTCCAAGATCGGAGGGGGAAGAAGTTATATAGGAAGAACTTACAAGCTTGAAGATTCAGCTAAGGAAGAGCGGAGAGTTCCAGAAGAACACGTGATTATGAAGCCAAAGACGAGGAAGTAGGTCAAAAATGAGTGCTTTTGATCTTTGCTTTGTCCTCATTTCACAAGAACAAGCAAAGAGGGGCAACTGTAATCACTCATTTTTGACCGGGTTTTAGTGTTATTAGTGTTATTTTAATAATAATATTATTAATATAAAATTAATGAAAATATATATATATATATATATATATTATTGAAAAAGAAAAGAAACTGCGTGGAGCAGCATGCTCCACATCACCCAAACTACCCACCCCTTTGCCTATAAATACAAGGCATTGGGGGCAGCCAATTGGACAATTTCACGCCAAAAATTGCCAACAAATTGGCAAGTGAATTGGCACCCAATTCGTGAGAGCCATGGCCGGCCGCAAGGCTGGCCGGAGTTGGGGGCAGTGCCCTCGGCCCCAGTTGGTTCGATCCAACATTCGATCGGGGTCCTATTTTGGATCCGATCTAGTTAATATTTTTGGAGAGGTCGTGGTAGATCCCGATAGGGTTCGGTGGGGTTCGTCATTCGAGCTCCTAATTAGGTATATTTTCTTTCCTTTTTATTTATGTTGTAATTTTTATGATTTAATGAAGTATTAGTTAATTTAAAATTGTGTTCTTTTTTACTTTGTATGTTTATTTATGCTTTAGATTAGTATTTATTATGTTTTAAATTTATGTTTTATATTAATATTTTATTTATGTTAAATTTGTTTTTTATGTGTTAGATTAATATTTATGAATGTTAGTATTTTATTTATGTTAGATTTGTTTTTATTTATAAGTTAGATTAATATTTATGTATGTATGTTTTATATTAGTATTTGTTTATGTTTTAAATTTATGTTTTAGATTAATATTTTATTTATGTTAGATTTGTTTTTATTTATGAGTTAGATTAATATTTATGTATGTATGTTTTAGATTAGTATTTTATTTATATTAGATTAGTATTTTATTATGTTAGTATTTATTTATATTTTATCGCATTGTATTTATATTCGCCATGTCTTAGGTTGCATAACAGATATATAAATTGTCAATGCGGTGCCCTTTTATCCGAGCGTAAACGGGGCCAGTATCAGGCGTAGTGATAGTGGTTGGGCGTTTACTCTCGGATAACGGGGCCTTTAAAATCTACTCGCACTTATAATCAAATTTTAAATTGATCGTCACTTTAATCCGGAAAATCTAACATTAATAAAGCGGTAATTATTAAAGTACCAATTTTGGGCGGTGTGGGGGTGCTAATCATTCCTCATCCGTAACCGACTCCCGAACCCAATAGTTTTCGAATCTCTGGTTTTATGGTGTTCGGCCTACCTAAATGGCCGGTGACGACTCCCTTTCTTTAAATAAAATACGGTATTTTTAAAACCCCACGGAATAAATATTTTAATACCCGAAAAACCACAAACACTTCGAAACCCCACTTTTTAGCGAAAGGGGGCATCGCTACTGTCGGTAGCCGGGATGAACACGCGGCGATATTTACCCGAACCTTGGAGAGGGTTCAGAGAATTCAGGGTTTCTGGAAATGGTAAAAGAATTTTCAAAATGGCAAAAGTTCATTTTTTTACCGAAAATAACGTTTTTATACCGGGGCATTGTTTTAAAAAATGGTTTAGTGTACTTTAAACCCTTTCGCATTTCTACGATAATCGCCCATGCCATTTCGTTTCTTTAAATCACGTCCCCAGTTCCTCAGATATTTGTAAAAATTTCAATTTCACCCCCAGTTTAAGCCAAACCGCCTTTTTCAAACCGGTCTAAGCTCAACCTAGTCCCTCCGTGTTCCCATCTTTTTTTAGACCATTTTTGTCTTTTTTAATCGAACTCCAAGTCCTTGCTTTCTTAAATTTGTTTTCAATTTCGTCCAGTTTTTCATATAATCTATTCTTAAAAGGGGTAAATGCTCTTTTTAATCCCTGAAAATTTTGATTTCGTTTCATTTTGGTCTTAAATCCAGTAACAAAACCCTATTTATCTCCCTTTAGTTTGTTGGTTCTTTCACTTTGGTCCTCTGCACCTTTTTTTTTTAATTTCTGCCCGTGACTTATTTCTGTTGCATTTCAATCTTTTTTTGTTCGAATGTTGTTTCATTTCATCTAGTTAGTCAGTTTTTATAGCTTTGTATTTGAAGCCTTTCAATATTTGCTTTATCTAATATATGTAGTATAGTATAATGTATGGTATATTCTTGTAGATATATGTAATGTGGTCGATATATGCATTTATTATATATACTTGTTTTATAGTAATGTTTGGTCTTAATGTACATGTATTCAAAATGTTTTTATATGCGATATGGAGCTAATATTTTTTTTATATTATATGCTTCATATATATGTTACCATATGGTTTGAATATTATGAGTGCATGGCTACTGCCATTATTTTATCTATATATATGTTTTTATTACATGCTATATGGTTTTTATATTTTTTTCTTTTTTTTGACGCAACATATATATATATATATATATATATATATATATGATATAAGATACTTTTTTTGTATAGTGGAAATATGTGCTAATACGTGTATGTTATATGGTTTTTTTTTTAGTTTTGTTGCATAGTATTTTATTGGAGTGGTTTTTTTTGTCCCCTCTTTATTTTTTTTAGGATATATCTTATAGGTTAGTTTTAAGGGTTTAGAATTTGATTCAATTAATCTGAATTATGTGCTCGGCTTATTAGGACATAATTTCTGAATTAGTTGAATTAAATTTAGGATAGGCCCTTTAGGATTAGTTTAGAGTTTAAAATTTAATTTAATTAACTTAAACTATGCGTTCATTTTATTGGGGCATAGACTTTAAATTAATTAAATTAAATCTAGGTTAAGTTTAGAGCCCTAGTCAGATTATAGGTTCGAATCAATTTAATCCATTTAAATTTGCCCTTGGCTCATTGGGGTAAATGTTAAATGCATTAAGTTGGTTGAATAATTCTTAATTTTTTAGGATAAAATTGAAATTTAACATATCTTAGCTAATTTAAATCACAATTAATTAATTCGAATAATTTTAGATAGAATCCTTGGCTATTTGGGATTCTAGTTTAAAATTAATCAAATTAATTATTATGGTTCAAGATAACCAATAAAATGTTAAGCTCTTTAGTTTTTTAGGATTGAATTAATTTAGGGCTAATATTAGATTGACTTATTTAATAATTAGAGCACTAATTAATTTCCAATAATTTTGGGCCTTTTTAGGTTAGGACTCTAGTGGTCCTAGGGCTTTAATTTCTAGTATTTCTTTGCCATACATTTTAATTGTCATTCATGTGACTTTAATATTTTAATTAGGTATCAATTAACTTAAATTATAAAAAGGAGGTAGTTATTAATTCCGATATTTATGTCGTAACAGTCCTGGCTCAATGGATGTTGACCAAATATTCGAATTAATTTTTACCATCCGAAGGTAAATTTTAAAACGAACTAAAATTTGACAAGTCATCACATCATGTTTAATTGCTTGCATAATGCATAAAGGTGATGAACGAGGTTCGAACCATAAATTAACATGGCAGTTGGGTTTATTCGATGTCGGTTTAATATATGGTCTGAGGTATCATCACCTTTATTAGTTAAATGCTTAATTAATTCGAATACACCAATTTGATCAAGCCTATCTAATTAAAGTTTATTTTCAATTACGAACAATTTAATTAAAGTCATTTTAAATTTCTATAATTTCCATCAAATTAAAAGCAACATATATTTTGGCACTGATTTTCGGGCGTGATGGGGGTGCTAATCCTTCCCCACACGTAACCAACTCCCAAACTCTTTTTCGAGCGAATCTCTGGTTTTACGGTGTTTGGCCTACCTTAGTGGTCGGTGGCGACTCCAAGTCTTTTTGTCTTCAAAAACACAAATTTTTAAAGAATTTCCCATTTTTCAAATATTTTACAAAAAGACGAAATGAAACCTATTACTCATTTTTAGCGATCTCGTTCAAAACTTTAAGTTTTTGAATTTCAGAAAAAAGATCGCTACAGGTGGCAACTCCGTTGGGGAACCGATTTTGTTTTTACAAAACAAAAAGAGAGTTAAGCCAAGAAAATCTATGTTGCTTTTAATGATGGAAATTTTGAAATTTAAATTGACTTCAATCAATTTGTTCATTCTTGAAAATACGACTTTAATTGTACGGGCTTTGATGATTGGTGGTTTTGAATTAATTGTTCATTTAATTTCTAAGGAATCATCGATATGTGTTGCATTATGATCATCAAGCTCTATACCTGAGATTTGTCCCTTGAGTGGTAGTGAAACGCCACATACCCACGTGAGTAGCCCTCAACGGGTCGGTAATTCACTTCCAGAGTCCACGCCTTTTGACATGCGAGCAGCCCTTCATGTCACTAGGTCGTGCATTCTCTCGAATTGAATCCAATTTGCAAGCCTGAAATGGGCCAGAATTGGGTTTCTTGTTGTCTTAGTAGGCAACAAGATAAGTTCGAGTACCGTTTCTAGAATCGAACCTATGTGTGAGAACCTAAGAGCCCACCCCGATTAGTGCCATGCGGACAACCATAGTATTTTAGAATTCATGTGGTTAGGGTTTTCTTTTCGTGTTGTTCTGTCTGTTGCTTCCTAATTCATGTTTTTACTTTACAATTTCGAATTCGCTTATCTCGTTACTAACATATTTCATTTGTTCTTTATTCTTTTCTCCTTTATACTTTGTTTTGCATATTTTTGTCATATCATGAAGAAAATATTGATTCGAAAATAGTCTAAAGTTAGAGACTTGATCAATGGGAGACTTAGTTCGTAGCACTGATAAAGAGAATTCCGAGGTACAAATATGGCCAGAAGGCGACTAGCTTCATGATGGAGACAATATTTCTACCGGGTATAGGTCAGTGATGTCAGCCGAAACTTTTATAAACACCGAATACAATGATGCGTCGGAGTTGAGACAAGTATGGCACAGTTAGGATTACGAAGCAAAAAGTGTTTTCAGAAGAAAGTACGGTGACATAACATATTTGTTAGATGTCCCAGTCGATCAATCACTACTCCAAGCCTTGGTGAGATTTTGGAACCTGGCTTACAATTGTTTTACAATTGGCAACATTGATTTGACTCCGACGATCGATGAGTATCTATCCCTCATGAATTGCAAGAAGATTGATAAAGACCGAGTCTACTTCAAACCACCCCAAGAACAAGTCCTTTCAAGCCAAGCTAGGTAGATTTTTAGGAACCTTACTGTCTTGGGTCGAAGATCAAGTTACTACATGGAACAAAAATGAGTATCTCAAGTGGGAAGGAATCTTGTCTTTAGTTTCAGTACATCCAGCAGGTCGAGTCCAGCAAGACCTCTTTGCATTATTGATCTATGGATTAGTTCTGTTTCCGAAGGCATTGAGGTTCACTTATCCATCGGTGTTACATATGTTCGACTGCTTAGAAGAAAAGTCTGATCCGGTGCCTGTTATCTTGGCTAAAACTTTTTAGTCTTTTAGGTTTTGTAGGAAACATGGTGGGGGGCGTTTCTTTGGATGCCCTTAACTCCTTACAATCTGGTTTTACAGTCATCTATAGTCTGACATTCACTTTTCGAGGCATTTTTTCAATGGCAAGTTCTAGCCATTAGAGGAATTGGCCAATAAGGAGATCCGAAGAGGTATAGTTAGACGTTCTACAAAATATGAAAGATGAAGATGTAGTTTGTAAATCTCCATGGTTATGCACGACGAACATTCTTTACCAATGTGGGTAGCATCCATGGGTACCGTTACTTGGTCTTTGGGGGCATATGGCTTATGTACCCTTGTTAGTTTTGAGACAATACGGCTCCAAACAGTTCACACCAACCACGAGTGGACTAAATGAGTTCAACATAGATTACGGAACCGAGAAAGGCTACAAAGAGAAGGTATATAACGCTTCTTCTACATGGAACAATGCTAGACGAGTCAGGATTCTGAATGATCCGTACATGGTGACTCTGAAATACGAAGTATGGCGGTTTAATCGCGTCAATGATAATGTACCTCAGTTAAACCCTGATGATAAGAGGTATGTTCAGGAAAGGTTGGCGATGCTCCCCAGATGAAGAAGCAACTTGAAGAGGAGCAAAAGAAGTTCATTCATTCAGAAACAAAGGCTGATCAAGAAATACTCAATCTTGATTTGGACAAGACGAAACTTGAAGGAGAAATCAAAAGTCTACAAATGAGGAATGATATGTGGGAATTCGAGCTTAAGTCAGAAAAAGAAGAGATCCGGAAGCTATAAAGGTTAAATAAGAGCAAGAGAGTTGCAAGTGACGGGCCCAACGAAGGGTTAGATCTTAGACTCAAGAAGGAAAAGGCAAGAACCGAGGCTTACAAGAAGAAGTACTATGAGCATAAGGACCAAGTACTTGCCATGACTCAAAAGATGGAGAACTTGAATACTTCTCATTCAACGAAGCTTGAGAATGAACAATGTCAGAACGAGACATTAAAGGCTTAGATAAAACAGTTAGAAAAATCTCTTTTCAAGCATAAGGGTTTTACCCGGAAGCTAGAAGCCAGTAGTTTAGAAAACCAGGCTTTGAGGGATCAGATTGGGGATTTAGAGACTGAGGTCCAACAACTCAAAGATTAAATGGAGAGCTTTAGTGGAGCAATTCAAGTGCATCAGATGCTTACGATGGAACAACTTCAGTTTGCCGCCTTTACTATTTGGATGCAAGAGCAAGATTTGGCATGCTTCATGGCCCAGATGCAAGAAGTCGTTCGGAAGGTGCAGTTCCTAGCGGAAGATGCTACTGAGCTCCAAGAATACGTGGACGACAAATTAAAGGGATGAGAGAAGATTGCTTGGATATTGAGAGAGATTGTCGACTTAGGCGCTAGTTTAGAACCATATGCGTAGCGGTTTTCTTTGAATCATTGTAATGGAACAACATCCTCATCGATGACGGTCGTTTAATGATGATATTTGCCGGAATCAATGTTTCCCTTTGCATTCATGTATATTTACATTATGTGGCATTTGCTTGCAGAAATTGCTAAGTTGAAATTGATTAAGAGTTCATATGAAAGAATTTTTGTCCTTCGTGTTTGCATTTCATTCATTCCTTTTAAGTGTTTGCTTAATCATTTTTGTTGCATTACATGCATTAATTCAAAACAATAAAATTTAATTGTTGGGGATTTCGTGCTAGTGGTCGAAGATCCTACGTCAAAGAAAGCAAATGGAAGACAGTTTTGCTAAAGTGGAAGCCAGTTCGAGAAAAATATTCACCTTAGAAGTTAGAAAGGATAAAGGAATGACTTCCAGCTAGTACAGCTCTTGAAGCATAAATGACCTAGTGGCTAGGGTTGATAAGCTTGAACAGCTCCAAGAATATCTGATTTGGAATCAAAGAGAGATAATGACACATATGAATAAGCTCTAAGAGGAAACTAGGGGGCAAATCGATAAATTGATGAGTGTGATGGACAAAGGAAAGAGTTCAACAGAAGACTCTCTGGTGCAAAATGAGGTCGAAGAAATAAGTGAGAGTTGGGATTGTGTCTTTACAACAAAGAAGATTTTGTCTGATGAAGATCAAGCCATCATCGACCAATATGAGATAGTCTACACTACTTTCGAATGTCCTATCGAATTGGCGTTGGATAAGATTGAAGATTCTCCTTTGAAAATCTTACCTACGCCAAAGGACCAAGAACCAGCTTAAAAGCAAATAGATCATTATGTTAACAACACAGAAACCTACGAAGCCCTTATGGAGCCGATGGTCGCCTCACCCCAAGCCATGTCCCAAAATGCGCAAGACTCGAATAAAAAAAAGACTAGAGGTCCCGGAGAGGAGATAGATCAGGACGTCAGTGCTCTTGAAGAGGTTGATGAAACGAGGAAAAAGATGGATGTTCCACGAGACAAGTCTCCTTTAAGTCCGAAATTTTAGCCATTGCGCATGGCAAGGTTGACTGAAAACTCCCTCATGAATGAGGAGATTGAAAAGATAAGTGTAAGTCGAGACTATGAATTTATAGTGGAAGAAACCTTATCTCGTGAAAGCCAAGCTATCACCAATCATTGTGAGGCAGACAATGTCGCCTCTGAATGTCATGCCAAACTAGTGATGGGTGAGACCAAGGACTCTCGCTTAAAAGATTTGTCTTCACCAATGAATGAGAAGACATATGAGGTAGAACCACAAGAATCTCTCTGTTTGTCAGCAAACCCAACTTTTAATTCTCAAAAAGGGGCAAGAAAGTAGAAGACGTTTAATTTACTCCAAGTCTGTTCACATATCAAGATTTTTTCTCTAAGTTGCTACACGGCCGACTGGTTGCACCATGCTTTGTCAAAGCTCAGCCACCTCCATATATGAGATGGTTTAATGAAAAAGATAGTTGCGATTACCATGGCATAATTCATGGGCATTCCATCGAGAAGTGTGTGAGTTTCAAGCGCAAAGTTCAACACTTTCTCGATCTTGGGGTGTTAGAGTTTGTGACAATGGGTCCAGGTCTAAAGATTAATTTCCCAACTATGGCTAGCACTATGAAATTGAGGGAAGGTCAAGTCACCACGATAATAGGGGTGGATAAAGCAAAATTGCCAACGTCTGCAAAATCTAAAAATGTCAACAATTGTCATGATCCCAATCATTCTATGAAAGACATTGTTCTAAACCCGCTTGAGAAGTCAGAAGTAGTTCCAGAAGAGGCCATAAAAGTGACAATGCTTGAGAATAATGACGTTCTCAAATAAAGAAAGTTCCTTCTAAGAAAAATAGGGCATGGAAGGCTAAAAGGTATAACAAGGATGCGAAGGAGAGTAACAAGAGGACGAAGATATCTTTGCCAATATAGAATTCTGAGTTGCTACCACTATTAGTTCAGAAAAACTTTTGAGGCCGCCTCCCATCAGGCAAAATACTTATTTCAATCCAGATGTGTTTGGTACCAAGGTTCCATACAAATATCATCAAGATAATCTTAGCCATACAACAGAAGAGTGCATGCCTTTGAAAGGCAAAATCTATGAACTTTTTATGAAATGAATACTTTCCTTTAAGAATGGGAGACCTAAGATAAAAAAAAGGGTCAAGATTGAAGGTTTTGGGTGATTTACCGGTGTTGCAATGTTCAAGGATTTTTAGTGCATCCTATCCATGTTTTTTAGGTGTCACCTTTTTGGCTTTGTCTTGCATGTTGTTCTTTTGAAGTGATGTGTATAATCAACTTTGCTACTGTTTGCCCGAAAGTAGCAAAGATTTTGTTAAGGGCATATGTATTGTTTGCTTTTGTTTCTCATTTCAATGAAAGGATGCATTTTTAGTCAAATATATGTATATTCTTTCTTACCTTCGTAGACCCTCTGATATTACGTGCATGATGTGACATTGATTCTGATAAAAGATCAATTGAATGTTGTGATCATGATGAAGTATGATTTATTGCTCAGTCTGCTCTGGTCGGTAAAGCGTGAGACGTAAGATTACTACTCCTTCGATAATGTTCGATGATCGAAAAATATCCTAATAAGCCTAATAATGTTGCTAGAATGTGAAAATTCTTTTAATACAAAAAGGAAAAATAAAAGTGTGTTTTTAAAAGAGGTAAATTAAATTAAAAAGGTACTCCGCTATACCAAAAAGGATAAATAAGGACGTTTTGCTCCACTTACTCTAATTGAGTCGAAAGCCTTGGTTGTATGAGTAAGTTTTCAAATCATGACTATGCCGAGTAACTCGGGGTATTGTTGTTTGCTCCATTATTATTCTCGAGACAAAAGACGGACTGTGATGAGTTGAATTCTCGAGAAGAAAAGGTAATTTTAAAAGTTAAGAAATGAATGAACAATCAAATAAGTCTCGGAGCATCTTGAAGGAGCTGTGGGGGGAGAACAAATCTAATAAGGAGCTATGATTCGCCCGTTCAATACCCTAGTGTCAGAGATGATTCTTTGAAGGCACTGACACGATATTAATTGTAATTAAAAGGATACGCTTATACTAAAATTCTCAGACTAATTTTTACACTCTAATATATTTTGGAGAAAGATAATGAGAACTAGAAGGATTAGTTTTTGAACTGATCAAGCAAATACCATAATCATGAGGATGAACTGAGCAATCTGGGAGGAATTTCACAACTTTAAATATCGCCATAACATTCAAGGGCAAGTTGTTGATCACTGGGGGATTGAATCTAGGACGCTCTTGTATTTGATATCTGGGGCATTCTATTCTTTTTATATTGGTTTAAATTTTGTATATTAATACAAAGAGCATCCTCTATTGAAACGTTAATCGGCAAACTGACATAGATAAAGGAACAAAGAAAGAGAAAGAGAGAGAAAGAAAAAAGAAAGAGAAGGAGATAGAGAAAGAAAAAAGAAAGAAAGAGAGAAAGAGAGAGAAAATATGAAGAATTTGGTTTTTTTATATTGTTTCGAGAATAAAATTTAGAATTCAGGGACAGAGACATACATGATCGACCTAACACCGATGACCAGTCAATAATCCAGAAAAGAATGATAGCAAGCCTTGGTATGCTACACGGCTCAAAGATTCAAAGCGAGTGTATGTCGCAATGCCTTGATTGATTGAATCTTATTGAAGAAATGAAATTTTGAGACTTAAGGGGGCATGTTTTTGGCCCACCATTGAGATAGAAGAAAGATCATCCCGTTGGATCCGAGGCAAAAGAAATAACAGCCAAACCCGAAGGGTAGCTAAGTCATTACCAAGAAAGAAGAAAGTTGTCATTATGTATGGCTTCTGAGATAGAGCTTTAGGTCAAAGATGTACATGGTCGACCTAATACAAAACCCGCCAGTGATTCTGAAGAGAATAATTGCACGACTCAGTGTGCGACACAATTCAAGGACTCAACTTGGTTGTATATGCAAAATGAAGATTGAGTCTTATTGAAGGAATGAATGTTTGGAGATTTAAGGAGCATGTTTTTAGCCCAACATTGAGATAGAAGAAAGATCATGCTGATGAGTCAAGAGCAAAGTAATAGTTAAACCCGAAGGTGAGATGAGGTACTATCAAGGTAATGAAGGAAAATAATGGCTCCTTGCATGGCCCCGTGGCTGAAGTATTAGGTCAAGGATCTACATGGTTGGCCTAGAATGAAGGAGCAATTTATCAGTGGTTGAATGAAAATAATCCCAAGATTCCATATGCCAACCAGTTCAGAGATTCGAAGTAAATTTCTACCACAATATGTCATACGACCCAAAATATTGAAGATTTGGGACCTTATTGGAAAGAAGGAAAATTTGGGAACTTGAGCACACGGTGTTTACCCCAATGTTGATATAGAAGGAGGATCGTTATGAAGAGTCCTAGGAAAGGCGACAATTGAGCCCAAGTTGAGTGAGGGCGATAGATTTTGTATGGCCAGTGTAGGGCAACAATGTCCCTTCAAATTGAAGCAAAAGTTGAAGATTTAAACATAATAAATACATTGAAAATTAGACCTTTTCGAGGTACAAAAAGCTTGGAAGCTTGTAGATAATGCGTTCATCCCTATACCGAGGTAGATTGAGGCTCATCATAAAGAGTCATAGAGGAGATAACAGTCGACTAAGGGTGATGTCATGAATTTGGACTTCAACAAATGATAGACCAGGGTAAGTCAGCAATCCTTCCAAGAGGAAACAAGGGAGAAAGATACAATAGAGATAAAAATAATACATTGTTTGATTCAGAAAATTTGAAGATTGGACCTCATAGTAGTAAGAAAAGTTTTGAGATGTGGAGGCATGTGTTCGTCATAATGCTAAAGATCAGGAAGACTCGTTATGAAGAATCATTGAAGAAACAACATGTAATTTCAAGTGAAGTGGAGGGAAGTGTTCTAGAGTTTAACTCCAAGAGATGATTGATTTTGTTTCAGCCAATGCAAATTAGCCACACCCTTTCAAGATAATATAAAGATTCCACAAAGACAAAAGGCCCATAGGAGATAAGGGTGACCTACCGGACAGCAAGGGTATTCCCCAACAATACTAAAAAATGATTCAACTCATGCATCATAAATAGTTAGGCATCCCTAGGGTAGGAGCATGCTAACTAGCAGCATCAAATCATTGTGTTTGTTTCTTTCAGGTATTTGAAAAAACAATAGGAAGCAGATCCTTGGAGTCAAGAATCTTTTGCTAACATTCCATGCCAAGACGATAAAGATCGAACGCATTCTAGGAGACTCAAAGTGAGATATCATTTGATGTCAAGACAACCAGAAGGCAATATGTCATTTTCTGAGGTCCTCAAGGTGAGGTACCACTCCATGTCAAGACGATGAAGATCGAGAGCATTCCAGAAGACTCAAAGCGAGATATCATTTGATGTCAAGACGAACAGAAGGTAAGACATCATTTTTTGGGATCCTCAAGGCGAGATATCAGCCCATGTCAAGACGATAAAGATCGAGAGCATTCCAGAAGACTCAAAGCGAGATATCATTTGATGTCAAGACGACCAGAAGGCAAGACATCATTTTTTTGAGGTCCTCGAGGTGAGATATCACCCCAGGCCAAGGCGATGAAGATCGAGGGCATGCTAGAAGACTCAAAGCGAGATGTCATTTGGTGTAAGACGATCGAGGATCGAGGCATCATTTTAGGGGCTTCACTTCTTTAGGCCTTACATGGGAAGAATTTGGAGCTCTAGAATTTCTGGAAGAGGAAGGACGAACGGTCCTATTTAGGAAGAACTCGCAGCTCAAAATCTCTAGACAAGGAAGTCGGATAAAATTAATGCTTATGGTCTTTACTTTATTCTTGTTCTACAAGGATAAGCAAAGAGGGGCAGCTGTAATCACTAATTTTATCTGGGTTATTAACCCGTTTTTTTTTTTTTTTTGTAAATAACAGACTTTAATTATTATCTTTTTTATATAGTATTAATTAATATTATATAGTATTAATTAATATTATAATTATTATTTATTAATGCTAAAAAAATAAAAATTATTATTATTATTTATGATAACCCAAAAACATTACTATTATTATTATTATCTATTTTATTATTAAATATTTTTGTCTTCGATTTCTCGATTGTAAATTGTTATTACCATTTGCTTTTATATTTATTATTATTGTTATGTTATTATATATAATTTGGTTTCTATTATGATTTCTTTTTATATTACTATATTATTAATGTTATATTCTTATTCTTATTATTATATTAGTATACTACTATTATATTAACATTATTATTATTATTATTATTATATATTATTATTATCTTTATTAAACAGAAAAAACACAAAACATTAATTAAATATCAAAGCCCAATAATATAATAAATATTAAAGTTCAAATATAAACAATCCATTATACACTAAAAAGGCCAAAAACAAATAATAAATTACAAGGCCTGTTTGAAGCCCAAAAATCCTAAATCTGATAACCTAATCCTAGCTCTTTATGTCTTTGCGCAGCTAAATCTGGACCGTTAGATCTGGTTGATTGATCGAATGGTCCAGATCCAATCTGGGGAAAGAAACCCTAATTAGGGTTATCTTAGACGAGCTCTGCATCATCAAGGTCGTAGGACCTGTCTGGATCCTTCTCGCTCCTCCACGCGCGCGTGTGCTCTACGCGCTTGACGCCTGGACTTCTCCTGACCCCTCAGCTGCCACGGCCACAACCTTTCTACTGGCCCCTCTCCTCCTCATTCTGCCACGATTACATGCAAACAAGAAATAGATCGAACATCAGCAACATACATGAAAAGGAAATCAAGCCATAATCCGCAAAAATAAAACACAAAAACGACAGATTCCAGAACTAATTGTAACGTATTCCTTTTATGCTTTTTACATGTAAACCTATCCGTTATAAAAAAACCAAAACCCACAAACATTGTAATCTCAGTTTTTGAAGTAATACGAAAAAGAAAACTCAAAGCCTTTTAGAGGTACCTTTTCTCGTTTCGAATATTCGACATGCATATAAAAAATAAATAAAAGCTAGATCTAAGTTTTCGGGTTTTACCCTTCTATTTTTGTTAGCTGCGTTGTGTACCGGTGACAAGCCCACGACCTTCATGACTTTGAGGGTGAGTCGGAACGGTGCTGGTCGGTTTTTGGTTGCCGTTAAGTTTCTGGTGGTCTTGTTTTTCGGGAGAGGGCCGGTTTTTCTAAGTTTTCTTTCCTAGATCTAGGTTGAAGTGAGACCTTTGTTCGAAAACTAGGGGCATTTTTGTTTTGGTAGTGAAAAGAGGCATTTTTTAGATTTTCGATCACCAGTGAGCGGTGGTTGAATTCTGGGTTCGTCGGCGGCCAGGATGAACACGCGACGATGTTCACTCGAACCTTGGAGAGGGTTCAAAGAATTCAGGGTTTCTGGAAATGGTAAAAGAATTTTCAAAATGGCAAAAGTTCATTTTTACCAAAAATAACGTTTTTATACCGGGCCTTGTTTTAAGAAATGGTTTAGTCTACTTTAAACCCTTCCGCATTTCTAAGATAACCTGCTCAGGCCATTTCGTTTCTTTAAATCACGTCCCCAGTCCCTCAGATATTTGTAAAAATTTCAATTTCACCCCCAGTTTAAGCCAATCCGCCTTTTTCAAATCGGTTTAATCTCAACCTAGTCCCTCCATGTTCCCATCTTTTTTTAGACCATTTCGTCTTTTTTAATCGCACTCCAGGTCCTTTCTTTCTTAAATTTGTTTTCAATTTTGTCCAGTTTTCAAATAATCTATTTTTAAAAGGGGTAAATGCTCTTTTTAATCCCTAAATATTTCGATTTCGTTTCATTTTGGTCTTAAATCCAGTAACAAAACCCCGTATCTCCCTTTAGTTTGTTGGTTCTTTCACTTTGGTCCTCTGCACCCTTTTTTTAATTTCTGCCCCTGTGACTTATTTCTGTTGCATTTCAATCTTTTTTTGTTTGAATGCTGTTTCATTTCATCTAGTCAGTCAGTTATAGCTTTGTGTTTGAAGCCTTTCAATATTTACTTTATCTAATATATGTTGTATAGTATAATGTATGGTATGTTCTTGTAGATATATGTAATGTGGTCGATATATGCATTTATTATGTATACTTGTTTTATAGTAATGTTTGGTCTTAATGTACATGTATTCAAAATGTTTTTATATGCGACATGGAGCTCATATTTTTTTATATTATATGCTTCATATATATGTTACCAAATGGTTTGAATATTATGAGTACATGGCTACTGCCATTATTTTATCTATATATATATATATGTTTTTATTACATGCTATATGGTTTTTTATATTTTTTTTCTTTTTTTTGACGCAACATATATATAATATATATGATAAAAGATACTTTTTTTGTATAGTGGAAATATGTGCTAATGCGTGTATGTTATATGTTTTTTTTTTTAGTTTTGTTGCATAGTATTTTATTGGAGTGGTTTTTTTTGTTCCCTCTTTGTTTTTTTAGGATATATCTTTTAGGTTAGTTTTAAGGGTTTAGAATTTGATTCAATTAATCGGAATTATGTGCTCGGCTTATTGGGACATAATTTCTGAATTAGTTGAATTAAATTTAGGATAGGCCCTTTAGGATTAGTTTAGAGTTTAAAATTTAATTTAATTAATGTAAACTATGCACTCATTTTATTGGGGCATAGACTTTAAATTAATTAAATTAAATCTAGGTTAAGTTTAGAGCCCTAGTCAGATTATAGGTTCGAATCAATTTAATCAATTTAAATTTGCCCTTGGCTCATTGGGGTAAATGTTAAATGTATTAAGTTGGTTGAATAATTCTTAATTTTTTAGGATAAAATTGAAATTTAACGTATCTCACCTAATTTAAATCATAATTAATTAATTCGAATAATTTTAGATAGAATGCTTGGCTCATTGGGATTCTAGTTAAAAATTAATCAAATTAATTATTATGGTTTAAGATAACCAATAAAATGTTAAGCTTTTTAGTATTTTAGGATTGAATTAATTTAGGGCTAATATTAGATTGACTTAGTTAATAATTAGTGCACTAATTAATTTCCAGTAATTTGGGGCCTTTTTAGGTTAGGACTCTAGTGGGCCTAGGACTTTAATTTCTAGTATTTCTTTGCCATAAATTTTAATTTTCATTCATGTGACTTTATTATTTAATTAGGTATGCTTTTAATCAATTAACTTAAATTATAAAAAGGAGGTAGTTATTAATTCCTATATTTGTGTCATAACAGTCTTGGCTCAATGGATGTTGACCAATATTCAAATTAATTTTTACAATCTGAAGGTAAATTTTAAAACGAACTAAAATTTGACAAGTCATCACATCACGTTTAATTGCTTGCATCATGCATAAAGGCGATGAACGAGGTTCGAACCATAAATTAACATGGCAGTCGAGTTTATTCGATGTCAGTTTAATCTATGGTCTGAGGTATCATCACCTTTATTAGTTAAATGCTTAATTAATTCAAATACTCTAATTTGATCAAGCCTGTCTAATTAAAGTTTATTTTCAATTACGAACAATTTAATTAAAGTCAATTTAAATTTCGATAATTTCCATCAAATTTAAAGCAACATATATTTTGGTACTAGTTTTCGGGCGTGATGAGGTGCTAATCCTTCCCCACGCGTAACCAAATCCCGAACCCTTTTTTGAGCAAATCTTTAGTTTTACGGTGTCTGGCCTACCTTAGTGGCCGGTGGCAACCCCAAGTCTTTTTGTCTTCAAAAAACACGAATATTTAAAGAATTTCCGATTTTTCAAATATTTTACAAAAAAGACGAAGGAAACTTATTACTCCATTTTAGCGATCTCGTTCGAAACTTTAAGTTTTTGAATTTTAGAAAAAAGGTCGCTACAGGAATGCCAGACCCTTTGAATAGAAATAATTTTTTTTTTGTAATTTTTGTGGTAAAGTTCCAAAGGGGGAGCATATCGGATGAAACAACACTTGGTTGGAGGATATAAGAATGTGAGCAAGTGTCCTCAATGTCCAGAACATGTTAGGGAGAAAGTGAAAGCCTTTCTGTTGAAAAAGAAAGAGGCAAAGCTGCAAATTTAATGTTACCTAAAGATTTTTCCTATGATGTTGGTGATCATGATGAGAAAGAAGAACTTAAAATATTAAACTCGGGTGGGGATAAGGGCAACAACTCAAGTCAAAGGACTTAGATACTTTTACCTAAAAAACCAAGAGTTAAGGGTCCAACGAACTTGGTTGTCGCTCCTAAAGCTAATCCACACAAAGAGGGAAGTGTGCATGCAGCTTGTGATAAGCAATTGAGGGAGAACAGTTGTAGGAAAATTGCTAGATTTTTTACGATGCCGAAATTGCTTTTAATGCGGCAAGTTACCCTAGCTTCAAAGAAATGTGTGAAGCAATTGGACAATATGGTCCCGGTTTGAAAGTGCCTAGCGTGCATGAACTTAGAGTTCTTCTCCTTAAGAAAAAAGTAGAGGATACTCAAAAAATAATGAAGGATCACAAGAAAGAGTGGGCACAAAAGGGTTGCTCAATTTTATTGGATAAGTGGCGTGATTCGGTCGCGTAAAAAGATATTGTGAATTTTCTTGTCAACTCTCCAAAATGACTATATTCATTAAATCCGTGGATGTTTCAAAAATTGTTAAGGATGCCAACTTGTTATGTCAGATGCTTGATGACATGGTGAAACTTGTGGGAGAGAAAAATGTGATCCAAGTAGTGATGGATAATGCTTCTAATTACGTCAAAGCCGATACGAAATACAAGTTTTTTTAATTATTTCTTTTTCTTTATGTTTTTAGATTATTCAAATGTTTTAATTTGATGTTTTATTTTATTATTTGTAGGAATATTGCTACAAGTAAGAGACCACAACTTTATTGGACTCCATGTGTGGCACATTGTATTGATCTGATGTTGGAGGATATTAGAAAACTTTCGAAAGTCAAGAATGTACTGAAGAAGTGCATATTCATGAATGGCTATATATATAGCCACATCTCTCTTGTGAACATGATGAGAAGGTTTACAAATTAAAAGAATTTGCGTAGACCAGCGATCAAAAGATTTGCAACATCTTTCATCACTCTTGCACAATTTCATAGACAAAATAACAATTTGAAGACAATGGTTACTTCTCAAGAATGGAATGAAAAGAAGCAAGAGGAAAGAAAATTGCAGCTTATCTTTTGCAAGATACTTTTTGCAAGAAAATTGTAGTTTATCTTTATCAAGATACTTTTTGGAGAAACGTACTTTATGCTCTTAAGCTAACGAAACCTCTTGTTGTTCTTAGAATAGTCAATGGTGAGAAGAAACCACGCATGGGATACATTTATAAAGCCATGGACAAGGCTAAAGAGGCTATTTCTACGAGTTTTTCAATGAAGGAAAAAGAGTACAATTTTTTTTGAGTATATTGATAGAAGATGGGATTGTCAACTTCACCAACCTTTGCATACGGTTGATTATTTTTTAAACCTGAAGCTCTATTATAATGACCCTGAGAGATCAATTTGTGAAGAAGTTATGAATGGTTTATATGATTGCATTGCAAAGATGAATCAGGAGAGTGAAATTGAAGACAAGATTATAATAGAAATAGAGCTATATCAAAATGCTACTGGTCTTTTCGGCAGATCAGCGGCCATTAGGCAAAGGAAGACAAGATCTCCAGGTATTAAAAGTTACAATACAACTATACAAGTTGTAAATTATAAAATAATTTTATATTTAAAAGTCCTTAAAATATATAACTTAAATCTTACAATATTTTGTTTTTGTTTTTTGATATGATAGGAGAGTGGTGGTCTTCATTTTGATCTTCAACTCCCAACCTCCAAAAGTTTGTTATAAGAGTTATTAGTCTAACTTGTAGTGCTACTAGTTGTGAGAGAAATTGGGGTGTTTTTTAGCTTGTAAGAAACTTTCTTCCTATATTCTTTTTTCATATCATAATAAACTATTAATCTCTAATTGCTTAATAATTTATATAATTTTTACTTCTTGCAGCTTCATACAAAGAAGAAAAATAGATTGACACAAGGCCTATTGAACAATTTAGTCTTTGTAAAATACAATTATGCATTGAGACGTCGATTCCAACTAAAAGCACTGATCATATTCTTTTGGAGGATATTGATGAAAGTAATGAATGTTTAGTTGGGAGAATGTAGAATAATTATTCTGACAATAAAGATGAATTTGTGTTTGATTGTGATGATCTGACATGGAGTCAGGTTGGTAGAGCTGCTAGAGCATATGATCCTAGCTATTTGACTAGAGCATCAAAAAATCCGTCCTCTGTATTTGTTAAAGGAAAAGATGTAGCTACTAGTTCTGCAACCTTTACTCCTAGATCAACACATCAAGTCTCAGTGCATGATGATGATGTGTGTTGACCTAGAAGAGGATATTGGTGAAGATGAAGATTTTGGACTTGATGGAGATGAATATTCCGAGGATGGTGATGATTTGGAGTAATGAAGTATTAGTCCTTTAGTGTTTAAGTGATAATTATCTAAATGCGACTTTGTGCATGTTGCTTACTTATATTTGAACTTTGAACTATGTTTGATACTTTAATTGTTTTTTATTTATTTTATTTGAACTATGCTTGGTTGTTTTCTTATATCATTATCAATTTGTTTGATTGAGACTTAAGTACAAATTTAAGTATAAAATATTTTTATAATATAATTATCTTGTTTTTAAGTACAAAATATGCTATATGATTAATTTATAATTTTTTAGGATAAAAGGATGACTCGCCTACGAAAGGCAAGCGCCTTCGGCTCCATAGACCTTTTATGCCTCGGAGCGCCTCACGCTTTTTAAAACCAAGATTGTAATGGAGTAATTTTTTGTGGAGAAGGACTTGGAATTTTAATAAACACTTACTATATATATTTTTTTGTTTTGAAGAATCTGGTCTAATGAAATAGGTGTAATAAAATGGATGGATTAAAAGATAGAGGCCAGAAAAATTGGGTGATTACAACTGCCCCTCGTTGCTCATTCTGGTAAAAACGAGAATAGAGCAAAGACTAAAAAGAATCGATTTCGTCCGGCCTATCCGCACCACTGATTATGTGTATCTCATTCCTTCGTTCTCCTGAGAAGTTGAATCCATCTATCGACTTGCTGACCACTGATGGAGAGACAAGCTTCAGTTATCCACTTCATCTTTTCTTTAGACGGGTAGAAACACTATCAGTGAGATAAAAAATCTAAATGTTTGATCTGCTGCATCACTGACAACGAGTTAAGATTTAGAGAAGAAGGTTGATTCGATCAAGCTACAACACCGACGAAGAGGCATGATCTGAGAGTTAATTTGACCAAGCTACAACACTGACGAAGAGGCATGATCGGAGAGTTAGTTGTGATCAAGCTACAACAATGAAGAAGAGGCATGATCGGAGAGTTAATTTTAATCAAGCTACAACACCGACAAAGATGCATGATCGAAGAGTTTGTTTTGATCAAGCTACAAAACTAACGAAGATGCATGATTAGAGAGTTTGTTTTGATCAAGCTAGAACACTAACGAAAAGGCATGATCGGAGGGAAAGATGATCCGCTACACCATTGACGGAGATTCGAGATCTGAGGAGAAAGATATTGACTTGTAGATAAAGATAGATCCGCTACACCACTAATGGAGAAACAAGATATAAAGATAAAGTTGATCAAGCTACAACACCGACGAAGAGGCATGATCTGAAGATATGGTTTGATCCACTACACCACTAACGAAGAAGCAAGATCTAAAGACCAAGGTTGATTCGCTAAACCACTGACGGAGAAGCAAGATCTGAAAATACAAGTAGACATTAGTTGGTAATTGTTCATCAAAAGTTTTGAATTTTTTCGTTGTTATCCTCTATCTTGAGGTTTCAACTTCTTACATTTTTTAGGGTTCGCCATTTGTTGTTGTCCTCCATGATTGAGGCTTTTTGTCTTGAACCTATTTTTATGTGTGAGTGAAGTAAATGCACTTAGCATGGATGCACTCTTTGTGAAGTAATGTAGAGAAATCTTTTGTTTCACTACAAATCTTAGTCTACATGTTCTCATTTCAATGTGAGATGTTTATTAGGAAAACTGGATTTTTTTTTTTTTTAATTATAATATATCAAGCTAGATTAGATGCCCCGAATATCAAGTGCAGGAGCAACACTGAAATGACTTATCGGGGATTGCCCTAAGCATATCCTGTGTCTAAGAGACTTCAAAAGTTGAGTGGGTATCTAAAGATGTGAAATACCTTTCGAGTTACATTGGTCTTTAACCAATTTAGAGCTACCTTTTGTAGGTTTCACCTTAAAATTATCATTTTTTCTTGTTTTGGGGAAGTTAACTCATCACATTCCTTTGGCTCAAAATAAATGATGTAGCAAACAACAAAACCCCGAGCTACTAGGCATTGTCATGACTTAAAAATATTACCATCACTCATGAAGTAAAGGTTTTTGATTTGAATGCGCGCATTGCTACCTTATTTGTCCTTTTGCTATAGTAGAGTTCCCTAAAGTTTCCACACTCTTATCCCAAAAATGCCTTTTTACCAGGCTTCGAACATTGGAGTGCATTTTTGTTATGCTTTTTTTTATTTTTTTATCTAGGGATTTCATCTCATTAGTTGGTTGACTTTGTCAAGATTTGAAAATCACTCATGAAGAAAAGATATAGAGTAAATGGAGCAAAGCTACCTTATTAGGTACTCGACCTTAAGGCTACAACGGAGTGCCACCGAGATTTTTTTTTTTTTGTTCATTTTTTGTTTTGTTTTATTTTTTGCAAAAGATTTTTGGCGCTCTTTCCAAATGCATTAATTTGCCCCCCAATGGGTGATCTTTAATGATTGACCAAATTAAATCATAATGTAGGTCACATATTCATCATCTTTGCAGCTTCCAATTTTCTCTAGACATAGATTGCTCGGAATCAATCTTTGTTCAAAATCAATGTCCCTCGTGCAATTGATATACAGGGACCCAATAGAAAAATATATGCACACAATGATGTTTACAAAAGAATCCATCTTTTAAATGACAACAAGTAGGCTTTTGCCTATACAAAAGATCCCTCACTATCTTCGGGCTTAAGATTGCAAACTTACCGGTAGGGTGTTCGGGTGCCTCAATGTGGAGTCTCTTACATTGGATGGCTCTCAATTGTGGGTCATTAAGCTCGCCATTATTTTCACCGGCTAGGCATCCTCTTTTTTTTTCAAAATAAATGATTCTTTATTCTGAACCGATGTGATGATGAATGAAAAAATGTATGCCCCTAAATGCAAAGGTATTGATTTAGACATGGCTTTCGTGGAACAACACTCACAAATATACGAGATTAATTCCCAACCTTTGAATATTGTATTTAATTGATATCTAGGTTACTGGATTTTCTCTCGATTCGTGAACGCTTTCCAAATTGTCCACCTTTCACGAGTCAATACCTTATGATGATGTAATGCAAATGAAATTGTGATGATGTCATGCAACTACAATGAGAATGAATATTATATGATAATGTGATGCAAATGTCAAATGTAAAAAAGAAAACACAAGTTAGTGCGAATAAAATAATCAAAAAGAAATGATAGAAAATTATTGCATAGTATAAAAATTTACCCGACATGATTTTTACCCAACATGCTTTATTTGCAAAAAAAAAAAATAAACCCTACCCATCATGGCATCTACCCGCATGCTTTAACACAAAATAAACCCTATTCGCATGATATTCTAGTTTTCTAGGGTTACCACATGGCTCTAAAGGGTATGCTCTTATGATTCTTTACATGCATAGATTTGGTGCTAAAAGGGTACCCGAATTGTCTTCATTGTCCCATGAGGGTCGCAAGTCCCCCAATCATCACCCATTATAGGCTCATTTCAATCGGGTTCAATTCAAGGGACCTATTCCCCTATATCTACACGAAGAAACAATATTCTCACGAAAATATAGGGTATACGAGCCCCGAAGGTACTTGCTAGGCCTACACGGAGGAACAATATCCTCACGAAAGTAATAGCATTTTCCCCCACTTATACGAACGGGTATGTTATGTCAAATTTTAAAATGCGCTAAAATGAACTCGCATTCATAAAATGATATGAAATTAAATTAAACTTGAACTCGCAATTTCCAATTATTAAGGCAAAGGGTAATCGACTTGTGGCCTGACTCTCTTTTTTATAAAAAAAAAATTTAGTCCCCAACGGAGTCACCATGCTGTAGCGACTAATTTGAAAATCCTTGGTGTCACTTGGAAGAACCAGTTTTTGATTTTGAAAAGTTTTTGGAAAATGATGGGAAAATGGTAGAGTCAACATAGGTCACTTAGATAAGGTAGACCGGACACCGAAAGGTAACCAGAGAAAATTAGGGTTCGAGAGTCAGTTACGTATGGGAAAGGGTTCGCACCCCCACCACGTCCGAAATCGGTACCTAGTCGATTAGACGTTGCCTTAATATTAGAACTTGCGAGTTCAAATTTAATTTAAGATCCATTTATAAATGAAAGTTCATTTTAAAGGACCCATTATTCGAAAAGTAAACAAAACATAAATAAAAACAAATAAATGAACATAAAGGGATAAACATAACTATATTATATACATATACCTATATATATAAAATACGTAACAACCATATGTATATAAAGGAACGATATGAAACTATAATAATAATATATACAAGTAATAACACTACATAATATATATATATATGTACATACTGTACAAAAGATGAAGAAACACACATAGTATGTACTATAATATATATGTATATACGTAGAATACATAATATGTACTATACTTATAATATATATACAATAAAATATGTATTAAAAACATAAATGAAGGGCAGAAAATAATAATAAAGGATTTAAACAAGAGCGGAATAAAAATAGAGGACTAAAAGAGGAATTAAGCCACCGAAATTAAACCAAAATCACTGGAAATAGGGACGAAATCGAATATTTTGAAAAGGCTAGGGGGACCGCAGAAAGCATTTCTCTTAGACGGAGGGATTTAAAAAAAGCAAATATCTTATTTTTCATGTGGGTATAAAAACCAAAATAACAAAAAAAAATTCTCATTTTTACTCTTGTTTTTTTAAAAAAACTTTAACCTTCTCTCTGAAACAAAATTAAAAACCCTCCCCTTTCTCTTTCATTTTCCAGAAATCGGCGGTATTTTCGTTGTATGTCGCCGCGTCAGCCGTCGTTCGCCGACAAGCCCAAAAACCAATTGAAAGCCTATTTTTCTTTTTTAAAAACTAGATTCGAACTTAAATTTTAGGGAAAGACCTTTTTTATCAAAACCTGAAAAGCAAAACTAAAATCTTTTTTTGAAACCCTTTTTTAGATCCAAAAGCCCTTTCAAAGGGTCGTCGATCATCGGCGACGGTGTCCTCAAACAATCGTGGATCAGAAGATCGAACAATGTTTAGGTAACAAACCCTAATCCTCTTTTATTTCATATTTGAAAATGTAAAAAAAAGAGAGAGAAAAATTCCTCTATTGAATCTTCCTTTTTGTGTATATTGATTTCAGAATGTCTGTTTTACATTGCTTGAGGATTCAAATTTTATATCCGAATATTATCCTAATTATAGAAAATACAAAACAAATAAAAAGTCCTATTGGTTGTTCTAACTTTGTCCTTTTGGCCGGATTCATGCCTCTACTGATTTTTGTTTTTTTGTTTGCTTGTGAGCTGTTGCACGAGTCTTTGAGGTGCTGAAGAGGGGACCAGCTCGTGTTATGGAGAGCACGTGAGGCTGTTGCAACTAGGAGTGTCATGGTTGCTGGCTGAAGCGATGTCGATGTGGTGGTGATGTGGCAAGGACGTGACTGTCGACGTGGCCGGGATCTGAATGGTCACTGGGCGCATAAAGGGCACGAGTGATCTGAGGGGCAAAAGTTGAAAATCTTCTAGAAGGGTTGTTGGTGGCTAGGGTTTGTGAAAGGTTGGCGGCTGGTGGCTTCGTTAGAGAATTAGGGTTAGTTAGGGCTTCAGATATGGTAAAGGTTGTTGGGTCATTCGGGTATTGGGTTTTAGTTGGGTCTTAGTGGGCTTCTGGTTTAAGGTGTCTTATATGGGTTTGGATATTTGAAGTAATGGATGTATATTTGGGGTGGTGTGTTATTGTTTCATTAAAGGGTAAATGGGCTTGGGGCCTAATTGTAATGGACTAATTTTTTGTGGCGATGGACTTGGAATTTTAATAGACACTTGCTATAAATTTTTTTGCTTTGAAGAATCTGATCTAATGAAATATGTGTAATAACATGGATGGATTAAAAGATGGAGACGGAATAAATTGGGTGATTACAACAACGAACCAACACCGTGATCACCGACCATTCATTTTGTCGTTGGACTTCATTGGTCAACCGCACATTGTCGTCATATTAAATGACTAAATCCCTAAATTGTAAAATACCTAATCCTAAACCCAAAATACTTCCAACTATCATTTGCCCGATCGTTGCCCACTGATTTGTCGGTGTCAGCAAACTTGCATCGTCGTATGATCGAATCGACAAATGGCACTGCCTGAATCTTTGACATTTTAGAGTAATTTAGAGATTTATAGTTTAGGGATTTAAAAATTTTATAAGACGACAAAGGAAGTGATTGATCGTGGGGTTCGGCATAAGGGTGGGCAATGGTCGAAAGTGCAAGTTCTTCGATGATGATGAACCAATGGGTGATTTGGGGATTTGGTTGTTAGAGATTTAGGGTTTTTTTAGAATTTAGAGATTTGAGATTTTTTTAAAAAATAAGAATTTTATGTTTTTAAATAAAAATTAAGAAATTTAAGTTTCTTAAATAAAAAAATTAACGTTGCGTAGTATGTAATTTGTTCAAACCCCCAAGCATATCTTGCTTTGTAATATGCAGTAATTTGAATTAGAATTGCTAGATTTATAAAAATAAAGAAAAATAATAATTAAAAAAGAACGATGAAAATCATATATGGAAATGAAATATCCACGTATCCTTTTATTTAAAATATTGTTTTAATTGAACCCAACAAGTAGTCCCAGTAGAAAAGCGGATGGTGTTCATCCTATGAGACTCAAGTTCAATCGCAATGTTTGCAAGATGTGTGTGCATTATCAAAGGGTTAAGAATATCTATAAAAAATACTACCTTGTAATCACCTTTATTAGTTTTACGTTCGTGTAAGTAGACTCTCTATATACACGTTTTTTTAGATCGTTGGATTAGAAAATAGATAGTTGAGCTAATTGTAGGTAATGATGAGATTTTTACGGAAAAATATCATTATTTTCAACTTTTAATTTTATCGATTTACACTCATCTAATGGTCAAAAATCGTGTAAAACTAAAAAGTTTTACATTGTGTAACTAGAACCTATCACTCTCTATGTATATAATGGGGAGGAACCATTTACACAATGTCAAAAGTAAAATGTTTACATTGATATTGGACTATTGGATGATTCCCTTTAAAATCTCCTCATTTTGCAACTTTTAATCTCAACCATCAATTTACACTTATCCAATAGTCCAAAATTATTGTGAAACTTCAAAATTGTACATATTTTTTTGGATCATTGGATTGTTGGGATTAACAATAGAAAATTTGAAGATTTTTAAGATTAACAATAAGTGAATTGTTCTTAATTTAAGAGTTTTAATCTCGGACATTAAATTCACTTAATCCAACGATCAAATATACGTATAAACTCTATATTTTAGATCTTAACTTTGTATATAGAGAGTGTGTTAGGGTCTACTTAGACATTGTAAAAGTTTTAAGTTTTACACGTTTTTTGGATCGTTTGATTAACTGAATTTAATGGTTGAAATTAGAACTCTTAAAGTGAGGGCAATCCTTGTTTTGTTATATAAAAATCTCTCCATTTCCTATTATTAGTCTTAGTCATCAATCTTCTCTCATCCAACAATCCTAGAGGTGACAAACGAATCATTCGGTTCGAGTCATTTTAGGTTTGACTACATTCGGTTTATGTTCGGTTCGGGTCTGACTCGGTTTAAGTTCGAGTCTATGGTGACTTGGGGTTGGGTATCGGGTCGATTCAGTTGACTTCTGGTTCGATTTATATCGGGTCAGTTATTTTCGGGCCTGGTAATTTCGGGTTAATGGGAGATCGATCGATTTTCAGTCTGGTTTTCAGGTCGAGTTAGGTTTTTACACCCCATATATGACTTTATATAGCCCGTATATTTGGCTTTTTGGTTAGTTGTGCGTCAGTTCACATCTCATTTTTCTTTATTTATTTTAATATCTTTCCTTTATTTCGGATTGCCTTCGATTCGGGTTGTTTTCGGTTCGAGTAAAATCAGTTCGGGTCTATTTGGTTCGATTGAAAATCGGTTCGGGTCTATTCGATTGAAAATCAGTTTGGATCCATTTTATATTCAATAAAATTTGGGTCGATTTCGAGTTGGTTCGGTTTATTTCAGATTTCGGATCAAATTCGGATCAACATGTTCGAGTCAATCTTGAGTCTTGGGTCGAGAAAATTAATTTGGGTCTCGGTTTTCGGGTCAAGTTTGCCATGTCTAATCCTAGATAAGTGTAAACTAGATAATTTTACACTATGTCCACTTATCCTACCTCATAATATATATATATATATATATATATATATTAACATAATCATATTTTCCATGCGCGTAAATGTTTAAATTAATCTGAAATCTATATTATACATTGATCTAGAATAATGTCTTTATTAATATATATATATATATATATATATATATATATTTGACGGTTAAAACTTTTTTATATATAATATATAGTTAGACATTATTAATTTATTTGAAGCTTGACATTTATAATCTATGTGAATTGTTAATGGAACATGAAATATACCGATCGAATTATTAAGATGCTACATGTACAAAACATTATTAAAGTGTGTAAATGAATAATATAATTAATAATTTAAATACCCAACTAAACCCAAAACTAATTTAACATTTAAATAACCCAACCCAAATAAAACAATTTAATTAACCGAAAAAAAAACTCTTAAAAAAACCCTACTAAACCGCCGAAAAAACCTAACTAATTTATTCAAATTGAATCTCCAGAATCAGGAAATTGGAATTATAACCCGAAAGTTTTCTTTTACATCTAATTAATTTATTCAAATTTTAATACGTATGATCTGTATGAAGTAAACACAGAATACCATTGATAAAATAATAATAATAAAAACATATAAAAAGTATGTGTAAGACTTGGTTTAACGTTATCATAAGTTAACATTATGTTATAATTTTAATTGACGTATTTTATATTTATATAATACGTGTATCAATAAAGGTTAGGCCCAATGAAAAGGTGAAACACATGCTAAAATTTGAGAGATTACATTGTTGGAGAGGATAATCTCGAACTCGGAACACGAACATAAAACCGACATTAATGAAAGAACCATTAATCTGTATATTTATGTTACTATGTTCTCTTGTTTTAGTTATATTTCATACTTGGTCAATCAAAAACTGGCTCCCTATTTTCAGACAACAAATATAATACAAACATATGGATATATTTAACAACTACGGGGGTAAAGGTAAAACAATGACAAAGTATAACATCCTTTATTGGAATTGTAGAGCATGTACTAAGCATGTCATTTAGATACTTTAGCATGTCCTTCCTGTACGAAGCATATTGTTACGAGAATAGAATGTCTTTTGGAAAGAGAATAATGATCTTGTGACAATATCATAGGAGTACTTTGAAATTCTAATATACACCCGTCACCGAATATATATCATTAGGCTTTGGAGCATACATAATTGTAAGAAATTCTTCCCGGGTTATCGTATAACATATAATCCATTTATCTGTCACGTCTTCTTATAGATTTCACGGAAACATACTTCATGTGTGAAATAATCAAGATTTACTTAGACAAAGGCTAGTCGCAAGTTTAATAAATAAATGAGCATATAAAAACGTACTCATCTTATTTGTCGGGTTATAAACTTGTCGTCGATGATAAAAGTTACATTCAAATTCGTATTAGTATCCATTATCGACATGATTTAACCTTGAAATTCAAGGGTTCTTTACCTCTTGTTCTAAAGCATAAACCCTAGCCAAATTTGAGACAAAACTCAATCTGGTTTTGAATGATGAACTCTAGATGTTCAAAACTCATTTCCAGTTAGTAACTTTTCTTGAAAATTTAGGCTCTCTTTTTTAGCCTTTCTACCTTTCGAATGGATGAGCAAGGAAGGAAGCAATTTAGGCTCCCCTCCCTTTTTCCCATTGGGGGATGAACCCAAAATAATACAAATTTCATCGCTTAAATTTTCTCTCACTCTTATTTTGGTCACTAACATTTAAAAATTTTAAATTTAATCATTCAACTTTTGATCTGCTCCTATTTTGTTCACTCAACCGTTATGAATGGACATCTTGGTCACTCAGCCGTTATGAACGGACATCTATCTTTCTAAAAAATATGAAACGACCCCAAAACTTTCTTATTTTTTGTGAAAACCCCATAGTCTCAGATTACCTTTGGTTTATCAATGATGGAGAATCTTCTTTCAAATCCCAACAGTGGGGAGGTAGAGAAGGAGGAAACGAGATGTATATTATGATTCCACACTAATCGGATAGTAGATATTGTAGATCAGAGTTATTTGGAGTTGTGTGACTTTGAGGTTTTCAGTTGAGTTTGTTAGTTTTAAAGTGATTTTGGGAAAATCTAATCTGATATAGAGGTAGAAGACAATGAGGTGAGTTTGTTGGTGTCTCTAATTGTCGGAGAAGACACCAGATAATGGTGATTCCAACGTTGGCCTGAAACAAGGATAAAAGTGCAAAATTTTCATCTTTGAGGATAAAATAAAAAAGAAGTTAAATGTCGTGGATGACAAGTGGTTGCCATATCAGCAAAAATGTAGTCCACATCAACATACATGGTTGTCATGTCACCATTCTATTTCTGATTTAACGTTAACTTAAGTGACCAAAATAGAAGTAAATCAAAAATTTAGTGACTAAATTAAAAAAATTAAACTTAATGTCTAAAATAGGAGTGAGAAGAAAGTTGAGTGATGAAATTTTTAATTTGGCCTAATAATAATTTCTTCATCTATAACCCTTTTAATAATTACTTCATCTATAATCCTTTTACTAACTAGTAAAATGGGCTATTTTTTCTTTTAGTCATCTTTCCTTTTCATTTATTCAATCCAATGGTAAACTAACATCTAAACATTAATTCTTCCAATTGGGTCCTTTAATTAAACCGATTTGACTTCGGAACTGGTCTAGTATGGAAAAATAAAAATTACAGGTCTTGTTTTTTTTCGAGATTTTACCGAACACGGCATCGCCACCGCCATCAACCGAATTCTGGCATCAGAAAAGCTGGGATGTTACACAAATAAGGTAAGCTCACTAGTATGTATAAAGCAAAAGCAAGAATGACAAACACAAACATGCAAACTGAAGAAGGGTGGAAGCAGGTAGGCATAAATAATTCTTACACAAGGCAAAACTTGTCTTTTCAGTCGGATCTCTCCTTTGGCATCCTCTACATTGTCCTTCATAACTTGTCCCCAAATTTCTCAACTAATTCTTATTTTTCTAAACTGTAAACGGTAAAACACCTTTCGAAGATCCACCACCTGCAACTCAAATCCAGACAAATCTGTTGTTCTTTAATGGAACAAGTTCACTTGGTCATACACACGACAAATGGACCAGTCTTAAAATGTCTATTTTAATATTATTTTAGCATGAAAGAAGTTGCTATCAAAGAATTCTAATTCAAGCTTAATTGCGCAATGCATGCATGGACCATAGTCTTCCCTTTTCTTTTTTTGTCTTCTAAGGAGGGTCTGATTAAGTCTGGAGTCGAGTTAGATTGTATATATTTCGAGGATAAGCTCTCTCAACGTTGTTTTTTATATTCATAGGACTCGTACTCGAGATCTTGCTTCGAGCGTGTGGTTGGTATGGGATTTCTTCTTCCTTTTGCCTGCTAGTCAAGTCTCCCACCTTATTTGATCATATATTATAAACTGCCTCTTAACTCATGACATTGATTAATATCAAGGCCTGCTAAAACATGTCGAAGTTTGTTCGGGATTTCGAGGAAGATGAACAGTTTCAAGCAACTGTCATCTCTCAATCTTCTAATGGGAGTCCCAATCCTGTTGAACATGGCACAAGTTCAAAGAAGAAAAGAAATCTTCCAGGGAATCCAGGCAAGCACACCTATATATATTATCTCTTGCTCCAGAAAATAGTTTTTTTTTACGTGAAACATAAGTCACAGAGCATAACGCTGGCAATTTTATTCGTACTTTTCGTATTTTTCGACTTTACTCTCTTGGTGATTTTTCAGATCCCAACACGGAGGTTGTAGCATTATCTCCAAGGACTCTAATGGCAACCAACAGGTACATCTGTGAAGTGTGTCATAAAGGATTTCAAAGAGATCAGAACCTTCAGCTACATAGAAGAGGACATAACTTGCCTTGGAAGCTGAAGCAAAGAACAAATATAGAGGTTAAGAAAAGGGTTTATGTTTGTCCCGAGCCGAATTGTGTGCATCATGATCCGAGCCGGGCTCTAGGCGACTTGACCGGCATTAAGAAGCACTTCTGCAGGAAGCATGGAGAAAAGAAATGGAAATGTGATAAGTGCTCCAAACGGTATGCTGTTCAATCGGACTGGAAGGCACACACAAAGATCTGTGGCACCCGAGAATATCGCTGTGATTGCGGCACAGTTTTTTCAAGGTAGAGCTGTATTTCGGTTCCATTGCATTATTTATGTAACAAGGGTGATATAACTATTTGTGTATCCTACGGCCTTGTGCAGGAAGGATAGCTTTGTCACACACACAGCCTTTTGTGATGCATTAACTGAGGAAAATTACAGGGTGAATCGTAGCCTTGGCTCCACCGGAGGAATGTTGCTAAGACACGCACAAAAGATGTTTACTTCACCAATGCCCTGCTCGGATTCAAGCTCCAATGCGTATACGACGATGAATATGTCGGTTTCGAATGAGAACATGAACTGTTCACTAAGGCCATTATCTTTGAACTCAACCGGAGCCGCGATGTCCAGCAATTTACATCAAATTTTCAATCCAGGTACATCACTGACACCTACTCTTGCAATCGGGTCCGCTTACACATCTGCCACTGCCTTGTTACAGAAAGCTGCAACAATGGGTGCTAAGTTCAGTGACAACACAATCGCCCCGATAGTACTCAGAGGTTTCATCGGATATTCTAGCAGTAATATCAACTCATCCATCCACGAAGGTTCTTCTATGGCTGGTAGGAATATAGGAACTAATGCCACGAACACCGATGGCTTGTACGTGGGAGAAGAAACATGTGAAAAGAATCTGGACTCAGGGGATCCAGGATCTCACCATAATCTTGCTCCAACAGCTTTGTTTGATTCTCATTTTCTGCACTCGGAGGACGGGAATGCCGAAAATCTGGTTGATTTTTTAGGTGTGGAACCTGCAGGGCATCAGAGTGCAGGTAAGAAAAGAAACTACGATGAGGAAACTATGAACTTGGGGTACTCCAACACTGAGCAAAGCCTCAACAATTGGCGTTCAAACTGGTGAGCTACTTAAAACAATTCCAGTTAAGTGATTTTGTAATAACTAAACTGCCTTTTTCAAGGCAGAAGTACGCTGTTCTCTTTCAATTTTGGTTAACATAGTAGGTAACAATAGCCATGCTAATCATTTAGGAGTGGAGTGATCAGAGATGATTATGATTAATGTATGGCTGCTGCTATCAATTTCAGTGTTTCAAATCCTCGTAACAGCAAAATCATCCACAATGCTTTCATAATCACAATATGACTTGATTTACAACTTTACCATAAACAATGTTGGTCTACGCACACTTGGGAGAAATTAAAAAAATCAATAAACATATTCATATTGACATCCTGTTTTGAATAGCTACAATAAAAGCGACCGCACATGGACCCTAGAAAAAAAACTCTCGAATGAGTCAAAGTTAAATACTTACAAGAGGAAAGCAAAAGATTAGCTATAGACGACTAGTAGTAAAGTACATGGGAAAAACAAAATGTTGTACTTCACAGATTTTAAGTCATGTTATATTCAATCTTTTTTAATTTAATCTATTACGCACACAATAAGTCAACAAACATTTAACTTTTTCAACTTCGCATTTTAATAAATTACACGGCACCTAATTCTTTAAGCAGGCTCTGGTGAATTTTATCAGAAGTAAAAGCTGTCCTACCACCACCTTTTCCATGTACTCTGCCATCTATCCTCGGCAATCAGCATACAGCTTGCCATCTTCACTCACCTATTACATCTGTACTATGATTTTGGTGAAGACGTGAATAGCTACAAAATATATAAGTACCATAAATGGCGGAGGATTTGGATCGAGTGACTCAAACTTTGAATCTTGTCCAAAATTTTCACAAACCAACCCTACAATTGACTACAGTCGCTTATGGAAATGAATGTTTTCTATTCTTGACAGGTCTCATGTCTGCAATGCATTCTTGCCATTACAAACACAGAGAAACAAAATTCAGAATTCTACAAACTGCCATTCACTTTCCAATGTCGTTTAGGTATACATTCCAAAGAGGGCACTTTCAATTATTTTGGTGCCATTTCTTGTTACTGTACCATTTCCTCTCCCAAGGGAGGAACTTAAAATTTAGTGGGATTCTCTAGATTCAACTAATTAAACTTACACTACACTATCTTGATCTTTACCAGCTTTCAACTTGTTCTCCCCACAGCCTCTTGCAACAATTTGACCACATTCCTCATTGAAGGTCGATTAACGGGAAGTGCGTTGGTGCAGAGGAGACCGATATCGAGTACCCTGCAAATTTCCTCCTTGTAGGTCAGGTCCAGTCTGGGGTCGATTACTTGATCCGCACCCTTTTGGTCAAAGGTAACACATACCCATTTTACCACATCTTTATCCCCAAACTCTGGATCGTTTGGGGGTTTACCTGTAACCAGCTCTAAGATGACCACACCAAAACTGTAGATATCACTCTTCTCATTCACTCTTAGTGTGTAAGCATATTCTGCATAGAAAGAAGGCAAAATGATTAAAGGTTGCAAGAAAGCTTACAAGCTACTCTTTACAAGGGATCAGAATGCCGAAAACAAATTTCGTGTTAGTAAGCCAATGTAGTCATTTATCTAAGCTTAAACTATGAGTTGTAGTGAAGCAAGAATTCCATATTAAACAGTGGATTTAAACTCCAAAACTGAAGTTTAGAAAAGAATCTTGAACAAATAACTTTGATGAACAGATCACATTGCATCAAATAACAAAGTATTAACCAACTAAGAACAACAGAAGTGTTTAATATTCAAAATGAAAAAGGGGAACCAAATGTGGGAGTCGTTTAAATGCACACGCAGCGACTAAGGAACAAACCTGGTGCAATGTAACCATAGGAGCCTGCAATCGCAGACATTGGTTCTGCCCCTTCGCCAACTCTTTTAACAATCTTAGCAACTCCGAAATCCGCAACCTTGGCACCAAATTCTGCATCTAACAATATATTGTTTGATTTCACATCACGATGAGCGATTGGAGGAGCACAGTCATGATGCAAATAGGATAATCCCTCAGCCGCATCTAAAGCAATCTTGTACCTAGTGGGCCATTTTAACAAGCCTCCCTTGCTACTATGCAGCAAATCCCCCAAACTCCCATTTGGCATATACTCGTAAACTAAAAGTTTACTATCTCCATCATTGCTACAACACCACAGTCTCACAATATTCTTGTGTCTAATTTTTTCCAGCATTTCGACTTCAATATCAAACTCATCTCTCTCCGTATCAGTACTTAAAGAATCATCCTTCTTAACACCTCTGTTAAGTTTCTTCACTGCCACTGTATCGCCATTACCAAGCACGACTTTGTAAACTTTGCCAGAAGCTCCACTTCCTATCATATTCTCTTCATAGAGGCGATCAACAATCTTGAATTCACTAAAACCAATCTTATGGAATGATCTCCACTTCGCTATGGTAACTCTTCTCTTGTTCTTTTTGAGACTCCGGTACTTCATGTAGAACCAAAGAAGCCCTACAACAAAAACCAAGCCAGCAAGTAAAAAAATGGATCTAAGAATCCATGCATGACTCCGATTCTTAGATCGACCAATCTTTGGACAAAGACCCTCAAAATCACCACACAGTCCGGGATTCCCGAGAAAGCTATTCCTGTACGTTTCCTTGGCAAAAAAGGGAGGGAGCTCTCCTGAAAGTTGGTTATTTGACAAATTGAGCGCATTCAATTTTAAATTTTGCAACTCAACAGGGATTTCCCCAGAAAATGAGTTACCGGAAAGATCGAGATAGTTAAGCACAGGCAAGCTACCAATATCAGTAGGTATACGACCAGATAGCTTGTTGTTAGCCAAATTTAACTCATTCAAATTCATCCATCCCTGAATTCCATCCGGAATCCCTCCTTGAATCATATTTCCACTAAGGTCAAGCGTTACCAACTGCCTAAGTTTCACCAAAGATTCAGGAATCAGACCTGTGAATCCATTTCCACTAGCAGATATCTCAACCAGTGTCCTCAATGACCCAATCTCATCAGGTAATGATCCCGAAAACCGGTTGTTGGATATTGACAGAACTGAGAGGTTATGAGCAGTTGAAATCATCTTTGAAATTTGCCCGCTAAAAGAATTTTCTGCTAGCTCCAGCAAGAATACTCTGGGTAGTCCCCATAATCCGTCTGGGACTTGACCAGAGAAAAGGTTGTGCTTGAACCGAATCCGACCCAAGCTTCGACATTTTCCTATACTTTCCGGGATTTTCCCAGAAAATGAATTGTTAATAAGAAGAATATCCTCTAGCTTCCCATTTGCGCACAAATTCTCTGGGATTTCACCAGAGAACTGATTATAAGACAAATCCAGATATTGTAAGCACGAGTTTTCACCTAGTTGACTCGGCAAAGTCCCACTGAGATTGTTGTTGTACAATTTCAGATCCTGCAAGTATTTTGAGCTTGTTATGCTCTCCGGCAAAGTCCCTTCAAGTCGGTTCTCAAAAAGATTCAACGACTCAAGCTGTAACCCGCACAACCCGGACGGAATCGTCCCAGTTAACTCGTTCGTGGAGGCGTCGAATCGCTTCAACGTGGTTAGATTCCCTAAAGTTAACGGCAATACACCAGATAAAGAGTTTTCATATATCTCAATCTGTTCAATGCTCTTCAACTCGGAAATCGAACTAGGAATCGACCCAGTGAGACGGTTATTGGATAAATCAAGGTTTCGAAGCCGAATCAACCGACCCAAACTCGACGGAATCCAACCCACCAGGTTACAGCCAGCGAGAAAGAGCTGCTCAAGATTCGTTAGATTACCAAATTGGCTCGGTATAAAACCGGGCGAAAAGGGGTTATAACCGAGGTCGAGTTCTTTGAGAGTGGAAACATTTGACAGGAAAACAGGAACGGTGCCGTTGAGTAAGTTTCCCGCCAAATTCAAGACCCGGAGGCTTTGGAACTGCGCAAAGCTGGCGGGAATTTCGCCGGAGAAGTTATTCATCGCCAGGGTCAGATTCCGGAGCGTGGTGATTCCAGCGAGTGAGGGGGGAAGGGGGCCGGCAATGAGGTTGAGTGAGAGATCGAGAGTGGTGAGGTTCTGACACGTGGATATCTGGGGAGGCAGGTAGGAGTTGATGGAGTTGTTGGTGAGAGAGATGGAGCGAAGAGAAGGTAGGCGGCAGAGGAAAAGAGGGAAAGGGCCGGCTAGTTGGAGCTGTGATAGGTCGATGGTGTGGACTCGGCCGCTGACGGAGTGGCAGGAAACGCCGCGCCAGTTGCATGGGGATTGGTCCCGTTGGTCCCAGGATGAGAGTGCGTTGGTGGGGTCGGAAAGGCTTTGCTTGACTCGCAGGAGGAAGAGACCTTCCTGGTTTAAAGCAAAGGTATGGAGAAACAGAGGAAGCAATAATAAAACCAGAAACATTGCTTCTAATTACGGCCGTGGGCTGTACCGACACGGAGTTCAAGGGTTGTTTTTTGAAGCAAGTTTGAGGTGAGGATGAAGCGCTCACAGTTGATAAATGAATTTAAAATGCTACAGATTCAAACTTCAAAGTCAATAACAAAGACCATCATATTAATATTGCTTTTAAATCTAATCGACTTTAAAAATTAAATATTTTTATTTAATTTAACGCGAAAATTTTGAATTGTCTTGAATTAATTTATAATTTTATAATCTTAATTCGACTTAAAAATTTTAAATAAAATTTGAGTTATAAAATAAATTTTTAAAAATTTTAAAATTTTAAATAATTAATGGATCAGTTTTCAAGTTTAAGTCATGTCTTTCAATTCTGCTTTATATATATCACATATGAAAAAATAAATGTGTATTATATATAGTAAAAGAAAGGCATTCAAATTGAAACTAGTTAGTACCATAATATTATAATTGTTTATAGTTAAATTTTAATAAAAAATTCAACAATTCGACTCGACTCGAATTTCATAAATTTGACTCAAAAAATTTTCAAACAAATTATGAGTTATAAAATAGGACTAGTCAACTCGACTAACTCGATTTTTTTGCTCGACTTGATCAAATGCTCACCCTTACATGTTACTAAAAAAATTTTAAAATCTTTTACTCTAGAGTATAAAATAATTAAAATTTTGATATTAAAATTTTATATTAAAATATATAATTTTAATAATTTAATCTCATAATGTAAAAATATAAATTATTTTATTTATAATTTTTGGGAAAATATTTCATGTACTGGGTGAAAACAAAAAGTTTTCACAAGTACAGTGGTTTTAGGGTTTAGAGATTTTGTTTGGGGTTTAGATTTTAGGATTTTAGAAATTAAGGTTTATGGTTAGAATTTAAGGTTTTGGGGTTACGGTTTAAGTTTTAGGTAATATGATTAGGGATTTAGGCTTTAACATATAAACCTTAAATTTTAACCCTAAACCCCAAATTCTAGCAACAACCCTTAAATTCAAAACCTCTAAACTTAAACCCCAAACAAAATCATTAAACCTTAAAACCAAGACGCATGTGAGAATTTTTTATTTCCACCGCTCATGAATTTTTATGTTAATTTTTTATAAAAATTAAAAAATTATTTATAATTTCAGATTTTTTATCAATTTTTATTATTTTAAAGATTTTCTAATAATTTTTTTATATATATTTTTAGGGTAAACTACCTATTTGATATCCCACGTTTTACTTGTGTTTCTATTTTAGTATCTCAACTATTTCTTTTGGCAAAATCATACCTAACGTTACGTTTTATTTTTATTTTGGTACCATATTGTTAAAATATTAACGGCATACTGACTAGGAGAGAGAAAATTACATATAGCAAACTACCACACTAATTTCTCTCTCCTAATTGACTTATCACGTGTGATTTTTTATGATTTTATTCGGCGTGATAGGCTAGTTAGGAGAGAGAAAATGATGTGGTAGCATGTCACGTGTGCTTTTCTCTCACCTAATCAACACGTCGCTAATTTTTAACAGCGAGTACCATTTTGCTAAAAATAAGTAGTACAAAAATAGAAATAAAATAATAGGTTGGATACTAAATGGATAATTTACCTTTTTCAATTTTTAATAGTTTTTAAGATAAAACTTAACCAACCAAATGCTGCCATGGGTGCTTATCAAGCGAGTTGATCGCGAGCTGGGAAGTGCTCGACTCGTGCTCGTTAACAATTTTTGTTGCTCGACTTGATTCGTTGCTCGTTAAGCTCGTTAAAATTGTGCTCGACTCGAGCTCGTTAAAAAAATTTGTTGCTCAACTCGTTACTCGTTAAGCTTACTAAAAAATTTACCTTATTTTTTTAACTAAAAGTAAAATTTAAAAATACTATATGAGGCTTAATATTAGCATAAATTAACAAATTTAACCAAAAAATATCAAGAGTGTATAAAGCACTTTCAAAGTTTAAATTCCAAACTAACAATCCACAAATACACCAAACTAGCATATTAAAACTAAAGTAACAATCCACAAATTCACCAAACTAATATTTAAAACTAAAGTAACAATCCACAAATACATCAAACTAACATATTAAAAGCATTTTTGAAAAAAAAAAGTTCAGCGATACATAACCAAACTTGAAAATAAAGAAATCAACATCTCTTCACTCCATTCATTGTTGCTTGCAATCACCAAACTACAAACTTGGGAAAATAATTTCCTTTGTTTGATGAACATAATTATCCTGTCAATAAAAAACGGTTATATTATCTTATAATAAGAAACTAAAATAAATATTCTTACTTTGTTATGAATAATATAGAACTAAATCAATTAATATGCTTAATCTTAAATAGTCTTATTTTATTCTTTCTCTTCACTCCATGGAGAGATCGATATCAATCTCCACTACAAATTAATACTTGCACGGTATTCGAAGATAGTGAAGCTCTATAAGAATCAATCACGCGGCTCCCAACACTAAGTGTAGCCTCAGAAGCTAAAGTTGTTATCGGAATTGCTAAAACATCAATAGCCAACCTTAACAAAATACGAAACTTCAAAGATTGATCATTCCACTAACTTATAGGTTCAAAGTGGTCACATTTATCCATTACACATCCATCCTTAAGATACAATCAACTTCATTCTTTTCAACGTTAGCCCCAACTTCATTGCTGGCCACTTTATTAATTAGATCAAATAAAGCAGAAGTGTTTTTTTTACTAAGATGTGAAGTACTTTCAAATAAAGCATATGTTCATATTTAATAAAAATATTAACATAACATACTAAAAAAAAATAGCATACTAGAATTCAGTGACATAAATAAACATACTAAACAGATAACAAACTTAATAATCACATTAATATCTTAACCTATCTTTTATAATCAAGCTATATTCCTTGGCCGATTTTAAATTTGGAATCATCTCACTACCCTAACATGCCCTACATTGTAATAAAAAAATGCCATACAGTATGACAGCGACACTAAAGCAAGTATTATTGTTGGAACAAGTTGGGTATTTTAATTTATGAAAGACAAATTTCAGAAACAATTTTTATGATGGAGTTGAAGTTGCTTCAAAATCCGAACAAGGTTTTAGAGAATTCAAGTTTTAATATGGTATATATAAGTTGAAAATAACAAAGGATTTCATTAAATTGAAGGAATGCCCTATCGAAGTTGGCCAACTAGCCTAAACAACGGAACTAACAGGGCTTAATGCAAAGCTCTGTGAAGATAAAAAAGGCTGCTGCCACCACCATCAAACATAAGAACAATAGAGGAATCAAGTCCGAACAAGCACGATTGTTAAAAAAAGATAAAAAAAACAAGACATTATTGAAAATTAAACTAAACTATTTAAATAAAATAAGAAGAATGACGAGATAGGTAAACTAACCTGTCATGACTGCTAAATTAGAGATAAAATTGAGATTCAATATTTTGAGATTTTTAGATTTAAAATTTGAGAGATAAGAAAAGGTTTGTGAGGAGGCGCGGTGTGAAAATTGACGAGATAGGGTTTGTTTTGTTTGTAGTAAAATAATATTATTAATTAATAATATTTTATTATTTATTAGAAAATTAATAGATTAGTTAATTTATTATTTTTTATTATTTATTAACAAATTAATAATTATTATTTAGATTTATTTTTTGAATGAAATAATCTTAAAGTAATTACTAAAAAATATTTTAAAAAATTAACGAGCTGCTCGCGAACTTGTCGAGTCGAGTTAGACTTTACTCGACTCAACTCGTTAAGGTCTTGAGTCGAGTTCGAATTCGAGTAGAGTCAACCCGAATCGAGCGTTTATCGAGTTTTGACCGAGTCGAGTTCGAGCTGCTCAACTCGTTAAGCACCCCCTACCATGTCAATAAATTTAACGGTTGCTAGTGTGATTAATTAGAGAGCCTTGATTGATCAGGATGTCTCAAATAAGGAATTAATTGATCCATGATTGAAAGTGAGGGGACACTTTGATTTTTTGGATACACTTGGGGTTTGTTTTTGGTTGAGTTTTTCTCCCTCAATGCTATTTTTACCGTCAAACAGATGTCGATTACGTACCCAATGATCATTTGCTCACCATATTCCCCATCTAAATGCGTATCATTTGCTCACCATATTCCCCATCTAAATGCGTATTTGTCCACAACTAAAATTTTCAACTTCTAGCAATAGGCGCTCAGACCCCAATGACCATTTGTCCCCGCACCCAAAAAACAAAGATCAAGTGTATATTTAAGTTTATATTTTTTACGGTTCAAAGAAAAATTTATAATATCTTTAATTGCTTTATTTTTAAATATAAAAAATACAACATTGTCAATATAAATATAAAAATATTTTATAATAATATTATTTTAGGATTAATGTACCTTTTGGTCTATGACTTTGTTTTTGATATACAATTTGACTATTGAATTTTGTTTTGAGCTACAATTTGGCCCATATATTTTGTTGATGGTGTTATTTGGCCTGTAAATTTGGCTTTGATGTACAATTTGCCCCCTAACATTTTTTAATAAAAAATTATCCTTAATTAAATATTTGAATTTTGATTAAATCAAATTTTTTATATAAATCTTAACACTTTAGATAAGTTTTAATTTATAAATAAAATTTTAATCACTGTTTCAAAATTTTACAAGCAAAGTCATGAGTCAAATTCACGGATGGTTTTGTACATATGTAACATGTGCGATCGCACAGGGCCCAAAAAAGACCTAAAATGAGTCCATAACATATATAATTATATATATTCTAAAAACTATAATATATGTAGTAATCTCTCAAAAAAATAAGAGTTTGTTTTTGGAAGAATGTGATATTAAAGGCATCGTAGATGATTTTACTTCAAAACATGCAAGAAGAAAAACATTTTTTAAGTGGAAATATTAGATTTTTATATGTTTGTAAGTAATTTTTATGTTGCTCATGAGAGAATCTAACATTTTTGTATCAAGAGAACTTTATTAGAAAAAAAAAACTTTATACCTTTTCATATTATAAATTAAGGGTCCTCATTTAAATAAATTGCATAGAGCCCATTAAATCTTTGTACCGCCCTTAGCCAAATTGCATATCAAAATCAAAGTCAGGGGTCAAATTGCAACTCAAAGTTAAAGTCAGGGTCAAACTGAAACAAAAAAGTTAAGGGTCAAATTGCATACTAAAACCAAAATCAGGGGCAAAAAGTTATATTAATCCTTATATTTACCTTTTAAAACATGCTATTTATAATGACACAGAAAACCACACTGGTGGCTAGGAATGAGGATTTGGATTAGATTTTTAATGAGGATTTGATTTAGTACTTATACTTTAATTTAATATAATTTGGTCCTATACTTTTATCTTATATCATTAATTGATTCAAATAATTAACAACATTAACTATTTCGGTTACAACGGTAGGTGCAATGTTTCTTAAAAAACTCGACTATTTTTTGGTTAGAAATGGTGGTTTTAAGAAAAGGTGTACGTCAATTTATGCCAAATAATTAAGGTACAAAGAAAAACTCAAATTTAAGTATAACAGAAGGATCAAAACTATAATTCGACCATTCATAAGTGAGTAACTTTGAATTTTGTGACAAAAGACAAAGTTGTGGAGTAAATTGAAACATGAAAAAGAGAAACATCCAAGATGACGGAAAATATCATTAAAAATTAGCATGACACAAATATGTAAGCATGTTCAAGTATACATAATGAATTATTAACGTATAAAAATTATATAAATTTTGTAATATTTTTAATTATACATAAATAAATATCTTGACACAAACACCTAATATTTTTTTCTAAAAAATATGTTAGGACATCTTATTAACATATAGATTATTTTTTAATTGAATTACAATAATAAACTTACAAAACACAACATGACATGAAAAATAACATTAACATGATACAAACATGTTGATATACGAGTAAAACAAATTATAAATATATAAAACTACATATAATTATACTCTATAAATAAAAGAATAGTATAAATATTATATACAAATTCATAATGCTCTAAATATTCTAAATATCCAAATTGTCTCTTCCAAAATCAAATTGAGCATGGGGATAACGTTTAATAATAGTTATAGATTATAGGGTAAAATACATCACATATCATTTAATTATATTTTTAGTAATAAACATGTCACTTTTCTTCTAAAAGTCACAATTTAGTCACTCAATTATAGGTTTGGTAACAAACATGTCACTTTTCTTTTAAAAGTAACTACTTAGTCACTCAATTAAATATTTTTGTGACAAACAAGTCACTTAATTACAAGTTTGGTAACAAACACGTCACTTTTCTTCTAAAAGTAATAATTTAGTCATTCAATTAAAATTTTGTGACAATCAGGTCACTTTGCCGTTAAAATTGAGATAGAAGGCTTGGTATAATAACAATTTTAGTCCTCAAAGCATATACTACTATTGATTTGGTCCTGATTCAAAATAATTCAATAAATTTAACCATTCATATTTTAAAAGTTCATTAGTGAAGTGATTATGTCTACTAACATGTGACATTAAAGCCATAATGGGTATGTTTCATTAGTTTGTCAGATGTCCGGTAGTGAAGTGATTATGTTTGTTGAGCTATCACAATTGTCGATTATCGAGCCGAGGGACAGTAGCATGTAGTGCGGCAAGTGGTCGAAGGGTGCAATATCGAAATTTTTAAATATGAAGGATTAAGTTTATTGAATTATTTTTGAATTTGGACCAAATTGATAGAATGTATAAGTTTTAGAGACTAAAACTACTATCATACCATGCCATGTTTCAATTTTAATCAAAAAGTAATATGTTTGTCACAAATTTTTAATTGAGTGAATTAGTTGTTATTTTTTAAAAAGTGACTTATTTGTCACAAAATCTTTATTATGTGACTAAATTATTACTTTTAGGGAAACTAACATTTTATTACTGAACTTATAACTGACATGTAGTGTAATTTACCGGATTATAATTTAGGTACTGATATGTTTTTGGTGAGGAACAATTAGAGACTAATCATGGAAGGGAAGAACTATACATGCACGGATTGAATTTATTTTCAAGACACGTGCGTTTGACAAATTTCCATTAAAAGCAAGGCTCCCAAGGCTAAGGCAACTACTTGCTGAAAAACAATGCATGATAATAATATTGAGTTAGACCAACATGTCACAAATTTCAAAGTTTTGTACTAGTTTGGTAAATTAAAGTTGACACCGTTTCACAATATGTTTGCAACTCTCCATTCTTTGACTTCAAAGGTTCATCATTATATGTCTCTATCATTCGTTAATTAATTGTTAGGTTAAATTACACTACATGTCACTCAATTATTTATAAGATCACAAATCAGTCATTTAATTTTAAAAGGTTACAAATGAGTAACTCAACTAATTGATTGTCACAAACATGTTGCCTTTCCGTTAAATATTTGACGTCTTTCCTACATATAATTTTTAATCATAAAACTATTAGATTTTAGAGAGTTACAATCAAGTCGTCCAATTAATTTATTATAAAAATTAGGTCATGTGCCATTGTGCTGACCATTATAGGTCATTGTATGTAGTGTTCGATGAATCATAAATTTCACCATAAGATTCACCTAAGTTCGTTGTTTAATTCATCATATTAAATTCTCAAAAATTTCTCTCAAAAGACATGAAATCACCTTAAAACTTTCAAACATCTTAAACTCCGATCTACGTCACCCACCGCCATATGGACTTCTCCTTATGAAAACTCTAAACTCTAACTATAATCTACAAATTCTAAACCCTACAACATAAATCCTAAACTCCAAATTTAATAGGCTCGCATAAACTAAAGTTTATGCAAACTTATGCATCAAAGTTTTTCTCATAGATTAACCGTTTATATTTATAAAATACAAACACTAAACTACTGAAAAATTCAAAATAAACTAAGATACTAAATAAGTGATCAACCACTTGATTGATTTTTCTAAAAGATAATTTATGGTGAAAGATGGGCTCATAATTCCTCTAATTAAGCCACCAATTCCATTCGTTCTACTCTATAATGATTTATTTATTTATTTAAGTATATTATCGATATTTGATTCATTTATCATCTAATTTGGATTGAGTACTGCAGAAATCTATTATGGGCACGGACCTTCTAATTCAGTTTGTTCAATTCACAATATTAGATTTCAAACTCTTGACCTTGCATAATCAAAATTCAAAACACATATTTAGTAAAAAATAAAATTGTACTACGGGGCAAATTGCAGCAATATTAATGTTGAAAAAAATATTTTATGATCTATTGTTCTTTCATTTTTATTTCATGATCTATTGTATTTACTACAGTAAAAGTAGAAGTCGCCATAAAAGCAAGTCGACTTCGCCTTCCTATGCATGGAGTTGACTGGTAGCAGACGTGAAATAAAAAACAAAGTACCCCACATCACAAAATAAACAAGAGCAGCACAATATATAGGCAATTTACTCTTATACTAAGTGTTATTTATTACTAATTTTTTAATGGATTCCTTATTTATTAATTAAAGTTGCATACTTCCTAATTATATATTGTTTTAATGAAGAAGCTAGTGTACACCCTTAACTTCAACCTTTATATATAAATATATTGGATGATTATATGGACGTAGACAGGATATTTTTAGCAATGAAGCAATCCAATGATAATAGAACCAGCAGGGAGCAAGTTGATTGAATGGAAATAATAAGTTTACTTACCGAAAAGGCCGTCGGCTAGCTAGTTTCTGATCCATGCATCAGCATAAATGGAATCGGCCTTTTCTTGACGTAGGGTTGCCGTTGGTCGTTAAGTTGTTGGATTCAGTGGTAAGGCTATTCATCATCATGCAATAGAAAATTAGATAACATCATATATATCAAACGTACTGCCAAATGATCCATCGGCAGAATATTATATTTGGGGCTGTAGGTAGCTTAATAATGTAAATTTTATATACATATAAAATATATACACACAAACACAAAGTTCCAAGCGAGTAAAAATCGTTTGCCCCTTTTTTTACCTATGTTTATATTCTAATATTAAAAAATTAGATTTAAAATTTAGAATTAAGACTTAAGGTTAGGATTTGGAGTATTGAATGTTTGGTGTATTTTTTAGGGTTTGAAATTAAAATTTTAGGGTTATGGCTTAGGATTTGATTTTTTAGTGTTGGGGTATAAAAAGGGGCACCAAAAAGGGCGAAGGATTTTTGTTCGTTTTGAGCATGCATGTAACACCCCGATCCCGATCCCGATCCCGATCCAAACTATTACATTCGGGTCACCCAAAACTCGACCCATCAAATTTCCAATTTAAAACCATAAGTTTAGCCATCATTTAAAAGCATTAAACATCCATAAATCCAAGAAGGTAAATAAGCATTAAAATTAAGTTTACAAAACGGGAGCTCCAAGTTTAAAACACCGAATACCAAAATAATATTTCAAATAGAGTTTACAAACTCAATAACTCGTAAGGTCCTATGAATACATAAGCCCAAACTAAATACTAAGCATTGTACTCTGAAGCGAAGCGGTGCTGGGAAATCCCTTCATGATGTGCTCCTCGGCCACGATCCACCTACTAACCTGCGAACAGAAACAACAATTCCGAACGTTGGGCTTACAAAGCTCAGTGGTATATTTTTACTCCACCATAATTCGTGATTATCATAAAATAAACATGCATGATAAATATAGCTTAGAGAGCATGGATAAGACTTACTATCTATGAGCTATTATCTAGCCTACACTAGCTAGAGTTCTTAGATCACATATCTCAAGGCATCAACAAGTCTAAAAGAAGTATTACGAGTTCCACCATACTTTACCATACTTGAGGTCATATAGTCTATCGAGTTACTCGAGCTCACTCAGCCCATCAAGTTATTTTATACTGTACCCTGATCACTCAGCCATCGAGTACATAAGCTATCATCTAAAACATCCACACAGCATACATGAATCATTTATATTATGGCCAACGAATCCCTACTTTACCCGTGCTCACACAACCGTCGGGTTATGTTCACACAGTCATCGGGATAAGTGGACCATATCCAGATCACCATAGCCACAAGTATATATTAGACATACTTGGATCACATTAGCCACAAGTAGCTTTTGCTGAGGTCACTCGGCCTATTAGGTTACTCGAGCTCATTCAACATATCAAGTTTATTACTTTATCTAGATCACCCTAGCCACAGATAGGTTTCTAACCGTACCCATATCACTCAGCCCATGGGTACGTTGGATGTACTTGTTCACTCAGCCCGAAGTACACATCTCCTTATATAAGTACCGTAGTAATGACTCTAGGACATCCAGATTCCTTTACCAAAATCATAAGATAACACATACTCCCTGAGCATTCATACACCTCACCAAGAGGTAAGTGGCACCAAACCAAGACATCACAAATACCCTAAGACATAACACTAACCATAATGATTATCTCAATTCATCACATACTAAGCTATTATACGTCATTCTTAACCATGAGGGTTAAACCTCGATTTCTCAGCTTTACAATTCATTTTAGGCCATTAGAGGTCTATTGGATCGAACGATATAATTTTTTATTCCTCTAGGCAAAAGTCGACATTTTTGGGTAGATTGCAATGGGTATTGATACCCCCACTTGGTATCAATACCCCCCACTTGGTATCGATACCATTTTTCATCACTGGAATTTAATAGAACAAGGGGTACAAATTCTGGCTTCTCGAGTACCGATACTAAAGCCTAGAAATGGCTTCTATGGCTCGGGAAATCACTTTCCAAGCCCCCAAAATGTAACCTTTAACCCTTTAAATCAATCCTACATCGTATGGGAGTTGATTAGGGTGGTTTGCTACTCTTTTTACACATTATTAACGTTTAATCCGGGATTTACCATTAACAAGGCTTTAAACTACCTTAAGCCAACACTAGCAATCATATACCATGAAATCAAGCAAAGAAATCACTTTATGATCTTCAAGAAGAGTAGGATTCAGATGTAACCCCCTCGACTCGGCCTAGTCTCAAGATCGAACCGAGCGAGCTACATTAGGTTTACTGAGGTAAACCGTAAAGAAAAAACTCGAAATGCGTCTACTTTTTTTCTTTTATCTTTTCTAGATGCAAAATTATTATCCTATGTATTCATATTGACAGAGGATGAAACTCCAACTCAACCAGGCATCGATTTGACATTCAATTGGGTACAATTGCAATTTAGGGACCCAATTGCAATTTTGTAAAACTACAAGGATTTAACCCCTTTTTATGTTACCATTCTTTAATTAGTCCAGTATCATCCATCATCCATACTCATACAATTGCATCCACAACATTTAGGGACTAAAACGTAAGAATTCAGAACTTCAAAACATCCAAATAACTGAAATAACTGCTATCCGTATTGGCACACTAAAGGGGTGTATTGGTACGCTTTACCTGATTAAAAATCCCAAAATTCCAGTAGCTTAAATCTGTATCGATACGCTTACGCATACCGATACGCCCTACCCAATTACACTATACCGTATCGAAATGGTCCTTCGTATACTGAAACGCTGGCCTCAAATGGCCTAAGCCCGTACCGAAACACTTGCTCATGTTTCGATATGCTAAGCCTGGAATGGCTTGCCGTATCGAAATAGGGACACGCGTACCGATACGCCTGGACTTGAAATGTCATCTTTTGCTGGTTTAACAAGCTTTCAAGGATACCAAAACACCCTAACATGCTTCTACTATGTAACCAACACATACAAGGGTCAAACCTCAACAAGACAACACAGATTCATCAAAAATTCATGGCATCTTGCATCAAATATCAAACTAGAGGCACGCTTCTTAGAAACCAAGCCAAGCAAAACTCAAATCTCAAACCAATACAACAAACAATCCAAATGGCCAATTACAAACCAAGAGCAACAAAACAACATTGCTCGAATAGGGAGTTTAACAAAACATCTCCCAAAACAACGACGGAAACCCCATTGCCCTTATTACATATAGTCTAATTCAAAACATACTTTTAGTACCAAGTCTTTGGCGATCCATTGCTTCCCTGCTGCCTTCAAATCTTTAATTCTCTACATTGATGGACAAAGAGAGCGTATGCATACTAGGCTTAGTGATGAGTGCTCAAAACAAAAGACCATCAATGCATTAAAAACCATTTACCAGCAACACATTGAAATCTCATTTCAGTCATCCTTTAAACATCTTTTGAAAATACCATGCCTTGAAAACCATGCACTTAACACTTTCAAAAACCAGCATATTAAACCATATGCAACATGTATCATTAACCATCAGCAAATTCCATAGCTAAACCTCAATTTAAGCCTTCTCGTGCATAACAAACCATATGCAAAGCTTAAAGAGTAAACATGTATAAATCACATTATAAAACATAAACCATTACATGATACATCCATAATTATATTGGCCTACAAGTGATCATAACCAAGTTCCTTTACCAAAATAGTTCATTGGATACACGGATTCAACAAGTGTCCTCTCAACACTTCAAGCCATCTCAACCGGTATAGCGATACAATCACAATCGTGGTACATTAACAACTGAGTACAATTACAACTCACAGGGACACCAACCCCAATCATCGATTAGATGCTTAACCCACTAATGAGAGTTTCCGATACCATATAGCCCCTCAACCGTTAGGGTACTTGGATAGAGTATTCGATACTCCGTATAAAACCCCTCGACATCCAATGTGACTTTTTATAGTGCACTAACAATCCTATAGCCGGCCAACTATATCTGATAACATTTTTAAACCACATCACTTGCCAATATAATTCACAATTAACCATATACCTCACTGTTTTTATAAGCATTAAACCAAACCATTTTCTAAAGCAACCAACCATGCTTTTCGTCAAGCATTTCTACATACTTACAAGGATCACTTACCATGTGCATCCTTCAACATTTCGTAATTAAAAACAGTATCTCACATACTTTAAAACATGCTTAAACAGTAGGTACCATGTAACTCAAAACAAGTGCATAAAACCATTTCGTAAAAGCACGACCGAGAGAGAAAACCACTTTATACTTACTTCCGAGTTTAAACCACCGTTTCAAGCTAAGCTTAAATTCCCATAAACCACCTTTAAACTATTTCAAAGCTGAAATCCACGTTCTCACTCACCGATACGCAAAACCACGATTCGTCGATACGAATTCAAGCATCCGAAGCCTCTAAAGCTTCACCGATAGCTTCCAGACCAGCCCCCTATTTTAACCACATAGCAACAGAGGGTTAATGCATCTCAATGCATTCAAACATTGCAGCAACATTCCTCAGAAACATTAGCAATTATTTCACAATTACCCAACCATAACAACCGAAATCATCATCTAACTCTTTCCAAACACAACCAGCCACAAACTTCCAATCTAACACTTCCATTAACATCAATCAACCCTCAAAACAGGATTACATCATCCTTATATCTCTATCAACTAAACAGCCACCACAACACCTCAAAAACACAAATCTAAAAACCTAAACAATTATGGATTCAAGGAGTTTCGAGATTCCAATGTTAAAAACAACTTATCCACTTTATAAAACATCCAATCCATGTTTAAAATCAATCATCATCACTGAAAAATAGATCCAATACGGATCTTCTTCAATTTCATCAAATAAACTTAATTAAATCAAATAATCATCATAAAAACATAAAATCAGATTATAAATCATAAATCAAGGATCAAATACTTGGGAATATCAATAAAGAACCATTCAATAGAGGATAAAAATGAATCTTACCTCTATTGTGTGATTTCTCCCTCAATTGATTGATTAAAGCTTGAAAAACACAAGATTTCAATGAGATTTTGTAAATCAAAGAAGAATAATCAATTATAAATCAAGAGTTCAAGAAAATAGATCTTCCACCTCTGGAATTTGATGAAAACAAGAGTGTTTGGCAGAGTAAAAGTGAGGAGAAAAGTTGAGAGAAAAGTTTACGTCAAATCTTTATAAAATCAATAACTACTTTTTAATTTTAAAACCTTCTTTAATTAATTAATAAAACACATGTTAAAAATCCTTAATTGAGGGAAGAAACCATCAGCCAAAGTTTGGTAAAATAGCTCCTTAAGGATTCTAAGAATTTGACCCTTTTACAAACTAGTCACCATTTAAAAACAATATTCAAAATTTACATTTTTGTCACCAACCAAAATGTAATACTTCCAATTCCAATTTTCTCAAATTAACTTCACCAATATTATCTATATATTAAATAATGATTTTAACCATTTTCCCATAATTTTAACTTACTCAAAAACATTCTCTCCTGAATCTGACTCGAATCCCTAACCCAGTCCACTGAACCGTTTAACTAGCCCTTAAACCGCTAAGCCCAAAATTGGGGCGTTACAACTCTCCCCACTTAAGAAATTTCGTCCTTGAAGTTTACTTGGAGGAAACAGATTCAGAAACTATTTCAACATATCCAACTTGCTTTCCCATGTGGCCTCATCAACACCGCGGTGCCTCCACAACACCTTAACAAGCTCAACCGTCTTGCCATGCAAAACTTTACTGTTGGAGTCAAGGATATCCATCGGTTCCTCATCATAAGATAAATCCAGCCTTAGCTCAATATCCTCCACCGGCATAACATACGATGGATTCGACCGATACTTCCACAACATCAACACGTGAAACACATCATAAATCCTCTCCAACTCAGGACGTAACCTCAACCGATAAGCAACTGGACCCACTCGCTCAACAATCTCATATGGTCTAATAAACCTCGGGCTAAACTTTCCTTTCCGCCCAAAACGCGTCACATTCTTCCAAGGTGACACCTGCAAAAACACCCGATCCCCAACAATATATTCTATATCTCTGCGCTTCAAATCAGCGTAAGATTTCTGACGATCTGAAGTCGCTCTCAAGCGCTCACATATCAATTTCACTTTTTCATTGGTGTCTTTCAACACATCAGGAATCGAAACATATTTTTCCCTAACCTCAGCCCAACACAACAGTGTACGATACTTTCTACCATACAAAGCCTCGTACGGTGCCATCTGTATACTAGCCTGATAACTGTTATTATAAGCAAACTCCACCAAAGGTAACTGTTTTTCCCACGTTCCTTGGAACTCAATGATACAATATCTCAACATATCTTCCAAGACCTGAATTATGCTCTCCGACTGCCCATCCGTCTGAGGGTGATATGAAGTACTAAAATTCAACCGTGTTCCTAGAGCACGATGCAAACACTTTCAAAAACTCGTTGCAAAGCGCGGATCTCTATCCGAAACTATGGATTTGGGCACCCCATACAAACGCACAATCTAAAAAATGTACAGATCGGCCAACCTATCCAAGGTATACGTCATATGCACTGGCACAAAATGCGCACACTTCGTAGACCGATCAACAATCACCCAAATGGAATCCTTTTTGGTCAGTGTCAAAGGTAACCCAAACACAAAATCTATGGTGATTCTTTCCTATTTCCATTCCGGTATTCTCAACGGTTGTAACAACCCGGAAGGAAACTGGTGCCCAGCTTTTACTCGCTGACATACCAAGCATCGAGCAACAAAATCATCCACATCTTTCTTCAAACCAACCCAATAATACTCTTTCTTCAAACCTTGGTACATTTTAGTACGACTCGAATGCATAGCAAAAGGACTAACATGCGCTTCAGTCAAAATGGTATGCCTTAACTCTTCATCATCAGGCACCACAATTCGACCTTTATAACACAACACCCCATCATCATTAAAATAAAAATCCTTAGGACTTCTATATATGATATTATTCACGTGCGGTACCAAACTCTCATCATACGGTTGTTTCTCTTTAATTTACTGTGACAAAGATGGTTTCACTTGCAACTCAGCCAACAATTCGCCGTCACGAGTCACACTCAACTTAGCAAACATAGCCCTCAACTCAACAATAGCTTTTCTACTAAAAGTATCGGCCACCACGTTAGCTTTACTCGGATGGTACTCGATGGTCAGATTATAGTCCTTAAGTAACTCTAGCCATCTTCGTTGTCTAAGATTTAACTCCTTGTACGACATTAGATATTTTAAACTTTTATGATTTGTATAAACTACACATTTCTCACCATAAAGGTAATACCGCCATATTTTCAAAGTAAAAACAACTGTGGCGAGTTCGAGATCATGAGTAGGGTAATTACGCTCATGCACCTTCAACTATCTAGATCCATAGGCAACTACCTTACCCTCCTACATCAGCACGCAATCGAGTCTAACATAGGATGCATCACTATAGACAACGAACTCTTTCCCTGATTTTGGTTGAACCTGACAGTGAAATAGGGTATTGCCGCTAGAAGAAAAAAGGAGAAAGCAAGCAACATAAGGTACTCGAGCCCCGAAGGTACTTGCTAGGCCTACACGGGAGAACGATATCTCCACGAAAGCATTAGCATTTTCCCCCCACTTAAAAAATAGGTTTATATGCCAAATTTTAAATGCGTTAAAATAAACGCGCAATTACAACCGAATATTAATTTAATAGTCACTTTAATCCAGAACTTCTAATATTATTAAAGCGGTAATTATTTAAAAAAGCTTGACTCTCTTTATTTTTTTAAAAATAAAAAAATCCCCAGCGGAGTCGCCATTTGTAGCGATGTCCGTTTCACTAAAAATATCGAGTTTTCGAGGTGTTTATTGTCTTTCGGATAAAAATGTTTATTCTGTGGGTTTTTTTTTAAAAATACCGTATTTTATTTAAGAAATTGGAGTCGCCACCGGCCACTTAGGTAGGCCGGACACCATAAAACCAGAGATTCAAAAACTGTTGGGTTCGGGAGTCGATTACGGATAGGGAAGGATTAGCACCCCCACACTGCCCAAAATTGGTACTTTAATAATTATCGCTTTATTAATATTAAACTTTCCGGATTAAAATGACGATTAATTTAAAATTTGATTATAAGTATGGGTAAATTTTAAAGGCCCCGTTATCCGAGAGTAAACGCCCAACCACTATCACTACGCTTGATACTAGCCCCGTTTGCGCTCGGATAAAAGGGCACCGCATTGACATTATATATTCTATTATGCAAACTTAGTGAGCAAAATATAAAATATGGCAGATAATTTAAATACAATACAAATAACTATTAACATAATAGAATACTAATCTAACATAAATAAAATACTAATCTAAAACATACATACATAAATATTAATCTAACTCATAAATAAAAACAAATTTAACATAAATAAAATGCTAACATTCATAAATATTAATCTAAAATAAAAAACTAATCTAACATAAATAAAATACTAATATAAAACATTCATAAATATTAATCTAACACATAAATAAAAAACTAATCTAACATAAATAAAATACTAATCTAAAACATAAATTTAAAACATAAATAAATACTAATCTAAAGCATAAATAAACATACAAAGTAAAAAAGAACACAATTTTAATTTAACTAATACTTCATTAAGTAATAAAAATTACAATACAAATAAAAAGAGAAGAAAATATACCTAACTAGGAGCTCGAATAACGAACCCCGACTGAACCCCACCGGGATCTACCACGACCTCTCCAAAATTTTTAACTAGATCGGACCTAAAATAGGACCCCGATCGAATGTTGGATCGAACCAACTGGGGCCGAGGGCACTGCCCCCAACCCCTGGCCAGCCTTGCGGCCGGCCTAGCTCCCAATTGGAGAGCCGATTCAATTGCCAATTTATGACAAATTTGGCGTGATTCATGGCTGCCCCCATGCCTTGTATTTATAGGCAAGGGGTGGGTGAAATGGGGTGACGTGGAGCACCCTGCTCCACGCAATTTTGCTTTTTTTTTAATAATATATTTTTTTACCTTTTTATATTTTATTTTTATTATTATTTTTCATTAATTTTATATTAATAATACTACCATTAAAATAATACTAATAAAACTAAAACTCGGTCAAAAATTAGTGATTACAGTTGCCCCTCTTTGCTTGTTCTTGTGAAACGAGGACAAAGCAAAGATCAAAAGCACTCATTTTTACCTACTTTCTTGTCTTTGGCTTCAGAATCACGTGTTCTTCTAGAACTCTCCGCTCTTCCTTAGCTGAATCTTCAAGCTTGTAAGTTCTTCCTATATAGAACTTCTTTACCTTCTGATCTTGGAACTATAGGTCCTCCCTATATAGAACCTTTCATTCTGAAGTCTTGAGTTACGAGTCCCTCCTATATAGAACTTTTCACTCTGAGACGGTAAAGCTTGGAGTCCTTCCTATATAGAACTCTTCACCTTCAACGCTGGTTTCTCCTATATAAAACCTTTTGCGCCACTGATGGATTCTTCCGACTGGGAGTTCCTCCTGTATAGAACTGCTAGTCTTCAAACCCTGGAGCCGCCAGTCCTTCCTATATAGAACTTTTAGCTTCTGAAATCTCGGAGCTACAGGTTCTTCCTATATAGAACCTTTCACGCTAAGACAGTAAAGCTCGGAGTTCTTCCTATATAGGACTCTTCGCCTTCAACACAGCGAGTTTTCCCTACATAAAACCTTTTGTGTCATGGGTGAATTCCTTCAGCTGGGAATTCTTCCTATATAGAACTGCTAGTCTTCACCCTGGAGCTGCAAGCCCTTCCTATATAAAACTTTCAGCTCCTGAAGCCTCGGAGCGGCGGATTCTTCTTACATAGAACCTCTCGCTACGGGAGCTTGAAAAATATGCCCTTCCTATATAGAACCTTTATCTTCAAATTTTTCTTTTCTCTTTTTTCTCTTTTTCCTTTTTCTTTTTCCCCATTTTTTGCTATCTTTTTCTCCTTTTCTTTCTTTTCTCTTCTCTTATTTTTTCTATCTCATTTTTTTAACAAGGCTGTTGATATCTTTGGACTTACGCTACTTAAGACTCCCGCATCATGCCCAAAGGACTTACTAATGGCCCGAAGGACTTATCACCATGCTCGAAAGACTTACTAGGGCTCGAAGGACTTAATACCGTGCCCGAAAGACTTACCGATGACCCAAAGGATTTAACATCTGAGCCGCACGCTGCTATGGCTACCGATTTTTCTGGACTCACGCTGCTAAAGCCGCCAAAATCTTTCTTCACATTTTGGGATTCACGCTGAAAATGGCTACCGATCTTCTAGGACTCACGCTACTATAGCTGCCGAAATCTTTATTCAATTTGGAGATTCATGCCAAAAATGGCTACCGATCTTCTAGGACTCACGCTACTATAGCTGCCGAAATCTTTCTTCAATTTGGGGATTCATGCCGGAAATGGCTACCGATCTTCTAGGACTCACGCTACTATAGCTGCCGAAATATTTCTTCAATTTGGGGATTCACGCTGAAAATGGCTACCGATCTTCCGGGACTCACATTACTGAGGCTGTCGAAATTTTTCTTCAATTTGGTGATTCATGCCGAAAATGGCTACCGATCTTTCTTCAAATTTAGGGACTCACACCGAAAATGGCTGCCAAACTTTCTTCAAATTTGGGGACTCACGCTGAAAATGGCTGCCAAACCTTCTTCAAATTTGGGGACTCACACCGAAAATGGCTGCCAAACCTTCTTTAAATTTGGGGACTCACGCCGAAAATGGCAGCCAAAACTTTCTTTAAATTTGGGGACTCACGCCGAAAATGACAGCCAAACCTTCTTCAAATTTGGGGACTCACACCGAAAATGGCTGCCAAACTTTCTTCAAATTTGGAGACTCACGCAAAAAATGGCTGCCAAACCATTCTTTAAATTTGGAGACTCGTGCCGAAAATGGCTGCTAAACATTCTTCAAATTTGGGGACTCACGCCGAAAATGGCTACCAAACTTTCTTCAAATTTGGGGACTCACACCGAAAATGGCTGCCAAACTTTCTTCAAATTTGGGGGCTCACGCCGAAAATGGCTGCCAAACCTTTCTTTAAATTTGGGGACTCACGCCGAAAATGGCTGCCAAAACTTTCTTTAAATTTGGGGACTCACGCCGAAAATGGCTGCCAAACCTTCTTCAAATTTGGGGACTTACACCGAAAATGGCTGCCAAACTTTCTTCAAATTTGGGGACTCACGCCGAAAATGGCTGCCAAACTTTCTTCAAATTTTGGGGACTCACACCGAAAATGGTTGCCGATCTTCTAGGACTCACGCTGTTATAGCTGTCAAAATCTTTCTTCAATTTGGGGATTCACGCCGAAAATGGCTACCGATCTTTCTTCAAATTTTGGGACTCACGCCGAAAATGGCTGCCAAACCTTCTTCAAATTTGGGGACTCACGCCGAAAATGGCTGCCAAACCTTATTCCTTTAATGAAATCCACTTCTTAATACTCTTTGATAATTCTTCGAGTACCTATCCAAAACAAGCAAAAATTGACATGCCCCTATCTATATGATGCATGCAATGTAATGCTTTCTTTCTCCTCTTTTTCTTTTTTTCTCTTTTCTCTCTTCTTATTTTCTTATTTTCTTTTTCTTTTATTCTTTTTCACTTTTTCTCTTTTTTCTCTCTTTTTCTTTTTTTCTTTCAGCCCTTTTTTATTCTAAAGTCTTACACCCTGAAATGTCGTTCCTCAGATTTTTTCATCTCTTTACTTCTTCACTGTATGCTCTTAAATCCTCATTTGAACATACTTTTAAACCTTTTGTGTGGAAGGCTTTCTTGTCTTCAGGGTTATCACCCGTCTTCATAAATGATCCTCCGGTTCTTATATTATTCTTATAAGAACCTTTGTCATCTTCTTCGCTTGGCGTTGCCTCATTCAACCATGGGTTCCACTACTTTGAATTTTCTGACCCATCATACAGAGCCTTGATCTATTTCTAGTCACCAGGGTGAGCCAAAATGCTTCCATCCCCTGAGCTCATCCTTGATCTTCTCGTAGCACTTCGACGGGAACTAACTCTCGGTCCCTATGCTTTAAATCTCATCATCATTCATTTTTAAAGTAATGCAAAAGGCAATTTACTTGTGTATATTTCAAAAAAATAATGATTTTTTGAAAAGATAGCAGTCATTTTGAAAATCACAACTTGGAGAGAATACCAAACATGTTGAAAAAATTGTCTGGACAAATGGTAAACATCCTCTCTCTTTTTTAAGGACCAAACATTTTTTTAAAAAATTAATGTTTGGAGAATGGTATACAAAATTTGAAGTATATTGCCAAACATTTTTAAAAACTAATGTTTGGGGGAAATGGTAAACATCAAAACTTTGGGAGAAAATGTCAAACCTTTTAAAACATGTTTGCCCCCGAAATATCAAACACCATAGCGCATCTGCTTCAAGTTGCCAGGGATCAACTCTAATAAAGTGCATATTTAGAAGATCTTGACCATTGTGGAGATATATGCCAATGTATAGTTTCTTCTGGTCTAATAGGCTTTTGAGAGGAACAACCCTACCTAGTTTCTACCTCGTTTAAGGTGGCTCTCTTAATCTCACTATCTCACAGTTCCCCATTCTTCCCTCATTTGGGTGTCGATCAAGCACTTCGAAGTTTGATGTTCCTTGAAGCAAAGTTAACCCTTATAGGCGGAATGAAATCTGAAGACATTCTCATTCAACTTGGATATCTATAGATGACCAGAATGGTCTTTGGGGCTTGTAATGTAGGCCTTTGGTTTATGGTTAAGTGAAACAGTATTTCTGTACTTGTGTAACTTGGATATGCCCATTATTCCTTCCCTTTTTTGGATCACTCTAGACTGTCCGTTTTCGGGTTTTCACCCTAGAGTTCATTTCCTTTCTTTTTACTGTAGGCTGCCTTGCATTCTGGCTATATACTGATGTTCATTTTCTGTTCAATAATGTTTGATCCTCCAATACTCCTCGAAACTGAGATTTCTTGAATGAAGGACTATGAATACATTTCTGGGAATTCTTGTGATTGGCAGCCCAGATGAAATGTTATTCTTTCTTTCTTTCTTCTTTTCTCTTTTCTCTTCTTTTTTCTTTTCTTCTTTTTCACTTTTTCTCTTGGATCGCTCTAAACTGCCCATTTTTAGGTTTTCACTCTAGAGGCCACTTCCTTTAGTGTATTTTGGTTGGATATTGATGCCTGCAGGCTCAGGCAGACTACTCTTTTTCTTCATTTTTAGGATCACTCTAGACTGCCCATTTTTGGGTTTTCACCCTAGAGGTCATTTCCTTTTTCAAAATTGGCAATCTTCGGGCCGACTTGTCTTGACTTGGTTTCAATTCGAGCTTCTATACTAATTTTCAAAACTGACATTTACTTGAAATGTGGATTCCTTGTGTCTCTTGCTCATAGTTGAAGTCTCGTTCTTGTATTGTTTGATCTGTGTGTGAAGCATATACAATATTCTTTCTTTTTCTTTTCTTTTTCCTTCTTTTTTTTCTTTTTTCTTTCTCTCATTTTCTTCTTTTTTAATTTTATTTTTTCTTTTCTTCTTTTTCTTATCTTTTTTAGACTGTCCATTTTGGGTTTTTAGGATTGAATCTCTTTCTTCTTATTCGAGTCTATGAATGTATCCTCGAATCAACACGTATCTATACTGGTATTGATGTTATCTTCTGCTCGAAGTTAATTGCCTCTCTGCAGCTCTTCTGATATTTACTCGATCTGGATTGCTTCGGCCTTCCAATTGCCATTTCTTTTCTTTTCTTTGGTTTTTCGTTTGGACATATCCTTGCTTTCAACCACTTTCTCTGATGATTTTTTGATCTTCGTATCCAATATGTATGGTCTCCTCTCTGTCTTCTAGTAAAGTAAAAGAATAACATTCGTCTTCACATTCACGAATGTCTTGAGAAAGCCTTCAGGGGTAGAGGTTTAGGGTCAACTCTCGTTTCAAGGATCTTAAACGACAAGCGCCTGAGAAGATAAATTCCTAAAATGGGAACTGCCCATTGTCTAAACGCTCGCTTTGTTTCTCTGTTGGCCTAAGTAAACTAGCAGATACTCACATTTACAGTATCCCCACAACATTCAATCTCTTCTAAATATATGCAACTTAGAGTTTATCTTTGGATCTGAAGCAAATGTAGTGTTGCATTCAGAATTCGAGGACCTGGTATAGAAATGATATATACATATGTCCATTAAAAAATGCGTGTATATGCATATGGGAGAACAAAACTACCCCATAAAAAAATAAAATGTTTAAAGAATCAAGAATGTAAAAAAACTTTCTAAATGGAAATGTGATTTTTAATTCTAAAAAATATTTGTTTGAGAGTTTTTTTTCAAAGCATTGAGAATTTATTTGCGAACTGATGGGAAAACCATAGGGACCTCCGGACTACCTCCCGAGTACTAACTCATTCCGTCATTTGTAGTGTAGGCTTGCCTCTTCTCTTGTTTTCCACCGCTGGATCAACTCTCTCGTCACGACTCCCTTGTCAACCAGCTTCTTGATTTTTTTTTCTATTAACGATCCCAAGTTTCTTAGTGTCATGCCCCGACGCCTCAATGTGGAACTCACATATACTGTATGGATCAAAACTGTGAGCATATGAGCTTGTCGTAATCTTTATCAGCCTTGAGGTAAGGTACTAACCCTTGACCAGATGAGGCCATATGTCCGAGATGGAATAATCCGAATATCTCTAAATATGTACATGTTCGAGGAATTTTTCTCAGTGATTCAGGGGAATCTGTCTGTCTTCTTCTCTTACGAACACGAGAACCTTTGAAAGTGGTACCCGTTTATCTCTGTCTTTCCTTCTGCTCCTAGGCATGTCTGGTCTTTTAAACTTAAGTCCCGGAGTGCATGTTTGATTCTCTCTCTGACTATCATGAAGTACTCAAAGCGGGCATTCATTTTCCCGAGCACCTTATCAAAGAAGAAATAAGAAAGGTGGCATGTAAGTCACTTTCCTCTTCATCTACGGGAGGTTGCACCTGGGTCGCTAAACACAGACACCTCAAAGCATATTCCTTGAAGCTTTATCAAGTTTCATCTTCGTACCCTGAAGATACTGACGACTCGGTGCTAGGTCCAAAGCATATCATATCACGGTAGGTTCTGCTAAACTGTCGGGGAAGTAGTGGATCGACAATTTTTCAATGCAACCCTCCATCTTTTTTGCAGAATATGGTCACGTGAATCTTGGGGCTTCTTGTTCCGTTATGATACGCAAATCTGGAGTCTTTGGAATCTGGAGGAACGACCAAATCAGGGTTCAAACAGAGCTTTCTTGCATCAAAGGCATCAAACTTCTTTTTTTCTTTCTCTTTTTCTCTCGAGCCCATCTTTTAACTGCTCGAATCTTGATTTTTGAGTGTCTTCGATTCTTTTATCCATGATAAAACCCTAATTGGTCTTTGACTTGCTCCTCATAAAATTTATGCAAGGTAATAATAATGCAAGGTAATGATAATGTCATGTAAAACATGCCAGGATCGTGGAAAGAAATGCAATCCTAAAATATAAACATGAATGCAATAAGGTATTGATTCCAAAAGTGATCACCATAGAACGATGTTCATTGAGGCCAAAAGGTTTCATTATATCAGATATTAGATATTTACAGTTACCGATAAGCTTCAGTGTCTACTTTCTTAACTTCATCCAGTAGTCCAGTCAGCTTGCCTTCTGTAGTCCAACACTTGGTCCATGTTCTGACTAAGCCTGCCACCTTGTTGAGCCGCCTTACCTGCTCGAGTAATATCGATCTTCGGGTCTTCATCTATCCTCTGCTTAGTCTTTCGCAGCTTGGAAGTTGTCCTACTTACTTTCCAACTGAAGAGTGTTGGATTGTCATTGCTCTGTCGTAAACTTGTTCCAAAACTCTTGTTAATGGCTAAGTTATTCTATAGCTCATCTCTGGAGACTGTCGTACCTATTCCCAATTTCCTCAAACTTATCTGATAACAACCTAACTTGATTCTTGCTTGACTAGTTTCTCTTATTCCAATATTCTGAGTTGTCCTTCAACTAAACAACACCGTTCATTTACTCTTTAAAGGTGACCCAATCTGATATTCTTAAACACTCAGTAGAGCTTCGGGTGATCATTCTAAAAATTCAATTTTATCAAAGTTATCTCTCTCTTATCTGAGCTGGCTGAACTCGAAAGAATATCCCTCTCCTGGGATGCCCCTATCTCCGATCTTCAAATTTAACTCGCTTGAGTGACCCACTTCGGCATTACTTGAACTTTGTCCTGGATATCGATTCTTCCTCGACTTTTCCCCTCGGGTGATTGTTAGCTTACTATAGAATTGGGGAACTCCGTCTTTGAAACCCAAAATTCTCATCGTGATAAGATCTTGAACTTGTTCCTCAGGGCCCCACAATCCTCAATACCGTGACCCAAACTTCCTAAATGGTCTTGTAATCTTTCGGATAAAACTGCCTCTTCGCTAGAGACTTTACCAAGGTAATAAGACTCTTCACGATAAACATTAGTAGTAGTTCGGTGTACCTCATAGGAATCGAGATGTACTTTTCATTACTTGTTTCTCGGGTTTCTTCTGGACCGAGCTCTACTTTTTTGAAAGCCCAACTCAGACATACCTTCCGCCCGTTTACTGATGTGGATCACAAAATGGTTCAATTTGTCGTATTTAGCTGGCTTAGAGGTAGAATTCTGAATATCCCGCTTTCTATTCTGATCCTTAATGGGTTCTTCTTTCGATTCGATAGATCTCTTACCTTTCGTCAGGGTATTCATCTGATTCATCACTTCTTCCCTCTACTTCTTTCAACTCTTGCACTTTACTTTGCTCATTACCAGTACCGTGTCTCCTTACCGTGTTTGACCTGAAGTCTTCAAGTGGTTCCTCTTCTATTGTCTCTGATCGTACTCTGGGACAAAACCCTGGATATGTGCCCTCTAATATCTGACCAGACGACCCTTTGCCAATTATGAACAATTTCTGAGATTTGAGGAACCACTTCAGGAATCAATACCCTATAAATGCAAGAATGCATGCAAATCGATGTTGATTCTCGAACAGTCTTTAAAAAACTTTCAATAGAGAAAATGTCTATTTGCCAGAACTTAATAATGAATTACAGGTAACAATTGGATTTATTCTGGAGACCTTGACTTCGGAAAGCAAAACATGTGCTCTACGTCTCGACGTCGTCTTCAAGATGATGGATGACCTCGTATTCTCCTCTTATTCTATTCCATGGACTCGTGACGTCATGATCTTTATTTTTGTGGCTTCTGAAAAGGACATCAGACAATATATTTTCTTCTGTAGATCTGGGTACGTCTAAACAGGGATGGATTCTATCGATCCTAGGGGAGTACTTTAAAACTTTTTGGGGTTTAAATTAAAATTTTCAAGGATCATTTGATTTAAAAATTCCCCCTTTCTATTATCAAAAAGTTTTAACTTACTTAAAAATGAAACTTTTAGGTTTCTTTTTGTTATTATTATTATTCTGAAAGTTTTATGAGGGAAAAAGATTCAAAGCAAAATAATAATATTTTCAATTTTTTTAAATGAGCTAAATTAAAATCTGAGATTTTTAGAAAATGGTCAAATGTGAAGATTTAAAATTGGGGTTCTGCGACCCTGACAGAATCTTCTGCGTCGCACGTGCCTTGCTATCGTACCGTCTTCCTTCTCGATTGGTCTTTGCTCGACCTTACTTGATACTGTAATATTACCGTTTCCGGCAAAACAAACTTTTTCTATTTTGAAAGCCTTTTAATGAACTGTTCTTGAATCAACAGCATGTCATGATATGTAACATGAATGCAAATAAAGGCGTTGATTCCGCTGGTAATCACCATTTCGAACAACTTTCATGGGAATTAAAGGGTCCAAATTACAAAAAGAGTCCACATTACAAAAGGAGTCCCTATTACAAAAAGAGTCCATATTACAAAAAGTCTTAATTACAAAACAAAGTTCTACACATAAGCCCTAGCTCTACCTCATAGCTCATCGACAGCTCTGAGCTACTTGATAAACCTTGGTGCTTCTTCTATGTCCGGGGTTACGAAAGGTCGGAGAGTCGCGGCTTCGGTAGCTAAGTCATTCACACACCTTGTAGCTCGTTGTATGTCCACCATTAGGGTCTCGTGTGTATACTTTGGCACTACACGGATGCTCGGCAAATTGTTAGCTCGGATATGTTGATTAATCTCTGACCAATGTCGCACGAATGGATCGATGCCATCCTTCCTAAGACACATTTTTTCCATGACGAAAGATTTTCTAATCGGGCAAACCACTTGAATCAACGTCTCTATATAATGTGGATGCAATGATAATGCAACAAAAGTATGTGTAAAATAAAAATAAAACACAAAAAGAAATGACTTAATACCGGATGAAGGTAATAAATACATAAATAAAAGGACAAATTAAATAAGGTAAACAAACAAAACAACCCTATTTATCCAATCTAAAACACCTAAGGTTATCCGCATGGCTCTAACATGGTGGGTTTCTATGTTCTCTACATGCAATGTTGGTTCTAGGAGGTACCCGAACTGTCTTTGTTGTCCCTTACTAAGAGTAGCAAGGCCCCCGGTCATCACCCATTATAGGCTCCTTTCAACCGGGTTCAATTCAGGGGGACCCATTCGCTTATGCCTGCACGAAGGAACGATATCCTTACGAAAGCATAAGGTACTCGAGCCCCGAAAGTACTTGCTAGGCCTACATGGGAGAACGATATCTCCACGAAAGCATTAACATTCCCCCCCCCACTTAAAAAACAGGTTTATCTGCCAAATTTTAAATGCGTTAAAATAAACGCGCAATTACAACCGAATATTAATTTAATAGTCACTTTAATCTGGAACTTCTAATATTATTAAAGCGGTAATTATTTAAAAAAGCTTGACTCTCTTTATTTTGTTAAAAAACAAAAAAATCCCCAGCGGAGTCGCCAACTGTAGCGATGTCCGTTTCACTAAAAATACCGAGTTTTTGAGGTGTTTATTGTCTTTCGAATAAAAATGTTTATTCCGTGGGGTTTTTTAAAAATACCGTATTTTATTTAAGAAATTGGAGTCGCCACCGGCCACTTAGGCAGGCCGGACACCATAAAACCAGAGATTCAAAAACTGTTGGGTTCGGGAGTCGATTACGGATGGGGAATGATTAACACCCCTACACCGCCCAAAATTGGTACTTTAATAATTATCGCTTTATTAATATTAAACTTTCCGGATTAAAATGATGATTAATTTAAAATTTGATTATAAATGCGGGTAAATTTTAAAGGCCCCGTTATCCGAGAGTAAACGCCCAACCACTATCACTACGCCTGATACTGGCTCCGTTTACGCTCGGATAGAAGGTCACCGCATTAACATTATATATTCCATTACGCAAACTTAGTGAGCAAAATATAAAATATGGCAGATAATTTAAATACAATACAAATAAGTATTAACATAATAGAATACTAATCTAACATAAATAAAATACTAATCTAAAACATACGTACATAAATATTAATCTAACTCATAAATAAAAACAAATTTAACATAAATAAAATGCTAACATTCATAAATATTAATCTAAAATAAAAAACTAATCTAACATAAATAAAATACTAATCTAAAACATTCATAAATATTAATCTAACACATAAATAAAAAACTAATCTAACATAAATAAAATACTAATCTAAAACATAAATTTAAAACATAAATAAATACTAATCTAAAGCATAAATAAACATACAAAGTAAAAAAGAGCACAATTTTAAATTAACTAATACTTCATTAAGTCATAAAAATTACAATACAAATAAAAAGAGAAGAAAATATACCTAACTATGAGCTCGAATAACGAACCCCGACTGAATCCCACCGGGATCTACCACGACCTCTCCAAAATTATTAACTAGATCGGACCTAAAATAGGACCCCGATCGAACCGGTTAGGACCGAGGGGACTGCCCCCGGTCCTTGGCTATCGAGAGCATAGCTCTCTTATTGGCAGCCACTGCCGATTCCCCCAATTCTTGCGTGAAAATTGCCCCTGCCCCCCATGCCTTTATATAGGCAATTGGGGTGGGTTAAGGGTGACGTGGTCATCCCAAAACCACCCATTTTCCTTTTTTTTTAATTTTTTATATTATTTATTATTATTATTATTATTTTGACTTTTTATTAATTTTACATTAATATTATTATTATTAAAATAATACTAATAACACTAAAACCCGGTCAAAATGAGTGATTACACCTATCCCCCGTCCACTCAAAACAAACGTTCTTTGTAACAACTTGGTCAAAGGAACAACTATACTAGAGAACCCATCAACAAACCTACAATAATAACCGGCCAACCCTAGGAAACTTTGAACCTCTGGCAAAGATTTAGGCTCTTTCCAACTCATCACGACCTCAATTTTGTGGGGATCAACACATATCCCCTCAGTCTACACCACATGCCAAGAAAAATAACCTCCCTAAGCCAGAACTCACACTTGCTTAACTTGCCATAAAGTTGATTAGCCAACAACGTCTGAAGTACAATCCGTAAATGCCTATTGTGATCTTCCTCAGTACGAGAGTACACGAGAATATCATTGATAAACACAACCACAAACTGATCCAAAAACTCATGGAACACCTAATTCATCATGTCCATGAAAGCAGTCGGTGCATTGGTCAAACCAAACGGTATCACCAAAAACTCATAATGCCCGTACCTTGTACAAAAAGTTGTCTTGGGCACATCCACATCTTTTACCTTCAACTGATAGTACCCAGACCTCAAATCTATCTTAGAGAACACAAAAGCACCCCTAAACTGATCAAACAGATCATCAATCCGAAGTAAAAGATACTTATTCTTTATCGTCAACTTGTTCAGTTGCCGACAATCTATACGTATCCGCAACGTACCATCTTTTTTTCACAAACAACACTAGTTCACCCTACGGTGAAATACTTGATCTAATAAACCCTCGATCAAGCAACTCTTGCAGTTGCATTTTCAACTCCTTCAACTCCTTTGGGGCCATACGATACAGAGTAATTGACACTGGTACCGTATCCGCATAGATCTCAATGCCAAACCCATCTTACGATTCGGTGGCAACCCCAACAACTCTTTCGAAAAAACACCTAGAAACTCGTATACCGTACGGATATCCTGTACCCTCAACTCCTTCGAACCAGGATTCATAATGTAGGCTAAAAATGCCTGACATCCAGAATCCATTATTCGTCCTGCTTCTAAAGCTGAAACAACATTAGACAAGAACTTAGCGTTCTCACCTACAACTACCACTTCAAAATCATCAGACAACTTCAGGGATATCCGTTTGGTCTCAAAATCTACCACAACCCTATGCTCGGTCAACCAATCCATTCCCAAAATAACATCAAAACTATAGAATAGCAACTCCATCAAATCCACTACAAACATATGACCCTAAACCATCAGCGGACATCTACGATACAACTTCCTAACCACAACTGTCTCTCCAAGAGAAGCGGTCACTCTAACTCCCACATTAAGAATTTCAACATGTATATCAAGCAACTGTGCATGCTCACTCAAGATGTATGAATGGGTAGAACCATAATCAACCAATGAATACAATGGCAAAGACTGCAAAGTGAATGTACCTGCAATCATATTAGAGTCATTACGACCCTCCCGGTGCGCATACACTCTAGTTGGTCCACTTTCCTCAGGCTGGATAGCAACCGTATGAGCCACAGTCCTCGGTCTACCATCTTTGCGCTGAAACTGGCCACGGCTACGACCACGACCTCTCTGCAGAGCAACAACAGATGCAACACCCTACCCACCTCCAGCTAACAAAGGACAATCACGTCCCAGATGGTTGTCAAAACCACAACTCCAACATGTATTAGCCACAACAGCCGTAGGTACCTGACCCTCTCTGGCTAAACGTGGGCAATCTCACCTCAGATGATCACGTGATCCGCAGGCCCAACAGGTATTATGCAGAGCTCTAACCTGGGTACCCTGCCCCTGCGCTCCACGCCCAATAACACCTCTACCGTGTCTCTGATCAGGGCGATGCCTCATGTCACGTGTCTCTTGGCCTGACCACCGCCAAAGCTCGAATCTGCCGCTCTCTTACCAGAGCTAAAGCCTCGAGACCCAGAAGCTAAACCAAGGTTCTGCTTAATATCCTTGGCTCGCGTAACCAATACGTCAAAATCTGTACAATCAGCAGCAAGTATGTACGTTTTAACTTCCTGCACCAGCCCATAGCAGAAACAATCACATCGCTATCGCTCATCAGGAACCAATTCAGGTGTATACCGGCTCAACCTCACAAACTACAGCTCATACTCAGAAACAGACATGCCACCTTGCATTAGAGCCAGAAACGCTCTTCCTTTCATCTAGATATCGGGTCCCCAGGTACCTTTTCTGAAAAGCAACACAAAAGAACTCCTATAATGCATCATCGGACTCTATCCCAGCTATCACGGTGGTCCACCAACTATACGCATCACCCTACAACAGGGGCACAACATAACCCAACTTACGGGCATCTAAACAACCCATCCGACTCAGTATCCTCTCTGTACTGGCCAACCAATCCTTAGATGCCTCTGGTGCTAGACCATAAAACTCAACTTCACCTAGACTGCGAAGACACTCTAACAGAAAACTCGTATGCCTAACCACTGGTGCCGGCACATGAACACCCACAACTGCTGCCTGAAAAGCACCAATCATGGCCTGAATCAACGGTGCCATATCACCAATCCCTGGCCTAGTTGGCACAGGTGGTACTTGTTCCACTTTCGCAGGTGGATTTGGTGGGGGCGGCGACAACCCTTCAGGAGGTACGACATCCTTCTCATTTCCCTATCCAATGGTAGGAGTAATCGTACCAGATCACAACTCTCTCCTCGGTCTCATCGTGCTAAAATTATATCTAAGGCATGATATTTCACCAAAATAAAACAATCAGGCCAGCTTTAAGTAAGGATCCAAGACTTCCATTTCAAAACCAAAACATTTCAGACTATAATAATAAGGCAATGGGTTTCCCAACCTTCCCCCAACATAGCATAAAGCAATCAACGTGAATATACAATCACCGTACATAGCAAACAATAGATTACAACCCACAACAACATTACAACAACCATACCAACTTCCAATTATCGCAAACCTAGCTCTGATACTACCAAATGTAACCCCCTTGACCCAGCCTAGTCGCAAGATTGAACCTAGCGAGCTACATTAGGTGTACCGAGGTAAACCATGAAGAAGAAACTCAAAACGCGTCTATTTTTTTTATTTTATCTTTTCTAGATGCAAAATTATTATCCTATGTATTCATATTGACAGAGGGTGAAAACCCAACTCAATCAGGCATCAATTTGACATCTAATTGGGTACAATTACAATTTAGAGACCCAATTGTAATTCCAGAAAACTACAGAGACTTAACCCATTTTTTATGTTACCATTCTTTAATTAGTCTGGTTTCATGCATACGTGTTAAAACTCAACCTAATACGATCATCCATACTCATACAATTGCATCCACAATATTCAGGGACTAAAATGTGAGAATTCAGAACTTTAAAACATCCAAATAACTGAAATAATTGCTATCCATATCGATACACTAAAGGGGTGTATCGGTACGCTTTACTTGATTAAAAATTCCCAAATTCCAGTAGCTTAAATCTGTATCGATACACATACACATACCGATATGCACTACCCAATTACGTTATACCGTATCAAAACGGTCCTTCGTGTACCGAAACGCTGGCCTCAAATGGCCTAAGCCCGTACGGAAACACTTGCCCACGTTTCGATATGCTAAGCCTAGAATGGCTTGCCCGTACCAAAATAGGGACACGCACATCGATACGCCTGGACCTGAAATATCCTCTTTTGCTAGTTTAACAAGCTTTCAAGGATACCAAAACACCCTAACATGCTTCTAATATGTAACCAACACATACAAGGGTCAAACCTCAGCAAGACAACATAGATTCATCAACAATTCATGGCATCTTGCATCAAATATCAAACTAGAGGCATGCTTCCTAGAAACCAAGCCAAGCAAAACTCAAACCAATGCAACCAACAATCCAAAATGGCCAATTACAAACCAAGAGCAGCAAAACAACATTGCTCGAATAGGGAGTTTAACAAAACATCTCCCAAAACAACAATGGAAACCCTATTACCCTTATTACTTATAGTCTAATTCAAAACATACCTTTAGTACCAAGTCTTTGGCGATCCCTTGCTTCCCCGCTGCCTTCAAATCTTTAATTCTCTACATTGATGGACAAAGAGAGCGTAAGCACACTAAGCTTAGTGAGGAGTGCTCAAAACAAAACACCATCAATGCATTTAAAATCATTTACCAACAACACATTGAAATCTCATTTTAATCATCCTTTAAACACACTTTAACATCTTTTGAAAATATCATGCCTTGAAAACCATACACTTAACACTTTCAAACACCAGCATATTAAACTATATGCAACATGTATCATTAACCATTAGCAAATTCCATTGCTAAACCTCAATTTAAGCCTTCCCATGCATAACAAACCATATGCAAAGCTTAAAGAGTAAACATGTATAAATCACATTATACAACATAAACCATTACATGACACATCCACAATTATGTTGGCTTACAAGTGATCATAACCAAGTTCCTTTACCAAAATAGTTCATCGGATACATGGATTCAACAAGTGTCCTCTCAACACTTCAAGCCATCTCAATCGGTATAGTGATACAATCATAATCATGGTATATTAACAACCGAGTACAATTACAACTCGTGGGGACATCAACCCCAATAATCGGTTAGATGCTTAACCCACTAACGGGAGTTTTCGGTACCATATAACCCCTCAACCATTAGGGTACTTGGATGGAGTATTCAGTACTCCGTATAAAACCCCTCGACATCCAATGCAACTTTTTATAGTGCACTAACAATCCTATGGCCGACCAACTATATCTGATAACATTTTTAAACCATATCACTTGCCAATATAATTCACAATTAACCACATACCTCACTGTTTTTATAAGCATTAAACCAAACCATTTTCCAAAGTAACCAACCATGCTTTTCATCAAGTATTTCTACATACTTACAAGGATCACTTACCATGTGCATCCTTCAACATTTCATGATTAAAAACAGTATTTCACATACTTTAAAACATGCTTAAATAGTAGGTACCATGTAACTCAAAACAAGTGCATAAAACCATTTCGTAAAAGCACAACCGAGAGAGAAAACCACTTTATACTTACTTTCGAGTTTAAACCAGCGTTTCAAGCTAAGCTTAAACTCCCATAAACCACCTTTAAACCATTTCAAAGCTGAAATCCATATTCTCACTCACCGATACGCGAAACCTCAATTCGCCGACACGAATTCAAGCTTCTGAAACCTCCAAAGCTTTACCGATAGCTTTCAGACCAGCCTCCCCTATTTTAACCACATAACAATAGAGGATTAATGCATATCAATGCATTCAAACACTGCGGCAACATTCCTTACAAACCTCAAAAATTCTTTCGTAATTACCCAACTACAACAACTGAAATCATCATATAACTCTTTCCAAACACAACCCAGCCACAAACTATCAATCTAACACTTCCATTAACATCAATCAACCCTCAAAACAGGATTACATCATCCTTATATCTCCAGCAACTAAACAACCACCACAACACCTCAAAAACACAAATCTAACAACCTAAACAATTAGGGATTCAAGGAGTTTCGGAATTTCAATGTTAAAAACAACTTATCCACATTATAAAACATCCAATACATGTTTAAAATTAATCTTCAACATTGAAAAATAGATCCACTACGGATCTTTTTCGATTTCATCAAATAAACCCAATTAAATCAAATAATCATCATAAAAACATAAAATCAGATTATAAATCATAAATCAAGGATCAAATACTTGGGAATATTAATAAAAATAGAGGAGAAAACGAACCTTACCTCTATTGTGTGATTTCTCCCTCAATTGATTGATTAAAGCTTGAAAAAACAATATTTCAATGAGATTTTGTAAATCAAAGAAGAAGAATCAATTATAAATCAAGAGTTCAAGAAAATAGATCTCTCACCTCTAAAATTTAATGAAAACAAGAGTGTTTGGCAGAGTAGAAGTGAGGAGAAAAGTTGAGAGAAAAGTTTACGTCAAATCTTTATAAAATTAATAACTACGTTTTAATATTAAAACCTCCTTTAATTAATTAATAAAACAATGTTAAAAATCCTTAATTGAGGGAAGAAAACATCAACCAAAGTTTGGTAAAATAGCTCCTTAAGGATTCTAAGAATTTAACCCTTTTACAAACTAGTCACCATTTAAAAACAGATTTCAAAATTTACATTTTAACCATTTTCCCATAATTTTAACTTACTCAAAAACATTCACTCTCGAATCCGACTCGAATCCCTAACCCGATCTACCAGACCATCTAACTAGCCCCTATACCGCTAGGCCCAAAACTAGGACGTTACATCAGAGATGTACTGACCTTTTGAACAAACCCCGAATTTATGCTTCCAAGCAACACCCTTCAACCTTCTCACTTGACCCAAGCTTGGAGGAACTCCCAAAACATCCCCTCTTTCCAAAACAACATGAAAAATGAATCAAGACTTGAGGTAACAACTAGGGATAAGTTTAGCTACGAATTTGTAACCTTGAACCTAAAAGAAAAGCTTTATCAAGCTTTAAACCCAAAACACATCAATGGAAGCTTACCTTTTTAACACCGAAATTATACTTTTCTTAAAGCCCTTGTTGAGGAAATCAACATACTTGAATCTTGAATCCCAAAATGAAGGAATGATGAAGAAAGCTTGGAGCTTTGTTAGATGAAAAGAATGGTGTCTTGGGAGAAAGATGGAGAAAGAGGGAAGAGAAAAAAATGGGAAAATGGTGATGTAAGGTGGTCTCCCTTTCCCCAACGTGAGACATAAAACATTTAAGGGAGATATGCCTTTAAATTAATAAGGGGTACAATCACCACATAAACCCCCCAACTTTCACTCTTTTACAAAAAGGTCACTACCCAAGCCCATGTAGCTCAAATCTCATCCAACAAGGCCCAAACTTGACCCAATGGGCCCACTTACATCAAACTATCACGAGGATCCATAACCCGGGTCAACGCCCAATTGTTGAATCAAAAATTTGGGTCGTTACAATGCATGCATGTAACAATCAGATATGTTTTAGTTGGTTAGTCTACTATTCATTAGTGATTAATCAAGGGCGGTTTAAATATTTAAAAAGAATTCTATTACTAAAATGAAGTCTTAAATTTTAAAATATTTAAATATTTGGTGATTTATTGTGTGCGTGTCATGTTGATTGTTGCAGAAAAATGAGTCTAATAAGATTCAAACCTAAGAAATACAAAAAATATTTTACTTTCTCAATATATTTTACTATTAATCCAGAAATTAATCTTTTGTTTTTTTTCTCTAACATGCATCATTCTAGAGCCCTCTTTTCTGATGCCTGACTTACATTACATCTTCTCAAAACCGTCGCTGAGTTATCACTAAGGCTGTGTTTTTGGTTGCTGTTGCGGTGAGCAACGCCCGTTCACCAGCAACAACAACCCAAACAACCCTCGTTTGGCTCTATACGACTGTTCACCAGCCGATTTTCTTATCCAAACGGGCGTTTTCAGACAGCCAGAAAATCTGGCTTCTGTAAACGGGCGTTTGCCCCCCCCCCAAACTCAAGTTTTCGAATTACAACGGCAAACAAAGCCTAACAAGGTTAAGTTGAAAAAAGAGTTGATGTGCCACCGTTGAGCACAACCCCAACCATGTGACAAACCGAGTCCTCAATAGTTTCCAATTGATTATGATTATCTTGTAGTTTCAGCGTAATTGATCATATTTTGCATGCATGTATATTATGAGTAGGGAAAATATGCTGAATGGTTATTGGGTTTTAACCAGGGGTATTTATGGTTAATGGTTGTAGTAGGTTGGTTAATTATAATGAGATGAACACGTTATCTTCAAACATTATTATCCACTTGCATTAAAAACAGAATCTATAAGTTAACTGTTATAATATGTTGGTTAACCATGAACACCGCAATAAATAAACGGTGGCCAGGCATTCAGCATGTTCCTTCAAATTTTATAAATTCCAACAGCTTGGTGGACCAACATTGAGAAGCAGCAGCTTCTGAGATGTCCAGAGATGAGCGGAGAAATCATTCAGTAAGTTCAAGAATTTCATGTCTGAGACTTGGACTGGTCGGCCATTTGGGTTGAAGGTAGAATAATTTAAACAAATCCTCAAAAACTAATGGGTTTGAAGTAAAGTGATAAGAAACAGACGTAAAACTTTATGTTAATGATGCAAATTATTAGAAAATTATATTAAAAATTTAGAGAGGTAAAATTATAAAATGTGGTAAAATACTCAATCATTACATTAAAATAGTTAATATTAGATTATTTAGCTACCGTGTCAGCCACCCAATTCTCGTACCCTAAAATTATAGTATCATCGTTCCTTCATAAACAAAGAATTTAAAATACGGTAAAATACATATCACTTAATTATAGGTTAAGGAACAAATATACCCCTCTTTTTAAAAAGTAAATTTAGCCACTCAATTAAAATTTTGTTACAAACAAGTCACTATGTCGTAAAATTAAAACAAACATATTGGCATGCAATGTTAGTCCCAAAACTTATACATTTTATTAGTTTCATACCAATTCAAAATAATTCAAAAAACTTAACCCTCCATAGTTAAAAATTTTATTAGTGAAGTAATTATGTCTACTAGCAGGCGACATTAAGATCAAAATCAGTGTGTTCCATTAATTTGTCAGATGTCCAACAATGAAGTGAATGTGTCTGTCAAGTTATCACATTTGTCGGTTATCGAGCTGTGGATAATAGAATGGAATGCGACAAGTGGTCGGAGGGTGTGTAGTGACGAAATTTTTAAATATGAATGGTTAAATTTATTGAACCGTTTTTGAATTAGTACAAATTTCCTAGAACATATAATTTTGGGAGATTAGAATTGTTATTATATCATGCCATATTTTAATTTTAACAACAGAGTAACTTGTTTATAGCAAAATTTTAATTAAATAATTAAACTATTAGTTTTAAAAGAAAAGTATCTTATTTATTACCAAATGTATAATTAAATAACCTATAGTGTGTTTTACGCCTACAAAATATTAGGCAATATCATAACTAATTATAGATTATCTCACAAAAAGTATATTATTATTATTATTATTATTATTATTATTATTATTATTGGCTCAGATATATATTTAAACATCAATTTTAATCTGTTTTAATTTAATCACCCAAATTATCTTTTGTCCCCCAATACAATAGTGCATAGAAAAGTAAGAATTGTATATGTTTTGGCCCACGGCCATCAATTATTAATTTGTCTGTTCCCGTAGCTATATTTTGTCCTAAACCACATAAACGTTGAGTGAGTGATTCTAATGTAAGCAGGACTGTATATGAGATTATGATGGCATGGAGGCGAATCTAAGATTAAAGTATTAGAAAAAATGAATATTAAAAGTAATTTTATTTTAAAAATTAAATCTTTAATAATAAATATGGAAAAATAAATAAATTATAAGAGTATGATTCTAATAACAAATACTGAAAAATATTGGCCCTAATAACAATTATTTAAAAAATTAGACCCATAATAACAAGTACTGAGAAAAAAACTTGGACCCTTAATAACAAATATTGGAGAAAAAATTAGACTCTTAGACATTAGTATTGAAAAATTGAATCCCTAATAACAAGTATTGAAAAAAATAAATTTTAAGAGTAAACCCTAATAATAAATATTAAAAAATTGAAACTTAATAACAAATATTAAAAAAATTAGACCATGGACGAATGCCCCTTCTATCCATGTCTAGGGACGAGCCTGAATGTAAGAGGAATAAATATTTAATAAGAGATGTGTTTGTGCAGTTTTATTTGTAAAAGGAATATATTTGAATTTTATCAAAAAAATTAAAAATAAAACCAACAACCAATTGGTCTAGTGGGATGAGACATTAGATCCCTTAAGCAAGTTCAAGAGTTCGAATCTGGTGATGTTGTGAAGAAAAAAGCTGGGTTGAGAGGTCCACCCCATAATGGATCTTTGCAAAACCAGATCTGAATTAGTCAGCCAGTTGGTCAGAAACCATTTTTTATAACGAAAAATAAAATAAAAATAAAGCAAATATTATTCAAATTTAAAATCTTTTAATCTCATATATAACTCTTTTATTTTTTTTAAATTCTATACCATATTGGAAATTATTACAAAATGTTCATTAAACTTTATTAAATTAACATAAAATGATTATTAAATTTATTGAAATAATCAGTAAACTTATGGGAAATTTTCTTTATAACGTGTAGTTACCATTAAAAAATTATAATGATCATTTTAAAATTTATGAAAGTTTAGTGACCACAAAGGCTACTTTTGCTTAGTTTAGTCACCGTTTGTGTATATTACACATATTTTAAGGTAAAATTTGGTAGCTAATCTTTCAATTGTTTCAATTTGGGCATTAAATTTTTAATTTTGTTACAATTTGGGCACTAAGCCGTTAACGGCGGTTAAAAGGGTGTCGTGTCAGTTAAGAAAACTTGTACAATAACACATTTAGTTCTTCAAATTTCCACATTCAAACAATTTAATCACAATTTAAAAAATAATAATAAACTTAACACTTATTATTTACATATTATTTTAGTTTATCCTATTTCTAATTAAAAATAATTTAATAATTCAAAAAAAGTTTTCTTTATAGAATCTGCTTCGTGGATTTCAATCTGGGACTAGAATAAAATCAAATAAGAGTACAACATGCATTTGTAACTATACAATTTTAATATAGTTTAGACAAATCATTCAAAAAGTCTTACAAAAGATTGCCGATTGCTTTAAATGTCATAAATTTGGTGAAAATTTATAAGACAAATATGCTCTATGACCATCTCCCTAAACAATACATTCTCTCACACAGTTACGCCCCAGTCCCATATGCATATTTGAGTATGAAAACATATCATAGCTACAAGATTTGCAGACAGATCATGCACTGAACATGCTCCTCAACTCTTCTAAACAATAACAATCGTCAACTGAATCCAATAAGTGGTTATAGTAGAAAAGCGGATGATGTTTATCCTAAGAAATTCGGGTTCAATCGCTCTATTTACAAGGTGAGTGTGCATTGTTAAATATTTAAGAATATGTATGAACAGATACCACATTGTAATCACTTTTGGACTATTCAAAAAAAAAAAAGTCACCAACTAATGCAAAGTTTCAAGAAAAAATCAGCTACAATCTTGCATGTATTTTTTTTTGAATTATGACAAAATTGTTTTTAATTAAAAATAGGTTCAATTAAAATAATTTGTAAATAATAAGAATTAAATTTATTAATTCTTTTAAACTATGACTAAATTGTTTGAATGTGCAAATTTAGAAAACTAAATATGTTATTATACAAATTTTCTTAACTGTCATGTTACCTTTTTAACAACAGTTATCTGTACAGTGCCCAATTTATAACAAAAACTAAAAATTTAATGCCTAATTGTTTTTTTTTCTTTCAAGTTATAATAGAAAAATTGAAAGAATAAATTCTTAAAAGGAAAGAATCTAATATTGGTGTAATAAAAATATTTGAACTAATTTATTACGGGTAATTATTTCATGCACAAGCACTTGTGGAAATTTTGTTTACACAAGCGTCTTAATTTTAGGATTTAAGGACTCCGTTTAGGGGTTTAAGCGTAGTAGTTTTGAATTTAAGGTTAAATTTTAGGGTTTATAGGTTAAAATCTAAATCCCTAACTATATTGCTCTAAAACCTAATCCATAACCTTAAACTTAAATTCTAACCCTAAATCATAAATTCTAGCCATTAACCCTAAATTTTAAACCCATACACTAAAACCCATAAACTCTAAACTAAAATCTTAAACCCTAAAATCAAGGCTCTTGTAGAAAAGCCTGCGTATAGGATAATAATCTATTTACTACAAGGTAATTATTCCCCGCGCAAGCGCATGTGGAAATTTTGTTTACACAAGTGTTTTAGTTTTAGGGTTTAGAGATTTTGTTTAGGGTTTAGTGTTTAGGGATTTTAGTGTACGAGTTTTGAATTTAGGGGGGTATGGTTAGCATTTAGGATTAAAATTTAGGGTTTATAAGTTAAAACCTAAATAAATCCCTAACCATATTACCCTAGAAACTAAATCCTAACCTCTAAACCTTAAATTCTAACACTCAACCCTAAATTTTAACCATAAACCTTAAATTATAAATTCTACACTCAAATCCCTAAACCTTAAACAAAGTCTTTAAACTCCAAAATTAAGACACCTGTAGAAACCTTTCGTTTCTACCACTAGTTACATTGCATAATTTTATTAAAATGATAAAATGGTGCAGGGCGGTCTTGATTTTTTTTTGACTTGGGGATAAATTTAAAAATAAGCCCCTACCATACAAGAAGTTCAAGGAATATATAACATAAAATTTTTATCAGATTTTTTTATTAAATTAAACAAATACTAATTTATTATAATCTAAAAAATATGAGAAATTGAGAAGTTAGAGTTATAAATTTTCAGATAAATTAAGATAATAAGAATTTTTTAACTGTAAGATCACTTTTTTAACAATAGTTAACGGCTTTTCTTTACTTCACGTGGGCCCTCAGCAAATCTTTCGCCCTTTTTTTGTAAACCCGCGAGCCCCTCTAAAAGACAACATTTCTCTTCTATTTTCTTCGTTACTTTTTATATAAAAAGATATCCTATAATTAATATATTTATATTACTCGTGGGCCCCCTATACAAGAAAAAATAAGTTTCAATTTTATTTTCTTCCACATAGCTTTATTTTCTCACGGGCCCTTGAACCTTTTTTTTAAAAAAAATCTATCTTAACATCTAAACTAGGTAATTTTTTATTTGTAGGCCATGGGCAAGCGCTCCTCCTATCTTAGCCCAGAGTCGACCTTGAAATGGTGTATAGTATCTTTGTTGTTTTTTTCTTTCTCTTCATTTTCTTCTTCTTATGTAAATCAAGAGCAAATTAGGAGAGTATGTAAGCATGTACGGATGCAAATTTTATGTGAAGGGTGCGAACTATTAAAAAATAATATTATAAATATAGAAATACAAAATTACAAAATTTTAGAGGTGTAAAAATAAATTATCAATAAAAAATACAAAAGAAATTAAAAACTTAAACTAAAATTTAAGAAAATTAAGAGAATTTAAAATTTTAGGGGACGACTGCTCCATGCTCGCCCATCATTGTGCGTCAATCTTTTAAAGCCCGAGGACAGATTCCGTTCCAAAAGATCAAACATGTGGTGCAGCCACAAATAATACTAACATTAAGGAATTCCTCCATTAACAATAAACCACCTGTTTTATTTTTGTTGGTTACCTTTATGTTTCTTTAGGACTTTGTCCCGATTAGTTTGGATCGAATCGTATCACACACTTCATTTTGTTAGGCGAGTCTATCAACGGGGTTGTTTACATACACAAAGCCTCAAACTCAAAACATACTTAAGCGATACCAAACTGCTTATTACTTGAGTGAACCCGTTAATAATAATCCACTATTTTTGATTAAAAAAACAATAATCTAGCTGTAACCCCTAAACCCGCCTATACGTTACATGGGATTCTATGAGGTCACATTAGGGTCACAAGAGCGACCCACAGTAAATAAAATTCTTTTCTTTTTAATACATTTAAAATTGTAAAGAAAATTTTGTTAGGACGTCATAAAACAGAAATTCAATAAGCATATTACAGACTCTGTCATAAAATAAGACACTATATACATGCCCACTAATTATACCAATACCGTACTCCGAAAGCAAATGCCGAGAGAAATTCAAATATTGATGTCGATCACTATATCATGGTAGATTTCTTCTAACCCGTGATGGTAAAAACAACATGAGCTTGGGAAAGCTCAGTAATACAAAACTACCAAATGATGATGTAAGCACGTGCATATATAAGGTAAAACAGGTATATGGTAGAGCATAAAACTATCACGGTGTTCTGGGTAACAACAGGTTCCAATTACGGTTTATTTTAAATTCTTATCTATCCTCCAACTGTACTCCAATATGCAGCTCCCCAGAACTGCATATATAAAGGCATTAACCCAGGCCCATTGGGCGTAGGTACCATCCTAAGGGAATACCTTAGGTCTGGGAGGAATTACCCTAGCCGAAGCTAGGAACCTAATACGAGCGAAATTACCCTAGCCAAAGCTAGGAACCTAATACGGGAGGAATTAACCTAGCCGAAGCTAGGAATCTAATACGGGCAGACCCTAGCTGAAGCGTAGGAATCGAATACGGGCGGACTTACCAGCTTGATCAGGGCTGAGCCTACAATCTTAAGTCAATATCCAGTACCCAGTAAAACAATTTCGAATGGTAACAGTTATCTCAGTAATTAGCAGCAGTATGTTAGAAATTCAGGATACATGCAGATGGGTAATCAGTGGAACTGGAATATCAAGACCCATGAATCGGGTATACTGATATTAGATATCAGGAACTATAAGTCATATTTTTGCTTCAAATAACTTGATCACTAGGAAACATAACGGGTAGACTTATATTCCAGTTAGTAAGATTTTTCAAGTATACTTGGTGTTGGGATGATCAATCGACACCGAAAGGCCAAGAGGGGGTGAATTGGCGATTTAAAAAATAAAGGGATGCAATTGGAAGATTAAAAATTGAAGACACAAGGATTTATAGTGGTTCAAGCTTCTAACAAGCTCTACATCCACTACCTTAGCTCCCACTAAGGATTTTAACCAATTCACTATTGAATTCTTCCCTTTTCAAGGCTAAGGAGGCAACTGTTGCAATCAATCAAAGTTTTCTACCCAAAGCTTGATCAAGGCTCACTCTTTTACAAGAAAGAAAATGGCAAATGGATAAAGTCCTCACAAGGTAAATATTTTCCCAATTTACAAGTTCTCACAACCCCAAACTTGAAACTAAGGATTACAATAAAAATACACAAGTTGGGACAATGGTTTAACTCTAAAAGCTCAAATGGGTTGAATTTTGCTTGAATACTTGAATGTTGTTCAATGAATGTTCAATAGTTGTTGTAGAAGCATTGGAGACTTATATTTATACCCTCTTATTGATTTCAATCCGTTTGGGTGGTTGGAGAATTCAATATAGCTGTTGAAGAGCTTGTTTCCCGCAATAAATGCTGTCTGCCAATCTACCGTATCGGTACACGAAGAGCCGTATCGATACCTGTCAAGAGAAGAAATAGTCGTTGTGTAATAGCGTATCGATACACGTAAGAGCGTATCAAAATGGACAAAGAGTAAAATTGGGGGCGTATCAAAACGGCAAGGCCATACTGGAATCTGAGTTGAAAATATGCATCGGTACGCCCATGGGAGTATCGATACAGGTAACTAAAAATAAAAAATTTATGATTCCAATAACTGACAAGGCAACGGTCAAAAAAATTAATGTAAGGATATTTGATGATCTCGACATACCGTATCAAAACGGTAGTGATCATATCGATACGGGTAAGTAATAACTTAAACCCAGATGAATGCCGTATCGAAATAGGTGTGACCGTATTGAAACACATAGCTTTGAAACAATAGCCTAGATGAAGATCGTATTGAAACGGACTTATCCGTATCGAAACGGTTTGCAAAATAAAATTCTAGTAGCCAAAATTCGTATCTAAACGGGCATATCCGTATCGATACGCCTGGGAGTATTTGTTGAATTTGGCTTGAAATACTTAGAAATATTTTTGGGTTTAAGTCTTGGACTTAGAAAAACTTTTCCTTGTCATTTTGTGAGACTTTTGAATACTTAAAAATTTATTTTCTTTTACAATTTGGTCCTTAAGCAATTTGTTATATCAAAAATCTAATATAGGTTTTACAATATCCCCCTTTTTGATATAACAAAACTTAAGTAAAATTTTAAGTATCTTTGAAACGTTTTAAAATACTCCCCCTTACTTTAAGCTTAACTTTGAAAATTTTTAAACTTTTTTAACTCAATTTCTTCTCCCCTATTTTGTTAGATCAAAATCAATGGATATAAAATTTAAAGCAATAACTCCAAGCAATTTAAAGCAAACAACATATTCATTAAGCATAATAAAACAAATCTAACTTAGTTCCTAAAACATAAACCAAATAATATCAAAGCATAGGAGTCCATAAAACATAAAAACAAAGTGCATAAACTAATCCTAATATGATATGATATGAGGTGCAATATGCCTAAGGTGCGTCTCCATCGTCCTCATCGTCTTCATCCTCTTCATCATTTGCGTGGGTGCCAAGAGATTGACGCCACTCGCAATGAAAAGTCGTAAGAGTGATATCCATAGAGTTTTGGCAATTTTCAATAGCCGTCACTCTCTCCTCCAAGGATGTGAACCGAGCGTTAATCGCGGCTAACCCAAAATTCATGGTCATATTCAAAGAGGCAATAGAGGTACCCAAAGATGAAAATTGCTCATTGAGGTAGGCCATGAGAACATCTTGATTAAGTTAGGCTACCGGAGCTTGGGGAACCGAAACCTCTTGAGGAGCCGCCAGTTGTTCGGGATGAATACCACCGAAAAGATCAATATTCCGAACCCATTCTCCATTGTAGTATGTGAACTTTGCGCGGTGAAGGGAGCGCTCATCAATAGGATCAGTGAGAGGTTCAGGAAAATCATAAGAACAATCAACTCCCATCTTGTGAAATATGAAGCTCAAGGCGGTGCCATAGGTGAAGGATTTAACAAGAGTCGTGTGGCGATATTGCACAAGGTAGACGATCTCCGCGAACATGATTTGAGCAAGGTTTGGTCGCTTACCCTCACAAAAACAGCGAATCCAAAAGTCATCAACTTGTCGAATTGTAGAAAACTTGCCACTGGATGGACAAAACCACCAAGTGATCATGAGGTGTAGGATGTGATCATAGACATCTAGCATAGTCACCGAACCATTAAGAACATGGCCTAAAGAGTCCTCGTTATCAATCCCCGTATCCTCAAGACCCAAATAGAGAGCTAAAACCAATGAATCAATTTTAAATTTCTTGCCCATGAGATAAGATTCAATAGCAACAACTTCGCTTTTGTTTTCATTATAGATACACCGGGCATTAGAGTAGAAAATCAAAACAATGTTACGATATAAGATCCTTGGTAAACTCAAAATTTGCATAAATTTCCATTGTTGCATTAAATCAAGATATTTGAATTGAAATCTTTGCGATGATAGAAAAGGAATTGAAACAGTACACTATCGGTGAATTTTGTAACTTCGGTAATTTTTAAAATTATCCATGGCATTTAGATATCTCGGTTCATTAAAACAATTTTGATAAATATGGGCAAGATCGGGTCGATTACCATTAGGTTCGGGATATTGAGGAAGATGACTTGAGCTAGAGGCCATATCTTTTTGTACGCGTTTCTTAGGGGCCATTATCTGAAAACAAAATTAAACCAAAACACAATGTATGCATAAATCAACACATTCAATCCAATAGTTAATCCAATGATCAATGTATTGTTAAAAATCTATATAATATAGTTTAGAAAACTATACAAATATAAAAAGAATTTTTGGTAAAATAAAACTTGAAAAATAATTTTGAAAAATATACAGTATAATTTTATATTTGAACAAAAAAAATTTAGATTTGAAAATATTTTCACAAAAACTTTGAAAGCAAGATTATATACATTCTAAATATCTATTTTGATTCAAAAACAGTGTATAGATATGAACAAAAATTAAAATAAAAGAAAGTTAGGGTTTATACCTTGAATAGGGATTTAGGATGAATAGGAAGATGATGATGCACAACTTGATGATATTGCTTAGGGTTTGAAGAGAAAATCAAAAGCCCTCAAAATATTTTAGGTCTTGTGTGAGAAAATCGAAGATATTGAGAGGTTTTTATAAGGGATTTTCGTATCTAGGGTTTTTAAAAAAGATAAGAGTTTGATTTTAAGTTGGAAACCCTTTTTAATACCCTTAAATCTGCCCAGCGACTGCGCGTACCGATACGCCACCTGGCATATCGAAACGCAGTACTGAAACACTTAACATCCGTTCCGATATGCGACCTCGTACCGGTATAGGTAAAATTGTATCGAAACTTGTTCTTCAACCCGTATCGATATGCGGAACACCGTATTGATACGCTTGTGCTAGAAATGTCATTTTTGGCAGCAAGTTGCCCAAAAATTTGATTTGACTCGAATCGAAATGCATGTATATGATATGTGAACATCAAGTATGAGCATAAATGGATGCATACTCCCCCTAACAACAAGCATGGATGCATAAAGGAGCAAAAACACATAAGCAATGCCATCGATCAAATTTAAGCAAATTTTAAGACCAAAAAGGCTCTAAGGCTCAAGATAGGCTAGTTAGACCTAACTCTCTCCTAAGAGACCAAAAACGCTCTTTATCTAAGGGTTTGGTAAAATATCCCCTAGTTGATTCAAGGTGTCTACATACTCTAGAACAACATCGTTTTTCAAGACATGATCTCTAATGAAATGATGCCTTATTTCTATGTGTTTGGTTCTAGAATGTTGGATTAGATTCTTAGTGAGACATATGGCACTAGTGTTGTCACATTTAAGAGGGATGGTTCCTACATCAATTCCATAATCTAAAAGTTGATGCTTCATCCAAAGGACTTGAGCACAACAACTTCTGGCCGATATATATTCTGCTTCGATAGTAGATAGTGCTACACTATTTTGTTTCTTAGAGAACCAAGATATAAGCATACTACATAGGAATTGACAAGTACAGGAGGTACTTTTTCTATCTATCTTACACCCTCCATAATTCGCATCCGAATAAGGATGAAATTAAAGGAGGAATCTCTAGGATACCAAAGCCCTAAACATGGTGTATCTCTAAGGTATCTAAAGATTCTCTTAACTGCTATAAGGTGTGATTCTCTAGGACTAGCTTAAAATCTAGCACAGAAGCAAACACGAAACATAATGCCGGGTCTACTTGTGGTAAGATAAAGCAATGATCCAATCATAGAACGGTAAATCTTTAAATCAACACACTTACCTCTTCCATCTTTGTCAAGCTTTGTAGAATAGCTCATTGGTGTGGCTTGAGGTTTCACATTCTCCAAGCCAAACTTCTTGAGCATATCCTTGATGTACTTTTCTTGATTGATGAAGATTCCATCCTTCCTTTGTTTGATTTGGAGTCCCAAGAAGAATGAGAGCTCCCCCATCATGCTCACTTCGAACTCACCTTGCATTAACTTTGCAAAATATTGGTAAAACAATTCATTAGTAGAACCAAAAATTATATCATCAACATAAATTTGAACTACTAAAATGGCTTTGCCATTTTTTTAATAAAGAGTGTAGTATCCACCTTTTCTTTGTTAAAACCTTTTTTAATTAAAAAACTTGATAATCTTTTATACCAAGCTCTAGGAGCTTGTTTCAAACCATATAAAGCTTTTGAAAGTTTAAAAACATGGTTTGGGTAACTTGGATCTTCAAAACCAGGTGGTTGTTCTACATACACTTCTTCATTAATAAAACCATTTAGAAAAGCACTTTTAACATCCATTTGAAAAAGCTTAAATTAATGATAACATGCAAATGCAAGAAGCATCCTAATAGCTTCCGTTTTAGCTACGAGTGCATAGGTTTCATCAAAATCGATTCCTTCATTTTGTGTGTAACCTTGAGCAACAAGTCTAGCCTTGTTTCTCACTATGTTACCACTCTCATCTAGCTTATTTCTAAAAACCCATTTTGTTCCTATAGTAGACTTATTACTAGACCTATCAACTAATGTCCATACTTGACTTCTCTCAAATTGATTTAATTCTTCTTGCATAGCCAATATCCAATAATCATCTTTTAATGCTTGTTTGATATTTTTAGGCTCAATGCATGAAAGAAATACAACATTACAAGTATTTTTAAGAGAGAGTCTAATGGTCACCCCTTTGGATGAATCACCCAAAATCTCACCACCTTTGACATAGTTGTACTCCCTTGGGTAGCTCACTTCCTTTTCCTATAGATTAATGTCCTTCAAGGCTTCTAGAGGTGGATCTCGTGCTTCTTCTTCTTTGGTTGGAACTCCATCCACCTTTGATGATTGCCCACCATCATTGGCTTCAAAGATTCCTACATCATCATTATCACAAGAATCCTTCATCGGAAGGAGGTTATCATCGAAAATCACATGTATTGACTCTTCAACAACCAAAAAGATAGGCTTTAGAGTTTAAAGAATACCCTAAGAAAATAGCTTCGTCACTTTTAGCTTTAAATTTGCCTAAATTGTCTTTTCCATTGTTCAAAACAAAACATTTACATCCAAATGGATGAAAATAGCTAATATTAGGCTTTTTGGATTTTAAAATCTCATAAGGAGTTTTCTTTAAAATTGGCCTAATCATTACTCTATTTATAATATAACACGCGATATTAGTGGCTTCCACCCAAAAATACTTTGGCAAATTATTTTCACAAAGCATGGTTCTAGCCATTTCTTCTAAAGTATGATTTTTCCTCTCTATTTTGTTTGAGGTGTTCGAGGGACTAAAAAATTATGACTTATACCATTAGAGTTACAAAAATCCTCAAAACCTAAATTTTGAAATTTGGTACCATGGTCACTTCTAATATGAGAAATAAGTTGACCAACATAATTTTGAGTAATTTTTGAAAATGTGATGAATTTTCCTAAAGCCTCATCTTTAGTACTTAAGAATAGAACCCAAGTGTATCTAGAGTAATCATCAACTAAAACAAATGCATATGATTTTCCGCCCAAGCTAGTAGTTATAATAGGACCAAAAAGATCCATGTGGTTCAATTATAAAACTCTACTAGTTGAAACATCATTAATAGGTTTGAAAAGAATTCTTTTATGTTTGCCTTTTGTACAAGCATCACAAATTTTATCAAGAGAAAACTTAATTTTAGGCAAACCTCTTACTAGATCTTTTGAAACCAATTTTTCTAAAACACTCATGCTTGCATGCCTTAATTTTCTATGCCATAACCATGGATCATGTTCATCATTTGCAACAAAACATGCATTAGAAATATGAATGTTATCTAAATGCACCATGTATATGTTTCCTATGCGATGACCAAAAAGCACAATTTTGTGGGTTTCGACGTTTAAAATTTTGCAACCATATTTATCAAAAATCACAACGAAACCTTTATCACAAAGTTGGCTTATGATTAAGAAGTTATGTTTAAGACCATTGACATATAAGACATTTTCAATAAGTATGGAAGAGTGATTACCGATAGAACCCATTCCTTTAATTTGACCTTTGGAGTTGTCACCAAATGTCACTAATCCTCATCTCTTTACATCAAGTTCCACGAATCTACTATTGTCTCCAATCATGTGTCTCGAGCATCCACTATCAAGGAACCATGAATTTGCACTTGAAGCTTTGGCCTTGTAGCAATGCTCCCCATACAAACAAAGATTAATTCTTGATTTTTGGTACCCAAATCATTTTCGGTCCATGAGTATTAGCTCCCAAATACTTGGTTCCCTTGGGAATCCAAGATGCAATTTCCTTAAGATTGTTAGAAGTAACACGTTCCTTAGGAACCCATATACTTCTAATTCTCTTACCTCTAGAGGACTTTTGGAAGCCTCTTTATTTGTAGTTGCCATTAAAGTTTCTTTTTACATAGTTGGGTTTTGAAGATTGCCCTTTTTCAAAACTAGTTTTCCCAACTTTGCTCAAAGAAGCTTTAAGATCATTTACCTTCTTGTGGTAATGATCATTAAGCTTGGAAAGAAGGTTGTTTAAATCAACATTTTCTTTTTCAAAATATTTTTGATTTTCTTGTAAATCACAAACCTTCTTTTCAAGTTTTGAATTAGTTTTAATCAAAGAATCGTTTTGATTTTTTAAATCAGAAATTATTTTCTTGTTTTTCAAATGTGATTCTTTGTATTTCAAAACTAACTCGCCATAAGCCTCTTACAACTCATTATAATCATCAAATAATTCATCATAAGTAGGATCATTAGATGAGTTGGAGGTTACCTTAGGATCCTCTTCAAAGGCCATGAGACATAAACTAGCAACTTCTTGCTCCTCATCACTTGACGATTCTTCATCGCTCCAAATGGCTACATGGGCCTTGTGTTTCTTCTTCTTCTTGAAGCCTTTCTTCTTGAGTTGAGGACAATCAATCTTGATGTGTCCCGGCTTCTTGCATTCATAACGCACAATAGGATCTTTCTCTTCTTCCTTGCTCTTGCTCTTAAAATCCTTTCTTCGATTAAACTTTCTTCTCCGGTTGGATCTCATGAGCCGAGTGAATCATTTGGCTAGCATAGCCAATTCCTCATCTTCATCCTCGCTTGAATCACTCTCATCTTGTGAAGCTTTGAGAGCAATTCCAATTTACTTCTTTTCTACTTCCTTCTTTTCTTTTCTTTTATTCTTTTCCTTGCTTTATGATCTCATGAGTTAGTAGAGAACCCACAAGAGCATCGAGCTTTGAGGTTTTCAAGTCCTTTGCCTCGATGATGGCTGTCCTCTTCCCATCCCATGACTCGAGAAGAGAGTATAAGAGATTCTAAACAAGCTTGTCTTAGGGGATGACTTCTCTGAAGCCTTTGAGACCATTTACGATGATAAAGAAATGATTGAAAATCTTGGTAACGCTCTCATTGGGCTCTATCTTGAAATTTTTGTAGCCTAAATTGAAGAGTCCAATCTTGGTCTCCTTAACATCGTTGGTTCCTTTGTAGGTGGCCTCTAGCTTGTCCCACACCTCCTTTGCACTTGTACATGAGGTCGTCTTTGCGTATTCATTGTGTCCAAGTGCACAAAAGAGCATGTGTAAGGCCTTGTCATTTATTTACAATTTCTTTCTTTCTTCATCGGTCATTTCTTGCTTAACCTTGGAAATTTTCCTTTCTTTTTCTATCTTTATCAGGATAGATGGTCCGTCTTCGATCACATCCCAAAGAACATAATCGTTGGATTTGATGAATAGCCTCATTCAGTTCTTCCAATACGATTAGTTGTCCTTGTTGAAAAATGGGGCTTGGTGATATATTGTGACTCGTACATATGATTGTCGGAAGTAGAAGCCACTGCTAATGTGTCGATTGATTGAATCACCTTCTAGGATCTCCTCAAAGGTTGTAAGACCTTCGGTTGACTGTGGCTCTGATACCAATTGTTGGGATGATCAATGGACACTGAAAGGCCAAGAGGGGGTGAATTGGTGATTTAAAAATGAAGGGACGCAATTGGAAGATTAAAAATTGAAGACACAAGGATTTATAGTGGTTCAAGCTTCTAACAAGCTCTACATCCACTACCTTAGCTCCTACTAAGGATTTTAACCAATTCACTATTGAATTCTTCCCCTTTTCAAGGCTGAGAAGGCAATCATTGCAATCGATCAAAGCTTTCTACCCAAAGCTTGATCAAGGCTCACTATTTTACAAGTAAGAAAATGGCAAATGGATAAAGTCCTCACAAGGTAAATGTTTGCCCAATTTACAAGTTCTCACAACCCCAAACTTGAAACTAAAGATTACAATAAAAATACACAAGTTCGGTTTACAAGGGTTTGACTCTAAAAGCTCAAATGGGTTGAATTTTGCTTGAATGCTTGAATGTTATTCAATGAATGTTCAATAGTTATTGTAGCAGCATTGGAGACATGTATTTATACCCTCTTATTGATTTCTATCCGTTTGGGTGGTTGGAGAATTCAATATAGCCGTTGAAAAGCTTGTTTCTCGCAATAAATGTTGTTTGCCAATCTACCATATCGGTAAACGAAGAGTCGTATCGATACCTGTCAAGAAAAGAAATTGCCTTTGTGTAATAGCGTATCGATACACGTAAGGGCGTATCGAAACGAACAAAGAGTAAAATTATGGGCGTATCGAAACTTGCAAGGCCGTATCGATATGATATTTGCTCACTAGAATCTTAGTTGAAAAAATGCATCGGTACGCCTATGGGCTTATCGATACCGGTATCTGAAAATAAAAAATTTATGATTCCAATAACTGACAAGGCAACGGTCGAAAAATTTAATGGAAGGATCTTTGAAGATCTTGACATACCGTATCAAAACGGTAATAACCATATCGGTATGAGTAAGTAATAACTTAAACCCAAATGAATGCCGTATCAAAACGGGTGTGACCGTATCAAAATGCGTAGCTTTGAAACAATAGCCCAAATGAAGGCCGCATCGAAACATACTTGTCCGTATTGAATCGGTTTGCAAAATAAAATTCCAGTAGCCAAAATTCGTATCGAAACGGGCATAGCCGTATCGATACTCTTGGGCGTATTTGTTGAATTTGGCTTGAAATACTTAGAAATATTTTTGGGTTTAAGTCTTGGACTTAGAAAAACTTTTCCTTGTCATTTTGTGAGACTTTTGAATACTTAAAAATTTATTTTCTTTTACAATTTGGTCCTTAAGCATTTTTTTATATCAAAATCGAATATAGGTTTTACACTTGGAACACAATGGATGATTCCAAATTATCACTTTGATGTCCTTATTAAAAGTAGAAGAAAAACTCTAAACCGTAGTCCTTTAGTCTTATTTCAGAATTCAAGAACATTATTCAAAGGAATCCGGTAAATATCGATTTCTTCTGGGTTTTAAAGAGTTATACTTTAAAGACATTCTGAAATTATGATACATCTTGATTATACAGGAATTCAAATGTATTAGGATATATTTCAAATTTCCTAGAAGATCAAGATCAATAAAGATTTCAGATATATCAAACTCATTTAGAGATTTAAGCATATCAGGAGTGTTCCAATCTATTTTTCTCACAAGGGTATTCTGGTCATTTTAGCTCTCAGGGGCGATTACTTAATTAAATTCCCAATAGGAGTAGATCCAAAACTTTACAATGTTTGCGATCCTGAGTGATTAATCGAATCTTCATATCCATCCAATAGTCATAATTCAAAGATATTATGGTCCTCCGTTTGTAAACAGGTACATCTCAAGACTGTTCATTCATTAGTATTAGCAACGTCATTTAATTAAAAGGAACACGACCTAAAACGTCATTGATTGGGCCCTGAGTAGTTGAACATGTATTTATGCAACATTCTTCCATTATTGTAACGATATTAATAATGTCTTATATATATATATATATAACGATTTTTAAACCCATAGGGGTATTACAGGCTTTTAGGCTCTATCAGAAATTTCATGATTTCCCAAAGTTTCACTTATCTCAAGTCTCGAGATATTTTAACCTCTTAAGCAATCGATGGTGTTTCAATCATTCGGGTCATTCTGATACTTTCTAATACTTCATTCATTGCAAATATTGAGGGTTTATCCATTCTTCCATTTAATTTGCTAAATTCAATGCCCGAGGGTACTTCAATGATTTAGCCATTACGCCCGTTCTGATCAATTCAATCTTATCAGTACTTTCAATCCTTTAGTCATTTCAGTCGTTTCAATCAATTCGATAATTTGCACCACTTTGATAATTTCAGACATACGAATAATTTCTTGTAAATTTATCTTCAGCGATTATTCAGAATTCGGGAATCCAAGTATTTCGTCAACTCACACGCTTGAATCACGTTACTAGAATTTCCTACTTAGATTAAATTTTTATATGCATTCAATTGCTTTATTAGATAAAAAAATAGATTTCTGGATAATTTCTTTGTCAATAGTAACTTTTTAATCCTTACACCTTAAGGGTATTTTTGTAATTTCATAACCAAATATTTCAGACGTTAAGCCCTTAAACACTAATAATTGGGTTTAGAGATTAATTACCTTATTATTTATCAGATTCCATATCCTTTTGATTTATTAGCCATCTAATCTGAGTATTAAGACTTTAACCAGATTCATTCCTATTTCCAAAATCGGTTTGATTTAAGCAAAAATAACAGTACTCTTACCGTATTCATAATTGTGTTAACCAAATACTCACATGTACCATAAAAGCATGCAAGAGGTAGTAATGTATTACCTCGAATCCTTGCTACATCGGTCGACCCTTGAAATGCCTTTCGATCACTCTCGAACCCAAATTCGACGTCTCTCGACATCTCGGATACGAAGATACATGGATACCTCCAATAAAACAGTACCCTTAATCACTTTTCATTCACATTGCACTTAAAATGAATACTTAAACCCATACACTCTTGAATTCAAGGTTAGATTTAGAGGCTATCGGGTTAGAATTTCATGAAACAGACTTCAAAAATGAACCCAAGGCGTCAAAAAACATAAAATAAGGAATTTCAGGAATTTGGACTTTTCAGTCAAAGTCAACGCTAACATCAGTAGTTAATGCTGACATCATCGGTCAATGCCGACGTCAGGTCAATGGTCAACGCTGATGTCACCGAGTCGACTACGGTCGGGTTGACTCAGTCAACTCAGTTAACTCAGACGGGTTAACTCAGTCAATTGAGTTGACTCAAACGGTTCGGGTCCGTTCAGGTTCGGGTCAACTCAGGTCGGGAAGACAGGTTCAGGTTTGGGCTTGGACCAATCGAATATGGGTCGGAGAACATTGGCCTTAACAGGCCGGCCCATTGGCTTATAATAAGCATGTTGGGCCAGACTGGTTTAGGGTTGAACTAGTTCAGTTTACGAGCTAACAGACCACAGTGGTCAGAATTCACCTTCAGTGGCGCGTGTGAACCACGCGTGACCTCTATCAATCGAAAAATACTCCAAATGAAGGTAAACACTACAAATGGGTCTCCCAACACCCGAAAATCAACCAAAAATCATTTATTTAACCCAAGCTAGACTAAAAATCCTTACCAAACTTACCATATTTAGAAAAGAATGCGCGACTCTGGCGACCCTGCAATTGGCTATGAAACTACGAACGGTGATAGGAGTTTTGCTTAGCTAGAGCCGAGTACAATCGCACCGGTAGTGTCCCACACCGATGTTCCACGGTGTCGAAAATGTTAAAGTACAGTTGGGGCGACGATGGGTTTCTTGTCAAAACTCAAGCGGCTCTCCTCGACGAATGGCGAAGAAGACGAGTGAGTGATGGCTAGGATAGGACCGCAAGATGGTGCTGGTCACGCTGGTGGTGGCAGTGACGGCTACATACCGGCGGTGAGGCGGGATGGCGATGACCGAGATATGGGTGGTTGAGAGAAAATTTTTAGAAGCTTCTGGATAATTTTGAAATAGGAAAAAATGAGAGATAGGGGAAGGGTCTAATCGAGTTTTAATTATTTCTCAATATACCCTCAAGCTACTCCATAAATTAAAGCTGATGGGGCTTAACTCCAAGGGCAGCCTCAGCCCAGATATTTAACACATGGGTTTGCCAAACCAAATCACGGGTTCGAGTCCCTTGGCTGGAATCCCCCCATTTCCTTCTTTTTTTTTCTTTTACACTATTTAGCCATCTCTTTTTTTAGGTTTTATAATTCCTCCCCTCTTAAGAGAAATTTCATCCTCGAAATTTGCCAAGTCGAGAAAAGAAAACATGCAGAAACTAGTCTTTCATCCATTATTCTACTGAACTTTTTCATCAGGGTATGCTTATTTCTCGAGATTTCCTTAGACAGTCACGAATCAATCTAACAATACCATCAATCTCTTGAACCAACTAAAGAATCAAAGTCTTCCCTTTTTTAAGTAACTCATGTCAACTGATCAGGATAGAATATCTATTACTACACAAGACTTTATAGGGCATCAAGCATACACTTACCTGATATATGTTGTCTCAACAAACATAATCAGGGACATAGACCTTCCCAACTATCATCAAAGTCATTCATACTCCCCTAAGTGAATCCTCTAAAATCTAAACTACTCTATCAGACTAGTCATCAGTTTACAAGCAGAAAACCACGTTGAAGTTCGAACGCATACTCGCAACCTCATATAAGGCTTTTCAGAATAGAGGGCTAACCACATATCTCAGTTAGAAACATATATAGTGGTACTCCGCACATCCTATCAATTATCTGATTCACATAACATGGCCAGTTTATCGAGTCATTCAACGATCACCTATGCAAAATCCTTCCTATAGGGAGTCAGAAATATTCCAGTAACAGGGTCCATAGTGGTTCACTCTTATATCCACTCTGGAGTAAACTCAAGCTATATAACAGAACAGACGTATGTCAATGTTCTACTATAACTTCTAGTACAACATCTAGACATTAATATTTCTTCCAAATATTACAGAATCAACTTAGAATCTAAACTTTCTCCATATCCACGAATGTCTCATATGTGTAACTTAATTTCAGCATAAAAGCTACTCACAGATAATCTATTATAGTCAAATCATCGTGGTACAAAATTTAGCATATAACGGACTTCGAATCTATGATTTCTGTGACTGAATCATGTTCAAACTTAAATCTTGCCAGAATCCATCATACATGATCTCGCAAACTTGATCATTCATTCACATTCTTAACCAAATCATCAATTTTTCAGATATCATCCATTTCGTTTTCTTATCTAGATTCAGATCCATCGCGTGAATATGAAGTACAGACCAATGTCATAGGCATTCTTTGCCAATATAAATAGGGCCATGATGGAAAAAAAGGCTTAGATACATTTAATTCAGAAAGGATTCGACATCAGAATCTCGACGTAGAGGAGTACTATTATGATCTAGGGGCATGTATTTACCAAACACCCTAAGACAGACGATCGACCGATCTAACCTAGAAAGACTCAACTCTAAGCTCTGATACCACTAAATGTAACCCCTTGAACCCGCCTATACGTTACATGGGATTCTAGGAGGTCACATTGTGACCCACAGCAAATAAAATTCTTTTCTTTCTAATACATTTAAAATCATAAAGAAAATTTTGTTAGGATATCATAAAACAAAAATTAAATAAGTATATTATAGACTGTCATAAAATAAGACACTATATACATGCCCGCTAATTGTACCAGTACCGTACTTCTGAAAGCAAACACTGAGAGAACATCAAATATTGATGTCGATCACTATATCATGGTAGATTTCTTCTAACCTGTGATGGTAAAAACAACATGAGCTTGGAAAAACTCAGTAATACAAAACTACCAAATAATGACGTAAGCAAATGCATGTATAAGGTAAAACAGGTATATGGTAGAACATAAAACTATTACGGTGCTCTGGGTAACAACAAGTTCCAATTACGGTTCATTTAAATTCTTATCTATCCTCCAACTGTACTATAATATGCAGTCCCATTGGGCATAGGTACCATCTTAAGGGAATACCTTAGGTCCAGGCAAAATTACCTTAATCGAAGCTAGGAACCTAATACGGGCGGAATTACCCTAGCCGATGCTAGGAACCTAATACGTGCAGAATTACCTTAGCCGAAGCTAGGAACCTAATACGGGCAGACCCTAGCCAAAGCGTAAGAACTGAATACGAGCAAACTTACCAGCTTGATCAGGGCTGAGTTTACAATCTTAAGTTAATATCCAGTACCAGTAAAATAATTTTGAATGGTAACAGTCATCTCAGTAATTAGCAGTAGTATGTCAAAAGTTCAAGATACATGCAGATGGGTAGTCAGTGGAACTGAAATATCAAGACCCATGATTCGGGTATATTGATATCAAATATCAGGAACTATAAGTCATTTTTGCTTCAAATAACTTGATCACTAGGAAACATAACAGATAGACTTTGATTCCAGTTAGGAAGACTTTTCAAGTATACTTGGAACACACTGGATGATTTCAAATTATCACTTTGATGTCCTTATTAAAAGTAGAAGGAAAACTCTGAACTGTAATCCCTTAGTCTGATTTCAGAATTCAAGAACCTTATTCAAAGGAATTCGGTAAATATCAACTTCTTCCAGGTTTTAAAGAGTTATACTTCAAAGGCATTATGAAATTATGATACATCTTCATTATCCCAAGAATTCAAGTGTATTAGGATATATTTTGAAATTCCTAGAAAATCAAGATTAATAAAGATTTAAGATATATCAAACTCATTTAGGGATTTAAACATATCATGAGTGTTCTAATATATTTTTCTCACAAGGGTATTCTAGTCATTTTAGCTTTCAGGGGAGATTACATAATTAAATTTCTAATAGGAGTAGATCCAAAACTTCACAATGTTCGTGATCCTGAGTGATTAATCGAATCTTCATATCCATTTGATAGCTATAACTCAAAGATATTATGGTCCCCCGCTTGTAACCAGGTACATCTCAAGAGTGTTCATTCATTAGAATTAGCAACGTCATATAATTAAAAGGAACACCACCTAAAACATCATTGATTGGGGCCCGAGCAGTTGAACATGTATTTATGCAATATTATTCCATTATTGTAATGGTATTAATAATGACTGATATATATATATATATATAAGATAATTTTTAAACCCATAGGGGTACTACAATCTTTTAGGCTCTATCAGAAATTTCATGATTTCCCAAAGTTTCACTTATCTCAAGTCTCGAGATATTTTAACTGCTTAAGCAATCAATGGTGTTTCAATCATTTGGGTTATTTCGATACTTTCTAATACTTCATTCATTGCAAATATCGAGGGTTTATCCATTCTTCCAATTAATTTTCTAAATTCAATGCCCGAGGGTACTTCAATGATTTCGGTCATTACGCCCATTCCGGTCAATTCGGTCTTATTAGTACTTTCAATCATTTATTCATTTCAGTCGTTCCAATCAATTCAATAATTTACACCACTTTGATAATTCTGAACATACAAATAATTTCTTGTAAATTTATCTTCGAGATTATTCAGAATTTGGAAATCCAAGTATTTCGTTAGCTTACAGGCTTGAATCACGTTACTAGAATTTCCCACTTAGATCAAATTTTTATATGCATTCAATTGCTTTATCAGATCAAAGAAATTAATTTTCGCATCATTTCTTTGTCAAGAGTAACTTTTTAATACTTACACCTCAAGTGTATTTTTGTAATTTCATAACCAAATATTTCAGACGTTGAGTCCTTAAACACTAACAATCGATTTAGAGATTAATTGCCTTATTAATTATTTATCGGATTCTATATCCTTTCAATTTATTAGCCATCTGATTTGAGTATTACGACTTTAACCAGATTTATTCCTATTTCCCAAATCGGTTTGATTTACTAGAAAATAACAATACTCTTACCGTATTCATAATTGTGTTAACCAAATACTCACATGTACCATAAAGCATGCACGAGGCAGTAATGTATTACTTTGAATCCTTGCTAAATCGATCGACCCTTGAAACACCTTTCGATCACTCTCGGACCCGAATTTGACTCCATCGACATCTCGAATACGAAGATACATAGATACCTTCAATAAAACAATACCCTTAATCAGTCCTCATTCACTTTGCTCTTAAACTAAATACTTAAACCCATGCACTCTCGAATTCAAGGTCAAATTTGGAGGCTATCGGGTTAGAATTTCATGAAACGGACTTCAAAAACGAACTCAAGGTGTCGAAAAATATAAGATAAGGGCTTTGGGGAATTTTGACTTTTTGGTTAAAGTCAAAGTCAACGCTGACATCATCGGTTAACGGTCAACGCTGATGTCATCGAGTTGACTCAAGTTGGGTTGAGTCGGTTAACTGAGTTGACTTAGACAGGTTGACTCGGTCAACTAAGTTAACTTAGACAGTTTAGGTTCGGGTTTGGGCTTAGACCAACCGGATATGGTCCAAAGAACATTGACCTTAACAGGCTGACCCATTGGCTTATAATAAGCCTGTTGTGTCATAGAACCCAATTTTGGGGTTAAGTTGGTTCTGACCAGACCAGTTTAGGGTTGAACCGGTTCAGTTCACGAGCTAGCAGACCACAGTTGTCAGAATTCACCTCCGGTGGCGCTTGTGAGCCACGCGCGGCCTCCATCGATCGAAAAACACTCTAGACGATGGTAAGTACTCCAATTGGGTCACCAACACCCGAAAATCAACCAAAAACCGTTTATTTAGCCCAATCTAGACTAAAAATCCTTACCAAACTTACCATATTCAGAAAAGAACGCGCGACTCTTACGACCTTGCAATCGGCGACGAAACTACGAACGGTGATAGGGGTTTTGCTCACCCAGCGACGAGTATAATCGTACTGGCAGTGTCCTACACCGACGTTCCATAGCGTCGAAAACGTTGAAGGACAATTGGGGCGACGCTGTGTTTCTTGTCAAAACTCAAGCGACTCTCCTCGACGAACGACGAAGAAGACGTGAGAGTGATGGCTAGGGATAGGACCACATGATGGTCTGGTCACGCCGGTGGTGGCAGTGACGGCTACACACTGGCGGTGAGATGAGATAGGGACGACCGAGATATGGGTGGTTGAGAGAAAATTTTCAGATGCTTCTGGATAATTTCAAAATGGGAAAAATAAGAGGTAGGTGAAGGGTCTTATTGAGTTTTAATTATTTCTCGATATACCTTCAAGCTACTCCATAAATTAAAGCTGAGGGGACTTAACTTTAAGGGCAGCCTTAGCCCAAATGGTTAGCACATGGGTTTGCCAAGCCAAGGTCATGGGTTTGAGTCCCTTGGCTATCATCCCCCCATTTCCTTTTTTACACTATTTAGCCCTCTCTCTCTTTTTAAAGTGTTACACTAGCTGTCCAATAACCAACATCGACTCTTTTCTTGAAAAAACCTTATTATTTCCAAATTATAAATGTTGACCCCTCCGCCCTAGCTATTCCCCACCTAAATGATATGGTTATTTATTACGAAAATCATTTGATAATAGTTTAGTTTATAAAAAGCATTTCAATTATAGGGATTAAAGTCTTTAGGGTTTACTATTACTATCAGTTATATTTTTATACACAAATAGTTTAAAAAAATTACACAATTCTTCCTATTTAAACTATACAATTTAAGTTCATAACTCTAAAATCCTAAATTCTAAATTTTAAACCTAAACTAAACTCTAAACCCTAAAACATATAGAATTGTATAAATTAAACTTTACATGCGTATCATATAATTTTTCATATTATTTTGAAAAAACTTCTAATATATTATTGTTTATTTAAATGTTTGTAATAACCCATTTTTATCTGGGTTATCTAAACCTAGGCCCAAGACCAGAACCCATTTAGCCCAAACTCGTTACAATATCCAAACCTAGATCCAAACCCGTAAATCTGACCCATATCATCGTAAACCTAAAAATAAAAAAAAACCTAATGACCTAACCCTAAACCGCGTCGCCGTCGCCGTTGCAGTCCAAGCCTCTCGCCGCCGGCCACCAAACCCCAAACTAAACTAAACCCTAACATAATCCCTAATCCTAAAACCCTAAATCAAATTAACATTAAAATAAAATATCATATACCCATACCTACCGAACCCATACCCCTATCAACCACCCATACCCTGCCAAGCCACAAAATCCAGCCATCTCTCCATCAAGATTTGCAGAATCAAGAGTGGGGGAGTTATTGTTTCTATATTATAAAAAATTGGGTTTATATAACCCATTTTAGTATCGAACATGTAATTATAATTAGGTATATTAAAATGTTTTAATATATTTAAAATACATATGTTACTTTATAAGTTATATAAATATAAATATATAGGTATATAAAATATTTCTAGTTTTTTTACATGCATTCATATACATTCTCATGTTAATATTTTATGCATTTTCACATTGCATTTTTATATCATGTTATATTCAAATTAAGATCTAAGGAAATATTCCTTTATTTAGGGAAATCGAGAACTCGTGTACCGGGCGTAAAGGGATGTGAATTTCTCAATATCCCTAAATAAAAGAATATCCTTATCATTTTAGGTCACAATATTTAAGGGAATTTTCTTTTATTTAGAAAATCGAAAAATCATTTCCTGGGTGTATAGGGATGTGAACTTCTCGATTATTCTAACTAACGGAACGTCTTTTCAAATATTTAGAACATTGTCATGCATATAGGAATCACATTTTAAATTTTAATCGAATTCGTAATTTCCAAAACCAAGACATTAAATAATCGGCTAGGTACCAATTTTAGGGGGTGTGGGGGTGCTAATCCTTCCCCATCCGTAACCGACTCTCGGACCTGAGTTTTTTTAAGTCTTTAGTTTTATTTTTTGGTGTCCGGTTTACCCCTTTTAAAATGATCGGTGGCGACTCCATATTTTTTAATTTCCAAACAAAATTAAATAACAAGAAAAAAATTAAAACCAAAAAGAGAGCGCCGGACGGATTTGAGTGATTACAGCTGGCGACTCCGCTGGAGACCTTTTTAAATAAAAAAGAGAGTCAAGCCACGATTCGATTATCTTTTAGACTTGGTCGTTGGAAATTGATGAATTCGATTTTAATTTAAAATATGATTCTGTCTTTTGTTAATAAGACATGCATTTTATTTTCTGTAAATATAATTGCTTAGTATAAGTAAATATAGACATAGGGTGTCAAAAGGTTTGGGAGTTTCTCCTCACACACCGTGCACTTGCATTGCATTTCATGAGCTTTCTACCCGAGCTCCATCCCCTTTTAAGTGGAAGTGCGATATTGCCTTCGTGTGGGTTACCACCGTATAGGTTAGTGAATCGCTTTCGGGATATATTTTTTATGCTTTCGTGTGGGTTGCCTCCGTATAGGCATAAGGGATGTAGCCCCCTGAATTGAACTTAGTCCGTTTGAAACCTATAATGGGTGAGGATCAGGGGCCTTGCTACCTTTAGTAAGGGACAACGAGGACAATTCGGGTACCCTTTCCTAGAACTGAACCACACGTAAGGAACCATAGGAGCCTTGCTTTAGAAACGGAACCCGTTAAAGGTTCAAAGGAGAAACGCATCTAACCTTTGTCTACTCTTTAGATTTATTTCATGAATAATATGTCGGGTAGAAATTATGCTGGGTAGGATCCTTCTTTCTCTGAATAATAATATGCCGGGTAGATTTTTTTAGAATAAAAGCATGCCGGGTAGGACTCTGTTTATTATGCCGGGTAGAAAATCATGCTAGGGTAGGTTGTACAAATTTACTCTTTAGTACTTACATACTTATTCTTGTTTTCATTTTTATTATATGTGTACTGACCAATTTTTTGTTTTCTATGTTTTTGTTTTTTGCATTCCATATGCATGACGAGTGATCTACGATTAAGGAGGCTTTCATAATGAAAAGTCAAGTGATCAAATAGACAAGGCCACAGATATAGGGCAGTGCCTTGAAGAGATGCCAGAAGAGATGCGAAGTCTTTCTTCTGAGATTCACATGTTAGACATACCAGATTATGCCTACATCAATACCGAGATTAGTAAGGTACAAGAGTTGAAAAGACAGATGGCCGAAATGATGAGTATGATGGCTAATGTGGCAAAAAGAAAAAAGTCTGATGTACAAAGAGAGAAAGATGAACTGAATACAAGCCAAATTATGATGGCCACCAATCAAGACATTATATTTGAATAAGATGATTCTGATAAACTCAAAGGTCGATGCACCGTCGCTATCGACATCAATAAAACACCCAAAGATGCAAAGGCTTCAATTTCAAAGAAAGTGGAGGTGAGCCAAAGAAAAGCCAGAGAAGAGAAAGATAAAAAGAAGGCATTTCAAATTCTGATGGCATACACAGATCGACTCTCGATACTGGTCAAGAAGGGCCTTGTGACTCCAGTCCAATACAAGCCAAAAGAGCCTCCTTTCCCTAAAGTGTATGACAACAAGGCTAGATTTAAATATCATGTAGGAGGTTCGGGTCATACTACCGAAAATTGCAGAGCTCTAAGGAACAAAGTCATAAGCCTTGTCGAAGAAGGGCTACTAAGTTTTGAAGAAGGAATCCCCAAAGCATCCAAAAGCCTAACCAATACTAGTGCACCAAAGCATACGAAGATGAGTCAATTTTCAACACTCATAATCCAGTACCCGGGATAGAGTTCAAATTCTAGTGTCCAACTTTTCGAGTCATCTTCGGCCGACGTCCAAAAGCCAAGAACCAATGGTCCCTTCGATCCTATACCTATCTTATATGGAGAGCTATATCTGCAATTATTGGAGGCACGATTGGTGGTCCCATATCACCTCACACCTATAAAATCTTTGTACCCTAAATGGTATAATGCCGAAGCTCATTGTGAGTATCATGCTGGAATTAGGGGGCATTCAATTAAAAACTGTGCCGCCTTCAAGCGTTGAGTTCAGAACCTCCTAGAGTGCAACATGTGGAAATTCGAGAAAAAAATCAATATGGTTAAACTATCGTTCACACAGCAGTTATGGAGCCAAAGGAGTCCAAAATTGAAGAAGATGAAAAGAGTCATTTGAGGCGTGACGCTCAAGCTAGTGGATTGAAGAAAAAAAATGGATTGTCTGAGAAATGAACTAAAGAGCTTGCAAGACAACTATGAAGAGCTTCGTTTGACTTTTAAAAATGTTGGTTTGGGTGAAACTCCCGATCGATGGAAAGAAGGAATTAAAGACATGAAATGAGATGTAGAATTTTGGAAAAAGAGTTCTAAGGCCAACGAGGAACGAGCTAGTACCTTGTATTGTAATTTGCAAGCAATGGAAAATCAATACCTTGCCCTCAAGGACGACCCGAGGAGTAGTCAAGCCAAGATTGAGGCCTTGAACATGTGTTTGTGTTTGCGCATTGACCTCGTTACTGAATTAAATGATAGTCAAGCTGAAGTTCAAAGGCTAAAGAAGCAAGTAGATGAGAGTACGACATTCTAATTATGTAAAAAGATCTTGTGGATGGTCTCAAGAAAGCCTTGAAAGAAAATAATGAGAATTGGTATCTTCAACTTCAAGAGTCTTCAGAGAAGATAAAGGAAAAAGACAACTACATGAAAGATATTATTGCTGAAGCACGAAGAGTTGGCCGATAGATGACGGACTTGGCTGATACAACGATAAAATTGAGTCAAAACAACGAGTTCCCAGATCGAAACGAGAAGTTGGCTAGGCTCTTAGAGAAGTTACAGAAGCTAGGCGCTAGAGCTCGACATTATTTGTAACTCTAATATCTGATGTAACATGATCTTTTATGAAAGTTGTTCTAAGATGTTCACTCCAGAATCAACTTCTTTTCTGCATTCATATTTACATTCAGCATTGCATCTTCATTGCATTTTGCACATTCAGCAACATAACATGTTCATTACATATATTGCATTTACATTCATACACTGATTTTGGTAATTTACCCCGGGACATCCGACTTAGGTCCAATTAAACCTATCATTTTAGGATTAGATAACTAAATCCTTCTAAGCAGAGAGCAAAAGAAAAGGTCCACATTAGAAAGAAGTTGGAAGAAAAATAGGGCAAACTTTTTTGCACTGGCTGTAACTTAAAAACGAGAGAAGTTTGTCTATTTCATGCACTGTGAGAGTTTAGTTTACTTCAAAAAAAATAAAAAAAAATAGAGAAGAGAAAAACAAAATGAGGAGTTTTTTTTTTCAAAACTATTGTTTACTTGCTTTAATAAAATAAACTTTATTTTACATCTCATTTGACACACAATTCATATTCTTTGATTTTTTAAACATTTCATTCATTGCTATGAGTTGGTTTTTGTTTTCCCAAACATATGTACATATCATTTTTATCAGGTCTTTGAATTTCAATTCAATAGTACCTTTTATTCAAATCCAATGATCAAATTCGAACAACCTATGTCTAAAAGAAAGCAAATGTTGCAAGGATAATGCAAATGTGAACATCTTATTTTCTATTTAGGTAGACAGAAGGAGCAAAATGAGTGTTCAGGAAATAGGCAGATCCCATTCAGTGAATTCCTCTCTCAGGTATTTGTTGTTTAAGGTCCTTGAATCGAGTGTTGACCCTAAACTCCTACCCTCTAAAGACTATTTAAATGTCTGTATATAAGAAGACGGATGTCATTCCTTCAATTCCTTTCAAAAATAAGAAAATATACATTGATGTCCCCATTCGAGCCTGATCATTTCTTTTTAATAAAGCCCGAACCAAGGATCACCCCCATACTAGGGGCAAAGAAGGCAAAAAATTTGTTTGCAAATAAAGGCCACCTAATCTTGATCATGCTACACAGATAACACTTCAATTAAGGCAAGAAGTAAGATTAGATATAATCAATGCAAGAGTCGGAGAAACATTAGAAGAGACCAATGAAAGAAAAGTTTATGCTCAAAGAAGATGACCAAATCAAGTTGAAAATTGCCAACAAGAAGGCTAAAATAATCAAAGGAGAAAACACTAAGTCAAAAAGTGCAATAAAGAAAAAGCAAGAGCATTAGAGGATTGGTTACTCTCAAGCAGAAGCAAGAATCAATGTCTAGTCAGGATTGCAGAATAGTCCACAGCTACATTTTCTTAAACATGAAAGTGTAATAACCCGTTTTGGTCCGGATTATCCAAAACCATGCCCAATCACATAATTCGAACCCAAAACCAATACACCCAGACCCAAACCAAAAAACCCTAAATTTCAGAACCCTTACCCTAACTTAATATCCAGCCACCACCGCCAGGCCTTGCGCCATTGCCGTTCATCCACTGTCGTTCATCGTCGCCTCATTGGTAACCAAAACTGAATCCAACCCTAATTTACCCAAACTCCAAATCAAACCAAAACCATAAAAATTAAATCAAACCTTAAATAAATTATAACCTAAATCTACCCTAACCTGCCAACCCATACCCTTCTTCACCCAAACAATCCCATGAAATTTCGCCATCACCATGCCCTAATCTAGCCTCCCTCAGATCTGCAACAATAAAAAGTGGATAGTTAGTTGTTTATTGTAAAAATATGGGTTATATAACCCGAAACAGATGAAAACCAAAGGAGGGGTTCTTTTCATCGAAAAAATAGAAAGTTTTAAGGGATTTTGGGGGATTTTCAACTGAAAATTGTAAAAAAAAGGGGAATTTCTGATTTTGAAAAAAATATGTACAAAACAAGAAGGGAATTCGAAATAAAAAGAAGGTAGTTTCCAGTTTTATATACTTTGTTTTTTTCCGAATAAAAAACAAAAAAAATCACTATGTGTTCTTCAATCTGAAAACAAAACACAGTTTTGCTTTTTAACAAAAAAAAATCTAAAACTCAAAATTTTTTGTTTTGTTTTAAAACTGAAATAATAATAAAAAAGGTTTTGACACTTACCAGTGGTTCTGACGATCTCCCTGGCCGCTGTGAGGCCATTGCCGAGGAACGGCGGCGATAACGAAGTGAAGGGGCGCCGCCGCTCTGGTTCGAGTTGAGAGGGTTGAGACGAGAGTTTAGGTTTAGGGTTTTTTTTGTTTTAATCTGAGTTTAAACAAAAAAAAATCACCCTACATCATTTTAAACCAGCCATTAATGAAACGATGCCGTTCTGGCGTACCCGGCCCACGCGGTGACCCGACCCGGGGAGGATCTACGTTTTTTAAAAAGGGTCTAATTACATAGATGGTCCTCCCTTTCTTTTCCCGTTTTAGTTTCTGTCCATGGTATCATTATGTTTTTAGTCCTTATATTTTTATGTGCATGTAATATCGTCTTTTTTGTTTTTTGTTTTGTTTTGTGGCTTTTAGTTTCTGTTTTATTTCAATTTAGTCACATGTTGTGTATTTAATTTTCAGCACCTTTATTTATTGTCATTCATATTTCTGCCCATGCATTTTATATTTTGTTCATTTTAGTCCCTTTTTATATTATGTTTTCCATGTAGTTTAATATTCATGCATTCTAGTCCTTGATATTTAATTTTATATTGTTTCATGCATTTTAATATGGTTCATGCATACATATTATTATTATTATTATTATATGTATATAACGTATTATTAATATTATATAAAGTATTTTATCTTATATATTATATATTAATATCATATGTAAGATCTATGTATATATATGTTTTTTTTCTTATGATTTATTTTTTTCGTATAACTTTTTTTATATTTTTATATATTATATATAAAAGGTTTTAGATATATTTGTAAAATAAAGCATAGTATTTTGTTTAACTACAATATGTATAAAAATAATAATAAATACTTATTTTTGTAATATATATATATATTACTAACTTAATATGTATATAAGTATATTTTAATAAATAACACATATATTTTACTTTAAATATTATATTTTAAATATATATATATATATATATATAAAATAATAATAAATACTTATTTTTTGTAATATATATATATATATATAAACTACTAACTTTATATATAGATATATTTTTGATAAATATAAATATTAAATATGTTTTACTTTAAGTATTATATTTTTAAGTATATATATAAATATATCGTATTATAATTTTGCGTCATACTATTAATCGAATATGGTTAGAATTAAGGTAATATTCCTTTATTTAGGGAATTCGAGAACTCATGTCTTGGGCGTAAAGGGATGTGACTTTCTCGATATCCCTAAATAAATGAATATCCTTTATCATTTTAGGTTATAATATTTAAGGTAATTTTTTTATTTAGAAAATCGAGAAATCATTTCCCAGGCGTAAAGGGATGTGAACTTCTCGATTATTCTAAATAAGGAACATTTCTTTAAATATTTAGAACATTTTCATGCATTTAAGAATCGTATTTTAAATTTTATTCGAATTCGTTATTTCCAATACCAAGACATTAAATAATCGACTAGGTACCAATTTTGGGCGGTGTGGGGGTGCTAATCCTTCCCCATCCGTAATCGACTCCCAGACTCGAATTTTGAATCTCTAATTTTATTTTGGTGTCCGGTCTACCATTTTTAAATGATCGGTGGTGACTCCATATAGTTCTTTAAAATCGGGCGGGTGTTTTCCAAATAAAATTAATAAACAAGAAAAATAAATTTTAAAGCTGAAAAGAGAGCGCCAGACAAATTTGGGTGATTACAAAAAGGAAATGAACTCTAGGGTGAAAACCCAAAAATGGGCAGTCTAGAGCGACCCGAGGAATGAAAGGAAAAGGTTACTCCATCTGAGCATACCCAAATCAAGCAATACAAGAATGAGGTTTAATTGGAAGCTTATACCAACTTTGGAGGATTGATCATTGTTAAATGGAAACACATCGATGCCGAGCGAAGACACAAATCGGTTAAAGGCTACATGTCCTAGAGATACAAAAGAAGGAAATGAACTCTATGGTGAAAACCCAAAAAATGGGTAGTCTAGAGCGATCCAAATAGTGAAAGAAAAAAGAGCATTTCATCAAAGTACATCCAAAGTACAAGTACAGAAGTGAGAGTTCGCCAAGAAGAAATCATCCTTGGTTTCATTACCCTTAAACACTTATTTGGGCCTGTATATCCTTTTTTCATACCCATGAGCCATAGCCCACATTACAAGCCTATAAAGACCATTCTGATCATATATGGATGTCTGAGTTTTGTCTTCAAACTATATTCTGCCTATAAGGGTTAACCTTTCTTCAATGAACGTCAAACTTCAAGTGTCTGGTCGACACCAAATGAGGGAATGATAGGGCATGGTGAGTTAGTGAGATTAAGAGAGCCACTTAAATGGGGTAGAAATTATGTATGAGAAATGTTCCTCTCAGAAGCCTAATAGCCCAGAAAGAACTTCACATGTGCTTGTGTCGCTGCAACCCTTGCTATACTCTAAACATATGCTCCATTCGTGTTGCTCATTGTCAATTTGAAGAAAAAGTACTTTTTGCACTTGATATTTGAGTGCTCAATTTTGATTTTTAAAATTTCACATTTCTAAAAAATTTAATTATTTCTTCTAAACTCTGCACAAGATTTTTGCATGAATGAATGAAAAAACTCATATTCACTACTTTTTGCATTTAAAACTTCCTCACCCTAAATGTCCAAAATAAGGAAAACTCGGCATATTAGATCGAAGAACATGAACATTAGTGGGGCATTGTTGTCCACAAAAATCACAAAATTAGAAGATTAAGCTTAATAGAACTCATGATTCAGGAAAAGAAAATACTCAAAAGTTGACACTCGCCCAAAGAGGTGATTACCAAAAGAGACAATCAAACCTGAGAGAGGCTGAGGCATCATTCGACAAGATTGACCTTATCAGTCAATAGAACAAAAATTAGGGCAAAAAGAGAATAATGATAAGAGGCCTGATTTGACCAGCTAGAGTTACGGTGTATTCCTTTTAAAGTCAAGCTATAGTCAACTGCATTGCATGTTATTCATCTATGTATTAAGCATTTAGGTTAATTGCATACATACACCATATAAATAGGGTACATTCATCAACAAGTGCATATACTTTGCCATATAAAAACAAGAATGAATCAAATATGGCAAATCCTCAATCAAGAAAGAAAGCCGAACCACAAGGAGATTGATGCCTCAATGTGAAATTAAAGAAAAATCAAGGCAAAGACCTGAAGGGCTCCTTGAAAAACACCTTTTTGAAAATATCTAGAGCAAGAACCCAAAATGGATATCTTTGGTATTCAAAACGAAGTTCCAACAAGTCTCAGTACCCTTGACAGGAAATAGTGGGGCAAGAGTGGTATGGCATCCTTGACACGAAGGAGCAGATCACTTCTGAAAAGTTCCAGCGTCCTTAATATGGAGAAAAAAGAAGAAGAATTAAAAAATAAGAAAAAATCAAATAAAAAACAAGGTGAAAACCCGAAAGGGCACCTTGAAAAGAACTTTTTTGAAAATATCTGAGGCACAAATCCAAAACGAAGCCTTAGAAAGAAAGAAAATGAAGAAGATCACTCTTGTTAAGTTTTAGCGTCCTTGACATGAAGGAGTGGAACCCAAGAGGAAGAAGAAGATTGTTTGGCATCCTCAAGAGGAAGAAACAGATAATCTTTGACAGAGTCTAGCCTCCTTGACAAGAAGGAGTAAAAAAAAATCACAGCCTCTTCATTGGTGTTGTAGCTGGATCAACCTTACAAACTTTAGACCTTGTCTCCTCGGCGGTATGGTAGTTTGGTCAAATTAAAATTTAGATCTTGCCTCTTCGCCGGTGTTGTAGCTGGATCAACCTTACGAACTTTAAATCTTGCCTCTTCGGCAGTATGGCAGCTTGGTCAAATTAAACTTTAGATCCTACCTCTTCGACCGTTTTGTAGCTAGATCAACCTTACAAACTTCAGACCTTGTCTTCTCGGCGGTATGGTAGTTTGGTCAAATCAAACTTCATATCCTGCCTCTTCGTCAGTGTTATAGCTGGATCAACTTTACAAACTTTAGACCTTGTCTCCTCGGCGGTATGGTATCTTGGTCAAATTAAACTTTAGATCCTACCTCTTTGTCGGTGTTTTAGCTAGATCAACCTTACGAACTTCAAACCTTGTCTCCTCCATAGGATGGTAGCTTGGTCAAATGAAACTTCAGATCCTGCCTTTTTATCAGTGTTGTAGCTGGATCAACCTTACAAACTTCAGACCTTGTCTCCTCGGTGGTATAGTAGCTTGGTCAAATCAAACTTCAGATCCTGCCTCTTCGTCAGTGTTGTAGTTGGATCAACTTTACAAACTTTAGACCTTGTCTCCTCGACGGTTTGGTAGCTTGGTCAAATCAAACTTCAGATCCTGCCTCTTCGTCGGTGTTGTAGCTGGATCAACCTTACAAACTTCAGACCTTGTCTCCTCGGCAGTATGGTAGCTTGGTCAAAATTTACTGACTTTTAAGTTTACCTTTTTATCAATTTTGTAGTCGAAAAATAAAAAAAATAAAAAATAAAAAAATAGAAAATTCAAAAAAAATCAATCAAATCCTCGCAATAAAAAAATCGAATTCTAGCAATAAGAAATCAAAATCAAGTTTGATTTACCCGATCATGTCACTCCGTTGATGGTGTGGCTTATTCTAAATTGCTGAAATCCAATCCTGTTTCTCTGTTGATGGTGTGGATAGATCCAATTTTATAAACTTTCGGTTCTACCTCTTCGTTAGTGTTGCAGCTGAACCAAATTTGCCAAATTCTGATCATGCCTCTTTGTTAGAGTCGTAGCTTGATTGCAAAACAAAAAACCAACCCTTCAATCCCGCCTCTTCGTTAGAGTCATTGCTGGATCAAATCTTCAGACCTCGCCTCTTCGTTGGTGTTGTAGCTCGGTCAAATCTAACTTTTGGTTCTGCCTCTTTGTCGGTATTGTAGCTGAACCAAATTTACTAACTTTAGACCTTGCCTCTTCGTCGGTGTTGTAGCTGAACCAAATTTACTAACTTTAGACCTTGCCTCTTCGTCGGTGTTGTAGCTGGGTCGAAATTTACTAACTTCCAACTATTTATCTTTATTAATAGAAAAAAAAATCAAAAAGGAAAAAAGAAGCCAAAGAAAAAAAGCAAAAAAAAAACAAACCAAAAAGAAGAAAAAAAGAAAAAAGAATCAAGTTTTCAATCTTTTGATCCTGCCTCTTCGTCAGAGTTGTAGCTGGATCAGGCATTAAAACTTTCATCCATCGATCCTGCCTCTCCGCCAGTGTTGCAGTTGGATCGAACTTTGTAGACCATGCCTCTTCGTCGGTGTTGCAGTGTAGGGTTTCATAGGAAATAAACTGAACTAATCAAGCAACTAAACACAACGGAAATATTATCCTATGAAGAATTTCCAGGATCCCATGCAATCATATTAATGTACGCAAGAGGAAATAAAAAATACCTTGATTTCTGATTCAGGAATTCAGTTGTGTTGAGGCGCTACCTTTCTGAAAGATGATCGCCCTCTACAAGTATCCACACGCAAATGGACGACAAACGGCTATCAGAATGCTAGTTCCAATCAAGATTTCGAAAATCTAATTTTTGTAGTTTTGGTGGCTATTTCGAAATCCCTAGATCCCTTACAAAACCCTTGGCATACATACATATATATATATATATATGACTTGAATAGGGTTAGGTTGAGTTTACTATAATAATTTAATTAAAACTCCTTTTAAATAAATTATAATTTAAAATAAATTCTTTTATCTTATAAAGAATTCAAATTCAACCAACTCTAGATAAAGTGATTTATTTAATAATATTATTTATTTAAAATAAATAATAGATTCTAAAATAGATTCCTTATCTAATAAGGAATTTAAATTCAATCAAATCTAGATAATGAGATTATTTGATAATATTATTTATTTATATTATTTTCAAAAAAATAATAAAATTAATAAGATATTCTATTACGAATTTAACCTTTTAAATTCGAATAAATAATCTCTAATAATATAATTTAAAATAATTGCATTATCTTAAATTTATTATTGAGAGTAATAACCACAACCATTCTTATCCATTCTTAGTGTGCGACCCTATAGGTTCAATTAACGTTGGAAGTAGATAAAATCACATTTTATTCTACAAGTCATAAGTGGCCTCTAGCAAGACATTATGACTACCCAAGTTAAATGAAAAGCTCATAATCAGAGACAACCTTAATTCAGTTTATGTCATAATCGGTTTATCTCACCATATCTTGATAGAATATAAGGCATGCAAAATGTTAACCTTATATCGTTCTATCTTTAGTTTCTCGATGCTCAATTGAACTGACTAAACAAATGACATTGATCTTTATCAACTCATTTGAGCACGACCATGCATTTCTCAGCCTCAATCATCGAGGGGCCCACCAAAGATATCTCTCTTATGTTAAGAGGGATAAATTCCATATTAATCACTCACATCTCACTGCATGATTCCTTATTATGTTCAAGCTTAACCTTTATAATCGTTCGATTAAAAACGATGTTTGACTATGTCAAAACATAATAGTCATCATGTTAAGAACCATAGCAATTTCAGGTATAAGGATTCAATGTCACAACTGTTTGAAGATTAATATATAACTTTAATCCATGTATTAATCTTAAGATGAGTCGATCCTAATATTTGTTCTTAACAAATACATATATGAATTTGATTTAAATCTCATTATATATTCATCTTATGAATATCTATCAAACTTCATACCAATCTTATTTTATTATTGTTCCCACAATAATAGCTGATTAGGGATATTTAGAATAATTAATAATATACAAGGCTACAAAAGCATGCAAATTTACTATTATAATAATAAATTCAATTATCAAAATATCATGTCCATACAATAGGCCTTAGGACACTATAGCTAACATGCAGCTGGGTCGAATCTTCTTTATGTATTATCTCATCATCAACAATGTAGTGAGTCATACTCATTTTGCTTCACCTGCCTCTCATTTTAGAGATTTTGCTTCCCTGCGAGTGACAAAGTAGATCAGCCAAGTCAAGAAAGAAGACATGCTTTAAGGAGAAATAAGATCTACTGAAGAAAAAAGACATGCATCAAAAGGGGAGATGACTAACCGGACCGGACAAAATGAATCATTTTTAGTCTTTGCTCTATTGATGTTACACAACAATGAGCAAAGAGGGGTAGCTGTAATAACCCGTTTTTATCCGGGTTATCTAAACCTAGGCCCAAGACAGAACCCATTAGCCCAAACCTGGATCCAAACCCGTAAACCCGACCCATATCATCCTAAACCTAAAAATAAAAAAAACCCTAATGACCTAACCCTAAATTACGTCGCCGTTGCCAGTGCCGCTACTCCTGCTGTCGTCGCTGCTGCCATCCAAGCCTTATGTCGTCAGCCACCAAACCCCAAATTAAACTAAACCCTAACATAATCTCAAAACCCTAAATCAAATTAACCCTAAAATAAAATATCTCATACCCATACCTACCAAACTCATACCTCTATCAACCACCCATACCCTGCCAAAGCCACAAAATCCTGCCATTTCTCCATAAAGATCTGCAGAATCAAGAGTGGGGGATTTATTATTTTTATATTGTAAAAATTGGGTTTATATAACCCATGGAAAATGTAAAGACGAGGGGACTCGGATAGAGAAAAATCTGTAATAGGGTTTCATTTTTGATAAAAAAGGAATTCTGAAATCCAAAAATTTTAAGGGGATTTGTTAAGAATCAATAAAAAATTTCAAAGGTAAAAAATAAAAAAAATCTGTTGAACTTCTTTTTTAGTTTTAGATCAAAGTTTTTTCTTTTTGTTTTTTAATTCGAATCAAAGTTTAAAAAAAGGATGTTATTTTGAGAATCTATTTTTCTTATTTTCTATGTTTTGAATCTTATATATATATATATATATATATATATATATATATATATATATATATAAAGATTTCGAGGCTTACCGGCCATACTATGGTTGTTGTCCTTCGCCGGAGGCTTGCCGCCGATGAACGACGTTGTGGGGAAGACGATGAGCGGCCGCCGTCGAGTCTGAGAGCATGGTGGAGAAGAAGATGAATGTTAGGTTTAGGTTTTTATTTAATTTATTTTGAATAAAAAATACCCTTTTATTATTTTGAACCGACCTCCCAAAAACGGCGTCGTTTCATGGTCACCGACTCGCGCGGTGACCCGGTAACCCGGGGAGGATTTGCATCTTTTTTAAATGGGTTAATTACCAGTAGGTCCTCCCCTTTGTTACCCGTTTATATTTATATCCAGGGGCCAATTGCACTTTTGGTCCTCGTATTTGGTATTCTCTTTTATTTTTTGCATTTATTTTGTTTCTACCCTTTAATTTTTGTTTCTTTCAATCTGGTCCTTTCCTAAATTCTAATTATTTTATAATTATTTTAATTCATGCCCTTTATTTCCATTTTTTATATTTTTAGCACCTTTAGTTCATGCTTTTTACATTTTGATCCTGTTATATATTTCATATAATTATATATGTTATAATTTTATTATATAATATATGTATATATTATAATCATATATTATACATGATATTAGAATACTTATATCACATAGATTATGTTAATATGCATATTTATTATATAATATGTTATATATTTATATACTAAAGTTTTATATTATTATTATGTTGTGTTATATATATTTGTTATATATTATTATATTTGTTTATATTTAAATATATGTATTTATGCACATAATTATAAATATATATATGTTTTATGATATACAGTCTTATTTATTATGTCTTAATATGTTTTTGAGTATATGTAACAAAATATTTTATTTAAAATGCATATATTTTTATATTTTACATATGTACATATAGATATTTTAGTATCTAACATGTAATCATAATTAAGTATATTAAAATGTTTTAATATATTTAAAATACATATGTTACTTTTATAAGTTATATAAATATAAATATAAAGGTATATAAAATATTTCTAGTTTTTTTACATGCATTCATATGCATTCTCATGTTAATATTTTATGCATTTTCATATTGCATTTTTATATCATGTTATATTAAAATTAAGATCTAAGGAAATATTCCTTTATTTAGGGAATTCAAGAACTCGTGTCCCAGGCACAAAGGGATGTGAATTTCTCGATATCCTTAAATAAAAGAATATCCTTATCATTTTAGGTCACAGTATTTAAGGGAATTTTCTTTTATTTAGAAAATCGAGAAATTATTTCTCGGGCGTATAGGGATGTGAACTTCTCGATTATTCTAAATAACAGAACGTTTCTTCAAATATTTAGAACATTTTCATGCATATAGGAATCACATTTTAAATTTTAATGGAATTCGTAATTTCCAATACCAAGACATTAAATAATCGACTAGGTACCAATTTTGGGCAATGCGGGGTGCTAATCCTTCCCCATCCGTAACCGACTCTCGGACCCGATTTTTTTAAGTCTCTGGTTTTATTTTTTTGGTTTCTGGTGTACCCCTTTTAAAATGATCGGTGGTGACTCCATATTTTTTAATTTCAAAATCGGACAGGGGTTTTCCAAACAAAATTAAATAACAAGAAAAGAAATTTTAAAACTAAAAAGAGAGCGCCGGATGGATTTGAGTGATTACAATGTTATTTGTCGTATTCAGGATACAATGCTGTGTAAAATTTATTTTATACGATTTGTATATCAAATAATATCGTCTCTAAAATTTGAAGTCTTGGTTGACATTAAATTTTGGATTCGATTTGAGACAACCCTAAAATTAGAATATTTCTTTAAAAGTATAATATAATTTAGGGTAAATACACCAGATACTGAAGTTTAGGCGATGTATTGTTTATCTGAACTTTCAATTTCTTCAATTATAACATTAAACTTTGGTTTTGGCTTCAATTATGCCACTGAGTCATCAATTGTATAATGTTGTGATGACGTGGACAAAACAACGTCATTTTGGTGTGGCTATTGATGCCCAAAATGATATGGTTTTAGGCATTGAACTTCAGGGTTGTATTGATTTTGCCATTAAACTTTAAAACGATTCTATTTTTTCCACTACACATTTCAGTCGTCTCTATAAGTCAATTGCCGCCCGTCATCGATCACCATTCGCGACCATATCGGTACCACAGCATTTTTATTTCACTCATCTTTCTTTTTCTCAGATTGTTTTTCCACGAAATCTACTCAAGCCTAATGAAATTAAATTAAAAAAATCACCATTTTTAGGGTTTGAGGGGTTTAGAGTGTGTTCGAAAATCTAATCGGTGAGAAGCATTCTTTTGACAAGACGAACAACATACCTTGAAACTAGCCTCATCAGACGGTCGTTAGAGGAGACTGGAGTATTAGCAATTTGAGCTTTTCAATGGATTTTTGTCGATTTTGAGTTGATTTCGTGGAAAACTAATCCGAGGAGAAGAAAAGGGAGTAAAATACGAGCTTTTTATACCAATCTTGTCACAAATGGTGATCGGTGACGAGCGGCTATTGGCTAGTAACAACGACCGAAATGTACAATGGTAAAAATAGAATCGTTTTAATGTTTAGAGGCAAAATCGATACAATCCTAAAGTTTAGTACCTAAAATGATATCGTTTTAGGTATCAATGCCACATCGAAACGATGACGTTTTGGCCACGTCAACAGCCGTTGTTCACGTCATTATGTCGTTATCGAATTAACGGTCCAGTGACATAATTGAAGCCAAAACCAAAACTTAGTATTATAATTGAACAAATCGAAAGTTTAGTGACATGAACGATACAACACTTAAAATTTAGTGGTACCATGTTAAGTTTACCCTATAGTTTATCACTACATTGTACTAGTCGATTATTTATTATTATTTTATTTTTCTTGAGGTGGTTCGGCTTCTTGTGCTTTTTCACTCCTTTAAATTCCTGTACTTTTCTCAAGTCGCTTAAATCTTGTTTCATATTTACAAGTTAAAATGTGTAGCACAGAAAAATCTATGCCAAAACTTCCATTAAAGGTCAGATTTCTCATTGCTGCTCATTCTATGTCTGTGGCTGCTCTTAGCCGACCCGACGGCAGCGCCGTCAACCGACGTCTCATGAATCTTTTCGACCCTAAAGCCTCTCCTTCAACAAAGCCTGATAAAGGCGTGGTGTCGTCCGACGTCATGGTTGACACCGCCCGCAAACTTTGGTTCCGCCTATACACCAACGCTGCCACCTCCGGTCCTCAAGTTGGCGAAACGGACCTTCCCATCATAGACTACTTCCACGGCGGAGGCTTTGCGTACATGGCGGCCAATTCAATGAACTACGATGACTTATGCAAGTGGCTTGCGCGTGAAATCCCCGCCCTGGTCGTTTCAGTCAACTACCGTCTCTCGCCTGAGCACCGATTCCCGTCACAGTACGAAGATGGTTTTGACGTCTTGAAGTTCATTGATATAACTCAGATATCGAAGGGTTTCCAGCTTTTGGCAGTAGCAAGAAGAAGCCTTTTTTCGTTGCCGGAGACAGTGCCGGCGGTAACCTGGCGCATCACGTGGCACTCAGGGCTTGCCAGCATCAGTTTTCCCGGTTGAACCTTCGTGGAGTTATAGCGTTACAGCCTTTCTTCGGCGGAGAGGAAAGAACAGAATAGGAACTCAAACTCGTTGGGGTTCCATTAATCTCTGTGAAGAAAACAGATTGGATGTGGAAAGCTTTTTTGCCACACGGCTGTAATCGGGGTCACCAGGCAGTGAATGTGTTCGGACCAAACTCCGCTGATATTTCCGATTTACCATTTCCGGCTACCCTTGTTGTCATAGGTGGGTTTGATCCATTACAAGATTGGCAGAAGAAATATGTGGAGGGACTGAAGAAATCTGGGAAACAAGTGCAGACCGTGGAGTATCCAAACACCTTCCATGGCTTTTATGCGTTTCCCGAGCTGCCGGAATCGCCCTTGCTGATGGCTGAGATCAACTCTTTCGTGCACAACCAATTGGCCCAACAGTAGCTCTTCTGTTCTGTCTTTCTCTTTTTCCTTTTTCAGTGCGTGCCGGCTAGTGATCACAACTTTTACATATGGCTGTTCTTGTACTGCTTAACATATATATATATATATAAGTTGGTATCACTTAAAATTAAAGCTAAAAGAGTTTTACATTTTTTAGATAGTTAGATGATTAAAATATATAGATGAAATTAATATTATGTAAATAAATCCTATCCTTATATATATATATAATAATAATAATCAAACAATAAACCATTTTCATAAAAAAGCTCTAGATAATTTGTTATACAAATTTTAAAATGTGCATAAATGAACTAAACACGTTTGATTAAATATTCATGAATATACCGAAAATTAGTTAGTTTTGTGTAATAAAGTACTAGATCTTTTAAGGAAAATATGAGTTTAAATCTTGATATTGTAATTGAACAAATTAAGTTGGGAGGATTGCTCTCATAATGAGTCTCTGTCGATACACAATTCGGATTGCTTCATCAATAAATTAGATATTGATGTATACCAAAAAATCAATCACAAATATATATATATATATATTATTTTAAATAAATAATCACAAACATATATACTTTTTTATTTTTTTAACAAACATGGAGTAAATATTTTTTTGAATAGTCTAAAGGTAATTGCAAGGTAATATATTTTCATAATATTCTTAACCATTTGACAATGCACACACGCACACCTTGTAGACAAAGTGATTTGAACTCAAGTCTCCTAGGATAATATCATTAATTTTGTTTGTTTAAAATAAATTTATTCAAAAATTACCTAAATTAAACCATGGAAGGAATATAAGTTAGGATGAGTCTTTAACGGACAACACATACCATTATTTTTTTAATAATTTTTTAATAAATGTTAAAATTTTTAGCAACTCGAAATGTAATTAATCATATTTCAAAACAAAATTAGAATTTAGACCACATATATTCTTTTCTTCGCCTTTTTCTTTGAAACAAAGATCACTGTCTTGTTTGAAAATGGCGTTTGCTGTTACTTCATTTTCATCATCTTCAACTGCAATTTCTGGTTCTAGCTTTTATCGTTCAAGTTTCCTCCTCTGATTCAAAGGTTATTTTATTTTTGTTAGTTTTCTTTTAAAATTTCGGGTCCTTTTTGGGTTAATTTAAACTTATTTGTGTTTTTTTTTTAATTTGAGGTTTGCAGTTCCTCAAACTGGTTCCATTGTTTCTCTGGCAGCAACGACGACTGCTCCAGGTAAAACTTAAACAAAAAAATCATTTTTTGAAAAATTCTACCTTTATTTTAAAATATGGTTAATTACACGTCGAGTCTCTAAAAACTTTAATATTTATTTAAAATTTATTAAAAAATTAAAATATGGTTAATTACACGTCGAGTCTCTAAAAATTTTAATATTTATTTAAATTTATTAAAAAATTAATAACGTATAATAATCTATGTAACATTAATGGTATGTAGCACTGTGTCGCTCATTTTAGAATTTTTCTATAATTCAAGGTTTATTTTATTCATCTTTTGAGTAAAAAATGAAGGAAATTTGGATCTTGTTTTGAACAGTTATTACCCGGGAAAATATACTCTTACTGGGTATTAAACCTACAATTTAGGAAAGAGGGAAAGATGTCAACTGAAAACTTTTAATTATCTGTTCTAAAAGTCGTTGATAGAAAATTTGGATATTTATGTCATAAGGGAGCAACTATTTAATATAGGGAAGGAATCATGTGGTTTAAAAAATTTTGGCCACAAATCAATGTGAAGAATGAATATGGAATGGGCAAATAATTGTATTGTGATAATTTAAATTCATAATAATTTATAAATATATCAAATCTTGGATATAATTTTCATTTGAATTTAAGGACAAGTTGTCTATTAATGTTGGGTCATCTTTAATCGATGGTCGAGACTTTCACACTTGAGAGGTCATATAATTAATTTTCCTCCATTGTTTGAATTCTAATTCAAGCTTTTCTACAGTTCTACTCAAAGGAAAATGTATTATCTAATTTTTTAAAAAATCACTACAAGAAAATTTGGTTTTATTTTTTTTTGAATAGTCGAAAGGTGATTACAAGGTAGTATATATTCATAGATATTCTTAACTCTTTTACAATGCACAAACACCTTATAGACATTGCGATTGAACCTGAGTCTCCTAGAATGAACATACCCGCTTAAGAAAATTTGATTTTAGTAATCAAATTTCACAGCCACATTTAATTTAGTTATAAATATTACAATGATTTTGGATGACGTCACATAAAATTGAAATATTTACAATAGTTTTAGATGTCATTTTAGAGTTTAATTTTTAATGGATTGATCTTAGCCATAAAATTTGTCATTACAATTTCAAATTTTATACATAACGATAAGATAAGGTTGTTGAGTATTATATTATTAGCAACACTTCAAAATATTGTTACACAATTCGATTTTTTATATTAATTAATCGCAACATTAAATATTGGTGCATAAGACTACAACATTTTTTTTAGTCACATAAGACTACAACATTTAAATGACGTTGAACTTAATTCTATTGATGTCAGTCCAACATCGGCAATACAACAATGTAATGAATTCTAAAGTATGCATAAATATTTGTCATTCATCCTAGAAAAATATGGTTGCATTTTTTAACTAATGAAAAATATAGATACAAACATTAGTCGGTGAAAAATAATCACAATCAACACTAACATAAAAATGTAATAACAATAATGACACATTGATAAATTGGATTTATCATAATTTAATCGCAATCTATCTTTGATGATTGAAAGCACATATAAATATGAGAGAACCAACTCAAGAGTCCAAATCAGAAGTAGATTAGTAATATAAAACATTAAACAGAGAGGCGACAACAAGCCCAGTCCTAAAAAAGGGAAAAAGAGGAAAAATGCTAAAAGAGTAAAGAAAAAATATCTATCTTTTTCATTATAAAAGAACAGGAGCGGTTCAAAGATTTAAAGGGCCCTGTATGATTTATTAAATGTGCCCTTAAATTATAATATGAAAAAAGTATAACTTTCTTTTTCAAATAAAGTTCTCTTAATACAAATAATGTTAGATTATTTTCTTTAGCAACATAAAAATGACTTACAAACATCTAAAAGTCTAACATTTTCACTTAAAAGTGATGTTCTTCTTGCATATTTTGAATCAAAATCATCTACAACGCTTTTCATATCAACTTCTTCCAAAAGATCAGTCTCGATTGCCATCAAAGCAAGTCCATTTAATCTTTCTTGCGACATAGTTGTCCACAAGTATGACTTCACAAACCTCAATTTTGCAAAGCTTCATTCTACACAAGCAACAATAACAATAATAGGAATAATCAATAAAACTATATATGCAATTGTCGCATTTGGGAAGCAATTAAAATATTATAAAACCTTTAATAAATCTATTGCTCCTATTTTTGTTCTTGGGTAAAAGCTCTCTAAGTAAGTTCAAATCAACAAATAACTCATTTCTATCAACATCAGATAACTCACATTTTCTAAGAGTATTTTCAAAATTATTACAATGAGATTTGAGATTAACGTCATCCAATAAATATAATTTATCATAATGAAACAAGAAGTCAAAATTATCCTCATATAATTGATATTGTTCAAACATTTTATCCAAAAAAATAATGGCTTGATTAACAATATAAAAGAAGTATTGACTTCTAAACGACTCCTCAGGAGACATTAATGTTTCTTCATCATAAATTTTATCAAATTGTCTTTTCAACGTACTATGAGCTTTTGAGAAAACATAGGATCAAGCCCAATTTCATTAACTATTTTTCTAGTGGTGTTCATGGCGCTGAACATCCATTATATCTATAACTTTTGAAAAAGGAAACAATCCCATTTATCTCATCTATAGCTACATTAATCAACATGTCTTTTGATTGTAGATCTTTACTAACTAAGTTCACAACAAACAAAATTTTATACCAAATAATTGTAGATAACAAAAATTCGAAACTACTAAACTCATTTATTTCCAAGGATCCAGCTTCACTTTTTATTTTAGGATCATTATCTGTATGAGCTACTTTTTTTAAATGGAAGTATGAGCTACTTGAAGTAAGACTTTTCGTATTTTAACATTTTGAAATCTTATTGTCTTAACACTTTCAACACGACTTTCACATCGTGTGACCGACAATGGTTTAAGAGTTAAACCATTCACATTTTCTTTTAATATATACCACCTCTTTGTAGAATTAGCAAATAAAGTAAAAATGTGTTGGACTATTTCAAAAAAGTCCTTCAATTTTATTGTAGTGTTTGCAATGTCACACAAAACTAAGTTAAGAATATGACAATCATATGGAGTATAAAAAGTGATGCTTGTCGAATAGTGATGCACTTTAGAGCAAGTATACTCGTCATATCAAGTAATAAAGTGATGAGTAGAGTGTCAAACCCACGCGGATTGGAATAATAACTACGAAGTTATTATGCTTAAGTATGTGTTTGCAAGTGATGGTGTTAAAGGTTTTTAATTAAAACTAAAATAATTAAACTAAAGATAGCTATGATTAAGACTAACAATTGCGGCAAATAATAGATAATTATGGAAGCTGAGATTATTGCTAAGGATATATGCTTAATTGCCTATTACAATGCTATAGTGACTAGCAATACATGTTTGCGTAAACCATTAAGTTCTTTATCTACTCGACATGATTTCTAATAAAATTTTGACTCTCTCGATGCCTAGAAGTTAATAACATTGAGGTTACATGTTTGCGTGAACCCTAATAACTCTATTATTTGTTCAAGAACTCCTTTTTAGTCGTTGGAACCCTAAATTTATGTCTAACCCAGATTAGAACTAAGTTAATAGCTTAGCCCTATTGTTCACATTTGTATAACCTAACTCTCTCGATATTAAGCCACATATCAATAGTTAAACAACATCTCTCTATAGCTTTTACAATAACTATGCATTAAGTGCGATGAACAAAATAGATAAAGGAAGAAACAACTATAGCATTATAAAAAATAATATCAAAACATAAAACCCTAGGACACAATAATCCCAACTAAAGTATTTAGCTCATGTACGAGTGTAAAACATCCATAAAAAAATTATTAAAGTACGAAAGTTTGTCAAGAAAGGAAAAGAAATGAGTTGAGCATTCTCGACAAACTCTCTCCAAGACGTCTAACTATGCTACATGTCTCCCACTCTATCGTCCTCTCTCGATGGCTTCTTTCGTGAGGAGATTTCTCTAGCTTCCACTCTGGTGGTTCTCCGTAAGCTTTAGACTAGGACTATTGTCTGTAATCACGACTATCTTTGAAGTAGCATCCAAGTCTCTCTTATATAGGCGGTGAAACTAGGGTTTCAGTATCCTAAAGTGCGCGCGACTTCATTAAAGAAAGCCATTGGTTTCTCGTTTCATTTAATGTTGCGTGTCTGGGAGAAAGTCCACGTGGGAAAAAGTAGATTTATCTCTAACTATTTATGCCTCGTCATCTCCAACAATGAGATATGTTCCTCTTCTGCTTCAACAGTCCTTCAACATCCACTAGCCTCCTGCACATACACCACAAACACCACATTTCCTGTGAAAAGTACCAAAATGTATGACATTTAAAGCACAGTCGGTGTAACTCTCTATCTACATGCAAGTATGTACAAACAAACCTAAATGCAAACTATATGAGCTTAATAACATACAAAAGACAAGGAATAAGGGTATATAAAATAGATCAATTATGCACTCGTCAAATACCCCCAAACATGAATTGTTGCTTGCCCTCAAACGATGCAAAATGGAAGCAAGAAAAATAAAAACAGAAGAGAAGAACAACAAACAAACCCTAAGTCCTAAGGTTCTACTAAGCTAATGATTTGATTACAGTATTCCAAGTTATGCTACAACAATAATTCATTCCTCAGCTATGTCAATGAAAAAGCAATGCATTAGAGCTTACAATTTTTGTTCAAAAGATCAAATCTACTACAGGTGTAGTGTATGCTAAGTTACATACACCCATCACTTAATGGCCTTAGAGTAGTGTTGCACGTATTGAGTGCTACACAAATGGTGCAAGTATACACGTCGCAAGTAATAAAGTGATCTGAGTATCGAGTATCGTCTCCACAGGGATTGGTTTGGGCCACTTTGCTTAAGTTACTGCGTTGGAAAAGAAAAACACAAGTAGGTGATTGTAGGAATTATAACTAATGAGCTAACTAAGAGCAATAAACTAAAAGAATAGATGAAATCAAAAGAGACTGAATAGGCCAGGTTATCATGAGTTGAGGAGTGATACCCGATTGGATCGTCTTGGTAAAAGAGTGCAAGGGCAACTTGCGCAGCTGGGTTGCCTTGGCAACTAATCGACGGTTGCCTGGGCTACTGGCTGGGCAACTGATTGGGCGGCTAGGCAGCAATTTCAAGGTTCGGCAGAGCATTCTTCAATGGTTTCTTCTTATCCCTAAGTTGAAACTCTAGCTAGTTGTGCATGCCTTGACAATATATCCCTGCGTGAATCAAGGGTGAACAACAGCCAATCTTGCGCTCCTCTTAACTGTTGAAATCCTTAACTTATTCTTAAGCTGAATTAATCTTCACCATCGATAAATTGTATAAAGACCATACTGATTCATTTCTTGAATCTAACTCTCCCGATATTAGATAAATAGATAGAATTACGAGATCCTCTCCCAATTCACTCGCAAATAAGAATAAAAACTAAGAATGAGTAAACCTTGAATTGAAAGTACAAACTCTTATTACCTAAACAAAATCCAATTTTTTCTCATAACAACAAAACACAATAACCCCAACCAATCAGGTTAGTTCATGGTTGGGTTCAAAAGATATATAAAGAATAATCCCCAAACCATGAATCTAATGGAAGCAAATAAGAAGAAGAAGAAATCGATCAGCCCCTTGATCTATCTTGTCAAAATCTCTCCCTTCTTGCCCTCTCTTGTCGAAATCTCTCCCTTCTTGCTTTCATTGAGTTTGACGGCTTGGACTCCTTTAAATAGGAGATGGCTAGGTCAAAATCCTTCTTGAGGAGGAAGTTAAGTTGGAATTAAATACTTTAAAAGAATATAATTCTTTATTGTATTTAAATTCCTTCTAGATCTTCTCCTCTCCTTTTGGGATTTAATTTCTCTTTGACCTTTTCATGGAAATCAAACTCCTTTGGGATTTAAATTTGCTCCACGTCATCTTGGGCTTATCTAGTAATCAATTTCGACTACCATATCATCTTATCCCTTATCGAAAATTGCCCTGGCAACTAGCTCGGCATCTCCTTCATGCATTGCCCTGGCAACTGCGTCGGTATCTCCTTCATGCACTACCCTGTCAACTGGTTCCAGCCTTGTTTAGGCAAGTGATTCTGCACCCACACAAAAGCACACCAAAGCAGCATCTTTTTCCACAAAAAATCACCAAGTTATGTAATCAAGCTCAACGGTGGAAAGAAACATGAATTAATGCATGAATGACTAAATATGCAACTAATATGAGCCTAAATCTAACAATAATATGAGTAAAAAGGGTAATAAAAATAGTACTTTTGAACACTTATCACACACCCAAACTCGAACTATTGCTTGTCCTCAAGCAATGCAAACTAACAATTACCTACCAAGACTTTAATCATCAAAGACATGCTTCAAACTTGAATTCAAACCTCGAAACTGTGGCACAAAGTATGATCACCTTTTAATTTTTTGAATAGCACAAAAATTACCCTGAATTGAACTATAATGCTTGTGACAATGTGTGTACGTAGTTGTGTACAAGTTGATTTTCAAGATTCTATGTGAACAATAGGCTTTTATCAATTTAATTACCGAGAAATTTATTTTTATTTTCACTAGAGCCAATTTCGGGCACCTCTAGCAAAGTAAGCAATTTCTCATTTTATTTTAGTCGACTAGAGCCAATTTCGGGCACCTCTAGCGATTCTTTAATGTGCATTAACCACTAGAGCCAATTTCGGGCACCTCTAGAAAAGTGCATTTACTACTAGAGTCAGTTTCGAGCACCTCTAGCAAGAATTTAACTTTTAATTTTCAATTTTAAATTTACCCAAATTTTAAGCAACCTAAGTTCACTAAGTTTCTTTCAATCAACAAGCCACAACCGTGTAAAAAAAAATCAGCGTCATAGTGAAATTCTAAGTTCTTTTCATGCAATCCTAAAATTAAAGGTTCTTTCAATTAAGTGCAGTGGCAAAAATTCATCATTGGATGCTCAACAAGTCTTAAGAAATTAAATCCAATTAAAGGCATGGCAAGTAACATATGCAACCTATATGTGATTGCTAAAGATGAATGCAACTAAACATGAAACTAACTAGAAACCAACACCCCCCAAACTCAAGAGAAGCATTATCCTCAATGCATGTAAAATTGAAACAAATTTAAAAGAAACTAAATGAAATGAGTTAGTCAGAGAGGTCGCCACCTCGAGTGATAAGTTTCCTTCGTGCCATTTGCTTGATTAATTTTCCGGACGGTGGTTGAATGCTTGTGGCTGGTACCGCATGAATAACATTGCTTTGATTTGATCCATGTTTGCCGAGGCATGTTCACTTGCCTGGGCATCAATCATTTCCGAAGCCATTGTTATTGCCTGGGCATCGCCAGTTTCTGTTGCCGTGGCAACTGCTGAGGTAGTTGCCGGGGCATCCTCTGTTGCGGTTGCCGTGGCAAGTAGTCGGCAGGGAATTTCCTTAGCATGGTGGTTGTGAGTCTTGTTGTGGAAAAGAAAACAAAGAAAACCTGGAAACTAAAGATAATGAAGACAAATAAAATAAAATATCTCCTAAAATTTCCAAAAATAAATAAAGAAAAAAATCAAAAATAAAATAAAGTTCCAAAAATAAAACAAATGAAAATTAAAATTCTTAGAAAGAGCATTTTTCATGCATTTTCTAATGTTACTGCATATCTGAGAAAACTTGAGGAGTGTCATTTTCGATACTTCTTATAGTCCATCCGCACCCTCCATCGAGTGACAATATTGCCCCAAAAGAATTGGGCCAATGTGCTCCCAGCTACTCCCCTTTGTGTTACCATAGTGGAGGTGTCTTTCTTTCGTGTTCCCTTGTAGTCCATGCATGCCCTCCACCTTGCTACTGTTCCTGAAGGCACAAATATATTAATAGGAAAAAATATATCAGTTCCCAATCATTCAATTACCTCATTCTTGTCGACTTCTATCATGGTTGGATGTATCCTTTGTTGTCGTGGTAATTGCTGCTCAAGCCAATTGCCATGGCAATCAATTGCCAAAACTCGCTGTAAGTCAAGGCAAAAACCAATTTTCTGAAAAGCTTCACGAGTCCAAACACCGTTTTCTTTTGGCCTCTCAAACATCTCCATCAGTAGAGATTTTGATGGCTTCAAATCTACCAACATCGGTTCCGCAAGACATACCTGCAATAGATGAGGTGAGTTTTTAAAGAATTCAAAAGGTTCAACCATTACTTGCTCATATTCCATTGGCAAAGTATTATCATCTCGTTGATCTTGCATATGGTCGTGCAATTGCCGTGGCAACTGTAGATGAGAGCAATCTACAGATTCCTGCTTCAACATCAACGTTGTAAGCTTCTGGGCATCAGGTTCCTCAGAATTTGCTGTAGTATTGTTGTTCTCAGCTTCACTGAGTGTTGTTACGGCATTTCTCTGTTCAGGCTCCTCAATCATTGCCGAGGCAATTTGTTGCTCAGGCTCATCATGTGTTGGGCAGTCTCTCTCATTGGCATCCTCTTGACTTGGAGGTTCTAGTTATTCCCCACACATCAAGGACCTCTCTTCGCATTGCTCCTTATCCTCTTGCCTTGGGACGTCAGTATCCCCAGGAATGGATTGTTGGTGCATGTTATCCAAGGCATATGTGGATCTCCTCAATTGATCTTCTGAATCCCCCAAGGTTACATCCCACTGAGCTATCCTTGCATCCATTTTCTTTGATAGCTCTCGAATTTCTTCAATTGATCTGTCAAGTTTATCCAAGGAAGCTAGCAACGTTTCCTCCAAGGAATTGGAATGTTCTTGAAAAGGACTACATTTCCATGGCATATCTGTTGCCGTGACACTAGGCTGCTGATAAGGACTACGTTGCCGAGGCATGTCTATTGCTGCAACAAAATTGTTATGGTAAAAAACAATTTGAGCTTTTAGATCATACCATGAAGGATTTTGCTGTTGGTTCCATCTATGGTTCTCCATGTAGTCATATGCACCGAAAATGTGAGGGCAATTTTCAAACACATGATGTTCTCCACAACAAGTGCACGAGTTTTCCACGGTATATGCTTTTCTCGGTTGGTATAGGTAATCATCGAAGGGTGCAAGAAACTCTTGATTGGATTGATTCATATCTTCCAACATCAACTCTCGAATAGATCAGCTTTTATTTCCCGACATGTTGATTTCCCTTAACTTGTAGCGCACCTGATTTTTTTTAATAAAACAAACAAAAAGAAAAGTTAGTAAAACTAAGAGAAAAAATGCAATAACAAAAACAACTAACACCAATTGCCAATCCCCGGCAATGACGCCAAAAACTTGTTGCGTGTATTGAGTGATACGCAAACGGTGCAAGTATACACGTCGCAAGTAATAAAGTGATATGATTATCGAGTATCGTCTCCACAGGGATTGGTTTGGCCCACTTTGCTTAAGTTACTGCGTTGGAAAAGAAAAACACAAGTAGGTGATTGTAGGAATTATAACTAATAAGCAAACTAAGAGCAATAAACCAAAAGAATAGATGAAATCAAAAGAGAGGGAGTATGTCAGGTTATCGTGAGTTGAGAAGTGATAGCCGATTGGATCGTCTTGGTAAAAGAGTGCAAGGTAACTCAGTTGCCATGGCAACTTGCGCAGTTGGGTTGCCTTGGCAACTAATCGACGGTTGCCTGGGCAACTGGCTGGGCAACTGGCTGGGCAACTGTTTGGGCATTTTGGCAGCAACTTCAAGGTTCGACAGAGCGTTCTTCAATGGTTTCTTCTTATCCCTATGTTGAAACTCTAGCTAGTTGTGCATGCCTTGTCAATACATCCTTGTGTGAATCAAGGGTGAACAACAACCAATCTTGCGCTCCTCTTAGCAGTTGAAATACTTAACTTATTCCTAAGCTGGATTAATCTTCACCGTCGATAGATTGAATAAAGACCATACTAATTCGTTTCTTGAATCTAACTCTCCCGATATTAGATAAATAGATAGAATTACGAGATCCTCTCCCAATTCACTCGCAAACAAGAATAAAAACCAAGAATGAGTAAACCTTGAATTGAAAGTGCAAACTCTTATTACCTAAACAAAATCCAATTGTTTCTCACAACAACAAAACACAATAACCTCAACCAATCAAGTTAGTTCATGGTTGGGTTCAAAAGATATACAAAGAATAATTCCCAAACCATGAATCTAATGGAAGCAAAGAAGAAGAAGAAGAAATCGATCAGCCCCTTGAACTCTCTCCCAATCGAACTCTCCCCTCTTGAACTCTCTTGTCAAAATCTCTCCCTTCTTGCCCTCTCTTGTCGAAATCTCTCCCTTCTTGCTTTCCTTGAGTTTGACGGCTTGGTCTTATTTAAATAGGAGATGGCTAGGTCAAAATCCTTCTTGAGGAGGAAGTTAAGTTGGAATTAAATTCTTTAAAAGAATATAATTCTTTATTATATTTAAATTCCTTCTAGATCTTCTCTTATCTTTTTGGGATTTAATTTCTCTTTGACCTTTTCATGGAAATCAAACTCCTTTGGGATTTAACTTTGCTCCACGTTATCTTGGGCTTATATAGTCATCAATTTCGACTACCATATCATCTTATCCCTTATCAAAAATTGCCCTAGCAACTAGCTCAGCATCTCCTTCATGCATTGCCCTGGCAACTACGTCGGCATCTCCTTCATGCACTACCCTGGCAACTGGTTCTAGCCTTTTTTAAGCAAGTGATTCTGCACACACACAAAAGCACACCAAAGCAGCATATGTTTCCACAAAAATCACCAAGTTATGTAATCAAGCTCAACGGTGGAAAGAAACATAAATTAATGCATGAATGACTAATTATGCAACTAATATGAGCCTAAGTCTAACAATAATATGAGTAAAAAGGGTAATAAAAATAGTACTTTTGAACACTTATCAAGTAGCTTAAGGGTTTTTTTCTTTTCCTGCCTTGGCATATTGTTTTCCTTTTTATCACATTAGTTTACTCCCTTTTTAAGCTTTAGAAATTGTATCCTTGGGGCTTCAGCTCATCACACTAACTCTTCAGTACCTAAAAATAGAGTGGAGCAAACAACCTATCCCCAGGCCCTACGAGCAGTGTCATCTCGTGAAGAATTTTATTCACTCTATGCTAGAACTATAATTTCTACTAGGGAAAGTTAAATGGAGCAAACACAACTCACCTAGTGTACTAAGATAGCAAGATGCATAGAAGAGCGTCCTCTACAATTTTATTTAAATTATCAATTTATTTTCTTGATTTTTCAGGGACTTTTTAAGCCTTTATTTTTGCTTCATTGAGCATTAAGCTTATTTACTTTGATTCATGCTTTGACATCAGAAAGTCAATCTAGAGCTTCCCTAAAGTTTCTTAAGTTTTTAGAGTGTATGCAACATGTGTTTTATTAAAGGCTACAGCAGATTCATCATTAAGTTCAAAGCCTAAAGCTCTTAACACATTACAAAGCATCAACATAGATTCATCATAACAAGTCATAATCAACGCAACAACAGTTTCAAAATCAAAGGAATCTTAGCAAGGGGAACCTATTGGACATATTAGGCTACATACAAGTTCTAAAAAAATTAAATTAAATTTTTACATAAATTTAACCTAATAAATATATGGGTATGTACTCCCCCAAAATTGAGAAGAGCATTGTCCCCAATGCAAAAGAAAAGAAAGATAAAGCAAAACAAATCAAGGAAAAACAAAATATGAATATGCAAAATATAAAAAACTAAACTAAACTAAAAAGAAAATAAAAACTAACCCAATGAGTTACTGGGTTGTGGTTCTCGGATTATGATACCCTTGCCTTTGTCCTGAGCGGATGCTTATTTCTTGGTAGGGTAGGAGGATGCGCCAGCATCAGTATCTGGCCGCTGTCTCCTTCTTATGTTGGTGGTGACAGGTGCAGGTGCCAAAAACTTGTTGCGCGTAATAAGTGCTACGCAAATGTGCAAGTATACACGTCTCAAGTTATAGTATAAAAGATATCGTCTCCACAGGGATTGGTGCCACTTCAAGAATCTAGTCTCTTGCACTGTAAAAAGTAAAAACACAAATAAAGGATTATAGGAGTTTAACTAATAACTAATCTAGAAAGCAATAAAGTAAATGAAAAGATGAGATCGAATGAGAGAGAGATAGGCCAGGTTATCATGAGTTGAGGTGTGATAGCCGATTGGATTGTCTTGGTAAAAGAGTGCACGGGCAACTCAGTTGCCGTGGCAACTTGCACAACGTGGTTGCCTTGGCAACTAATCGATGGTTGCCTTGGAAACTAATCGATGGTTGCCTGGGCAACTAGTTGGGAAACTACTTGGGCATCTGGGCAGAAACCTTCAAGGTTCGGCAAAGCGTTCTTCAATGGTTTCTTCTTATCCCTAAGTCGAAACTCTAGCTACTTGTGCATGCCTTGATAATAATCCCTGCGTGAATTAAGGGTGAACAACAACCAATCTTGCGCTCCTCTTAGCCGTTGAAATCCTTAACTTATTCCTAAGCCGGATTAATCTTCACCATCAATAGATTGAATAAAGATCAGATTCATTCGTTTCTTGAATCTAACTCTCCCGATATTAGATAAATAGATGAAATCACGAGATCCTCTCCCAATTCACTCGCAAACAAGAATAAGAACCAAGAATGAATAAACCTTGAAATAGAAAAGTGCAAACTCTTATTACCTAAACAAAAACCAATAGTTTCTCACAACCACAAAACACAATAACCATAGCAAAGTAGATTTAGTTCATGGCTAGGTTCCAAAGAAACACAAGATAAACAATCCCTAGCATGAACCCAATCGAACAAGAAAGAAAAAGATGAAGAAGGAGGCTTGTCGAAATCCTCCTTGCCCTAGATGCTTGTCGAAAATTCTCTCCTCTTGCCCTCCTTGGACTTGTCGAAATTCCCCTCTCTTCCTCTCTCTAGATTGTCGAAATATCCTTCATATTTATAGGGCTAGGCCAAAGTCATTCTTTGAGGAGAAGTTTAAGTTGGAATTAAATTATCTTTAGAGAATATAATTCTTGATTATAATTGTATTCCTACTAGAACTTCTCCTATTTTCTTGGAATTTAATTCTTCTTTAATCTCTGCATGGCAATCAAATTCCTTTGGGTTTGGGCTTTGCTCCACGTCATCTTGGGCTTGTTTAGTCATCAATTTCGACTACCATATCACCTTTACTCTTGTCGACAATTGCCATGGCAACTGGCTCAGCGTCTCCTTCATGCATTGCCCTGGCAACTAGCTCGGCAAATCCTTCATGTATTGCCCTGGCAACTAGCTCTAGTCTTGCTTTGGCAAGTGATCCTGCACATACACACAAAACACACCAAAGCAGCATCTTTTCCCACAAAACTACCAAGTTATGTAATCAAGCTCAACGATGGAAGGAAACATGGATTAATGCATGAATGGCTAATTAAACAACTAATATGAGCCTAAGTCTAACAATAATATGAGTATAAAGGGTAAGAAAAATAGTACTTTTGAACACTTATCACACCCCCAAACTCGAACTATTGCTTGTCCTCAAGCAATGCAAACTCATAATTACCTGCCAAGACTTCAATTTTCACAAACTTAGCTTTGAACTTGATTTCAATTCTCTGAACCGGGGCACAAAGTATGATTGGGTTTTTATTTTTCGGAAAACTTAGAAATTACTCAGAATCAAACTATAATGCTTGTGAGTGTGTGCGGAGTTGTGTGCAAGTTGATTTTTCGGATTCTATGCAAACAATAGGTTTTCAAATTACTTCATTGGGTTCTTTTTAACATGTTTTAACTAGAGCCAGTTTTGGGCACCTCTAGTGTTTTGTTTTTAGTTTTATTAAGTTAATTTATTCGACTAGAGCCGGTTTCGGGCACCTCTAGCGATCAATTTTTTTAACACATACTAGAGCCAGTTTCGGGCACCTCTAGTGAAAAATTTTTTTTTAGCACATGCTGGAGCCAATTTCGGGCACCTCTAGCATTCATCCAATTTTTATTCTAATCCCCCAATTTGTAAATTATCAACCTAAGTTCACTAGAATTCCTTAAATCAATCAAACCACAACATTGTTTCATCAAAATTAGTATCATAGTAAAATTCTAAGTTTTTCCATAGTTATCCTAGAATAAAAATTCTATCAATTAAGTGCATTGGCAAAGTCATCATCGGATATTCATCAAATCTAAGCAATTCTTGTTCCAACTAAAGGCATGGAAAGCAATTTATGTATCCTAAATGTAATACTTAAGATGAATGTAACTAAACATGGTAACTACTAATAACAACCCCCCAAACTTGAGTGAGGCATTGTCCTCAATGCATGCATAAAAATAACGAAAAATAAAAATAAAATTGCATACGAGGACTTACTCTGAGAGTTCATCATCGTAGATGATTAGTTTCCTTTTGGTCGGTGTCCTGATTCTCTTGCTTGAACACGATGGTTGTTTTCTTGTTGCCGAGATGTCTTTAGCTTTGGTTGCCGTGGCATCTTCAAGGTTGGTTACCGTGGCATCAGCTTGTGCAGGCACGATGTAGGTTGTCGCGGCATCTTTTTCATTGGTTGCCGGGGCAAGGATCTCGGTAGTAAATTTCCTTAGCATAGTAGTTGTGAGTCTTGTTATGAAAAAGAAAATAAAGAAAACCTGAAAACTAAAGATAATGAAGAAAAATAAAATATCTCCTAAAAATAAAAATGAAAATAAAAAGAAAAAGAAAAAGAAAAAGAAAATATTGAAAGGAGAGCATGCTCATGCATCTCCTAAGTTGACCACTTCTTTGTTACGTTCCACATGGGCACCATTGTAGTGCTTCAATCTTTGTCCATTAACTTTGAATTCATGGTTGTCAGAGATGGACTTGATTATCACAGCACCATGGGAGAATGGTTTGACGACTTCGAATGGTCCCGACCATCTTGATTTCAGCTTTCCCGGCAAAAGTTTTAGCCGAGAATTGAATAGGAGAACTAGTTGCCCTGGCGTGAATTGCCGTGGCAATAGTTTCTTGTCGTGCCATCGCTTTGTTTTCTCCTTGTAGATTCGCGCATTGTTATAGGCGAGTGCACGGAATTCTTCTATCTCATTGAGGTCCATCAAACGCTTTTGTCCGACACTTTCCCAATCCATATTCACGGTCTTGATTGCCCAGTACGCCTTGTGCTCGATTTCCACCGGTAGATGGCATGTCTTGCCATAGACAAGTCGGAAGGGGGACATACCTAAGGGTGTTTTGAATGCAGTGCGATATGCCCAAAGTGTGTCATCTAGTCTTAATGACCAATCATTCCTTGAGGGATTTACGACTTTCTCGAGTATTCCCTTCAACTCTCGCTTAGAAATTTCTGCTTGCCCGTTGGTTTGTGGGTGATATGCCGTGGCGATCTTGTGTAATATGCCGAAGCGTTGCAACATCTTGGCAATTAGTCTGTTGTCAAAATGCTTGCCTTCGTCACTGATAATTGCTCTTGGCATCCCAAACCGTGTAAATATGTTTTTCTGCAAGAATCGTTGCACGGTCTTGGAATCGTTGTTGGGAACTGCAGTTGCCTCCACCCATTTAGACACATAGTCGACGACAAGTAAGATGTAGAGGTTTCCGAATGAAGATGGGAAAGGTCCCATAAAATCGATCCCCCACACATCGAATAATTCCATCTCGATGATGTTCTGGAGCGGCATCTCATATCGTCTAGAGATATTGCCCGTCCTCTGGCAACGATCACATTGCTTGTAAAAGTCTTGGGCATCTTTGTACAATGTTGGCCAATACAAATCGGATTGCAAAACTTTGGCCGCGGTACGAGTTCCTCCAAAATGTCCTCCATAGGGTGAAGAATGGCATTGCCGGAGTACATTCTGTTGCTCTTCTTCAGGGACACATCGACTTATAACCTGATCTGCACATTGTTTAAACAAAAGAGGCTCGTCCCAAAAGTAATGCTTAGCATCATGGCGGAACCGCTTCTTCCCTTGGTGAGTAATGCCATAAGGTAAAATACCACAAACAAGGAAATTAACTAAATCCGCGTACCAGGGTATTGCCGAGGCATGTGTTGCCGTGGCGACTGCTCCCAAAATTGCCGAGGCATGCGCGTCAAAGGCTGCTACGGCGTCGAGAGTTGCCGAGGCGTGTGCATCCATGGTTGCCGAGGCGTCGAGGGTTGCCGAGGTAACTAAAATTTGTTCATCCGGGAATGCATCGCATATCTCTAGATCTGCGTCCTCCTCCCTATTGCGTTCCAAACGTGATAAGTGATCGGCCACTTGATTTTCTGTTACTTTCTTGTCCTTAATTTCAATATCAAATTCTTGTAAAAGTAATATCCAACGAATCAAACGAGGTTTAGCATCCTTTTTAGCAAATAAGTATTTGATTGCCGAATGGTCCGTATGAACAATTACCTTTGTACCAATCAAATAGGATCGGAACTTGTTAAATGCGAAAACTAAAGCTAGTAACTCTTTCTCCGTTGTTGTGTAATTCACTTGAGCACTATTAAGAGTTTTACTAGCGTAGTATATCACATGGAAGGTCTTACCTGTGCGTTGGCCTAGGACTGCTCCTACCGCGAAATCACTTGCATCACACATGAGCTCAAAAGGTAGCGTCCAATCTGGTGGAACGACAATGGGTGCCGAGGCAAGCTTTTTCTTTAGGGTTTCGAATGCTTGGGTGCAAGAATCATCAAAATAGAAGACTTTATCCTGTTCAAGCAGATTACACAAGGGTTTAGTGATTTTAGAAAAATTATGAATGAACCTCCTGTAAAAACCTGCATGTCCGAGAAAACTTCAAATTCCTTTAACCGAACTTGGTGGGGGTAATCTCTCGATCACGTCCACCTTGGCTTTGTCTACTTCAATTCCCTTGGATGAAATCTTGTGGCTGAGCACTATTCCTTCGTCTACCATAAAATGGCATTTCTCCCAATTGAGGACTAAATCTGTTTCTTCACATCTTGCCAACACCCTCTCTAAATTGCCGAGACAATTGTCGAAGTCATTACCAAAAACAGAAAAATCATCCATGAAGATCTCAAGGAAGTCTTCGACCATGTCTGAAAAGAGCGCCATCATGCATCTTTGGAAGGTTGCCGGGGCGTTACACAATCCGAACGGCATCCTTCGGAAGGCATAAGTACCGTATGGGCATGTGAAGGTTGTCTTTTCTTGATCTTCTGGTGCTATGGCAATTTGATTGTAACCTGAATAACCATCAAGAAAATAATAAAAGGGTTTACCTGCAAGACGGTCAAGCATTTGATCAATAAAGGGTAATGGGAAGTGATCTTTCCTGGTGGCTTTGTTTAGCTTTCGATAATCCATACAAACCCTCCAACCGGTCACAGTCCTGGTTGGAATGAGTTCATTATTTTCATTACTTACCACCGTTATACCTCCATTTTTTGGTACACATTGTACCGGACTTACCCACGTACTATCAGAGATAGGGTATATAATGCCGGCGTCAAGCCACTTGATGATTTCTTTCATTACAACCCCTTTCATGGCATGATTCAGTCTCCTCTGGGCCTCAATTGAAGGTTTGTGATCATCTTCCAACAGAATCTTGAGCATGCACACTGCCGGGCTAATTCCCTTCAAGTCGGCAGTTGTCCACCCTATTGCCTTTTTGTGTAGCTTCAACATCTTGATCAGCTTCTTTTCCTGCTCAGGCTGTAACTTAGAAGAAATAATTATAGGCAATGTATTATCGGTTCCTAAGTATGCATATTTTAGTTGCTCTGGCAATTGTTTCAACTCAAGAATCGGTGGATGTTCAATAGAAGGTTTTTCGAGCTTACCTTCCTTACCTGAGTAATCCAGTGGTTCAAAGTATGTACCTGGTCGATTGACTAGCCAATTTGCCTCTTCTTGCTGTTCCTCATCGACCGGTTCTTCATACTCCTCAGGTTTCTCTTGATCGGCAATGTAGTTGCCGAGGCAACTAAATTCCTCATCGAAGTTAAACTCTGCCATGGCATGAAGAAGTTGGCATTCTTCTGGATCATTGGCATGCCTTAGTGTTTGGAACACATTTAGTTTAACTTGCTGGTCATTCACCCTCATTGTGAGTTCTCCCTTTTCAACATCGATCAAGGTTCTCCCTATTGCTAGGAATGGTCTCCCGAGAATGATGGGTGCATGCTCATCTGCTTCACAATCCAAGACAATAAAGTCAGCGGGAAAAATAAATTTATCAACTTTTACCAGTATGTCCTCGATTTTTCCCTCTGGATACACATAGGATCTGTCAGCTAGCTGTAGCATAACTGTTGTAGGTCTTGCCTTCCCGATTCCTAGTTTCTGGAAAACCGATTTAGGCATCAAGTTTATGCTAGCCCCAAGGTCGCATAATGCTTTCTCGACATAGTGGTTTCCAATGGAACAAGGTATTGTGAAACTTCCGGGATCCTTCAACTTGGGTGGCATACGATTGTTCAACATTGCCATGCATCCCTCTGTTGCGGCAACTGTTTCAAACTCTCCTAGCCTTGTTCTCTTGGACACAATGTCTTTAAGAAACTTGGCATAGTTTGGCATTTGTTCAATTGCTTCCACCAATGGAAAGTTGATGTGGACTTGCTTTAGGATATCAAGAAACTTCTTGAATTGGTATTCTTGCTTTTGTCGCTTCAACCTTTGTGGGAATGGTGGTGGAAGTCGGATATCTTCGATCCTTTCATTGGTTTGGAACCTGATTGACGGCATTGCCGGGACAACTGGAGTTGCCGAGGCGTTATCAACTGGGGTTGCCGAGGCATGCTTATCGCAAGTTGTCGAGGCGTCTTTATCGTCGGTTACCGAGGCATGCTTATTACCGGTTTCCGCGGCAATTCCTGGTTCAGCATCTGAGGCTTTGCCGCTAGGTTCTTCTTGATCTTTTTGTGGAGTTTTGTTTGATGAGCGGGTTTGAACCTCTCTAAGTTGTTGGCCACTTCTAGTGGTGATCGCTTTACATTGCTCGTGGCCAGTTCCTCTTGCGACTTCAGTATCGCTAGGTAAACCTCCTTGCGGTCTAGTATTCAGATTTTGAGCAAACTGTCCGACTTGATTTTCCAATGATTTGATTGCCGCCTCTTGGTTTTGCAATCTCATCTCGGTCCTGTTAATAAAAGCATCAGTTCTTTTTATGAAATTACTATTCTCAGCCATATAAGATTCAGTTTTCATCATAAAAGCATTTAGAGAATTTTCCAAAGAACTAGATGTCGTCGGTTGTTGCTGCGGCAACTGTTGCCGTGTCATATTTTGCTGGAATCCCGATGCTTGTGCATTCTGATTGTTTTGGTTTAGAGCATTGTTGGGATTACTCCATGAAAAATTTGGGTGCTTCTTCCAAGCTGGATTGTATGTATTGGACATCACGTTGTTGCTCCGATTGTAATTCCCCACATAGAAGCTGGATTCGAATTCTGCATACATTCAGAAGAATTATGGTTATCACCACATAACTCACAAAAAGAATCCATTACCTTGACTTCATGTGTGTTGTTTGGTTTTTGCATGTTCTGGACCATCTTGGTTAAAGTGGCCAATTGTGCCGAAATTGAATCTGATGATCCTAGTTCATGTATTGTGGCTTGGCGTCTAACTCCTCCTCTTCTAGTAGATGGGAATTGATAATCATTCTTGGCCAGCCTGTTTAAAATTTGCATTGCTTCCTCCGGCAACTTATCTAGGAGTATGCCGTTTGCCGAGGCATCTAGCATCATCCTTGTTGGTGTATTCACGGCGTTGTAAAACATTGTTACTTGAGTCCACACCGGGAATCCGTGTAGGGGGCATTTGTGTAGAAGTTCTCTATATCGCTCCCAAGCCTCGTACATGGATTCATCATCTGCCTACCGAAAAGAAGTAATGTCGTTACGAAGCTTATCAGTCAATTTTGTAGGATTAAATCTAGCAAGGAAATCACGACAAAGATCAGTCCAAGATGCTATTGATCCGGCAGGAATGCTATTCAACCATGCTTTCACCCTATCCCTCAGTGAATAGGGGAATAATCTTAATCGTAAGACATCGGGGGTGACTCCGTGTATTTTGAACGAGTTGTAAATCTCGAGGAAAGATTTCAGATGTTGTCGTGCATCTTCAGTTGCTGAGCCGCGAAATTGACCAATTGTGTTGATCATATTAAACATTACCGGTTTCAACTCAAAGTGGTCGGCTTCAATTTCAGGTGCGACAACTCCTGGGTTAAGTCCATCAAGATCTTCTTCAAGATAGTCTCGAATAGTTCTGTTTCGTGCAAGAATCACTCCTCCTCATGCTCGAACATCTTGATTCATATCGCCGTCTTGATTAGCCATTGCTACTCTTATCCTTCGTCTAAGTCTTTATAAGGTTCATTCGATTTCTGGATCAAAAGGATATTCTGGTGAAGTAGGTCTCGCCCTGGTCATATACCAATGCAAAACCAAAGTTTGTTAGCCCTTTGAATTTTTAAACAAGAAAAAAAAAGTGCAAGAAAATAAAAACAAAGTCGCTATTGCCAATCCCCGGCAACGGCGCCAAAAACTTGTTGCACATAATAAGTGCTACACAAATGTGCAAGTATACACGTCGCAAGTTATAGTATAAAAGATATCGTCTCCACAGGGATTGGTGCCACTTCATGAATCTAGTCTCTTGCACTGTAAAAAGTAAAAACACAAATAAAGGATTATAGGAGTTTAACTAATAACTAATCTAGAAAGCAATAAAGTAAATGAAAAGATGAGATCGAATGAGAGAGAGATAGGCCAGGTTATCGTGAGTTGAGGTGTGATAGCCGATTGGATTGTCTTGGTAAAAGAGTGCACGGGCAACTCAGTTGTCGTGGCAACTTGCACAACGGAGTTGCCTTGGCAACTAATCGATGGTTGCCTGGGCAACTACTTGGGCGTCTGGGCAGCAACCTTCAAGTTCGGCAAAGCGTTCTTCAATGGTTTCTTCTTATCCCTAAGTCGAAACTCTAGCTACTTGTGCATGCCTTGATAATACATCCCTGCGTGAATCAAGGGTGAACAACAACCAATCTTGCGCTCCTCTTAGCCGTTGAAATCCTTAACTTATTCCTAAGCCAGATTAATCTTCACCATCAATAGATTGAATAAAGATCATATTCATTCATTTCTTGAATCTAACTCTCCCGATATTAGATAAATAGATGAAATCACGAGATCCTCTCCCAATTCATTCGCAAACAAGAATAAGAACCAAGAATGAATAAACCTTGAAATAGAAAAGTGCAAACTCTTATTACCTAAACAAAAACCAATAGTTTCTCACAACCACAAAAAACAATAATCATAGCCAAGTAGATTTAGTTCATGGCTAAGTTCCAAAGAAACACAAGATAAACAATCCCTAGCATGAACCCAATTGAACAAGAAAGAAAAGGATGAAGAAGGAGGCTTGTCGAAATCCTCCTTGCCTTAGATGCTTGTCGAAAATTCTCTCCTCTTGCCCTCCTTGGACTTGTTGAAATTCCCCTCTCTTCCTCTCTCTAGATTGTCCAAATCTCATTCATATTTATAGGGCTAGGCCAAAGTCCTTCTTTGAGGAGGAGTTTAAGTTGGAATTAAATTATCTTTAGAGAATATAATTCTTGATTATAATTGTATTCCTACTAGAACTTCTCCTATATTCTTGGAATTTAATTCTTCTTTAATCTCTGCATGGAAATCAAATTCCTTTGGGTTTGGGCTTTGCTCCACGTCATCTTGGGCTTGTTTAGTCATCAATTTTGACTACCATATCACCTTTACTCTTGTCGACAATTGCTATGGCAACTGGCTCGGCGTCTCTTTCATGCATTGCCCTGGCAACTAGCTCAACATATCCTTCATGTATTGCCCTGGCAACTAGCTCTAGTCTTGCTTTGGCAAGTGATCCTGCACATACACATAAAACACACCAAAGCAGCATATTTTCCCACAAAAACTACCAAGTTATGTAATCAAGCTCAACGATGGAAGGAAACATGGATTAATGCATGAATGGCTAATTATACAACTAATATGAGCCTAAGTCTAACAATAATATGAGTATAAAGGGTAAGAAAAATAGTACTTTTGAACACTTATCAGTAGGGTAGGAGGATGTGCCAGCATCAGTATCTGGCCGCTGTCTCCTTCTTATGTTGGTGGTGATAGGTGCAGGTGCCTATAAAAGCTGTTGGGGAAATGATAAAAAATCGATCGGCTCGTCGAGTAATAGCCTCTGAAATAGAGTTTGAAGCCTTGCTTCTCTTTGTTGTGCAATTAAGAACTGCGAATAGAGAGATGTGCGGAGAGTGTGTCATCATATCGTGGATAGATAGAGAGGTGGTAGCGGGAATAGCTTATGGTGCAATGTGGGTATATCCTTTCAATTCCTCTACTTGTGATGGAAGTAGACATTGGATGACTTCTACAATCGTGTCCTCTTCCCAAGTTGGGACTCCTACCTGGAGCACAGAGTATTGAACAAGTTTGGAAAGGGTAGCCCATTGGATTAACTAATTATTGCGGCCCCTTCTATTATGGCAGCTTGAATCAGTTGTGCTAGAAATAAATTGGCCCTTGAATAAGGGAGTCCAACAGTATCAACGTTGGAGGGATAAATTTTTCTGATTATGAGTGGGCAAGATAAGGTTATTGATTATGTGGGCCCAAAATCTTGAGTTAGGCTTCAATTGCCGCCATTGTACCCTTCTATTGTGGCCTTCACTAGTCTACTTTGTTCCAATGACACAAAGATCCTGGAGAATTGTAGTGTAGTCTGTAGTGTGGAGTTCTGTATGATGATCAAAAAATTAATAGTATTGCTTTATGGTTTTATAAGAGAAATTCACACACTTTCCACGAACTAACACCTATTTTTCTCTTTCGTGCCCCACATGGGTATAAAATTCTTAAACCCAAAAGACGTATGTACCTGGTTGTTGAATGAATGTGTCCCGCTTCTTTTTCTGAATCACATAGAACACATGAAGATCAAATCGGTGCTTGTATTTGGCAGTGAATTTTAGATCTTTCTCTTTAAGGATCCCCTGTTTATAGACTAACTTATACTTTAGTTGCAAGGGTTCTGAGAAAAGACGAGTGGTATCATCAGAGGACATAGTTGAGGGTTCTCAGAGGGTGGTTGGGTTATCAAAGTAAGCATTATTTGTGATAGAGTTAGAAGTTGAGGAACTTGTTGCCATTGAACGTAGCAGAAGGCTCTTGAATTCTTGAATACAGAGAGATAGCACTTCTTTTATCGCCGTGAGTGAGAGTGATTATTGGAAGTCAAAGAGCTAGTCTATTTTGTAGACAGTAAGAGGATATTCGACACTACAAAATAAATGTGCGATTAGGATGTCGCATGAGGAACACGCCAAAGATGCGCTTTGAAAGTGTAACAGTCAGAATAAAGAGAGACTTAAGCCTAAATCTTCTTATGTCTTCGTACTAACCGCAAACATATTCTCATAAAAGTATACCTCTTTTTGTCGATCACTGTTTATCCAAAAGACGAAAAGACCCTTCCTTGTTGCCTTGATATCTGCCAAATTAAAAGAGGGAACCTAAAAATATCAAACTTGCGTAAAGCTAAATGTAGAAAGTAAAAAAAATACAGAAAATCAAAAATGTATAGAGATTGAGTATTCTAATCCTCTAATGGTGGTGCAGTAGCTTTATCGCGAAGGACTGGCGCTCTATTGTACATCAGTAACCATTATAACACCATTCTAGTACGGCTAAGAGGTCGGTCTAAAATTGATACCATGCTTATAAGTTGGGCTGAGAAAAGTTTTTCGGCATCATTCAGAACTCTGATGTAATCTTGTCTTCGCAAATTTCTTAATTTAAGGATAGCATCAGGCCAATTTGGGATAAAAGTGAGAATACCAGCTGCACACCATTTGATAACCTCATTTATCATCATAGTCTTCATGGTTGGATTTAGTTTTGGTTCGATCGAGTTGCTGAATTCATCAGTAAGCAATGCATTGTATCTGTGCAATTGTGAGCTTGCACTTTTTGAATTAATCAAATGCCAACCTATAGAGTTCTCTTCTTCTTCTTCTTCTTCTTCACCTGTATACATGTCCTCATCAAATTCAGCTTGTTGCTCAGCAGTGAGTATGCTACTACAACACATCTCGGGCAAACTCTCTTTTACTAAGGCATCTTCAGTGTCTACAAGCTGGCATTCTTCATTGTCATCCGTGTACTTGAGTATGCTGAAGACGTTGAATGTGATCTTTTAGTTATTCATCTTCATGGTGAATTCACCTTTCTCACAATCGATCACTATATGCCAAATGGCCAGGAATGGTCTCCCTAGAATGATGGGAGCATTCTCATCAGCTTCGCAATCAAGGATGATAAAATCCTCTGGAAAGACAAATTTATCTACCCTAAGTAACACATCTTCAATTTTCCCCTAGGGTCAGATTTGAGATCGATCGTCTAATTGAAGAATCACCGATGCTGTACTTACTTATCCCATCTCTAATATTTTAAACATAGATTTTGGCATCAAATTTTCACTTGCACCAAGATCACATAATGCACAGCCAGAGTAGTTGTGGCCTATGGAACATAGAATGGTGTCAGGGTCCTTCATCTTAGGTGGCAAATCACTCAACACAGTCACACACTCACCCATAGTAGTGACAGTTTCAACATCACCTACCTTTCTCTTATTTGTCATGATCTCCTCTAGAAACTTTGAATAGATAGGCATCTGATCAATGACCTCCAAAAGTAGGACATTGATATGCAACTGTTTGAGCATCTCCAGGATTTTTTTGTATTGTACATCTTGTTTTCGAGCTTTCAATCATTGTGGAAATGGAGGTGATGGTTTACTAGATCTAGGAGCATCCTTTTCATTATCTTCTTTGCCTTCAATAGCAAGGTTACTCACTGTATTAGACAAATGAGCTGGTTTCTTTAGTGCAGGAGCATCGGTGGATGGTTAGCTTGGAGTTGAATCTACTGGAGAGTCTATCCCAAACTTGGCTTCTATCCTCAGTTGTGTGCCACTACATAGAGTGATGACATTGCCTTGCTCTGCATTAAAGGTCTCAGTGAATTTATTATCACTAAGTAATCTTCTGGGTGGTCTCATCTTTAATATCTAGGCAATCTGCCCAACTTGAGTTTCCAAAGACCGTATAGAGGCAGTGTTGTTTTGCATGATTGATTGCTGGTTTTGTAACATAGCAGCTTACATTGTGAGTATGCCACTATGATTATTTATGTGGGCTTCTTGATCCTACATAATGACACAGACAATTTCCATAAAACTTTGATAATAATTATTAAAAGAATTAAAGTTGGAGTTAGAAGTTCCTTGGTTCTGTCTCTGAGTCTTTTGTTGGAATCTAAGAGGTCCATTAGTGGCATTCTATTGTGCTCGTAAATTACATTTGTTGCCTCCCCAACCAAAGTTTGGATGTTACCGCCACCCTGGATTGTAGGTGTTGGAGTAGGGATTATTGTTCGGTTGGTGTTCTTTATGTAGCATCCAGATTGTTGTTGTTGAGGGCACTGACTCGAATGATGTTCCCCATCACAGTGCTCACAAGTGTATTGCACTACCTTAGCCTCTCGGACATTAGATGGCCCTTGTATGTTCTTGAGCAAGTTGGTGATGGTAGAGAGCTGAGCTGCTACAGTTTGAGAGTCATCTAATTAGAGTGCTCTAGTGGCTTTGGGTTCAGGCTTCAATCTCCCTCTTGGGAACTGGTAGTCGGTGTTGGCTATCTAGTCAAGTATCTGGAAAGCCTCGTCAAGTTCTCTATCGAGCAAAGTACCATTAGCTAACGAGTCGACCATTATCCTCGTTGGTGTATTGATGCCATTATAGAACGTCATGACTTGTAGCCAATCATGAAATCCAAGGATCAGCCACTTTTGGAGTAAGTCTTTGTATCTGTCCCATGCTTCATACATAGATTCATCATCATATTGCTGGAAAGAAATGACATCACTTTGATTTTGGTTGTACACATTTGGTGGATCATTTGGTATAGAAACTTGTTGCACAAGTCATCTCATGATGTAATAGATTCTGCAGAACAAGTCTTCAACCATGCTCTGGCTCGATCTCGCAGAGAGAAGGGGAATAGTTTGAGTCGTAAGGCATCAGTAGGAATCTTTGGTTGGTGAAAGCAATCACAGACTTCCAAGAATGCTTGAATATGCTCCCGAGTATCCTCTTTTGATGATCCTCTAAATTGACCAATGGAATTGAGCATGTTGAACATTACGAGCTTTAGCTAAAAATGGGTTGTCCCTAGGTCAGGCACAACAATCGGTAGATTGAGATTGTTGATAACGAACTCAATAATCTCTCTAATGTTCCTTCTAGGTCTGGCAAGTGGTGGATCCTCCTATCGTCTTTGGCCATTGGCTCCGCTCTAACAAATCCCTGCCCATTGACTAGGGGTATACCTAGATTACGCACGTTCTCAGGGTCATTCTCGTTATCATTCACCATATTCTTTTTCTCTCAGTGTAGATTCCTAAAAGTTCTTTTGATCTTTGGGATTAATGGAAGAATAGGTTGTGCGTTGGACCTTCTGGTTATGCACTAGAACGTACATGAGAATGAAAAACAAAAACAAAAATTAAGTGCAAATAAAATAAAGTCCTAAGCATAATTACAACTTAATTATTAATTGTCAATCCTGGACAACGACACCAAAAACTTGATGCTTGTCTAATAGTGATGCACTTTAAAGAAAGTATACTCGTCGTATCAAGTAATAAAGTGATGAGTAGAGTGTCGAACCCACAGGGATTGGAATAATAACTACAAACTTAATATGCTTAAGTATTTGTTTGCATGTGATGGTGTTCAAGGTTTTAATTAAAACGAAAACAATTAAACTAAAGATAGCTATGATTAAGACTAACAGCTATGGAAAATAACAGATAATTATGGAAGTTGGGATTATTGCTAAGGATATATGCTTAATTGCCTATTACAATGCTATAGTGACTGGCAATACATGTATGCGTAATCCATTAAGTTCTTTATCTACTTGACAGGATTTTCTAATGAACTTCTGACTCTCTAGATACCTAGAACTTAATAGCATTGAAGTTAAGGTAATACATGTCTGCGTGAACCCTAACAACCCTATTATTTGTTCAAGAACTCGCTTTTAGTCCGTGAAACCCTAAACTTATATCTTAGCCAGATTAGAACTAAGTTAACAGCTTAGCCCCATTGTTCACGTTTGTATAACCTAACTCTCCCGATATTAAGCCACAGATCAATAGTTAAATGGTCTCTCTCGATAACTCTTACAATAACTACGCAAGAATTACGGTGAACAAAATAGATAAAGGAAGAAACAACTATAGCATTATAAAAAGACAATCAAAACATAAAACCTTGGGACGCAATAAACCCAAATAAAGTATTTAGCCCATGTTTAAGCGTAAAACATCCATAACAAAATTATTAAAGTACGACAGTTTATCAAGCAAGAAAAAGAAATGAGTCGAGCATCCTTAACAAACTCTCTACAAGCCATCCAATCGTGCTACAGGTCTCCCGCTCTTGGTGGTTCTCCACAAGCTTTAGACTAGTACTAATGTCTGTAATCACGCCTCTCTTTGAAGTAGCGTCCAAGTCTCTCTTATATAGGCGGTGAAACTAGGGTTTTGGTACCCTAAAGTGCATGTGGCTTCATTAAAGAAAGTTATTGGTTTCCTGCTTCATTTAATGTTGCGTATATAGGAGAAAGTCCACGTGGGAAAAAGTAGATTCATCTCTAACTCTTTATGCCTCATTAGCTCCAGCCATAAGATCTGTTCCTCTTCCACTTTAGCAATCTTCCAACATCCACCAACCTCCTACACATACACCACAAAATACAACATTTCCAGTGAAAAGCACCAATATTTATTTCATTTAAAGCACAGGCAGTGTAACTCCCTATCTGCATGCAAGTATGTACAAACTAACCTAAATGCAAACTATATGAGCTTAAAAACATGCAAAAGACAAGGAATAAGGGCATATAAAATAGATCAATTATGCACTCATCAAAAAGGTCTAGGGCTCAAGTTTAAAAGTCTTTTTTTAGAAAATGATTATATATAATAATTTATTTTGGGGTTCTTTTTTGGGTGGCCTATGCGGTTGCACATGTTGCATATGCCCAGAACTACCACCGTAAACGAAGAAGACTTCTTAACTAAATAAAATAACACAAAAAACTCAAATATGCAATAAACAAAAAATTAAAGATATGAAAAGGAGAAAGAAGCTAAGATTGAGGAGAACACAACAAGAGTCATGACAAAGATAGGTGATGGTCACTTGGCCAAAAACTGATGACATCAACCTTTTAGACAAACTAAAAAACTAGAAAGAGAGAAAATAAACTCTGAAGGTTCCAAGAACGTGCCAAACCTACTAACCTGCGAACGGAAATGTTAGGATCTATGTTTTGATATAATAATTGAAAATTAGTTTTGGACTAAATTGAAAAGATTTCAAAAATGGTTTTATGTCCAAACAACTTGAAAATAGGTTTGAGAGGTTTTGGAAATGTTTTAAATGCTTTAAAGTAGCTAAACTAATGTTTTCAACACAGGCGTACCGATACGGTATACCCCGTATCGATACGGTCCAAGGGTTTCAGCTATAGTATTTTTCCAGTAACCAAAACCTGTACCGATACGTTCCTAGTCATACCGATATAGAGTGTGGATCGTTTTGATATGCCTACCCGCGTACCGATCTAGTTTTCAACCTCCCCAACGGCTATTTAAATTGCAGGGCGTACCGAAACAGACCAACCCGTACCGATACGGTTAGCAAACGGCTAGTAGCTGTACCGATATAGGTACATGTGTAACGATACGGACAACACCAAAACTATATTTCTTGCAAAAAATTTAGTCTCCAACGGATTTAATTCAATCCCAATGGTCTCCAATGGCTAGAAACTCAATTGTGAGTATTTAAGGACCCTTAAAGTTTCAGCAACAACAATGATCCTAAAGTCAACAACATTATGATGAAAATTTGTCTTAGTGTTTAAATTTTCCATTCTTGTATTGACAACACTTGTGAGCTCTAAATGTTTATATTTGCTAAAGTGTTTTAGGATTTGGGTAAGTGCTTAAAGAGTGAAAACACATACCTTGTAGTGTTGAATTATTGTTTGCTTCATTTCTTTTGTTTGAGAGGATTCCCAAAGCTTAGGTTGTAAGCTTTGGATGCTAGACTTGGTAATTGAGTCTAGGTTGTAAAGGTTGTCTCCTAAACCTTGTTAAAATGGGAAGAAATCTTTTGTGGATTTGGGAAATCCTTAGTGGGAAGCTAAGGTAGTGGATATAGAGCTTGTTAGAAGCTTGAACCACTATAAATCATTGTGTCTATTTTCTTATCTTTTACTTCCCACCATTAACACCAAAATCAACTTCTCCACCACTTGGCAAGCATTCCGGTTGAAGGAATTCGAGCCCAACAATTCGTATCAGAGCCTCGTCTCTAACGATGGACTAACATCCGGGAGTAAAGATCATTTGCTCAAAGTCCACCGTTCAAGAAAATGGCAAGATTTAAAGAAGGCCACTCCATCTCGTGAAGCAACATCATGAAGTATTTCATCAAATCTCTCGATTTTGAGTTTTGGGATATCATTCAAGATGGATACTTGGAAGCTCCTAAGAAGAAGAAGAAGCAAAGGAGTACAAATGACACGAAGGCGAAGCTAAACGCAAAGGCGATGCACACTCTTCTTTGTGGCCTCAATGAAGACGTTTCCAAGAAAGTCTCCACATGCAAAAGTGCAAAAGAAATTTGGGAGAAGCTTAAGAAGCTCTATGGAAACAAAAAGGGATAAAAGAAAGACGATGATCAATCATGTGCAAACCTTCTCTCCAATCCAAAGGTGGATGGTGTTTTGGCTCTCGATGAGCCCGAGGTATCTTCTAAATCAAGTGCATTAAATTCATATATATTTGACGAGTTACAAGATGCTTTCGATGAATTATTTTTGGAATTTGAGACCATGAATTCCAAATTTAAGAATTGATTTCTAAACTTGAATTTGAAAATAATTTTCTTTTGAAAACAAAATTGGATTTTGAAAACCAAAATGAAATTTTGAAAACTGATTTAGAGTTTTCAAAAACAAGTAATGGAGTTTTAGAAAAAGAAAATCTTGATTTGAAAGTTAATCTTGAAAGCTTAACAAAAGAAAAAAATATATTTTTAATAATTCATCTTGTCACATAATGGCAAAATGCTCACATTGCCATTATCATGGTCATTCTTTGCATACTTGTCCTATAAAGAAAAGAAAAACTTATAGGATTAGACAAGTATGGGTTCCTAAGGGAACTAAAGACATTGTGAGTAATGTAAATGGATCCAAAGCAATTTGGATACCAAAAATCAAGTAAATGTCTTTTGTAGGTGTGTTTGGAGCAATGACAAGCAAAGATGTGGAAATGCTCTAGTCACACAAATGAAGAAGATAACCTCTATACTAATTCTTTATTTATTTGGTTATGTATTCTTTTATTTTTAAAGTCTTGGATAAAATGAATTTCACAATCTCTTAATTTGATTTTATCTTGAAATTCAATGTCTTTTAAGTGTCAAGCATTTGAGCTAAATTTATTAAAATAGAATGTTTTGTTTAAGGGGAGCTTTTGATTTTAAAAAAAATCTTATCTCCATTTTTATTTTACACCAACAATTGGTATGTTTATCAATTGGTAATTCAATTTTTCAACATTTGGTGTTTTGAACTTAATGAGATTTCAAACTTTTTTTTGAAATTATTTTTGATATAACAAAAAGGGGGAGATATAGGTTTGAAAAATTCAATTTCAAAAAGAAAAATAGAGAGTCTTAAATTTTTTTCACAAATATTCTTTTTTTTCTAAAATTATTTTCCTAAGGGGGAGAATCTCAAAAATAGTTTTTCAAATGTTTTCTTTATATCAAAAAGGGGGAGATTGTTGAGATATTTATTTTGATATAACAAAGTGAAAAATATTTTTGGACTTGAAAAAATATTGCAAAAACAATTTAAAGTCCATTTAATTTGAAAAATATGTTTGAAAGCTTTTAAAAGTGTTATCGACTCAAACATATATTTTTAAGTAATTTAAAAGTCCCCAACGACTAGTTTTCCAACGGCTAGTTTTTAACGGCTAGTTTTCCAACGACTAGTTTTCTAACGGCTAGTTTTTCATTCCACATTATAAATACAAGCCAAAGACACTTGAAGAAGAACTAGAGAGAACATATCCAAGCATGTTGATCAAGAGAATTTGAGTCTAATTCTTATTTCTTCATTTCTCTTGTGCATATTTGTAATCACTTATTTTATCTGGTTTGTAATTATCATGTTAATATTAGTATAGTAATTAATATTTTACCATTACATGTATACATATTATATGTTTATTATATATGTGTGATTACTATACGTAAAATTGTTTGTGATACGTGTGAGTGCATGTATTATATGTATGTCTACGTATTAATAATTGTTATGGTATGTACGTGTCGTATGTTTGCATGTCACGTATGCTTTGCATTGTTTGCATATATATATATATTAATGTGTGTATTTGTATTAATTATGTAAGAGAACGAACGTACATATATGTATTTGAATGTATGTGTATGTATATACATATGCATGTCTGTGTATGTTATTATTATTATTATTATTATTATTATTATATACAAACAGATAATATATTAAAAGCCCAAATGTATTAGCAATCCAGTTCAATTACAATAAAAAATTTAATTAATTAAATACATGAAGCCCAACCGGCCACAACCCAGTCCAACTAAAAAACCCTAATTCTGTCTAACCCTAATTGCCCCTATTTTTTGTGCGCAGCTGATCCTGGACCGTTGGATCAGATCTTGATCCAATGGCCACGATCAAAGCAAGGTGTCCCATCAGCTGGCAACGTGAGATACACGCTCGGGACTTTCAGTCACCCACGCGCGTGTGACGCTCACGCGTAAGGATCCTCGACTGCCGCGAGCCACGTGGCACCATCTTGTGCAACACCAGATCAAATCTGAGCCATCCGTTCCTCATGCCATCTCGGCCGTTGGATTAGATCTGATCTAACGACCGAGAACACGTCTGAACGAAAGCACTACTCCGTCGCTGCCGCCGTACGTTCATGCCTCACCGGCTCACCAAATCAGACATGCAAAGTCAGAGAAGTACAAGTTAAACCACAGAGAATCATTTCATGCTTTTGTTTAACCTTTTAAGCAAAGAAAAATCAAACAAAATGCAGACTATATATTACATGAAAAGAACCATTTTGTACTCAGTTTTCAGATTCGAAATAATAACAAAAAAATTCAGAGTTTTACTGGTAATTTTTTCCTTTCTCTTTTTTCTCGCTCTCATGCAGGCAAAGTAAAAAAAGTAAACAAGTAAAAAGGGGGGCTTTTACCTTAGTCGTGTGTGTCTTGCCGGTGAGGAACCCTTTGGTGAGCCGTTCTGAAAATGGGGGTTATTTTGGTTTCGGGTTAAGGGTTCTGGTTTCATTTTTGAGTTTTTGGGGTTGCCGAAGGTGGTGGTCGAGGAAGACTTGAGGCGACCGTTACGGCCGAGCCTCACCTGAGACCGGTGGTTCACGGCGGCTGTGGAGAAGGTTTGAATATTTAGGGGTTTCAGTTTCGGCTTGGAAACAGAGGGAATGGGTTGATTTTTTAGGGTTAAATTTTTTTAGCCAAAGAATCAAAACACTGGCCCGGGGGTGTGTTTTATAGAGTTCATTTTTAAAAAAATTGGGTAAAACCCTTCTTTAATCCTCCCACATTTTAAAATTTTTCAAAGCTGTCTCGCCCCTTAGTCTAATTACAATCCCAATCCCCTCTCTTTTTCAAATCTCTCAATTTAATCACTAAATTAAACTGAAATCAGTTTTTGAAGGGGAAATCACCCACTAAGCCACTCCGCATTTTTGAGTTTTGCACTTCGAGCTTGCCCCTTGGTTATATTGCACGATAGGCCCTTTCCAGTTTGTTTCAGTTTTTAATTAAGTCCTCAAATATGTTTTTTGCTTGTTTAATTTTTGTTTTATGATTTTCTTTTTTTCCATTCTAGTCCTTTTTATTGTTTTAAGTATTTATATTATTTACTTCTTATTATGTTTTTTAGCATTGTTTACATTATTTTTTTGTGTTCATGTTTTTACATTTTATGTTGTCATGTTTATTTTTAATATATGTTTAATTTACGATTTTACGATTTTATGCTTTCATGTTTCCGTTCGTTCTTTATGTCGTATATGTTTGTTTTAGGTGTTGCATCTTAGTTTAGCTTGCACATCATGTTTATATATCTAGCATGAATCTCATGATCGTTCTTGTAATTTTGGTCATATGTTAGTTTTGAGTATTTTGTTTGGCATATGTTATGGTACGTTTCTTAGCTTTGTTGTAATATGTATTGTGTTCCTTCTTTGCTTTCATCATGTCATATGGTTCTTCATGTTTTTTATGTATTTTGGTTGGCATATTATGTGCATTCATTTATGTTTTCATAACATGTGTATTATCATGCTAATACATCATTTGGTTTGTTTGTTCATGTTGCATACATGTGTTTCATTAAGTGGTCATGTTTAGTTTAGTTATTTATCATGTATAAATGTGTTCTAGCATTTTTGTTTTTGCATTTTAAGTTGTATGTTAAAAATGGGTGATATTTGTTACATATTAATGTCATGTTTTTATTTTAAATTGTGTCATATGTTAAGTATTAGTTTTTTTGTTGACATTTTGCTTTGGTATGTTAGTTTAATATCATATCATATTTATGTCATGCATATGTTGCATTGTATCTATTTTTTACATTAAAACATGTGATATACATAATTAATTAATTGTGAAATATGGTTTTTTACTTATTTGTGTTTACTTTGTTTTTTTATATTATGATGGGTTATGTTTTTTATTCATATATCTTATTATTTTTGTTTAATGTTGTAATATTCATTTTTTATGTTTTTTATGTTCTTATTATTATGTCAATGTGAATGTATGTCTTATAATTTGTTTTTCTAAGATTGCACAACGGATACATTGATTGTCAATGCGATGCCCTTTTATTTGAGCGTAAACGTGGCTAGTATCAAACACAGTGATGGTGGTCTATCAGTTTACTCTTGAATAACGTGGCCCTTAAAATTTACTCGCACTTATGACCAGATTTTAATTTAATCGTCACTTTAATCCAAAAAGTTTAATATTAATAAAGCGGTAATTATTATAGTACCAATTTTGGGCGGTGTGGGGGTGTTAATCCTTCCCCATCCGTAACCGACTCCCGAACCCAACAGTTTTCAAATCTCTAGTTTTACGGTGTCTGACCTACCTTAGTGGCCGGTGGCGACTCCATTTTTTAATAAAATATGGTTTTTTTAAAAAACCCACAGATGATTTTTAAAATACCCGTAAGACCCCAAACACATTGAAAACCCATTTTTAGCGAAGAAAAGGGATATCGCTACAGAGGGCGATTCCGCTGGGGACACATTTTTTGTTTTTCAAAAACATAAGAGAGTTAAGCTTTTTCAAATAATTACTGCTTTATTAATATCGGAATTTTTGTATTAAAGTGACTATTAAATTAACATTCGGTTATAATTGTGCGTTTATTTTAACGCATTTAAAACATGGCATATAAACTCGTCCTTTTTAAGTGGGGGAAAACGCTAGTGCTTTCGTGATGATATCGTTCCTCCGTATGGGCCTAGCAAAGTACCTTCGAGGCTCGAGTACCTTATGCCTTCGCGTGGATATCATTCCTTCGTAGGGGCACAAGCGAATGGGTCCCCCTGAATTGAACCCGGTTGAAAGAAGCCTATAATGGGTGTTGATCGGGGGCCTTGCTACCTGTAGTAGGAGATAGCAAGGAGAGTTTGAATACCTCTTAGCACCAACACTGCATGTAGAGAACATAAAAGATCCACCCTTTAGAGCCATGCAAATAACCTAGGTGTTTTTAGACGGGATGTAAATAGGGTTGTTTTTGTGTTTACCTTATTTAATTTGCCCTTTTTGTTTATGTATTTATTTATTTTATCCGGTACTGACTCGTTTTCTTTTTTGTTTTGCTTTTTTGCATATATCATTGCATTTGAATTACATAAAGGTACTGGATCAAATGGTTTACCCGATTAGAAAATCTTTCATCATGGAAAAAAGGTATCTTAAGAAGGACAAACTCAACTCAGCCGTCAGACATTGGTCAGAAGTCAATCAGAGGACCCAACGTAATAGTTTGCTGAGCGAGCGCATAGTGTCAAGGTATACTTATATGAGCCTCCAACAGAATGACCTATGGGATCTTACAAGAATTTGGGAAGGATGGGATCGAAGACTACAAGACTTATTTTGTGATAGTTATGGCGACGTAGCACAGTTGATGTATGTCTGAGTTAACCAGTCGTTACTTCGAGCTATCTTCTAGTTCTGGAATCCTGCTTTTTGCTGCTTCACTTTTAACGGTCAAGATATGATGCCTACGGTAGAGGATTACACAACCCTACTTAATCAGAAGAATGTCCAGAACTATGCGAAGCCGCCGAGGAACCAGAATTACTCTTTAAAGCTTAAAACTTTGCTGGGATGAGTGATGATTGGGTTAATGGACTAATCCAGGTCTGAGGCAACAGACTAGCCTTTGCTTTGGAGAGTATCCTAGACATCATATCAGCTCATCCAGATGAGGTAAAGAAGATTGACCTATTTGCCTTAGGAATATATGGTTTGGTTATCTTTCCGAGGGTTCTTGGAAACATCGATGTAACCGTTCTAGACCTATTTGAGCGTATGAAGCGGAAGGAGAATCCAGTACCAGCCATTTTGACTGAAACTTTCATTTCTTTGAATGCAAGCCGAAAGCATGAAGAGGGACGATTCAGAGGGTGTGCACAGCTACTACAGGTTTGGATTCAGAGCCATATGTGGAAGACACCAACAGGTTTTTACCAGGAATATCATTCCTAGACTTTTCACCTTTATGGGTGTACTTAGCGAAATAATGGCGAGAAGACTTAAACAGGAAGAAATGGTCCCAGATCTTTAGGAACATTCAAGATGAAAGCATAGTGTGGAGAGTTTCGTGGCTCGGCAGGGTTAGTTACTTCTTATACAGTTGTGGCGATTATGACTGGCTGATGATGTTTGGGCTATATGGTGGGATTGCTTGTGCTCCGCTTTTGGTGTCATGACAGTTCGGATCGCGACAGTTTGTTTCAGTCACCGCCGATTTAAGTTGGAACGAGTTTCCTTTCAAGGGCGAGTTCAGGGCGAAGGTTTAGACCATCATGAGAGCTTGGGATTGCTGTTACTGGATCAGAGTAGGAGATACTGAGTCCACGACCACCCCAAATTACGATCTTTGGAGGCGTCTGAAGGTTAACGACAAGATTCCAGAACCTGACCAAGGACCAACCATGTCACTTAAGGAACATATGAGGATAGTACAGTCCGAGGCCAATATTTTGAGAAGTGAGCTTGAGGAAGTTAAGAAGAAGATGGAGGATTTACAGACTTAGCATATGGATGAGCTCTATAAGGCAAGTTTAGAAGTTGACGTACGAGATGGGACCATCAGTCAACTGAAGAAGCTGAATGCAGATCTGAGTGAGAATAATGCCCTTTATAGGAAGGATACTTTCCAGGTTCAAGTGAAGGTACAGAATGCCAGCCTAAGCCAATTCCTAGCCGTGGAGAAGGAAAGGATGAACGGTATGCGTTTAGTTGAAGAATAACGAGAGAAAGGCAAGCGAGCAATCGAGAAAGAGATAAAAAGTTGCAAGTTAGCCATCGAGAGTGAAAGACGGTCTTTTAGGGACACCATTAACCAAGAGAAAGAAAGAGCTAGGCAAGATATCGACAAAGGCAAGCAAGCAATCATCTACGAAAGGGAGAACACTGCCTTTTGGTAGAGGAAATCCATGAGGAGCAGGAATAGACTACTGGAGATGCAAAGCTTATACAATGACACTGACCAAAGCCTGAATCATAGCCAAGATCAGAATGCCGAGTTAGAAGGGAGACTGACAGAGTTGGAGCAGTCCTTTCAGGATTATCGTCAGAGGAATGGCTTCATCGAACTACAAGAAAGGGAGCGTGAAATTTGTATGTTACGAGCCCGCATTGAGTCACTCGAAGCAACTGTTCAGGATTACAAAGGAAGAATTAGGGTATTCGAAGAAACTGCAGCAGGTGGGGACAATTATTGGTAGCGAAGACTTCGTGATGCCTGCTAGATGATTCAAGACAGAGACAAGTATTACACGACCCTGATGGTGGACATACACGTGAATGACTTAGCTGCTGAAGTCGAAGCTCTTCGACCTTTCATAACCTCATACATGAAAGAAGCACCTAGGTTCATCAAGCTGCTAAGGGCTATCGAGAAGTTAGGATATAGAGCTAGGGCTTATGTGTAGAACTCTTCTTTGATATTTTGTAATCTGGACCCTTTAATTCCTATGAAAGTAGTTCAAAAGGGTGATTACTAGCGGAATCAGTACATTTATTTGCATACATTCTTGCATTGCATCATGACATTTGCATCATTATCATTATACATGCATTCATCTTTCTTTTCAAAAATATTAATAGTGTAAATATTGTGGCAGTTAAACTACAATATAAGCCGCAACCATTCTGTATCCCTACTTTACTCGGTTCCAAAGCAAATTAATAAAAGACAAAATAGTTAGTTTGGAAAAAGGGCAGAAAGATTTGGAAGCACGTTTTGATGAAACCAAATGAAGCCTCAGTGAGCAGATCGCTCAATCACAAGCTGCGATAGTATCTGACATAACTGCATTGCTGGCGAAAAGCCTTGGGAAAGAAAAAGTTAAAGACGAAGTCGCCCAAGAGCCAAAAGGTATCACATCTCACAGCAAGGTTCAACCAACGACGCCAAGTTCGGCAAAAATAGTATATATTGACCCTTTCGGGATATCGCTAGTCTTCAGGCAGGGGCATCTGAAAGCCATCCGGTTGATACAGAAGAATTCTACGAAGAAGATGTGCCATATTTGAATTTGGTCGAGAAAATCAGAATAGAGGTAGAAAAGAAGTGGGAAGAAAGGTTTCGTCTCATGGAGGAGAAGTTTAGAGCGCTGCAAGCTACAGATGAGCCAGGGAATGAAGCTAGTGACTCAAGCCTGGTATCCAACCTTGTTCTACAACCAAAATTTAAAACTCCCGAATTTAAAAAGTATGTTGAAACTTCATGCCCTTCCGCGCATGTGGCTATGTATTGCCGAAAGATGGCAGCCTTCATCAAGGACGAAAAGCTTTTGATCCATTGTTTTTAGGTTAGTTTGACTTGGGCAGCACTCTGGTGGTACACCCAATTAAGTCGGGTAAATATCAAGACCTGGAAAGACCTTTTGAAGGCGTTCATTGAGCAATACAAGCATGTGACAGACATGACTCCCAGCAGGATCATGATGGAAAACATGGGACAAAAATCTAATGAAAGTCTGTGACAGTACGCCCAAAGGTGGCGAGAGGTGGCCGCTCAGATCCAGCCACCAATTCCCGAACATGAGATTACGCCCTTGTTCGTGAATACTCTGAAGGGAACACTATTCGATCACCTCATCAATAATACGACTCAAAGCTTTACCGATTTGATCAGGAATGGGGAGTCCATTGAATTAGCAATCAAGAGCGGCAGAATTGATAGTAGGGATAGCTCTCTAAAATACAACAAGAAGAGGGAGAATGAAGTAAACAGTATGAGTACCTATAATGCCCCCAAAGAACTTCACGGTCTCTCAGCCGTAATCATCAGCAGGGAAGGCTCAAAACTAGAGAGAAGAGAGAGCTCCAAGAAAGGAAAAAGAGAAAGCAACCTTTACTCCATTGCCTGTTTCGTACTCTGAGCTTTATTCTCAGTTGCACAAGCTGATTTAGTCTGCCCGTACTATGTTACCCCGTTCAAACCTCCGTTCCTGTCATGGTATGGTCCTAATGCACATTGCAATTATCATGGCGGTGCTCATGGTCACCCCATAGAAAATTGCCTCGCATTTAAGAAACTCGTACAAAGTTTGATCAATTCTGAGGTGTTAAAGTTTGAGGAACCGAACGTAGCCGCTAATCCGTTACCTAATCACTAGAACCCCAGAGTGAATGCTATCGAGGAGTACTCTGCCCAGAAGGTTAAAGAGGATGTGTCAGTAATTAAGTCTCCCTTACGGTGGGTTTTCCAACAATTATGCATGGCCTACTTGATCGACAGGGGCATGGTAGTGGTGCAGAATGGGTGTACAGCTTATTGCGAGTTCCACCAAGACGGAGGGCATGACATCCAGCAATGTGGAGAATTCAGGACATTGATTCAACAACTGATGGATAGTAAAAAAATAGAGTTCTTTGAGGAGGTTTCAGGAAGGAAGGGGTTAGATGTGCGTGCGTCAGATAGCCCCAACCTCAAGTATGGGAGAGATAGGCTCTTTGTCATTTCTTCCAGATCAGAGGGAGCAAGTTCATCTCAAGAAGAAGCTGTAAAGGTGTCCCCTAAAATCATCATCTCAGCACCGGCCCCGTTCCCATTGAAAGACATGCGGCGAACCCCTTGGATCTTTACCACCAATATAACTATACCAGAAAATTCGGAACCATGTGAGGAGAAGGAAAAAGTGGTAGAGAAAGAACCAAGACAGGAGGATGAACAGACAAAGAAAGATGAAATTATCAATGAAGTAGGCCACTTCACGAGGAGCGGCAGGTGCTACTCTTCGGAAGCTTTGAATTCTGCTGAAGCTACAAAGGATAAGGGAAAAGGTGCATCAACCGGTCCTGCTCAAATATTTGGGGAAGAGTATCCTCTAAAAATTAATGAGCCGGTAACTGAGGCTCAGGCACATGAGTTTCTAAAGTTCTTAAGGTACAGTGAATACAGTGTGGTAGAGCAGCTGCGAAAGCAACCGGCAAGAATTACGGTGTTAGAATTGCTTCTATGTTCGGAGAAGCATCGTGATGCATTGTTAAAGGTGCTGAATCAAACATTTGTACCCGGTGACATTTCTCTGTCTAAGTTGGACAGAATAGTGGGGCATATCATCGTATACAACCACATCACCTTCAATGATGACAAGATCCCAGAGGGAGGTATGAGGTCTACCAAATCTCTCAACATCACGACCCACTACAAAAGGTATGTTTTGCCATGAGTACTTATCAACAATGGGCCAGCATTAAATGTATTGCTGATGGGGACTCTGCAAAAGCTGCCGGTAGATGATTCCTACATAAAACCATGTTATAACTCCATGAGAGCATTTGATGGTACTCAAAGGGGAACACTTGGAAAAATTGAGGTACCTTTGTTGATCGGGCCGACAGAGTACACAATCGACTTCGTGGTGATGGAAATAATGCCTACCTATAGTTGCTTGTTGGGGAGACCATGGATTCACTTTGTAAGAGTTGTTCCTTCATCGCTCCGTCAAAAATTAAAATTCGTGATCGAAGGTAAATTGGTCACTGTAAAGGCCGAACAGGAGATCATCGCCTTGGTAACATCAGATGCCCCCTACATCCAGAATGACGAAGATGCTGTAGAATGTTCCTTCTGAGCATTAGAACTTATAAATTCTACATTTGTTACGGAAGGTAATAGGATCCCTTGCCCCAGGTTGTCTAACTGTACCAAGATGACCATTTATGAAACTTTAGGCTCGGAAGGGGAGATTACAAGGAAGCTTACGACCTAGGAGCGTCATCACAAAGAAAGATCATTTTAGGCTCGGTTACAAACCAAGTATTCAGCAAAGGAGAGATGAGTATAGGATAAAAGAAGAACAAAGGAAGGCTAGACTCAAGAGAGAAGACATTCTATAGAGACCGGTGTCTTTCCCTCATGTAAAAGATATTTTTGTCTTTGGAGGAATTGACTATACATGACAGAAAGTAGAAGAAGCAAATCGAGAAAATGACACAGTTAACCAGAACGAGCCGTTCAGTGAATCGCTTGAAGGGATGTCCATCAACATGATAGCTGAAGATGACAATGGCAGCAATGTGTTGACCGGTATCCGCCCCTGCTGTCCCGGGGAAACTCTTGATAGCTGGAGTTATGTTGATCTACTTGTAGTCTTTAGGGCCAAATCAGAGTAATGCTCTGAATTAACCCTTTTGTTTTTCCCCATAGGCAATGTGGATCGTTTGTATAGAGCACCTATGTTAACTTTTTGTTTGCAATGAAAGAATATCTTCCTCATTTTCTCAAATGGCAAACATTTCATTTACTTCATTCATTCATTTCTTGTTCGTATTCATTCACTTCATTTAAAATCATTCTCTTCCCAATACATTCGTTCTCATTTCATGCAGGGTTCCCATAATTAACTATATGAATGATTCTGAATCCAATCCCGAGGTAGATTTCGAACACCCTGAGATCTCGACAGAAATTGAAGAGGGGGACGACGAAGCAGAATGCGAGGTCCCTAAGGAGTTGGTAAGGATGATGGCCAATGAAGAAAGGCAAATCATGCCCTACCAAGAAGAAATCGAAATTGTGAACCGGTAAGGAGGGAAAAGAAGTGAAAATCGGGACTACATTTTCCTCAAAAACCAGGCGCCAACTGATAGCCCTACTCTAAGAGTTCAAGGACGTCTTTGCTTGGACTTATCAAGATATACCGGGGTTAAATACAGACATAGTGGTGTACAAGCTGCCAACGAGGCCAGAATGCAAACCAGTCCAGCAAAGGCTCAGAAGAATGAGGACTGACATGTTGTTAAAGATTAGAGAAGAGGTAAAAAAGTAGTTTGACGTTGGTTTTCTGGAAGTTGCCAAATACCCTAAATGGGTTGCAAACATCGTGCCGGTGCCGAAGAATGATGGGAAGGTCCGCATGTGTGTAGATTACAGGGATCTCAATCGGGCAACCCCTAAAGATAATTTCCCCTTGCACATATTGACACGTTAGTTGATAATACCGCGGGACACTCATGGTTCTCATTCATGGATGGTTTCTCAGGATACAATAAGATAAAGATGGACCCAGAAGACATGGAGAAAACCACATTTTTAACCATGTGGGGCACGTTTTGTTACAAGGTGATGCCCTTCGGACTCAAGAATGTAAGGGCAACTTATCAAAGAGCGATGGTGACTCTTTTCCACGATATGATGCACAAAGAGATAGAAGTATACGTGGATGATATGATCGCTAAGTCCAGACCGAGGAAGAGCACCCTCGAAACCAGAGAAAACTATTTCAAAGACTACGAAAATACCAGCTGAAGCTCAACCCGGCTAAGTGCACCTTCACAGCCACATTCGAAAAACTATTGGATTTTGTAGTGAGCAGGAAGGGGATTGAGATCGACCCAGAAAAAGTGAAAGCTATCCAGGACCTCCCACTGCCTCAAACTTAGAAAGAGGTCCGTGGTTTTCTAGGAAGGTTAAACTATATCTCCTGTTTCATATCCCAATTAACAGATAAGTGCGACCCTATTTTCAGACTACTTAGGAAGAATAACCTGGGGGTCTGGGACGAAGAATGTCAAGAAACTCTGGAGAAAATTAAGAAGTATATGAGGAATGCTCCAATTTTAATCGTACTGGTACCAGATAGACCTTTGATCCTTTACTTGACAGTTTTTGAAAACTCGATGGGTTACGTGTTAGGGAACATGATGAGTCTGGGAAAAAGGAAAGAGCCATTTACTACCTAAGCAAGAAATTCATTGATTGCGAAGCACGGTACCCGTCAATTTAGAAGTTGTGTTGTGCTTTGGTTTGGACTACCAAAAGGCTTAGACAATACATGTTATACCATACCACCTGGTTGATATCTAAATTGGACCCCTTGAAGTTTCTAATGGAAGCACTGACATTAACGGGGAGGATGGCCTGCTGGCAGATGCTGTTATTCGAGTTCGACATTGTATATGTGAGCCAGAAAGCTGTGAAAGAAATTGCTATAGCGGATTTCTTAGCCAGCCATGCTTCAGATGATTATGAATCGTTGAACTTCAATTTCCCGGATGAGGACTTGATGTGCATTACAACTGCGGAAGATGTTATTTCAGATGATGGCTCGTGGAACCTTTACTTTGATGGAGTCTCTAATGCCCTTGGTCACAGAATATGAGCCGTGCTAATTTCTCCAGAAGACGTCTATTATCCTTTCACTAGTAGACTAGAATTCTTTTGCATGAACAACATGGTTGAATACGAAGCCTGTGTCATGGGACTGAATGTAGCCATTGAAAGAAAGATCAAAGAACTTTGAGTATTCAGAGATTTGTCCTTAGTGATATATTAGTTACGAGGAGAATGGGAAACTAGGGATCCGAAGCTAGTCAAATACTACGAGTTGATTCAGGAGCTCATTAAAGAATTTGAAAATGTCAGTTTCACCTACCTTCTTAGAGAAGACAACCAGATGGCAGATGCCTTGGCAACCCTGGCTTCCATGTTCAAAGCAAATACGAGGGCAGAGATGAAGCCAATTAAGATGCAGACTTTTGAGAGGCCAGCTCACTATTGTAATGTGCAAGAAGAAATAGATGGTAACCCTTGGTATTACGATATCTTATAATACATCAAGTTTTAAACGTATCCCGAATGGGCAAATAAAAATGACCGAAAAACACTCATAAGGATGGCAACAAGATATGTTTTGGACGGGGAGGTTCTATACAAAAGAAGCCATGATCAAAAGATGTTGAGGTGTGTAGATGCCTGGGAGGCAAAAGAAATTTTGGCAGAAGTGCATGATGGCTTGTGCGGAACGCACGCTAATGTTCTATCAATAGCCTAAAAAATCATGAGATGTGGCTATTTCTGGTCGACCATGGAGGGAGATTACATCAATTATGCCAGGAAATGCCATAAGTGCCGAATATATGCTGACAAGATCCACGCCCCTCATTTACCTTTATACACCATGAACTCGCCTTGGCCGTTTGTAGCCTGGGGCATGGATGTTATTGGATAGATTCACCCAAAAGATTCCAACAGGCACCATTTTATTTTGGTTGCCATTGATTACTTCACTAAATGGGTGGAGGCAGCATCTTATGCCAATATCACAAGGACAACGGTATGCAAGTTCCTGAAGAAGGAAATTATTTGCCGATATGGGTTGCCAGAAAAGATTATCACCGACAAAGCTTCCAACCTAAATAACAAATTGATGACTGAGGTGTGCAACCAGTTCAAAATAACACATCATAATTTCACGACCTATCGTCCTAAGATGAATGGGGCAGTAGAAGCGGCAAACAAGAACATAAAGAAAATTATTGCGAAGACAACAAACACTTACAAAGATTGGCATGAGAAACTGCCATTTGCTTTGTTCGCCTATCGGACATATGTTCGCACATCAATAGGGGTAATGCTCTATTCTCTAGTATATGGCATAGAGGCGGTACTACCCATTGAGGTTGAGATTCCGTCACTCTGGGTTTTGAATGAAGTGAAGTTGGAGGAGTCAAAGTGGGTGCAAGCCAGGTTCGACCAGTTAAATCTTATTAAAGAAGTATTATGTTTGAAAAAAATGGAAATGATAAATGAATGAAAATAAAAAATGAAAAAATGAGGTGAAAACCCGAAAAGACGCCTTAGTTAAAAAAAGGGGAAGAGCTCGAGGCGAAAACCCGAAGAAGAGTATCTTGAAGCAAAGGAAGGATCTAAGTTGAAAACTCGTTAAGGGCGGCTCAGATAAATTTTGAGATCGGGCCTCCGGCAAGTAGAACTATCCCCAAGAGTAGCAGAAGAAGGAGCTCCAAGCAAAGATTCTACTTCGGTTGACGGGATCATGCATCATTCATACAGTGGATATTTGGGGTTTTGCATGTCATGTCTGCTTTTCCCTTTTCCCCATGTTTGCCATGACTTTTCTAAAATTGTTCCAAGTCATTAATGCAATAAGATCATATTTTTGTGCCTTCCTTCCCTTTTCATCTCATTTTTTTCATAAGCATCATGCAAACAGGTTAACATAGACTTATGATAAACAAAAGATTTCTGAGCATTATTATGATCTAACCCTGAGAATGTAGGTGCTCAGAAAAACGAAATTAGCTTTGATCTCGAGCTCTCTACATAATGTATGCCGAGGCTTGACGAGGGGAAGACTCCGAGCATCAGAATAGGATAACCATTGTCATACACCATTTATAACTGTCCGAGGAAATATTCAAGACAAAAGTAAAGATCTCCCAGGTGAAAACCCATAAGGGCACCTAAAAAATCTCTAAAGCAAAAACCCGAAAGGGCACTTTAGAACTTCGAACAAGGAATTCACAAAAAAGAAAGGCTGAAATGGTTGAACCCAACAGTGAGATGAGGTACCGACGCCAGAAGAAGAAAAGAAAGAGAAAGCAAGCAGAGAGTCGAGATTGACTGACTGCGGAAACAGATGCATCGAGATACTAACACTCATGCATCATATATAGTTAGGCATCCCTAGTATTAGGAGCATGCTAACTCATTTATCATAACATTTTGTCTATTTTAAACAGGCACTTATAGATTACCAATGACTTTGATCTGCGACTTTGTTATGAAGATGTGGATATATTTGAAGAAAGATTTCGGCAGCCATAGCAGCGTGAGTCCAGAAATATCGGTAGCCATTTTCAGCGTGAATTCCCAAATTCGAAGAAATATTTCGATAGCCTTAGTAGCGTGAGTCTAGAAAGATAGGTGGCCAGTTTGGCGTGAACCCCAAATTTGAAGATAAAGGTTTTATATAGGTAAGGCCTATATTTTTGAGTCCTCGCAGCGAAAGGTTCTATATAGGAAGAACCCATAACTCCAAGATTTTAGAAGCTAAAAGTTCTATATAGGAAGGACTTGCGGCTCCAGGGTTTGAAGACTATCAGTTCTATGTAGGAAAAACTTCTAGTCGGAAGAATCCATCCATGGCGCAAAAGGTTTTATATAGGAAAAACCCGTCACGTTGAAGGCGAAGAGTTCTATATAGGAAGGACTCCAAGATTTACCGTCTCAGAGTGAAAATTTCTATATAGGAGGGACTTATAACTCGAGGCTTCAGAGTGAAAGGTTCTATATAGGAAGAACCCTAACTCCAGGATTTCAAGGTAAAAAGTTCTATATGGGAAGAACTTTTAGTCTGAAGGATCCGCCTAAGAAAGTGAAAGGTTCTATATAGGAAGAGCCTGTAGCTCCAAGATCGGAAGGTGAAGAAGTTCTATATAGGAAGAACTTACGAGACTGAAGATTCGGCTGGGGAAAAGTGAAGAGTTCCAGAAGAACACATGATTCCAAAGCCACAAACAGGGAAGTCGGATAAAAATGAGTGCTTATAATCTTTGCTTTGTTCTCGTTTTATGAAAACAAGCAAAGAGGGGCAACTATAATCACTCATTTTTATCTGGTTTGTAATTATCATGTTAATATTAGTATAATAATTAATATATTATCATTGCATGTATACACATTATATGTCGACGTATTAATAATTGTTATGGTATATATGTGTCATATATTTGCATGTCACGTATGCTTTGCATTGTTTGTATATATATATATTAATGTGTGTATTTGTATTAAATATGTATGATAACGAATGTATATATATGTATTTGAATGTATGTGTATGTATATACGTATACGTGTCTGTGTATGTATATATGCGTGTATGTTATTATTAGTATTATTATTAGGGATATATGGGGAGGTAATCCCAACCATTGTATAGAGGATTTTCGGATGAAAATAAAAAAATAGGATTCCAGAATCAATAAAAGAAAATTTTTTAGTGGTAATTCCTTCTCTCTTTCACTCTTGCATGCATATTTCGAAAAAAAAACATAACAAAAAATAAAAGGGGCCTAGATTCTTACCCTCGCCGTTCAAACCCTTCTTCGCTGGTAACAAACCGCCGAATTCTTGAGCCAAATTAGGAGAGCCGGCGAAGGAGTAATAGTTTAGAGTTTGGTTTATGTTGAGATATTTATTTTGATATAACAAAGTAAAAAATATTTTTGGACTTGAACAAATATTGCAAAAACAATTTAAAGTCCATTTAATTTGAAAAATATGTTTGAAAGCTTTTAAAAGTGTTTTTTACTCAAACATATATTTTCAAGTAATTTAAAATTCCCAACGACTAGTTTTTCATTCCACACTATAAATACAAGTCAAAGACACTTGAAGAAGAAGTAGAGAGAACATATCCAAGCATTTTGATCAAGAGAATTTGAATCCAAATCTTATTTCTTCATTTCTCTTGTACATATTTTAGAGAGTGCTTTATTGTAAATTTTTTGACTCTTTCTAGTGAGCTTAATCTTTGTAGACACCCACCTTTGTGAGGTATTAAGTTTACCAATCAAATCCCTTGTAAAAGGAGAGGTTCTAGTTTAGCCTTAGAGAAAAACTAGAGTTGGTTCTATCTTAGCCAAGGAAAAAGATAGGGTTGTAAATGTTGCCTCCTAAGCCTTGAAAAGGGGAAGAATTCATAGTGAATTGGGAAATCCATAGTGGTGTGCTAAGGCAGTGGATGTAGGCTTTGGTTAGAAAGCCGAACCACTCTAAAATCCTTGTACATTTTGTCCAATCTTTTATCGGTTTTAGCCAATTCAACCAAACATCAAAAACAACCCTCTTGACAGTAATCGGAGATCAATTCAAGCGTGCAACAAGCCTTTCAATTGCTATCAGAGCCTCGTCTCCATCGAAGGACTAACATCCGGGCGTAAAGATCATTTGCTCGAAGTCCACCGTTCAAGAAAATGGCAAGATTTGAAGAAGGCCACTCTATCTCGTGTCCTCCGCTCTTCGAAGGAGAAGCATACTTCCAATGGAACAACATTATGACGTATTTCATCAAATCTCTCGATTTTGAGGTTTGGGATATCATTGAAGATGGATACTTGGAAGCTCCTAAGAAGAAGAAGAAGAAGAAGCAAAGGATTACAAATGACATGAAGGAGAAGCTAAACGCAAAGGTGATGCACACTCTTCTTTGTGGCCTCAATGAAGACGTTTCCAAGAAAGTCTCCACATGCAAAAGTGCAAAAGAAATTTGGGAGAAGCTTGAGAAGCTCTATGGCAACAAGAAGGGAGAAAAGAAATATGATGATCAATCATGTGCAAACCTTCTCTCCAATCCAAAGGTGGATGGTGTTTTGGCTCTCGATGAGCCCGAGGTATCTTCTAACTCAAGTGAATTAAATTCATATACATTTGATGAGTTAAAAGATGCTTTTGATGAATTATTTTTGGAATTTGAGATCATGAATTCCAGATTTAAGAAAATGATTTCTAAACTTGAGTTTGAAAACGATTTTCTTTTGAAAACAAAATTGGATTTTAAAAACCAAAATGAAATTTTGAAAAATGATTTAGAGTTTTCAAAAATAAGCAATGGATTTTTGGAAAAAGAAAATCTTGATTTGAAAGTTAAGCTTGAAAGGTTAACAAAAGAAAAAGAATTTTTTTTAATAATTCATCTTGTCACATAATGGAAAAATGCTCACATTGCCATTATCATGGCCATTCTTTGAATACTTGTCTTATAAAGAAAAGAAAAACTTATAGGATTAGACAAGTATGGGTTCCTAAGGGAACTAAAGACATTGTGACTAATGTAAATGGATCCAAAGCAATTTGGATGCCAAAAATCAAGTAAATGTCTTTTGTAGGTGTGTTTGGAGCAATGACAAGCAAAGCAAAGATATGAAAATGCTCTAGTCACACAAACGAAGAAGATAACCTCTATACTAATTCTTTATTTATTTGGTTATCTATTCTTTTATTTTTAAAGTCTTGGATAAAATGAATTTCATATGCTCTTAATTTGATTTTATCTTGAAATTCAATGTCTTTTAAGTGTCAAGCATTTGAGCTAAATTCATTAAAATGGAATACTTTGTTTAAGGGGGAGCTTTTGATTTAAAAATAACGGCTAGTTTTCCAACGGCTAGTTTTTCATTCCACACTATAAATACAAGCCAAAGACACTTGAAGAAGAAGTAGAAATAACGTATCCAAGCATGTTGATCAAGAGAATTTGAATCCAATTCTTATTTCTTCATTTCTCTTGTACATATTTTAGAGAGTGCTTTATTGTAAATTTTTTGTACTATTTCTAGTGAGCTTAATCTTTATAGACACCCACCTTTCTGAGGTATTAAGTTTACCAATCAAATCCCTTGTAAAAGGAGAGGTTCTAGTTTAGCCTTAGACAAAAATTATAGTTGGTTCTATCTTAGCCAAGGAAAAAGATAGGGTTGTAAAGGTTCCCTCCTAAGCCTTGAAAAGGGGAAGAATTCATAGTGAATTGGGAAATCCTTATTGGTGTGCTAAGGTAGTGGATGTAGACTTTGGTTAGAAAGCTAAACCACTCTAAAATCCTTGTGCATTTTGTCCAATCTTTTACCGGTTTTAGCCAATTCAACCAAACATAAAAAACAACCCTCTTGACGGTAATCGGAGATCGATTTGAGCGTGCAACAAGCCTTTCAGATTATTTAAAATAAGGGATTTTTGGGCTTTAAAACTAAAAAGGGATTCAGTTTTGGTTTTTTGGGATAATTGGAGGTGGCTGAGGGTGGTGGTCGAAGTAGCCGGACCACCGTCGATTTCTAGAAAGAACGGCAGAGAGGGGGAGGTTTTCTGGAAATGGGTTGAATATTTGAGAGGATTTGGGGATTATTAAAAATAGGTTTTAAAAAAATGAGAAAGGTTTGAATTTTTGCCGGCGGGTGTGATTTATGGAGTTATATTTTTTTTAAAATGGTCTAATTGCATAATAAACCCTTCCGTTCCAATTTAATTGCAAGATCAGGGCTTCCGCACGGTCTATTTACACCCTCGGTCCACCTATGTTTTCAAAAATTTACAATCTCGTCCCTAAATCAAATGAAATTAGATTTCAAAGGGGTAACTTCACCTAGAAGTCCCTCTGCCCTTTTGGTATTTTCAAAACGTCTCTATCGCATGGTGTAATTGCACATCTGGTCCCCCTAAGTTTAGAGCTATTTTTAATTTCATCCATGAAATGGTTTTAATTGCTTTAAAAGGAAAATATCAGTTTAGTCCCCATTTCTTTTACAGTTTTTTCAATTAGGCCCCTTTTTCTTCCATTTTCACTGTTTTTTATGGTAAAATTATATTATTGGCCCTTGCCCTTTTGTTTCTGTTTAATTCCAATCTTTTATTTCGTATATTTTAAATGTTTTATATTTGATATATCCTTGTTCGTTGATATTAGTTCGTTCGATATATGTGCTTATTTACCTTGCTAATTTGTTATCATGTATTTATATATGTTCGAATATATGTATATATTTGTAGTATGAATATGAACATATTATTTTGTGTCAACTTTTATATATTTATATATATATATAGGAATACATATATAGTATCTTTGTATATATCATGTTATACACATAAATATATTATCTAAAATTATTTTTTAATAATGTTTTTATTTAATGTACATTTTATACATGTATTTATTTACTTTTATCTTGTTTGATTAAGTTTGCATGTCGGATATTTTTAATTGCCAACACAGTGCTCCCTTTTTCGACGGTAAACTTGGCTACCAGTCTAAGACGTAGATGGCAGTTTTCGTTTATCCCTCGAATACCAGAGCCCTTAAAATTCACTCGCATATATAGCCAAATTTTAATTTAATAGTCACTTTAACCCATAAAATTGATATTAATAAAGTGGTAATAATTTAGTACCAATTATTGGGTGGTGTGGGGGTGCTAATCATTCTCCATCCGTAATCAACTCCTGAACTCAAATTTTAAAGAAATCTGTGGTTTTTATTTTCGGTGTCCGGTCTACCTTATCCAAGTGACCGGTGGCGACTCCAAATTTTTTTAAAATACGAGTTTTCCACAAATTCCCCTTTTAATAGATTTTCAAATAAAAGCGGGACCCCCATTTTAATATATAATTTATAATTTAATTCATTATTTTCATAGAGGCCGAAAAAAATAGTCGTTACAACATGATGACTCCCCTGGGGACTTATTTTTTTTAAAACAAAATGGATTTAAGCCGAAAATTTTACCGCTTTACTAATATCAGAAGTTGCGGGTTAAAGTGACGATTAAACTAATATTGATTTATAAATGCGAGTTTATTTTAACGCATTTAAAATTGGACATATGAACTCGTTTGTCTAAGTGAGGGGAAAATGCTATTACTTTCGAGGGGATATTGTTCCTCCGTATGGGCCTAGCAAGTACCTTCGGGACTCTACTACTCCATGTTTTCGTGGGAATATTGTTTCTCTGTATGGACATAGAGGAATGGGTCCCCTGACTTGAACCCGATTGAAATGAGCCTATAATGGGTAATGATCGGGGGCCTTGCTACCCTTAGTAGGGGATAGCAAGGAAAATTCAGGTACCTTTTAGAACCAAAACTGCATGTAGAGAATATAGAAAACCCACCCCTTTAGAGCCATGCAGATACCCTAGGTGTCTTAGATTTTAAATAGTTTTATTTCTATGCTTTATTTTTTTTGTTTTATTTCTTTATTTACATATTTTTATTTGGTACTAACTTGTTTCTTTTGTGTCTTGTTTTTGCTTCCTTTTTGCATTTATGCATCTTCATATAGTCATATGGTATTAATTCGCAAGTGGTCACCCTAAAATTAGAAATCGTTCACAATGGACAGAGGGTTGTCTGATCAGATATCAAAAGATAAAATCTAGGGTTTGGTCCTAAAGTTGGATCCAAGATGATAAAAGAGAATCATCTGAAGACTTTTGGTCAAACATGGTAGACGACACCGGTGTTATTAGCGAGCGAGATGAAGTTCAAGAATTGAAGAAACAGATGGACGAGATAATGGATCGAATGAATGTTATGGTTAGAGGCAATGGGTTTGTAAAGCCAGAAGAAGAGCTAATCAAGGATCAAAATAAAGAGTTCAACGTCCAGAATCCTACTTCCAAGCAAAATAACATCGGTAAATATGACAAGTTGAACCCTTTTGTGATTCGCATCAACAAACCAGTGGGAGGTACATCTGAGCCAAGCTCCCAAAAGACAGAGATAGGTCTAGAAGAAACCAGCAATGTGAAGAAGCATATTCTGAGGTCCGTGAGGTACACCGAGCTAAAACTGAAAAACGATTTGAGGCATTGGAAGCGAAAAGGTCAGGCTAGTAAAAATAGAGCCTGATTGTTGTCACTAAAGTTGAAGGAAGCCGAAAGCCAACGTGACATACTCAAGAATGAGTTGGAAAGTAGTTTATATATGAACGAGATCCTGAAATCAAGTCTGCAGCAGAGTGAGAATGAATCCCGCACCTTTCAAACAGAGAATGCAACACTCGGAGAACAAATAGAAAAGCTTAGGACTTCTTTGCGTACAAGCGAGATTCGTGCCGAAGCTTACAAATACGTGAATTATGAAAGTGTCAAAAAGGTAAATTTCAAGTTACAAAAGGCCGAGCGAGAAATACAGGAAAGAGACAAAGACATGAAAATTTCTATGACCCAAGCGCGTAAGGTGGTCCAGCAGGTAGCAAATTTAGCAGATGCAACAATACTGTTAAGTCAGAATTTAGATCCGACATTGGACCGCAAAGGAAAGCTGACTCGCTTGCTGGATGAAGTTAAAAAGTTAGGAGTTAAGTCTTATCAGTATTTGTAAATATCCACCATCTGATGTAATGAAACCTTTTTTGTCTTAATGAAAGATGTTCTATGAGGATCACTGTCGGAATCAATACCTTATTGCATTCATATTTACGTTTTAGCATTGCATTGCATTACATTCATCGCACTTTTATCATTTTATTCCTCTCCTGAAATCTAAAATTTTTGGGGGTTCAATGGTAGAACCATTTAAAAAAAGGAATGGGACAAAGACTTGATCAATTAGAGGATAGAGTTAAGAGAGAGCTCAAGAAGAAGGAAAAAATGAATGTTTTCAATACAAGAGAGTTTTGCCTAGTCCCTGATTTGGTCATTCCTCTATATTTCATGACTCCTCGTTTCGTGCAGTATGATGGCACCAGCTGTCCGAAAGTGCACCTCACCATGTTTTACAGGAAGATAGAGGGCTATATAAGGAATGAAAAGCTGCTGATCCACTACTTTCATGATGGTTTGGTAGGAACTGCTACGATATGGTACAATCGGCTAAGCAGAAATTAGATTCGGTTATGGGGTGACCTAGCCAACGCATTTTTGAGCCAATACAGATATGCCTTAGATTTAGCTCCAAGTCAACAATTCTTTCAGAGCATGAAAATGAGATCAAATGAGAGCTTCAGGGATTACGCTCTAAGATGGTGGTGTTTGGCAGCCCAATTTCAGCCTCCCATAATCGAAGAAGAAATGACGCCCTTGTTTCATGCAACTCTTCCCCTTCTTTTCTTCGATATAATGCTCGAAAAGTCAAAAAGCAAATTCGAGGATTTCATGTCAGTGGGAGAGAGAATAGAATACGCGATCCAAGAAGGAAGGTTGAGGTCTAAGTCTAAGGACCAAACCAAAAAGAAAGAAGAAGAAGACAAAGAAGTAAATGGGTGTCTTCTCCAAAGCACTCATAATCATAAGAGAAGAAGGCCCGCTAATTTTTCTAAGTCGCCAAGAAAAGTTCCTCAAATAGGCACAGATTTAGAAACATTTGGGGTCCCTATTGTAGATATATTTCCTCATTTAGTGGAAGGTCGATATCTCACTCCCAAACTGACGAAGATTACACCTGATTCGTCATCCCATTTTTACGACCAGGGTAGTACTTGCGATTTTCACATAGGGGCATACCACCAAAAAGTGTTGGGTGTTATTAGAAGAGATTAAGAAGCTGGTGCATGATGGAAGGCTGACACAGGAGATGGTGAAATAGTGGATGCAAGAGTGAAAAGAATGAATTATTTCAGCAGCTGAAAATGGAAAAAAGGTTAAGGCCGATGAATCCTTTGGCCATAAGAAGCCTCGTCTTTTGTTTTGATCTTGTTAACTAGGCGTCAGCTTGTTAGGACATCTCTGCATGTAGGTTTTCTTTTGAAGTAATTCATGGAACCAACTCTGCTATCTTTGGCCAAAATGTAGCTGAGATCCTTTAGTAAAGGGCATGTGTCATGTTGGTGATTTCTATTCCAATGAAAAAAATGCATTTCTCTTAACATACAATGACCTTAAAAGCATGTATATGTATATCGCTTCTTACCTTTGTAGGTTACTGGATATCAATTGCTAGATGTGACATCGATTCTAAGATTAATTGAGTGTTGTGATAACGATGAGGTCTAATCTTCCCCTAATAGACTTTGGTCAGCAAAGCCGGATTACTACTCCTTTGATGACGTTCAGTGAGGAAAAATCTCTAAAATTTAATCATATAGATTTGCTTGAAATTGAAATTCTAAGCGTAGAATGGAAATGTAAGTAAATGTGCATAAAATAATAATGAATTGTAATTAATGATTGAGAATAATAATAATGATGAATGAATAGAGAAAAAGCACTCCAATGTTCGAAGCCTTGTAATGGGCATGTTCGGATAAGAGTGTGGAAATTTTAGGGGGCACTCTGCTGAAGCAATAAGGTAAATAAGGTTGCAATGCACCATCCAAATCAATAAACCTTAGCTTCATGAGTGATGGTAATATTTTCAAATCATGACTATGCCGAGTAACTCGGGGTAGTGTTGTTTGCTCCATCACTATCCTCGAGATAAAGGACTGTCATTAGTTGATTTCCCTAAAAAATAAAAAAAAAAATTAAAAATATGAGGAGAAGAAAGAAATGAATACTAGCATAAATATAATCGGCAACACACACTTGCACCTAAAACCCTATTCTTAGAATGATATTTTTGCGCTCTAATGGTTAAACAAGTCCATTTTTTCCTGGGCGGAGCAAATATGAGAATTGAGAAGGAGTAGTCTTTGCAGCAATGCGATAATCATGAGGATAAACCGAGTCATATAAAGGGATTTTACGAATTCAAATCGCCACAACATCCAAAGTCTTTATAGACACTAGCTATGGTTGGAATGATCACCGAAAGGTTGAATTTGAGGCGCTCTTGCACTTGATATCCAGAGCTCCTATTCTGTTTTCTTTATTATAATTTTGGTTTTAAGGTATTGTATTCTAATCTAAAGGACACACTTCATAGGAATGACGATCAACAAAGTAGCAGTTAAAAAATAGTTCCATGTATTACTTCAAGGATGATATTCGAAATACAAAAAAAGTGAATGCAATTGATCGACTAAATGCAAACTGATGACCTATTAATGCCCGTGATGAAGATGAGGGCAAGAGTTCATGTTACAAACAACTCAGGGCTTAAGGCAAGCTCGAGCCATGATATGTGGGGTGGCCCAGGAAAATGAAGAATAAACCTGGTTGGAAATAAGATCGCAGAATATGAAGAAAAGTTTAGGGGTCTAACATTAATTTTCCAAAATGTTTGAAAATTTTCAAAAATCTAATACTTATCACCTCTTCCAAACATTAATTTTAAAAAATGTTTGGCCCTTTTTTCAAATTCCGATTCTTTTAATATTTCTTCCAAACATTATTTTTTAAAAAAGTTTGGCCCTTTTTTCAAACTTCAATTCTTTTAATATTTTTTTCCAAACATTAATTTTCAAAAATGTTTGACTTTTTTTTCAAATTATTATTTTTCAAAAATGTTTGGCGTTTTTTTTTCAAATTTTGATTCTTTTAATATTTTTTTCAAGTATTATTTTTCAAAAATATTTGGCATTTTTTTCAAATTTCGATTCTTTTAATATTTTTCCAAATATTATTTTTCAAAAATGTTTGGCCTTTTTCGAATTTAATTTTTTTAATATTTCTTCCAAACAATCAATTTTCAAAATGTTTGACTTTTTTTTCCAAATATTGATTCCTTTAAATATTTGCCATTTTCTCCAAACATCAGTTGTCAAAGATGTTTGGCATTTGTCTGAATTTTTGATTCTTTTTAATAGTTACCATTTCCTCCAAACATTAGTTTTCAAAGATGTTTGGCATTTTTCTCCGAATTTTGATTATTTTTTATAGTTACCATTTCTTCCAAACAATTAATTTTCAAAAATATTTGGCATTTTTACTTCGAATTTACAATTCTTTATTTCCATTAAAACAAAAAAAAGAAGAGTTTGGATTCTTTCAAATTTTGATTCCCTCAAACATTAATTTTCAAAAATGCTTGACTTTCTATCAATTCCTTGAAACATTAATTTCCAAAAAATGTTTGGTATTTTCCCTTAAATTTTGATTCTTTATCATTTCTTCCAAACATTAATTTTAAAAAATATTTGGCATTTTTGTCGAGTCTTTTATGCTTTATTACTTCTTCCAAATATCAATTTCCAAAAATGTTTGACATTTTTCGTGTTTCAATTCATCCAAACATTAATTTTTCAAAATGTTTGGTATTTCTCTTCGAATTTTGATTCTTTCAAACATCAATTTTTTGAAAATGTTTAATATTCTTTTCTAAACCTTGATTTTTAGGATAGTTTTCTTCCAAACATCGGTTTTAAAAAATGTTTGGTATTTTCCCCAAATTTTGATTCTTTTAATACTAATCATTTTTTCAGACATTAATTTTAAAAAATGTTTGGCTTTTTTTCAAATTTTGTTATTTACCATTTTTCTTCAAACATTAATCTTCAAAAATGTTTGATGTTTTTCTCCAAATTTTGATTCTTTTAATACTTACCATTTCGTCTAAACATCAGTTTTTTTAAATATGTTTGGCATGTAAAAAAAATTGATTTTTTAGATATCTATAATTTGTCTCTCAAACATTAGTTTTCAAAGATGTTTGACATTTTATCTAAGTTCATTTTTTGAAACAAATGCTTTTTAAAAAGAAAAAAATTAAAATGAGAATTAAAGCATAGGGACCGATAGTTGGTTCCTGCTCAGATGCTACAAGAAGATTGGGTTTCAGAGATGAGTTCAGGGCGTGGGGGTATTCCGCCAGTCCTAATGTTAAAACGGATGAAGGCTCCGAGTGTAGAGTCAAAGACGAGAAGTAGTTGAGCCCAAAGAATGATTGGGGCAACGTGAAGTGAGAAGAGTGATAGAAGTCCCTACCTAAGGACAGAATAGGGGCTAGAAGAATAATTTGAATAGTGGGTAAAGATCCCGAAGAAAAAGAAGAGAGTTACTCGCTCAAGAGAGATAAGAGCGTAAGAGTGATGAAATGAGGATTAAGAGCATATTGCAGAAAAATGAAGAAATCCAAAGAATGACCTTTTAGGGAATATGATTTTAAAACAGATTGAAAAAGAAAAAAAGAAAGAAAATAAGAAAAAGAAGAAAAGAAAAGAAGAATAAGAAGAAGAAGAAGAAGAAGAAGAAAAAGAGAAGAAAAAAAGAAGAAAAGAGAGAAAGAAAAGAAATAGTGTTACATTGCATGCATCATATAGATAGGGGCATGCTAATTTAAAAGCATTTTATTTGTTTAAACATATATTTGAAGATTACTAAAGAATTTGATGATGAAGAAATAGATTTTAGTGAAGATTTATATTGGTAGCCGTTTTTAGCGTGAATCTAGATTTTCAGGGAGATTGGTAGCCATTTTCAGCGTAAATCCATATCATAAGTCCTCTGGGTCATCTGTAAGTCCTCCAGGCATGACGTTAACCTTATTTTGATGTCAAGATGAATAAAATCGGGGCATCATTATAAGGGATTGGTAGCTATTTTGGAATAAATCCATTTCTTAAGACCTCCGGGCATGATGTTAACCTTATTTTGATGTCAAGAATGGTAAAAACGGGGCATTATTATAAGGGATTGGTAGCCATTTTTGGCGTGAATCCAGATATTAAGTCCTCCGGGCCATCTGTAAGTCCTCCGGGCATGATGTTAACCTTATTTTGATGTCAAGACTGGTAGAAAACGGGGCATCATTATAAGGAATTGGTAGCCATTTTTGGCTTGAATCCAGATCTTAAGACCTTCGGGCCATCTGTAAGTTATTCGGGCATGATGTTAACCTTATTTTGATGTCAAGACGTATAAAATCGGGTCATCATTATAAGGGATTGGTAGCTATTTTGGCACAAATCCATTTTTTAAGTCCTTTGGGCCATTAGTAAGACCTCTGGGCATGATGTTAACCTTATTTTAATGTCAAGACTGGTAGAAATCGGGACATCATTTTAAGGGATTATGGTAACCATTTTCGGCGTGAATCTATTTAGTAAGACCTCCGGGCCATCAGTATGATCTTCGGGCATGATGTTAAGATTTCCTTCGATGTCGAGACGAGTACAAATTGGGGCATTACAGATTGAAGTTTGAAAAGTTAGCCGAGGAAAAGCGAAAAGTTCCAAAAGGACTCGTGGTTCCAAAGCTGAGAATAGGGATGTAGGACGAAAATGAGTGCCTGTAATCTTTGCTTTGTTCTTATTTCACAAGAACAAGCAAAGAGGGGCAGCTGTAATCACTCATTTTTGTCTGGGTGTATAATATTATTATTATAATATTAGTGTTGTTTATTTATTAATAAGCCCTTAATATGTATGCAAATATGTGTATTAATTAATATATGTGTGCGTGTGTGTTAGTATATGTATATTAATGTTATATGTAATATGTGCGTGTAATATGTACGTGTGGTAATATATGTATGTATATTATGCTGCATATTGTAATGTTCACTATATACATTAGTATCTATGCATGCATCGTTTATCAGTGATATCCATATGAATGTATCTCTTACATGTTTGCATGTATTATTAATATTATAATTATAGTATATGTATATGTGTGTTAATATGTTTGCATGTATATATGTTAACTTGCATGTATGTATTTAATATTAATATTAAGGTATGCATGAATGCGTTGTTAATATATATGTAGTATGTATACGTGTGGTAATATGTAGGTATAAATATGTATGTTTATATGTTTATGTGTTATATGTACGTATGCATGTATTATATGTGTATATTAATATTATTATTATTATTATTAATGGGCTTTATATTATATATATTCAAAATAGATCAAATAAAAAACCTTATATATATATATATTAAGTCCAGTCCATTTACAATTATAAACCTAAATGTTTAATTACACCAGGCCCAAATGACCAGCCCAATCCCCTTTAATATCCAAAAACCCTAAAACCAAATCTGATAACCCTTATTTTTCTTGCAGCAGCGGCTCTCCCGACCGTTGGATCAAGATTTGATCAAACGGTCCAAATGCCACCAAGACCATCCAGCTGGCGCGCGTGAAGCTTACCCCTGGACCGCTACACGCGCGAGACCGTTCGTTTTCTCACATGCCACGCGTCACAATCCGAGGCTGCCACATCACCCCACTAGATGCAATTTGAGCCACTCATCATCAAAATAATCTCAGACGTTGGATCAAATTCGATCTAACGACCGAGATTAAATCTGGTCACAAGGGTCTCTTCACCTTCACCGGCCCTTGCCACGTGGTCGCCTCGCCGACAATCCTGTCGTTCATTCCACTGGCACCCATCTAACCACTAAGCATGCAAAATAAAAAATAAAGGATTTCAGATCCAAATCATCATCAATTGTGGATATCATATTTAGATTTATAAAAAAATAGGGGAAATGTTAGAGCATCAAATCTACAATGATAACATTAAAAGTTTTCTTAATCCATGTAAAAAATAGAGAAGCAAATCGGGATATATATAGGGAGGTAATCCCAACCATTGTATAGAGGATTTTTAGATGAAAATAAAAAGCAGGATTCCATAATCAATAAAAGAAAATTTGTTATTGGTAATTCCTTCTCTCTTTCACTCTTGCATGCATATTTCGAAAAAATTCAATAAAAAAATAAAAGGGGCCTAGATTCTTACCCTCGCTGTTCAAACCCTTATTCGCTGGTAACAAACCGCCGGACTCTTGAGCCAAATAAGGTGAGCCGGCGAAGGGGTAATAGTTTAGGGTTTGGTTTATTTAAAAATAAGGGAGTTTTGGGCTTTAAAACTAAAAAGGGATTTAGTTTTGGTTTTTTGGGGACGATTGGAGGTGGCTAAGGGCTGAGGGGGTGGTCGGAGTAGCCGAACCACCGTCGATTTCTGGAAAGGACGACAGACAGGGGGAAGTTTTCTAGAAATGGATTGAATATTTGAGAGGATTTTGGGATTATTAAAAATAGGTTATAAAAAATAGGAAAGGTTCGAATTTTTATCGGTGGGTGTGATTTATAGAGTTTTAATTTTTTTAAAATTGTCTAATTACATTATAAACCCTCACGTCCCAATTTATTGCAAGATCAGGGCTTCCGCATGGTCCATTTACACCCTCGGCTCCCATATGTTTTCAAAAATTTGCAATCTCGTCCCAGATCAAATGAAATCAGATTTCAAAGGGGTAAATTCACCCAGAAGTCCCTTTGTCCTTTTGGTATTTTCAAAACGTCTCTGCCGCATGGTGTAATTGCACATCTGGTCCCCCTAACTTTAGAACTATTTTTAATTTCATCCCTAAAATGGTTTTAATTGCTTTAAAGGGAAAATATCTGTTTAGTCCCCATTTCTTTACAGTTTTTTTCAATTAGGCCCCTTTTCTTCCTATTTTCACTGTTTTTTATGGTAAAATTATATTATTGGCCCTTGCCCTTTTGTTTCTGTTTAATTTCAGTCTTGTATTTCGTATATTTTAAATGTTTTATATTTGGTATATCCATGTTCGTTGATATTAGTTCGTTCGATATATGTGCTTATTTACCTTGCTAATTTGTTATCATGTATTTATATATGTTCGAATATATGTATATATTTGTGGTATGTATATGAACATATTATTTTGTGTTAACTTATATATATATATATATATAGAGGAATACATATATAGTATCTTTGTATATATTATGTTATACACATAAGTATATTATCTAAAATTAGTTTTAATAATGATTCTATTTAATGTACATTTTATACATGTATATTATATTATAATGTATATATATTAGTTTTTTTACCTAATATGTATATTATATATATTAATGTTTTTTAGATATTTATATTAAGGTGATTATTTTATACATATGTATATGTATATTTATTTAATTTTATGTTATATGTTATTCATGTTATATTATGTGTATTATTTTAATTTTGTTGTGTTTTATTTTAACTATGTCATTATTTGTTCATAATAATATACTTAATTTCATGTATTTATTTATTTTCATCTTGTTCGATTAAGTTTGCATATCAGATATTTTTAATTATCAATACGGTGCTCCCTTTTTTGACAGTAAACTTGGCTACCAGTCTAAGACGTAGATGGTAGTTTTCGTTTATTCCTCGAACACCGGAGCCCTTAAAATTCACTCGAATGTATAACCAAATTTTAATTTAATAGTCAGTTTAACCCATAAAATTGATATCAATAAAGCGATAATAATTTAGTACCAATTATTGGGCAGTGTGGGGTGCTAATCCTTCTCGATCCGTAATCAACTCCCGAACCCAAACTTTAAAGAAATATCTAGTTTTTATTTTCGGTGTCCGGTCTACCTTATCCAAGTGACCGGGGGCGACTCTAAGTTTTTTTAAAATATGAGTTTTTCACAGATTCCCTTTTTAATCAATTTTCAAATAAAAGCGGGACTCCCATTTTAATATATAATTTATAATTTAATTCATTATTTTCGTACAGGCCAGAAAAAATAGTCGTTACATAAACCATAACTCTAAACTCTAAATTTAACTTTTTACTGTTGGGGCATAAATAGGGGCACCAAAAATAGACAAAGAATTTCTGTTCATAATGAGATATGCTTTCGTTATATAAGAGTTTATTTTTATTTTCGCTTAGGGCCCCGAAAATCTCTGAGACGGCCCTGATAACATTAGTATTCGGATATTTAATTTTACTTAAAGAATTTAAAGTCTTATCCCGCTAGACTAACTAGTTGATAGCATATAGTATGACATTTGATTGAGCATCGACATGCTTGTGAAATAGTAGCATGGTGCCAGGTCTCTGCTCAGAATCCGAAGCATTAAATTTCATGTTCCAACATTTTATGATAGAAGATGGACAATGAAATCAACGGTTTTAATCCCCCCCCCCTCATGATCGTCAACTAAGATATCAATGTTTATACTTTGTCCTCCCTCGGTATCTATCTATGGCTTGCCATAAAAAAGTCTCTTTTTATTTTTTAAAGTTTAATTCAAGTAAATATATTTGATTCGAAAAAAAATTCTTAATTGATAAACTAAGGCGGTTTAACTCTACTAATTTAAATTTGGGTACACAACGTCATTGGTCGCAAATTATTCTCGATTTCCTGCTTTGATCACCAAGCTATTATTTTTTGTAAAATCGTCATTAATGTTACGTTTTTTTTCATATTTTGGTCACTAATGTTATTTTCCCCTGTTTTGGTCGCCAATCTATTACTTTCATATTTTGGACACCAAACAATTATTTTTTTGTGAGTTTTTAATGACGGGTGACCAAAATAGAAAAAACATAATGTTAATGACGATATTGTCAAAAATAATAGTTTAGTGACCTAAACAACAAAGCCGAGATAATTTAGTGACTAACAATGTTGTTTACCCTTAAAAATTTTCACTCGACCCAATAAAATATTCGCATTAAAAGAAAATTGGATGGCCACGTGAAAGTTACGAGGAAGAAAGAGAAATGGGTTGGTGCGGAATTATTCGTAGGTAGATGAGGTAAACATGTTATATATTGTGTGTTCTCTCAATTAATGTACTACCCAATTCTACATTGATGCCTTCGTACAAGGACAACGATACAATGGTCCATGGGGTCTTTCAATTAATGTGATTTAAGTCTATAATGCTGTCTTAGTACATCCTCAAGAAGTGAAAAAACAACGATCACTTAATTATAAATTTAGTAATAAATATATTGTTTTTAAAAACTTATAAACATATTATTTAATTAAAATATTTTATAAATAGGTCACTAACCGTTAAATATTATACGAGAATAATGTTGTCTGATATAATAATAATAATTTATGTAATGACCCGAATTTTAGAATTCAAGGGTCGGGTCAAACCGAAACACGGATTTCATGTGTGGGACGCGTGTTTGGGCCTTCGGGAACCCTTTTGGGCTTGGTTTTAGTTGTTAGGCTTGCTTTGGTTAGTTTGGAGTTGGGTTAGGAAGATGTTATGAGGGTAAACTGGTATTTTCATAAATGGATGATGGAAATGGGGGAGGTGTGATGATTTCTCTACAAAGGAGTGTGGGGATGATCTCATTATGTTTCCTTGTCTTCTTCTTTCATTTAAACCCATCTCCTATCCCAAAATCAAAACCTAAAGGTTGAATCTTTGAGATTTGTAAGGGGAATCTCGTTTTGTTTGATGGGGGAAGTTTAATCATCCTCAAAGGATCTTTAATCCAACGTAAGTTTTGTTGAGAATGAATATGAAATTAGTCTAGAGGGGGTAGTAGAGGAAGAACGAGAATGAGTCTCTGAGGGCTTCTTCATCAGCTTTTATTCAATGTTAGTATACTATTAACTCATATAGTTTCCTGCAACTCATAAAAATAGGCTTTGATGCATGATTTTGGTAATTGTGTTTTGGGTATGCTTTGGGTGATCTTCAATGGAAAAATATGGAATTGATGTTGTTAAGGCCTAAAATTGGTTGTAACTCACCGAATAACTTCACCATAACTTGCAGCAGCAATTTGGGGCTTAACCATATAGGTTAAGTGGGATTTTAGGGTGAAATTCGAACCCAAACTTTGAAATTTTGGGCTCGCGTACCGTTAATGGGTGTCCAGTATCGGTACACATATTTAATAAAGAGGACAACTTGTGAGGTGCGTACCGGTACTGCTGGACGCATATCGGTACCCCTTGCTTAATGAGAATTCTAGTGGTATTTTCGTGTACCGGTACGCTGGGTAACGTATCGGTACTGCTGTTCTATTATATGAGGAAGGCTTTCGCGTACCGGTACGCAAATATGGGAGTACCGGTACAGGTGAGGATCGATACGGGATAGTTTGCGTACTGATACAGAGTACCGATATAGGGGTGAGCGTATTGGTACGGCTTGATGCGCCAATTCTTTCGAACCTAATTTGAGTATCGGTACTTGGGGAAGAGTATCAGTACCTAGAGAGGCGTATCGATACCCATGTAAGTGTATCGGTACTCATTGGGCAATATGCTCAAGAAATTCAAGTTTGCTTTCAGGGGTTCTATAATTCATGGTAAAGGGGCCAAAGAGGTCTCCTAAGGTGTAAAACGAATATCAAATCTGAGAAACTGATGTTTAGAACCCGTAGGTGAATTAATAGCTAATAACTTGGTAATTTTTGGGTGAATTGCTTGTGATAGTAACCCATAAAGATCCTTGGTGGATCGATTGATGCTGCGTGGTAATTAAAGCACTTGCTATGCCCTGAAGGGTTGCCTATATAATTGGTTTACCTTGAATAATAAGATAAACTAATAAAAGTGGTTAATGTGTACCTTCATAACATATTAATAAGTAGATAAGTTTAATGGGGTGGCATAATAATTGATAAAAACCATAAGGTGATGGTAAATGTGTTAGAGCTGTGTGCGGTATGACATTTGTGTCAATGTTGTGTGCTGCGTGGAGGTATGGTCCTTGCTGTGTGCTGATGGGAAACCTATTTAGTTGAGTCATCCCTTGTTATTGGGATTTGGATACCCCCAAGAAATGAGTTGCAACACCTTGAAGACTCTCGAATGTAAGATCCCTATGTTGTGTAGATGTGGGCCTTATTCAAAGATGTTTGATAAGAGATTCCGAGCATGGATGGAGGATCTCGATGCTTTGTGGACGCGAGCCTCATCCCCATGAGTATAGGATCCTGATGCTTTGTGGACGCATGCCTTACTCGTAGTGTAAGATCCTGATGCTTTATGGACGTGGGCCTCACTCAAAGTGTAGGATTCTGAAGATGTGTGGACACGGACCTCACTTAATATTATTTGTATTATCTATGTGATGCTGTGTGAACTTATGAAGTATATGTATATGTTGTGTGCGAGATCATACATTCATAATGCTATGTGTTTAGGCGGTTATGGTAACGCCATCGTTATCTTGCCATGATATCATTCATGTTACATTGCTTTATTTATGATTTGCATGAAGCATGGTTGAGTGGCGGTGTATCCACTGAGCTTTGTTAGCTCAACGTTCGGAATCATTGTTTCCTGTTGGGCTTGAATTCCTTCAACCGAAATTCTTGCCAAGTGATGGAGAAGTCAATTTTGGGTGTTAATGGTGGGAAGTAAAAGATAAGAAAATAGACACAAGGATTTATTGTGGTTCAAGCTTCTAACAAGCTCTACATCCACTACCTTAGCTTCCCACTGAGGATTTCCCAAATCCTCTAAAGATTTCTTCCCTTTTAACGAGGTTTAGGAGGCAACCTTTACAACCTAGACTCAATTACCAAGTCTAGCATCCAAAGCTTACAACCCAAGCTTCGAGAATCCTCTCAAACAAAAGAAATGAAGCAAACAATAATTTCTCACTACAAGGTATGTGTTTGCACTCTTTAAGCACTCACCCAAATCCTAAAACACTTGAGCAAATATAAACATTTAGAGCTCACAAGTGTTGTTTATAGAAGAATGGCTCACAAGTGTTGTCTATAGAAGAATGGAAAGTTTAAGCACTAAGACAAATTTTCAGCATAATGTTGTTGACTTTAGGATCATTAGTTGTTGCTGAAGCTTGAAGGGTCCTTAAATACTCCCAATTGAGTTTCTAGCCGTTGGAGACTGTTGGGATTGAATTAGAGCCGTTGGAGACTAAATTTCCCGTAATAAATGCAGTTCTGGTGTTGTCTGTATCATTACGCGTGTACCCGTATTGGTACAGCTACTAGCCATTGCGCTCAATATTGCTAATCGTATCGAAACACCTTGGTCTGTTTGCTAACCGTATCAGTATGCCTTGGTTTGTTTGGAAAACCGTATCGGTACGAGTTGGTCTATTTCGGTATGCCCTGTAATTTAAATAGCCATTGGGGAGGTTGAAAACTGGATCGGTATGCGGGTAGGCGTATCGAAACGATCCACACTCCGTATCAGTACGCCTAAGAGCGTATCGGTACGAGTTTTGGTTACTGGAAAAATACTATAGTTGAAACCCTTGGACCGTATCGATACGGGGTATACCGTATCAGTACACATGTGTTGAAAACATTAGTTTAGCTACATTAAAGCATTTGAAACATTTCCAAAACCTCTCAAAAACTTCTCAAACTTATTTTCAAGTTGTTTGGACATAAAACCGTTTTTGAAATCTTTTCAATTTAGTCCAAAACTATTTTTCAATTATTATAGCAAAATATAGATCCTAACAATCTCCCCCTTTTTGATATAATAAAACCAACTTGAAAATTTGTTTTTTTAGATTCTCCCCCTTAGTAAAAATAAAATTTGAATAAGAGATTAATTGTTGAAATACTTATAAGCTCCCCCATATTCATTTGAAAATTCAATTTTTTCAAAACATTCTCCCCCTTTTTGTTATATCAAAAATAGCTCAAACCAAAGTTTGAAAACTTTAAAGTTCATAACAATGGAGAGTTTCAAATGAAAAAATTTTGACAAAAATAAGTTTTGTTTTAAAATTGGCTCCCCCTTACTCAAGCAACATTCAAATGTTAGTCCAACAAATTATGATAAACTAGTTGAATTAAAATAAATAAATCAAATTAAAATAAAATTCAACTAATTTTTACCACTTGAACCAAAGGTAGGATTTGAAGCCTTCATTCTTCAAGTGTTCCTCCTTGTGTGTATAGAGTTCCCCCTTAATTTCATCACTTGTTGATCAAAGCTCCATCACACCTACAAAAGACAATCACTTGATTTTTGGTATCCAAATTGCTTTGGATCCATAGGCATTAGTAGCACATAATTTAGTCCCCTTACGAATCCATTTTTCAATTTCATCATTTTTAGTTGAAGTAAGTAGTCCTTTTGGGATCCAAATACTTCTAAAAACTTTTTCATTCAAAAATCTAAGGGCACTAGATTGTCTTTGATAAAAATTTGATTTTCCTAAATTGTTTTGCTTTTCAAGCTCTTTGAAAATAAAATCTTTTTCTTTCTTAAGATCATCTATTTCAATTTGATGATCTTTTTCTTTCTTTTGAAGCAAATTTTGTAAATTCAAAACTTTAAGTTCAAAGTCTTTAATTTTGCTTCAAATTCCAAATTGGTTTTCACAAGCAAATCATTTTCATTTTTCAATTTTGAAATCAAATTTTTGTTCTTAGAAAATGAGGCTTTAAACACAAAAACCAATTGGTCATAGGCATCTTGTAACTCATCAAATGTATAAGAATTTGAAATAGGTGAGTTAGAAGCTACCTCCCCCTCATTGAGGGCCATTAAGCATAAGTGGGCTTCTTCATCTTTATTGGAGGAGTCTTCATCACTTCATGTAGCCACATATGCTTTCTTTGATGATGATCATTTTATGTTGAAGGGAGGGCAATCGGATTTGGTGTGCCTCATCTTCTTGCATTTCGAGCACTTGGGGGAATCCACCATCTTCTTCTTCGATTCATGCTTAGATTCTTCTTTGTTGCTCTTCATGAATCGGGCCAATTCCTTGAAGAGATAGGCCATCTCTTCATCTTCAATTTCCTCCTCACTTGAATCTTCTTGGTGACTTGTAGAGGATTGTAGAGCAATGATGTTGACATCGATTCTTTGCTCTTGGATTATCTTCTCCTTCTCCCTCTTCAAGGGTAGAGACATCATCTCATGGGTGAGAAGAGACCCTACGAGCTCTTCAAGCTTGAGCTTCTTCAAGTCTTTGACTTCAATAATGGCCGTCTTCTTGCTCTTCCATGATTCATGAAGTGAATAAATCAACTTTCGAACAAGCTTTTCTTCCGAAATCTCTTCTCCAAGACTTTTTAGTTGATTGAAGATTGTAGAGAACCGGTCGAACATGCTCTTGATGTCTTTATATGGGTCTATCTTGAAGTTTTCGTGTTCGAGTTTGAGTAGACCAATCTTTGTCTCATTCACCTTATTTGTCCCTTCATGGATTGCTTCAAGTTTGTCCCATAACTCCTTGGAACTCTCACAAGAAGATACTTTCACATATTCTTTTGGGCCCAATGCACAAAATAGAATGTGTATCTCCTTGTAATTGAGTTCCATCTTCTTGCAATCTTCCGCACTCCACTCTGCCTTGCTCCGATTTGGCACGAATGGTCCATCTTCAACTATGTCCCAAAGATGGTAGTCTTTGCTCTTCATGAAGAACATCATTCTATGCTTTTAACAAGCATAGCCATGGAAGCCGGTTGATTTGTTTATTGGTCGAGCTTGCCGGATTGCCTCAATAGGATGTTAATCCCTCTCGATTCAGCCTCGCTCTGATACCAATTGAAAAGCTTGTTGCACCTCGAATCGATCTCCGATTATCGTCAAAAGGTTTTATGTTTGGTTGAATTGGCTAAAATCGATAAAAGATTGGACAAAATGCACACGGATTTTAGAGTGGTTTGGCTTTCTAACCAAAGCCTACATCCACTACCTTAGCACACCACTAAGGATTTCCCAATTCACTATGAATTCTTCCCCTTTTCAAGGCTTAGGAGGAAACCTTTACAACCCTATCTTTTAACGGCTAAGATAGAACCAACTCTAGTTTTTGTCTAAGGCTAAACTAGAACATCTTCTTTTATAAGGGATTTGATTGGTAAACTTAATACCTCACAAAGGTGGGTGTTTACAAAGATTAAGCTCACTAGAAAGAGTATAAAAAAATTACAATGAAGCACTCTCTAAAATATTGTAGCGATATCCTTTTTATTCGCTAAAAACGGGTTTTCAATGTGTTTGGGGTCTTTCGGGTATTTTAAAAATCATCCGTGGGTGTTTTTAAAAAATCGTGCTTTATTAAAAAATGGAGTCGCCACCGGCCACTAAGGTATGCTGGACACCGTAAAACTAGAGATTTGAAAACTACTGGGTTTGGGAGTCGGTTACAGATGGGAAAGGATTAGCATCCCCACACCGCCCAAAATTGGTACTTTAATAATTACTGCTTTATTAATATTAGACTTTCCAGATTAAAGTGACAATTAAATTAAAATTTGGTCATAAGTGCGAGTAAATTTTAAGGGCCCCGTTATTCGAGAGTAAACGGATAGACCACCATCACTGCGTTTGATACTGGCCACGTTTACGCTAGAATAAAAGGGCACCGTATTGACAATTAATGTATCTGTTATGCAATATTAGAAAAATAAATTATAAGACATACATTCACATTGACATAGTAATAAGAACATAAAAAACATAAAAAATGAATATTACAACATTAACAAAAATAATAAAATACATGAATAAAAAAATGACCCATCATAATATAAAAAACAAAGTAAACACGAACAAGTAAAAAACCATATTTCACAATTAATTAATTATGCATATCACATGTTTTAATGTAAAAAAAGATACAATGCATTTTTAACATACAACTTAAAATGCAAAAACAAAAATACTAGAACACATTTATACATGATAAAAAACTAAACATGATCACTTAATGAAACACATGTATGCAACATGAACAAACAAACCAAATGATGTATTAGCATGATAATACACATGTTATGAAAACATAAATGAATGCACATAATATGCCAACCAAAATACATAAAAAAACATGAAGAACCATATGACATGATGAAAGCAAAGAAGGAACATAATACATATTACAACAAAGCTAAGAAACGTACCATAACATAAGCCAAACAAAATACTCAAAACTAACATATGACCAAAATTACAAGAACGATCATGAGATTCATGCTAGATATATAAACATGATGTGCAAGCTAAACTAAGACGCGACACCTAAAACAAACATATACGACATAAAGAACGAACAGAAACATGAAAGCATAAAATCGTAAATTAAACATATATTAAAAATAAACATGACAACATAAAATGTAAAAACATGAACACAAAAAAGCAATGAAAACAATGCTAAAAATATAATAAGAAGTAAATAATATAAATACTTAAAACAATAAAAAAGGGACTAAAATGAAAAAAAAAAGAAAATCATAAAACAGAAATTAAACAAGTAAAAAACATATTTGAGGACTTAATTAAAATCTGAAACAAAATGGAAAGGGCCTATCGTGTAATATAACCAAGGGGCAAGCTCGAACTGCAAAACTCAAAAACGCGGAGTGGCTTAGTGGGTAATTTCCCCTTCAAAAACTGATTTCGGTTTAATTTAGTGATTAAATTGAGAGGTTTGAAAAAGAGAGGGGGAATAGGATTGTAATTAGACTAAGGGGCGAGACAACTTTGAAAATTTAAAAAAAGCGAGAGGATTAAAGAAGGGTTTTACCCAAATTTTTTTAAAAATGCACTCTATAAAACACACTCTCGGGCCATTGTTTTGATTCTTTGGCTAAACAAAATTTTAACCCTAAAAAATCATCCCATTCCCTCTGTTTCCAAGCTGAAACCCCCAAATATTCAAACCCTCTCCACAGCCGCCGTGAACCATCTGTCTCAGGCGAGGCTCAACCGTAACGGTCGCCTCGAGCCTTCCTTGACCACTACCTCCAAAAACCCCAAAAATTCCAAAATAAAACCATAACCCTTGCCCCGAAACCAAAATAACCCCCTTTTTAGAACGGCTCACCAAAGGGTTCCTCGCCGGCGAGACACACACGACTAAGGTAAAAGCCCCCCTTTTTACTTGTTTACTTTTTTTACTTTGCATGCATGAGACTGAGAAAAGGGAAAAAGGAAAAAATTACCAGTAAAACTTTGAAAAAATTTTGTTAGTATTTCGAATCTGAAAAATTGAGTACAAAAGGGTTCTTTTCATGTATTATATAGTCTGCATTTTGTTTGATTTTTCTTTGCTTACAAGGTTAAACAAAAGAATGAAATGTTTCTCTATGGTTTAACTTGTACTTCTCTGACTTTGCATGTTCAATTTGGTAAGTCGGTGAGGCACGAGCGTACGACGGCAGCGATGAAGCAGTGCTTTTTTACAGACGTGTTCTCGGCCGTTGGATCAGAGCTGATCCAACAACCAAGATGGCATGAGGAACGGACGGCTCAAATTTGATCAAGGGTTGCACAAGATGGTGCCACGTGGCTCGCGACAGTCGAGGAGCCTTACGCATGAGCGTCACATACGCGTGGGTGAGTAAGAGTCCTGAGCATGTATCTCACGCGGCCAGCTGATGGGACGCCTTGCTTCGATAGTTGTCGTTGGATCAAGATCTGATCCAGGTCCAGGATTAGCTGCGCACAAAAACATGGGCAATCAAGGTTAGACAGGATTAGGGTTTTTTAGTTGGATTGGGCTATGGCCGGTTGGGCTTCATGTATTTAATTAATTAAAATTTTTTTATTGTAATTGAACTGGACTACTAATACATTTGGGCTTTTAATATATTATCTGTTTGTATATAATAATAATAATAATAATAATAATAATATGATTTGTTTTTCTATTTTTTCTTACATGGAATGAGCACACTTTTAATGTTATCACTGTAGATTTGATGCTCAGACATTTCCCTTTTTTTATAAATCTGAATATGATATCCACTGTTGATGATGATTTGGATTTGAAATCCTTTGTTTTTTTTATTTTGCATGCTTGGTGGTTGGATGGGTGTCGACGGAATGAACGGTTGGATTATCGGCGAGACGACCATGTAGCAGGGGCCGGTGAAGGTGAAGAGATCCTTGCGGCCAGATTTAATCTCGTCTATTGGATCGAATTTGATCTAAAGGCTGAGATCATTTTAATGATGAGCGGCTCAGATTGTATCTCGTGGTGTGACGTGGTAGCCTCAGATTGTGACGCGTAGCATGTGGGAAAACAAACGGTCTCGCGCGTGCAGCGGTCCAGGGGTGAGCTTCACGCGCGCCAGCTGAATGGTCTTGGTGGCATCTGGACCGTTGGATCAAATCTTGATCCAACGGTCGGGAGAGCGGCGGCTGCAAGAAAAAGAAGGGTTTGATCCAACGGTCGGGAAAGCAGCGGCTGCAAGAAAAAGAAGGGTTATCAGATTTGGTTCTAGGGTTTTGTATATTAAAGGGGATTGGGCTGACCATTTGGGTTGGTGTAATTAAACATTTGGGTTTATAATTGTAAATGGATTGGACTTAATATATATATGGTTTATTTTATTTGATTTGTTTTTAATATATATAATATAAAGCCATTAATAATAATAATAATAATAATAATAGACACATATAATACATGCATACGTACATATAACACATAAACCTATAAACATACATATTTATACCTACATAGTACCACACGTATACATACTACATATATATTAACAACACATTCATGCATACCTTAATATTAATAATAAATACATACATGCAAGTTAACATATATACATGCAAACATATTAACACACATATGCGTATACCATAATTATAATATTAATAATACATGCAAACAAGTAATAGATACATTCATATGGATATCACTAATAAACGATGCATGCATAGATACTAGCGTATATAGTGAACATTACAATTTGCTGCATAATATACAGACATATATATTACCACACGTACATATTACACACACATATTGAGGGCTTATTAATAAATAAACAACACTAATATTATAATAATAATATTATATGCCCGAACAAAAATGAGTGATTATAGTTTAAGGTATTGGTGTAGAGTTTAGGATTAGGGCTTAGAATTTAAATTTTTAGGATTGGACATAGAAAGGGGCACCGAAAAGTGCAGGTGATTTTTATTCATCTCATTACTTTAAACAATTAATTTAATATTTTATACACATTATTTTTATTGTTAGATTTATTTATTTATTTATTTAGAAAAGAGAATTATTATTTTACCATTAAATTAATTAATTTATCCGATTCATGCTTAGATTCTTCTTTGTTGCTCTTCATGAATCGGGCCAATTCCTTGAAGAGATAGGCCATCTCTTCATCTTCACTTTCCTCCTCACTTGATTCTTCTTGGTGGCTTGTGGAGGATTGTAGAGCAATGATGTTGACATCGATTCCTTGCTCTTGGATTATCTTCTTCTTCTCCCTCTTCAAGGGTAGAGACATCATCTCATGGGTGAGAAGAGACCCTACGAGCTCTTCAAGCTTGAGCTTCTTCAAGTCTTTGATTCAATAATGGTCGTCTTCTTGCTCTTCCATGATTCATGAAGTGAATAAGTCAACTTCTGAACAAGCTTTTCTTTCAGAATCTATTCTCCAAGACTTTTGAGTTGATTGACGATTGTAGAGAACCGGGCGAACATGCTCTTGATGTCTTCATATGGGCCCATCTTGAAGTTTTTGTATTCGAGGTTGAGTAGACCAATCTTTGTCTCCTCCACCTTATTTGTCCCTTCATGGATTGCTTTAAGTTTGTCCCATAACTCCTTGGAACTCTCACAAGAAGATACTTTCGCATATTCTTCTGCGCCCAATGCACAAAATAGAATATGTATGGCCTTGTAATTGGGTTCCATCTTCTTGCGATCTTCCACACTCCATTCCGCCTTGCTCCGATTAGGCACGAACGGTCCATCTTCAACTATGTCCCAAAGATGGTAGTATTTGCTGTTCATGAAGAACATCATTCTATGCTTCCAACAAGCATAGTTGTCACCGTTGAAGAAGGGCGGTTTGTCGACGGATAATGCCATGGAAGCCGGTTGATTTGTTTATTGGTCGAGCTTGCCAGATTTCCTCAATAGGATGTTAATCCATCTCGATTGAGCCTCGATTTGATACCAATTGAAAAGCTTGTTGCACCTCGAATCGATCTCCGATTATCGACAAAAGGGTTATTTTTGATGTTTGGTTGAATTGGCTAAAACCGATAAAAGATTGGACAAAATGCACAAGGATTTTAGAGTGGTTCGGCTTTCTAACCAAAGCCTACATCCACTACCTTAGCACACCACTAAGGATTCCCCAATTCACTATGAATTCTTCCCTTTTTCAAGGCTTAGGAGGAAACCTTTACAACCCTATCTTTTAACGGCTAAGATAGAAACAACTCTAGTTTTTGTCTAAGGCTAAACTAGAACCTCTCCTTTTACAAGGGATTTGATTGGTAAACTTAATACCTCACAAAGGTGGGTGTTTACAAAGATTAAGCTCACTAGAAAGAGTATAAAAAATTTACAATGAAGCACTATCTAAAATATTGTAGTGATATCCATTTTCTTCGCTAAAAACGAGTTTTCAATGTGTTTGGGGTCTTTCGGGTATTTTAAAAATCATCCGTGGGGTTTTTTAAAAAATCATGTTTTATTAAAAAATGGAGTCGCCACTGGCCACTAAGGTATGCTGGACACCGTAAAACTAGAGATTAGAAAACTACTGGGTTTGGGAGTCGGTTACGGATGGGAAAGGATTAGCATCCCACACCGCCCAAAATTGGTACTTTAATAATTACCGCTTTATTAATATTAGACTTTCCGGATTAAAATGACGATTAAATTAAAATTTGGTCATAAGTGCGAGTAAATTTTAACGGCCCCGTTATTCGAGAGTAAACTGATAGACCACCATCACTGCGTTTGATACTGGCCACGTTTACGCTAGAATAAAAGGGCACCGCATTGACAATTAATGTATCTGTTATGCAATATTAGAAAAACAAATTATAAGACATACATTCACATTGACATAGTAATAAGAACATAAAAAACATAAAAAATGAATATTACAACATTAACAAAAATAATAAAATACATGAATAAAAAAATGACCCATCATAATATAAAAAACAAAGTAAACACGGACAAGTAAAAAACCAAATTTCACAATTAATTAATTATGCATATCACATGTTTTAATGTAAAAAAAGATACAATGCATTTTTAACATACAACTTAAAATGCAAAAACAAAAATACTAGAACACATTTATACATGATAAATAACTAAACTAAACATGATCACTTAATGAAACACATGTATGCAACATGAACAAACAAACCAAATGATGTATTAGCATGATAATGCACATGTTATGAAAACATAAATGAATACACATAATATGCCAACCAAAATACATAAAAAACATGAAGAACCATATGACATGATGAAAGCAAAGAAGAAAAATAATACATATTACAACAAAGCTAAGAAACATACCATAACATAAGCCAAACAAAATACTCAAAACTAACATATGACCAAAATTACAAGAACGATCATGAGATTCATGCTAGATATATAAACATGATGTGCAAGCTAAACTAAGACGCGACACCTAAAACAAACATATACGACATAAAGAACGAACGAAAACATGAAAGCATAAAATCGTAAATTAAACATATATTAAAAATAAACATGACAACATAAAATGTAAAAACATGAACACAAAAAAACAATGAAAACTAAGCTAAAAACATAATAAGAAGTAAATAATATAAATACTTAAAACAATAAAAAAGGGACTAAAATGGAAAAAAAGAAAATCAGAAAACAGAAATTAAACAAGCAAAAAACATATTTGAGGACTTAATTAAAAACTGAAACAAACTGGAAAAGGGCCTATCGTGTAATATAACCAAGGGGCAAGCTCGAACTGCAAAACTCAAAAACGCGGAGTGGCTTAGTGGGTAATTTCCCCTTCAAAAACTGATTTCGGTTTAATTTAGTGATTAAATTGAGAGATTTGAAAAAGAGAGAGGGACTAGGATTGTAATTAGACTAAGGGGCGAGACAGCTTTGAAAATTTAAAAAAGGCGGGAGGATTAAAGAAGGGTTTTACCCAAAATTTTTAAAAATGCACTCTATAAAACACACTCTCGGGCCAGTGTTTTGATTCTTTGGCTAAACAAAATTTTAACCCTAAAAAATCACCCCATTCCCTCTGTTTCCAAGCTGAAACCGAAACCCCCAAATATTCAAACCCTCTCCACAACCGCCGTGAACCATCGATCTCAGGCGAGGCTCAACCGTAACGGTCGCCTCGAGCCTTCCTCGACCACTACCTCCGAAAACCCCAAAAACTCCAAAATAAAACCATAACCCTTACCCCGAAACCAAAATAACCCCATTTTTAGAACGGCTCACCAAAGGGTTCCTCGCCGGCGAGACACACACGACTAAGGTAAAAGCCCCCTTTTTACTTGTTTACTTTTTTTACTTTGCATGCATGAGACCGAGAAAAGGGAGAAAGGAAAAAATTACCAGTAAAACTCTAAAAATTTCTTGTTATTATTTCGAATCTAAAAAATTGAGTACAAAAGGGTTCTTTTCATGTATTATATAGTCTGCATTTTGTTTGATTTGTCTTTGCTTACAAGGTTAAACAAAAGAATGAAATGTTTCTCTGTGGTTTAACTTGTACTTTTCTGATTTTGCATGTTCGATTTGGTGAGCCGGTGAGGCACGAGCGTACGATGGTAGCGGCGGAGCAGTGCTTTTGGTCAAACGTGTTCTCGGCCGTTGGATCAGATTTGATCCAACAACCGAGATGGCATGAGGAACGGACGGCTCAAGTTTGATCTAGGGTTGCACAAGATGGTGCCACGTGGCTCCCGGCAGTCGAGGAGCCTTATGCGTGAGCGTTACGTGCTCGTGGGTGACTAAGAGTCCCGAGCATGTATCTCACACGGTCAGCTAATGGGACGCCTTGCTTCAATCGTTGCCGTTGGATCAAGATCTGATCCAACGGTCTAGGATCAGCTGCGCACAAAAATAGGGGCAATTAGGGTTAGATAGGATTAGGGTTTTTTAGTTGGATTGGGCTTCATGTATTTAATTAATTAAATTTTTTTTATTATAATTGAACTGGACTACTAATACGTTTGGGCTTTTAATATATTATCTGTTTGTATATAATAATAATAATCTGATTTGCTTTTCTATTTTTTCTTACATGGAATGAGCAAACTTTTAATGTTATCACTGTAGATTTGATGCTCAGACATTTCCCCTTTTTTTATAAATCTGAATATGATATCCACTGTTGATGATGATTTGGATCTGAAACCCTTTGTTTTTTTTATTTTGCATGCTTGGTGGTTGGATGGGTGTCGACGGAATGAACGATTGGATTACCGGTGAGACGACCATGTGTCAGGGGCCGGTGAAGGTGAAGAGACCCTTGCGGCCAGATTTAATCTCGGCTATTGGATCGAATTTGATCTAATGGCTGAGATTATTTTAATGATGAACGGCTCAGATTGTATCTGGTGGGGTGATGTGGCAGCCTCGGATCGTGACGCGTAGCATGTGGGAAAACAAACGGTCTTGTGCGTGCAGCGGTCCAGGGGTGAGCTTCACGCGCGCCAACTGAATGGTCTTGGTGGCATATGGACCGTTGGATAAATCTTGATCCAACGGTCGGGAGAGCGGCGGCTGCAAGAAAAAGAAGGGTTATTAGATTTGATTCTAGGGTTTTGGATATTAAAGGGGATTGGGCTGACCATTTGGGCTGGTGTAATTAACCATTTGAGCTTATAATTGTAAATGGATTGGACTTAATATATATATATATATGGTTTATTTTATTTGATATGTTTTTAATATATATAATCCCATTAATAATAATAATAATTATAATAATAGACACATATAATACATGCATACGTACATATAACACATAAACCTATAAACATACATATTTATACCTACATATTACCACACGTATACATACTACATATATATTAACAACACATTCATGCATACCTTAATATTAATAATAAATACATACATGCAAGTTAACATATATACATGCAAACATATTAACACATATATATATACCATAATTATAATATTAATAATACATGCAAACAAGTAATAGATACATTCACATGGATATCACTAATAAACGATGCATGCATAGATACTAACGTATATAGTGAACATTGCAATTTGCAGCATAATATACAGACATATATATTACCACACGTACATATTACACACACATATTGAGGGCTTATTAATAAATAAACAACACTAATATTATAATAATAATATTATACACCTGGACAAAAATGAGTAATTACAATTTAAGGTATTGGTGTAGAATTTAGGATTAGGGCTTAGAATTTAAATTTTTAGGATTTGACATAGAAAGGGGCATCAAAAAGGGCAGGTGATTTTTATTCATCTTATTACTTTAAACAATTAATTTAATATTTTATACACATTATTTTCATTGTTAGATTTATTTATTTATTTATTTAGAAAAGAGAATTATTATTTTACCATTAAATTAATTTATTTATTTGATATATTATAAAAATAAAAATAAAAAATATGGATAAATAAATTTTAGGGGCCCTAGGCTGGTTGGGGGCCTTGAGCGGTCACTCAGGGTGCTCCCCCTTGTAGTCGGCCCTGAATGTTTTAAATGGAGAAAACTAGGTTAAAAGAGTCGTCCCATAACGAACCTATGTAAAGCTTGATCCAAATTAGTCGACCAATGAGTTGGATACTGGGGTTATACAAAAGGAAAAAAAAATTTGATACACATGTCATGTAAACTTTAGTTTACATGTGCCTTTTAGTTTTAGGGGTTAGAGTTTTAGTTTAGGGGTTTAGGTTGTAGGGTTTATAATTTAAGGTTAGTGTTTAAAATTTAGGGGATATGGTTTAAGGTTTAGGGTTTAATTTTTAGGGTTATGGTTAGAAATTTAGGATTTGTATTTTATAGTGTAAATATGCATGCTTGTGTAAAATTAGTTTTACACAACTTGTGTATCAAAATTTTACCCTATACAAAATGTTATACTATATTCAAGTATTTATTTATTTAATTTAAAAAAAAAACATGTTTCTACAATAGTAATAAAAAAAAAAGTAAACTATATTAGTGAGGCAGTGACCACTCAACTATGGGTTGAAGAAAATTAGCTGGGAATGGGAGAAGAAAATTCAAAATTTTGTAAAGTCAGGTCTCCTAATCCTCGGATTGAAGAAATTTAGGAATGGGAAGGAAAGTTACAAACGGAACACTTAAAACTAAAATTACACCTATAACAAAAGCGATCTAGTTTTTTATTCGGTTTTTGATTATTCGAATCGTAAAATTTCAACTCAAATTTTAATAATCAAATCTTTAACTCAAGTTGACATAAATAGCTCAAACATCTTAAAATTTGAATAAAAAAATCGAATCGATTTTTGCTGTCTAATAAAATCCAAATGAGCCATAGTCACATGAGTACAAATTTACAAAAGATTATGTATTTTTAGGGTAAATTACACTGGTTGTCCATGAGCTTTTAGAGTATTTGTAACATGATTACCAAATTTTTAAGCTTTTAATTTAATTATTAAAATTTTAATTCGCTTTTATTACGGTTACTATCGTTAACTGCCGTTAAAAAAACAATATGACACGTCAAAATATTTATTTATAATTAATTTATTATGCACTCTCTCTTTTATCCTCGAATAAACCACTCTTCTTCCTCTCTTATCTTCTTCCTCCATTCTACAATTCTTCTACAAGTAGCCGCTACACGTACGCCAACATCAGATAATTTTCCCAACAAATTAACCCACCGATTTAAAGTTTATTCTCTTCTTTTTTTATTTATCGATTTTGATCTCTTAGAAATACCTCTAAAACTCGTAAAAATCCTCAAAACTAAAACCTTGAGGAAAATTTGATTTGAGTTTTATTATCTTCCGATAAACCTCTACCTACGACATATGCTTCCTTGTTATCTTCCCCATTCATTGATCGTTTAGATTCGCAAATCTTATTTTCGAATCTAAAAATTTAAAGATCAAACCTAATATGTTCTTTATTTTTATTTTTTTACGTTGATTTTCCCTTTCTTTGTTTTGTTGGTTTGAATTTGAAGTTTGTGAAGTTGTTCCACTAGTTATTTTTTTGTTGGTTTATTGATGGCTAGATTAGGGTATCAGTCGAAACAGTTAAGTTTAAAAGGAAAATTTAAGGTTTTGAGTTAAAGAGGTTACAATGGTGTAAAGACTGTCAGATTAAGGCTTTGCTTAGTTGAGTGGAAATGTAATACCCCGAAATTTGCTAAGTTGTTTAAGAGTCATTTAATACTAAGATAAGGGCTTAAAAGCTAACTTAGTGACTAAAATGACAAAATATAAAAGTTAAGATTTCTTTAATTATGGATTCCAATGAAGGAATTTCTGAGAATTTTAGAGTACCGTGTGATAGAGAGTAAGCGAATTAGGGTGCTTGCGAAGTTTGGTTGAAATCCGATGAAAAAAGTATAGGCACCTGATGAAATATTTTTCCCATTAAATATTTTTATTGCACAGATAAGTAGTGCAGGTTACAGAAAGTTGATATGTATAATTAGATTTCTGGTATGAGATTTTTGTAGAAATCTAATTTTGATCGAACAATTAGGGGATAAGCAGATACTTTATTCGAATAAAAATGCAGTATAAGATATCGAATTTCGATCGAACTGCAAAGCTAAGCGTGCTCAGGGCATATGATGGGTGACCATTCGGGAAAGTCTCATGTCAGTACTTGAGACTGATAAAAAGGAATCGGTTCGAGTTAATATTATTCGTATGGATAACTGATAAAGGATTATTAAGAGAATTTTATCCGATAAAGATTTTGGGTAAATTATCAATATATTAGACCGAGTCAAAATTTCAAGATTTTGATTTTTTACAAAATTATGGAATATTTCGTATATCAACAATATTTATTCATAGAAATTAGAAATATGAGAATTTCAGATTTAACCCGATAGTTCGAAAAATGGAAAATCGTAGTAAGTGATTATTGGGTAATCAGATCGAATTGAAATTTTAAAGACAGTTCCATAAGCCATGGAAAATTCATAAAATATTATTTTTATGAATATTTTAATATTCCTAGTTGGATTCTAACTAGATTTAGTTATACTTTTACATAATGGCAAATTAGAAAAATAGAATTTAGTTGGAGGATTATTTGGACTTAAGTAATTAAATAAATTTAATATTCATTTAATTAAAAACACTTGGCATTAATAAGATAAAAGATAAACAAGAATAAGTTCATCTACTTCTCCTCCATTTTCGAAAACACAAGAGAAAAGAAGGAAAAAATATACAAAATTTTTCCTAGGCATTTTGAAGGCTTCCAAACAAGATTCAAGGTATGTTTTTGATAGAAAATTAATATATGTTTAATTTTCTTTCATTTTATAGTAATTTTACAAAGAGTTATGAAGATTTGCTCATGTTATTGATGAGAGGGAAAATAGGGTTTCATGTTCTATGTTGATATTGAAGCTTGATTTAAGTAAATCAAGTCTTGTGGAGTTAAAATCAAGCTTAGATTTAGATTAATTTCATGTTTGAAGAAATAAACCCTAACCCTAGAATTTGGGGTTTTATTTAGGGTTTTGAAATGAAGGATTAATAATTGTGATACAAATATTAAATGGCATATGTGATACAAATAGTAATTCTGATTCGAGCTTGAATAATTGCAAAAAAGTGCAAAATGGTCACTAGGGACCAAAATGGACTATTCGGCTACTAAGGGAGAAAAAGGGAAAATTTTAGGAAATTTTTTATATTCGAATAATTGTATTAGTATTTTATAGTTAAGCAGTGTTAGATTAAAATAAATCTAACATGTATGTTATTGTAACCCCATCGACTCGGCTTAGTCAGAAGACCGAACCGGGCGAGCTACATTAGGTTTACCGAAGTAAACCGAGAAGAAGAACCTGAAAACGCGACCTTTTTTTTCTTTTATCTTATCTAGATGCTGGTTAACACCCTACGTTTCATACATACAACCAAAGAAAACCCAACTCAATCGGGCATCGAATTGATATCCAATTGACCACGTTTGCAAGAATAGGGACCAAAACGTAAATCTGAAAATATATAAGGGCTTACTTAAAATTTTCTTTACCAATCTTCAATTAGTCAGGTTACAAGCACACATGCCAAATTTCAACTTAAAACGAGAATCTGAGCTCATCCAATTGCATACATAACACCAGGGACCAAAATATAAATTCCACTATTTCAAAGGGCCAATTTCATAATTAATATTACCAATCCTCAATTAAACCAATTACATGCATACTGTTGAAATTTCAGGTTAAAATGATCATTCAAACTCATTTAATTGCAAGTATATCAATCATTGACTAAAACGGGAGAAAACAAAAACCTTAAAACATACTTTTAACTAACTTAACCACTGACCGTATCGATACGCGATCAAGTGTATCGATACGCCTGAGCATTCTTAAAATAATCCAAATTCTAGTAGCTCAAAACCGTATCGATACGCCTCTTCGAGTATCGATATGCTATGCTTAAAACTATAGACCTGTATCGATACAGTCACCCATGTACCGATACGCTAAGCATGAGATGTGCTTACCCGTATCGATACAGGAACCCGTGTACCGATACGCTGTGCCTGGAAATACTTACCTGTAACGATACGGGCACACTCGTATCAATATGCCCTGACCCGTAATGTAAAAATTTGCTAGGTTTTAACCTTGTTTTGGGATTCTAACACTTAAACATGCTTCAAACAATCAAGTAACATCATCATAGATCATTTACCATCAACTACATTAGATCAATCATCAAATAATGATCAACATGCTTCAAAGATAACTATAGGCATGCTTCCTAGAACTCAAGCAACCAAATCATAGACCATATGCAAAATTCGACAAAACAAGCTTATTACAAGTCCAAAATAGCAATATAAACTTGCTGAAATAGAGGATTAAACACTCAAACCCTCCCAACAACATTCAAGCCACATTGCCTTTATTACTACTTTAAAACCCAAACATACTTTGGTAAATCAAGTCTTGGAAATTCCTTCTTTGCTTGCTAGGCCACTTGCACTTAATCAAATCTACATTAATGATAAAAGAGAGCGTAAGCAGTCATTGCTTAGTGAGGAGTGCTCATAACACAAAACATCATCCAATGCAATTTAAAGCCATTTCGTACCATCATGCCATTCTTTCAATTCATGCACTTAATCTTTATAAAAATTAGCATATTAAACCATATGTAACATGTATCATGGATTCCATAGCATAATCCCATATGCAATTCCCTCTACTTAAGCTTTCCCAAGCATAACATCCCATATGCAAAGCTTAAGGAGTATAACACGTATAAATCACATCATTCAAACCAATCCATCAACATGATATAATTTAAAACATTATATTGGCTTTCAAGTGATCCATTACCATATACAACCTTTCCATTAATCATCATTAACATCGGATACACGGATTTCCCAAGAGATTTCGCAATCTCTTGCAGCTCAATGGTATGGAGTTGTGCAACACATGCACCACCTCTACACTACCAAGGATAATCATTCAACTTGGAGTACACACACTCGACGCATCAACTTCTATAGCTCATGGCTAGAGTAAAAGCCATCTAAGTGTTACCTCAACAACATTGGGGTTCACATGATCGGAGTAAGTACCTCTCGTACTACCTCTACAACCACGACGACTTATTATAGTGCACTTTAAATCCTATGGCCGGCTAATTTTATCCAATAACATTTTTATAACATTTTCAGTTCATCGTTTACCAATATAATCCACTTTTATAAACATACCTCACTGTTTTCATATGCATCATTCAAATCATTTCATTTTACATTAAACCATGCATAAGCCATATTCATAAATATTCTTTAAAATCATGCATTACTTTCCAAATGCATCTATCATCATTTCATATCAATTCCCAGTATTGAACCATGCTCATTTCATGCATAAAACATGAGTTAAACAATCATTTAACAAGTGCATTCATAAATCATGTGCCAACTGAAATGGAGAGAGAAATCCACTTTACTTACTTTCGAGCCTTAGACCAGTGTATCAAGCCTAGTCTAGACTCCCATTAAACCTTTTCAAATCTTTGAAAAGCCATTCTTATCCGTTTCACTCACCGAAAAAAGCAACGCCTCTCTTGTTGATGTCAAATTAAGCTTCCAACCTAGGTTCACTTTCAGATTATCTTCTCATGTTTCAAACACATCACAACAGAGGATCCAATGCATTATACTACATCCAAACTCACAGCAAACAACAATTAACATTATCCAACTATAATTCCCCACAACACCATATCTTAAAAACCGAAAACGTCATCGATTCATCTATAACCTCAACCCAGCCATTAACTATGAATCTCAACCTTCAAATAACACCTAATAACATCAAAACAAGAACTCAACCCAACCTCCTACCTCCAGCAACAATAATCAACCACAACACATCAAGATTTCTTAACTATCAACCTAACAAATTAGAGATTCACTAGATTTCGGGATTCTATCATCAAAACTCACTTCATTAACATTTTGAGCATCAAAATCAAGTTATAAATCAATCCTTAACTCAGCATAAGCAGATCAACTATGAATTTCCTCAATTTCAATCATAAATCACTAATTAAACCATAAATTAGAGTTTAATTAATTAAAACCCAATGAAAATCATATAAAATGGATCAAGAACTTAGGAATTTCAATAAAGAACCTTTCATTAGAGGAGAAGAACGAATCCTTACCTCCAATGCTAATTTCTCCCTTTAATTGCTTGATAAAACATGAAAATCAATATAGAAACCATAAGAATTTGTTGTAAAAACTTTAGGAAATCAATTAGAAATCTGAAATCCTGATTTTTACCTGAAGAAATTGAGGTTGGAAATGTGTTTGGCTGGAGAGAATTTGAGAGAAAGAAGTTACAAAGTTTATTACGTGAAATTCTTTTAAAAAGCTTAATTGTGTTTAATTAATTCTCTCCACTATTTATACCTCTTAAAAACTTAATTGAAATATTTAATCAAAGGGAGAAATCTGATGAAACCCTTTTGGATTATTAGATCCTTAAAGATTCAAAGTTTTGACCCATTTTCAAAACAATCACTAAAAATAATTTTGCAAACTTTGCGTTTAGGTCACTAACTCAAAATGTCCCATTTTCTAATTTATTTTTTTCCAAAACTGTTTTCACCAAAATCATTTATATAGTTAATAAAGATTTTAGACTATTTTTCCATATTTTTATCCCTATAAAAATATTTAATCCAATTTAAATCCCACAACCGCCCTATGCTCAGATAACTGGTCCATCCCTAATATCACATCAAAACTATAGAATGACAATTCCATCTAATCCGTGGCAACACATGATCTTGTATCATCAAAGGACACCTTCGGTATAACTTCCTAACCACAACCGTTTCACCCAAAGAACTAGTTACTCAAACACCAACATTTAAAATCTCAACAGGTATATCAAGCAACTGTACATGCTCTCTCCGAATATATGAATGGGTGAAACCAGAATCAACCAATGAAAATAACGACAAAGATTGCAAAGTAAAGGTACCTGCAATCACATCTGTATCGTTACGTCCCCCGCGATGCGCATACACCCTCGTGGGACTTCCACCCTCCGTCTGGATAGCAACAGTGTGTGCCACAGTCCTACGCCCACCATCTCTCAGCTGGAAATGTCCTCGTCCATGCCCTCGACCTATCGGGGCAACCACAGCAGGTGCAGGAACCTGCGCACCTCTAGCTAACATAGGGCAATCACGCCTCACATGATCAGACGACCTAAAACTTCAACAAGCATTATCTGCAACCGGTGCATGAACTGGACCAACCCTTCATGCCTGAGGACAGTCGCGTCTAATATGGTCTCAAGATCCACAACCCTAACAAACCTTATCTGACCTCTAGCAAACCCCAGAATGTCTCTTCCCACACTGAGCACACTTAGGTATCCCACATCCGGAACTCTACCCTAAGTGACATTTTTGCCCAAGCTCAGGTCGATGTCTCCGATCATGGTGCCTCTTATACCGACCACCACCAACATTAGAATCAATGACTCTCTTACCATGACCAGATCCTCTAGCACGAGATGTCCAGCACAAACTCTGCTCAAAATCCTTGACTCTTGAAACCAACACATCAACCATAGCCTGAAAGACTCTCGTCATCGCCTGTATCAAAGGCGTCATATCACCCAACACTAGCCCAATTGGCACAGGTGGTACTTGTTCCACACCCGCAGGTGGATTCGGCGGAGGAGGTGGCAACCCCTCAACAGGCATAACATTATTCTCATCATCATGCCTCCTTGCATTCACATTAGAACTTAATTCTCACATCGTTGGCTTCTTTAACAAAGATTTTAAGGCATGATAATACATCAAGACAAAAACAATTAGGCCAACCTCAAGCAAGGTTCCAAGACTTCCATTTCAAATCAAAAAGCATTTTACATCAGTAGTAATAAGGCAATGTGTCCTAAATCATACCCCAACATGGCATATAACCCGCAATCAATCACCGTTTATAGCAATCAACACCAATCAATCAACATACATATCTAACATTTCCCAACATACATAAAAAACTATAACCCACTCTCAACAATCATAATTTGGCTCTGATACCAGCAAATGTAACCCCGTCGACCCGGCCAAGACGCAAGACCGAACTGAGTGAGCGACATTAGGTTTCCCGAAGTAAACCGAGAAGAAGAACCTGAAAACGTGACCATTTTTTCCTTATATCTTATCTAGATGATGGTTAACACCCTACGTTTCATACATACAACCAAAGAAAACCCAACTCAATCAGGCATCGAATTGATATCCAATTAACCATGTTTGCAAGAATAGGGACCAAAACATAAATCTACAAATCTATAAGGGCTTACTTAAAATTTGCTTTACCAATCTTCAATTAGTCAGGTTACAAGCACAAATGCCAAATTTCAACTTAAAACAAGAATCCGAACTCATCCAATTGTATACATAACACCTAGGGACCAAAATATAATTTCACTATTTCAAAAGACCAATTTCGTAATTAATATTACAAATCTCAATTAAACCAATTACATGCATATTGGTGAAATTTCAGGTCAAAATGATCATTCAAACTCATTTAATTGCAAGTATATCAATCAGGGACTAAAATGGGAGAAAACAAAAACCTTAAAACATACTTTTAACTAACTTAACCCCTAACCGTATCGATATGTGATCAAGTGTATCAATACGCCTGAGCATTCTTAAAATAATCCAAATTCCAGTAGCTCAAAACCGTATCGATACGCCTCTTCGAGTATCGATATGCTATGCTTAAAACTGTAGACCTGTATCGATACAGTCACCCGTGTACCGATACGCTAAGCCTGAGATGCGCTTACTCGTATTGATATGGGAACTAGTCTACCGATACGTTGTGCTTGGAAATACTTACCTGTAACGATACGGGCATACGCGTATCGATACGCCCAGGCCTATAATGTCAAAATTTGCTGGTTTTTAACCTTGTTTTGGGATTCTAACATTTAAGCATGCTTCAAACAATCAAGTAACATCATCATAGATCATTTTCCATCAACTACCATAGGTCAATCATCAAGTAATGATCAACATGCTTCAAAGATAAATATAGGCATGCTTCCTAGAACTCAAGCAACCAAATCATAGACCATATGCAAAATCCGACAAAACAAGTTTATTACAAGTCCAAAATAGCAATATAAACTTGCTGAAACAGAGGAATAAACACTCAAACCCTCCCAACAACATTCAAGCCACATTGCCTTTATTACTACTTTAAAACCCAAACATACTTTGGTAAATCAAGTCTTGGAAATTCCTTCCTTTCTTGCTAGGCCCCTTAAACTTAATCAAATCTGCATTGAGGATAAAAAGAGAGCGTAAGCAGTCATTGCTTAGTGAGGAGCGCTCATAACACAAAACATCATCCAATGCAATTTAAAGTCATTTCGAACCATCATGCCATTCATTCAAAACTTGCACTTAATCTTTATAAAAATTAGCATATTAAACCATATGCAATATGTATCATAGATTCCACAGCATAATCCCATATGCAATTCCCTCTACTTAAGCCTTCCCAAGCATAACATCCCATATGCAAAGCTTAAGGAGTATAACACGTATAAATCACATCATTCAAACCAATCCATCAACATGATACAATTTAAAACATTATACTGGCTTTCAAGTGATCCATTACCATATACAACCTTTCCACTAATCATCCTTAACATCGGATACACGAATTTCCCAAGAGATTTTGCAATATCTTGCAGCTCAATGGTATGGAGTTATGCAAAACATGCACATCCTTTACACTACCAAGGCTAATCCTCTAACTTGGAGTACACAGACTCGATGCATCAACCTCTACAGATCATGGTTGGATTAAAAGCCATCTAAGTGTTACCTCAACAACATTGGGGTTCACATGATTGGAGTAAGTACCTCTCATACTACCTCTACAACCACGGGCGACTTATTATAGTGCACTTTAAATCCTATGGCTGGTCAATTATATCCGATAACATTTTCATAACATTTTCAATTAATCACTTGCCAATATAATCCATTTTTATAAACATACCTCATTGTTTTCATATGCATCATTCAAATCATTTCATTTTGCATTAAACCATGCATAAGCCATGTTCATAAACATTCTTTAAAATCATGCATTGCTTTCCAAATGCATCTATCATTATTTCATATCAGTTCCCAATATTGAACCATGCTCATTTCATGTATAAAACAGGAGGTAAACAATCATTTAACAAATGCATTCATAAATCATTTGCCAACCGAAATCAAGAGAGAAATCCATTTTTTTACTTCAAAGCCTTAGACCAGCGTATCAAGCCTAGTCTAGACTCCCATTAAACCTTTTTAAATCTTTGAAAAGACATTCTTATACGTTTCACTCACCGACAAAGCTACGCCTCCCTTGCCGATGTCAAATTAAGCTTCCGACAACTCCTCAACACCAAGGTTCACTTTTGGATTATCTTTCCTTGTTTCAAACACATCACAACAGAGGATCTAATGCATTATACTACATCCAAACTCACAGCAAACAACAATTAACATTATCCAACTATAATTCCCCACAACACCACATCTTAACAACTGGAAACATCATCGATTCATCTATAACCTCAACCCAGCCATTAACTACGAATCCCAACCTTTAAATAACACCTAATAACATCAAAACAACAACTCAACCCAACCTCCTACATCCAGCAACAAAAATCAACCACAACACCTCAAGATTTCTTAACTATCAACCTAACAAATTAGAGATTCACTAGATTTCGGGATTCTATCATCAAAACTCACTTCATTAACATTTTGAACATCAAAATCAAGTTATAAATCAATCCTTAACTCAGTAAAAACAGATCAACTACGAATTTCCTCAATTTCAATCATAAATCACCAATTAAACCATAAATCCGAGTTTAATTAATTAAAACCCAATGAAAATCATATAAAATGGATCAAGAACTTAGGAATTTCAATAAAGAACCTTTCATTAGAGGAGAATAATGAATCCTTACCTCCAATGCTGATTTCTCACCTTAATTGCTTGTTAAAACATGAAAATCAATCTAGAAACCATAAAAATTTGTTGTAAAAACTTTAGGAAATCAATTAGAAATCTGAAATCCTGATTTTTACCTAAAGAAATTGAGGCTGGAAATGTGTTTGGCTGGAGAGAATTTGAGAGAAAGAAGTTACAAAGTTTGTTACGTGAAATTCTTTTAAAAAGCTTAATTGTGTTTAATTAATTCTCTCCACTATTTATACCTCTTAAAAACTTAATTGAAATGGTTAATTAAAGGGAGAAATCTGATGAAACCCTTTTGGATTATTAGCTCCTTAAAGATTCAAAGTTTTGACCCATTTTCAAAATAGTCACTAAAATTAGTTTTGCAAACTTTGTGTTTTGGTCACTAACTCAAAATGTCCCATTTCTAAATTTCTTTTTCCAAAATTGTTTTCATCAAAATCATTTATATAGTTAATAAATATTTTATATTATTTTCCCATATTTATATCCCCTATAAAAATATTTAATCCAATTTAAATCCTGAATCTGAATCAAATCTCTAATCCCGGTCCACTGGACCGATTAAACCATCCCAAAACTCCTAGGCCCAAAACTGGGGCGTTACAGTTATTGTTTATGTTCGATGGGTAAATTTGTAGCATTCGAGCAGGATACAGGAACACAAGATAAAAGAGGTTTGGAAAAAGTAGTGAACTAGCTTAGTGAGGCCCAGTATTTTGCATAGCCCAGGTGAGTGCATTATATGTATGTATGACATGTTACAAATAGGAAATAGAACGACTTGCGATAAGTCGACCTTGATATTAATGAAAATGTATATTGATCAAAGTTATGCAAATGGCATGAAATATTAAATGGCATATGTGATACATTGATATGGCATAATGGTTTATCTAAGATAAATCAAACTTTTAGATTTTGGGTATGAACTGCCCATTATCGAAATTTGGATAATAGTATTGATGGATTGGATATTGAATGTGAAAGTATTATATTGTTATGCCCGATTACTAGTGTGAGAGTCTTTGATATAGTTGGATATCCATAGAGTCTTAGCGGCTGCATTCTATCACTACGGTGTGATCCAGACACTTCGGTGTTGACCTTAGACGCTACGCAGTTGCAGACACTACGGTTATGTTTAGACACTACGGTGTTGACTAGCATAAAAAGGTGCGATAATGAGAAGCAAATGGCGTCCTTGAGTACGTACTCATCTTCAGACGCTACGACGTTGCAGACACTACGGTATCGTTATGATGACTCGTATACCATAGGTTCACATGAAATTGTACTTTGGGCTATAATTCATAAAATGCATTTATGCAAGTAGATAGGCTAGTGAATCTATCGTATTTATTACTGATAAAGTAAGAATGATTTTATGATTTTGAATATATATACATGCAACCATGATTCATTGAAATAAGTTAGTTTCTCATTTACTATGATAAATGATGAAATGTTACAAACTGCACGAGGAATCGCTTGCCATTTTTGCAGAGATTGTGATATTTATGTTAATTGTTTATGTTGTTATATTTATGCCTCACTAAGTTATACTTAGCGTGTGTTTCGTAATACACGTAGGTTGATCAGGCTAGTATTATCTAAGAAGGAACTGCACTTTTGGAAACCGAGTTATTGCTTATAAGCAATAGTATGTACACTTACATCCTAGTCTAGTGGGCATGTACTCGTATTTTAAATTTTTAGTTGTTTTGTATTACTAAACTTATAAGTTAGTTTACTTTTTAAGTGGTCTTGTAACCTAAGTATTATGGATGGATAGTATGGTCTTAAACTCTTAGCAATGGGATTTGGTATAATTATTACGTAGTTAATGCTAATCGAGTAGCGATTTTAAAATCAAGAAAGGGTCTAGGTAGTACACATAGTTTGCACCCTGAATTATATTTTCCTATTAATAACTGTCTTAAATATTTATTTAACCAATTTAGGGTCAAAACTAGGTGACACTAGACAGGTTTGTAATTTAATAAAACCGAGGAAAAGTTATTTTACTAAACTAGTTTAAAAAAAATTTACAAGTCAGGAAATCAGTTAAAAACTTTAGTAACATCTTTAATGTGTATTTAATCATCAAATATACGTTGAGTGTGTTACATTTAGTGGTATCAGAGTAAAGGTTTAGCCGATTCTAGAGGTTAAACTAAGTCCGATATGATTTGTTTAAAGTGTACATGCCCCTAGGATGTTATGTTACTGATGTATTGCTTATATAACTTGATATGACTCTTTACTAATATGATTATGAATATGTTATAATAGACAATGTCAGATGCTGAGGGAACACGTCATGCGACGAATCACCAGGGCCCGGAAGAGGCTCATAGCGATAGTAATGAGGTGCAACACGTTCCACCTCTAACCCTTGCCTCAATTGAGCCACCTGCGTCACAGGGAGCTCCAGTTCAAGAATATAGAGTGTTAGTGTAAGCGTTAGAGGCGATGGTTAATAGGCTGCAGCCACCTGTACCCGCACCAGTTCCGGCTCCTGCACCCGTAAGGGCATCGATTGCTAAAGAGCTTAAGAAATTGGGTACGCCTGAGTTCAATGGAGAAGGTGGTTTGATGGCCGCAGACTTATGGTTAAATGATGTCAAGGTTATGCTGGATGGGTTAAATTGTTCTGATGCTGAAAAACTAGAGGGAGTTGTATCTCTTCTAAAGGAACATGCTCGTATATGGTGGTCGAATGCCATAGAGCTGGTACCTGCTTAACAAGTAACTTAGAAATTTTTCCAGGAAACATTTAAAGCCAAAATGTTGGTGATCAATTCAAGAGAGAAATGCTTCAGCAGTTCCTGGATCTCAAGTAAGGCAATCGTTCAGTTTATGAGTATGAGTTGGAGTTTAATTGATTAAGCCGATATGCAGCCGATTTAATGCCAACTAAAAAAATCTCGCTGTGAATGGTTCATTGAGGGGCTTCATCCAAGACCCAAGGAATTACTGTTAGGCATGAACCTGTCAGTTTATCAAGATACGGTGAATAGAGCAAAGGCTATGGAAAGGGCCTATCTAAAGCGAGTTAGAGCTCAATCATCTTGATCAACTAAAAGATTTGGAGAATCATTTGTCTCAGTACAGTCTAAGCGAGGTAAAGGTTCTCATCAACAAAGCAAGACTAGAACTAGATCTATACGCGAGAATCCTTTTTCTAAAAGAACCCAAGCTTCTCAGATGTCTACTGCAGGCTCGAAGAAGTCAGAAAAAGCTTCTTACCCAAAATGTGAGCATTGTGGGAAGAAGCATGAAGATGTTTGCTGGACTATTATAGGAGCCTGTCTGCGATATGTTCAGATGGGACATTTTGCTAGAGAATGTCCTCGAGAACAGATAGAGAACCCTAACCAATCAAAACGATCTACAGCAGCTCCACTTAGAGGTCGTGGTCATGGTGGAACCAGACAAGCTAGAACATCAAACCAAGTTAAATCAAAGACGACATCAACACGAGAATTTTGAACCCCAACTTAAGTGTATAATATATGCACAGATGATGATAAGTATGATTTAGATATTATAGCATGTACTTTTTAACTTTTTGGTGAATCTGTGTTTGTTTTAATTGATCCTGGTTCTACTCATTCGTATATTAGCTCTAAAATAGTTACTAAAAGAATAATTCCTATGGAGACTATTAGTAGTGATGTGATTGCCAGCAATCTGCTGGGTCATATTGCTAGAGTGACCCAGATATGTAGAAATTGTCCCTTAGTGACTCAAGAGATTGGATTTTAATGGAGTTACGATTCCATAAATTTGAGATTATTTTGGGAATGGACTAGCTATCTACATATGATACAGATGTTAAATGTAAAAAGAAGTAATTAGTACTTCAAGGACCGGATGGTTCTGAGGTGGTTGTATGAGAGAAATAAATAATTGCCTAAACTCAGTAATCTCTGCAGCGATGGCTCAGAGGATGTTAAACAATGGATGTGAAGCGTATTTAGCTTATGTGGTGGATACACAAGTATCAAACAAGAAATTGGAAGATATCCCAACTGTGTGAGAATTTCCAGATGAGTTGCCAAGGTTACCTCCACATAGAGACGTACAATTCGGAATAGATGTGTACCCCGAAACAGAGCTGGTATCGATGGCACCCTATAGGATGGCGCCAACAGAATTAAGGGAGCTGAAAGATCAATTACAAGAGTTATCAGATCGAGGCTATATTCGACCGAGTGTGTCGCCATGGGGAGCCCCAGTATTATTCATAAAGAATAAGGATGGATCTTTACGATTATGTATAGATTATCGACAACTAAATAAGGTGACGATAAATGATAAGTATTTATTGCCAAGAATTGAAGATATAGTTGATCAGCTCAGAGGTGATGTTGTGTTTTCAAAGATCGACCTTCGATCAGGCTATTATCAACTAAACGTTAAGGAAGAAGATATACAAAAGACAATATTCAGGACTCGTTATGGACACTACGAGTTTTTAGTAATACCGTTTGGACTCACAAATGCCCCTGTAGCATTTGTAGACTTGATGAATAGGGTGTTTTAACCCTACTTGGACCAATTTGTGGTGGAATTTATAGATGATATCTTGGTATATTCTAAGACTGAAGATCATGATCGACATCTCCGAGTGGTATTACAGACAGTAAGAGATAAGTTGCTTTATGCGAAGTTTTCCAAATGTGAATTCTTGCTATTCAATGTAACTTTTCTCAGACACATCGTATCTACTGATGGAATAAGAGTGGATCCCAAGAAAATACAAGCTATTCTTGAATGGGAAGCACCAAAGAATGTCTCAGAGGTTAGAAGTTTCTTGGGATTAGTAGGTTATTATAGACGATTTGTCCAAAACTTTTCTATCATCGCCATGCTACTTACTCAGAGGAAAGGTGTTTCTTTTGTATGGACAGAGAAGTGTCAAGAGAGTTTTGAAATATTAAAGAAAATGTTCCCAGAAGCACCAATATTAATTCAACTAGAGACAGGAAAAGAATACATCCTTTATAGTGATGAATCCCATAATTGTAACACCCTTAACGTATACTCGTAGGCCGAATATACATTAAAGATGTTACGAAATCGTTGGAAGAAATCTTAACTTGTAAATTATTTTATATCAAAATTATGCTTGAAGTTTGTCCCTTTCTCGGTTTTAAATTAAAAATATGTCATCTAGATGCAGCTAGTTTTGACCCTGAATTGGTTTACAAAACTTATAATTGAGTTATTAAAATAAAAATGTAACTCAGGGTAAAAACTATGTGTGCTGTCTAGACATTTTCTTAATTATAAAATTTCTACACGATTAGGGTTAAACTACATTTAATTGTACCAAAGTTCAATGCTACTATTAGCAAACTATACTTCTAAACTTATTCATCATAAAAGCATATATTTAAGTTGTAAACTTATACTTTAAACAGCTCAACTTAAAAATATTTACATGCCCGCTAGATATCAAATTACGATAAAGATGTACTTATTGTATCTTATTGTAGTAACTTGACTTTCCAAAAGAATAGCTCCTCCATGTTAATCTACTTCGGAGAACCTACATGTGAAATAAAACACAAGGTAAGTACGAACTTAGTGAGGCATTTAACACATTTATCATAACATGAAGAGACGCATTACAGTGTGTTATATAAAAGTGCATTACAATTTTTTTAAGATGGCAAGCATTTTGCAACATAATAGTATGATGACTATCTTAAGAATCATGTCATCTATTAATTCTGCCATAGAATCATGATATCAATGGTTCATGATCATCAGGTAGTTATGTTTTCATCACGTAATTATTTACATATCATATTCTTTAACATAGTCATACTTTCATCATGCAATTATTTGCATATCATATCCTTTAGCATAGTCATATTTTTATCATGCAATTATTTGCATATCATATCCTTTAACATAGCCCAAAGTATATTATATGAGACCAAGGTACGCGAATCATCTTGATAAGACACCGTAGTGTCTATGACGCCGTAGCGTCTGCATCGCCAAAACGACTGAGATGAGTACGTACTCGAGGATGCTCTTTGCTCCTTATAACCACACATTTTGTGCTAACAATACCGAAGTGTCTGAACAATGCCGTAGCATCTAAGCCGACACCGAAATGTCTAAATATCACCGTAGTGACTAAAACGCACCATAGTGATAGGACGCAACTGCTAGGACTCTATGGATATCCAACTATACCAAAGACTGCACAATAGTACTTGGGCAAAATCAACATTATAATCAACATTTCATGTTCAAAGCATTTTATGAATTATAGCCCAAAGTACAATTTTATATGAATCCTATGGTATATGAGTCATTATAACGAGACCGTAGTGTCTGCAACACCGTAGCATCTGATGGTGAGTACGTACTCGAGGACGCCCTTTGCTCCTCTTTATTGCACCTTTTGTGCTAGTCGACACCGAAGTGTCTAAACATCACCGAAGTGACTGTAACGCCGTAGCGTCTGATGTCAACACCGAAGTGTCTGGAACGCACTGTAGTGCTAGAATGCAGCTGCTAAGACCCTATGGATATCCAATGATACCCTGAACTCTCATACATAAATACTTGGGCATTTCATCTTATTGTCAATCAATTATCATTATTAATGTAAGCATGCAACTTGTTATCATATTTCATCATAAACATAATTCATCATCATTTATGCAAACAATAGTTTGTACCTTGTACTCCATCAAGCTTGCTATACCGAGTCATGCATCAGATCATTTATTTTAAAAAGTAATGCAATATTATTTCTCAATTTGGTTTGACTTTTCACAAGTCTTCCCCTTTTTAATATAATACACATATAGAAATGCACTTACCTGGGCCATTTATTAGCATGCTTCACTAAATTCGACTCGATCATTTGCTTCATAGTACCTCGAATATTCTTTTGATTTGGATTTGACTTCATTAACCACATGAATATAAACAAACATTTGTTAGATTCACTTCTAACAATATTTCAATCAAGCTATCTAATCATTTAACATAAAAAATTTCCATAATATTCCTTCATTATACCGTCCAAAAACTCATTTTGGTCCTTAATGACCATTTTGAACTTCCAATAATTCTTTCGAGCTTGTTATCAAACATTCAGATACAAAATGTATCAAATTCTATTTTCTGGCAACTTGTCCTACCCTAAGAGTTTTACTTCTAAAGATCAAAACTGTAAGAACTAGATTCGATAAAGATACTAACGGTATAAGCCACATAAATTAATAAAATCTACAAACATTATGAAAATTCTTCAAACTCCCGTCACAGAGCTTTCCTGACAGAAACTGCTCTATAAATTTTCTGATCTTCATTCGATTAAAAATTCATATCTTTTAACTCGGAACTCGAAATCAACTTCCTTTTGTTGGAAACGAAACTAGACGAACAAATTTTTACATCGATATAAAATTCATCATCAAAACATTTTTGTAAAATTTATGGTGAATTTTCGAAGTCACTGCCAAAATTCAATCTTCTACATAGATTTCCATAATTAACTTCTAATTTATACTAACTTCTTCTTATTTTTATACTTGTCAATTTAGTCCTCAAATCAAAACTACTACCTTAATTCTATTATTTTAATTAAAAAAATCAGATTTAATCCCCATCCAAGAATTCATTACTTATTTGGTCATTTGATTTTGACAAATTGTCAAAATAGTCACTAATTTGATTCAACATCGGTTTAGCATTCTATCATCAATTTCACATCTCCAACATCATTAATTACATAAATACACTCTAATTTCATAAAATTTAGATTCGGTCCCTTAACTTTGAAGCTTGCCAAAATGGTCCCTATATATTTAACTTAGGGGTTTGCTTCCAAACAACAAATCAAGCTTACAATATCATTAATCCAACATCAGAAACCCTAAGTTAGACTTAAATCTATAAACCCTAATCTTCTCCATACAAACCAAAATATGTAGGGTTTAAATCCTAACTCAATAACATGATTTTAACATCATATAAGCTTGATTCCAACTTAAATTCAACCATGGAATCATAAAATTTCAAAAGCCCCAATTTTGTTCATAAACCCTAATTTCTTGATCATGTAAAATTTTCATCAATCAAGCATGTATTCCATGAATCAATTACATTAAAATATAGAGCTTGAAGAGTAGAACAACTTTGCAGTTCGAAAGATTACCAGAAAATCGAGTTTCGGGGCTTGAATCGAGCTTGGAAAATTTTCTCCCTTTTTCCCCCAAATTTTTGAAATTTTGAAATATGAAGAAGACTACATCTTTTGGCCTTTTAATTTTAAATTGCTCCAATTATGCCACTTGTATTATGTAAACAAATTTTAAATTCATTCAAATAGGGAAATTACAATATTGCCTTTTTATCCAGCGGTTGAAATTGATTTTATCATCAATCAAGGGCCAAGATTTAAATCTTCAATTTTCTTCTTCCAAAAATGGCCCTTGTAACTTCAAATATTTCAAAATTGCAATCCCTGCCAAATGATTAATTTGCCCTCCAACTATTCTTTATTTACTAGTTTGTCATTCTTGTAAAAATTCAACTAAGTCTAGTTGGAATCCAACCAACTACAATAAAATACTCATAAAATAGTATTTTATGAATTTTCCATAACTTTTGGAAATGTCTTTAAAATTCTAATTTGATCTGATGTAGCGATAATTACCAGGAATTTTATCGGATACAATCCCTCTTGAAAATTTTATAAAAATAATCATTACAAATATTATTGACTCATGCTGAATTCTTTTTATCGGTCAAAAATTCTAACATGGAACCATCCCAGTAGGTCACCTATCCTTGTCCTACTCTGGTCTGAGCACGCTTAACAATTTTCATTCGATCTAACTACAATTTTCAAATTTATGAACTTTATCGCTTTATAGACATTAATATAAGCTTCGTACAAAAAATCGGGTAACACAAAAATGTCACTCTTGGGGTAAACTATTCATTTACGGGGTCAAAATATATAACTTTTGAAAATTACATTTTGGTCCTTAAACTTTTCCAAGATTTATACTTTAACCCCTTAAACTTTCAAAATTTTCATATTGGTCACCAATCAAAAAATGGAACATTACAATTCCTCCCCTTTAAGAAAAATTTTCCTCGAATTTTCAACGTATATCCGTTCAAAACAATTATGGATATTGTTCCCTTATTTTTTTTTTGGTCTCCCAAGTGGCTTTTCCACTTTATGATTTCTCTTAACTAATGAAATTTTCATGTTTCTTAGTTCTTTGACTCCATATGTTAGAAATTTCACTGGTCCCTCTTCATAAGTCAAATTCGATTATAATTCAACTTCTTGGGTGATGACATGCTAAGGATCCAATCAATACCTTTGAAACAAGATACATGAAATACATCATGAATCTTGCTTAATTCTGACGGTAAGGCTGATTGATAAGCCACTGGTTCAACTCTTTTCAAGATCTCATAAGATCCAATGAACTTGGGACTAAGTTTTTCCTTTTCTACCAAATCGTAACACCTTCTTCCAAGGTGAAACCTTTAGGAACACTTTGTCCCCACTTCGTATTCAACATCGTTTCTCTTCTTGTCTGCATAAGCCTTTTGTCGATCTGCGACAACCTTGAGATTATGCTGAATAATTTTCACTTAATCCCCATTTCTCGTATCAAATCAACCCTTCCAGCCTTTGGGTTATTTGAATATTTCGGTCCTGTAACTTGAATCAATTAAGAGAAATTCGACACTTTCTTCCATATAGTGCTTCAAATGATGCCATCTTGATGCTTGTCTAATAATTTTGTTACTGGTAATCCTATTACAATTTCCATTGTTACTTATTCTCACTTCCATTGGGGAATAGAAATAGGCTGAATCAATCTAGGAGGTACTTGATATTCGGCTTTTACTTGTTGGCATGCCAAGCACTTTGTCATAAATTTCGAAATTTCCATTTTTCATTCCTAGCCACCAATACCAAGTTTTTAGATTTTAATACATTTTACTACCTCCAAAGTACATAGTTAATGGATTATGATGAACTTCAGTCAAAATCTCTTTATTCAAAACACCATTATCAGGAATGTAAACTTTCCTTTGATAATATAAGCAACTATTTGACTTAATTTCATAGTCCTTTATTTTTCTTGATTCAACTTACTTCCTCTTTCCAATACATTCTTCATCTGAAAATTGCAAATCTTTGATTTGATCCAACAAAGTTGGTTTTAGCTAATATTCTACTGCTAATGAACCATGTTGTCTCAATGACAATTGTACATTCATTGTGTACAAAACAAAAAAAAATCTTCTGATAAAAAGCATCAGCTGGTGATCGTCTATTTTATCCAGTTAATTCCCAAGAAACTCTGAACTTCAAAGACATTTTTTCCGTGCCACCCATTCGAAAATGACTTGTACTTTCTTGGGATCAACTTTTATTCCCTCTGCCGATACTACATGTCCAAGGAAAGTTACTTTTGATAACCAAAATTCACAATTTAGAAAACTTTGGATAAAGTTGTTTATCCCTCAGTGTTTGTAATACCATTCAAAGATGGTAATCATGTTTAGCTTCTGTCTTTGAGTATACCAGAACATTGTCTATGAAGACTATTACAGATTGGTCTAAGCAGGGTTGGAATACCCTATTCATCAGATCCATGAATGCAGTGGGGGCATTCGTAATTCCAAATGGCATTACCAGAAACTCGTAATGTCAATAACGAGTCTTGAATGTTGTCTTTGGTATATCTTCTTCCTTAACCTTGACCTGATAATACCCTGACGAAGATCTAATTTTTGAGAACACAACTGCTCCTTGAAGTACCAACCTTTTCTTTTTACATTTCACCTCTGCATTATATGCAGATAGCTTAATCCATTCCAAGAATAACTTTAAATTCACATAATGGAAGTTCCATTAAATTCGTCAGGAACTTAATCCCTTGAATTACTAATGGACATGTCTTACACATTCTAGTCACTCGTGCTCTATGTCCAAGTGGGTTACTATGAATCACATTAATAAAAATATTTTTCCTTAAGAATCTTTCTTTGTACTACAATCTTAGTACCAATATATATATAAGTTATTCAAACCCGAATCAATTAAAATAAATACAGGCTCTCTCCATAGCCTTTGCTTTATTTACAGCATTATGGTAAACCGATAAACTCATATCTAACAACAACTCTTTAGGCCTTGGGTGAAACCCCTTGATAAAACATTCTCATAAGGACTTTTCAGTCGGTAATCAAATCAGTTGTATACCGACTTAATCTATTAAAATCCAGCTCATACTTATAGACAGTACGAGTACCTTGTTTCAAACTTAAGAACTACTACAACATCTCTCTGTTAACCGGTCACCAATATACTTGGCTTTAAACACTTCTTAAAAGGATTTCCACATCACTTCCTCAACAAGTACTAACTTTGTGGAATTAAACCACCAAATACGAGCATGTTCCCTCAATAAATTTTCTTCAAACTCCTTAGCATCTATGCAGTTTAACTCCTCAAACATGACTTTGACATTTTTATTCCATAAGTTGGCGGCTATCAGACCACTTTCTCCATTAAATTCAGGAGCTCCTAACTTCTTAAGCTCCTAAACATTCGTTGTCCTTACTGGTGCAGGTGCCGGAGATAGTATGGGCGTTAAGGGTTAATTTTTTTATTAACTATAGCCTCTAAGGCTCGTACTAAGGCTCCATATTCTTATGCTGGAGCTCCCTACTGCATAGGTGGCTCAGCTGGGGTAGGAATTAGAGTTGAAATATTTTGTACCACATTACTTCCACTTTGGACCTCCTCTTGGTCCCCATGATCAATCGTTTGACATGATTCAACAGTATTCAACATTATCTATTACTACTGTAACCTATTCATGTTAATGAGGAGCATAATCAAGTTACACAGATAGTACATCAATAACATGACATCCTAGGAACATGTACTTAATAACAAATCATATCACACTTGGTTTAACCTCCAGAATAGGCTAAACATGTAGCTCTGATACCAATAAATGTAACACCCTTAATGTATACTCGTAGGCCAAATATAAATTAAAGATGTTACGAAATCGTTGGAAGAAATCTTAACTTGTAAAAAAAATTATATCAAAATTTAGCTTGTAGTTTATCCCTTTCTCGGTTTTAAATTAAAAAATATGTCGTCTAGATACAGCTAGTTTTGACCCTGAATGGGTTTACAAAACTTATAATTGAGTTATTAAAATAAAAATGTAACTCGGGGTAAAAACTATATGTGCTGCCTAGACTTTTTCTTAGTTATAAAATTTCTACACGATTAGGGTTAAACTACATTTAATTGTACCAAAGTTCAATGCTATTATTAGCAAACTATACTTCTAAACTTATTCATCATAAAAGCATATATTTAACTTGTAAACTTATACTTTAAACATCTCAACTTAAAAACATTTACATGCCCGCTAGATATCAAATCACGATAAAGATGTACTTATTGTATCTTATTGTAGTAACCAGACTTTCCAAAATAACAGCTCCTCCTTGTTAATCTACTTCGGAGAACTTACATGTGAAATAAAACACACGTTAAGTACGAACTTAGTGAGGCATTTAACACATTTATCATAACATGAAGAGATGCATTACAGTGTGTTATATAAAAGTGCATTACAATTTCTGTAAGATGGCAAGCATTTCACAACATAATAGTATCATGACTATCATAAGAATCATGTCATCTATCAATTCTGTCATAGAATCATGATATCAATGGTTCATGATCATCAAGTAGTTATGCTTTCATCACATAATTATTTGCATATCATATTCTTTAACATAGTCATAGTTTCATCATGCAATTATTTTCATATCATATCCTTTAACATAGTCATACTTTCATCATGCAATTATTTGCATATCATATCCTTTAACATAGTCATACTTTCATCATGCAATTATTTGCATATCATATCCTTTAACATAGTCATACTTTCATTATGCAATTATTTGCATATCATATCCTTTAACATAGCCCAAAATATATTATATGAGACCAAGGTAGGTGAGTCATCTTGATAAGACACCGTAGTGTCTACGACGTCGTAGCGTCTGCATCGCCAAAGCGACTGAGATGAGTACATAATCGAGGACGCTATTTGATCCTCATATAATCAAGGACGCTCTTTGCTCCTTATAATCGCACATTTTTTGCTAACAACACCGAAGTGTCTGAACAACGCCGTAGCGTCTAAGCCGACACCGAAATGTCTAAACATCACCATAGTGACTAAAACGCACCATAGTGCTAGGACGCAACTGCTAGGACTCTATGGATATCCAACTATACCAAAGACTGCACAATAGTACTTGGGCAAAATCAACATTATAATCAACATTTCATGTTCAAAGCATTTTATGAATTATAGCCCAAAGTACAATTTCATGTGAATCCTATGGTATATGAGTCATTATAACGACATTGTAGTGTCTGCAACGCCGTAGCGTCTGATGGTGAGTACGTACTCGAGGATGCCCTTTGCTCCTCATTATCACACCTTTTATGCTAGTCGACACCGAAGTGACTGTAACGCCGTAGCATCTGATGTCAACACCGAAGTGTCTAGAACGCACCGTAGTGCTGGAATGTAGCTGCTAAGACTCTATGGTTATCCAATTATACCCTGAACTCTCATACATAAATACTTGGGCATTTCATCTTATTGTCAATCAATTATCATTATTCATGTAAGCATGCAATTTGTTATCATATTTCATCAATAAAAATAATTCATCATCATTTATGCAAACAATAGTCGTACCTTGTACTCCGTCAAGCTTGCTATACGGAGTCATGCATCAAATCATTTATTTTAAAAAGTAATGCAATGATATTTCTAAATTTGGGTTGACTTTTCACAAGTCTTCCCCTTTTTAATATAATACACATATAGAAATGCACTCACCTGGGCCATTTATTAGCATGCCTCACTAAATTCTAATCAATCATTTCCTTCATAGTACCTCAAATCTTCTTTTGATTCAGATTTTACTTCATTAACCACATGAATATAAACAAACATTTGTTAGATTCACTTCTAACAATATATCAATCAAGCTATCTAATCATTTAACATAAAAAAATTCCATAATTTTCCTTCCTTCCTTATACCGTCCAAAAATTCATTTTGGTCCTTAATGACCATTTTAAACTTCCAATAATTCTTCCGAACTTGTTATCAAACATTTAGATACAAAATGTATCAAATTCTATTTTCTAGCAACTTGTCCTACCCTCTGAGTTTTACTTCTAAAGATCAGAATACACATTGGATCTTAATATCCTTCATACTGTAAGAACTAGATTCGATAACGATTCTAACGACATAAGCCACATAAATTAATAAAATCTATAAAAATTATGAAAATTCTTCAAACTCTCATCACAGAGCTGTCCTGACAGAAACTGCTCTGTAAATTTTCTAACCTTCATTCGATTAAAAATTCATATCTTTTAACTCGGAACTCGAAATCAGTTTCCGTTTGTTGGAAACGAAACTAGACGAACAATTCTTTACATCGATGTAAAATTCATCATCAAAACATTTTTGTAAAATATATGGTGAATTTTCGAACTCACTGGCAAAATTCAATCTTCTACATAGCTTTCCATAACTAACTTCTAATTTATACTACCTTCTTCTTATTTTTATACTTGTCAATTTAGTCCTCAAATCAACATTACTACCTTAATTCTATTATTTTAACTAAAAAAATCAGATTTAATCCCCATCCAAGAATTCATTTCCTATTTGGTCACTTGATTTTGACAAATTGTCAAAATAGTCAGTAATTCGATTCAACATTGGTTTAGCATTCTATCATCAATTTCACATCTCCAACATCATTAATTACATAAATACACTCCAATTTCATAAAATTCAGATTTGGTCCCTTAACTTTGAAGCTTGCTGAAATGGTCCCTATATATTTAACTTAGGGTTTTGCTTCAAAGCAACAAATCAAGCTTACTAGATCACTAATCCAACATCACAAACCCTAAGTTAGACTTAAATACATAAACCCTAATCATCTCCATACAAACCAAAATATGTACGGTTTAAATCCTAACTCAATAACATGATTTTAACGTCATATAAGCTTGATTCCAACTTAAATTCAACCATGGAATCATAAAATTTTAAAAGCCCCTAATTTCCTTCTCATGTAAAATTTTCATCAATAAAGCATGTATTCCATGAATTAATTACATCAAAATATAGAGCTTGAAGAGTAGAACAACTTTGTAGTTCGAAAGATTACCAGAAAATTGAGTTTCGAGGCTTGAATCGAGCTTGGAAAATTTTCTCCCTTTCCCCCCCAAATTTTTGAAATTTTGAAAGATGAATAAGGCTTCATCTTTTGGCCTTTTAATTTTAAATTGCTCCAATTATGCCACTTGTATTATGTAAATAAATTTTAAATTCATTCAAATAGGGAACTTACAATATTGTCTTTTTATCCAACAGTGAAAATTGATTTTATCATCAATCAAGGGCCAAGATTTAAATCTTCAATTTTATTCTTCCAAAAATGGCCCTTGTAACTTCAAATATTTCAAAATTGCCACCCTTGCCAAATGACTAATTTGCCCTCCAACTATTCTTTATTTACTACTTTGCCATTCTTGTAAAAATTCAACTAAGTCTAGTTGGAATCCAACCAACTACAATAAAATACTCATAAAATAGTATTTTATGAATTTTCCATAACTTTTGGAACTGTCTTTAAAATTCAAATTCGATCCGATGTACCGATAATTACTAGGAATTTTGTCGGATACAATCCTTCTTGAAAATTTAATAACAATAATCATTACAAATATTATTGACTCATGCTGAATTCTTTTTATCGGTCAAAAATACTAACATGGAACCTTCCCAGTAGGTCACCCATCCTTGTGCTACTCTGGTCTGAGCACGCTTAACAATTTTCATTCGATCCAACTATTATTTCCAAATTTTTGAACTTTATCGCTTTATAGTCATTAATATAAGCTTCGTACGAAAAATCTGGGTAACACAGAAATGTCACTCTTGGGGTTGACTATTCATTTACAGGGTCAAAATACATAACTTTTGAAATTATACTTTGGTCCCTAAACTTTTCCAAAGTTTACACTTTAACCTCTAAACTTTCAAAAGTTACATTTTGGTCACTAATTAAAAATTGGGACATTACAATAATGGTTTGGGTTGTGTATTAGTGCAGGAAGGACGCGTTGTAGCTTATGCATCGCGACAACTCAAAACTCATGAAAAGAATTATCCGAATCATGACTTGGAGATGGCAGCGGTGATTTTTGCATTGAAAATTTGGAGACATTATTTATATGGTGAAAAGTGTCATATCTACACTGATCACAAAAGTTTGAAATACTTGATGACACAACGAGATATGAATCTGAGACAACAAAGGTGGGTTGAATTCCTGAAAGATTATGATGTGATTATCGATTATCATCTCGGACAGGCTAATGCGGTACCGATGCTCTTAGTCGAAAGACGTTCTCTATGTTGCGTGCAATGAATGCATAATTATCCTTGAGACATGATGGTTTAATTGCAGCAGAATTTCATCTTAAACCAGCCTTGTTGGATCGCATTAAAGATTTGCAAATTTCAGATGAAGAATGCCTTGAAAAGAGGAAACAAGCTGAATTTGGGGAAGCGCAAGACTATGAAATCAAGTATGATGGTTGTTTATACTATCGAGTAAAAGTTTATATTCTTGAAAATGGTGAATTTAAGAAAGAGAATTTAACAGAAGCTCATTATTGCCCATTAACTATGCATTCGGGAAGTAATAAGATGTATCAAAATTTGAAAACCTGCTATTGGTGGCCGGGAATAAAAAGAGAAATCTCAGAGTTTGTAGCAAAATGTCTGACATGTGAACAAGTTAAAGTAGAGCATCAAATACCTTCTGGAATGTTACAACCTATCTCCATTCCTTAGTGGAAATAGGAAAAATGACTATGGATTTTGTAACAGGGCTATCAGTTACGCCCAGCAAAAAGGATTCAATATGGGTCATCGTGGATCGTTTATCGAAGTCTACGCACTTTATTCCAGTTCATGTGGATTATTCAATGGATAAGTATGCAGAATTGTATATCAGAGAAATAGTTCGACTACATGGTGTCCCAGTATCAACTGTATCAGATAGAGACCTGAGATTTACTTCAGGTTTTGGGGAGCATTACACGAGGCACTAGGTACTAAATTAAATTTTAGTACTGCATTCCATCCGTAGACGGATGGGCAGTCAGAACGAACGATCCAGATTTTAGAAGACATGTTGCGAGCTTGCATTATTGAGTTCACTAGAGAATGGGAAAGGTATTTACCATTAGCTGAATTTGCATATAATAGCAGTTACCAGACAAGCATCAAAATGACACTGTTTGAAGCACTTTATGGAAGAAAGTGTAGAACTCCTCTTAATTGGTTCGAATTACAAGATCGAAATGTTCTTAATGACCCAAAAACTAGTGGGATTGATTTAACCCGAGAAATGGAAGGTAAGGTGAAGATTATTCAGAATAATCTCAAAGCAGCCGCAGATCGACAAAAGGTATATACAAACAAAAAGAGAAATGATGTTAAATTTCAAGTTGGAGATAAAGTATTCCTGAAGGTCTCACCTTGGAAGAAAGTACTATGTTTTGATCGAAAAGGGAAACTAAGTCCCAAATTCATTTGACCTTATGAAATTCTCAAATGAGTTGGACTAGTGGCTTATCAACTGGCCTTACCTCCAGAGATGAGCAAGATCTATGATGTATTTCATGTATCTATGTTGTGAAGGTATTGATCAGATCCCTCGCATGCTATCGCTCCAGAAGAGATTGAATTGCAACCTGATTTAACATATGAAGAAGAACCAGTGGAAATTTTATCGTATGGAGTCAAAGAATTGAGAAATAAGAAAATTCCATTGGTCAAAGTCCTTTGAAGGAACCACAAAGTGGAAGAGGAAACTTGGGAGACCGAGGAGAAAATGAGAGAGCAGTACCCGAAATTATTTAAATCATATAAGTTTTAAAATTTGACGACGAATTTTCTTAAGGGGGAGAACTGTAATACCCCGAAATATGCTAAGTTGTTTAAGAGTCATTTAGTACTAAGATAAGGACTTAAAAGCTAACTTAGTGACTAAAATGACAACATATAAAAGTTAGGATTTCTTTGATTATGTATTTTAGGGAAGGAATTTCTAAGAATTTAGAGTACCGTGTGATAGAGAGTAAGCAAAATAGGGTGCTTGCGAAGTTTGGTTGAAATCCGATGGGAAAAGTATAGGCACCTGATGGAATATTTTTACCATTAAATATTTTTATTGCACAAATAAGTAGTGTAGGTTACATGAAGTTGATATGTATAGTTAGATTTTTGGTATGGGATTTTTGTAGAAATCTAATTTTGATCGAATAATTAGGGGATAATCAGATACTTAATTTGAATAAAAATGCAGTATAAGATATCAAATTTCGATCGAATTGCAAAATTAAGCTTGCTCAGGGCATATGATGGGTGACCTTTTGGGAAGGTCTAATGTTAGTACTTGAGACTGATAAAAAGGAATCAGTTCGAGTTAATAGTATTCGTATGGATAACTGATAAAGGATTATTAAGAGAATTTTATCCGATAAAGATTTCGGGTAAATTATCAGTATAATAGACCGAGTCAAAATTTCAAGATTTTGATTTTTAAAAAATTATGGAATATTTTGTATATCAACAATATTTATTCATGGGAATTAGAAATATGAGAATTTCAGATTTAATCTGATAGTTCGAAAAATGGAAAATCGTAGTAAGAGATTATTGAGTAATCAGATCGAATTGGAATTTTAAAGACAGTTTCATAAGCCATGGAAACTTCATAAAATATTATTTTTATGAATATTTTAATATTTCTAGTTGGATTCTAACTAGATTTAATTCTACTTTTACATAATGGCAAATTAGAAAAATAGAATTTAGTTGGAGGATTATTTGGACTTAAGTAATTAAATGAATTTAATAATCATTTAATTAAAAAAACTTGGCATTAATAAGATAAAAGATGAACAAAAATAAGTTCATCTACTTCTCCTCCATTTCCGAAAACACAAGAGAAAAGAAGGGGAAAATATACAAATTTTTTCCTAGGCATTTTGAAGGCTTCCAAACAAGATTCAATGTATGTTTTTGATAGAAAATTAATCTATGTTTAATTTTATTTCATTTGATAGTAATTTTACAAAGATTTATGAAGATTTGCTCATGTTATTGATGAGAGAGAAAATAGGGTTTCATGTTCTATGTTGAGATTGAAGCTTGATTTAAGTAAATCAAGTCTTGTGGAGTTGAAATCAAGCTTAGATTTAGATTAGTTTCATGTTTGAAGAAATAAACCCTAACCCTAGAATTTGGGGTTTTATTTTGGGTTTTGAAATGATGAATATGGAAGATTTATGATTCTACAAGCTTGATTTTGATGTTATAATGAAATATCCTCAACTAGTCTTCTAAGTGACTATTTCGGCATGCTTGGTAAATCAGGGAAAATATTGTGAAAATTATTCTAGTGGTGGATTTGAAGATATTATGAAATTACAAGCTTGATTATGGCATTAGGACCAAAATAAAGTCCTTAAAAAGCATGAAGGAATAAATTGGGGTTTTAAGTGTTAACTTTTAGAAATGAAGAATACATGTTGGAAAAATTATTTTGAGCATATTAGAATGTTGTTTGAATGAAAAAAAAACATTGGGAAGGTCTAGTGACCAATTCGGCCAAGGGCTAAAATAGGAGAATTTTGAGAAACATTGTAAAAATGTTGGATTGATTAATTAGTACAAGTTTGCAAACTTTTGTGTGAAATTGGTGACTAAAATGTCACTTTAACAAAGGTTAGTGGATTGAAGGGCATTGAGTAAAAGTTAGTGAAAATATTAGAATTATGTAGTAATTGTGATTCGAGCTTGAATAATTGCAAAAAAGTGCAAAATGGTCACTAGGGACCAAAATGGGCTATTCAGCTACTAAGGGAGAAAAAGGGGAAATTTTAGGAAATTTTTTATATTCGAATAATTATACTAGTATTTTATAGTTAACCAGTGTTAGATTAAAAAAAATCTAACATGTATGTTATTGTATATGTTCGATGGGTAAATTTGCAGCATTCGAGCAGGATATGGAAACACAAGATAAAAGAGGCAAGGAAAAAGTAGTGAACTAGCTTAGTAAGGCCCAGTATTTTGCATAGCCCAGGTAAGTGCATTATATGCATGTATGACATGTTACAAATAGGAAATAGGACGACTTGCGATAAGTCGACCTTGATATTAATGAAAATATATGTTGATCAAAGTTATGCAAATGACATGAAATATTAAATGGCATATGTGATACATTGATATGGCATAATGGTTTATCTAAGATAAATCAAACTTTTAGATTTTGGGTATGAACCACCCATTATCAAAATTTGGATAATAGTATTGATGGATTGGATATTGAATGTGAAAGTATTATATTGTTATGCCCGAGTACTAGTGTGAGAGTCTTTGATATAGTTGGATATCCATAGAGTCTTAGTAGCTGCATTCCAGCACTACAGTGCGATCCAGACACTTCGGTGTTGACCTCAAACGCTACGGCGTTGCAGACACTACGGTGTTGTTTAGACACTACGGTGTCGACTAGAACAAAAAGGTGCGATAATGAGGAGCAAAGGGCGTCCTCGAGTACGTACTCATCATCAGACGCTACGGCGTTGTAGACACTACGGTGTCGTTATGATGACTCGTATACCATAGGTTCACATGAAATTGTACTTTGGGCTATAATTCATAAAATGCATTTATGCAAGTAGATAGGCCAGTAAGTCTATCGTTTTTATTACCGATAAAGTAAGAATGATTTTATGATTTTGAATATATATACATGCAACCATGATTCATTGAAATAAGTTAGTTTCTCATTTACTATGATAAATGATGAAATGTTATAATCTGCACAAGGAATCGCTTGCCATTTTTGCAAGGATTGTGATATTTATGTTAATTGTTTATGTTGTTATATTTATGCCTCACTAAGTTATACTTAGTGTGTTTCATAATACACGTAGGTCGATCGGGCTGGTACTATTGAAGAAGGAGCTGCACTTTTGAAAATCGAGTTATCGCTTATAAACAATAGTATGTACACTTACATCCTAGTCTAGTAGGCATGTACTCGTATTTTAAATTTGCAGTTTTTTTTATTACTAAACTTATAAGTTAGTTTACTTTTTAAGTGGTCTTGTAACCTAAGTATTAAGGATGGATAGTATGGTCTTAAACTCTTAGCAATGGGATTTGGTATAATTATTACGTAGTTAATGCTAATCGAGTAACGATTTTAAAATCAAGAAAGGGTCTAGGTAGTACACATAGTTTGCACCTTGAATTATATTTTCATGTTAATAACTGTCTTAAATATTTATTTAACCAATTCAGGGTCGAAACTAGGTGACACTAGACAGGTTTGTAATTTAATGAAACTAAGGAAAAGTTATTTTACTAAACTAGTTTTAAAAAAATTTACAAGTCAGGAAATCAGTTAAAAACTTTAGTAACATCTTCAATGTGTATTCAATCATCAAATATACGTTGAGGGTGTTACAGGAAAAGTAGAAGAGAGGAAGGAAGGAAGAGAAAATTAGAAAGAAAATGAATTCAAGGGTTGCTTGGTAGAATGCAAAATTGGAAGGAAAGAAAATAGGAGGGAATGAAGTTTTCCTTGCTCCTATACAAATGATTTTCTCTCCAAAATTGGGTGGAAATAGGAAAGAAAATTGAAAGCTATCATACTTTAATAATAAAATTATCAAATTATATTTAAAATTTTATAATTTTATTTTCACCATATTTATATTAATTTTATAATTTCATCCACTATTTTTATTATGATTTTATTTTTGTTCAGTTTAGTCCCTAAAATTTTTATTTATCTAAAACGTAACCTTATTTGTTTCTAGTTTTATTATAAAATTCAATATTTTTAATATAATAATATTTTTGTTAACTTTATTCCCTAATTTTTTTTAATCTAAGACATTTATTTTATAATTTAGTCCAATATCTTATAATTGCAAACTTTACATTTCAGTCACTAATTTTATAATTGCAAGTGATGACGCGTTTTAGCTCGGATTAACTTGAAACTTGGTATATATGTCAATGATGATATTAATTTCATAAAGGAAGGTTTAATTTCAGTTTTTTAAAAAATGGTCCTGTATTTTATGAATGTTTTCAAAATGTCTCATAAACTACTTATTTTTTCAATTAACACTCTATTTGAAATCCGGTTTCAAAATGAATTTACCATTAAGTCTCATTAGAATTAATTGTTCTAAATGGATATAAAAATGGGTTTTTAACTTAAAATTCAACTTATTAATTATTTACATTTTAGTCCCTAAATCTCGATTTGGTTAAATTTACTTCGATATGAACTTATTAATTATTTAAGTTTTGAATGTTTTTTGGATTTAAATTTTGTAAAATTACCAAAATGCCTTTTTTGTTAAATCGTTTATTTTTCTAAAGTTTTTAAAGGTGTAATTTATCGGGTGACTTTAGTTAATTGTTTCAGCTTTATTTTCATGTTTTTTTTTTTACTTTAAGGTAATTAAATATGCTTGTTTTCTTAAATTCATTTTAGGCCACAAATAGGCCATTTGTAGCATTCGATATTTGGGTTGGTTTCATCTGACCAGCATTAGGCGTTACATTGACAGTCAAACTATTAGGATTAAACTATAAAAATATTAGACTAAATTTTAAATAATTAGAAATAAATAGATGTCAATTTCTGATTAAATGAAAATTTATGAACTAAACTTGTCAAAAATATAACCATATTAAAAATATTAGACTCAATTATAAAAAAAGTAGAAATATGTATGGGCCAATTTTGAATTAAAGAAAATATTTAGGGATTAAATTAAACAAAAATAAAACTATATTAAAAATATTAGATTAAATTATAAAAATTAGAAATAAATAGGGGTCTATTTTAGATTAAATAAAAATTTTAGGGACTAAATTGATTAAAAATAAATCATATTTAAAATATTGTACTAAATCATAAAAATAAAAAATAAATTATAATTTTCAAAACGTAATTTTCTTTCCTCTCACTTTTCCTTTGTACCAAGCAACAAAGAGGAAACCTATTTTCCTTCTAATTTTTCATCTTCTCAACCAAGCATACCGATAGAAAAAATAAATAGACTAATATATTTTCCACCATTACATTTTTTTCATAGCTTTAATTTTTTATCCTTCCAATTTTTTTTTTCCTTTCTGTCAAGCAAAGCCTAAGATTGTAGAAATATGGCAATGGTAATTTGTGGTGGTGGTGATGTTTGAATTGTGAGGGTGAATGTGGTAAAAAATGAATGGACTAATCGTGAAGCAATGTGTTATGGTTCTAGTAATGAAGCGAATATTGGTAATTTATTCGTTACAAAGTGACGATATGTGCAACAATAACTTTTTAAGAACTTGGGTGCACCCAGAGGTAGTCGAAGGAGATGGTGGGTGGTAGGCTTCGTCATGGAAGAAAAAAAAATAGGAGAGGATGAGGGGTTTATTGAGGTAAAAGAAGGAATGCATCATAAATTAATTATAAATAAATATTTTATCGTGTCATGCCAGTTTTTTTAAACGGCAGTTGACAGCAATGACCGTAATAAAAGCAAATTAAAAGTTTAATGATTTTATTGTAAGTTTTAAAATTTTGGCGACCATATTGCAAGTGCCTTAAGTCCAGGGACTATCACTATAGTTTATCATATTTTTTATTTAAGACTGAATCAAACATGTTTCACTATTTTAAAAAAATAAAAATAGTTTTATATAAAAATATTTTTATAAAATAAATTATTTATATAAAAATATACCTCTTTTTTGCAATAGGTGCATGAAGTATTTTTTGACTGAAATATATGCCTACATTTCATTTTTGGTCAGTTTTAAAGTCAATCTATCAAAAAAATTAACCACCCATTTATAGCTTGACACGTGGCTTTTATTTTATATTTTTAATTTCAAAAATAAACTAAAAAGAAAATATATTAAAAATATATCAAAATTTTCAAAAATTACAAAAATAGTCATAAATCCCTCAAACCCCAAAATCTCAAAATTCACGCCATTGCCGCCACCTATAGCCTCGTCGGATTGCACCACCGTCGTTGCTGGAGGCCCCCGCCCATTTTTTCCAACTACCCATCGCCGGTAATCAGCGGGAGACGTGTCAATCGGACATCGAACGATGAACGCGAAAGGCTCATGTCGTTTGATGGTCGATTGGCAAGCCTCCTGCTGGTTACCGACAATTGGTGGATGGGAGAATAGGTGGGGGCCTCCGGCGGTGATAGTGGTGGGATCCGGCGAGGCTATCGACTATGACAATTGCATGAATTTTGAGATGTTGGGGTGTGGGGTTCTAGGAATTTGGGACTATCTTGTAATTTTTTAAAATTTCAAGATATTTTTAAAAAGTAATTTAAATTTTTTAGTTTTATTTGTAAAAAATTAAATTAAAAGACACATGCTAAATTCTAATTTGGTGATGATTTTTTTAATAACGTTACCTTAAAACAGTAACATAATAAAACTGTAAGTACCTATTTCCGGCAAAAAAAAAAAACAACATTAGGCACATATTTCAGTCAAAAATAACGTTAGACACATATTGCAAAAAAATAACAATAATTTAAACATCTATTTTATAGTTAAGCCTTTATAAAAGAATAGAATGAATAAACGAGGTGATATTCATTCTGTCTGACTGAATTGTCATCCTATTGTGACTGTTCATTTTCATTTATTATTAGAATGTACTCTCATTCCTCCTGGGAAAAATAATTAATGTTGAATATAATGTTTATATTAAATATATAATAAATGTATTGAATTAAACATTTTTTTATTAAATAGAGATAATTATATTATCAAGATAAATGTTAAAATTTGAATCTATATAAAATAAGTTAACATAACTATTTTTAATCACTCAATAAATTAATGAATCTCTTTTGAGTTAATTTTTAAGTAAATGACTTTAAAGTTAAAATTACTTTTGGTTTGAAAAAAAAACTATATATTAGATATTGAGTTTAGTCCCAAGATTACTTTTATCTCTAAATATGCTTTTAAAAATCGGACAAAAATCATCATTTCTTTTTCAATGTTTTTTTATGCCCAACATTAAAAAAATAAATTCTAAGTCTTAGCTCTAAATTCTAAATCTTAACCCATAAACTCTAAAAATACACTCTATCTATATTTTCTTAAATTTTAACCCTAAATCCTAAATTTAGTTTTTGTGTGGGACATAGAAAAAGTACCGAAAAATGACAAAAAATTTATATTCTTAAAATCAACGCACAAGTCGTCTTGATTCGTTCGTTTGTTGGCAGAAAATTATAGTTTGAATTTGCTCAGTTCAAGCAAGGACTAGGGTTGTGAAAAAAAATTTGATAAATTGAAAATGAATCTGAAACTTAAAAAATCGATTCGAAAATTTGATTATGAAAATTGAGAAGTTTCGTTTCGGCAGTCTTTTTAATGCTTCGGTTTGATTATAATTCACATTTTGGGGGTAAAATTAGTTAATTCGTCGTATCATTTATCTATGATATTTATAAATTTTATGCATCAAAATATCCTACAATTTAGTGATTTTGATGCTCCTTTGAATTTTTGAAGATTTTTTAGTTTTGAGTTCAATTATTAGAATATGTGAACCCTCAATTTTTTACCTTTCTAGTTGTTTTTGCACATTATTACAACCAAACAATTATTAAATGGCTTAACTACAAAGTAAGTGTATAAACTATACTTTTTTTTACAATATGCGTCTAAAGATTTTTTTAGGCAAAGTGGGTGTCTAATGTTTCATTTCGTAATTATTTTAAGATTTTTCCGTAACAGCCGTTAAATAAATTTTCATTAACCAATTAAAATATGACACATAACATATTCCTGCAATTTTATTTAATTTTTATTTTAAAAAAATTATAAAATCTATAATTTTATAAAAACCCTAAAATCTTTGATTTCTCAAAAAAAGTCCCAAAATCTCTAAATCTTTAAATTCTTCCCTTTGACCACCGATTCAACCACCACCGCCCACTAGGGGTGTTCACAGGCGGTTAACCATATTGAAACGACTTGTCCGTACGGTTACCGGATGTCTTGGTTTGTCATTTTGGGGAATTAATATCGTCTCGTTTAAACTGTTTACTATCTAAATGGTTAACTAGTTTATTCGGTAGGGTTACTCGGTTAATCATAATTCATTTTACTACTAGTATTATAAATAATATATCTATTTATTACTACTAATTTTAATATCTTAAAAAATATCAACAAAAGAAATTCAAATAAAATCTTTAATATTTATAATAAAAAAATCTTCAAAGTTTGAAGCAATTAAAAAGTTTGGGAAAATTAAAATACAATGCAGGCTTAATAAAAACATATAGACTATTTTTTTGAACAAATAGAATCAGCTGGCATTAAAGACGGAAAATAGGAAACATACAACAAGAAAATAGAAAAATACAGGGAAAGAAACAAAGAGCATAACGGGGAAATAACCACACAACAAAAAACCCAACACAACATGAACAAAAAAACACAGAGCAAAGGAAAGCAAACAAACAAGCCAAGGAGGAAGTCAGAACACCTAAACCGACGAGAGGAGAGGAGCCGAGATAAGACCAATGACAACAAATCTAAATCCACTGCTGCAAGTCACTTCTATCTCACAGAAGAATGAGAACATGTTCAGGGAATGTAAAGAGAAAACCAAACTCAAGTCAAAGCGTCAAGAGATCGAGAGTCGTTAAAGACCAAGGGTAGAAAAGAGGGACCAGAGCCGGAAGAACAAGAAAACCGGTTAACCCGGGCAGAAAGTGAACCATACTCACCACCGAAACAAGAATTCAGCACTTGAAGAGAAACAAAGCAAAACACCGGCAGTAGACAAAATCGAGTAGATGGGAAAACGATGAGAAAAGGAACGAGGATCTCTTCATGGCCACAGTCACATAATCACCTCACCCAAGGGCCCGAGATCATTCCCTTAGTCACCAAAGAAACAGAGTCTCAACGCTAGCTGGCTAACAACAAGAAATGAAGCACCCTGACAAACAAAGAATAAGGAGAAAACAATGATAGAGAAAGGAAGAAGGAAAAGAATGAAAGAGAAAATAGAGAAGAAGGGAGAAGACCGAGATGTGAGGTCATCCACCGAACAAGGCGACAGTTGACCACTGCTTAATGTCACGCCTGAGAAGATGCGGGGTCATTAATCCCACATTGGAAAAGAAAAGGGAGGTCTTGGGATATAAATACGGTGGCACTGCACATCCTATCAGACGTGTCTTTTGAGAAAAGGGTAATGGCCCCGTGACAAGTGGTATCAGAGCGACCCTTTGACTACCCGATTTCACGCCGAGCGCCCATGAGTGGGGTAGGCAGGGTGGACAACTGTGACAAGGTGGCCCATCACGAGAGCGTAAGCTCGTGACGGCCCATCACGAGAGCGGAAGCTCGTGACGAGGGCGTCACGAGGTTGAGTGGGGGAGAATGTCACGCCTGAGAAGAGGCGGGGTCATTAATCCCACATCGGAAAAGAAAAGGGAGGTCTTGGGATATAAATACGGTGGCACTGCACATCCTATCAGACATGTCTTTTGGGAAGAGGGTAATGGCCCCGTGACATTAAACAAAAGCTACCCTTTTCTAAAATTAAGCTCGCCAATGTGAAATTCAGTCTATAACCAGTGTATATATAAATTTTCATTCCGATCCAAGATCATTTACCTCTTTGATCAACCTATTTATTAAACAATGACCATTCTATAATTTATCAGAATTACTTCAATGGTTTTTAATAGAATTACCTATATCGGTACCGGTACTCGAGAGGCCGTACCGATACGCCAAGCATGATTCAAACATTACCAATCGTAGTGACCAATATGTGTACCGATACGCCTTTATTATTATGAATATTATTTCTTTCAAACTCAATACTGATATCGGTACAGGCTGAGCCGTACCGATACGAATGCCCTAATTTTCAAATAGGATTATATAGGGTATCGGTACCTACATGAAAGTATCGATACCCATCTATAGTAATTTTCCATTGTCAAAAATTCGTACTGACACCTAAGGCAGTATCGATACGCCTTGTTAACAAACGTTGACCTTGTCCAAAAATACATACTAGTATCGATACGACATCACTCGTATTGGTACGATAGGGTCTGTAATGACAGATTTGGTCTGGTTTTTTATCCATTTTTGACCTACCATACAGTTTCCAAATCCTATGAAAATTTATAGGCAAGTTTAATTAACCATATTCTACTATCATGCCAAATTTCATAGCTATGTGAATCCATTTACTAGGATTTTACATTTTTAGGCCAAGTATGCAATTTTACCACTTTTAGCCAATCTTAAAAGTGTGCACTAAAGCTTACACAACCACACACAACATATATATACAACAAATGGCCAAAAGTGACTTAACAAACTATCATGCAACCATACTAGGAGTTGTAGGGTCGATGAACATTACTCTAGGTACCGTTGTGACTTGCTAAAAACCTTTAACTTCCCGATCTCTTGCAAATATCTTCATTAACTTGAAATGCATTAGACATGCTTTGCCTAGCGAGGTAGTCATACACAATGTTAATAACTATGGTATGAAATTCAAATCATGCTACGACAATATCAATGCCATTGCTATGGCAATATCAATGCTATTTCTATGGCAATATCAATGCTATGGCAACATCAATGCTATGAAAATATCAATACTATGGCAATATAAATATTATAGCAATATCAATGCTGTAACCATATTCAATAAATTATTGAACATATATCAATAGTGTTCCCTTGGATCGAAACAAGATAGTGGATACACGAATTCCCACACCTCGCCAAATTAATGAATGGTCTAGTCCTTCCGCCTTGCCAATTGACCAATAACAAAAACATTCCTCCAACTCGTCACAATAAAGGCCGTAGCCTAGGGATCGTAGTCCACCCATACTAATAAGCTCATGAATTCTATGGCATGCCAATTGTATCCAACGTCTTTTCGAATCCAAGGTTCAATAACAATAACAATGTCGATGGCAATAACAAAGACAATGACCATATTGATGGCAATAACAGTGACAATATCAATGTCGATAACAAATGGCAATATCGATGTCAATGTCAGTATTTCAATAGCAATAACAATATCAATGTCGATGTTCAATGTCGATGGAAATATCAATATCCAATGTCTATAACAATGACAATATCGCTATAAATGGCTATGGCAATGACAATATCGGTGTCCGATGATTGATGTTTCTATATTTCAATGCTTCAATGATGTCAATGACAATAGCAATGTTTCTATGAACAATATTTCAATGCAATAGCTTACCAATGCTTACTAATATAATATCCAAAGAGATTCTATGCGATATCCTTAGACAAATTGTTGGCTATGCAATATTCAATAACAATAGAACTGAGAAAAACACCTAGCCTATTCCCGAGACTCTGAATACACTCACATTCCTTTTCGAAACACCTAAGGCTCTCGGATGACCACTCTCTTATTCATAGCTTTTGATGGAGATGGTGATCCTTCTTTCTCCAACTCTTGAGCTAGAAAACTCAAGCTTTGTAAAATTTGGAAATAGAGGTTCTAGCTTAAAGGTGGGGAGGTGCTTGCTTCGAGGAAAAAGATGGTGAGGTTAAGAGATGATAATGAATCCGGTGAGTTTGGGAAAAGTTTGCAAATTCTATTTGTTTTTCTCTTTTTAGAATCTAAGGCTCTTTGATAGACTATATCAATTTTCATCTTTCACTGCACATCACCTTTCAACCAACCAAGAAGAAGGTTTTCTTCCGTGGGAGGAAAATTAATTAATTTATAACATTTTCAATACCAAGCAATTCTCCACCAAAAGGGTTGTCACCTTTTTAATTAAAGATGAAGCACGTCACGTGAACTTCATAAGCTACTAGATGAATCATCCTCAAAATTGGGGAAATTAAGAAATGGTCCCTTAATTTTTCAAATTTTACACTTTAGCCCCTAAACTTTTAGTTTTTACAATTTAGTCACTAAATAGTTTTTTGATAAATTCAATATGGACCTTAATCAATAAATTGACTGAATTAGAGCTCAATATCAATGTAATTGACCTCACATCAAAGTCAATACAATATTTGGACTTTTTTGGTACATGGTTTTCTATATTCGAAAACCAATTTCGACTAGATCAATTTTCAGGGTGTTACAATTCTCCCTCTAAGAAAAAGTCATCCTTGAATTTTTACCTGGACCGAAGAAGTGAGGGTATTACTTCTTCATTGTCTCCTCTAGTTCCCATGTTGCTTTCTCAACAGTGTAGCTTCTCTAGAGCACTTTGACCAATGAGACAGATCTGTTGCGAAGTCTCTTAACTTCTTTTGCAAGAATCTAAACTGCTTTCTCCTCATAGGTCAAATTAGGTTGAATTTCTACAAACTCTGGCTTGATAAGATGTGAAGGGTCGTAGCGGTACTTTTGAAGTATTGATACATGGAATACATCATGAATCTTACTCAGTTATGAGGTTAACGATAACCGGTAAGCCACAGGGCCAACTTTCTCAACAACCTCAAAGGGCCCAATGAATCGAGGACTTAGCCTCCCCTTTTTGCCAAACCTCAAAACTTTCTTCCACGGTAAAATATTAAGGAAGGCTCTCTCACTAACATTATATTGTATATCTTTTCGCTTAAGATCAACATAGGTCTTCTGTCGGTCAAAGGTAGCTTTCAAACGGTCTTGGATGATGGTAATCTATTTTTCGATTTCCCAAAGTATGTCAAGACCCAACATCTTACCTTCACTGAGTTCAGACCAACACAAAGGAGTTCTGCAATGTTTTCTATACAACACCTCATACAGTGCTATTTTAATAGAAGTTTGATAATTATTGTTGTAGGTAAACTCGATAAGAGGTAGGGGCTTCTCCCAAGATCCCCCAAAATCAATGATGCATGCACGTAGCATGTCTTCTAGAATCTAAATTACTTTTTTTGAATGGCAGTCGGACTGTGGGTGAAAAACGATACTAAAGCTAACTCTGGTGCCTAAAGCTCCTTGCAATGATCTCCAAAATCGAGATGCAAACCATGGATCCTGATCAGAGATGATAGATTTTGGTATTCTGTAGAGTCGAATAACTTTCTTGATGTACAAGTCAGCTAATTTAGAAAGACTGTAGTCTATTGTAATTGGTAGGAAGTGTGCTGACTTGGTAAAATGATCTACAATGACCCAGATAGCATCATGTTTTGTGAATATTAGAGGCAAACTACTAACAAAGTCCATAGTGATTCTTTCCCACTTCTACTTTGGTAGATCAATAGGTTGCAGTGAACTGGTAGGAACACAGTGCTCAGTCTTAACACGCTGACACATAAGGCACTTGGATACGAAATCAACTATGGCTTGTTTCATACCTGACCACCAATAAAGTTCCTGAAGATCCTTATACATCTTTATAGAACCCTGGCAAACAAAAAAGGAACTCGATGAGCTTCTTTGAGAATATTGGTGCAGAAGAATTCATCATTAAGTTCACAAACCTGACCACGGGAACATAGCAATCCTTCAGAATTAACTCTAAAGTCTGGATCACCATTATCTTATAATTTAGGAATGATGAAATGAAGTTTAGGGTCTTGACTTTGCAATACTTTGATTCTCAATATTGTAGACTGAACTTGGAGTTCAGCTATGAGACAATGGTGTTTTCAAAGTCGAAAGTGAGTATTAATAGCTTAGGGAGCAAGCAGAGGTCTATGACTGAGTGCATCAGCAACAACGTTAGCCTTGCTCGATTGATAATCAATGACCAGATCGTAATCTTTGAGGAGTTTTATCCGTCACTGTTGTCGAAGATTCAACTCCTTCTGTGACAACAAATATTTGAGGCTTTTATGATAGATGAAGAGATAGCATTTCTTTCCATAGAGATGATGCCTCCAAATTTTCAATGCAAAGACAACTGCAGCCATCTCCAAGTCATGAGTGGGGTGATTCATCTTATGTGGCTTTAGTTATCTCGAAGCATAAGTAATGGCTTTGCCTTCTTACATTAATACACATCTTCACCCAATGTGCGATGCATCACTATAACTGTATAGTCTTTTCTGGACTCAAGTTGGGTTAGAACTAGTGCGTGGGTCAAGACTTGTTTCAATTGATCGAAGCTTCCTTGTTGTTCATTGGTCCAAACAAACGGAGTTTCCTTCCTTAACAGCTTAGTCAAAGAGGTTGCTATCATAGAAAATCCCTTAATGAATCTTTTATAATAACCAGCTAGACCAAGGAAACTTCTTAGCTCACCAATTGTTCTTTGGTGGTTTCCAATCTTGGATGGCTTGGATTTTTTTGGGTCTACCTAAATGCCCAAAGCCAATACGATGTGCCCAAAGAAGGTAACTTCGGTGAGCCAAAACTCAAACTTAGAGAATTTAGCAAACAACTGCTTCTCTCAAAGGGTCTAAAACACAATACGAAGGTGGTCTCACTGCTCGACAGCATTCTTAGAATAGATCAAGATGTCTTCAATAAACACCACAACAAACTTGTCTAGGTAGGGTCTGAAAACCTGATTCGTTAAGCCCATGAAGGTTTCCAATGTATTGGTTAGCCCAAAGGGCATTACTAACAATTTATAGTGCATGTAACTCATACGAAAAGTAGTTTTGGGTACATCCCATTCTTTAACTCTCATATGATAACATTTAGACCTTAAATCAATATTGGAAAACATAGAGGTATCCTTAAGCTGATCAAATAGGTCATTAATTACCGGCAATAGATACTTTTTCTTGATGGTCACTTTGTTCAACTGTCAGTAGTCGATACACAGCCTCATGAAACCATCTTTCTTCTTTACGAAAAATATCGAAGCTTTCCAAGGCAAAGAACTTGGTCGAATAAAGCCTTTGTCAAGCCATTCTTGAGTCTGAGTTTTCAGCTCCTTAAGCTCAACTGCTTTTATACAATAGGGTGCAATGGAAACTAGGGCTATTCTAGGTTGCACTTTGATGGCAAATTTTACTTCGTGAGTTAGAGGTAAGCCCGAAAGTTCATCAGGAAAAACATCAAAGAATTCACACACGTTGTTAATGTCTTGTAGTTAAGGCTCATTCTTGGCTTCCAAAGTCAATGCATAAATCAAAAGACTCATCGAGTTCATAAAGGTGATACTCTCCTTGCTAAGGCCTCAGAGAAATAACTTTTTCTTACTACAATCTACCCAAGCTTGATGTTCACTGAGCTAATCTAAACCTAGTATAACATCGAAATTGTGAATTGGAAGTGCCAATAGATTGGCCAAAAATAGAATCCCTTGAATCATTAAGCGACAATTCTTGCATACGAGACTTATGGTGACACAATCACCTAATGGATTAGTTACGGTGATTAAAATAGTATTTCTAGAGTAGTGATTATCTTGATTCATAAATGCATAATCAAGATAAGAGTATAATTCAATGGTACTTGAGATATTGTTTGAATCACCATTTTCTGGCAATCTGTACAGATAGGTATTACAATTCCAGACCTGAACGTTCAGTACTATAAGCTATTTTGAAAATATTCTAAGACATAGTCGGTAACCTTGCAATGTTGTATAAGGGAGAAGACTATGAATACACCTTTTGTTTAGGACTATATTACTCCTTTTTCGATATAGTAGTGGAAGACGAGAATTATCTCAAGGTATTTGTCAAGTTGTGAGGGTCATTTAATCCTCAAAACTCCTATATGTAACTTCTATAGCATGGTTTAATACGATGACTCGATAATCCAACATTGATGCTCGGTATAGCCTTGCGATGATTCGATGGTTGCAATATCAATACAATGATTTAATAACCGACACTTAATAAGTTCAGGGTCATTATTTACCCTGCCGGTGAGGGTGTAAGTCTATCACTGGGTAGACTAGGTAATAGGGATTTAAGATGTTAAAATTATAGCCACAGAAGGTTATACAGCCTACTTAGGCTTTGATGAAGTCAATGATTGTTCATATATTTTAGTTGCGCCTTTAGTAAATCTTTAAGCTCATCAATCTACCTTGATAATTCAAGGCTTAATGATTCTTATCAAGAGTCTTATAGACTTGGAGGGTCTCTCCCCCTTGATTGCTTATAACGAATCAAGGAGTCGATAGAAACTCAATACTCATGTGAGCTTCGTTTGACTACATACTATTATACTATAAAAAGAAAAGAGATCAGGTTATAATATACACAATATATAAATAACTCCTACGTGGCATATGCAATGCAATAACAATACAATAGACTTCATTTTAGACTTAGAATCGACTAAACTATAGCTCTGATACCACAAATGTAACACCCCTTCCCGGCCTGGTAGGGAATTGGGTCAAAGTATGCTACCGATGTTTGATACGGTGATCGGTGCATTATTTTTAATCAATAATTTTAGCATTTCAAAATTGTAACGATATTTATCGATGTTACAATGAAATATTATAATAGTATCGTGAGGGCGGTTAATCAATACGGAGCTATGGTTATCAATTTAGGACCAATTTTAAACTTTTATAAGTTTTAGGGACTGATATGCAATTTTAGTAAATTAGAGGCCCATTTCTAAAATTAAGCTCACCAATGTAAAATTCAGTCTATAACTAGTGTACATATAAATTTTCATTCCGATCCGAGGTCATTTACCTCTTTAACTAACCCATTTATTAAACAATGACCATTCTATAATTTCTCAAAATTACTCCAATGGTTTTTAATAGAATTACTTGTATCGATATCGGTACTCGAGACCGTACCGGTATGCCAAGCATGATTCAGACATTATCATTTATAGTGACCAATACGCATACTGATACACTTGGACCAGTATCGATACGTCTTCATTGTTATGAATATTATTTTTTTCGAACTAAATACTGGTATCGGTACAGGCTGAGCAGTAACGATACACGTGCCCTTATTTTCAAATTGGATTAAATAAGATATCGGTACCTATATGACCGTATCGATACCCAGCTGCAATAATTTTCCAGTGTCAAAAATTTGTACCTATACGCTCAAGGTATATCGACACGCCTTGTTGACTAGCGTTGACTTGGTCCAAAAGTATACTCGTACCGATATGACATCACTCGTATCAATACGACGGGGTCTATAATGACAGATTTGGTCTGGTTTTTATCAATTTTGACCTATCATATAGTGTCCAAATCCTATGAAATTTTACAGGTAAGTTTAATTAACCATATTCCACTATCATGCCAAATTTCGTAGCTATGTGAATCCTTTACTAGGATTTTACCTTTATAGGGCAAATATGCAATTTTACTAGTTTTAGCCAAACTTAAAAGTGTCATCTTAGGCACTTAAGCTTATGCAACCACACACAATATATATATATAATAAAATGGCCTAAAGTGACTTAACAAACTATCATGCCACCATGCTGAGATAGTGAATACACGAATTCCTACGCCCCGCCAAATCAATGAATGGTCTAGTCTTTCTGCCTCGCCAAATATCCCAAGGACCGTAGTCCACCCGTACCAATGAGCTCATGAACTCTATGGCGTTCCAATTGTATCTAATATCTTTTCGAATCCAAGGTTCAATAACTATAACGATGCCGATGGTAATAACAATGACAATGACCATATCAATGGTAATAACGTTGACAATATCAATGTTGATAATAATGGAAATATCAATGTTAATGTCAATATTTCAATAGAAATAACAATATCAATGTGGATGTTCAATAACAATGGCAATATCTATGCCAATGTTTCAATGACAATGGCAATATCAATATCCAATGTCTATGACAATGACAATATCACTATAAGTGGTTATGGCAATGACAATATCGATATTCAATGATCGATGTTTCTTTATTTCAATGCTTCAGTGATGCCAATGACAATAGCAATGTTTCTATGAATACTATTTCAATGCAATAACTTACCGATGCTTACCAATATAGTCTCTAAAGAGATTCGATGCAATATTCTTAGACACAATGTTAGCTATACTATATTCAATGTCAATGAAATCAGGAAAGGAACATAGCCTATTCTCGAGATTTTGACTTTACAAACCTTGCTTTACGAAGCTTCTAAGGCTCTCGGATTGCCACTCTCTTGTTACTAGCTTTAGATGGAGATGATGGTCCTTCTTTCTCCAACTCTTGAGCTAGGTAAAGACGAGAGAAAGTGTTAAAATCAACACAATAATATTGATATCAATATTAAGACTTAAAATAGCTATTTTGCTATTAAGTCTTCCATGAATTTGAGCTTAGGAGACATGGGCCTAGCTATTATGTTCGATAGCTTCAACTTGTAATTAAGCATAAATTATCCATGGAATCGATCAATTGTTTGGGGGCTTTAACTTACCAAATCGATGGGTATTTAAACCTGTTTTGCAACCCTAGGACACCTCTTTAGCTACCATTTAAAATTTGCATCCCCTCATCTCTTCTCCCTCTTGATATATCTCTCCCCTCTCCTTTTGTTCTCTGACGAAGCTTAGATGTTGCCAAGCCACTTTTCATCCGTTGTTGGGAGGGATCAAGATCTATGTTAGGATATAGGAGTGGAGGCACTGAGAGGTCTACTGCTAGGGCTCTAGCGAGATAGTATGCTATAAAGGCTAAGGATGATTGCAAGGCTACAAATGTAAATCTATGTACCTTCACCCTATTCTATTTTCTTGTTGTTACTTTGGTGGACTCTGGATCCACACATTTATACATTCGTAGAGAGATTTGCCAAGGGTGGAGGATTATAGTTAAGAATTTAGAAATTGGGGTATGCGTGACTAGTCCCATGGGGTTTGATATCTTGGTGGGCAAGGTGTAGCGATGGTTTCCGGTTGAGATTCAAGGACATGTGTTCTCGGCAAATTTGATGGAGTTACCTTTACAAGAGTTTGATGTGATCTTGGGAATGGATTGGTTAGTCGAGCATGATGCCATCTTAAGGTGTCGGGCAAAGAGTTTAACACTTCGCAGATCTGGTGAAGAAAGGTTGCTCATGCAAGGTGAAAAATATCATTGCATTTCCAACATGATCTCAGCCATGTAGACTCGAGACATGCTACTACAAGGGTGTAAGGCTTTCTTAGCTCCCATGATAGACATGAGGATTCCTTGTCCCGCACCTGAAAGTCTTCAGACTATAAGTGAATTCGTTGATATTTTTCCTGAGGAATTGCCAGGGTTACCTCTTAAATAAGAATAAGAGTTTAGGATCAAGGTGTTGTCAGGGGTAGCACCGGTGTCTATTGTGCCCTATCATTTGGCACTGACTAAACTTAGAGAGTTAAAGAACCAACTTCAGGAGTTGTTAGAACGAGGGTTCATCCGACTGAGTATTTCTCCTTGGGGTGCTCCTATTTCGTTCATGAAAAAAAGATGGGTCTATGAGGTTGTGTATAGACTATCGCCAGCTCAACAAAGTGATGATAAAGAATCGTTATCCTCTACCTAGGATCGACGATTTGTTTGATCAATTGAAGGGTGCTCGCATGTTTTCTAAGATTGACTTGAGTTTGGGGTATTATCAATTGGATGTTAAAGAAGAAGACATTCACAAGACTGCTTTTCGAACTTGTTATGGCCACTACAAGTTTCTAGTGATGTTGTTTGGCCTCACAAATGCCCTAGCAGCATTCATGGATTTGATGAACATGATATTTTCGCCCTTTTTAGATTAGTTTGTAGTTGTCTTCATCGATGACATCTTGGTGTATTCTGGCTTAGAGAAGGAACACAAATATTATCTTCGCATTGTGCTTCAGACCTTTTGAGAAAAGGCATTGTTTGCTAAGTTCAACAAGTGTGAGTTTTGATTGTCTGATATGGCCTTTATAGGCCACATTATTTCAATAGAAGAGATCCGTGTAGACTCTTAAAAGATCTAGGTTGTGGTATGTTTCAAAGATTCGTAATTTCCTTGGTTTGGCGGGTTAAGGGGTTCTCTATCATATCAGCCCCTATGACAAAATTACTTTAGAAAGGAGTTTCTTTCAAGTGGAACAAGAAAAGACAACAGAGTTTTGACCAGTTAAAGGCTTACTTGACAGAGGCACCAATTTTGACCTAACCAGAGTTGGGTAAGGATTTTATGGTTTTAAGCGATGTTCCTTAAATAGACTTGGCTACATCCTTAAGCAAGAAGGAAAATTTGTAGCTTATGCCTTGAGATAACTCAAATTACATAAGCGTAATTATCCTACTCATGACTTGGAGTTAGCAACAGTTATTTTTGCCCTAAAGATTTGGAGGCATTATTTATATGGTGAAAAGTGTTACATCTACACAGACCATAAGAACTTGAAATATCTTCTCATGCAAAAAAGTAGAATTTGAGACAACGCTGATGGATAGAGCTACTTAAGGATTATGATTGTGTAATAGAATATCATTCCGGAAAGGCTAATATAGTTGCCAACACGTTAAGCCTCAAATCTATGTCAGATTTGAGGGCCATGTTTGCTCGTTTGAGGATAACCGATGATGGTGGCCTTTTGGCCGAGCTTTATGTGGAACCAACCTTAGTCCAAGAGATTAAGAAGACACAAGCGTTAGACTAGGATCTTGTGGCCAAGATCAAAATGGTACAGTGTGGCAATACTACAGAATTTGGAGTGAGATATGGGATCTTGTACTTTTCATGATCGTTTGTGTGTACCGGACATTAATAAGTTAAGGGACAAGATTCTTAGAGAAGCTCATAGTAGTCCTTTCGTTGTGCACCCGGGCAAGAATAAGATGCAGCAAGATTTGCGATCATTTTACTGATGGCCAAGAATGGAAAGAGACGTCTCGGAGTTTGTGACAAAATGTTTGGTTTGTCAACATGTTAAGGCTAAACATCAAGTTCCTTAAGGAATGTTGCAGTAGATTCAGATTCCACAATGGAAATGGGATCAAGTGACAATGTATTTCGTGATCGGTTTACCTTTGAAAAAAGGAAAACATGATGCAACTTGGGTCATTGTGGACAAATTGACCAAGACAACCCACTTCTTGTCAGTGCTAATGGATTACTCCTTGGAATAGTTTGCCAAGTTGTACATTAGGGAGATTGTGAAACTTCATAGGGTGCCATCATCGATCATCTCCAATAGAGACTTGAGGTTTACTCCAGGTTTTGGAAGAAGTTGCACAAGGAGTAGGACACCATATTGCATTTTAGTACGGCTTTCCACCCTCAGACTGGTAGTTAGTCTGAGAGGGTTATACAAATTCTTAAGGATATGCTCTGATATTGCATCATTGATTTCGAAGGTATTTGGGATGAGCAACTTTTGTTGGTTGAATTCACTTACAACAATTGCTTTCAATTGAGCATCCAGTTGGTTCCTTTTGAGGCGTTGTATGTGCATAAGTGTAAAACTCTTTTATGTTGGACTGAGTTGAACGAATGAAGGACTGTGGGTTCTGCTTAGATCAGGCAAACTGAGGAGAAAGTTCATGTAATCAAGGATAGATTGCAAGCGGTTTTCAATCAAAAAAAGGCTTATGCAGATTCACATCGTAAGCATATTAAGTACGAGGTTGGTGACAAGGTGTTTCTTAGGGTGTCACCATGGAAAAGGGTTGTAACGACATGAATTTTGGGTTACTGAATCATGTCTTGGACACGAGTAATGGGCCTTTAAGTTAGGGGCCCATTTAAAATTTGGATGTGGGCTTTATGGTAAAAGATGGTGGGTATTTTTATTATTTATTTGGTAAAATAAAAGAAAAATAGAAAGGGATATTTTATGATTTAAAGTGGGCTGATTTGATAGAGAGCGAAGAGAGGAAAAGAAAATAGATATTTTGGGAGAGAGAAAAAAAGAGAGAAAGAGAAAAAAAGTAAGAGGGGAGGCTTTAAGCCTCGATCTATGGCCACCGGAGCCGCTGTGCATGACATTGCCAGCTTTATTTGAAAGTTCTCGCTGAGACGAGTTTAACGATGTTGTCGCGTTGCCATTCAAGCTGTCGTTCACTGGAATGAGGAAAAACAAGAATCAAAAAAGCTGGTTCGGCACGTTCTAGCCGTCACCATTACAAATGAAGGCCACCATCAGAATTAGCGGCTGGAGAACAGTAGGGCAGGAGCTTACCGCTGCCGTCCGGCCACCAGAGGGCCTTCTACTCACCACCACGCGCTTCCGGCAAAAGTGGGCGTGTGCAGTAGTAGGCGGGTGCACACAGCTATAGTGCACCATGCCGCACTGGATCCCGCTCCTAGGGTTCACCTAGCTTACCGTGCACCTGGCCGCACAAGATTACTAAGGCGTTGACCGGCTTTGACTGGTCGTTGACTTTTTTGGAAGACCTTATTTTTAGGTTTTTCGATGTTTCGGATCCACTGGTGCAGTTCGTTTTGCCAAATTTGAACCTAATAAGCTATTTTTACGCATTTGACCATTCGAATTTATTAAAGTATGTGATTAAGTGATACTTACGATATTAATTGTTATACGAGGATTATTCAGGATCGTATATCAGATCAAGTAGAATATTTGAGAAGCTCGGTGAGGACTTTAGCGATATCAACTTAAGGTTAGTACACCTCGAACTCCAAAATGCTTTATGAGTATCATAAGTGTAATTTCCTTGTATGTTAGTGATTGCAAATTAGGAGTCGGACAATAAGCATGTTAGAGGTCAGTAATATGAGATGCATGGTAATGTACAAATATTATGGGATTTGTATAAAGACCGTGTGGGGTCGTTTGGTACGATCGTAAGATTATTGGATGATTGATTGACTGATTGACATATGATGATGCCTTGTGTGCTAGTTGAACGGATTAATATGTTCGATTGAATAATGGTTTGAGATAATGTCGATAAATATTCGATTAAATAGTTAAAAAACTAGTAAATGGTAATAATTAATTAAATGCTTTAGCAACATACTTAAATGACTTTTATAAGCTTTAGGGTTTAATAAAGTATTATAAATCGTAATTCTAGAAAATAGTGCGAACATGTGCTTAAGGTATCGGTACAAGCTTGGGTCGTACCGGTACACGATAGGGTCATATCAATACGGGTCAACTTGTGGAAATATGAGATTTCTAGTAAGTAATTTCAGTATCGGTACGCGAGTGAGTACTGATACTCGAGGGTATCGTATCGATACTCATGTTTGAGTTTCGGTACCTGATAAGCTAAATAATCAATAAATGTAAATTAAGAGTGGAAATTAATGTGTATATTAATAATTGAATTATGCCTTAATAAATGAGAGAATAAGGATCAATGGAGATAATAAATAAGATTAATTGTATACTTCTTCATAATATATTAACAAGTTGTTAAACTTAACTGATAGCTTGATAATTGCTAGAAACCATAGAGATTGGTAAGCATGTAAATATTGTTTGTTGTTTGGATACTTGATTGGTTGAGTTACCTTGTTGATGGGATCCGGATACCCTATGAGAAAGTATTGCAACACCATGATTAAATATTTCTAAATGTATGAACCCGATGCTTAGTAGGGTGGGGTCTCATTGGAAGATGCTTAATGAGATATTCTGAGTCTCACCCTAAAGAGTGTATGAACTTGATGCTTAATGGAACCGGGCCTCACTCATAGTGTAAGATCCCCAGGCTTAGTGGGACCGAGCCTCACTCCTATATTATGGTATAATGAGTATATGTTATGCTATATGATTTGATGGCTAGAGGTAGCGCCATACCTATATGATGTTATATTGCCATGTTTTGAGTATGGTTGGGCCTTGGGTGCCATGTATGATGATTTTTATGATGAGATCATGTGTTTAGGCGACTAGTAGTAGCACCACGTGTTTATTTAACTCTCCTTATTGCTCGTACTAGCTTGCATGCTTATGTTTATGATTAGCATGAAGTATAGCAGAGTATATGTGTACCACTGAACTTTGTAAGCTCAACGCTCGAATCATTGTTTCTGTGAGTAGGTTGATCCTCAGATCATGGGATCAAGGAGCACTATCAGTAACAGAATTTTAGCATGCGGAGAATTTTCAAAGTATAGTACTTATATTTAGTGGGCTATGTATTCATAGGACCTTACATAGTCGGGTCTAAAATTTTTATGCAAATTGTATTAATCAAATTGAATGTTCAAATATTTTAATTTAATTAGAGCTCCCTTTGTAACATTTTAATTATTGATATATATATATATATATTAAATTGTTGGCTTTAAATGTTTTGGAAGCATTTTATTTGGGCTAAAACAAGTAGAGAAATTTTATGGTTTTGGTTTGGGCTTGATGCCCAAATGTGATATCCGGGTCGAGGATGTTACAAGGGTTTTGCGTTTTGGGCGCAAGGGGAAGTTGAGTCCGCAGTTCATTGGACCTTATGAGATTATTGAAAAGATTGGACCGATGGCTTATCGCTTGGCCTTGCCACCTGATTTGGAACAAATTCATAATGTGTTACATGTTTCGATGCTTCGACGGTACTGTTCTGACCCTTCCCATATCATCCCTCTTGAGGAAATCACGGTGAGTGACGATTTGTCATATAGGGAAGAAACGATCAAAGTCCTTGATGTAGAAGTCAAAGAGCTACGCAACAAGAATATATTGTTGGTCAATATGCTATGGGGGAACCATGGTGTTGAGTAGGCCACTTGGGAAACCAAAGACGACATAGAGTTGTTGTGCCCGCATCTCTTCAGATCAAGTAAATTTTGAGGAAGAAATTTTTTTATGAAGAGGAGAGTTGTAACGACCCTTATTTTCAAGTCATCAGGTTAGTGTTAACCCAAGCCTTGGGCTTTAGGTTTTGAGTGTTTAATAATCTATTTGGGCCCTTGAAGTGTAGATGTTGGGCTTGGTTTAGACCTAGTATGGCGTAGTGTGATAGATGAGCGACTGGGATGTAAGAGACTGGGGATGTAATTTTTCTAACCCTTGGCAGCTTATTTCCTTGTCTTCTTTAGACAAAAGTTGTTCATTACATCATCCTAATAACTCATCTTCAACCTTTCAAAAATTTCTCTCTTCCTTGCAAGAACTCTATGAAGAACTCAAGGTAAAGGTCAAAAATTTGCCTTCAATCTTACCATCCGAGATTTTCGGTTTTAGATATGTTAATCCCCACCTTGCGATCTATATTTTGATGCAAATATGGTTGGAAATAGTGGTAAGAAAAGGATATGGGTTTTAGTGGGGTTTTTGAGTGTTTGGTGTTTTAGGGTGGGTTCATGTTGTAAGTTCATTTGAATCTCGTTTCTAAGCTTTTCAGAGTGTAACAAATTCATTTTTACACTTGTTGTTTAGCTAGGAAGTTAAGGAGCCATCCAACGTCTAAGGCAAAGAGAAAAAGTGAAGTAAGCTTGAGGGAGAAGGATTCCAGGATTTTGAGCAAGGTTTGTACATCTCTAATTTCAATATGCTTCATGATTCTCATAAATGTGATTGATTTGCATTGTTTAAGCTTTTGGATCTTAAAAGCTTTGTTATGAATGTTAATGGTGAAATACAGATTTAGAGTTAAAACCCGTAAAAATGGTAGTAAATCATCCTAATAATCTTCCATAAGATGTAGGATCGAGTAGAGGGGTTAAGGTTTTATTTTGGGGACTTGGGAAGTGATTTCTCGAGCCTTAGAAGCTATTTCTAATCTTCGATATCGGGACGCGAGGAGCCATATCGAAACCCTATATTTTGAAGGATAAACATAGTCAAAATTAAAAAAGAGTATCGGTACTGGCTTGAGCTATATCGATACCCTATGTTTCATTGAAATTCCAATAGCTAAAAATCGTATCGGTACACTTGAAATTCCATAATAATGTAGTGTGCCATGTGGGCCCTTTATTGCTATGGGATCCGGATACCCGAGAAATTTTACTGTAGTACTATTCCTTTCTTTTCGCGCACTTGATGTCTAGGTGATCTCGAGTGACACGCGTTACTCGAAGGCTAGGTGATTCCGAGTATGCATTATTCTCCCTATTAGATGCCTAGGTGATTTCGGGTATGTAACAAGCATAATTATTCGATGTCTAGGTGATCTCGAGTACACGTATGGCTAGCCGAATGACTAGGTGATTTTAGGCTAAATAGGTTTGTTTTCTTGTGGGGGAAAATATATGTTTTGCTTACTTATTCATGTTATATGCTCACTTCTTACCTTGTATGCTTACCTTTATGATTACCATGAAGTTTTGTAGAGTAGACATGTACCACTGAGCGTTGTTAGCTCAATGTACGGATGTGTTGTTTTTGCGTGCGTATATTAACAGGTCACTATTGGAATAGTACATCGACAAAGATTTCCCTAGCACTGAATTAACTCGAGTATATTACCTTGATTTTAGTTGTAGACTATGTATCTATAGGACCTTATTGTTGTTTCTATAACTTTATTTCTACTTTATTTTGATATACAGTGTTTAAACCGTACGGAGCTCTAATTATATTTTGAATTTGAAATGATTATGGAACATTATTTAAATGACTTGTTTCAAATATTCTTTTTAGCTAAACTTGGGAATTAAAAATCAAACAAAATTTAATGGGTCAGGTTAGAGGTAGCCCAAATGTAACATCTCAGACCCAATGGGTTTCGGGGTGTTACACATATAACAACAGGTCTACTTGGGATATTCTCAAAGTTAGCAAATAGTGCAAAGATACTCAAATGACTTCAGAGTTTGACACCAAGTCATATTGAAGACCCTTAGGGTCAGACCTTGGGAGCTTAAGACATCATGGGTTTTTCTCAAACTTCGTCTTAGAGGTTTCGTGTTTTAAGGGGTTCAAAAAGAATTACTTCATATAATCTACTGAGAGTTGATCAAAGTTCTAGATCGAGGGTTCATAGGGGCTCTTTAACTTCTGTTCCTAAAAGGAGTACTGATGGTTTACCTGGAGCACCGCTTCCATTGGGTTATGAGCATTATAGCCGATAACATCTTAGGGTACACTTCTTGCTGTCTAGGGTTTGCTCAGAAGCCAGGCACCAGGTTAAATGGTGAAACACTGCCTAATCTTGGATGATGCTACTCCAGTTTAGTCTCAGAGGTTGAAAACTTCTAGGCATACTCAGAGTTTTGCTAGAGGCGATGCTAGGGCATCATTTGGATATCAGAATAGAGGTATTGTAAGATCCACCGTCAGAGTCAACACTCGAGCTGTTGCTAGAATAGTCTGCCATATAGACCAAAGATGATAGCTTTTTCATAGATGATATGTCATGTACCTATGTTTCATTTTGGTTTCAGTTGTTACATTAATGGAAATATGATTTCTCATTCATTCAATGGTATTGGTTTTCGTAGAGTAAGTTTTGTGGTAAGATCTACAGGTTGATATTGGATTGATTAATTCTTCATATTTGTAAGTGCTTGTAGGTAAGGTTTTTACCGTGGATGGTGAGTGAGGGTTGAGAGTAATAGTCCCCATGGACTTGTTAGATATACTTTCTCCCTAGTTAGTGGATGTTACCCTTAGTGTAGGTTGGTCATGTAAGCATGATGTATGCCTTGGTTTTTGAGTAAGAGTCCCGAAGCTTCCTAGTTCTAGGCAAACCTATTTATTGATAATGGGCGCGAGAAACCATTACCTCACTAGCGTGATCGCTATGTTTAAGTGATTTTATTCAAGAGCGGTTTTGTAAGTTATGAGATATTCCCAACCCACGCAATGGATATGAGGGTTGAGATTTTAAAGCTTTAGAGCATAAGGAAGATTAAAAGGTTGTTGAAGTGCTCTTCAAGGAATAAGCAGGTTTACCTCTTGATCGTGGGTTAGAACCTACGGTAGAAGTAATGTTGAGTTTGATGTTGGTGTCCATCACCTTGTTGTATAGCACCGACTGAACTTCTAGACTGCAAAACTTATTTGTAAAGTGAGTGGATACGGGTGTCGTCGCCAAGTGGTTTACCTTGGGATGTGCATGTGTTATTTTCTATAGTGGTATGGCAAAGAATGTTAGCACTGAATGTTGTGAGCCGATGAGCAGCGGTAGAGGACCGTTACTTGTTCCTTAAGGTCGATGACCTTGTAATTAGTCATTCAGTTTCAAGGTTTTGTATGCTGGTTTAAAGGTTTAGTATCATAAGTTAAAGGTTTTAAAGAAGTCGTGATAAAGATTACGTTCGATGTGATGATTGGACTCTAAGGACAAATCGTGAGGTAGTTTGAATTCATGAGTGCATAGGTAAAATCTTAGGCTCGATGAATTGAAAGATTTCTCTATCGAGTCTTTGGATGGATTGTTGACATATAAGATAGAACAGTTTGAAGTTTGTCAGGGTGGTGTGACGGAAGTATGGTTTACCAGCTATGGTTAGGTGGAACCAGATTCTTATGTGGTAGCAAATCTTGTTGGAAGAACCATTTAAAATCCTTAAGGGCCCTGGCTCGTTAGATTTCTAGCACAACTGTTCGTTAGGATTAAGTGGTTGGTTAGGAGAAGAATGTTTAAATCTTCGAGGGTAGTTGGATGCTTTTTTATCTCTAGTAGAGTTCATAAGCGACAATAGTTTTTTATTGGGATCAAAGTGACTCGATAGGTAGAGTTACATGGTCGTGAGTTAGCTTTCATTTGAGTTAGTGCAAGTCCAAGTAAAGTGAGATGCTAAGTTCCTTCTTGGTTAGCCAAGTAGGGAAAGAAGGGTTGTTAATTCAAGATAGATCGATAGTGGAGCCCGATTGTCAGAGTTTTGTATGTTATGGAAACATTTGGCCTTGGTATTAGTAATAGATGAAGAAGTGTTTCTAGTAGTATATCTTTGAAGAGGTATCGCGTTTTGGACACAATTGAGGTTTAAGTTTAAGAGTTTTGGACCATAGATGCTGGTAGAAAGGATTGTTAACCGAGATGAAACTCATCTGAAGTGATTTCCTTGGATTTATGCTTGGACAATTCATTTGGGTTCATTCTATGATGTTCTAATTTAAGGTTCAAAATGAGTGTTGTCCACTTTGATAGAAATGAATCGTTGGAGGTTCAGAGAGAGATATCAAGGAATCCAGTGTTATGAGCTATGGCTAAGGAAGTTTGATAAAGAAAACTTCAAAATCGAGGTAAACGTATGTGAGATGGATAATGGTTAAAACTGAGATAGTTGCATCTCCTCCCTTCGTTTAAATTCGGGGACAAATTTTTGTTTAGGATGGGAGAGTTGTAACGAACCAAATTTTTGAGTCAACAAATAGGCGTTGACCCAGGTTATGGACCTTCATGTTGGTTTGGGTAATTGGACTCATTGAGCCAAGTTTGGGCCTAATTGGGTGAGAATTGGATCATATAGGCTTGGAGAGTGACCATTTTTTGTAAAACAGGGAAAAGCTTTAAGGTCTTATGTAGTGATTTTACCTTTATTTAAATAAAAGGCTCCCTCAACCCTTTAATTGTTGCTTATCACGTAGAGAAAGGGGAAAAAAGAAAGAAAGAACACCTTTATCTCTTCATCTTTCCTCTCTAAACTTCATAGCCACCAAATCTTAAAGATCCAAACTTTCAAACTTATTTCTTTCATCCAAGTCTCAAGATTCGAATGTGATAATCCACACCTCTCAAGCTTCAAGAAAAGGTCATTCATGAAGAAAATGGGAAAGGATTTCATTAATGGGTTTTTGGTGGTTTAAAGCTCGAGTAGTGTGTTATCTTGATTTTCAAGGATAAAAATTTGTAGTGAAACCTTTCTAAATCATTGGTTCAAGTTTTAATTCATTTTCCATGGCTATGTGGCAAGGGAGAGTGAGTGGAAGCTTCATCAAGCTTAGGTTAATAAAAAAATATTTAAGGAGATAGAGTGAAAGTTTAAATCCAGGTTTTGCTTGCTAAAGGTCAATACATCTCTAAATCCTACTCTTCTTGAAGATCATAAATTAATTGCCTTGCTTCATTATACAGTTAGGATTGCTAGATTTGGTGTTTATGGTTGTTTGGGTGTCTTTTGGTGGATGAGACTTTAAAATGGTAAAACTCAAATTTGATGTTAATCATGTGTAAAAATGGTAGTAAACCACCTAAATAACTTCCATAAGATATGTGATCGAGTTAAGGAGTTATTGGTTAAAATTTAAGGGCTTTGGGGATGATTTCCCGAGCCTAGAAAGGTATTTCTGGGCTTCAGTATCGGTACATGGGCCGTACCGGTATCCTATGTTCTGGGATAAAAAATACATATGAACTATGAGGGGCATATCGGTATGAGCTTCAAGCTATACCGTTTTGCGATTACAAGCCGTATCGGTACATATCGACTCGTACCAGTGCTTATTATTTTATTAAAATTCTAATGAGCAATTTTATATCGATACGCTATGAGTACCGATACCCAGGGGTACCGTACAGGTATGCGAGGGCCAGTACTGGTACCCACTAGGCAATCTGGCCAAAAATATTCGCTTTAAGTTTACGAGGTTCGTAAATTAGGGGCTAAGACCTAATGGACTCCTAGTATGGTGAAATGATTTGTAAAACTGAGAAACAGAGAATTGACCCTTAATTGCGATCATAATAAGTAAGAACTTAGTAATTGAAATGGGTAACTCATAAATTGTTAGCAACCGTAGGGTCACTTGATGTTGTATTGATGTGTGTGTGCCATGTGGGCACTTGTTGGCTGGGTCGCCTTGACTAATGAGATAACGTGGACTAATGGAGACAATTAATGAGATTAATCATATGCTTTTCCATAATGTATTAACAACTTGGTAATGTAAAATAAAAGATGTGTTGATGACTAGCGACAATAGGGTGATCCTTGGGATCACATTGCTTTTATACCGGGTAGACATTGTTTGGTTAAGTCAGTTGATCGATGGGATCCAAATACCCAATGAGAGTGTTCCAATACCCTGTTCAGAGATGTCGAATATATATTCCTGATGTTATGTGGAATCGGGTCTCATTCAAAGATACTCGATAGGGGATTCTAAGTATAGAGTGTACGTTCCTGATGCTATGTAGCCCCAGGTCTCACTCACGTATTCTAAATTTTAGAGCGTACATTTCTGATATTGTGTGGCCCTGGGTCTCACTCCAAGTTTGTGGTTTTACTCTGTGTACTTTTGCCTATACAATATGATGAGATCTCGAGTATGGTTTGGCCTTGTGTGCCATGTATGATAGCTTATGGATGTATTAACCTCGAAGGGCTATGTGACCTCGAGTATTGAGAAGCATTGTAGATCATGTAAGACTTCTTGTCGATTTAATGATGCCTTGAGATAGGTGATCTAAGAGCTCCATCTTGTGTAGGCTAGATAATAACTCATAGATAGAGAAGCCTTATGTATGCTCTCTAGACTATATTTAACTCGCATACTTATTTTATGATAATCACGAATTATGGTAGAGTAGAAATGTACCAATGAGCTTTGTAAACACAGTGTTGGAATAGTTGTTTCTGTTCACAGGTTAGTAGGATGATCGTGATTGAGGAGCACATTGTGAAGGGATTTCCCAACACCGTATCACTTTAGAGTACAGTTCTTAATGTTTTTAGGCTATTGTATTCATAGGAACTTACAGTGGTTGAGTCTGTAAACTCTATTCGAAATATTATTTTGATATATAATATTTTAAACTCAGAGCTCTTATTTTGTAAACTGCTTTATATTGTTATTTAATTAAATGCATCATGACTTAATTGATATTTTGAAAGAAGGCTAAATTTATGGTTTTAAATTGAAAATTTGATGGGTCAGATTTTGGGTGACCTGAATGTGGCATTTTAGATCCAGATCGGGATCGGGGTGTTACAGAAATAGTTGTATCATGGAGGGAGTTTATCTCGATGCCCTTGGGGATTAACAAGGGCAGTGTCATCTCGAAACACTTGGAGAGATAGTGTATATGGGGTTGAGTCATCTCGTACCCTTGTAGAATCGAGCATTGTAGAGTGGAGCTTTTCTCAACACTCTTGTAGCATCGAGCGCTATGGGTGGAGGTATCTCCTTTTATGCTCCCGAAGGGTTTCTCTTGAGGAGCACGGAGGTATCCCATTAGGGGCAACCATGTGATTATAGAATTTGCTTACCTTTTTAGCACAAAATACGAGCTTTTCCGTCTTTGTAGATTTGTAGTGTTCATGGCGTTGGTTAGACGGAGGCATCTTCTACCCTTGGAGAAACTATTAGATACGGGGGCTGAGACATCTCACACCCTTGTAGAATCGACTGCTATTAAGTGGAGTCTTTCTCAATACTCTAGTAGCATCGAATGTTGTGGGTAGAGTCATCTCCTTTTATAATCTCGAAAGGTTTCTCTTGAGAAGCGTAAAAGTATTCTTTCAGTGGTGCTTGCGTGTTTGTAGAAATAGTATATTTTCGCACGCTCTTGTTGGCATAAGATATAGGCTTTTTCGTCCTTGTATCATCGCGATGCTCCGGGAATTGATAGGAAAGAATCATCCTTTTATTTTGTAAAATTATTCGAGAGAAGAATTCCGAATATAGCCATTGTAAAAACATTCACAAGATGGTCAAAAACTCGTTGTGAAGTATGCAGGGACGGAGGTGGTCCATAGGAGATGTCTTTGTGCTTTTGTAGTATCAGTCATAAGATAGGGTGGAGTCATTCTCGTACCTTTTGTAGAAATAGTCGTATTTAGAGGAGATATATAGGCAGGTGGAAACCCAAAATATGTAATGCAGATATGTGGAGAAACATGTAGTGATTCATTTGAGTAATACTTTCAAATTTGTTTGAGAGATGTTTGTAGAACATTCATCGTAGCGTATGTTTTGCTTTTATTCTATTTTTGGGGGGAGGGTCCTTAGCTATCTTTGATCTTGTACACAGAGGCAGCTAATGAGCGGAGGTTACCCTATAATTCACATATTTTACATTACATTTGGTGGAATCCGTTTCTATGGTCGTACAGGCTCTAAACTACCTAGGATGCCACATTTCTTGCTTATACACCTAAGGGTTTATAGGGGAGGAATGAGAGGTCCTCGGCCAACGGTGCTTCCCGTGCACATTATTTTCAACCTTGGGTTGGTTCCTGCTTCTTCTCTTGGTGCTTCCTTGTCTTCATGCCAGTTACACCCTTCATGGGGTTGACACTCTTTCTCAATTCTTGCTTCGCACACCCATAATACGGGCATAACACCCCCTTTCCGACCTGGTAGGAAACTGGGTCGAAATATGTTACCGGTGATCGATACGGTAATTGGGGTAATATTTTTAAATGTTTTATCAGTGATTATTCAATGTCTTTTAATGAGTCAATATATTATCAATACAATGAGGTAGATAGGTTGAAACAATGCCATGTTATTCGCTTTAGGACCAATTTAAGAATTGAGGGCAAAATTGTAAATTTACTAATCTTACTTCATTTCAAGAAATAAATTTTTGAAAGTGCAATTCATATCGTTATCATGTCAATTTTGGACTGATTCTGATATCGTTTTCTTGTCCAATTTAGCCCTTATTTATCTTAGGAACTAATTTGTAATTTTTTATAATCTCTAGGTCCTTGTCTGTAATTATCCTTATCAATACGAAATTCACAACATTATTATCTTAATGGTTAAATCTCATCTCATTATGACTTAATTAACACATTCAATTTAATATATTCACCCTTTAAGGACTAAAGTGAATGGTCAGCTATTTTTTATGTCTTTATCTGATTTTAAAATTTTCAACTTAAAATTTGATGCATATACAACATACATATCTATTTTCAAACCTACCGGAGTTTATTCAAGGATCTATTTAGCCTTACCCCTTTCTAGTGACCATTCTCTAAGTTTATAAACATATTCCTATGCCAATAACTAAATTACATGTATTGATATCGGTATTCGGTAGGTCGTACCGATACACCTGCACAATACACTATGCTTCAATATTAATAGGACTCGTATCGGTATAGGGATTCCCCTGTATCGTTGAGCCCTTATGCACAATACTTATTTCTTTTTACACATTCAAAATCCCGAACCGGTATTAATATTCATGTATTAGTACGGCTTGGTTGACTTTTTAGGCATATCTAACCGTACCGAAACCATAATAGGTGTACCGCTACGTTACCTATATTTAACTTCCAGTGTCAATATCTCATACTTGTACGCTCTGTACGATAATGATGATCTAAGTTTGGTTCTTATCTGATTTAGGTATATAAATAATGTCTGAATTCCATAAATTTTATAAACAATATTCTTGTATGTAATCCTAGTTGTATGTCAAATTTTATAGCGTTCCAAATTCATTTACTACATTTACCCCATTAGGAGTAAATGTAGTCAAATTTTATGTCAAATTTTAGTCGTATCTCTAATAGCTTAACCAGGTTTACTTCAGCCAAATTGGTAATTTACTCCTAATGGTTCAATATAGAGACTTTCTTATTAACGCCATACTAATGATCTATGTATCAACGTCATTTTCTTATAATGATAATAAAATTATTAAGCTTACAGATTTCACAAGATTAAGACGTACTATGTTTTGAGATTTTAATACACATATACAACACTAAATGAACATATCCATACCATATGCCATCATTCTAGGAGTTGTAAGGAACGAAGACGTTACCTGAAATGCTTAAGGAGTGTGACTTGTAAACTCTAACCATGATCGATCACCAGAAGCTCTTAAAACCAAAAATATGCATGAAAATGAATGTATTAGGCATACTTTGCCTAGTGAGGTAGTCATAAACAATTCCATAAACAATATTATGCATATTAATTCATGCTATAACAATGTAAGCAATGTAAAATCATGTTTTAATCTTAAAATCAACATCAATTTCATTGGATCGAATCAAGATAGTGGATACGCGAATTCCCAACCAACATCGCCAAACAATGAATGGTCAAAATCTTCCAACATCGCCAATAAAACTAAAATCAATACATCCCACCAACTTCACCGATAGACCCTTAGCTCAAGGAACGTAGTCCACTCTGTACCAATGAGCTCATGACTTCTATGGCATGCCAATTGTATCCAATGTCCATTCGAATCCAAAGTTTGGTGATTAGGTCAATATCAATATCAATAACAACGACGATGTGACAATATCAATGCAATAGCAACAATGGTGATAATATCAATGTCAATAACAAGGTTCAATAAAAATGTCCGATGATCGATATGTCATTGTTTCAATGAAATCTATGAAATGGCAATGGTTCGATAAACAATGATTCAATGCAATAAACTTACCAATGCTTCCCAATGTTGCCTCCTAAGAGGTTTCGATGTAATGGTACCATGTGACAATGTTAGCAATCTAATAAACAATAAAAATAAAATCGAGAAGGCATCTAACAGATCCCGAAACTCCGATTACACTTACCTAATACCCCAATGTTATGGAGTATTACACTCACCTAATACCCTAATGTTATGGAGTATCCCTAAATCACAATTCCTTATTAAATCAGTTTAGCTTTGATCTTTTGAGAAAATGTTTCTTCAATTTCAGTGTCCAAGATGTCTTTAAGCGGGATAAAGTTAACCCAAGAATAAGCACGAGGCGGTCATCCACTGTAACTTGAGTCTAGCATTCCAACAGTAGGCACATAACATGTGTCCCTTGGTTGCAGGTAAGATTGACCAAAGACTTGGGCGACCTAAAATTTTCTAAGTTTTGGGAGAGATCGCTAAAAAGGGAGTAATAGGTTTCATTTCGTCTTTTTGGAAAAATGTTTGGAAAATAGGAAATTCTTTAAAAATTGTGTTTTTTGAAAATAATAAAACTTGGAGTCGCCACTGGCCACTAAGGTAGGCCGGACACCATAAAACCAGAGATTCGTTTAAAAACGGGTTCGGGAGTTGGTTACGTGTGGGGAAGGATTAGTACCCCCATCACGCCCGAAAATCGGTACCAAAATATATGTTGCTTTTAATTGATGGAAATTATCAAAATTTAAATTGAATTTAATTAAATTGTTCGTAATTGAAAGTAAACTTTAATTATATGGGCTCGGTCAAATTGATGGATCCGAATTAATTAAACATTTAATTAATAAGGGTGAAGAAACCTCGGACCATAGATTAAACTGACATCGAATAAACCTGACTGTCGTGTTAATTTATGGTTCAAACTCCGTTCATCACCTTTGTGCATGATGCAAGCAGTTAAAGATGATGAAATGACTTATCAAAATTTTAATTCGTTTTTAAATTACCTTTAGATGATAAGAATTAATTCGAATATTCAGTCAACATCCAGTGAGTCAGGACTATTACGACACGAATATCAGAATTAATAAATACCTTCGTTTAATAATTAAAGTTGATTAATTAAATACAACGTCCGATTAAAATATTAGAGGTCTCATGAATGACAATTAAAATGCATGACATAGAAAGGAACAAAATTAAAACCTAAAGCCCTAACCTAACAGGCCCAAATTATTGAACATTCAATTGGTGATCTAATTATTAACTAAGTTAATCTAATATTAGCCCTAAATTAATTTAATCCTAAAAACTAAAAAACTATCGTTTTATTGGTTATCTTGAACCACGATAATCAATTCAATTAATTTTAAACTAGAATCCCAATGAGCCAAGGAAACTATCTAACATTAATCGAATTAATTAGACATGATTTTAAGTTAGGTGATCTACATGGAATTCCAATTTTACCCCTAAAAAGATTAAGAATTGTTCAATCAATTTAATTCATTTAACATTTACCCCAACGAGCCAAGGGCGAATTTAAATGCATTAAATTGATTCGAACCTATAATCTAACTAAGGCTCTAACTCTAGTCCTAAATTTAATTTAATTAATTTAAAAACATATACCCCAATAAAATGAGCGCATAGTTTAAGTTAATTAAATTAAATTTCCAAACTCTAAAACCAATCCTAACGAGCATAAACTAAAAAGTCTACCCTAATAACAAAGGATGATTAAACAACAAAATGATATACAAATAAAAAGGATAAATAAATAGATGGCATTAAATAAACATGGAATGCAAAAAATGAATAAAAAAACTAAAGGACCAAAATTAAAAAACTAATCTAAGGGCTTGAAAGGTAACTAGCAAACAAAAAGGGACTGAATTAGAATCCTAAACACTGGAAGAGGGGAAGTTTTAGAGCTCTCAAAAAAGGATTAAAATGGGATTTTAAAAACTGAAACACAGCTAAATTAAACAAATTTTAAATGAACATTGACTAAAATGGGTATTTAACCCTTTAAGAAACGAGATAAATTAGAAAAATAGGGTTTAAATGGATGCGAGTTAAAATACAAGGGGCTGAAGTGTAATAAAACCATTTTTAAAATAGGACTCAGCTTGATTTTAGATGAAATCAAAGATTTAAAAATATGTGGGGACCTAAGTTCTAATTTAAAAAGGAGGAAACCCCTAAAAAACTCAAAAACACGGTAAGGACTTAAAACAGGAAATAAACCATTTTTAAAATTTTAAAGCACTATAAAAGACAAAATTTGCCTTAAATGGCAAACTTTTGGCCATTTAGCAATCCAGGTTCATTGTTTCAAAATCTGAGAAGGTCTCAGACTCTCTACCCTCTCTCTAAGTTGGGATGAACACGGCCGTGGTGTTCATCCCGGCCGCCGCTAAACTAAAAAATGACCACCGCGAAACCCCTCCGGCCGCCATACGTCGGCACTGGAAACCCAAACAACACACAAAAAACTCGTCTTTTCATTCTAAACTTCAAACCTTAGGCCAGATAGAAAAGATCCTACTCTTATTTCTCTAGATCTGACCAAACAGAAACCAAAAAACCTTTTCTTTGACACAAATAAATCGGCCAAAACCTCACCAAAAAAGAAAACGACCAACGTCGTTCCGACTCACCCTCAGAGGCATGAAAACCATGGGCTTATCACCGGAACACAACACGGCCGAGATGCAAAGGTAAAACCCTTAACTCGAAAACCTAGATCTAGAGCGTTTTTTTACATGCATGCAAAACTGAGAACAAACGAAGGGTATACCTCTAAAAGGCTATTGATTTCTTTTTGTATTGCTCGATAAAAAGAAACATCGTAGGGCTTACACTGTTCTTGCTTCGGTTTTTTTACAACCGATGGGAAATTGGTCATGAAAATTAAATGAAAAATCGTTGTAATTACACTATGAAATCCGCCGATATATGCTTGATTTTTGCTTTATTTTAGCTTCTGTTTGCCTTTGATTTTCTTGCTATTGTTCATGTGTTTTTTGTTATCTGGAAAACGTGGCCACATGAGGAGAGGAGGGGGCCAACAAAGGTTGTGGTTTCGGCAGCCGAGGCGTCAGAGGAGTTATGGCATTTGGCGCGTGGAGATCCAAAGCGTCACGCGTGTAACGCACGCGCGCGTGGAGGAGCAGGAAGACCGCAGGTGGACGCGTGGGTGTTCCAAAGGCTTCCGAAGATGATTTGGACCGTTGATCCAGCACTTGATATGACGTCCACCATTGATGCGGAGCGGAGGCAAATAATGTAACCGTAGGGCTCCTTGCTGGTGTTTAATTTGGACCGTCAGATGGCTGCGCATAGGAGAGATAGTATATTAGGGTTTCTGCAGATTAGGGTTTAGTTGGTTTTGGGCCCCCTAACGGGCCAGATGTGATTAATTTATTTTTTGGGCTTTCTAATTGTAAATGGACTTTAAATTAATTAAAAACTTTTGGGCTTATTATTTATTTATAGGCATTTATTTATTATGCAATAATATTTTTTTCTTTCATTCTTCTCTTTTTTAGTAATAATAACTATAATAATAATAATAATAATAATAAAAAACGGTCATAATTAAGATTGAATTATTAATAATAAAAATAATATTTTGTTTTTTTCTTTTTCAAATCAAAATACCAAACAATAACTTAATACTAATATTTGTTTTGGGTTTTTAATAGGTATTAATAATACTTATAGTATTTTGGGTTTTTTTATACAGATATCTCACTTTGAGTCTTCTAAAATGCTCTCGATCTTCCTTGCCTCGACATAGGGTGGCCTCTCGCTTTGAGGATCCCGAAACTGATGTCTTACTTTCTGGATGTCTTAACTTCAATCATCTCGCTTTGAGTCTTGATGCCTTCGATCTTCATCGTCTTGGCCTGGGGTAATACCTCATCTTAAGGACCCCAGAAACTGATGTCTTGCTTTCTGGTCGTCTTGACATCAGACACCTGGCTTTGAGTATTCTAGAATGCCTTCGATTTTCATCATCTTGGCCTGGGGTGGTATCTCATCTTGAGGACCCCGAAAACTGATGCATTGCTTTCTGGTCGTCTTGACATCAGACACCTCACTTTGAGTTTTCTTGAATGCCTTCGATCTTTATCGTCTTAGCCTGGGGTGATATCTCATCTTGAGGACCCCGAAAACTGATGCCTTACTTTCTGGTCATCTTAACATCAGACACCTCGCTTTGAGTCTTCTCTAAAGATTCTAATACCTGAAAGAAACAAACACAATGATTTGTTGATGCTAGTTAGTATGCCCATATCTTAAGGATGCCTAAGTATTCATAATGCATGATTAATGCTCGGATGCCTTCTTTCTCAGCTTTCCGCTTCGTCTTCCTTTCATTTTCTTCTTGACTTGGAACATTAGCTGTCGCTCTTTGTGTCTCGACTCAGTTCTCGTTTGACCCTTATATTCTCTAAAACTTCCTTCTAAAGCGCTCTTTCGAGTTTTCACTTTAGAGTTTTTTCTTTTTCAAAGCGTCCTTTCAGGTTTACACTTTGACTAATGCTTCTTTCCTTTTTCTTTTTTTTCTTTTCTTTCTTTTCTTTTGGGGCGCCCTTGCGGGTTTTTGCCATTAGCTATTCTATCCTGGACCTCACTACGGAGGGCATTCGTCATCTTCGGGGAAAATCTTGTCAATTTTGTATATCATGTCCTTCAATCTTGACTTTGGCAAACTTCCTTCTAATGAAACCGATTCCTGTCTTGAAACAACCTGCACTTAAAGGGTCAAGTCATAATATTACCAAGAAATCCTTTGCATTTCAATGATCTATGTCAACCTATTTGAAGGATGCTCGTGAAACGAAGGAATGGAGGAAATAACAAATTTATTTATTAACATAAAAGATATTAGAACAGTTTTGAAAGTCATGGCAAACATGAAAAACAGGGAAAGATATGAGTAATATAAATTGCAACATTCCCGAACATCAAATGTATAAATGATGCGAGAGCCCAACGACCATGGTAAACCTCTCACTGCCTGTGCCAGACTGAAATTCCCAATAGACCAAAAGAAGTTCCCTCATAACCCAAAATGGAGCACTTGAACTGTAACGGAGCTCTTTAGTCAGATGCCTAATCCTTAAAATTTATCTGAACTGTTCTTTTCAAATTTTCAATTCAGATCCTCCTTTGATTTCAAGACGCCCATTTCCGAGTTTCCATCTTGAACCCTCCCTTTTTCTTTTTCTTTTTCTCTTTTTTTCTCTTTTTCACATGGGGCGCCCTTTCATGTTTTCACCACATGCATTTCATTTTGTGAAGCGCCCTTTCAGGTTTTCACTCCACTTTTCTTTTTCTTTTTCTTTTTTTTCTCTGCTTTCAAACGTAATACTTCTTGACAAATTCTGAATTTACTGGATTGCTCAACTATTTCCCATCCATTTCTGCCATAATTAAAGCTCCTCTTGAGAAAGCCTTCTTAACGACATAAGGCCTTCCCAGTTAGGGATCTACTTTCCTCAAAAGTCCTTTTGAATTGATAGAATCTTCTTGAGCACCAAATCTCCCTCTTGAAACTCTCTTGGGCGAATCTTCTTGTTGTAGGCACGCATCATCCTTTTCTAATACATTTGGCCATGACAGATGACCCTTAACCTCTTCTCATCAATGAGGTTCAACTGATCAAACCTTGCTTGAATCCATTCAGCATCATCCAACTTTATCTCATTCAAGATTCTCAGTGATGGAATTTCTACTTCGATAGGGATTACCGCCTACGTGCCATAGACCAACAAATACGGTGTTGCCCCTGCCGAGGTCCTTACAGACGTCCAGTAAGCAAAAAGTGCAAATGGCAGCTTCTCATACCAATACTTGAAAGTCTCAGTAGTCTTGGCTATGATCTTCTTGATATTCTTGTTTGTTGCCTCATCTGCCCCATTCATCTTGGGACGATAAGTGGTAGAATTATGGTGCACAATCTTGAACAGTTCAGATACTTCAGTCATCATCTTATTGTTTAGATTGGAAGCATTATCGGTGACAATCCTTTTTGGCAAACCGTAACGGTAGATGATCTCCTTGTTCAAAAATTTACATATGATTGCCCTCGTGATGCTAGCATAAGAGGCAACTTCTACCCATTTGGTAAAGTAATCTATGGCTACCAAAATGAAACGGTGCCCATTAGAAGCTTTTCGGTGTATCTGACCGATAACATCCATGCCCTAAGTGGCAAAAGGCCATGGCGAGTTCATAGTGTAAAGCGGTATGGACGAAACGTGTATTTTGTCGGCATAGATCTGGAATTTGTGATACTTCTTTGCATATTTGATACAATCTCCCTCCATGGTAGACCAAAAATATCCATATCTCATGATCTTTCTGGCTATTGAAAAACCATTGGCGTAGGTCCCACACAAACCATCGTGTACCTCGGCTAAGATGGTTTCAGCCTCCGAGCATTGACGCATCTCAACAAAAACTGATCCTTACTTCTCTTGTACAAAACTTCTCCATCAAGGACATAGCCCCAAGCCAACCTCTTAATGGTTCTCTTATCATTATCATTGGCGTCCTTTGGGTAAACTTGGAACTTGATGTACTAGAGGATATCATAGTACCACGGGTTGCTATCCTCTTCCTCTTCCAAATTGTAACAGTGAGCAAGTACCTCAAAAATCTACATCCCAATCGGCTTTATTACGGCAGTTGGGCTTACCTCAAACATGGCAGCCAAAGTCGCTAAGGCGTCAGCCATCTGATTATCTTCTCTTGGTAGGTACAAGAAGCTGATTTCTTCAAAAAAATTTACCAACTCCTGGATCAAGTCATAGTATTTGATTAGCTTATGATCTCTTGTTTCCCATTCTTTTTGAAGCTGGTAAATTACTAAAGACGAATCTCTGAAGACCTGAAGCACTTTGATCTTTCTTTCTATGGCTACCCAGAGTCTCATGACACAAGCCCCATACTAGGTTATGTTGTTTGTACAAAAGAACTCCAACCTACTGGTAAGGGAAAAGAAAACCTCTTCGAGGGAAATCAGTACTGCCCCTATCCCACTACCTAGGGCATTGGATACCCCATCAAAATAAAGCTTCCAAGATTTATTGGTAGGCCTTTCTTTCGCTATAGTACCAATCAAGTCTTCATCCGAGAAACTAAAGTCTAGAGGCTCATGGTCGCCTGAGGTGCGGCTTGCCAAAAGATCTACTACCACACTTCCTTTTACTATTTTTTTGCTCACATAGACAATATCAAACTCAGATAATAACATTTGCCACTGGGCCATTTTCCCGTTAGTGCCGGTGTTTCCATCAAAAATTTCAACAGATCTATCCGGGAGATCAAATAAGTAGTATGATACAACATATACTGCCTCAGTCGCTTTGTAGCCCACACTAGGGCACAATACAACTTTTGGATCAAAGGGTACCACGACTCACATTCAGTGAATTTCTTGCTCAAATAATAAATGGTCCTTTCCTTCTTGCATGTCTCATCATGTTGTCCTAGCACGCATCCCATTGACCTGTCAAACACCGTCAAATACAGAATTAATGGCTTGCTCGGTATCGATGGTACTAGGATCGGGGCATTGGTCAAATACTTCTTGATCTTTTCTAAGTCCTCTTGGCAATCTTTATCCTATCTTCCTGGGTCATTCTTTCAGAGTAATCTAAAAATAGGATCACACTTGTCGGTCAACTGGGAGATGAATCGAGAAATGTAATTGAGCCTTCCTAAGAAACCTCAGACTTCCTTCTGAGTTCGAGGTGGTGATAGATCTTGAATTGCTTTCACTTTGTCGGGGTCAAATTCATTCCTTTTCTGACTAACCACAAATCCTAAGAGCTTTCCGGTTGTGACTGCAAAGGTACACTTAGATGGGTTAAGCTTCAACTGATACTTTCTTAGCCTTTGGAACAGCTTCCGCAAATTCTTAATATGTTTTTCTTCGGTTCAGGATTTGGTTATCATGTTGTCGACATACACCTCAATCTCCTTGTGCATCAAGTCGTGGAATAAGGTAACCATGGCCCTTTAATAGGTTGCCCGGCGTTCTTCAATCCAAACGGCATGACTTTATAACAAAATGTACCCCACATAGTCACAAAGGTAGTCTTTTCCATATTTTCGGGGTCCATTTTAATTTGATTATACCCCAAGAAGCCGTCCATAAAAGAGAACCAAGAATGCCCCATAGTGTTATCGACTAGGGTATCTATGTGAGGCAGGGGGAAGTTGTCCTTAAGACTCGCCCTATTAAGGTCCCTATAGTCTACGCACATGCGTACTTTTCTATCTTTCTTAGGCACCGGGACTATATTGGCTACCCACTCTGGGTATTTAGCTACCTTCAAAAATCCGATTTCAAGTTGTTTCATTACATCCTCCCTAACCTTTAACAACATATCCGGTCTCATTCTTCAAAGCTTTTTCTAGACTGGTTTGCATTCTAGCTTTATCGGGATTTTGTGCACCACTATATCCATATCTAAACCTGGCATGTCCTGATATGTCCATGCAAACACATCTTTGAATTCTGAAAGTAATTCCACCAACTCTTATCTCACTTTCAGCGACAGGGCAGTACCAATCTTCACTTCTTTCTTTTCTTCTTCGGTCCCCAAATTCAGAACTTCTAATTCTTCTTGGTGGGGCAAAATTTTCTTATCTTCACTAGCCATTAGTCTTAGCAATTCATCCAGGACCTCGTATTCCTCTTTATCATCCCCTTCATTTATTTTAGCCGACCACAAGGGTTGTTCGAAATCTACCCCGGGCTTAGACCAGAATCATTCATATAATTAATGTTCGGGGATCTGCACAAGTTTAAAAGTATGTATTGGGAACAGAAATAGCTTATATGAACAAATAAATAAGTAATGAAAGAATAAGTAATGAATGAATGGAGAATGAATGAAATGAGTATTGTGTTTGCCATTTGAGAAATATAGGAAACATCATTTTCATTGAAAATAAAAACATATTGACATAGTGGCCCTATTACAAAAGACTCATATTACTCTTGGGCCAAAAGTAATAGGGTGATTCTGGGTATTACTCTGATTTAAACCTAAAAGCTACAGGCAGCTCCTTGCTGGTCCAATTGCTAAGCTCTTCGCCGGGAAGCATGGGTGGATTTTATCCAAAGGCTGAACAATGTTGCCACCTTCTGAGATCACAAAAATATCCATTACTTCCATAGCTTCACTGATCATTTCCTCACTAAGTATCCTCTCGTTCTCCTGATTAGCTTCTTGAACCTTGAGTCCAGGATTCACAACTCTGCCAGACACAAAAATCTTTTTCATATCCATATAGGTGATAGGAGCCCATGGGATCTCCTCTCCTTAGAGCCTAGCCTTCCATTGTTCCTCTATCTTCTTCTATTCTTGCTTCTTTTTATAGAAAGTTAGGCTTATTTCCAAGCCCGAAACGGTCCTTATTGTGGATAATACTTATGGATCGCAGACGTCCTTGCAGGTTCCTTCCCAATCATCTTCCTCTTTTTGCTCCCCTTCCTAATGTTTATGTTACCACCATCTTGGTACAAATTGACAATCTTGGGCATGGGATCCTATTCCCCTAAGCAACAAAGGTGGCATTGACGAATTCCAATGCCCTGAAAGAACATTCCAAAGCTTCCTCATCAGTAAGAATGTAAGGAGCGTCCGAAGTTACCGAAGCTACAACATCTTGCTCAGAATGGACTATAACTATCTTTCCTTCAATGATAAACTTCAGTTTCTAGTGCAAGGAAGATGGAACGGCTCTAGCAGAATGGATTCACGGCCTTCTTAACAGACAGTTGTACGATGGCCGGATGTCCATAACTACGAAATCCACAACATACTCTATTGGACCTATGAGCAGGGGTACTTCAATCTTTCCAACCACTTCTTTTTGGGTCCCGTCGAATGCCCGCGTGGCATTTTGGCAAGGTTTCATATGCGAGCTGTCAATCGGAAAGCGTTGTAAGGTAGCTAAGGGCATGACATGCAGGGCAGAGCCATTGTCAATAAGCACCTCCGGTAGTATGTGACCTTTGCAATGGGTAGTAATATTGAGGGCCTTGTTGGATCTCGTACCCTCTTCCGGTATCTCATCATCGCTAAAGGTGATGTGATTACAATTAGTGATATATCTGATGATTTGGTTGAGCTTTCCAACCGAAATATTACTCTCGACAAAGGTTTGATTTAGTACTTTCAATAGGGCCTACTGATGCTTTTCTAAACTAATTTACAAAGTCTATCCTATAACAAAGGTTAATAAAACTTGCAAGAGGCATACAAATAAAATGAATAAATAAATAAGATGAGGGGCGTAAAATAAATATGAAATGCAAAGGTGAAATTAGAACGATAAAACCTAGGGGCCCACTTGATAAATTTATTATTTTCCCTTTTAAAAAGGGAGAAGGGGGTTAAATTAATATTTACACAAGCGAAAGGGTAAAATTGAAAAGTTTTGTAAAAACTGGATCAAAATGGAATTTTAAAAAAAAAACTAGAACAAGACTAATTTAAACAAATTTTAAAAGTACAGGGACTAAATGGGTATTTGACCGTTTAAAAACGAATTAAATTAAAAAAACAGGGCTTAAATACGTGCGGGTTGAAAATAGAAGGACCTGGAGTGTAAAAATATTGTTTTAAAAATCGATCCAGTTTAATTTTAGGACGAAATTAAAAGCATTTAAAAGATTTGGAGGACTTAGGGTGTTATTTAGAAAGGGGGAAACCATCCTGGAGTAATTTCAAAAATGCGAAATGGTCTAAAAAGGAAAATAAACCACTTATTTTTTTAAAAAGCACTATAAAGCCCAAATTTCGCCCTAAACGGCAACTTTTGGCCATTTTAGAAACTAGCCCCATTTTTTTAAAAATCAGAGAGTTTCAAACTCTCTTCCTTCTCTCTAAAAAACTCAACCTGGCCGCCGTACTCCACCCTAGGCTGCTTCAAAAAACACTTCCAGCCGCCGCACCTCGGAGCCGATAAACTCAAAAGCCCCCTAAAAGAAGCCTCTTCTTACCCTAACCAAGAGTCTAAGCCTGGAATCACCAGATTCAACCCTAAACAGTCTAGATCTACTCAAACAGAAACAAAAAAGAACCCCCTTAACTCAAACAAGCTGGCCAAAACCTTACTAGGAGGAGCAACCGACCATTACCGTTCCGGCTCACCCTCAAAGGCACGAAAGCCATCGGCTTATCACATGAACACAACGCGGCCGAGACCAAAAAAAGGTAAAAACATTCACTCTAAACTCAGATCTCACTTTTATTTTCATGCATGCAAGGCAAAAAAATAGATTACCTCTAAAAGGTGCTCTTTTGTATTTCTTTTTATTCCAAAAAAAACTTGTTACAGGGTTTAGTGCGTTCAATTTTTATAACCGAACTATGTTGTTACATGAAAACTGAAATAAAAAAATGGTTGTAATACACTCTGAAATCCGTCAGGATCCTCTGAGTTCTTGTTATTTTTGGCTTGATATTGCTTTTGTGCTTCATTACTGTGTTTTGTTCATATTTGGTTGCCTGAAATATTGCGTTTTTTGTGTTTCTTTGCATGGTCTTCATGGCTGCTTGGGGGGGAGGACTACTGGTGGTTACGGCCGTGGCAGATGAGGAGTCAGAGGCTGCCCAAGAGTCAGACGCGTTGAGCTACGCGCACGTGGAGGAGCGGGAAAGCGGCACGTGAGTACGAGGCGGTTCTGGAAGATTCCATTCTTCCATGATGGTTGTGGGATGAAATCTTGATCCAACGGCTGTAGTGCATGCGGCGCGGAGGCAGATAATGTAACCCTAGGGTTCCTTGCTGGTGTTTAATTTGGACCGTCAGATCTGGAACAGATCTGACAGTGGAGAGATGGCTGCGCATAAGAGAAATAGTGCATTAGGGTTTAGTTGGTTTTGGGCCTCCTTAACGGGCCAGATGTAATTAATTTATTTTTTAATTGTAAATGGACTTTTAATTAAAAACTTCTAGACTTATTATTTATTTATGGGCATTTATTTAATATGCAATAATATTTTTTTCCTTTCATTCTTTTCTTTTTTAGTAATAATAACTATAATAATAATTATAATTGTAATAATAACTATAATCAAAAACAGCCATAACTAAGATTGAATTATTAATAATAAAAATAATATTTTTGTTTTTTTCTTTTTCAAATCAAAATACCAAACAATAACCGAATAATAATATCTGTTTTGGGTTTTTTAATAGGTATTAATAATACTTATAGTATTTTGGGGGTTTTATACATAGGGATAGATAATATATAATATTTAAACTATATAATAACATAGTAACCATATACCATATTAATATTAATATTTTTTGTTTTGTTTTTTTGCTTTTGTGTTAATATATAATATTAAATTAAAGTCCATTATTTTATAAAAACGGGTGTGATAAAATTAGTGATTACAAATCACAATTCCTTATTAAATCGGTTTAGCTTTGATTTTTTGAGAAAATGTTTCTTCAATTTCAGCGTCCAAGATGTCTTTAAGCGGGAGAAAGTTAACCCAAGAATAAGCACGAGGCGTTCATCCACTGTAAATTGAGTCTGGCATTCCAGCAGTAGGCACATAACATGTGTCCCTTGGTTGCAGGTAAGATTGACCAAAGACGTGAATGGTGGTCACTGCTTCCGTATCCAAGATCGACAATTTAGGTCTTTTTATCATTGTCGTTCGGGTTGGGGTTGGCCTTTCGCTCCCCCTTTTCTCCTTTTTGTAATTCATTGAACATGTAGCCTTTTATACAATGCCAATGTTTTTCAAAATATTTAAATGTAATAAATAAAAATTGACATAATGTAATAAAACTAATTCTAACATAGATGATATTCTAGACTAAAACATGTATATATACATTATTTTAAATAATAGATAACAAATAACTTTAACAAGTCGGAATAACAAGGTAGGAATAATTAATCTTAGTATATAAAACATGGCAACAAATATTTAAAAAGACATACATGCTATTAATAAAACATATTTCAACATATATGAACAATATATTATACATAAAAATTAATTAGACACACTAACAAAGTAACCTAAAAGCCAAGAAAACATACAATAAAAGCCAAGAAAAATACAAGAACATACAAGAACATCTTGTTTTTTTACGAGTCAAATAGAACATAACATGCTTTAATACGAATAACCGGATAAAAAAACATGACTATCATAAGCTTAACACATATATACATATAAACATAAAATACGAGTCATATACGAGGGACGTAAAATAATAGAATATCAACATGTACGATTATAATACGAACATGAATATTTACAAAGAATACATGACTGAAATGAAAGAAAAATAAAGGTCAAGGCGAAATTAAAGAACAATAATATGTAATTTAGGGACGAAATTGCGAAACAAACAAAACCTAAAAGGATCAAAACTGTAATTAGACCAAGGGGCAGACCCAAAATGAAAAGTTCAGAAACGCGGGATGACTAAAGGCGTAATTTTACCATTTAAAATCCGAATCGGTGTAATTTAGGACTAGATTACAAGATTTTGAAATATCGGGGGACTAGGATTGTAATTATACCATGCGGCAAGACAAAAATGAAAATATTGAAAACGCGATGGGATTAAGTGTGTAATTTACCCATTTAACGAAAATAATAACAACTATAAAAACCCCTTTTTAGGCCGAAATCAAATTTTCAGCCATTTGTTTCATTTTTCTGATTTTTGCAAGAACCATGTTCTTCGCTTTCTCTCAAATGTTCTTATAAAACCCGAGAATCCGGCGGCGGCCGTGTTCTCACATCAATCCGCCGCCGGCGAGCCTCCAAAAGACACCAAAATAACCCCCTTTCCATCCTCGACACGAATCCTAGGCTGGATTCACAGGATACACCTCTATTCGCCCTAGATCTAAGAAATACGATAAAAAAACACTTTTAAACCTAAAAAAAAACTACCAGGGGCCTTCCCCTTCCTTCAGTTCACCATCTCTGGCTTGGGGAAGCCGAAAGGCTTGTCACTGAGGAAGGGAGACACACAGACGTCGACGGTAAGACGACTCTTTTTTTTGTGTTTCTGTTTTCTTCTTTCGTATACGCAAAAATAGAAAAAAAGAAAAGAGGATTTACCACTGGACTTTTCTTTCGATTTCCTTGAATGTTTACAACTTTCTGTTTTTTTTTTGTATTACAAGATCTCTTCTTCTTTTTTTTTGTTACCACTCTCCGTTTTTGTTACCTCTCTCCCTTTTTTTTTGTTACAACTCTCTATTTCATATATATCATTGTCTTCTTTGTTTTGTTGCAAGTTGCATCTTGCTTTTTCAGATCTGAACTGAACTGACAATTTTTGCTTGTTGTCTTGGGCATGTTCTGAACATGGGGGCTGAATATCGGCGTGGTGGCGGTATGGATGTTCTCGCCAAAACGGACGACGTTCGCGCGTTAGATCAGATCTGATCTAACGGTCGAGATGGCTTGAAGGACGAACGGCTTGGATGAAGCCTCGATTTGATGAGACGGCTCCAGATCTTGACACGTGGAGCTCCGCAGTCGAGGAGTCAGAACGCGTGGATCTTACGCGCGCGTGGGATATTAAAGCGTCCCGTGGACCGCGCGCACACTCGAACGATCCATACGTGTGGAACACGCGCCGCGTATATTTTTGACCTCTTAGTTGTATCGTGGCGTTGGATCAGATCTTGATCCAACGCCCACGCTACCTCCGCATTGTTGTAATTAGATAAGATTTAGATTTGGGCCAACCGGCCTTGTAATTGGATTTGTACTTGGACTTGGACTTTTTTTATTTGGGTTTAATATATTTAATTTTTTTATTTCATTTTATCAGCCTATTTATGTTAATAATAATATAATTAGTATTATAATAGCAACACGTACATACGAAAACGTATACTTACATTATACAAACATTAATTAATATAATATTCTAGCATACGTACGTATAATCATACATATAATTAACATAGCATTTTAATCAAATACGCTCATACTCTAGATACATACACGACACACATACACTATTAATACGTATACATACATAGCTTATAATATACATGCACACCACACCTTATATATATTAGTAACATTCATATAATAAATATACATGCAATATTAATATGTATTTACAAGTAAAAAAATGAGTGATTACAGTTGCCCCTCTTTGCTTGTTCTCATGGAATGGGAAGCAAAGCAAAGATTCATAAGCACTCATTTTTATCAGACTTCCCTGTTTGTAGCTTTGGAAAAACGTGTTCTTTTGGATGTCTCCGCTCTTCCTTAGCTGAATCTTCAGGCTCGTAAGTTCTTCCTATATAGAGCTTCGTCACCTTCCGATCTTGGAGCTACAGGCTCTTCCTAGACTGTAAAGTTTGGAGTCCTTCCTATATAGAACTCTTCACCTTCACCGCTGGTTTCTCCTATATAAAACCTTTTGCATCGCTGATGGATTCCTTCGACTGAGAGTTCTTTTTGAGATTCTGGATTTAGGGTTCTCCCTCTATGGAACCTTTCACTGAGGCTTGAAAATGCAGGTTCCTTTTTTTTTTACCACTGTTGCCATTTTTGGACCTACGCTACTAAGACTGCCGCATCATGCCCGAAGGACTTACTGATGGCCCGAAGGACTTATCATCATGCTCGAAAGACTTACTGATGACCCGAAGGACTTAGCATCGTGCCCGAAGGATTTACCGATGACCCGAAGGATTTAATATCTGGATCTGACGCCGACATGGCTGTTGTTTTATGGGGACTCACGCTGATATGCTTTGCCACCATGCCCGGCGACTTACCGATGACCCGGCGATTTAACACCACGCTCAAAAGACTTACTAATGACCCGGGATTTAACATCATGCCCGGCGGACTTACCATGACCCGAAGGATTTAATATCGGATCTCGACGCCGACATGGCTGTTGTTTTATGGGGACTCACGCGATATGCTGCGCCACATCATGCCCGGGACTTACCGATGACCCGAAGGATTTAACACCACGCTCGAAAGACTTACCGATGACCCGAAGGATTTAACATCGTGCCCGGACTTACCGATGACCCGGGATTTAATATCTGGATCTCGACGCCGACATGGCTGTTGTTTTATGGGGACTCACGCCGATATGCTGCCACATCATGCCCGGCGGACTTACCGATGACCCGAAGGATTTAACACCACGCCGAAAGACTTACCGATGACCCGAAGGATTTGACATCGTGCCCGGACTTACCGATGACCCGAATGATTTAATATCTGGATCCGACGCCGACATGGCTGTTGTTTTATGGGGACTCACGCGGATATGCTGCCACATCATGCCCGGCGGACTTACCGATGACCCGGCGATTTAACACCACGCCGAAAGACTTATTGATGACCCGAAGGATTTAACATCGTGTGCGGCGGACTTACCGATGACCCGAAGGATTTAATATCGGATCCGACGCCGACATGGCTGTTGTTGTTTTATGGGGACTCACGCCGATATGCTGCCACATCATGCCCGTAGGACTTACCGATGACCCGAAGGATTTAACACCACGCTCGAAAGACTTACCGATGACCCGAAGGATTTAACATCGTGCCCGGCGACTTACCGATGACCCGGCGATTTAATATCGGATCGACGCCGACATGGCTGTTGTTTTATGGACTTTGGTAAATTCTTCGATAATTCTTCAAATACCTGTTTAGGAACAAACAAAATTAACATGCCCCTATCTATATGATGCATGTAATGTTACACTTTCTTTCTCATCTTTTTCTTTGTTAATCTTATGTCCTGAAAAGTCATTCTTCTGATTTCTCTATTTCCTTTCCTTTTGCGGTATACTCAATTTTGATCTTCATTTCTGTCAAATTTTGCTCAATGGGCATCTACTCTTGTTCTTTTACACAACCAACCGCCTTTTTTCTTCGGGTTTCTGCCTGCTTCACCAACAAACACTATATCATGCGTGTGCAGAGAATCTTACTATTCTTTCTATTCTGTATTGCCCCATTCGATCGTGCTCGGCTATCTTCTAGTTCTTTTGACCCAATATTCTGAGTATTTGTTAATTTCTTCATCAGGGTGAGCGAAATGTTTCTTAACCTCAATCTTCTTGTTGCCTCTTGATGGACACCATTCATCGATTTCTGTGCTTTAATTCTTTGGAGACTCAATGTTTACTTTTTTACCGTTCCCACACTTTGTAAGCTCATACTTGTCATGTTTCGTCCTTCGTTTTCTTGAACCAAACAAGACATCATGGCTGGAATTCGCTTCTTGTTCTTGAGCTGTCTGACACCAAAACCTCTGTTATCATCTTAATTCTATGCATTGTGAGGTCATTTCTGATTAGGGGCTTCAATAGTATTCGCCTCCTTGTGTTCTGGATCTTACCCCTGAAGTAATACATGGAAATTTTTGTTGCTTTAACTTGTCAATTTGCTGATTAGTGTTCCACTGAAGGGTATCATTTAGATTAACATACAAGATTTTGAAAACATAGCATAGGAGCTCTGGATATCATGTGCAAGAGTGGCTTAGATTTACCCATTTGGTAATTCAAAGATGTGAAATCTTCCCTGGTGACTCGGTTCATCCTCATGATTACCGCGTTGCTGCAGAGTACTACTATTTCTCAATTCTCATTATCTACTCCGCCCCCAAAAGGATAGGCTTATGTAACCACTTGAGCGTAGAAATATTACTCTAGGAATAGAGTTCTGGGTGGTGCGAGTCTTGATTTTTCCATGATATCGCCTATTTTCATTTTTTATTTATTTTTCATTATTTGAGGAAATCAATTCGTCACATTCCTTTGTCTTGAGGACAACGATGGAGCAAACAACACTGCCCCAAGTTACTCAGCATAGTCACGATTTGAAAATATTACCATCACTCATGAAGCTAAGGTTTCTTGAATTGGATAATGTATCTCCACCCTATCGCTTCAACGGAGTGCCCCAAAATTTCCATACTCTTATCCGAACAAGCCTATTACCAGGTTTCGAACATAAGAGTACTTTTTATTATTATTTTCTCATTTTCATTTCTTTTTTCTTTCTTCTCTTTTTCTCTTCCTTTTTTGTTTTGTTTCTTTTTTACTACCTAGAAGATTATGCCTAGAGTTTCAATTTCAAGCAACTCTACATGGTTGACATTTAGAGCTTTTTCGTCCTTGAATATCATCAAAAGAGTAATAATCTCGCTTTGCTGACCAGAGTCCGGTGGGGAAAATCACACATCATCGTTGTCACGACATTTATCTAATGTCACATCTTGCAATTGATATCTAGTGTCCTACAACGACGAGAAAATATCTATGTGCTTTCAAAAACATTATATGTTAAGTGAAATGTGTCCTTTATTGAAAATAAAAACCAACAAACATGCCCCATCACAAAAGATCTTTGCCACATGGGGGCCACATAGAGTTGATCCCTTGTATTACTTCGGGAAGGTATTTTAATGTAGAGACATCTATGGCTTCTTCAGCACTATGTAGATTTGCTTCTCATCCTTGGTCTTCCACTACTTGATCAGCTATTGTGTCAGGGTTCCATCATCGACCAGCTTCTTGATTTCATCCAGTAAAGGTTTACATTTTCTGGTGGGATGCCCCGGTGCCCCCATATGGAATTCACATGTGCTACTCGAGTCAAAACTATGGGCATACAGATCAGGTGCACTCTTCATCGGCCTAGGAACAAGATAGTGACCCTCTACCAGATGAGGCCAAATGTCTGAGATAGATATTCCAAACACTTCCAAATTTGCGCTCGTCCGAGGGATTTTCCTTGATGACCCCGATTTGTCAGTCTGTCTCCTTCTTTTACGGCCACGCGAACCCTGTAGATGACACTCATTTACGTCTCCATCCTTATATATCTTATCTTCGATTCGGTCCTTAGACTTTAGGCCCAATTTTCCTTCTTTGACTGCGTATTCTATTCTTTCTCCAATCGTCATGAAACCTTCGAATCTGTTTCTCGATTTTTCCAACATCACATCGAAGAAAGGAGAGGGAAGCGTTGCATGGAACAAGGGTGTCAACTCTTCTTCTGCTATAGGAGGCTGGACTTGGGTCACCAGACATCGCCACCTTAATGCATATTCCCTGAAGCTTTCATTTGGCCTTACTTTCTCATTCTGAAGAAACTGTCGACAGGGTGCTAAATATAAAGCATATTTGTATTGATCCAAGAAGGCATTAGCGAGGTCACCCCATGACCTAACTTGGTTTCTGTTCAAACGGTTATACCACACTGCTGCTGGTCCCGTCAGACTATCATGGAAATGGTGGATCAACAATTCTTCGTTCTTCATGTATCCTTCCATTTTTCTACAAAACATGGTTAAGTGAATCTTCGGGCAGCTGGTTCCGTCATACTGCGCAAATCAGGGAACCTTGAAATCTGGAGGAATGACCAAATCAGTGACTAGGCAGAGTTTCCTCGTATTGAAGACATTTATCTTTTCTTTCTTCTTAAGCTCTTTCTCGATTTTTTCTTCTAACTGGTCAAGCCTCGACTCTTCAATTCGTTCCATTTTCTGATTAATTCTGCCATCGAACCCCAGGTATTAAATGATGAAGTGTCATGCGATGATAACACGATAAAAATGTGATGCAAATGCAATGCATGAATGCAATAAAGCATTGATTCCGCAAGTGATTTGTCCTTATAGAACATCTTTCATTCAGACCAAAAGGTTTTATTACATCCGGTATTAGGGTTTTACAGATATCGGTAAGCCCTGGCACCTAATGTCTTGACCTCATTCAATAGTCCCGTCAGTTTTCCTTCACGGTCCAATGCCGGATCCATATTCTGGCTTATTGGTGCTGCTGCATCGGCTAAATCTGCTACCTGTTGAGCTACTTGTCGGGCTTGAGTCGTAACCATCTTCATGTCCCGGTCTTTCTCCCGTATTGTTTGCTCGGCCTTTTGTAGCTTAACGGTCATTGCCCCAGCACGGATCTCACTGGTACGTAAAGCAGTCTCGAGCCTCACTATCTGTTCTTTGAGTGCTGCGTTTTCCATTTGGAAGGCTTGTGATTCATTCCTTTCCTGGTGCAGACTTGATTTCAGGATATCTTCCATGGCCAGACTGCTTTCTAACTCATTTTGGAGAAAGTCGCGTTGGCCTTCAGCTTCTTCCAGCTTCTTTGATAATGATCTGACTTTATTCTTACTATTCTTGCATTTCTGCTTCCAGCGTTCTGAACCGTTCTTCAGCTGAATCATACCATTGACCCATTCTTCCCAGGTGTCACCCAGACCGAAACTCTTGAATTCAAAGTGCAGCTTCTGGTATTCGTCTTGTACGCTCTTTAATTTCATGCTAAGATTGTGCCTCTCATGCTCGAGCTGGTCGCGCTTGTGTGCGAATTCATCTTCTGAGACACTTTTATTCTTGACTCCTAACTTTATCCCGCTTGAGTGACCCACTCCTGTGTTATCTGAACGTTGGGCTGGGTATTGTTCCTTTTTCGACTTTGCCCATCGGGCAACAGCTGGCTGGCTGAAAAATCGGGGTTGTCCGTCTTTGAAACCCAAAATTCCTATTCTGATAAGATCTCAAACTCTGTCCTTCAGGGCCCTACAATTTTCAGTGTGATGACTTGAATCGACTATGTGGTAGCTGCACCAGACACGACTATTGTAATATTTCGGATAAGGAGGTTTCCTTGGTACATACTTTATTGGTATGATAAGGTTCCTTTCGACAAGCAACGGAAGTAACTCGGTGTATCTCATGGGTATAGGATAATGTCCTCTGATGTCATTAGATTCTCGAACTTCCCCTGGTTTTGCCTCTGTTCCCTGGGTATCTACCCCAGATGTGCTACTTGTCTGCTTCTTTAGATTGATCACAAAGGGATTTGATTTGTCATATTTAACGGTGTTGTCTATTTTGACATTCTGACCATTCTGTTCCACATTCTGTTCCCCGACCGAATCTTTTCTGAGTTCGACATGCTGCTTGCCTTTCATCATGGCATTCATCCGGTCCATCATCTCGGACATCTGCTTCTTTAGTTCTTGTATTTCGTCTTGTTTGTCACCAAGATTGACGCTGCTTACCGAATCTGTTCTGGTGTCCTTGAATGGTTCTTCTTCGGTTGTCACTGTCCTAGTCTTGGGATGGAACTCTAGAATTGGACCCCTTTCCTTCAGGTCAAAGAACCTTTGGTCCATCCTGAACAATCTTCTATTAAGAGAGAAATCACTCGGGAATCAATGCCCTGTCTAATGCGAATTCGATGGTATGCAAAAACAAAGCAAAAGAACACAAGTCAGTACCGAACAAAAATGATAAGTACATAATAAAAGGAGCAAACAAGACAATCCTATTTACATTCCATCTAAGACACCTAGGTTATCCGCATGGCTCTAACACGGTGGGTTTCTACGTGTCCTCTACATACAGTTTTGGTTCTAGGAAGTACCCGAATTGTCCTCGCTGTCCTCTACTAAGAGTAGCAAGGCCCCCGGTCATCACCCATTATAGGCTCCTTTCAACCGAGTTCAATTCGGGGGACCCATTCGCTTATGCCCGTACGAAGGAACGATATCCTTACAAAAGCATAAGGTACTCGAGCCCCGAAGGTACTTGCTAGGCCCATACGGGAGAACGATATCTCCACGAAAGCATTAGCGTTTTCCCCCCACTTAAAAAAAACGGGTTTATATGCCATATTTTAAATGCGTTAAAATAAACGCGCAATTATAACCGAATGTTAATTTAATAGTCACTTTAACCCAGAATTTCTAATATTAATAAAGCGGTAATTATTTTAAAAGCTTGACCCTCATTTGGTTTTTTTTAGAAAACAAAAATGTCCCCAGCGGAGTCGCCATCTGTAGCGATGTCTTTTCTTCTCATCGCTAAATAAAAGCGTGGGTTTTCGAAGGATGTTTGAAAGGTGTTTGCGACTCTTTTAGATATAAAATATTTATTCCGTGGGGTTTTAAAAGAAACCGCATTTAAAAAAATGGAGTCGCCACCGGCCACTTAGGTAGGCCGGACACCATAAAACCCAAGATTCAAAAAGATTGGGTTCGGGAGTCGGTTACGGATGGGGAAGGATTAGCACCCCCATACCGCCCAAAATTGGTACTTTAATAATTACCGCTTTATTAATATTGGATTTTCCAGGTTAAAGTGACGATTATTTTAAAATTCGGTCATAATTGCGAATTAATTTTAAGGGTCCCGTTATCCGAGAATAAACGTCCAACCACTATCACTACGCTTGATACTGGCCTCGTTTACGTTCGGATAAAAGGACACCGCATTAACAAGTTATAAATCATTTGCAATCTTAGTGGCAAAAATATAAAACATGGCAAAATATTTAAATGTAATAAATATTGACATAACAGAATACTAATCTAACATAGATGATATTCTAGACTAAAACATGCATATATACATATTATTCTAAATAATAGATAACAACAACTTTAACAAGTCAGAATAACAAGGTAGGAATAATTACGTATATAGACGAACAAATATTTAAAAAGACATACATGCTATTAATAAAACATATTTCAACATATATGAACAATATATTATACATAAAAGAAGACACACTAACACGTAACCTAAAAGCCAAGAAAACATACAATACGTACAAAAATACAAGAACATGCTGTTTTACGAGTCAAATAGAACATAACATGCTTTAATACGAATAACCAGATAAAAAAAACATGACTATCATAAGCTTAACACATATATACATATAAACATAAAATACGAGTCATATACGAGGGACGTAAAATAATAGAATATCAACATGTACGATTATAATACGAACATGAATATTTACAAAGAATACAGGGCTGAAATGAAAGAAAAATAAAGGTCAGTGGCCGAAATTAAAGAACAATAATATGTAATTCAGGGACGAAATTGCGAAACAAACAAAACCTAAAAGGATCAAAACTGTAATTAGACCAAGGGGCAGACCCAAAATGAAAAGTTCAGAAACGCGGGATGACTAAAGGCGTAATTTTACCATTTAAAATCCGAATCGGTGTAATTTAGGGACTGGATTACAAGATTTTGAAATATCAGGGGAACTGGGATTGTAATTATACCATGCGGCAAGACAAAAATGAAAATATTGAAAACGCGGTGGGATTAAGTGCGTAATTTACCCATTTAACGAAATAATAACAACTATAAAAACCCCCTTTTTAGGCCGAAATCAGATTTTCAGCCATTTGTTTCATTTTTCTGATTTTTGCAAGAACCATGTTCTTCGTTTTCTCTCAAATGTTCTTCTGAAACCCAGAATCCGGCGGCCGGCCGCCGCTAACCGCCGCCGGCGAGCCTCCAAAAGACACCAAAATAACCCCCTTTCCATCCTCGATACGAATCCTAGGCTGGATTCACAGGATACACCTCTATTCGCCCTAGATCTAAGAAATACGAAAAAAAACTTTTAAACCTAAAAAAAAACTACCAGGGGCCTTCCCCTTCCTTCAGTTCACCATCTCTGGCTTGGGGAAGCCGAAAGGCTTGTCACTGAGGAAGGGAGACACACGGACGTCGACGGTAAGACGACTCTTTTTTTGTGTTTCTGTTTTCTTCTTTTTCAGATATATATAAAAAAGAGAAAAAAAAAGAAAAGAGGATTTACCACTGGACTTTTCTTTCGATTTCCTTGAATGTTTACAACTTTCTATTTTTTTTTTGTATTACAAGATCTCTGTTCTCTCTTTTTTGTGTTACCACTCTCCGTTTTTGTTACCTCTCTCCCCTTTTTTTTGTTACAACTCTCTATTTCATATATATCATTGTCTTCTTTGTTTTGTTGCAAGTTGCATCTTGCTTTTTCAGATCTGAACTGAACTGACAATTTTTGCTTGTTGTCTTGGGCATGTTCTGAACATGGGGGCTGAATATCGGCGTGGTGGCGGTATGGATGTTCTGCCAGCGGCCAGACGCGTTCTCGCCGTTAGATCAGATCTGATCTAACGGTCGAGATGGCTTGAAGGACGAACGGCTTGGATGAAGCCTCGATTTGATGAGACGGCTCCAGATTTTGACACGTGGAGCTCCGCAGTCGAGGAGTCAGAATGCGTGGATCTTACGCGCGCGTGGGATATTAAAGCGTCCGCGTGTGGCACTCGAACGGTCCATACGTGTGGAACACGCGCCTGGCAGATATTTTTGACCTCTTAGTTGTATCGTGGCCGTTGGATCAGATCTTGATCCAACGGCCCACAGTTGCCTGCACATTGTAATTAGATAAGATTTAGATTTGGGCCAACCGGGCCTTGTAATTGGATTTGTAATTGGACTTGGACTTCATTTTTATTTGGGTTTAATATATTAAATTTTTTTATTTCATTTTATCAGCCTATTTATGTTAATAATAATATAATTAGTATTATAATAGCAACACGTAAATACGAAAATGTATACTTACATTATACAAACATTAATTAATATAACATTCTAGCATACGTACGTATAATCATACATATAATTAACATAGCATTTTAATCAAATACGCTCATACTCTAGATACATACACGACACACATACACTATTAATACGTATACATACATAGCTTATAATATACATGCACACCACACCTTATATATATATTAGTAACATTCATATAATAAATATACATGCAATATTAATATGTATTTACAAGTAAAAAAATGAGTGATTACAGTTGCCCCTCTTTGCTTGTTCTCATGGAATGGGAAGCAAAGTAAAGATTCATAAGCACTCATTTTTATCAGACTTCCTGTTTGTAGCTTTGGAAAAACGTGTTCTTTTGGATGTCTCCGCTCTTCCTTAGCTGAATCTTCAGGCTCGTAAGTTCTTCCTATATAGAGCTTCGTCACCTTCCGATCTTGGAGCTACAGGCTCTTCCTAGACTGTAAAGTTTGGAGTCCTTCCTATATAGAACTCTTCGCCTTCACCGCTGGTTTCTCCTATATAAAACCTTTTGCGTCGCTGATGGATTCCTTCGACTGAGAGTTCTTTTTGAGATTCTGGATTTAGGGTTCTCCCTCTATGGAACCTTTCACTGAGGCTTGAAAATGCAGGTTCCTTTTTTTTACCACTGTTGCCATTTTTGGACCTACGCTACTAAGACTGCCGCATCATGCCCGAAGGACTTACTGATGGCCCGAAGGACTTAGCATCGTGCCTGAAGGACTTACCGATGACCCGAAGGATTTAATATCTGGATCTGACGCCGACATGGCTGTTGTTTTATGGGGACTCACGCCGATATGCTGCCACACCATGCCCGGCGGACTTACCGATGACCAAGGATTTAACACCACGCCAAAGACTTACCGATGACCCGGCGATTTAACATCGTGCCCGGCGACTTACCGATGACCCGGCGGATTTAATATCTGATCTCGACGCCGACATGGCTGTTGTTTTATGGGGACTCACGCGATATGCTGCCACATCATGCCCGGGACTTACCGATGACCCGGCGGATTTAACACCACGCCGAAAGACTTACCGATGACCCGGGATTTAACATCGTGCCCGGCGGACTTACCGATGACCCGGCGATTTAATATCTGGATCTCGACGCCGACATGGCTGTTGTTTTATGGGGACTCACGCCGATATGCTGCCACATCATGCCCGGCGACTTACCGATGACCCGAAGGATTTAACACCACGCCGAAAGACTTACCGATGACCCGAAGGATTTATCATCGTGCCCGGCGACTTACCGATGACCCGAAGGATTTAATATCTGGATCGGCGCCGACATGCTGTTGTTTTTTATGGGGACTCACGCGATATGCTGCCACATCATGCCCGGGACTTACCGATGACCCGGGATTTAACACCACGCTCGAAAGACTTACTGATGACCCGAAGGATTTAACATCGTGCCCGAAGGACTTACCGATGACTCGAAGGATTTAATATCTGGATCTGACGCCGACATGGCTGTTGTTTTATGGGGACTCACGCTGATATGCTGCCACATCATGCCCGAAGGACTTACTGATGACCCGAAGGATTTAACACCACGCTAGAAAGACTTACTGATGACCCAATGGATTTAACATCGTGCCCGAAGGACTTACCGATGACCCGAAGGATTTAATATCTGGATCTGACGCCGACATGGCTGTTGTTTTATGGACTTTGGTAAATTCTTCGATAATTCTTCAAATACCTGTTTAGGAACAAACAAAATTAACATGCCCCTATCTATATGATGCATGTAATGTTACGCTTTCTTTCTACTCTTTTTCTTTTTTCTTTGTTAATCTTATGTCCTGAAAAGTCATTCTTCTGATTTCTCTATTTCCTTTCCTTTTGTGGTATGCTCAATTTTGATCTTCATTTCTGTCAAATTTTGCTCAATGGGCATCTACTCTTGTTCTTTTACACAAGCAACCGCCTTTCTTCTTCGGGTTTCTTCCTGCTTCACCAACAAACACTATATCATGCGTGTGCAAAGAATCTTACTATTCTTTCTGTTCTGTATTGCCCCATTCGATCGTGCTCGGCTATCTTCTAGTTCTTTTGACCCAATATTCTGAGTATTTGTTAATTTCGTCATCGGGGTGAGCGAAATGTTTCTTAACCTCAATCTTCTTGTTGCCTCTTGATGGACACCATTCATCGATTTCTGTGCTTTAATTCTTTGGAGACTCAATGTTTACTTTTTTACCCTTCCTACACTTTGTAAGCTCATACTTGTCATGTTTCGTCCTTCGTTTTCTTGAACCAAACAAGGCATCATGGCTGGAATTCGCTTCTTGTTCTTGAGCTGTCTGACACCTATACCTCTGTTATCATCTTCATTCTATGCATTGTGAGGTCATTTCTGATTAGGGGCTTCAATAGTATTCGCCTCCTTGTGTTTTGGATCTTACCCCTGAAGTAATACATGGAAATTTTTGTTGCTTTAACTTGTTAATTTGCTGATTAGTGTTCCACTGAAGGGTATCATTTAGATTAACATACAAGATTTTGAAAACATAGCATAAGAGCTCTGGATACATTGTGCAAGAGTGGCTTAGATTTACCCATTTGGTAATTCAAAGATGTGAAATCTTCCCTGGTGACTCGGTTCATCCTCATGATTACCGCGTTGCTACAGAGTACTACTATTTCTCAATTCTCATTATCTACTCCGCCCCCAAAAGGGTAGGCTTGTGTAACCACTTGAGCGCAGAAATATTACTCTAGGAATAGAGTTCTGGGTGGTGCGAGTCTTGATTTTTCCATGATATTGCCTATTTTCATTTTTTGTTTTTTTTTCATTATTTGAGGAAATCAATTCGTCACAGTCCTTTGTCTTGAGGACAACGATGGAGCAAACAACACTGCCCCAAGTTACTCGGCATAGTCACGATTTGAAAATATTACCATCACTCATGAAGCTAAGGTTTCTTGAATTGGATAATGTATCTCCACCCTATCGCTTCAGCGGAGTGCCCCAAAATTTCCATACTCTTATCCGAACAAGCCTATTACCAGGTTTCGAACATAGGAGTACTTTTTATTATTATTTTCTCATTTTCATTTCTTTTTTCTTTCTTCTTTTTTTCTCTTCCTTTTTTGTTTTGTTTCTTTTTTACTACCTAGAAGATTATGCCTAGAGTTTCAATTTCAAGCAACTCTACATGGTTGACATTTAGAGCTTTTTCGTCCTTGAATATCATCGAAAGAGTAATAATCTCGCTTTGCTGACCAGAGTCCGGTGGGGAAGATCACACATCATCGTTGTCACGACATCTATCTAATGTCACATCTTGCAATTGATATCCGGTGTCCTACAACGAGGAGAAAATATCTATGTGCTTTCAAAAACATTATATGTTAAGCGAAATGTGTCCTTTATTTAAAATAAAAACCAACAAACATGCCCCATCACAAAAGATCTTTGCCACATGGGGGCCACATAGAGTTGATCCCTTGTATTACTTCAGGAAGGTATTTTAATGTAGAGACATCTATGGCTTCTTCAGCACTATGTAGATTTGTTTCTCATCCTTGGTCTTCCACTGCTTGATCAGCTCTTGTGTCAGGGTTCCATCATCGACCAGCTTCTTGATTTCATCCAGTAAAGGTCTACATTTTCTGGTGGGATGCCCCGGTGCCCCCATATAGAATTCGCAAGTGCTACTCGAGTCAAAACTATGGGCATACAGATCAGGTGCACTCTTCATCGGCCTAGGAACAAGATAGTGACCCTCTACCAGATGAGGCCAAATGTCTGAGATAGATATTCCAAACACTTCCAAATTTGCGCTCGTCCGAGGGATTTTCCTTGATGACCCCGATTTGTCAGTCTGTCTCTCTCCTTCTTTTACGGCCACGCGAACCCTGGAGATGACACTCATTTACGTCTCCATCCTTATATATCTTATCTTCGATTCGGTCCTTAGACTTTAGGCCCAATTTTCCTTCTTTGACTGCGTATTCTATTCTTTCTCCAATCATCATGAAATCTTCGAATCTGTTTCTCGATTTTTCCAACATCACATCGAAGAAAGGAGAGGGAAGCGTTGCATGGAACAAGGGTGTCAACTCTTCTTCTGCTATAGGAGGCTGGACTTGGGTCACCAAACGTCGCCACCTTAATGCATATTCCCTGAAGCTTTCATTTGGCCTTACTTTCTCATTCTGAAGAAACTGTCGACAGGGTGCTAAATCTAAAGCATATTTGTATTGATCCATGAATCCATTAGCGAGGTCACCCCATGACCTAACTTGGTTTCTGTTCAAACGGTTATACCACACTGCTGCTGGTCCCGTCAGACTATCATGGAAATGGTGGATCAACAATTCTTCGTTCTTCATGTATCCTTCCATTTTTCTACAAAACATGGTTAAGTGAATCTTCGGGCAGCTGGTTCCGTCATACTGCGCAAATCCGGGAACCTTGAAATCTGGAGGAATGACCAAATCAGGGACTAGGCAGAGTTCCCTCGTATTGAAGACATTTATCTTTTCTTTCTTCTTAAGCTCTTTCTCGATTTTTTCTTCTAACTGGTCAAGCCTCGACTCTTCAATTCGTTCCATTTTCCGATTAATTTTGCCATCGAACCCCAGGTATTAAATGATGAAGTGTCATGCGATGATAAAACAATAAAAACGCAATAAAGCATTGATTCCAAAGTGATTTGTCCTTATAGAACATCTTTCATTCAGACCAAAAGGTTTCGTTACATCTAGTATTAGGGTTTTACAGATATCGGTGAGCCTTGGCACCTAATGTCTTGACCTCATTCAATAGTCCTGTCAGCTTTCCTTCGGTCCAATATCGGATCCATATTCGCTTATTGGTGCCTGCTTTGCATCGGCTAAATCTGCTACCTGTTGAGCTACTTGTCGGGCTTGAGTCGTAACCATCTTCATGTCCTGGTCTTTCTCCCGTATTATTTGCTCGGCCTTTTGTAGCTTAACGGTCATTGCCCCAACACGGATCTCGCTGGTACGTAAAGCAGTCTCGAGCCTCACTGTCTGTTCTTTGAGTACTGCGTTTTCTATTTGGAAGGCTTGTGATTCATTCCTTTCCTGGTGTAGACTTGATTTCAGGATATCTTCCATGGCCAGGCTGCTATCCAACTCATTTTGGAGAAAATCGCGTTGGCCTTCAGCTTCTTTGATAATGATCTGACTTTATTCTTACTATTCTTGCATTTCTGCTTCCAGCGTTCTGAACCGTTCCTTAGCTGAATCATACCATTGACCCACTCTCCCGCGGTGTCACCCAGACCGAAACTCTTGAATTCAAAGTGCAGCTTCTGGTACTCGTCTTGTACATTCTTTGATTTCATGCTCAGATTGTGCCTCTCATACTTGAGCTGGTCGCGCTTGTGTGCAAGTTCATCTTCTGAGACGCTTTTATTATTGACTCCTAACTTTATCCCGCTTGAGTGACCTACTACTTACGTTTACCCAGACCTTGGGCTGGGTATTGTTCCTTCTTCGACTTTGCCCCTCGGGCAACGGCTGGCTGGCTGAAGAATCGGGGTTGTCCATCTTTGAAACCCAAAATTCCTATTCTGATAAGATCTTGAACTCTATCCTTCAGGGCCATACAATTTTCAGTGTGATGACTCGAATCGCCTATGTGGTAGCTGCACCAGGCATGACTATTGTAATCTTTCGGATAAGGAGGTTTTCTTAGTACAGACTTCATTGGTATGATAAGGTTTCTTTCGACAAGCAACGGAAGTAACTCGGTGTATCTCATGAGTATTGGATAATGTCTTCTGATGTCATTAGATTCTCGAACTTCCGCTGGTTTTGCCTCTGTTCCCTGGGCATCTTCCCCAGATGTGCTACTTGTATGCTTCTTGAGATTGATCACAAAGGGATTTGATTTGTCATATTTAACGATGTTGTCTGTTTTGACATTCTGACCATTCTGTTCCACATTCTGCTCCCCGACCGAATCTTTTCTGAGTTCGACATGCTGCTTGCCTTTCATCATGGCCTTCATCTGGTCCATCATCTCGGACATCTGCTTCTTTAGTTCTTGTATTTCATCTTGTTTGTCACCAGGATTGACACTGCTTACTGAATCTGTTCTGGTGCCCTTGAATGGTTCTTCTTCGGCTGTCCTCGGTCTAGTCTCGGGATGGAACTCTGGAATTGGACCCCCTTCCTTCAGGTCAAAGAACCTTTGGTCCATCATGAATAATCTTCTATTATGGGAGAAATCACTCGGGAATCAATGCCCCACACATTAATGCGAATGCAATGATATGCAAAAACAAAGCAAAAGAAAACAAGTCAGTACCGGAAAAAAATGATAAGTACGTAATAAAAGGGCAAATTATATGCGATAAGCAAACAAGGCAATCCTATTTACATTCCATCTAAGACACCTAGGTTATCCGTATGGCTCTAACAGGGTAGGTTTCTATGTGTTCTCTACATGCAGTTTTGGTTCTAGGAGGTACCCGAATTGTCCTCGCTGTCCTCTACTAAGAGTAGCAAGGCCCCCGATCATCACCCATTATAGGCTCATTTCAACCGAGTTTAATTCAGGGGGACCCATTCGCTTATGCCCGTACGAAGGAACGATATCCTTACGAAAGCATAAGGTACTCGAGCCCCGAAGGTACTTGCTAGGCCCATACGGGAGAACGATATCTCCACGAAAGCATTAGCGTTTTCCCCCCACTTCAAAAAGACGGGTTTATATGCCATATTTTAAATGCGTTAAAATAAACGCGCAATTATGACCGAATGTTAATTTAATAGCCACTTCAATCCGGAACTTCCAATGTTAGTAAAGCGGTAATTACTTAAAAAGCTTGACTCTCATTTGTTTTTGAAAAACAAAAAAAGTCCCCAGCGGAATCGCCATCTGTAGCGATGTCTTTCTTCGTATCGCTAAATAAAAACGTGGATTTTTCGAAGGTGTTTATGAATTTTTCGGATATAAAATATTTATTCCGTGGGGTTTAAAAAACCTCATAAAAAATGGAGTCGCCACCGGCCACTTAGGTAGGCCGGACACCATAAAACCAGAGATTCAAAAAGACAGGGTTCGGGAGTCGGTTACGGATGGGGAAGGATTAGCACCCCCACAAAGCCCAAAATTGGTACTTTAATAATTACCGCTTTATTAACATTGGATTTTCCGGATTAAAGTGACAATTATTTTAAAATACGGTCCTAATTGCGAATAAATTTTAAGGGCTCCGTTATCCAAGAATAAACGCCCAACCACTATCACTACGTCTGATACTGGCCCCGTTTACGCTCGGATAAAAGGGCACCGCATTAACAAGTTATAAATCATATGCAATCTTAGTGGCAACAATATAAAACATGGCAAAATATTTAAATGTAATAAATATTGACATAACAGAATACGAATCTAACATAAATGATATTCTAGACTAAAACATGCATATATACATATTATTCTAAATAATAGATAAAAAATAACTTTAACAATTCAGGATAACAAGGTAGGAATAATTACGTATATAGACGAACAAATATTTAAAAAGACATACATGTTATTAATAAAATATATTTCAACATATATGAACAATATATTATACATAAAAGAAGACACACTAACACGTAACCTAAAAGCCAAGAAAACATACAATACGTACAAAAATACAAGAACATGCTGTTTTACGAGTCAAATAGAACATAACATGCTTTAATACGAATAACCGGATAAAAAACATGACTATCATAAGCTTAACACATATATACATATAAACATAAAATACGAGTCATATACGAGGGACATAAAATAAAATAATAGCATATCAACATATACGATTATAATACGAACATGAATATTTACAAAGAATACAGGACTGAAATGAAAGAAAAACAAAAGTCAGTGGCAGAAATTAAAGAACAATAATATGTAATTTAGGGACGAAATTGTGAAACAAACAAAACCTAAAAGGACCGGAATTGTAATTAGACCAAGGGGCAGACTCAAAATGAAAAATTCAAAAACGCGGGATGGTTAAGGGCGTAATTTTACCATTCAAAAACTGATTCGGTGTAATTTAAGGACTAGATTGTAAACTTTTGAAATATCAGGGGGACTAGGATTGTAATTATACCATGCGGCAAGACAAAAATGAAAATATTGAAAACGCGGTGGGATTAAGTGTGTAATTTACCCATTTAGTAAAATAATAATACCTATATAAAGGCTATTTTCAGACCGAAACCAAATTTTCTCCATTTTCGTTTCATTCTTCAGTTTTCATATCCCAACCTTATTTTTTTCTCTCAAATGTTCTTATAAAACCCAGAATCCGGCGGCCGGCCGCCGTGTTCTCCGCCGCCGGCCGCCGCTAACCGGCGCCGGCAGGCCTCCAAAATACACCAAAATAACCCCATTTTCATCCTCAACATGAATCTGTGGTTGGATTCAGAGGATACACCATTGTTTGCCCTAGATCTAGAAAATACGAAGCGAAAAAAAAAGTTTTTAACCTAAAACAAAACTACCAGGGGCCTTCCCCTTCCTTCAGTTCACCATCTCCGGCTTAGGGAAGCCGAAAGGCTTGTCACTGAGGAAGGGAGACCCACGAATGGCGACGGTAAGACTTCTCTTCTTTTTGTTTCTGTTTTTTTTTTGTATATGCATGTAAAGAAAACAAGTAAGAAAAAGAGACAAGTGTTTACCACTGGACTGTCTTTCGATTTACTTGACTGGTTACAATTTTTTGTTTTTACAAGATCTCTGTTCTCTCTTTTTTTGTTACTACTCTCTCTGTTTTTTCCCCCTCTTTTTGTTACAAGATCCCCGTTTCATATATATCATTGTCTTCGTTTTGTTGCAAGTTGCATCTTGCTTTTTCAGATCTGAACTGAACTAACATTTTTTGCTTGTTGTCTTGGGCATGTTCTGAACACGGGGGCTGAATATCGGCATGGTGGCGGTATGGATGTTCTGCCAGCGGCCAGACGCGTTCTCGGCCGTTAGATCAGATCTGATCTAACGGTCGAGATGGCTTGAAGGACGAACGGCTTGGATGAAGCCTCGATTTGATGAGACGGCTCCAGATCTTGACACGTGGAGCTCTGCAGTCGAGGAGTCAGAACGCGTGGATCTTACGCGCGCTTGGGATATTAAAGCGTCCGCGCGTGGACCACACGCGCGTGTGGCACTCGAACGGTCCATACGTGTGGAACACGCGCCTGGCAGATATTTTTGACCTCTTAGTTGTATCGTGGCCGTTGGATCAGATCTGGATCCAACGGCCCACAGTTACCTGCACATTGTAATTAGATAAGATTTAGATTTGGGCCAACCGGGCCTTGTAATTGGACTTGGACTTGGACTGTAAATTTTATTTGGGTTTAATATATTTAATTTTTTTTTATTTTATCAGCCCAATAATATTAATAATAATAATATAATTATAACAGCAATATATATACATGATACAAACATATACTTATACAAGTATAACATATTGGCATACGTACATATAATCCTGCCCATAATTAACATAACTTATATATATATATTAATCAAATACGTTCATACTCTAGATACATACGCGACACACATTCATCATTAATACGTATACATGCATATAATATATTGTACATGCACACACCACACCTTATATATATATTAGTAACATTCATGCATATAATAAACATATAATATAATACTAATATGTATTTACAGGTAAAAAATGAGTGATTACAATTAATATGAGTTGACCCCACCTCATACTTTGTTTCCCCTTAACCTAGAGGATCCTTCAATTGTCAACTTTTCCTTTTCCACGTAATTGGAGTAAAAAAAACTATGATTCCCCATGTTTCTCCACGTGGGTGTAGGGAAACCGATATAGTACCAAATATCCTTTTACATGGCATATTCTTAAGCTCTAATCCCCCATTTCAATTCATGCTTTCCACGTATGAAGAGGTCCAATATTGTTCCATGTTTCCCTCCACGTGGTAGGAGCCATGCAATTTGATTTTCTTACCCGTGGGGCTTTGTTTATATATATATATATATATATATATATATTATCAGTACGGCCATGTCACATCGATACCCAATTTAACCTTAAATTTTCAGCGTTAAATTATCATACCATTACGAGTCATGTCATATCGGTATCGACTTTTAACATTTCATAGCTTCACAATAAATCCTTAATCTTCAATCTTTTATTTTTGGTCCTATGTTCACCAATAATCCAATGTCAATGACAATGCATAATTACCTATTTACACATGTGGAGTTAACCACATGGTCAATGATCAATGATTACTTTGACTCACCAAAAATTGAATTTCTAGTCATCGTAATCCAGTTTATAACTAGGCCAGTTTTCAGGGTGTTACAACGGGTGAGTGTGTGCGAGGTGCCACTGCTTGCTTCTACTAGCGACCGTGTTAGAGGGTTGGCCCTGAAGATTTGGCCTAGAGGCATAGCTTCTTTAAGCTAGCTTTGGGTGGTCCCAAACTTTCACCGAACGACGGGCTCTCGTTAGTGCTTAGCTTATTGTCGTCGCATGCCTAGTGAGGAGCTGTCGTCCTATTGGTTCCACGATACCGGCCGTGGATGTTGCTAGTGAGAGATTGTTGATCTATCTTCTTTGTCGTTCTCTTCTTTGACACCATTTGTGCCATTATAGGTTGAAAATGTCGTCAAGGGAGGCGAAGGGTCTTTAGGAATAGGAGAACCATCGTGACTGGTTCTCTTGGTCGGGAGGATCTCTACGCTTACCGCACTAATTGTTGATGTCAATTTTGGATTAAACCAGACAAAGAGGTAGAGATGGCTGTTGAAGGAAGAAGTAGAGGCGAGGATGGGTAGTTCACATGTCGTGGGACAGACGGAGAGCCACAGAAGACGGTGGTGAATTGTAGAATCAGGCGGTTCACCCCTAGTTGAGTTGGGGTTGAGAGCCGCAAATAGTGTAGAATGGATGGCCGAAACCATATTTGAGGGAGAGAGAGAGTGATCGGTGTAGAATGATGTAAAGTCATTGTAACCCCCTTGACCAGGCCTAGACCTGAACCAAGAAGATTACATTGGGTTTGCCGAAGCAAACCCAAGCTGACTTACTCGAATTATGGTCCATATTTTTCTTTTATCTTATCTAGATGTATTGTTAAATCCTATAGTGTACACACAAGCAACGGTTCCATTTTCATTTGATACGAACGTCGATAAGGCACTCAATTGTAAACACAAACAATCTAGGGACCAAAGTGCAAAACCAAAAAATTATAGGGACTTATACCAATTTTAGGTTACCAATACTTAATTAATAATACTTCATGCTAGCGTGTCAAATTTTAGCCCAAACGGATAACAAATAAGCATCCAATTTAGCAAAATATGAAACTAAGGACCAAATCATATAACTACCAAAACCTAGGGACTAACACGTTCATAAAAGTATCTTACTGCAATTAGCTACACTATGAGCATGCTTGCAAAATCTTAAGTTAAATGGACATCATTTGCTTTTTCAATCGATGCAACAACATACGGTGACCAAAATGCAAAAAATCTAAACTTGGTAAAACCCATTAACCGAATTAACCATCAGCCATACCGGTACACTAGATATTGTACTGATTTAGGCACACATCGAAGCAAATATTAGAATCGATATGCTATAGGGCATACCGATACTCGGCTACGCATACTGAAACTCAGTTATGCGTACCGGTACCCACATTCATTACTGGTCATTGAGATGACCCCGCGTACCGATACCGACACCAAGTGTATCGATATAGGCTGCACTAAATTGCATCTTAGGGATTCGAACCCCAAATCGAACATATCCAACTTATTTACAAACAACATTAACATGCTTCTAATATTATATCATCATTAAACAAGTACGCTCAATAATTACATGTCAATTAATTAACTCAATTCATGTTCATACAAGTAATCTAGAAGCATGCTTCCTAACAATACAAAGCATTATCCAATAAGCACCAAATGGTCAAAACCTCAACATAGGCTATGGATCAACTAAGAAATAGAAGCACAAGACCAAATGTACACTTAGTACACAACCAATCAATCTAATCATTATTTAAACCATTTTAAATTATTAGATCATAACCATCAAATGTACTTGAATTAAATATAACCAACATCGTACGCATTAAATAATGTCATCATCCAACATAATATAATCTCAAACTATATGATCAAGCCATATACAAAATAACATCCCAACGATTAACCCATATTGCCTTATTACAAATAATGAAAACACCATATAACATACTCTTTAGAACGCTTGTCTTGAAATCACTCTTTGCCTCGAACCACAACCCCGCATTGCTTAATTCACTGCATTGATAGAAGAAAAGAGAGCATAAGCATATAATGTCTAGTGAGTGCGCTCAAATGGATAAAACGTCAATGCATTTTCAACATCAAAATCGATATTAGAAAGCCTATATCCAAGCAAGTCAAATTCGCCATTTCTAAAGCATTTAATTAAAACATGTTTATTCGAACATATACTTCATGCTTTCATAATAATCTTTCATTCTCAAGATCAAATCATAAGCATCATATCTTTCGGCATAAACAATGCCTTCATTGTAAAGTAAAGTGTGTGTGTAAAGCCAACGTAATTTGCTTACTTCTTTTGAAAACATAACATGTATAATAACCATATGCAAAATAGCTTTTCATTTGATTCACATATATTGACACTTAGTGTGACTCTCAACAAACCATTATTTCTTTATAAAACCACATCGAATACACGGATTTCTTGGTACACTCACTTCTACCAAACCATACCTTGCCTAGTTAAACTGCAAGGTACCAAACCATTCCTTGCCTAGTTAAACCGCAAGGAACATAGTTAAACCCCAAAGCCATAATTCAAACCTCTTTATAGTACTAAAACACATTTGCACTAACCAACTTGCTATCGTCTTGATGTCAATGCCTTGACGCCTAACCGAAAATCTTTTAAACACTTGTCATCTTCCACAAAAGAATGCAAGGGTCAATATACACTAGACCACACTAAAATAATCACTTTATTAAAATATTTCCCTTGCCATCATAACACAAATATTCAAACCATTCCCATATCCCTAAACAATTACAGCATCTTCGTAACAAACACAACCCTGTTTCTTCACGTCTAGACTTGAGCCATTTAATTTCTTTTTTTTTTTCCTTTCCACGCTTACTGCTGGAACATTCCATTCCCCTTAATCTCTTTCTTTTTCAACCAAAAAGCCACACAAAAGTTGAAATAGGCAGCAGCCCTAAACTCTAATTTTCCACTGTCCTGACTCGCGTGATGCCCTGCATCGATCGAATATTTCCCCTCTAATTCGTACGTACATTTTGTCGAACACAAATGATACAATTTATTATATGATCCAATAATTCAATCAACCATCTTACCAACCATTCATTCAAGAATCTAAATCTAGTCAATTAAATTAATTCCGGAATCAATTTCATAAAATTGATATTAGATTTCATCTAACCCATTAAAATAACTTTCAATCTAATTAGAACATCTTGATTTTATATATCAAACCACAATCACTCATTTATCATCCAAGAACCCAAATAAATCAAATTAAATTCGTTTTAATTCATAAACTCTGATAAAAATGATAGATAATCAATTAAAAATAATTAGAGAACCTTTAAAAATCAAGAGCATACCCAATTGATAGGAAAAATAGAAGTTAAAAACATTATCCTCCAATTGAACGTGAATTCTAAGAAGATTTGATGAAGGCTACTAGCTCTTGCTAGATTGATGATTAGAAATCATTTAGGATATAAAAGAGATAAAATCAAGAAGAAAAAATTAATTTTTTTAAAGTGTGTTTGGCAACTTCTAGAGAGAAAACGAGAAAAAAATTTAATTATGTTTTTCTCATCTTTGGGAAAATAATAACCAGTCATCTTTTTTTTTAAATAATGAGGAGGAAAAGCTATATTAATAATTGGTTTAATAATCCTAATAAAATATCACTTTAATTCCTTTTTACAATATTATCATCACTAATATTTTACAACTATTGCAAAATAGTCATTTTTTAATTTAATATTAAATCGACACATTTAAAAATTACTCAAAACTAACTTTCATCCTTTAATAAACTCATTGGGTATATTTTCCAAAAATATTTTCCACGATAAATTTATCGGAAACTAATTTAATCAACCCAAATTATTTTTCAGAATTAATTAATTAGCTAAAGTCTAACCCAAAATTCCAACCCGATTCCGTAATTCACCCCGAATCTTCTAGCCCGTTTTCCGAGATGTTACAGTCGTCCCTTTTGTCTTCGTTTTTGAGGGTATTTATATCCCCTTGGAGTTGTAGATGGAGTGATGTTTGACAAGATCGTACTAGGCCTAGTGATGACTATTGATGGGCTGGCAGGTTGTAGCTCAGTTGTCAGGCTGCGAGCTCAGTCGAACTTGATAGATGTCTTGTCTCGGCGAAGTGGTCCCCAGAGATTGTGGGTTCGGAGGTGTAGAAGACGTCTAAAAGAGAAGCTCCAGACTTCGTGATGCTTTGAGCGTGGAGCGGAGATAAGACTTGGTGGTTCACCCGTCGTGGGATGAGAGGAGAGCCACACTAGATTTTCGGAGGCATTTGATAGAGGTACGACAATTTTAAATGAAAATGAAGAAATATGTCAAGTATCATGCAATGAGTGGTTGATGGAATTTTCTTAACGATTATTAACAAAAATTTTAAAATAGTTATGGAATAAAACGTTAGATATTTATTTTGTCAAAAAAAAAACTCTAGTCACCTATTGTAAAATGAAGTATAGCTTGAGCACTTATTATGTAGTTAAGCCTTATTAAACCTATCATATTATTAAATTTGACACGAGTCAAATTGAATATTCTAGTTAACTGATGAATCAATTACTTAATTTAATTAATACGATTTAAAATCAAAAATTAAATAACCCAAATATATCGATTAATCAAAATAATTTACTAATAATTAATCGAAACAGATTTTGTATACCTGGTCCTATTGGTTAGAAGGATATTTTTTTATTAAATAGAGAGATTTACATTTCCAAAACAAATACGGGATTCGAGCACATACAAGATGAGACATCATAAACATCCTTAACCACTCAACCAATCAGTGGATATCATTATAATTATAACTCGGATAAATTATGTAAATCATTACTAAATTTTACTCTCAAACCTATTTCGGTCATTAAAATTTCGAAACGTTCAATTTACTCACTGAAGTTAGATATTAAACTTTTTTTTCACTCATCAATTAACTTTTGGACGACATCCATTTACTGGTGAACGGAGGAACTTTTCTAAGATCCGGACGGTAAAAATCTTCATTCACACAAGGGAAGCAATATATTGAGAAACGAGCTTCATCCGACGACAAAGGAGAGAAATCAGTGAGAGAAAAACCAAAAAAAAATTGCACGATTCGTAGACTTCGAAGTACTTTCCAACAAAATAAATGTCAGATTTAGACTCAGAAAATAAAGACGAAGCGACTGGTAAAATTAGAGATCAAACGAGCACTATCTACAATCATTAATAATGGACGGCATTCACGTCATAATGCTATTAAAAAATATTAAAAAATATTAAATGTCTAAACTTTAACGAATAAATTAAATCTTTAATTTTCATACTCCTACAGGGCTGCTACTGAGATTTTTATGAGCGTACATAAGGAGATATTCAATTCCACGTCTTTGGGTATTTTACTTTTGGAACTGTAAAGCAGATCTCAGTTCTCAGTTCTCAGTAGCAGCCGTCTAAACTTTCATTATCATTCATGAAAGACAAAGACAAGCTCCAAAACTTGAGAGACTGGATTTTGTTGATCTAATCTTGGATTTTCTTTCTTCCTTTTTGGCGGGTTTATTTTCATTTCAGTTTCTCATTTCTGCTTCATATTCTTTCTTCTCTGAGAGTAGCACTTTTGCTTTCCTAACAAAAATCTGCATCTGAGATGACCCAATTTCATCTACTTTTCCCATGAAACAAATGAAGTAGTTGTTGCTTCTTCTGTTTTTATATGAGATCAGTTTGCTTTGGGTGTTTTGAGTTGAGAAAACAAAGAATAAAAGGGAAAGTTATTTGATCATGTCTTCTTCTTCTTCGAGTGTTTCAGCAGAGCTTAAGCTGTACCAAGCTTTTATATTCTCGGTCCCCATTTTCTTTGCTTTCATTCTGCTGTTCATGTTCTATTTGTTCTTTCTTCGACGCCGGCGAGCCGATTGGCCATCTCTTAGAATGAGAACATCTCCAGTCCCCCCTGAATCTGACCTTTCCATGTCCATGGTTTGACTCTTCATGTGTTTTTCTCTCTCTCTTTTTCGAAGTTTTTTTTCCAAGTTTGTTAATGGTAGTTTTAGCAGGCTGAATTGGGGCTCAAGAAAGAAGTAAGAGAGATGCTACCCATCATTGTATACAAGGAGACCTTCTCTATCCGAGATACTCATGAGTTACCCTTTTCAACTCTTCTTTTTTTCTTTAGATCACCACAGATTTTTAAATGGAAAACAGTAAGGGGAAATTGGTGTCTTGTAGTCTGTGATGCTCATGTCTAATGTGAAAAAGGTTAAAGTGTTTTCTTTGGCAATTGATAATGGAAGCTATCCAACTTCAAATCACTATTGAATTGGTACACATTCTGCCACATGGTATTTTGGTTAATATAAGTTGACTTAATATAATCAGGAAGTAAGCATGATCTGTTGTAAGAACCTATAATGTCGGAGCTAGTTTGGTTATATCATCTCGGTTTTCCGTTACCGTTACCGATGTTGAAGTAGTTTCGACAAATTGTTGTTGAACATCTAAACTTCATCTCCATATGTAAGCTGCATAAAATAACTACATACATAGACGCTTCCAATGAGAAAGAATGTTACTCTGAAGACTACAACAGGAAAAGTGAGTCCCTTGATGCTGTGTAGGTACACTTCTCATTAATTGAACAGCACCTTTCTCCAGAAATCTGCTGATTAATTGGTTTAGCTTGATCATCTGCCTCGTTGTAGAAGTTGGTCTTTTGTTCAGCCGATGATGAAATATTAAAGAACTGATTGGTACAGTCTTCTTGGGTCAACTAAAATCAACATGATAACTGGTTAGGAAAACAGTATGCACAAACGAAAGTGTTCAGGCCCGTGTGGTCGGAAATTCGGAGACTCTAAATGGGAAAATGTAGGCTTTTACTTTCCAAGTTATCCTCTTTCTGATACAGTATCATCTTTGTTATCGCAGATGCTCGGTATGCCTTGGGGACTACCAAGCAGAGGATAAACTTCAGCAGATACCTGCATGCGGCTATACATTTCACATGGACTGCATTGACCATTGGCTTGCCAACCACACAACCTGTCCACTCTGCCGCCTTTCCGTCCTTGCTTCTCCTGAAGCTCCTGATAAATTGGCTATTATTCAAGCTGCTATAGTCAGGAGTCATCTCATCCGGTGAATAGTAATGGATTAGCTGTTCAACCAGTCTCCCAAAGTTTTGGAGAAACTCAAGGCGTACAACCATTTGAGCAAACAATAGGAGATGCAAGAATTTCCCAATGCAATGGTGACGAACAGGAATGTGTGAATCAGGGAAGTGATCTTAGAAATACTAGGAATGAAACCAGTGAGCATGAGGGAAGCAGAAGTATATCTGGTAATTTTTTACTACCAACTAGTTTAGCCAATCTCGCAGTTTTTGGCCATTGCTATCTGATGAATGTTGCCTTCAATTGATTTCTTCACATGCAATTTTGGTGAATTTTATTTGAATCGTTCGTAGTTCATTATGGATGATAATTCGTGAATCATGTTCATGGTACCACTATCACATAACAAGAATATATGAAAATTTGTTCCGTTCGTAATCCAGTTTTTGGTTGTAGCAGCTTGATATTTTACGTTAACTGAGGCCATCAATTTGAGACTGTTGACTCCATATGTACCATTTTCTAAGAAGCAAAGGAGCCATTGGAGATTCTGACTGACATGGGGAACTTCTGCAAGTATTCTAACCAAATTGCATTTTATGACAAACAAACCGCCAAGCTGATGCTTTTTCTGACATTGGCAACCCTAGGCTGTATGCATCTGGTTAGAAGCAAGGGTTCCATGGTGAAAAAGGATGTCTGTCGACTTCACGTGCTGTTTTAAAGATGATGATTATTATTATAACATCCATACTTTTCTGGAAATCAGTAAAATGTATAAGTTTATGTATAACTGGAGCAGGGTTGTGTTTGAACAAAGGAAATGAATGCCTCTGCTTTTGGGTGAATATGAGCAAGAAATATCACTTTCTTTTCCTGCAAACTTGTGGAAGTTGGTCATAAGATTTCTTTTTCTTCCAATTAGTCTGTACAGAATGTTTTAAAGTTAATAAAAGATAGATTCAGAGTTTAAAAAGGCGCAGTTGAGGCGCGCCTAGGCGCTAAGGCGAGGCGAGGGTAAAACGCCTAATTGGGTCTAGGTGAGGTGACTTTAATGAGGCACACCAAGGCGCACCAGGCGCAAAAAGGCGCGCTTTTTTAATTTTTTTTGTTTTTTTTGTCTTTTTAAATTTTTATTGTGTTTTACATACTATCTATGGTCAAAGGTGGGGACCACACAAAAATAACATTAATCAAATAAAATTTAAATTAATTTAGTCGAGTTAATGTGTAATTTGAACTTAAAGAATAACACATGATATATACAAATATTAATTAAATTGGATCGAATTTAAATTCAAATTAATTTGGTTTAGTTTTAAAACTTGAACTAAATTTAATTGTTTTGATACAATATTGCGTATTTGAGTTAATTTAAGTTTAAATTAATCTTGAATTGACTTATTTCTATCATGATTTAATTTATGGATAATTATTTGATACATTGATAGTTTCTACTAGCCTCTCAGTTTTAGGGTTTAGGGACTCGATTTAGGGTGTAGGGTTTAGGTTTAGTAGTTTAGAGTTTAGTCATTGTGAATAGAATTTTGGGTTTAGGGTTAGAATTTAGTGTTCATAGATTAAAACCTAATTTCTCAATATATTACCCTAAACCCTAACCTCTAAACCTAAATCTTAACTCTAGCTCCTAAATTCTAACCATTAAACCCTACACCCTAAATTGAGTCCATAAACCTTGAAACTAAGATGCTTGTGAAAACTAAAAGTTTCCACCGCTAGTGTATTGGATATAAATCCTTAATTTAAATCATATTATCATATATCTTTTTGAGAGTATTATATAACTAGCTTTGTCTATTTACAGTATAAAAATTTTTATATTGCATGATGTTAGGATGATCAATCAATTGAGTTGATGGCCAAGAGGGGATGAATTTGCTATTTTAAATTTTGGAAGTAAATTAAAAGAAATTGATAATGAGACACAAGGATTTATAGTGGTTCAACCTTCTAACAAGGTCTACGTCCACTAGCTTAGCTTCCTACTAATGATTTTCAAGCAATTCAATATCGAATTCTTCCCTTTTTCTAGGCTTAGGAGGCAACCGTTACAAGTTCAAGCTTTCTACCCAAAGCTTTGAACAATTCACTCTCAATTACAAAGAAAGAAGATTGGCAAATAAAATATCCTCACAAGATACAAATTTTTGCCGAAATAAGATTTCTCACAACCACAAACTTGAAACAAAGATTTACAAAAGAATTACACAAGTTGGGTGTACAAGATATGACTCTAAAAGCACAAAGGTTGGATTTTAGCTTGGATGCTTGAGTGTTGATCAAAATAGGTTCATTAGTTGTTGTTGCTGCATTGGAGACTTGTATTTATACCCTTTCATTGAATTCTATCTGTTTGGGTGGTTGAGGTATTGAATATAGCCATTGGTGAGAAAATTTCCCGCAATAAATGTTGTCTGCTCACCTACCGTATCGGTACATGTAGGCCTGTATCGATACCTGTTACAAGAAAAATAGTCGTTGTGCAGTAGCGTATCGATACGCAAGAGGTCGTACGAAATGGTCATAGTGTAAAATTGGGGGCGTATCGGAACGGCAAGGTCGTACCGGTACGATATTTGCTTACTGGAATCTGAGTTGAAAAATTGTATCAGTACGCCTAGATGCGTATCGATACGGGTAACTGAAAATTTAAAAGTTCGTTGATTCCAATAACTAACAAGGCAACGGTCAAAAAATTTAATGCAAAGATCTTCACGATCTTGACAAACCGTATCGATACGGATATGACTGTATCGATACGATTAAGAATATCTTAAACCCAAATTTCGGATCGTATCAAAACAGGTGAAACACTTATCGTTACGCATAGCTTAAGACTGTATCGAAACCCAAGGTCTAATTTTCAAAGTCATATGAATGTCGTATCGAAACGGGCTAACCCGTATCGGTACGATTTGCAAAACTAAATTCCAGTAAGGAATTTCTGTATCGAAACACCAAGGGGTGTATCGATACACCTGGGCGAAAATACATAGTTTGGCTTGAAAACACTTAGAAAAATTTGGGTTTAAGTTTTGGACTTAAAGAAAATTTTCCTTGTCAATTTGTGAGACTTTTGAAAACTTAAAAAAAAATTACAATTTAGTCCTTAAACAATTTGTTATATCAAAATCAAACATAGGTTTTATAATCTCCCCTTTTTTGATATAACAAAAACAAAGTTAAATTTTTTAAGTATCTTTAGAAAACTTTGAAAATTACTCCCCCTTAATTTAAGACTGGAAGATTTTAAAAAATGGCTCTTTAAATCTTCTCCCCTTTTTGTTAGATCAAAATTAATGCAATAGGGTATAATTATCAAATCAACATACTAACGCCAAGCAATTAAAGTAAGTAGCATAATCATTAAAATTTAAACCATAATCCAAGATAATAAAATCCAATCCAACTTAAAACCTAAGAACATAAACCAAATAACAAAGCAATGATAAAGCATAGGAGTTCATAAAGACATAAAGCAAAGGTGCATAAACTAATCCTAATATGATATGAAATGCAAAATAACTAAGAATCCATCCCATCGTCTCCATCATCTTCATCTTCATCTTCACAATCATCGTTGGCTTGATTCCTAAGGGATTGACGCCATTCGCCATGAAACGCAATAAGAGTGATATCCATTGAGTTTTGGCGATTTTCAATAGCTGACACTCTTTCCTCCAAGGATGTGAAGCATGTGTCAATCGCGGCAAACCCGAAATCCATGGTTGTGTGCAAAGAAGCAATGTTAGTGCCCAAGTTGGTGAATTACTCATTGAGGTATGTCATGAGAGCATCAAGATTAGGTTTGGGCCACCGGAGCTTGTGGAATAGGAGCCTCTTGAGGAGACACTACCAGATCGGGTTGAACACCTCCTGAAAGATCAGTATTTCGAATCCATTCTCTATTGTAGTATGTGAACTTTGCGTGACGAAGATAACACTCATCAATAGGATCAGTGAGGGGTTCCGCAAGGTCATAGGAGCAATCAATTCTCATCTTGTGAAATATGTAGCTCAAGGCGGTGCCATATGTGAAGGATGTAACCATAGAGGTATGGCGATGTTGCACAAGGAAGACGATTTTTGCGAACATAATTTGAGCAAGCTTTGGTCGCTTTTCCTCACGAAAGCATCAGAGCCAAAAATCATCGACTTGGCGGATCGTAGAAAACTTGCCACCGGATGGACGGAACCACCAAGTGATCATGAGGTGTAAGATGCGATCATGGGCATCTAGCACGGTCACGGAGCCTCCAAGGACATGTCCCAACGAATCCTCATTATCAATTATCGTATCCTCTAGACCCAAAAAAATTGCTAGAACGGTTGAATCAATGTGAAATTTCTTACCCATTAAATAAGATTCAATCGTAATAACCAAGGATCTCTTTTCATTGAAAATACACCGGGCATTGGAATAAAAAAATCAAAACAATGTTTCAGTATAAAATCTCGAGTATACTAAAAAATGACATAAATTTCCATTCTTGCATTAACCTAAGATATTTGAATGGAAATCTTTCGGATGATAGAAAAGGGATCGAAGTAACACGCTCTCGGTGAATTTTATAATTTTGATAATTTTTAAAGCAATCCATGACATTTGGAAATTGCGGTTCATTAAAACAATTTTGATAGATATGGGTGAGATTAGGTCGATTACCATTATGGTCGGGATTGTGACTAGGAAGACTGGAACTAGAGGCTAATTCTCTTCTTGCACGTTTCTTTGGTGCCATTATCTGAAATCAAATCAAACAAAAAAAATGTATTCATAAATTAACACATTCAATCCAAAAAATTAATCCAATGTTCAAGGTATTGTTAAAATTCTATATAATATAGTTAAAAATATATACAAGTATAAAAATAATTTTTGGGTAAAGAAAATTTCAAAAACAGTGTGAAAAATTACACGGTATAATTTTATATTCGAACAAAAAAAATTTAGATTTTAAGAAATTTTCACAAAAGCATTGAAAACTGTACTATGTATATTCTAAATCTATGATTATAATAAAAAATAGTGTATAAATATGTACAAAAATTAAAAAGAAAAGGTTAGGGTTTAGACCTTGAATTTGGGATTAAGGATGAATGAAGAGATGTTGATGCACAAACTTGATGATTTTTGCTTGGGTTTGATTGATAAACCAAAAGTCCTCAAAGATTTTGAAGAGTTATGTGAAGGATTTGGAAGATTTTATAGAGAATTTTCGGGTCTAGGGTTTTGGAAAAAGAAGATATGTTTTAATTAAAGTTGGGAACCTCTTTTAATGCCCGAATAACTACCCAGTGGTTGCGCGTACCGATACGCCATGTGGCGTACTGAAACGCCTATATCGAAACACTTATTAGCGTGTTTCGATACGCGACCCGTACCGGTACATGTAAAACCGTACCAAAACATGTTTCAATAACCCGTATCGATATGAGTAACACCGTATCAATACGCATGTACCAAAAATGACAATTTTGGCTTCAGGTTGCTCAAAAAAATTCAATTTGCATTGAACCGAAATGCATGAAAATGATATGAGATCATCATGTATGAACAAAAATAGATGCATACTCCCCCTAGCAACAAGCCTAGATGCATAGAGGAGCAAAAACACATAAGCAAAGCATCAATCAAATTCAAGCACATTTTTAAGAACAAAAAGGGCTCTAAGGCTCAAGAAATGCTAGTTAAACCTAACTCTCTCCTAAGAGACCAAAAACGCTCTTTGTCTAATGGTTTGGTAAAAATGTCCGCTAATTGATTTGAGGTGTCTACATATTCTAGAACTACATCATTTTTCAAGACATGATCTCTAATGAAATGATGTCTTATCTCTATGTGCTTGGTTCTAGAATGTTGGATGGGATTCTTAGTAAGACATATAGCACTTATTTTTCCCCAAGTTTTCTTTTGTTTAATAGTGGGATTGGCTTAATAATAAGAATGATAAAAACCAGAATGACTCATCAGCTCCCATTTCATATTCGAACCAAAATACCCCAAACAACTCTCTCACCTACTCGTTCAGCCTCCGTGAGATCCGCTTCCACCGCCGACATCAAAATCTTCCCCTACTCCTCCCGATCAAAACCCCTCAACCCCCGTGCTGATTCGCTAAGTCGTTCGTCAGCAATTTTAATTTTTAGGTTCGTCGAACCTCAAGATTGAATCCCTTCGGCCTTGCTTCAAATTCGGCCACCACACGCCTCCATTTGTGATATGATGGCCACCAAAGTCTCCCCCGTCTCGAGGTGGACCTGATCCAACCGGTTAAGATTGAAGCTTCATCGGAATTTGACCATTTTGGGGTAAGTGAGGTAAATTTAGTTTATTTTTTGGTTGATTTAAATAGATTATGGGATGATAAGGTTTGGTAGAAGATAGATCTGGCCAAAACGAGCATTTTGGGCCATTTTTCGGTCGTGTAGGGCCGCGCATGTACCCCACACGCCGGCTGGGGTGAATTTCGGCCACCGTGACCGATTCACCCATAAACCAGTCTGGTCTAGTCCGGTTTAATCCAGTTTATCTCGGCTCAAACTGGTTCATCTGAACCGAATCAAACTGACCTGACCCGAGCCAAATCAACCTGATTTGACCCAACCCATTAACCGAGTTAACTCAGTGAGTTGACCCGACCGTGTCAACTCGCCTGAGCCAAACTTTGGTCATTGACGTCAGCATTAACCGTTGACCACTGACGTCAGCATTAACCGTTGACCATTGACGTTAGCATTGACCGTTGACCTTTGACGTCAGCATTGACCGTTGACCGATGGCGTCAACGTTGACTTTGACCAAAAAGTTAACATTTTATGAGAAGCCTTGTATTATTTTTTTGACGTCCTGAATCCATTTTTGAAGTTAGTTTTGTGAAATTCGAACATGAAAGCCTTCAAATTGGACTGTGAACCCGAATTTGAGTTTGTATTTAATTATTCAGTTAAAGTGAATTGTCAATAAGGATTGAATATAATGACTAAAATGAGTGAAAGAATTAATAATACAAATTTGGTTGAATTGGAAAATGACCAAAATGTCCTCGGGTTTTGAAATTTCTAAATTAACTAAAATGATGAATATACCCTCGAGTCCTAAAATAAATGGATAGATTGAAATGATTTTTTGAACTGATCGTGATATGCTTTCCTGAAATATTATATGCAAGTATGTATTCTTATAACATGCTTTCTGGTTACAATTACTGGAATGTATACCTATCAAGTGATTCCTGATATTACTGTTTACGACATAAATTGTTTTAATTGGGTTCATTGGGAGAATGATTGGAGATCCTCAGGTACAACCCTGATCCAACTGTGCCTCCAGATAGGCTTTGTGCCTCCAGTTAGGCTTTGTGCCTCCAGATAGGCATTGTGCCTCCAGATAGGCTTTGTGCCTCCCGATAGGCTTTATGCCTCCAATTAGGCTTTATGCCTCCAGTTAGGCTTTATGCCTCTAGTTAGGCTGTGTGCCTCCATACAGGCTTTGTGCCTCCATATAGGCGTTGTGCCTCCAATTAGGCCTCCTACGCCTTCGGGCCTAGGACCAGCCTCCAGATAAGATAGGCCTCCTATGCCTTCGGGTTTAGGTCTAGCCTCCAGTTATAGGAAAATTATTTTTGGTGTTCGGTTGGAGGGTAGATAGGTTAAAGGAATTCGACCAAGGATCTATGACTGGTATCAGTTCGAGAGTTCCCTTTTGCGTTACACGTGGAGTACGGTACATGTGTATTAGTAAGCATGTATGTCACATTTTATTATATGACTGAGTCTGGTTTTCAGCTATGTGTAAATGAAATTTTAATATGCTTTAACAGAAATTTTATTTTATGCCTTTCAATGTATTTTTTAAGGGTCTTCTTTTGTGGGTCACTCCGGTGACCCGAATGTGACCTCCTAAACTTAGGCGTATCGCATAGACAGGTTTAGGGGGTTACATTTAGTGGTATCATGGCTTAAAGTTGTCTCATTCTAGGGTCCCAAGTCAAACTGAAATGATGAGGATATTACCAGATTGATCTATGATAGTCTGGGAAGTCTCGAAAACAAGAATGATATGATAGTTATGTTCCAGTTGAAGAATAGACGAAAGAACAGTCTTTGCATTACTTCGACTCTGATAAATTTCAAGGATGAATTTTTTTAAAGGGATGAGAGTTGTAACACCTTTAAAAAGATGAATGAAAAATAAATAAAAAGGGAGGATTGAATGCCATGGGATTTGAACCCATGACCTGTGGCCTTTGAGCCTTGCACCCAACCATCTAAGCTAAGTAGCTCTTAGTGATATTTGTCTCTAAGTTTTCTTTTGTTTAATAGTGGGATTGGCTTAATAATAAGAATGATAAAAATCAATGACTCATGACACATTAGCTCTTATTTTTCATATTCGAACCAAAATACCCCAAACAACTCTCTCACCTACACGTCAACCCCGTACCGATCCAACCCGCTTTTAGTTTTTAGATTCATCGCCAAGATTGAATCCCTTCGCCTTGCTTCAAGTTCAGCCCGCCGACGCCGACATTGAAATCTTCCCGACTCTTCTCGATCAAAACCCCCAACCTCCTCTACGATTGAAGCTCATCTGAGTTCGTTTTAAAATCGGTAATTTTAATTTTTTTAGGTTTGTTTGAACCTCAAAACGAGCATTAAATCCCTTCAGCCTTCCCAAAATCTCACCATCTTTGACATAGTTGTACTCCATTGGGTAGCTCACTTTCTTTTCCTCTAGACTCATGTCTCTTAAAGCTTCTAGAGGTGGATCTTGTGCTTCTTCTTCTTTGGTTGGAACTTCATCCACCTTTGATGTTTTTCCTCCATCAATGGCATCAAAAATTTCTACATCATCATCATCACAAGAATCCTTCCTTGGAATGAGGTTATCATCGAAAATCACATGTATTAACTCTTCAACAACCAAAGTTCTTTTATTAAATACTCGATAGGCTTTGGAGTTTAAAGAGTACCCTAAGAAAATAACTTCATCACTTTTAGCATCAAATTTTCCTAAATTTTCTTTTCCATTATTCAAAACAAAACATTTACATCCAAATAGGTGAAATAGCTAATGTTAGGCTTTTTGGATTTTAAAATCTCATAAGGAGTTTTCTTTAAAATTGGCCTAATCATTACTCTATTTATAATATAGCATGCGCTATTAGTGGCTTCTGCCCAAAAATACTTTGGCAAATTATTTTCACAAAGCATGGTTCTAGCCATTTCTTCTAAAGTACGATTTTTCCTCTCTACAACCCCATTTTGTTGAGGTGTTCGAGGGGCTAAAAAATTATGGCTTATACCATTAGAATTACAAAAATCCTCAAAACCTAAATTTTGAAATTCGGTACCATGGTCACTTCTAATATGAGTAATAAGTTGAGCAACATCATTTTGAGTGATTTTTGAAAATGTGATGAATTTTTCTAAAGCCTCATCTTTTGTACTTAAGAATAGAACCCAAGTGTATCTAGAGTAATCATCTACTAAAACAAATGCATATGATTTTCCACCCAAGCTAGCAGTTCTAATAGGACCAAAAAGATCCATGTGGATCAATTGTAAAACTCTACTAGTTGAAATATCATTAATGGATTTGAAAGAAACTCTTTTATGTTTGCCTTTTGCACAAGCATCACAAATTTAGTCAAGAGAAAACTTAATTTTAGGCAAACCTCTTTTATGTGGACAAGCTTTAATGTCTTGAGATCCTTCGCTTCTATGATGGCTATTCTTTTACCATCCCAATACTCAAGAAGTTAGTAAATTAGTTTTTGAACTAGCTTCTCTTCCGAAATGATTTCTCCTAGACCCTTGAGGCCATTGACAATGACGGAGAATCATTCAAACATTTTGGAGATGTCTTCATTAGGCTCCATCTTGAAATTTTCATAGCTCAAATTAAGAGGCCCAATCTTGGTCTCCTTAACTTCATTAGCGCCTTCGTATGTGATCTCTAGCTTGTCCCAAATTTCTTTGTCACTTGAGCAAGATGACATCTTGGAGTCCTCGTCCGGTCCAAGTGAGCAAAATAGCATGTGCATTGCTTTATCATTGATTTGGAGCTTTTTCCGATCTTCATCGGTCATCTCGTGCTTAGAGACTTGTATTTATACCCTTTCATTGAATTCTATCCATTTGGGTGGTTGAGGTATTGAATATAGCCGTTGTGAGCAAATTTCCCGCAACAAATGTTGTCTGGTCACCTACCGTACCGGTACACGTAGGCCCATATCAATACCTATTACAAGAAAAATATAGCTGTTGTGCAGTAGTGTATCGATACGCGGGAGGTCGTATCGAAACGGTCATAGTGTAAAATTGAGGGCATATCGAAACGGCAAGGCCGTATCAGTACGATATTTGCTCACTGGAATCTATTTTGAAAAATTATATCGGTACGCCTAGGTGCGTATCGATACAGGTAACTGAAAATTTAAAAGTATGTTGATTCCAATAACTGACAAGGCAACAGTCGAAAAATTTAATGCAAAGATCTTCAAGATCTTGACAAACCATATCGATACGGATAGGACCGTATCGATACGGTTAAGAATATCTTAAACCTAGATTTCGGACCGTATCAAAATAGGTGAAACACGTATCGATATGCATAGCTTAAAACGTTTGCCCAGATGAAGGTCGTATCGAAACGGTCAAGATCGTATCGAAACCCAAGGTCTAATTTTCAAAGACATATGAATGTCGTATCAAAACAGGCTAATCTGTACCGGTACGGTTTGCAAAACTAAATTCCAGTAACGAATTTCCGTATCGAAACACCAAGGGGTGTGTCGATACACCTAGGCGAAAATACATAGTTTGGCTTGAAAACACTTAGAAAAAATTTGGGTTTAAGTTTTGGACTTAAAGAAAATTTTCCTTGTCAATTTGTGAGACTTTTGAAAACTTAAAATTTATTTTCTTTTACAATTTAGTCCTTAAATAATTTGTTATATCAAAATCAAACATAGGTTTTACACATGATAAAATGCAATATGCTTTTTGATTGGAAAGTTAAAGGTAAATGAAATTAAGAGCTTTGTTGAACTTATAGTCCTTTTTAAAGTACTAAATTTTCTTTCTTGCTTAGTACTCTGCTTCATGTGCATTTATGCATTCTCCTTGATTAGTTCATGTTGAAGTTGACATTCAAAGAATCTCATTATTCGTATCACCCAAAATTTTATTGAATGTAAAGAACTTTGAAGTGATGTTTAATATATAAAATACTAATGATGAATACTCTTTGGTGTTTACAATGCATGAATTGTTCTTTTTGCTTTACTCTACAACTGGAAAATATGTATATCTCTTATTTTTAAAAAGTGCGCCTTACTTCAATAAGGCGCGCGCCTTGGGCCTCGGCTATAAAACCCCTATCGCCTTAGTGCGCCTTTCGCCATTTTAACGCTAGATAGATTCGCCGTACTTTTTGTTATTTTGGAGTTCCTACAATTTTGAGTTTGATAAGAAAATAGAAATCCGGATGGAATACGGAGTTGTTAGCCAACAGCTTGAGAACAAACTGCTCTGTTAAAGATAATATCATGCGAAAACCCCATCCACACGAGGAAAGGGCAGATTGGATGGCCAATTAGTGTTGCTTGTTGACTGCTTTACGACATTTCCCCCGTTTGTTGGTCTGAGATCCTTTGGTATCCAGTAGCCACATGGATCTCGACTATATTCTGAGTGGATCCGAATATGACTCTTAATCAGGAGATAAAGCTCTCCCAGTGTTGTTTTCTATATCCATAATACTCAAACTTGAGAGGGTTCGTTGTTTACCAAAATGGGAGAGAATCCATCCTAGTAAGTAGGTGATTCTATAGTACACTTGATAGTTAATTTCTTTCTTAAAGAGATTCATTAATTGCCCTAGTAGCTAAGGATGTTCATGTTATCTCATCTTATATGGTTTGAATCCTGACATTAACAGGGAATATAATACCACATTTTCTATATTGTTTTTGCCTTGTGTTTCAATTTAGATAAATTTATATGTTCAATTATCACGACTCAGCCCACAAGATACAACCCCGGTTCTAATCTTTTTGAGATCCTAGGCAAAATAGTAAATTTGGGCCCTTTTCAAAAAAAATTATACACATATCAAAACAAAATAATAACATATAATAATTCCATATAAATATTTCGTTGTTTAAGCGGATAAAATTTTTATTAATAAAATTACCAAAAAAAATTTTGTTTAAACAACTCATATACCATCATCTAATACTATTCTCTCCGTTCTTTTTTATTTTCTCTAAATCAATTTTTTATTTTTTTCTTTTTATTTCTTAATACTATATTTAAACTTAGCAGATTGGGCCCTTTTAAGCTTGGGCCCTAGGCCATTGCCCCTCTAGATACCCCTCAAGGCCGGGCCTGACAAGATACAACTCAGAATTGTTCTTTTTGAGATGAGTCGTGTGAGATCTGTAAAAGTCCAAAGAGGACAATTCCAGTTTGTGTTCTCACAACCCAACCTAACTCAACTCGTGAGACATGAGCCAATCCGTGAGAACATAAGTTAGAATTGTCATCTTTGACATCCTACAAGTCAGACAACACACATATGAGTGCACTCTGCGCATAATGAATATCGATTGAGCTAGTAGTCATTTACTTAGAATTAGGGTCAACACAGATGATCTATATTTCATACTCAAACTACATCAGTTCAGGCAGGTTAGAAGTTGGAGATGAAATAAAATTGACAATTTCATTTTTCCCAAGAAGACATCACTCAAAAGAACCATTCTCAGGACTGCATACATCCCTCGGATGGGAAGCTAACCTAAAAATTCACAATGACAGTAAAGAATTTAACCACACACCTCTAATCAGTAGGCTTACACTAAGCTCAACCCAATTGTTTGTCCACTGCCAACATCCGTCGTCCCCCAAAAGACAAAAAACTAAACCCCTTTTAGCTTCCTACAGCAAGTCCTCGTGATAAAGATGAAGCCCGAGACCAAACCGAGCACAAGCTCGCCGAAATGCCATGGCTTCAGCCTTTTGTACAGGATCTCCATAGCCCGGGTCATCAACTGAAGCAGTCCCTGTAGACTCTCGATATAGCTTGCGTGACGATACAAGAATGCAAACTCAAAGTTGTCAGCTACTCTAGTCAGATATAATTATGCTATATGTGAAAGAATACAGAAGAAAAATACAAATATGACTCAATCATATGCAATACATTTTAACAACTCCTCAATACTTTGACTGCAAAGATCTCGAGCATTAATTTGTCCGTTTCTACATAATACCACATCTAAATGGAATTACAATAACCATCACCATGCAGAAGTATTGTCCTTTTCTACATAATACCACATCCAAAAATACAGGAACTAAAAGGAAGTACAATAACAATCACCATGCAGATGTAAAACATTCATATAATAAATGATAATCTCAAAGTAAGTTTACCAAGAGATTGACATTATTTTCATATAAAAGATGTTCTGGTATCCATGAGCTTAAAGAAATAATAAATTCTAATGAAGCATCAAACTTATTAAGTTTATTTACTTCTCCCCGATTTTGAAGTTTTTTAACTCTTAAACTAGCCTGCCAGTTTTCCCATCTAGGGCAATGCAAGTGAACTACATAATACTATTTAAGCTAGGGTTTTGATTATGAACAGACTGTTTGGAAAAGAGCACGTTACTGATAAAACCATCCAAAGAAAGGAACTTTTGTTTACGGCTTACGGAACTAAAACCAATCTTGTAAAGCACCAAACAATAAGAGTAGAAACTGACTGAATATGACTCAATGGCATGCCAATATGCTATTTTCAACTTGTAGCACAATGAACTGTCACTCAAAGAGGTTCAATTCCCAGAACTTATTCCATAACAAAATATTCTTGTACAAAAAAATTTACAGCCTGTCACAAAAAATAATATCTTCTTAATGAGTGAACGATAACAAATTGTTTCTACAAGTTAGATGCAACTTGTAGAGTACATCACACTTACCAACTTGAAATCAGGAACGCATGAAGTAATGAGTCCACTCTTAACATAAACCAGCATTTTCTTTTCCTTTTTAAATTGAGCTTCTATTTTGGAATAAACCACGAATAAAAAGAAAATCATACCGTATCATAGAGATAGAAGTGTTTAGTAAGAGTGTCCGACTCACTATTGAAATCACAATTCCATCCTTTTCCCACACATTTAAGGCAAAAAATCTCATCCATCGTTTATTTATCTACTGAATCATCTTGCTATGCTTATTAACAATCTTGTTCATATATAAGTCAATTAGTTGAATAATTATCATTTAAATTCTGGCCTAGGATCTTTCAGCAATTGACTCGGTAGGTACTTTTCAACTAAGCAATTTTATTAGCTTATATGGAAAAGTTAAAGAGTTAAAAACAGATATTTTAAAGTCATTAAAAGAGCAACAGTATCATTTTCCTGGAGAAACTAACAGAATGCATTCGATTGTGGCTTTTCCACTTGCTTTTTCGCTTCCAGAAGAACCAAAAAGAATATGTTTTGGATGCAAAAGCATAAAATGTCTTTGTAGAATTATAAATGAGATACTTTTCTAAACAATTAAATGCAGAATTCAACTATTAGTAGAAAAATAGTAAACATCCTGCTAGAAGATAAAATAATCAATTATTGACTAGGCTCCATTACTATTGATCTAAAAGCAAATAAATATTAGGACGAGTGACCATTTCCATGTTTTCCAGAAGGTTAATCACAAAACCAAGTAAACTGTGTTCACCGAAAGTGAATTCAGTGAAAGAAGGAAAAAGTACTTAATCAGAAAACAATAATGCAAGAAGCATTTGGAAAGCAACTTAGCAGCGAGCTGAACGAAGAAGCATGTGTGTCAACTATCAAAATTTATTTCACTCCATGCATCATGCATGTCATAGTGTGAATCATGAAATGGAACATGTACCTCAGCTTCCGTCCCATAGAGCGTCACACGATATACAACTGATACAGACTTCCCATCAGCAGAATAAGTAATATTCCGAACCTCACCAGACCATTCTGCCCAATTGTGGAACACTAAGGCTTTTAGTTATAAAATCTTGGGAAGCCAACCAATGTAAGAAATGCAATTTCTCCAGCAAGAATAATTCCATCATAAATATACCTGGAGCATGCAGGTTCATAATCCGATTCACAATATGCCTGTAAAGAGAAAAAAAGTGATGATAAGAACCCAAGTAACGAAAACCATTTTTAGTGGAATGCCATGGAAGACCAGAAATTGACAGGTGAAATGAAAATGCCAACTCATGAAGACTGAAAATGCGAAGGAAAAGGAAAGAAAAGGTTTCAACAAAATTTCTCAAACAAATTCCATGATATCAAATATGAGGCATGGTACAGAAGCAAAATTTACGGCCAATAGGCATTCTATGCTTCCGAAATCAAGAGCATAAAATGTCATACACCACAGCATACATGACAATAGAAGATCTACATTAAATTAAGCTTATTGATTACAGTATAATTTTGTTTGAGGTTTGCTTCTAATTAAACTTGTCTCTAAAATTAACAGAGATCATACATGGAACAATAGTTTTCTTGCTTTCACTTGAGCTCAGCAGTTTGCTCTATCAACAAGCGAACAAACAATTGCTTCAAAACATGCCACTTTATTTGTAATAGAATTTTTCAGCAAAGGTAACTATCATACTAAACCCTAAACCGTCATAGCTAACTTGCACTTACAACACTAAAACCATAGACCCAAAATTTCACTAATCGTTTTTACACCCCACTTAGCTAACTTGCAAACAAAAAAAAAGAAACCATCCTTTTAGTTTTTTTGCTACCAGCTCCCACTGTATCAAAGAAAAGGGAAAATCATAGCCTTTTGATTATGTTTCTTTCAAACAAGAGATGAATCAGAAGCAATGGGTGCTTATAAAACTAGTATTTCCTTACTACAAGGCCTAAAACAGATGAAAAAAAAAAGGCAAATCTTAGTAAACAAGTAGAGGAGAATGAGAGGACCAGGGGATGTATTTCATATTGAAGCCATCTTCAATGCGGAGCTTGACAAGGGAATCTGGGACTTTTTTTATTCAGCTCTTTGAGAATGTCGGAGAGTGGCCTGCTGATGCCTGCTGTGGGGATGGCGTCGTTTGAGTCTGAGTATGAATCTGAGTTGGTTGAGTAGGACACGAGTCGTACAAGTGAAGACAAAGGTTTTGTCAGAGGATGACGTGTGAAGGGTGATGTTGCCATGATTTTAATCGCCATCGAAGAAGCCATTTTCCTTTCCTTTGCCTCAAAGTCCACCAACTTGGAGACAAAGACAAGGCAGCGAAATCTAAAGTCTAAAACTCGAATCAGAACGTTAACGAGTTGAGATGTTCTCAGACTCGGACATGCTCTAAACAGAACAAGTGGAGTCAACCCAAACCCTTATCCAACAACAAATGCACATTTAGTTGACGATCCAAAGGTCATGAACCTAAAGCCCATCTAAATTTTCATTAGCCTGCTTTAATTGTGATTCAAACTAAAATGATTCGTTCCCAGTTTCCGTCGATACGTGTGTTGTATGTGTATTTAATTATGTTTTACGAACTCGAAGTTTTAGTAGAAAAGAAATTATATTAATTTTATGATATTCGAGTTCAAAACACTTTATTTGCAAGGTGTGTATGCTTTCTCAAATGGTTAAAAATATGTATAAATAGATACTATTAAAAAAATATGTTTTATTATTCAAAAATATTATGTTTTAAATATATAAATATAAAATATTTTATAAACTGAATATTTTAAAATTTAAATTATGATTTGAATAATTGATATAGATCAAACAAAAAACAATTTTTCATTAAAAATGAAAAAGAAAACCAAATTTGTTCGTACTGTAATCATTTATTTATTTTCCTATAATTGATAACCTTAAAAGGATATTTTATTTCAAAAATATTCATAATCTTTAGACTTTAATGTCAAAAATAATCTTGTATTATACTAAACCAAACAAACATAATATCATAATAGGATAAATTATGTAAATCATCACTGAACCTTACTCTCAAACTTACTTTGGTCACTGAAGTTTTAAAACGTTCAATTTACTCACTAAAATTTAGATATTGAATGTTTTTAGTCATTGAAGTTTAGACATTGAACGTTTTTTGTCACTCTACCGTTCACCGTCGTCAGGCGTGCACCGTAGATGGCGGTCGTTCGGTACCAAATTTCACTAGTCGCTACATCTTGCCTCTAAGTTCGAATCCAACCTCTATTTCGTCGAAAAGTGCCTCGAAGTCCATGAATTGGGCAAAAAACTTTTGATTTTTATCTTGTCAATCTCCCTCCTCCGCCATCAGATGGAGTCTATTTCTCGGTATATTGCTTCCCTCGTGCCAATGAAGCTTTTCATCGTTCGAATCTTAGAGAAGTTTCTCGGTTCACCAGTAAATAGATGCCGTAAAAAGTTAATAGAAGAGTGACAAAAAATGTTCAATGTCTAAACTTCAGTGAGTAAATTGAACGTTTTGAAACTTCATTGACCAAAATAGGTTTGAGAGTAAAGTCAACTGAAGCACCTACTTTGGCACCTATTTCAACCAAAAATAAAACTTTAGGCACCTATTTCAGCAAAAAAATACTTTAGGCACCTATTTCAACCAAAAATAAAACTTTTGGCACTTATTTCAACCAAATAATACTTTAGGCACCTATTGCAAAAAAGAGACATAATTTAGGTACTTATTTTGTAGTTAAGGCTATTATTTATATTAACAGCTTATGTAAAATTTTAAAAATATATAATTATTTTATTATTTATTCTTTTTTTTACTATAAATTTGTCTAAAAATTATCAAATGTTCAAAAACTTTCTTGAAATAAATTTATTTTAAGAACTCCATCTAAAAGTTAAGAATTTAATGACTTAATTGTAACTTAAACTATTATAAATGGTTAATTAAAGTGATGGATTTTTTATATATTTATTTAAATTTAAATTATTAAGAAAAAAGGACATACATAAATAGAGAAAATTTAATTAATTTTAAGTTTAATGAATTAAAAATACATATATTTAAATACTACTAATTTTAATATATATTTTATAATAAAGAGGACAACCGATCACACTATATTAGGCATAGGATGCACTAACAGTACAATCATTATGCACAAGGGCTAAGACCGCATCCGACGGATTCAAAAAACAACACGAGACAAAGTTATCAGGAGTGAATAATTTCGTCAAACCATCTGCGACTTTATTTCCTTCCCGGTAAACATGCTCAAATCTTACCGTTAATCCTCTGTGACATAACGAAAAAATGTGTTGGAGTAGCGTTGAGCATAGGCCCTATAAACAGAGTGATTCTGAAGCAATCGAATCACTTGGTTATTATCCAACTCAATCAACACAGATATCGCACCCAAAGAGGTAGCACGCTTCGAACATTCATAAACGCCCCACAATTCAGCCTCTAACGCCGAGCATTTGCCAATGAACTTTGAGAAGCCAATGAGCCAAGACCCGTGTTCATCCCGAACAACACCCCACAATCTTAATATATTTTAATCTCATATGAAATCTATTTTTAAATTGTTATTTATTTAATTTCAAATAAAATAATAAAACATCATATTTAATAGAACAATTTTGTCAATTTTAAAAATATAAAGGATATTTTTGTAATTCACTTTTAACATAACAATACATCATAAAAAATTTAATTTATTTTATAATTTTATCAATTAATTATAATCTATAATATTAGCATCTATCAAAATTACACATTGTGATATTTTAATGGTTTTTAATTATATTATGAAACTTTTTAAACAATTGTGTTTATAATTATATTACAATACTATCAATTAATTATGATTTTTAAATGTTATATTATTAAATTTTCAGTTTACAATAATTTAACCAATTAAGTAAAGACTCTTATCAACTGATTTTCCTCTTTCTTTTTCACTTTGTGAACGTTGGTTTAAAGAAATGATTACTTGGACATTATCCGATTATGTAAACTATAATATTTTTATTGGTGCTGCAATCACTCAGTCAAATCCAAGCTCAAAACTAGGGCAACTACCTGCTTCCCTTGAATTCTCGACTTCTGCACGATCCTTCATTACATCCACTCTCAGAGGTATGCACAGCTAGACTCGAGCGACCAGGCACCGATGCTTCATTACGGCATGTAGTATATGATTCCGAATCCTCTGAGTGAGCCTGCATGCAACTTTCCACAATGTTGTAAATTTGTAACATCACTCAAACTAATAGTAAACGTTAGCGGTTCCGAACAAGCAACTGATCAGCACATCAGTGTTGATCATAGGATTGGCAAGCCCAAAAGAGCTTCATAAGTTTTTACATGGTCAAAGCTTTTCATACCACCTCCACATGCCTACCATCTAAATACCTATATAATTCGCAAACTTGTTTGCTCGGTTAAAGAACTTATGCTACCTGATGGCAGGATGTAACGACATTCGTTTCTGATATTGTATCTATCGTTTAAACTTTCTTAAGGTTTACAATTAGAATGGAAGAAAACAAAGACTCCATAAAGTTCATACTTACTAAACAGGAAAAATGAGCTGGTATTAAATAGGTCATGCAATAAAAGATGAAAATTGTCGACGCAGTAAAGGTAACACATCCCAAACCTGATGTAACTTTCCAACTTCAGTGTTCTTGGATGATTTATTGCTGCTGCAACTGGATTTTGCCACTGAATCCAACCCTGTTGAGAACATTACCAACGATTATTAACGAAAATCATTAGGGGCTAATACTTATCATTTCCCATCCAATGGAAAATTCTATTCATTCTGATTAGGACCATGTCCCTCTAGGGGTATTTTAGTGATAATTTAGGAAAATCCAGAAGCTAATAATATTGCAATTTCACATGATAAACCTTAAACTTGCCTTTAGAAGAGATATCAGGGGATATTTTTATGTCTGTGCATTCACTTGATTTGATATTATCCGATTTTCCACTTGATCCATGATGTGCAATTGAGATCCTTGGTAGTTGACTGCATTCAATAATATTTTTAGTGGAATTTGAATCATTAGGCTCCTTTGCCGAGGGGACTGGATTCATGATATTCTTGTTAATAGGCTGAGTGGTGATGCTCTCTTGAATCATAGGTTTCCGGAGGATGGAGAGGATTTGAGTAGCTGCAGAGGCAGAACATATGATGATTAATTGCTTATGACATCAGTGCGGCACTATTAAAAAACATGCATTGCTTTCAGAGCATATTGCAAACGATCGTTATAGTTTATATCTGAGCAGGAAGTAGCATATAAACACCACGTACCAAAATCACTTAATTTAGTCTCGAGTACATGATGCAGGAGAAATTCTCTTGAATGGTGTTGGCTTTGTTATGTATGATGATCAGATCAAGGTAAGAATACATTTACCATCACGGAAAGGCTTGTGTGCAGATATATTCTGGCTTGATTTTGTCTCAGCAATACTTGGGATGCTCAAAGTTGGATCTGCATATACCTTTGAAGAAGCAATTTTTTGAGATTTTCCTGCAAAATTAAACCAGAGAAATATCAGATGGGATTATCGGAACCTAAATACAAGTTACAACCAAAAGAACTAGGAACAAAAGGAAACCTTTTAAAATATAAACAAAATAACAGGAAAACTTCTAAATTTACTAGAACTAAAAACAATCTTGTACACAATGAAGGAAGAGAACAAAGAAAAATTCTAGAGTTCAGTTCATATTTGGAAAATATCACACTAAGGTTCATAAAAAGAAAAAAAAAATAGATAAATGAACTGTATAAAGTCAGTTTTTGGGAGAGAAGTGTTACACAAATAATAATAGATATATGGAAAGTGAAAATTAACTGATATAAAGGAAGTGCCTCAATAATGTACCATAGAGGAAATGCAACTTAAATCATCACTACTGGCACCAGCTGACCTTTCAAAAATGATTTGTTGGTTTTAAGACAATGCTGCACTCTGTGGATCATCTCTGTTTTTCCAGCGACATTACAATTGCTTACATGGGCATCTGAGTTCGTGAGGCCTGGATGGTTTCCTTCAGCTTCTCCAATGTTTACTAAATGAGCATCAAACACTATTGATTCACCGGATTGTATTTCTTCATCTTTCTTGAGAAATCTACAATTTATTTGTTTCTTGCTTTCATCATATAACATAATCTGAATTAGAAACCCAATAACCAAGTCTAAGCATTTATTACACTTCATGAGTTAAGAGAAAAATGGAATTGAACAAAGGGAATGTTCATGGATAAGTATAATCTTCTTAGATAGTGAATTAACAATAATAAATTGTGTTCCAGAATTCTGTGAAAAAAGCCATGAAGTTTGTGAAAACAGACCTGTCTCTGCTGTGTTCCAGAATTTATGAGTTTTAAGAATCCGTCATGGTACTTCTTGGCTTTTTGAGTTACTTGTGTAGTGTATAAGACCTGCCATTCTAAATGTAAAAAACATGTTAGTCTGAAGAGGGGGAGAGTGGAAACAGGCTAGAAAAATAATGTAATAAATGAAAGGGAAAATTGTAGCACTATTACATAAAAACTCAAAAATTTGCAGAGAGAGCAAAAAGTTGGTGGATCTGTTGGTCGTTACAGTATACTTCTGGATAGATACTAGAAGCATGGGATACCAAGAAAAAAGAAATAAAGAGTCTCAAATCCGAGTCCAAAATATCAAGTACCAAATAGGCTCTATTTTAATATTACTAACCTAAATACACAAAATATAAAAATTCTATTGGGGGCATGAACTATAAAATGTATCCCTAAACAATATATTTATTAAACATGGATCATGCACATTCATGCCCCCTGGCACCTTATTGACTGTGGACTCTGAAGTTAACCTTGTAAGAACTTACTTCTAATCTAGCTAGGGAGTGATCGACCCAGCTTATCAAGGACCCACCCTCTCAATCACATCTTCCCATTAAACAGAATGCAGGTGTTGACTAGAGGTGGCAAACAGGTCGTTTGGGTCAGGTCATTTCGGTTCGAATCATGTTCAGTTTTGACTACATTCGGTTTCGGTTCAATTCGGGTCAAATCTAGTCTGGTTCGGTTTTAATTCCGGTTTATAGTGATTCGGGTCGGGTCATATCGGTTCAGGTGCTTTGATATCGGGTCAGGTATTTTCGGGTCGATTGATTTCGGGTTGGGTCAAGATCGGTTCAATAAGAGATCGATATGTTTCAATCGGATTTTTAGGTCGGATCTGTTTTTTACACCCATATATGGCATTATAAAGTCAATATATTTGACTTTTTGGTGAGTTGTACAACAGTTCACATTAAATCTTTCTTTATCTCTTTCAATATCTTTTCTTTATTTCGGATTGCCTTCGATTCGATCTGCTTTCGGTTCGAATCTATTCGGTTTGCTTGAAAATTGGTTTGATTTCGGTTTGATTCGGTTTGTTTCGGGTTTCGGATCAAGTTCGAATTATCATGTTCGGGTTGATATCGAGTCTTGGATAGGATAAAATCAGTTCGGGTCTCAGGTCAATTTGCCACCTCTAGTGTTGACTGGGTTACTTGAACTCGGGAGTAACAAATCCAATACATCCAATAGGAGTATGGAAATTGGGAATTTTTATTAGTTTAGCAAATATTTGGAGACCTCTATACTCATGTCTAACTGGATATGTGATAGACACAAGTACTTCAAGAAAATTGAAGTGTCAAAGCAACATAGAGTTTCACATGCACATGGTCAACCAACCTGCCACCTCCCCAAAGAATATCCCCATTAATAGGTCTGAGATTCACATCTATGAATTGAAATGTTTAAATGAACAACTCCACAATCAATTATTAGATGCTATGTTACCTGGAGTTGAGGTGAGTCTTGGATATGGTATGTGTCCGACATTACTATACTCTTCTTCTTTTTTCAATTTTTTTTCATATATTTGAAGGAACTACCACCTAGACTCGCATCCAAATATGTGTTGAACATAGGAGTTGCACATGGGTACTTAAAGAAAAACAAAGAGTCTGGGTAACATAGGTTAGCATTAATAGGTCTTCAAACCATTCACTTTCAAAAACTGGAACTTTTGTTATTGAATGATCAGAATAATTCTTTAAAACCTAAATTCTCTATCAATGAAAGAACAATGCCACAGGTTTTGATCAATAAGATACCAAAGCAGAAAAACATAGTCTGTCTAAAGACATGAGAAAGGGTGCATGTATAGAAACTTCCAAAGAGATAAGTGCCTTTTCAAGTCTCTCTCAAAACAGAAGCTATTTCAAACATATATGCAATCGTTACTTACTTTGATAGGGTACAAAATCCAAACTATGGCATTGGTGGAATCTTATCCCAAGAGAGACACTCAGCTGCCTTTGAGAGCTGGAAGTTGAATGATTAGAGAAGCAAATAGGATTTTTTTTAAAAATTGACTAAAAGATTGCTTCACACCTAGCTAAACGCGAATGTTGATCTATGGATTGATCATTAGGTAGCATGAAAGTCAAGTTTCAATATTGTTTTTTCCATTCTTTTGCCAAAATAAGTTATGATCCCCTCTAAATATTGAAATATTAGGGACAAATCTTTTTGCAGGAAAAATGCATTTAGAGAAAGATGTTTTTTTGGGATAAAGATCTAAAAAGCAAATGGCAACCCAACAAATGGAAATTTTGATAGTGAGAATAACATCAATAAAACTGGACAACAAAATCTGCCCTGCATGCCACCAAATTATAGCTCTATAAAACGACGGAATGCATCAGGTTAAACCCCACCTAGAAAGGTAAACTGGTGGCAAGGTAGATGTAATAGGGGAGATCAATATTTCAATTAGTAGTCAGCAGTCCTAAATTTCTCTTGGAAATTAGTTCACTTTCATCCCCCAACATGTATCTTTTCAATCACTGATTTAGAGAGAGCCAGAGAGGTGTGGAGCAAGATTCACCATCCACTCTAAGCAACTTAAGCTCAACTACTTTCGGATGAAGTCCGCGAAAACTTATATTTCGACACATGAGAAAGGATAAACAAATGAAACATATATAGCCCTGAACTCAATCAGTGCTTCTGAAGAAGCGAGGAGCAGATATTTGCACCGATTCTTCCTACACAAAGATTCCACCTATATAACCAGAATTCGTGGAGATAAAGAGTTTTGGGTGCTTGAGATTCAGCTTGATACAAATTGGAACGAGAAGTGGTCTTTTTTCCAGCCATGATGAGAATCAATATACGCTTAGCATAGGCTTAGAGTGATTTTTTGGGGGGAAAGCAAAAAGTGAAAGAAAACATCAAAGTCAGACTGTCAGACTAGTACCAACTTTGAGATAAAACCTTCGCTCCTACAATGAAGAGAGTTTTTTCATTTCCTGGTAGATAGAAATAAAGCACTTAGCACTAGCAGTACAACAATTTAGAACAGTCATTGAGACAAATACGAGTTATTCGTATAGAAACCAAAGAACATGGTAGATTACTAGTGGCAACAAGAAAACTGAATGATATCTAGCAGGGGTGAGAATAGGCTAAGCAATCAGTCATTCAAGAAAAGCTCAATGTAGTATTAAATCGAAGCTCACAGGCATCAGAAATAGTGCAGCGTTTTCATCAACTAACCTGCGACACTAGCTTTTGTTGTAGTTGGACCCGTTTTCTGAGCCACATATTTTCGAATTTCAGTCCTCTTGAACTCTGAAACAAGTGAAATTCATACAGAAATGTTGGGAAATCATTAACAATCCAATTGCAAAGAAAAAACTAACCTCTGATTATCTTTTGCGAAGGGCTCAGACTTCGATTGATAGGCCTGGATTCACTGCTCTTTCTTCTGGTATCCGAAGAATTAAGATGAGGAGAGTGGAGGATGCCAACGTCAACAAAATAAGAAGCGAAAGTGAGGGTTTCGGCAGAGCTAACGATTTCATCTTTTCTCAACATCCTGCACTCTAGAAGCTTCTCGGACTCATCGTACAGCATCAACTGAAGAGGCAGCCATGATTACCACCAAAATAAGAGTAGAAACATAGAAGCAAGGAGGATAAACCTTGTTGGTAGGAATGTGAAGATCTAAGAAACCGTCATGATAAACTTTGCGCTTCTGTTTGATGTGCTTGGTGTACGCTACACTCCATCGCTTCTTCATCTTCTCTTCGTCCATGCTTCACCAGTTTCAATCGACAGAACAGCAAGTAGCCCGGGCTTTTTTCTTTTTAAATTGATTTGGTTTCCTTCAGCTTTGAAACTCGGATTTAATTAATAAGAAATTCAAATAGTTAGGTTTAACTGGTAGGGGGAAATAGGCTTCCATGAAAATTCACTCCCTCAACTATGTCATTTATTTTCTTTTAGTCCTTAAACTATTTATTAGTTAAAATAAGTATCAAAACTATTATTTCTTATCACTTTAAGTCTGGTCGCTGCTTAAGTTAAAAATATATATTTCGACCAATTAGACGTTGACACATCATAAATATTTACATTCTTGTTTTGACCCAAAAATAATTTAGGTACTTAAAGTGGTCAGCAATAATTGTTTAGGTGTTTATTTTGAAAAGAAAATAATTTAGTGATTAAAGCAAAAGAATTAATTTAAGGTTTGATTTTTTATTTAAGTAAAAAAAACAATGTCTAGTAATCAATAACTTCTTTAATTCGGAGATTTTTTATAATTATTAATTTTATTTAAAAAATAATAATTTTAGTGATTTAATATTTCAAATATGTTCGTTAATTTAAAATTAAAATTATCAGACCCTCTTATTTTATTTTTACTTCATTTAATTATATTATTTTTAATATATATATTTATCAAATAATATAATTCTATACAACATTTAATTTTAAACAAAATATGAAATAAATTTATAATTTAAATTCATCATTTAATTGTTTAGTATTTAATTTTTCAACTCTCGATTTTTTCAGTTTGTCAAACAACACCTTACTCTTATATATATATATATATATATATATATATATATATATATATATATATATATATATATATATATATATATATATTTGTTTACATTAGTTACTAATTTGGATTTTTGGTCCTTTTATGACTGTTCGTAACTAGGGATGTAAAAACATGTAATCGGATGGGTTTCGGGTCGGGTCAAATCGAATATAGGTCATTTCAGGTCGATTTAATATTTCGACTCGATTCGGGTCGGGTGCGGGTCAGTTTCAGGTCGGGTTCATTTCAGGCCGGGTTCATTTTGGGTCGTGTTCATTTCAAGTCGGGTCAAAACAGTTCGGGTCTGAATTAGTTAATTAACGGATTAATTCGGGCTCGGGTTCATTCAGGTCGAGTTCATTTCAAGTTGGGTTCACTTCAGGTCAGGTTAATTCGGATTTCGAATTCGTATTAAGTTTGAGTTTGGTACAAATAATCGATAGACTTTGGGTAGGATCATTTCAAGTGAATTATTTAACGTCTTTCACAAACACGAATCACTTTAAAAATAAATATTAGGCACTATAACGAACAAAAATATTATCATATTTAAAATATTGGAGTAAATTACAAAAATTCAAAATTAATAAGGGTCAGTTTCGGTTAAAAATAAATTTTTAAGGACTATGATGAACAAAAATATCATCATTAAAAACATTGGACTAAATTACAAAAAATGAATAGGGGTCAATTTGGAATAAAAAAAAGTGTTATGGACTATAATGAACAAAAATATCATCATATTAAAAATATTGGACTAAATAAAAAATGAATAGGGGTCAATTTGGAGTAAAATTTAAAATTTAGCTACTAGATTAAACAAAATATTATTGAACTAAATTGTCAAAAATATAAATAAATATGGGGCAATTTTGACTAAAAATTAAATTGTAGGGACTAGAATAAACAAAAATATTATTCGACTAAATTACCAAAAGTAAAAATATATATGGGTCAATTTCGGCTAAAAATAAAGTTTTAGGGACTATAATGAACAAAAATATCATCATATTAAAAACATTGGACTATATTAGAACATTTTAAAATAAATAAGGGTCAATTTGAATCCCCAACCCCTAAATCTTACAATCACTAATTAAAGTGCAAATCGAATCCCTAAACTAATCTCAAAACTCCTACCAAACACTCAACTTGACACATTTACCCCTAAACCCCAAACCCCTAAATCTTACAATCACTAATAATTAAAGTACAAGCCTAATCCTCGAATCTCCTAATCCCTAGAGTAATTCTATAACCACAAATACTCAACTTGAAACATATATTATACCCATAAACCACAAACCTCAATCCATAAATCTTACGATCACTAATAATTAAAGTACAAGCATAATCCCATAATCCCTAACTAATCTCATAACCTCAAACACTCAACTTGAACCTCAACACCTAAATCTTACAATCCCTAATAATTAAAGTGCAAGCATAATCCCCTAATCCCTAAACTAATTCCATAACCCCAAACACTCAACTTGACACATTTACACCTAAAACCCAAACCTCAACCCCTAAATCTTGCAATCACTAATAATTAAAGTGTAAAACTAATCATCTAATCCCTAAACTAATCACATAACCCCAAACACTAATAATTATAATTTAATACATTATAATTGTCGATGCCGTTTTTCATCCTTGTCGAAATAAATTGGGCCTTCAAAAGCCCATCAAACATTTTAATTATTAAACAATTTTATGGAGGAGGATCCAATTAAAAAAGAACCTAAAGGTCTAAGGAAACTAAACTCAATTTGAGACTAAAATGAATCAAACTAAAACTAAAAAATAAAAAAGGACTTAAGTGTAAAGCTCCTAAACTAGTAATGGCCTAATCCACTAATAACCCATTAAAAAATTGGCGAGCAAGATTCCCTCCCTTTGTTAAAGCAATTGGCAATTGCTTTTTAAATATGGGCGGGCTGCGGGCAGATCAACTTGAAAAATGGGCGGGCAGATTTTTACTTTTTAGAGACTAGAATAAAATACAAAAAATGAATATGGGTTAATTTGGAGTAAAAATTAAAATTTAGGGACTAGAATAAATTGGACTAAATTATCAAATATTAAATAAATATGGGGTAATTTTGACTAAAAATTAAATAGTAGGGACTAGAATAAACAAAAATATTATTAGACTAAATTACGAAAAATAAAAATTCCATTAATTCCTTCCAAAATTTTGGGTGGCTTATTCCCCTAATTCCCTCCAAATTTTTTAGTGGCTTTTATCCCTCCAAAATTTTTAGACTAAAAGTAAATTAATCCCAAACCTAAAAAATATGTGGCTTATTTCCCTCCAAAATTTTGTCTTTTCCCCCCTTTTTTACCAATTGTCTTTTTCTTTTTCTACCAATTATTTTAGTTTAATTCAATTAAGTCCCAACTTAGATTAATTTAATTGAAATTACACATTTAGTTTTAGAATTTTTTAATTATGTCCATGATTTATGCTTCTAAATTTTAGTTTAGCTCAATTAGATTCTAAGTTTAATAAGTTAATTTAATTCAGACATTATTATTATAACATATAATAAACTTTGATTAAATATAATTATACACAAAATTTTGATATGGGATGTAAACATGTAATTCTACACATGATAACATCAACATGAAAGTTAAAACTTTAATTTAGTTCAAACTTAGTAGTTCAAACTTGACAAATAATTTATGTTGAATGAGTTACTAAGCATATTGAATTATTACTAAGCATTGAATTATTTAATAAAATTTCAAACTTAGTGGTGTCAAATGAATATCTAAATCCAATCTTTCCTTTTTTTGATATTTTTAATTGATTATATATGTATATATAACAAAAGGTTATTTAACATTTTAAATTGATTTAAAAAATTAATAGTTTACATTTACCAACATTAATAGTTTACATTTATCAAACACTTTAAATTCATCAAGTCATCAAAATCATAGGCTTTCTCAATTACATGTTAGGTAAATCAAGCTAGGTCAATATTAATTCAGGTCAATAACAGGTCGGGCTCAAAACAAGTCGGGTCAATTAACAGGTCGGGTAAAATTACATCTCGGGTCGATTTAGTCAGGTAATATCGGTTATCTGCCAGGTTAGTCTCGGGTTCGGGTTCGTTTCAGTCAGGTTTCGGGTCCACAGTAACAGGTTCAGTTTGGGTTCGGGTCGTTCTCGGTCGGATGCAGGTCGGGTTCGGTTACTACAGTAACAGGTCCAACTCGAGTTCGGGTCAACAACAGTCGATTACAGATCAGTTTCGGGTCATCGCATTCTCGGGTCAAACCAAGTTCTATATCAAACAGGTTTCAGTCGAGTTTTCAGGTCGAATCAGCTTTTTACATCCCTATTCGTAACTTTGTTTGCTCTAGTTTTGGAGTTTATGCGGTTTTGAATCATGGTTGTTATTTTGGATTGCCCTCTCTCATTGGCCACAATAAAAAGCAAGATTACTCATTTATTAAGAAACGATTTAGTAAGAGTGTATCAGCCTTTTTTTTTTTTGGAATAATGCAAACACAAATAATATTTTGGGTTTTGGGGGACATTGAGACATATTTTAGGATATACAACAAATTTTACAGTGCAAGGTGAAGTCGCCACCTGCAGAAGGCGACATGGGAGAAGACGTCATCTGCAGGTGGCAACTTCTCCTTGATTTTGTCTTGAATCGATAAAAAAAATCTTAAACTATTACAAGTTAAGGGGAAGTCGCCACTTGTAGATGACGTCTTCCCCCAAGTCATCATCTGCAGATGGCGACTTCACCTTGCACTGTAAAATTTATTTTAGATTCCAAAATATCCTCAAGTGTATCCTATTTTCCCAAATATTCAATCCATTTGGATTATTTGCCCAAAACTACCGGTGTATCGTTAAAAAAAATCTTCATCTTTGAAAACCAGAAAAGGAGGTTGTTATTAAGATTGTAGCTTAGCCCTTACATGTTTACTATTCCTTATGTCGTTCAATGAGGAGCAGACATAATATTTTATGTCAAAAGTACAGACCACTAGGAATTATATTAAAATTTTAGGATATAAAATTAAAATTTAAAGGCACAAAATCAAATCATCAATAAAAAAATATTTAAACTATATAAGAATTTGAAATTTCTAAGGGGCTGCCTCACATCAAGAACCTCCTCAATCCATCCATGCGTTGAATACTTGGGATGCTCTTTAGAAAAATGAAGTGATGAAGGAAGAAAAAATTAAAAAATATATATTTGGGTTAATTATATTTATTTTATATATAGGTAAGCAAATTTTGACTCGACTCAAAATATTTTTAGTCAATGTTTAGTTTAGTCTTTAAAATTTATTCCCTTCTTTTAATCTTCAGACTTTTATTTTTGTCAAAATGAACTAATTGATGGAAAAAAATAACAATCTTGTTAAGCTCTCGTAAACTATTATTTTGTTAAAGCTAATATCAATTATTTTGTCCTTTTGCGTGATTTTTTAAAAAAACATTTAAATTATTAAAAATTGTAAATTTTATAAATATTATTAAAATATATAAAATTTTCAAAAAGATAAAATAACTTACGTTAGCTTAATAAAACTGCTATTTTTTTCCATCAAGTGATTTAATTTAAAAAAAGTTTAAAGGTCAAAAGAGGAAAAAAATTAAAGACCGAATGTTTTTTTCTTCAAAAACAACTTATTATACATACTAGCTACTAATTCCATAGTAGGGTTTGATTTGTAAGCGAAGTTGCTTTTATCTCTTCTTTTTCCTGTACAAATTTGTTGTTTTTGGAAAGCATTCACATGTGGGCATTTAAGTCTTGTTTTTTAAGCTTTTTTACCCTTTTAAAACACCAAAATCGCGTCCAAAAGTGCAAATGGTGGATGCTTAATCACAACAAAAATTTTCTATCTTTTTTACCGCTCATTTTTCTTATTTTAATATTAAAAAAATTAAATTCTAAGTTTTAACTTTAAATCTCAAGTCATAAATTTTAAACCCTAAAAAATATATCATACACCACTCTAAACTCTATTCCTAAGCTATAACTCTAAACCTATTTTTTAGTGTTGAGAATAAGAAAAGATACTGAAAAGAGACAGATGATTTTTACCCGCTTAATCAGACCATCACAATACTTTTTTAGAGGGTGTGATAATAAATGAGAAAGTAAAAAAAAATGTATTTTTGATGGGTTAATTCCAAAATTATACATGTTCCAAGGTTGCTTGATCCATAAACCTTTGCAATGTATGATGGGTTTGGTTTGTAGAATTTTACCATATCTTATCTTTTCCTATTTACGTAAGTATTGAATCTATCCCCCACCATCACCACCTAACCTACTAGGGTTCTTTTTTCATGTCTTATAAAGTGTGATTTTGTGGATGATTTCTAACAAAATTTCCGATTCAATCATATTTTCACAAAAATGTCATTCTATGTAAAGGATAATTGATTTTTGAATCTCAATTAAGAATAATTGTAACAGAATATGTGCTTGGAAAAGAGTAATGACTCCGCAACAAGTGGTATCAGAGTGATTTTTTAACTGTCTATTTTCACGTCGAGCGCCTTAAGTGGTCGGGTAAATAGGGTGAATAATCATGACAATGACCCATCATGAGGGTGGATGACTCGTGATGTTGGTGTCACAAGATTGAGTGGGGGGGGAATATCACACCCTAAATAGGTGAGACATTAATCACACATAAAAAAAGAAAGGGGAGATATTGTGATATAAAAGCGATGACGTTGCACATCCTTTTATACATGTCTTTTGAGAAGAGGATAACGACTCTGTGACAACTGGTGTCAGAGCGATAATAATAGTTGAATTATCCTTAATAATTTGATAGTTCTTGTTTTATTAAGCTATTCTGTATTATCAATGCAGTGAGTTGCTTTAATAGTTATATTAGGCTCCATCTTGATTTTGATGCTTGGAGAATTGGAAATGTTTCCCAACATGAAAAACAAGAGATGCTGGCATCCTTTAAAAAACTTGCTCTATATGAGGTTTGAGGCATATAAATGGAACTCTAAAGAATCGAAATCTAAAATGGATATTTCATTTTTTTCCCTCCATGTTTTTCCATTTTCCCAACAACCTACAATAGAATCAACATCACATTTGCAAATTGGCTCAGTTGAATCGATCATTTCACAACTCTTCATCGATTGATTTTATATGAAAATCAAAATTACCCTTCAATTATAAGTTCATTACGGAGAAAATACTACTAACGCGATTGAGAATAAAATCTAAAAAATGTGTATTTTTCATATTTTTGTAGGTTTTGTGCTTTTTCCGTTGATTTAATAGTTTCATATATTTAAAACAAAAACAAATTACAAAGTGTTGTGTCGCTGGATTGATCAAGTTTGGTAAAATGAATTACTTTTTTGTTCTTTACTAGATATTGTTTTATTTGTTTGAAACAAAAATCAAACTTCCATGAGGTTGACGACTTGTGGTTTTATGAAAGCGGTATTGTACTTAGGTTTCGTTCGGCATTATTTCTCCACCCAGTTTTCGGAGAAGCTCAACTAAACACTCAACTTTTGCCCCTCTTCATCCAATTTTTGGGTCGATTTTGATTTTAAACATGATTTTTGAAGAAATTAAATTTTTTTGCTTATCCCTAAACGCTGCTTATCAACCTAAATCAGGGTTTTATCAACGACGGAGCTTTAATCATTTGCTCAATTAACTGTCACATGTCAAACCTGATTAAAAAATTAAAATATACTAATATTTATTTGTTTTGATTAATACGTGAAAGTGAACAACAATTAATTTGTGAGACTTGTTATTCAATGATTCATCGGGACACCATTAAATATCAAGTCAGTATTATTTTTAATTTCCCTTTGTATAGAATGACACTTTTATGAAACTATGATTGAATCAGAATAAGGAAATACAAAAATAATTTCCCACTTCATAACAAACTTCAACATATTTGAGTTATGATGCTCAAATTCTTCATCTTCGCGTGATTAAAAGCATTAAGAAAAAATAGTCCAAATTTATACTCCAAATGATATTTATCAAATTTAGAAAATTCAGAGAGCATGTTGGATTAAAATTCGTAATAGTGGGTACATATGTAAAATGTATGATGCTATTATAAAGTATGACACAAAATCAAGTGACCAATTATGTTAGGCGTGTCATAGGTATTAAGGTGTCATGGAAATAAAATTGTAGATACCGTAAGATATATTTATAATTCAATGAGGGGCAGAGTTATAAATATTTAATAGTTGATTATTAAATCAATTATATAAAGAGGTAGTGGTCCCCAAGAAATAGGTTAACTTGTTATTCTCTCCTTCCCCGTTAGAGAGTTTTACGTCAAGAGAAACCTATCTTCTTGGAAGATCAATACCAAAGATTTAGTCTTTCAAGATCTAGATTCAAGGATTCTAATATATCCGATATATTCAGGTACGCTTCCGCATTTGGTTTATTGTTATTGATGATTTGGCATGATAGATGTTGGGTTTAGATTTCATATCTATTATGGTTTGGTTCTAACAGGGCATACATGATTGAAGCAATAAAAAGAGAATGGTGAAAAATGCCCTAACTTTCAAGTTTGATTTTGAGGACAATGGAACTAGATGTGAGCAACGGATTGGGTCGAGTAAATTTTTTTTTACTTATTTGAGTTGACAAGTTATGTTTTATAGCTCAAACTTTATTTAAAAAAATTTTGAGTCGAGTTGTTTGAGTTCTTGTTCAAATTTAATTGCAAATATTTATAATGTAATGAGACTAATTGGTTCTAATTTAAACGACTTTCTATAACCATAAACTACATGGATACCTGTTGCTTCATATTTTTCATATGTAATGTACATATATCAGTCAAAGTTGAAAAACTCGATCTAAACTTAAAAATCAATCCACTAATTACTAATAAATTCAAATTATTTAAAGTCTAGTTTTATAACTCACTTTATTTGAGAGAATGAGAATCAAGTGACAATGGCAGCATTAACAATGAAGTGATTATGAAACAACCTATTGGCAATATTATTGATCCAAATAAAGCTGAAGCAAGTGTGTTGTCTGGGCTGGGCGAGCGTACATTGTCCTGGAGTGGAGTAATTGCACATTTATTTTTAAAAAATAATTTAGAATAGTGTTAATTTTTAAAAAAAATTAATTTAGCATATGAAGGGAAAAAAATAAATATATATATGCTTGAAAATTTTATTTTAGATTTTATTTTTGAATTTCTGAATTCACCATTATGTGTGGGGTTATTTAATAAGGATAAACTACATAAATGGTCCCCGACTATGACTTAATTTTTTGTTGAGTCCCTTGACTATGATAAGTTACAAATAGGTCTCCCAACTAATAGTGACTAATAAATCGGTCCAATTCTGTTAAAAAATAAACGGCTAATGATGTGGCAGTTAATAAATTTGTAAAATAACATATTTAACCCCCAACCTTTATATTTTATTTTAATTTGGTCTTAAATTAGCTACGTCATGAATTTACTAATCTACAAAATCATCAACCTTTCTTTTATTTAGCTCTGCAGAATCGTCATGAATTTACTAAACTTTTGAAAAGGGAGTGAAATAAAAGAAAAACAAAAGCTTTAGCTGAAAACGGTATGAGATTATTATTGTCTGAGCCTTTTAAAGAGATTAGCTACCATTAACAGCAATGGAGGTTTTGATTCTCCAACTGTTTTCACTGCTCATACAAATGGGGTTACAAATGGCTAGTGTTAACAATGAAAGTTTATTTTTTTAGAAGGGAAGGAGATGGAATTTATGATTTAAAGGACTAAAATGTTGTAATACTTAAATGTTGAGACCTAAAATTTTAACTTTAGGACCGAATTAAAATAAAATGTAAAGAATGTGGGTTGAATATGTTATTATACAGATTTTATTAACTGCCTCATCATCAGCCGTTTATTTTTTAACGATATTGGACCGATTTGTTAGTTGCGATTGGTCGGGGACCTATTTGTAACTTCTCATAGTTAGGAGACTCAACAAAGAATTGAGTCATAGTCGGGGGACCATTTATGTAGTTTACCCATTGAATAATTTAATAGGCAATTTTTACATCTTATCATTACAGTGCTAAACTATGGATTTCTCATCAAAATTATCATCATTTTGTTGATGATTTGTAAAATTATTCATCCCCTTGATGTTGAATACTTACTGTTTACAATATTTTAATAAAATTCTATTTTTGTTTATGAGTTTATTTCATGCAAATTCAATACATGAAACAATTTGTTTGTAATTTTGATCAAGCTTTTTTTAATGTAAAAAATGTTAATTTGTGATATATTATCATAAAAATATAAAAACACTCATGTAGAAAGAAGCACAGAATTTTTATAAAGAAAGAATAAAAATATAAAACTAATTGTAGTTTGGCAGGACCTTATTAAAAATGTAATACTATATTAAGGTTTTTGGTCACCAATTTTTAAAAATTAACATTTTGGTCTCTTACATTTTCGATTTTTAAATATTTGGCCACTCAAGTATTAATTGTCGTTAGACAACTGACGGCGTGCTGACTTGGCACAGTAACAAGAAGTATAAATTACTTAGATAGTCACTAAACTATTACTTCACTCCTATTTTGACCACCGAACTAAAAATAATTTGTATAATTACACATTTACACATTCAATCAATTTAATCATAATTTTAAAACAAAAAATAATTTTAATCCATCAATAGGATGATGACTGTGTCAACTAAAATATATTTTTTTTAAACGTTGGATTTGGAAGTTGGGCTTGCATGTGAACCGAAGGACTCACCTTTTTCCTTACTTGGTGACTTGCGAGCTAAAGCACAACAACCCCCTGGATTTTGTGTGTCAAAACAGGGTGAACTCCCAGATTTGTCAAGCAAGCCAAAATTTAGTAGCCTTGGGAAAGTTCATGCTGGTGCAAGTGAGATTGATATGAGTAGAAATGAGCAAAGGCCGAAAACGGAAGCTGAAATAAAGTTTTGGGAGTCTCCACCTTCACCCATTCTTCACTCATCTATTTTCCTTTAACCACGTGTCACCACCTGATTAGAAGAAAATAAATATATTAAATTTTAAATAATTCTAATTAAATTCCCCAATCTGATCCTATTGATAGATTAATTATTTTAAAATTATGACTAAATTGATTGTATGTGTAAATATAGAGGATGAAATGTATAATTATACAAATTGTTTTTAGTTTAATGGTCAAAATAGGAGTGAAGTAATAGCTTAATGACTATCTAAGTAATTTACTCTCTTTTTTACTGTGCCAAGTCATCACGCCATCAGTTGTCTAACGACAATTAAAACCCGAGTGACCAAATGTTCAAGAAACAAAAAAGTAAGTGACCATAACATTAGTTTTTTTTTTAAATCGATGACCAAAAGTGAACAAAATCGAAACAAAAGTGATCATCACAATAGTTTACCCTTTTTTATTATGAGAGAAATACAAAATAACATTAAAAAATATTTTATACATACTACTATAAATGGCTGTAAAAATACAAAACGTTATTTTTCTCTAGAAATAAGCAAAGAATTATTTTTAATTTTGTAAAGTTAGATTAGTTTTTAATGAGATACATTTGGTTGTATGGTTAAACATTTATATAAATCTTTTACTATCAATAAATTCATAATAAACATTTGTAGTACTCGATTCGAATTAGTCAATTAATATATTAAACATTGATAGTTATACTAAAAAAATAAATTTGTAATGTATTTCAAAATAAAATGAAAATAGTAACATATAATTAAAATCAATGGCTTCTATGAGTATGCATTAAATGATAGGGGCTTATTCAGGTAAAAAAAAATAAGGGATTACTTTAATAAATAAGCCAAAAAAACTACACCGAGAATGAATGCGAGTTGACCTCTAAGTGATCAAATGAATGTGAGTTAACCTTTAAGACCAAAACGTTAGCACCCAAAACTCCAAACTTAAAAAGTTTATTGATTCTTTTATTTAATCATTTTCATGCATCAATCACTTAATACATTATATATACATATGTATATATAGAAGAATAATGTTAAAAATATTGGTTTATCCAGAAAAGGATGGTTCATACAAAAAAGAAAAATGGTACTATTACATATCTACTGTAAACATGAACACTTTGTAAAACCAACCATATGAAAATGCAGTCACACACCTTTTTAACTAAATTAAGTTTCCTTGCTTGTACGTGTATATATATATATATATATATATATATATATATATATCCTATATATGTAAGAGTCATTCCCTTTCATATATATATATAGGAAAGGAGATGGGTGATCTAGATTCCTAGAAGAGAAATCAGAACAAAATTAATGAAGATGAGGAAGGAGGCAATGGAGCCACCTACTTGGGCTCAACTTTTGCAGAAATTGTGTAGCCACCACTGTAGTCGAAAGCATCACTTTCATTCACATTGACATCCTTCTTAGGTAATGCATCGGCATAGGGGTGTCTAAGAGAATCTTTTGTGGCTCCGAAATCGGTGGCAGAGGACGAGGCTGAAGTAGTTGAGTTCGTATTCATCCCATCGTTTTGCAGGATGGTTTCGATGGCCTTTACCACCTCGCTCATCGTTGGACGATCGGTGGCTGAATCTTCAACACATTGCAATGCCAACTCCAAGTATTTCCCGAATCCTAGTAGTTTTCCTGAGCTTCTTATGCTTCGATCCATTAACTCCCTCAATCCGTAGTGCTCGTCGTCCTTCTTATCCATCATGGTTCGCACCTCGCGCACTATGTACTTACCTTTCTCGATAGGTTGCTTAGCTGTTATAAGTTCAAGCATTACCACTCCAAAACTGTAAACATCACTCTTCTCAGTTAATTGCTGGGTCATGTAATATTCAGGATCAAGATAACCCTGCAAAAAATTACTTATGTCATACTAAATTAAGATAGCAATAGAAAAGAGGTCTAGTTTCATTTTATGTCCATTTTGGTCTTGATATGGATATTAATAGAAGCATGCTAAAAGGTCCCCACCAATGTGCCTTTAACTTGGGTTGAAACATGGCCCTTTGAACTGTCTGATACCAGCTTCGACAAGCCGAAGTCCGCGACCTTGGCGGTTAAATTTTCATCCAACAAAATGTTAGTGGACTTGATATCTCTGTGGATAATGGGAGGATTTGCAAGCTCATGTAGGTAAGCTAGACCTGTAGCTGAGCAGAGAGCTATCCGGAGTCTCCTTTTCCAGTCAAGATGAATACCAGATCTCCCTACAACACATGATTCCATGTCAGATATCAAAAGAGCTAACCATGAAGCTTATGCATCATTAATCTGCATTTTCCTTGGAGTTCCCATGCGGAACATGAACCTCCTGGATCAACATAGATTTACTAGTCATTGTTTCATCTTTACTTGCATCACATGTTACACCTTCTGCATAAGTTAAACTTACCGGATAGGCTCTCTCGAAGTGTTCGGTTGGCCATAAATTCATAAACCAGCATTTGTTCTCCTTGCTCAAAACAAAACCCAACAAGACCAACAAGGTTTTTGTGATGAACTCTTGAAAGCAATTCGATTTCGGTCTTGAATTCTAGCCCACCCTGCATTGATCCGTGCTGAGCTCTTTTAATTGCCACTGATTGTCCATCGGAGAGCGTTCCTCTGTATACCTGCAGAGGACATGAAGGTTATCTAAGCAGTTGCAAACAGTAATTCATGAAACTCTTCTGGCAAATTTCGGATATTATTTACCTTCCCATACCCTCCCCATCCTAGTTCATTGCTTTCAGAAAAATTATTGGTGCCCTTCTTAAGTTCGTCGTAAAAAAACCACCTTGCTCCTTTCAACTGTGGTGCACCCCCACTGTCTTTTCCACTGGGTGCCCATGATGCTGGAAGATACAAAAAATCAATACATAAGTGGCAAATTAGGAGGGAAAACGGTGATTCCAACTGTTACTTACCAAATGGTCTACTCAATCCGATAGCTTTTTCTGCACGTTTCTTTTGCTGGATAGCATATATTCCAACTCCGAGGAGGCCTAGAACCAAAACACCTGCCCCGGTTGCTACGGCAATGATAACACCAGTGCTAACAGAAGTTCCATGTGAGGCTGAAGCATATTTTTCAATTGATTTGTCAATCTGTTGCTTATGCAGTAAAGATCAAAGTTATGGTCCAGACAGTAAAGTTAAAGTTACCTGGGAAAGTATAAGGAGAAGCAATAAAATAGTATGGTCCAAACTCTGGAGGAGGCTTGTAAGTTTGATTACTTAAATAGAATCCAATTCTCAGAACTTCGGATCTATTGAAGTATTCTCCGCTGGATGGAAAGAGTGCCAGCTGAATCTGTAGGTAGTCATCAACATTGAAGAATGGATCCTCAAGAAATACTGAGCCAGGCGTTAGGCCTAATTTTACCCAAAGGCTCATTTCTAACGAGTGAAATGTATTCACATTGGACAGTTCCCTGAACATCGGTCCTCGGAAATACAATGTTCCTTCAAATGGATAGGCACATTCACAACTTTGAGGGCTAAGCTTCTGATCAATGGGACATGATTTACTTCCACAATTAGCTAGGCTGGTGGAATAGGGCTTTGTATTTTGTTGCTGGATCTGACAGAAATTAGTATTCGAGATTGCAGTTGTGCACACCGGATTGCCTATAAGTCTGAATCAAATAACATGAACAAATAAGTATGGTGTGTTTACGGGTATCATATAGCTTGTCATTCTAGCTGATAAAAATCAACTCCCATGAAATGTCTTACATCAAAGTATTTGTATATCCAGATCCTAGAGTTATGGAGGAAATCTGGTTGTTCTGCAAATCAACAAGTTCAAGTTGAGAGCCAACACTATCGCCCAAGTTCAATGTGCCATTGAAGGCATTGTTCCTTAGTTTCCTGTCAAAAGATCAAGAAAAACTGAACTGAATCATGCACCTTCTCTTTTCTTAAACAACAAGATTAGTGAAATGGGACCTCGGGTTTGAGCCAATACTCACACTTGCTGTATCTGTGGGAAGCTGAAAAGCTTTTCTGGTATAGGCCCTTGAAGTGATCCATGTTCAATAACACTGCATATTATGAAATTTTGCATGAGTTTTCACAACATTTGGAAGAAGACTAAGAATAAATTTAGGTGACTAAATACACACAGAGTGGTGAGAGACGATAAGGTCGAGAACCAAACTGGAGCTTCAGTTGGGTCAAATGAATTGTTACTAAGATCCCTGTAAAATTAGATGGACCAAGATTCAGGATTCATTACTGTGAGAAGGAAATAAACCAGAAAACGTGAAGAATGGAGCTTCTATCATTAGACTTACACATAATTGAGGGTATTCATTGAGGCTAAGTCTGGTAAAGGGCCTGTAAGGTTATTGTGTGCTAAATTCCTGAAAGGAATCACATTTTGCATCAGGAAATGAGTTCATTAACCACAATATAATCAAACTGAGAAGGTAAAATTAAATACTCACAATTCATTGATGTTTGTAAGGTTGTTGAGATTTGAAGGGACCTCTCCTGACAAAGCATTTCGATCAAGTCGACTGTTTGGATACATTGCGGTTAGTGTTACGAGAGGAAAACTAATAGAGAGAAGTAAAGCCTATCTTTTTACTCACAGAACTTCAAGGGTCTGAACAAGTCCTAATGTGGATGGGATGCTCCCAGTAAACTGATTTCCATCAAATAGTCTGTCATTTGAACACCAGGAACCATTAGGAGTGCTGTGTTGCCATACAAACTATATTGATGAATGAATGAATGGATAGTATGTATATATGGAGACCAACTTACATGTGTATCAGTACCATTTCAGAGCTGAAAAGTTTTGGGGGAATGGTACCTGAAAGCTTATTTTTATTGAAATGGCTGCAAATTCACAAAAGTGAAGCTCTTCATATTTACTCAATGATCTGAACATTAACCACACTGAAGTTAAGGTAGACTGAAAATGAGAACTTACAAGTGTTTAGCCTTTAAAAGGAGGTCCAATCCAGGGGAGGTGGGTGTTGAAACTGGGATACTTCCCACCAGTTGATTGTCAGCCAGATCCAGCCAATACAGTTTAGAGAGCTTTCCCAATGAGGGAGGAATTCCACCGGTGAAATTATTCGAATTCAGGGCCCTTCAAATGAAGATGAATAAAGGCTTAGAATTTCTTATGTCTCTGATATAATCACTATATACAGTTTTATAAATACTATGTCCATTCTTACAAGAAGGATAACTCTGCAAGATTTCCAAGCTGGTCTGGAATATTACCAGTGAAGCCACATCCGGCTAGAATTCTGAAAAATAGAAAACCAAAAGGAATTTAACAACAAGATAAACAAATTCATATCATCGAGACAATACTTGCAGTTGAAACTTGGATTCATCAAATCAGTCAAGAAGCATTCTTACAGAATATTCAGCTTTTCCAAATCCCCCAATTGTGGCGACAGAGAGCCGGTGAGATCCCGATTAAATGACAGGTCCCTACAATAAAATTATGTTAAAAGTGAGGAAAAGCTAGTAGATTTGAATGAGAATTGTTCATAAACCAATGCAGTTCAGCTGAAAACTCAATGGTGGGTTCAAAGAAAACTCACAAGGATCTCAGTTCAGTTAGTCCCCCAATGTCACCACTTAGTTTCCCTTTAAGACCCATGGTTGATAATCCTCTGAGAATGAGCTGACATGAGTATATATGTTAATGAGCACTAGAAGATAACAAAAGAAGACCATCCACTCACAGTGCAGTCACCCTTGAGCTGTTGCATGTGACTCCTTCCCATGCTTGACAAGGATCATCTGACTTGTCCCAGCTTGGAGGTGTATTTTTCCATGAATCCTTCAAAGATTGGAGAGCAGCAGCTGCAAAACTACCATTTTTTAAAATCCGCAAATCGATAGAAAGTAGAAACACTTGCAGATAAAATATTTTCCTCAATGTCCATTCAAATTAACAATAAAACTTAGTGGAAACTTTGTTATATACTCTCATCTGGTGACTAGACAACTGAAGCATATCACCAGTACAAGATACAAATGCATAATGAGATTTTCTAATGCTATCACAGAAACGAACGTTCAATGGGAAATGTCAAGCAGAATCTAGACATTTTATAAAACAAGTGTATATATTATGTATATCAAACATCTGGAAGACACAAAGATAGTAAAATCAACTCAAGAAATGAAGAGAGTAAAGGATGAAGTGGTCACCATCGTGAGGGTCTGTAACAGCAGAAAGGAAGGCAATATGTACAGAAAAGAAAAGCAGGAATAAGAGCAACGAGCAGGGTGCCATGGCTGCAACTTTGGGTCATCAATGGCAAAGTGGCTAATGGTTTGCAGTTCTGAGTTTCAAGGTCCACAGCGAGTCATGCTGAAGCTGGAAAGACAAAGCATGCACAATTTGCAGTATGTTGTCTTTATGTGAAAATATAGGAGATTGAGATGGTGGAGTAGGTGCAGTGCAGCAACAAACCAGAATGCAAGGCACTCAGCAATGTGGTGATCATTGGCAATGGCATACCCCCTTTCTTTTCGCTACTTCCCCTTTAATTAATTTTGTCTTAGCTTTGAAGCTAATTTAAGAATACCCCACCCCCCAACACAGCTTAAAACAAGCCTAATTTGAAGCTATCATTATCATCACTTTCTTCATTATAAACAAAAGTGCCTAAAGTGGACAAATTCTGTTTAACATTTTGATTTCAGAAGCCTTGTTTGCTACGCTGCCCTGCCCCTACCACCATGACCGTCTTTTTCACAACAAAGCATTTTCCAAACTTCTAACAGCGGCCAATGGGATTTCTGAGTCAGGTTTAAAGCAGAAGAAGGAATATTTACAATAATTATATGGATATAAATGGATGGACATGGGCGGATGTATGTACAAGATTTAGGGTGCAAATGACCTTACTAATCTAATTAAAATGTCTTTTAGTTTTATTATAGAGTATAAAAAATTATAATTTTTCATAGAAAATGTAAGAATTGACCTCACTTGATTTTTTTTGATATATAGAGTCAACAATACTTATTATAATGCTATGAGAATTTCTTAAATTTCATATCCAACAATGACCTCACTATATAAAAACCCTGGCTCTGCCACCGAGAATGAAACACATTAATTTCCTCTGAAGCAAACAAGCATGAAGCAACTCAGTGTTGGATAATTACATGGTAGGTGCAGGCTAGTGGGTACTATCCTACCTTCAAACGCATGCTAATGCCAACGACTTTTTTCAACTCATACATATCAATATCATATATGAGATAAAGTTTCATAGCTATGAAATATCTTACCAAATGTGTCAAATACTTGGTATCAGGATTTGTTACAAAATTTCCCACAGTGGCTGTAGTTCTATACGAAGTTGTTGGTTTTGGACAATGATTGGAAATTGCTTTATCTGGCAAAAAAAAAAACAAACAAAATTATCGAACAAAAATTCTCTCTTTTTTGGTGCCCTTTTTAATTCCCCAACACTAAAAATTTAAATTCTAAACTTACCCTAAACTTTAAATTCTAAACCCTAAATCCTAAAAATACACCATAAACACAATTCCCTAAACCCTAACCTCAACATTATCACTGTTGTGAAAGAATATGAAAAACTAGGGTAAACTACACTATTAGTCAATGATCTTTAGGCTTTGTCTCGTTTTGGTTTCTGAATTGTAAAAAGTTTTTAATTTGCCACTGAACTTTTCAAATTGTTTTTTTGGCATCGGGGTGCTAATTTTTAATGTGGCTAGACATATCATTATCTTTCAATTTTTTTTACAGAAACCCCTAACCACACTCCGAAAGTTGTCGTCGATGGTCGCTTGCAAAAAAATCGGTATTAAAACATTTTCATTTTCTTGTCTTTCCTCTCATTGAAATGTTTTAAACAAAATCAACTCAATGTCGATGAAAATCCTTCTAAAGATTTGACCTTCTACTGCTTCGAGCTCCTCTGATGGTCGTTCAATGAGGCTAATTTCGATGTATATTATTCATCTTCTTGAAAGGATGCTTCTCACTGTTCAAATTTTCGACCAAACATCCCAAACCTCAAAAATGATAGATTTTTATGTTTAATTTTGTGAGTTTAAAGAGGTTTTGAGAGAATCTAAACTGATAGATTAGTAGAGGACGATGGGACGAGTTTTTCAATGTCTAGGGTAGCCGCAAAAGACATGAGAACAACAGTTTTAATGAAAAAGAAAACAAGGTGGAAAAAAATTACCTGTCTTCACAAAATGAATAAAAAAAATGTCACACCATCCAACTATTAATGATTTAACGAGCCAATGAAATAGACCTATTCAAAAGTTTAGTTGCAAAATTGAAATATATTGTAGTTTAGTGACCAAAACGAGACAATCCAAAGTTGAGTGTCTGGAGATATAGCAGGGTTGCTTGTGGTGCCTATAGTGCGTGACACGCGTCATCATATGATTGGATGATTATATTTATTGAATTAGATTAAAATTATGACCAAATTGATATAGTATGTAAATAACAATGACCAATGTGTAATTATACAGATTTCGTTAACTGTCATGTCACATTCCTGTTAGATTTCAACAACAAATTACTTAATTGATACCATTTAAATAGTTGAGTGTCTTATTGACAAAATTAAACGGTCGGTAGTCAAAATAAAATCATACTTATAGTTGAGTGGTCATGGATGTGGTTTACACAAAAAAACATGGTAAGAAATTTTTAAATCTCTCAATCTCATTTCGGCCTGGACGAGAATGATTCAAAGAGCCCATTCTACCATTTTTTTAATATATATATATATATATATATATATATATGGTAAAATTTAAAAACAATTATTTATAATTAAATTTATAAAAAGTTAATTTATTATTAAAATTTTGATAGGGTCAATCTATTTTAATCCAAATTAAAGTTTATCTATTCCAAACTTAGTTTAGTCCAGACAAGGTCATCTTTTTTAGGTTCTATCTCTTATTCAAATGATATTATGATACTTTTTCGTTCAATTATAGAGTTAATATTTAGTTACTTTACAAAATTTTTGTTGATATCATATATCAATGTTGTCTTTTTACTATGTTACTGCGAGTTTTATGTTAGCATAGTAAATCGTCATGTCAGCACAATTAATTATCATATCATCGTAACAATCAACATCAATTTTCATCGATCAAGGAATAATATCGATACAATTTGAAGAGTTCAAAGATTAAAATAACAATTGAAAATAAGGAACAATGGATAACTCCGAGAACAAAGTTGCTCCTTAACCTAATTCATTTTATTCTTTTCATATTTTTTTACTTTTAACCTTCTAAATAATTTATATTTTTATTTAATTCCTTTTAATAAGATTTCTAACTTCACTCATGTTATCAGTTATAGAATCGATTACTATTTCACCAGTATGATGCCTTAAATGCCTTTCTCAAAGCACAAAACTCCTCCATATTTATATTTTTATGATTTTTTTTCTTTTAAAACTGAGTCGATACTCATTTTCCAAAAAGAGTTGAATCATTTTCTAAAAAAGAAAGTTTGGCTAAAACACTAGAATTTTAGCAGCGCTAACATGACAGGCATACAATCCACACATACTTAATGTTTTTTTTTAATATTTTATAATTTTTAAATTATTTGTGACATAATCAACAAGGCTGGTCCAAGTAATAAACAATTTGGTATGTAGTTCTCGAGTCCGAAGCCTTGTGTATACAGAAAATTTTCGCCGGAGACTTACCGCAGTCAGATGTATTACGTACAAGTTTATCATAGCAAATATGATCAAATCACATATTTTTTAATTGCAGATGAACATACTAAAAACTTCTCATAGAAAACTCAGGAATTTGTAAAAGTTAGTGACCAACAAGATTCGTCGGTATAATTTCTGCACTAGAAGAAACTTGTACATTTGTATCAACCACCTAAATTCACTAAACTATACAACTTGGAGCTAATGTCTGTGTTGCCTTTTATGTAATAAGAATGCAGATGCAATATTTTATAAAATGCTCCACTCCGTGCCTCTTTCCGGTGATTATTGAGAACCCGATCCATGTAGAAAAGCAGCAAGACGAATGAGTAACAACAGCAAAAGTAACATCATAATGGAGGTGGTGGTGCATTAACTCCTTGGCTAGCTCAGCTTACACTTGATTCTAGTGTACAGCAAGAAAAGAAATCTTTGCCATTCAAGGCTTCTTTATAAATTTCTTAGCTTTGCTTGAGAAGTTTTTCACCATGATTCTGTCAGAGAATGTCAATGGAAGTTCTTCATCAATAGCCTCTCTTTCATCAGACCAGCCCGTAGACGCACTCTTACCTTTTAAGCTGCCTCCAACAGACTCCACGGCATAGTTAGGATCTTCAGGTATATCTCGATATAGATGTTTCAAAATGAACAGTGCAGTATCGAAATCCCTCCAATTGTTTCTGTTAAACCAAGGTTTACGAATCAAAATTGGAATAAACAATACAGTTTTATTCTTGAAAACTGAGGCAACATCAAACACAGGGTTCAAGCTATTCAACCCCTCATAAATATTCTTGCTGCAAAACATTCTAACATACTGATAGCATGAAATTTTGCACAATTGTATTTGGGGCTTGTCTTGAGGTTGTTAGAACTCAACTTTCAATCTTGAACCCTATTTATAAGATGCTAATTATTTTTCCTTTTTATTTCTAAATAGACAACCATTTTGCTAGTAATGTCAACAACAAGCATTTATGGTTTCTAACTCAAAATTTAAGGTGTCACATGAGATTACGACATAAACTGTGAGTTAATACGTGTATAATAGGAAGTCTAACTCTATCCTAACTCTATCATAACTAAGTAGTTTAGTTATAATCTAACTCTATCATTGTAAAGGATAAGAGTCCAATCCTAATAGGTTAACTACTCTGTGTAAAACTCATTTGTAAAAGTCTATAAATAGACTTCTTCTCTTGTATATCAATATAACAAGAAGAGTATTCAAACTCTCTTTTCTACATGGTATCAGGTTAGGTCAATCCTATCTCCTCAAAATCCTTTTTTCCCTTTTCGATTAGATCTATACCTCTCCATGACTAATCTCGATCCTGCTACATCAGAAATTAGCTCTCAAAACAACCCTCGTTCATCTGATTTCCAACTCTCGAATGCCTCCCTTTCTCTCATTACATCCTATAAACTAAATGGAAACAACTACCTTCCTTGGTCTCAATCAGTGCGGCTGTACATTACAGGAAGAAGGAAAGCTTCCTATCTCTCAGACTCAACTCCTATTCCAGATGAGTCTGACCCAGCCTACTCTAACTGGTTGAGTGAAAACACCATGATAATGTCGTGGTTAATTAATTCCATGGTACCCGAAATTGGAGAAAATTTTATGCTTTATCAAACTGCAGCAGAAATTTGGAATGCTGCCAGAGATACGTATTCCAGTGTTGACAACACACCAGAACTCTTTGGAGTTGAGAATAAGATCAAAGATCTCAGACAAGAGGAGGTAACAGTGGCGTAATATTTTGGAATCCTAACCAAATGCTGGCAGCAAATAGATCTGTATGAAGCTAATGAATGGAAGTGTCTTGATGACATTAGCTTCTACAATAAGCTCAAAAATCAGATGAGGGTGTTCTAGTTTCTTTCCGGACTGAATGGAGAATTTGATGGAGCCAACAACAGGATTTTAGCCACTAAACCTGATACATGTATGGGGGGCTAAAATGATACATTGTAGCCAAAGAGTCCTGGCTTCCGTATCAAAACCACTACCACTGGTTTGAGAAGCTTTTTCAGAAATCCGAAGGGAAGAAAGCAGACTTTCCCTGATGGTGCCAGCAGTCCAGCAAATAGAAGCTTCTGCTTTTCTTACAAACTCCAACTCTGAGAGTAAACAAAGGAGGGGGAGGCCTTGGTGTGACCACTGCAAAAAGGCTGGGCATGTGATGGACCAATGTTGGAGGCTGTATGGAAAACCAGCAGATTGGAAGCCTCATAAATCCAGATTCCAGAAAAGAAGCCCATCTTGCATCTTCTAAAAATTCTTCCAGTAGCTTTAGTAAACAACAGATCGAGGAACTACAACAAATTTTTACTCACCTATCATCTAAGCCTGTCCCTAATGCCTTAACAGCTACTGAAGGTAGTATTTCTTGCTTAGCAACAACGAGTGCATTTAATTGGATAGTCGATTCTGGTGCCTCTGATCATATGACAGGAAATTCTACTCTCTTCCACAATTATAGTAACCACAAGTCTCCTTCCTCCATCAAGATAGCTGATGGTTCCCTTACAACAGTAAAAGGGAGTGGTTTTGTTCGATTGAGTAGCAAGATAATATTGTCTGATGTTCTTTATGTTCCCAAACTCACATGCAATTTATTATCTGTTAGCAAATTGGTTTAGGATGTTAAATGTGAGGTTAACTTTGGGGTTTCTGGTTGTGTTTTTCAGGCACAGGGCTCGAAGACGGTGATTGGCAGTGCTAGGCTGTGTAAGGGCTTATATATCCTTGATGGCCTACCCTATCCGAATCCTTCTATTTCCAGTTGCTTTAGAACATCAGTTTTTTCTAGCAGTTTACCTTCGAATGATATTATGCTTTTGCATCTTCGATTAGGACATCCATGTTTCTACTACCTTGCAAAGTTGTTTCCTAATTTCTTCATTAATAAAAATCCCTATTCTTTTACTTGTGAAGTATGTCAAATGGCTAAACATACGAGAAAACCATATGTTCCTTCTCACTATAAACCTACTTCACCATTTTCTATTATACACAGTGACATTTGGGGCCCTTCTAAAGTAAAAAACATCTCTGGGTCTAGATGGTTTGTGTCGTTTATTGATGATTTTTCTAGAACAACTTGGACCTTTTTTATGAAAGAAAAATTTGAAGTTGAGACAATTTTTAAAAGTTTTTATCACATGGTCAAAACTCAATTTGAGAAACAAATTAAAATAGTGAGGAGCGATAATGAGAGTGAATATCTTAGCAAATCTCTTGGGTATTTTTTCAAAGAAAAAGACATCTTTCATCTTACTTCTTGTGTCAACACCCCTCAACAAAATGGAGTGGCAGAAAGGAAAAATAGACATTTACTAGAGGTGACTAGGTCCCTATTATTTTCTGCCAATGCACCTAATTATCTATGGAGGAAGCTCTTCTTACTACCACCTACCTAATCAATAGGATGCCAAGCAAGACACTAGGATTCAAAGTACCCACTGAAACTCTTTTCCAACATCTTCCACATTTTAAACCATTACCCTCTGTTCTTCCTCTTCGAGCTTTTGGATGCACATCTTTTGTTCATGTGCATCGTAATAATAGGACTAAACTTGATCCTAGGGCTCTACGTTGTGTGTTTATAGGGTATTCATCGAGTCAGAAGGGTTACAAGTGTTACCGCCCCATTACCAAGAAAACCTATATCTCTTTTGATGTTACTTTCTTTGAAAATAAACCTTACTTTGCAGGAACTGAAATTTAGGGGGGAGAGATACAAGGAATCTCAGTCCTTGCATGATCCACAACCCATTATTTCCTTGCCTATTCTTGATGTAAGTACCACTGCTCCGCAAAATACTTCTTCCGAGCCTACTTCTGATGAAATTGTGAGTGATGCTCTTAATCCTGTAGACACACCTTCTCCACAGTCTAAAACTACCAGCCCTTATACAACACCTCATCCAATGATTAAAATTGTACCACATACATCACCAAACTCTATGACTCCACAACCACCAGAAAGACAACTCAGTGTCTATACAAGAAGAAAAAGAAACTTGACCGAGGCAGTTAGTCAGCCTAACACTTGCCAAGAACTAGCTTTGAGTCCCGCTGCTTTGGAGACAAGAGGTAATATTATTCCACAGGATTCTACTACTGTTAACTTAGATGAGTTTCCTATTGCTATTAGAAAGGGGGTAAGGAAATGTACTGCTCATCCTATTAACAGGTTTATTGCCTATGGGAAATTAACGCCTGGATTCAAAGCTTTTACAACTATAATTGACAGCATAAGAATTCCTGAGACAGTGGAAGAGACCTTTGACAGTCCAGAATGGAGGAGAGCAGTTGAAGAGGAAATTAAGGCATTACAAAATAACAATACCTGGAGCTTGACAGATCTGCCAGAAGGAAAAAAAGGTTGTGGGGTGTAAATGGGTCTTTACAGTCAAGTACCATTCAGATGTGAGTGTTGAGAGATACAAGGCGAGGTTGGTGGCTAAAGGGTTTACTCAATCATATGGAGTAGACTATCAAGAAACTTTCGCACCTGTAGCAAAGTTAAACACCATCAGAGTATTGCTTTCAGTGGCAGTTAACAAGGATTAGAAGTTGCATCAGTTGGACATCCAAAACGCATTTCTAAATGGTAGACTTGAGGAGGAAGTGTACATGTAGGTTCCACCTAGTTTAGAAGAGAAGACCACAACAAAGACAGTGTGCAAACTGAATAGATCGTTGTACGGCTTGATGATAAGATATGGTTTGACAGGTTTGCTAGAGCTATGGTTCAGAATGATTTCAAGCAAAGTCAAGAAAACCATACATTATTTAGAAAAGCTGCACCGGATGGTAAAATAACTCTCCTAATTGTCTATGTTGATGATATGATTATTACTGGGGATAACATAGAAGAAATAGAGAAGCATAAAACTGTTCTAGCAAAGGAGTTCAAAACTAAAGACTTAGGAAGTCTTAGGTACTTCTTGGGAATGGAAGTTGCAAGATCAAAAGAAGGGTTAGTTATCAACCAAAAAAATACATTCTAGATCTACTTACAGAAACCAAAATGCTCGGGTGTAGACCAACAGAATCTCCAATGGAACCAGGTTTGAAATTCAGTAAAGATGGAATGGGGAATCCAGTGAATAAAGTGTCTTACCAAAGGCTGGTAGGAAAACTAATCTACCTCTCACTCACCAGACCTGGCATTGCATACTCAGTGAGTATAGTGAGTCAACACATGAGTGATCCTCGAGAAGAACACATGGAGGCAGTTGATAGGATCCTGAGGTACCTGAAGTTTACACCAGGGTCCGGGCTTATTTTCAGAAAACATCAAGACAGAACTGTGAAAGTCTACACAGACTCAAGCTGGGCAAGAGAACTAACAGTTAGAAGGTCTGTGAGTGGCTACTGTACGTTTGTGTGGGGAAATCTGGTCACTTGGAGAAGTAAAAAGTAGGCTGTGGTATCTAAAAGCAGTGTAGAGGTGGAATTCAGAGCTATGGCTCTTGGAATATGTGAGGGAATGTGGATTAAAAAGCTCCTCAGTGAGTTAGAGTTGGATGGAAAATTAAAATTTGAATTTTACAGTGATAGTCAATCAGCAATGAGCATTGCCAAAAATCCAGTGCAGCACGACTGAACTAAACATATTAAAATAGATAGGCACTTTATCTATTAGAAGGTCAATAATGGAGTAATAAAGCTTCATTATATTCCTACCAAGAATCAACTTGCTGATATCTTCACCAAAGCACTTCCTATGGCAACTTTTGATGAGTTTTCATCCAAACTGGGTGTACACAACATATACACGACAGTTTGAGGGGGAGTGTGAGTTAATACGTGTATAATAGGAAGCCTAACTCTATCCTAACTCTATCATAACTAAGTAGTTTAGTTATAATCTAACTCTATCATTGTAAAGGATAAGAGTCCAATCCTAATAGGTTAACTACTCTGTGTAAAACTCTTCTGTAAAAGTCTATAAATAGACTTCTTCTTTTGTATATCGATATAACAAGAAGAGTATTCAAACTCTCTTTTCTACATAAACAAACCAAATATGGGGTTCTCATCTCACGGTCAGTTTTAAAGTTCAAGGTGACTTGTATTCATGTTTGGCCTCTACCTATTCTCCTATGGATCTAAGTTTTGATGCTTAACATGGTATCAAATTTTAAGATACTACTAATTTCTCCATGAATAATAATTAGGTTTATAACTTTTTTACTAGTCCTAATTTGTTTGTACACATGGCAGGATTTTTTGTTCATTTGTTATCTACATGTGAGGTAAAGTGGGGTGTCACACATTTAGGGCTTTGGGCATAAAGCCTAATTCCTAAATTTTAGGGAAAAGTTGGGTAGCTATTTGTTTATATTGTTTTCACACATTTAGGGCTTATTTTTTGAGAATGTTCTACCCATATCACAACTTAGATCCAAAGGCTTTGAAATGTGGATTTCTTAGGTATTCTCATCTTCAAAAAGGATATAGGTTCTACAAACCCTATCTATACAGCTATCTGGTGTATGCTAATGTCACATTCTCAAAAAATAAGCATTCTTTTTCACAAAACACATCTTCAAATTCTAAAAGTCAAGGGGAGGATGATGAATGGTGATCTACACTATCACATCTTCGAACTCTGAACAATCAGGTGTTTCTATTCCTCATGCATCTACACCGAAAAAGCCACCAACTACTCAAGTTTATTCCAAAAGGGAGGAGGCTAATAATACATGTCCTGTACCAGTGTCTTCGCCATCAAATCCAACCCCAAGGCCAAGTGATATTGACCTTTCCATTACTCTTAAGAAAGGTAAACATTAGTGTACTCTTGCTACTTATGTTTCCTATGATCACTTGTTTCCATTCACCAACATTTAATCATTGGGTAGCTATCAAACAGATTCTGTTATTTCAAAGGAGCTCTAGAACGAGAGATCTTGTACAAAAATAATGGGCACACTCATATCAAGTGTTTTGCAGATACTAATTGGGCAAGGAAAAAAATAGATAGGAGACCTGGATAATGGAGAAGTAAAAAGAAGAATAGTGTCCAGATCTAGTGTAGAGTCAGAATACAGAGGCATGACACAACCAATATGTGAGATTCTGTGGATACATCATCTTATAGTCGAAATTGGTTTGAAATCTCCATTTCCAGAAAAGCAATGATGTGATAGTCAGACAACTCTTCATACTGCTATAAACCCAATGTTTTATGAACGAACTAAAAACATTGAGATGGATTGTCACTTTAAATAAAATACAAGAAATTTTATATCTAATGGATATGTGAAGATCGAAGACCAACTAGGTGATATCTTCACATAAGCATTAGCTGGGGCCCGTGTTAAATATCTCTGTAACAAGCTGGGCATGATTCTATGCTCCAGCTTGAAAGAGGTATGTTACACTGTAAATTAAGGCAAATACTTACGCATCTAATGTACATAGTCTTGGGCCTAACTTGAGGAATTTGATTTTATTTCCTTTCCTTTTCTAAACTATGTTAACTTGTATAAATAGGCTAACCTTTGAGTTGAATGTACACAACTTTTCTCCATTCCTATGTATATGTATATGTATAAAAGAATCTTACGTATGTGACCTAATGGCTTGTAGATATGGATGTTCGAACGTTTTATCCTGGAGAGAAAATGAAAAAGACTAGTGAGGAAAAATAGAACCAGCTATCACAACAAAGAGCACAAACTAAACATCCTTTTGCACAAGAGGAAAAAACTAACCAAACTGTTCAGAATTTCTTTGATCAGACAACTATAAAATTTTGATCACTGTTTATAAATTGGCATAACAATATCCACTTTAACATTTTTTTGTCGAAGATTACTTGAACTTTGGTACTTCCTTATCCAACTCGAATTACTAGTTTTTGTAGAAAAGCGATTTGCCAGCTTTAGGAAAAACTAAATAACGCAGAAAAATAAAGCAGAATTTAAGTTTCTGCAGAAAAGAAGAAGAAAACAGAATTGATTTTCTGTTATTGAATATTTTCGAAAAATTACATCCCTTTATAATGAATTTATAGACTCAAGTATTGGACTTTAGTTACAATTAGGAGTCCTAAGTACAAAAGACATCCAACTCTATCTTTTAGGAAGTAAACTTTAATTTAAACTACTATTTACATAAGGACTCCAACTCTATCTTTAAATTTTAATTTAAACTACTATTTACATAAGGACTCTCTCTATCGGATAATCTAACACTCCCCCTCAATTTGGAGAATATACATTGTATAATCCCAACTTGAATAGAAAATTGTCGAAAGAAGCTTTTGGTAGTGCTTTTATAAGTACATCTGCCACTTGTTCTTCTGTAGGAACATAAGATGAAGAAGTTGTCCCACCAATAATCTTTTCTGAGATAAAATGCCTATCAATCTCCACATGTTTGGTCCTATCATGGTGGACTGGATTTCGAGCAATTTGTATGGTGGACTAATTATCACAAAAACTCTCAAACTTCTCCTCTTAGTTCACATCTAGCTCCTTCAATAGCTTTAGCAACCAAATTCCTTCACACATTCCCAATGCTAAAGCCCTATATTCTGCTTCAGTACTGCTTCTAGATACAACTGTTTGTTTCTTACTCCTCCAGGTCACTAGATTTCCCCAAACAAAGGAGCAGTAACCACTAGTTGATCTCCTTTATGTCAGTTCGCTTGCCCAACTTGAATCTAAATAAACTTGAACAGTCATTTCTTGAGTCTTTTAAATAGTAATTCATGCCCTGGTGTCCCTTTCAAGTATCTCAAAATTCTAATTATAGCTTCCATGTGATCTTGGATCAGTTATGTGTTGATTGATAATATTAACTGGAAAAGCAATGTCTGGTCTGGTTAATGACAAATAAATCAACTTTCCCACTAACCTTTGAAATTTACCCTTATCAGCTTTAGGGCTTGTGTCCTCTTTATCGAATTTTAAGCCTGCTTCCATGGGAGTATCAACTGGTTTGCATCTCAACATTCCTGCTTCATTAAGTAGATCAAGAACATATTTCCTCTGGTTTATCACCAGACCTTTGCTCGACCTAGCAACCTCCATGCCTAGAAAGTATCTGAGTTTTCCTAGGTCTTTTGTTTCAAACTGTGTATTTAACAACCCTTTCAAGTGACTTATCTCTTCATCATCACCTGTCAGAATTATGTCATTCACATATACTATTAAAATAACCCTTTTATTGCTAGAGTTTACCTTAATGAAGAGAGTGTGATCTGCCAAAGATTGTTTGTATCCATTTTCTAGAATCACCTTGGTGAATCTGTCAAACCAGGCTCTAGGTGATTGCTTCAAACCATAGATGAATTTATTAAGTCTGCAAACTTTCTGATCTTTTACTGACTTCAAACCCGAATGCACTCTCATGTACACTTCTTCTTCCAATTTTCCATTAAGAAAGGCATTTTTAATGTCAAGTTGATGAAGCTTCCAGTCCTTGTTTACAGCCAAGCTTAAGAGAACTCTAACTGTATTTAGCTTAGCTACAGGAGCAAAGGTCTCATTATAATCAATTCCATAGGTTTGAGTAAAACCCTTGGCTACCAACCTTGCTTTATACCTATGTATAATGCCATCAGAGTTGTATTTTATGGAGAATACCCATTTGCATTCGACTGGTTTCTTGCCTTGCAGAAGATCTGTAATGGTCCAAGTATCATTCTTTTCAAGTGCTTCAATCTCCTCTTTAACAGCCCTTCTCCACTTAGAATCTTTTAGAGCCTCCTCAATAGTGTTAGGTATCTGTTCTTTATCTAAGCAAGTTGTAAAAGCCTTAAATGATGGCATTAGATTACCATAAGCAGCATACCTCTGAATGAGGTGTTTTGTACATTGTCTTACCCCTTTCCTTTTATCAATAGGCAAATAATCAAATTCAAGTAAATGCAAGAGAATCTTGGCTAGAACATTACCTTCATCATTTTCATTGGCCACTGAACTCAAGTCCAATTCTCGGCAAGTGTCAGATTGCAAAACAGTCTCTAGAACAGTTTTCTGGTATAAACTTTCAGTTGCTTAAGAGGCTGAGGGGTTTGTGAGGAAAGTTTAGGTGAATTCTGAGGAGTAGTAACAATAGGTGAATGATGGGAAGCTGTAGGTGTAATAATAGGTGAAGAAGTAGAAGGGTTTAAAGGAGTATGAGGTTCAAATAACAAAGAATTATTACTAGGTAATAACTCTGAAGGTAAAGAAGGATAAACCTGATTGGTAGGAGGCTGAAAAACATCACAATTCTCCCCCTGATTTGCAGCCGCAGTGAAATAAGGTTCCTGTTCAAAAAAGGTGAGATCCAAGGAAGTAAAAAAATTCTAAGGAGGATGATAACATTTGTAGTCCTTCTGAAGTGAAGAATACCCGACCAAGACACATTTCAAGGATCTGGGGTCATGTTTTGACCTAGAGGGAACATAATCTTTCACAAACACAGTGCAACCAAAAACTTTGAAAGGGAGAATAGAGGACAGAGGTTTAAAATTAGGGTAACTCTCCAAAAAAAAACAGCTCTAGGTGTTATGTATTTCAAAACCTTATTGGGCATTCGATTATTGAGATAGGTTGCGGTTAACAAAGCCTCACCCCGCAAATACTTAGGAATATTACTAGTGAACATCAAAGACCTAGTTACCTCTAACAAATGCCTATTTTCCTTTCTGCAACCCCATTTTGTTGTGGTGTATCCACACAAGTGCTGAGTTGAACAATCCCTCTTTTGTTAAAAAATTCCCCCAAGGACTTGGTAAATATTCACTCCCATTATCAAATTTGAATATCTGAATTTTACTTCCAAATTGGGTTTCAACCATAATGTAAAATTTCTCAAAAACATAGGCTACTTCAGATTTATCCCTTAACAAATATGCCCAAGTTGTTCTACTATGACCATCAATAAAAGTGACAAGCCACCTACTACCAGTTACATTCTTCACTCGAGAAGGACCTCAAACATCACTATGAATTAATGAAAAAGGTTGGGAAGGTTTGTAGGAAGATGATAAATATGATGCTTTTGTCTGTTTAGCAAGAGGACATATATGGCATTTAAAAGAACTTGGTTTTCTGTTAACAAACAATTCAGGAAATAATTTAGCAAGATAATGAAAATTAGGATGCCCTAACCTAAAATGCCATAACATTATATTATCAAATTGGCCTAAAGAAGTAAAAGAGCAAGAAGTATTTGGTAGTGTAGATGGTTGATTTCCGAGGACATAGAGACCATTTTGCAAGCTAGCAGTGCCAAGCATCTTCCTCGAATTCATTGCCTGCAAAAAACAACCAGATTCAGTAAACTGTAATGAACACTTCAAATTCTTGGAGAGTTTACTAACACAGACGAGATTGCAGGCGAGATTAGGCACAAACAAAACATCTTCAAGCAACAAATTATCATTAATGAGGATTGTGCCACTTCCTTTGATAGGAGAGAAAGAGCCATCGGCTGTTTTAATAGAATTTGTAGAAGATGAATCTGAAAAACTAAGGAATAATTCCCTGTTACCAATCATGTGATCAGATGCTCCAGAGTCAATGATCCATGCTGATGCACCTTTGGTAGAAAAAAGTGCAGTAGGAGAACAAGTATTCTGTATGCTTGTATCCTCCACGAGGGCTAAATCTGCTTCACAGGTTACTGTCGAACCTGAAATTTCTGGAAAAAACTCCAATCCAGCAGCCTGCTCTGCTATGGACAACATCTCAAAGGTTGTCGAAGGGGATCCCATTAAGAATTCTAACTAGGATCGATGTTAGAGTGATACCATGTAGAAAAGCAATTTTCCAACTTTAGAAAAAACTAAATAACGCAGAAAAATAAAGCATAATTTAAGTTTTTGCAGAAAAGAAGAAGAAAACAAAATTGATTTTCTATTATTGAATATTTTCGAAAAAATACATCCCTTTACAGTGAATTTATAGACTCAAGTATTGGACTTTAGTTACAATTAGGAGTCCTAAGTACAAAAGACATCTAACTATCTTTTAGGAAGTAAACTTTAATTTAAACTACTATTTACATAAGGACTCTAACTCTATCTTTAAATTTTAATTAAACTACTATTTACATAAGGACTCTAACTCTATCAGATAATCTAACAGTTTTCAATTCATGTATATTGCTCAATCAAATATAGGACTAAAGAATAATGATAGTATCTAGTAACAAGAAGTCGAGAAAGACCATAAGTTAAAGCATTATATGCTTCATTCTCCAAATCCAAATACATGCCATCACATTTATTGGCCTGCTATAGGTTAGAGGCAGATGTTTGTATAGACTAATGTTCAGTGCTAGATTTAGATACCAATGGCACAGAGCATAAAGCCCTACGCGTCACAGCAGTGACAACTGATAAGACCAAACTAAAGAACCAATAACCAAACGACGAAAGTTCATGTGCAGTCTCATTTTCACATGATGGCGCACACAGACAAACAATGGGGGTGAAATCAAATAGTATCAGACCATATAATTACACACCTGAAGTACATGATCTATCCTTCCATCTTCACTTCCAGTTAACTTCTCAATCATTAGAGAACCATATGACCTCTCCCCCGTTTCTTCTACATCCTCTTCTTCTGTTGTCATAGAAAAAATAAAGGTTGAAGAGTGTAAATAAAATACAGTAGAAATATATTAAGTCAAATCAATTTTTTCAGCACAAAGGTAACATGTGCACCAATTGGTACTACTTGTTCACATAAAAAAGGAACTAAAATGAAGAGTGATACAAAGAGTTGCAGAGAAACTCCGAATTACCTTCAAGGTTGTCATTGTTTCTAGACTGGCAAGCTGTGAGCACTTTAGCCTGTACAAAGCAATTCCAGAAGTTACCAGACCAGAACTAAACTGATGTAAATTAGTGATATAATTTGCTTATGACCTTAAACCATGTTTCAATTGAGACTCAGGTTTCACAATACATTATAATTGTGATATCAGAAACCTAATGCAACAAATTAAGAATTTTTAAGTAGGAAAATACTTTGATACACAAGCTTGCGTAAGCCTTTTAATTTTAGGGTTTAGGGTTTTAAGTTAGGGTTTAAGGTTTAGATTGTAGGGTGTATAATTTAGGATTCATAATTAGAATTTAGAGTTTAAGGTTTAGGATTTAGGTTTTTGGGTGTTAGGGTTAGTAATTTAAATTTTATAGTTTAAATATAAAGGATTGTGTAATTTTTTTTACACAGTTTGTGTATCAAATTATAACCCTTTTAAGTATTATATAACATTCAAGGTAACTAAGAACTCAAATGAAGCCAGTATGATAATGTATGTGTACAGTATGGAACTTTAACATGACCAGACACCAAGTACTATACATGTATATTAGATGCTCTTGCTTTTAATAGACAATGCTTTCAAGAATCAAATGTTCGTTACTTATTAATGAATAAATTTCTAAGATATTGAAAGCCAATGCTTTGGAGCCTGAACCATGCAGGGACAAAAACTTCATTATAACCTGGTTGGATTCAGCACGAAACTGTCAACATATGCATTGGAGAAAAGAAAAAAGAAAAACACACAGGAAGTTTTAAGTAGAAGGCTTAAATGAAAAATAGGTGCTTAAAGTATACCTTTTTGAACTTTAGGTGCATAAAGTCTTTTTTTTTTGTAAAAATAGGTGTCCAAAGTTTCAACCGTTATAATTTTAGGTGCCAGAAGTTTAACAGTTGCAATTTTATGTGCCTGACCATTAAAAGGTGTTAAAAAAATTGTTAACCAATCAATGCTTGACACGTGGCATGTTTATTTTATTTTTTCAAAATTAAAAACTTAAAACAAATTTTTTCAATTCTTCATAAATTTCTAAAATTTTGCAATTTTTACAAAACAGTCCCTAAATTCCTAAAATCTCCCAAACTCAAACAAACAAATTGCCGCCGATCGCCGCCCCTAAGCCTACCCCTTTGGTCGCCGGTCGTTTCCCCCTTCACGGCGTCACCTGAAACGATGAACGGCGTGGCAGCCGAACGTTGGACGCAAAATTAACGTTCGGCTGCCACGCCGTTCGTCGTTTTCGGCGACGCCGTGATTGGGGAAACGACCAGCTAAGTCCGGAGACCAAAGGGGTAGGTTTAGAGGTGACGATCGGCGGCGGAAGCAGCAACAATTTGAGGAGTTGGGTTTTGGAGATTTTAGAGATTTGAGAACTTGTAAAAATTGCAAATTTCGAGAATTTATGAAAAATTAAAATTTTTGGGTGGTTTTCTTTAAAAAATAAAATAAAAATCAAATTAGTACCACGTGATAAGCATTGATTGGTTAAAAAAATTAACACCCATCAATGGTCAGGCACCTAAAATTGCAACTTTTGAAACTTTGGATACCTATTCTTACAAAAAATACTTTAGGCACCTTAAGTTAAAAAAAGATATACTTTGAGCACCTATTTTTCATTTAAGCCTAAGTAGAAATAGCCCTAAACAAAAACTAAACTTCTGCCAAATATTATTGCTATATCATTCCAAAGCAACAAACAAACAATAAATGAGAATGACTAATCCTTGAACTTGGCCGCTCAAAAGAAACAAAATGTGAATAACCATGAAATTCACACATAGACGGTAGACCAAATATAGAACAAAGAATTTTGAGATCGTTGTCCATAGAAGTCAAAGCGATGTAACCAAATAAAGCTTGTATATGTAACAAAGAATAAGATACTAACTTGGAAAGTTTAATTGTACTCACCCTTACCGTACTGAAATGATCCATCACTACATGAGAACGAGCAGCTAATCCTTCAGTAAATTCCTAAACATATCACCCAAGCATAACAAAAATTGAGAACGGATTAAAGGTAAAGTGGTAAGGCACAAAGTGATAGAGAAGAAAAAGTTAAAGATTAACCAAAGAGGGGACTATGAGAAAGTAAGAAAACATTAACTTATGTCATGCATGTATCAAAGCCTTACTTGAAATCCAATATGCAACCTTCTTCCACCTTTGTGATAAGGGATAATGACAGGACGTTTTGTGATGTATTCTTTACAAACAAGTGGTTCTATTCTGAATAAAAATACAAAACAGTCTGTCAAGTTTAGGACAGAATATAATATAAGAAATTAAAGATAAGAAAAATGACCATGTCCTGAATCAAAGAGGATGGCAAGGGAGAAGAGAAATTCTCAACTCCAAAGAAAAAGGAAGTCGGGGAGAGGCTGGTGTTTTGGAAAGGATGCCACCAAGTTGAGGGCACACAAAGATACATAAAAACATACACACTATATTATATATATATATATAATGTTCGTGTGTGTACATATATAAACAAATCAAACTCAAAAGGCTAGAACGATTCATTCCTCACTTGTACACCCACCCTCCTCTCCTTAAAGGGAAAAGAAATATAATATACTTGTCTACATCCAAGTATAGCAATTCTGCCAGTTCAGGTAAGCTAATTAAAAAATGCTCATGCTAAGTCTTGAATGAACTGTTTCACTTAATAAATATGACACTCAACTCCAACAAAGAACAAAAAATGCACAACAGGCTAACACCAACCTATATGCTACAGGGTCGTATGGGTGGAAGATGTTGAACATTTGACGACAAGCTGGCATCTCTTCAGAAATGTTTTCCTCATCCCAATAATCTTGCATTTGAACTGAATCAACCTTCTCCAAAATGTTTGTCGTATATTCTTTATTTGGTTAAAAAATGAATAAAAAACACTTTTATCTCAAAAAAGAGAGATAAAAAACACTTTAAATAAATAGTTTTTCAACTATAATATTATTATTTGAATAAATTTTATAATTATTTTTAAATTTTTATAAGTTCAGTTTCAAAGTATTTTTATTCAATAATAAATAATAAATCTAATATAATTTCACATTTAACAATATAAAATCACATTTTTACAGTTACAATTAGCATTTAAAAAAATGGAAGAAACAATATATAGTATTTAGGTGATAAATTTATATGCACTTGGTTAATATATCTTTAATTTTCAAAAATTACGCCTCACTTCAGTTAGGCGCGCGCCTTACACCTTGCGCCTTGGCTGTAGGACCCCTATCGCCTTAGTGCACCTTGTGCTATTTTATACACTGGTATATCTTAAAGAGAAACTACTCTATCACATGAAGTCAAAGGAAAACAGTTAATATTCTCTTCATCATGCCTTGAATTCAAGCTTTGTGTATCTGATATGGGGGGTATAACTCTTAATTGCATCATCTAACTTCAGTGGTAGCTGTTGATCAAACTTCTGCAATGTAGGTGGCTTTTGCATAATCATCTCCTCATTTTCTGTTATACAAGACATCGACACTCTTTCCCAACTGTAATAACCCGTTTTACCCAAACCAAACCCGGTTCAGACCCGGATCCAAACCCATTAACCCGAAAATTACCAAAATACCCTTCAACCTAAAAACCCTAATCCTAAACTATACCGCCGCCGCTAGTGCTGCCGCCGCCGCCGTCCTCGCTCTCCGATCACCATCTCCGTCAACCCTGAACAACTTAAAACCCTAAATTAAACCAAACCAAACCAAACCCTAAACAAACCCAAATCCGGCTTAAACCAAAAAAAATCCAAAAAAATAAATATTAAACACACCTAAAACCTAACCAACCCTCTGCCATAACCATTACACTCGGTCATACCTTCAACCATGCCCTGAAAATCCGGCACCATCAATCCAGATCTGCATGTCAGATTAAAGAAATAGGAGCAGTTATTTTATATTTTTGGGTTATAAAAACTGAATAGAAAAAATGTAAAGGGGGGGGGGGTTCTTTTAGTTCGAAAATCAGAGAGAAATCAAGGGGAGTTCTAAAAATTTTTTTGTAAGGGTTTCGAAAATTGTAAAAAAAATAAAAAAAGAGGGAATCAAAAAGTTTTCAAGGGTAAAAACTTAGAAATCTGTTTGAAACTCGTTTTATTTCAAAATCCAAGTCTTTTTCTTTTCATTTTTTGTTTCCAATCCGAATCAAAATAAAGAAGAGATTTTTAGAAGCTTACCGGCCCTTACGGCAGTCGCCGTCGTCGTGGCTCGGATTCGCCGAAGGTTCATTGCCGATGAACGGCGAGAGTTTGAGGTGAGGAGGCGGCTGCTTAGGGTTTGATTTGAGAGCAAAATAAGGATGATAGATTTAGGGTTTTATTTTATTTTCACCCAGTTTCGAAACAAATAACCCAGATATGGTTTTAAACTCAGTTGTCAAAACGACACCGTTTGGTGTCCATGCTTCACGAAAATGGTATAATTACGTAGTTCGTCCCTCTTGTTTTGTCCCGTTTACACTATAATGTCAGTTTCGGTCCCCTTTTTTTATGCGCTTTTATTTTAGTTTTTTGTTTGTGCCTTTTAATTTATGTTTTGCATCAATTTGGTCACCTTCTTTTACATTTAATTTCCAGTTATTATTTATGCTAATTTTAATTTATTTCCTTATATTTCGTTTTCGTTTCATATCAGTCCCCTTTCCATTTTTTATTTTATTTAAATGGATTAATTATGTTGTATATTATTTGGGTGATGTTTTTTAGCATGTTTTAGTGTTGGTCATTTTATATATTATGCTTGTTTTAATTCATATATTCGTATCCATGTTAGCATGATTTCTTTATTTATTTTGTACATTATGATATGTGTTAGCTAATGACATGTTATATTTTATTTTAAGTTGTGTCATATGTTAAGTATTAGTTTTTTAGATTGTTGCTTAAATTTAATTAGTTTAATATCATAGTACATGCATGTCATGCACGTGTTGTCTTTGTGGTTTTTTATGTACATATGCTCAAGCATGTTAGGATTAGTTTATTTAAATTTTGGAAGCGTGTTTTTCCTTTCCCATGTTTAGGTGCATACTTTGTTTTCATTATCGTGATATGTTATGTCCATGTGTTAGTTATTTTTCTTTATTTTGTGATATTCATATTTTATGTTTTAATATCATGTCAATGTAAATTGTATTTTTATATTTTGCCTTTTAATGTTGCATAATGGAATATAAATTGTCAATGTGGTGTCCTTTTATTCGAGCGTAAACGGGGCCAGTATCAGGCGTAGTGATAGTGGTTGAGCGTTTACTCTCGGATAAAGGGGCCTTTAAAATTTACTCGCACATATAACCAAATTTTAATTTAATCGTCACTTTAATCCGGAAAGTTTAATATTAATAAAACGGTAATTATTAAAGTACCAATTTTGGGCGGTGTGGGGTGCTAATCCTTCCCCATCCGTAATCGACTCCCGAACCCGATATTTTGAAATCTCTGATTTTTTACGGTGTCCGGCCTACCTAAGTGGCCGGTGGCGACTCCATTTTCAAAACAAAATAAAATAAAAAACACTTTCTTTTTGAGAGGGACATCGCTACACACTCATGTAAGATTTTCTCCATAAGAATGAACCAAATGATAATATCAAGAATAGAGGTTTCCTTCCACTAAAAAATAAATAAAAATCCTTGAATCAGGCATACCACCAGTATCGACAGAGTTATGTGATTCCAGCTCGACAAATTTCACTTTTAGGGAATCAATCTGAAGCAGGGGAAACTTTCATTTAAAACATTGAAAAACGTGGAAGCCAAAGAAAAAAATATTGTCGGTTGCATATGCACGTGCCTAGGAAACAGTATCCACAGAAACAAAGATACCCAAACTTTCATTTAAAACATTGAAAAACATGGAAGCCAAAGAAAAAAAAAAATATTGTTGGTTGCATATGCATGTGCCTAGGACAGAAACAAAGATACCCTTCCTGTATGCATAAGTATGTGTATGTTGCTCTTATTTATGTATATTTAAATTCCCACCTCTTCTCTAAGCATTTTGATTGTTTTATCTGTATCTCTGGCTTCTTCATTCTCTTCCTCGGTATCTTTCTCCATAAGACCACCTGAGACAACAAACTCTACTTTTGTAGCTTCACATAACCCACCCTCCTCCGGCCAAGGGGTTCCACTAAAATCATTAAGTAATTGAAGCACATCCTCCTTACAATTTTTCTGCACAGTGTCCTCAGCTGCCGCATTAATTTTAGTTGATACCAAGGATTTATCTTCAAAGTGTCCTTCAATTAAGGATTTATCTTCGGCGTGCCCTTCAAGTAAGGATTTATCTTCAACTTGTCCTTCAATCAAGGATTTATCTTCAACGTGCCCTTCAATCAATGGATTTGGTAGTGGAATCATCATGTCTTCACCAAGGCAATCCACTGTGTCCTTTGTCATCATAGTGGAGTTCTTTTCCTCTAGATTAGCCAAAGAACTGCGTTTAGAAGACTGGTTATTCATATCAGGAGAACATTCCAGATCTTCTGAGTCTTTCTCATACACCCACTGCATTGGAAATGGGGAGGAGAGATTTTCTTGATGGCATAGGATGTCATAGGAGAGGACGCTTCCCAAAGAATGTCCATATATTGAAACCTAAACAGAATTAATGTCAAAATTACAGCATTGAGTGCAAACAAGGTCAAAACAGTTATATGACTTGATGAAAGGCGGGCAATACATACTCATTCAACTAGACACATACCTTCCCGTCATAACCAGGATTTCGTTTCAGAAACTTTAAATAAAGCCTATTTAGCTGGTTCGAAACCTGCAGGAAAAAAAATTACATATTAATTTGGTTTCAGAATTATTTTTTTTTCAGACTGTAACAACCCTACTTTATTGAGGAAGCCCACCAAAGCTGAAAGAAGTTAAGACATTCAAACAGAAAACAAGCCTGAAAAAATCATAAGAAATGTAAGGTAGCTTAGCTTCATTAAAGATAAAAAAACAGATAGGAACAGTTAGCTTATCATTGGTAATGCACTATTAACTTCCAGGAAACAAATGCACACTTCCCCAACATAATGAGTAAGAGCCCATCCTCCCTGCCTATAAATAAGTTGCTTTAAAAAGCATATCCTACAATTAATATTTAATGTTAGCCCAAATCTATACGAACTCCCTTTGTTTCTCATACATAATACTAATTTCCTGAAAATGTAATGCAGATTTCTTACATTTGGATGCATAAAAGTTCTCCCATCTCTCTTCACAAGATCATTGATTTGTATGCTAAAATAGGAAATTTACAACATATTCTTTTCCAACATCCAAGTTGACCAAACCAACAATTTTCTTTTTAAGTGTATGCAATGTGGCACAATCCTAATACATATGAAGGGAAATAACGGAGGTAATTTATTTTTATGTTATTTTACTAAATTTTTATGTAATGTTTTCAACTAAGTAGGTACCGTTTAACTTATAACCAAACTCATTCTCTCAGCTATATATACTAGATCTATGCACACCCACTCTGTGGGTAAAATAATAAAAATATTAAGATATAAAAAAATAAAATGAAAAAAGAGTTTACAGTCATCTCAACATGATAGAAAGAATGAAGTGAGAAAAAACAACATTATGAGTTAAATCTTTTTTTCAATTTCTGTGTTAATTAAAAGAGTAATTTCCTACCTAACGGACTTGTGTCATCACTTGACTTGTGACACCAAACTCAGAGACTTTATTATTAGTATAATAATACTTTTTACCAAAACAAACAAGCAGATGGCATTGTGTCGTGAAACAAAATTACTAATTCTAATAGCATCTAAGATAATATTTAGTTCTTAATAATGATGACACTCATCTCCTTTGGCAAATTAAAATTTTAGAAATTTCAATAAAACAACTTTTTTGAGGTAAGAAAATTACATTCATGTGGTTGCTTTTTGAGAAGGTGGGGGACGCAGCTCAAAATATTTTTCCTATAACTCTTTAGATTAATGCAAATTCATACTGAAATCCTTCCTAGCAATTCAGGTGCAAAATAATTAAGGATGCAATCTAGAAATTCAAGGGGAAAACCCTTCAAAAGTGCAAGAGCTAATTCCCTATGAGAATCTTCATTAATTAGGGAAAAGCAAAAGGCTACAGTTTATTACTTGAGCTAAAGTATTTTTTTCGTGGTTGAATCTCAAGTTGCTGAAATTGTTTGAAAAGTTCTACAATTCCTCCATTAGTTAGAGCTATATGTGATTATATCAGGAACAAACTAAAAAAGAAGCCTTTTCAGATAATTGTGCAGACTTAAAAATGAAAGAAAGAATTAAAGTATAATAGCAAACACAATACTGAGTCAATAATGCTCTGACAGTATATAGGACTCATGTAGTACAACACATCATGAGCAGTAGCGCTCAGCATAACACGCAAACCCCGCACACCATCTAGAGTGATTTTCTCAACTGCAGCTTCACCACTTAGCTTCAAGCCTTTCCTCCACTGAAACACAAAAGTCAGGTTAATACCATGTAAAAGAGAACATCAGAAAATATAAGAAAGAAGTGAAATTTCATTTTAAGAACCAAGTAAAAATACATGAGAGTAAGAACAGATTTAAGTTAAGCATCCTTCCACTAGAAAAGAAGCCATTTCACAACATTCATGAGAAAAAGGTGCGGTGCAGCATGCTCAAGGGAGAGAGTAGTGCCTGTGCAGACTAAATAACTAGTACAGGCCAGGATGTCGAACAAAGTATTTTTGTCTTAAATTGCCCACCTCCACGGCTACAGGATTTGATTTAACACATTAAAAGTGCTACGCCGCATGTTTTCCTTGTAGGTTGGGCTTCATGATCTCTTTTATACCAATAAAAAAGTTACAAGTCATGATCTTTCATTTTATCTATCACAAATGAAGCCTTGGTCAAAACAAACAAAAGCAGACAACTAAAAATTAATGGTGGTAAATTTAAAAACCAAAGCAATGCTAACCAAATTACTCTAACAGAACGGTCCTTTCTATTTGCATTTCATCATTATTTCTCTGGATCCATCAGACACTTTTTGTGTGAAGAATTCTTCTTTTTGGGGTTTGTTGTCTCTACTGATGGCATCAAACCAGATTTAGAGAAGGTTAGTGCGATTAGAGAATGGCCAACACGGCAAAATTTTAAAGATGTTTGAAGCTTTCATGAGTTCGCCTCATTTTATACGAGGTTTATCAAGAATTTCTGAAGAATACAGCCGTTATAAAAGATAAACTTCAAATATTGTAAATATTATTTGTTATTATCTGCTAACATTTTAGGATTAAGTCTAAAGGGATAAAACTCTATCTCCTAGCATTATCTAGGATTCTTATCTCTTTTATCTTATCTTCTAATTAGATTTAAATTTTAAATCAAGTAATTTGATTGTAAAATAGCTCTATTGTATTCAACCTATATAAAGGCTTTGTACCGATACATTATTCAAGTCAATACATTTGAGAATTCATTCTCTCTACAAAAGTCTCTCAATTATTAACATGGTATCAAAGCTTAGTTTTTTATTCCGATCCACAAAACCTAGAGAATGCATACCTCTCCAACATCTGAAATTAGTTTAGGGTCTGATCAAACCCTCCCACATGCAGATCTGGCGTATAGTTTATGCAGCAGCCAAAAGATCAACAGCGAGCAGCTTGGGGAATTAAAACAAATGACTGGGCAGCCATCAGTAAAAATTAATCAAAGTGTGACCACGACAACAAATGAAGGTAGCATTTCCTTTGCAAATACTGCTGGTAACAAAAATCTCATCCCTTGGATAGTCGATTTCTGGGGCTACTGACCATATGACAGGAAATAAAAGTCTCTTTCTTACTCTTACAAAGCAACCTTGTCAAAAGAGTGTGAAGACAGCTGATGGTTCGATGACTGTAGTAGAAGGGATTGGGACAGTCTACGTTAACAAGGACATTGTTCTTTCCTATGTTTTATATGTTCCCAACCTAAAATGCAATTTACTCTCAGTCAATAGATTCTGTGATGTTTTTCAGTGTTTCACTCAGTTTGATTCTGTTGGTTGTGTTTTTCAGGAAATGGCTTCGGGAAAAGAGATTGGCAATGCTAAGCTATGTAGTGGCCTTTATCTTCTTGAAGGTCAACCTCTTCCCAATAGACAAGTTCACTCAAGTTGCACCTTTAAATCCGTTTGTTTACCCTCTCAACTTTCTAGTTTAAGTTCAAATGAAATTTTGCTATGGCATTTTCGACTAGGTCATCCTAGTTTCTTTTATCTTCAGAAATTGTTTCCTAAATTATTTCTTACTAAAAAATCAGCTTCATTTACTTGTGATGTCTGTCAAATTGCCAAGCATAAAAGAAATTCTTACCATCCATCTTCTTATAAAGCTTCACAACCTCTCTCTCATTCACAGTGACATTTGGGGTCCTTCTAATGTTAAGAATATCTCAGGGGCTCAGTGGTTTGTTTCTTTCATTGATGATCACACTAGGACAACCTGGACTTATCTTATGAAAACAAAATCTGAGACTGAGATCTTTAAAAAATTCTATTCTATGGTTGAAACTCAGTTTTGCAGTAAAATTAAGATATTCAAGAGTGATAATGGGAGTGAATTCTTTACTAAAACTTTGGGTATTTTTTTTAAGAGAGAGGTATAGTTCATATTAGCTCTTGTGTAGATACCCCTCAGCAAAATGGAGTAGCCGAGAGAAAAAATCGACATCTATTAGAGGTTACTAGAGCCCTCTTATTTTCTTCTAATGTCCCTAAGCATTTTTGGGGAGAGACATTGCTTCATGTTACTTTTTTAATTAACAGGTTACCTAGTAGAGTTCTGGGGTTCAAAACACCAAGGGAGGTAGTTCTTCAAACTTTTTCTTCCTTCAAACCAATGTCATGTACACTGCCCATTAGAGTTTTTGGTTCCTGTGCTTTTGTTCACATCTCTAAACAATTTCGGGGTAAGTTAGATCCTACGGCCATCAAATGTATTTTCCTGGGATATTCTACTCAGAAGAAGGGTTTTAAATGTTATTCCCCTGTCACTAGAAAATTTTATGTTTCTATGGATGTTTCATTTCATGAATCTCAACATTTTTTCTCAGATTCTCAAATTCAAGGGAGAGTTGGGATGAATTTCAGCCTCAACAGATTCAGTTACCTCTAAATGAACCTACTGTTTTGTTACCTCACAAGTGATGATGTTCTGGAAATCAGAAAAATTAAAAGAGTTCTTGGCTACAGAGTTTGAAATAAAAGATCTGGGTCAGTTAAGATACTTCCTAGGAATGGAAGTGGCGAGATCAAATGTTGGGATTGTGATAAATCAGAGAAAGTATGTTCTAGACTTCTTTCAGAGACAGGTATGCTAGGTTGCAAGCCTGTCGAAACACCAATGGAGCATAATCTGAAGTTTAGAACTGACAAGAAATGAGCTGCTACTAATAAGGAACAATATCAGAGGCTAGTTGGTAAGCTTATTTATCTATCACTTACACGACCTGATATTTCTTTTTCAGTTGGTATTGTTAGTCAGTTTATGAATGATCCTAGAGAAGAGCATTTAGAAGCAATGTTCAGGATTTTGAGATATTTGAAGATGACACTAGGCCATGGCTTAATTTTCACCAAAAATGAGAACAGAAAAGTGGAAGTCTTTACGGATGCAAGCTGGGCAGGAGAGCTTACATCTAGAAGATCTACAAGTGGATATTGTGCTCTAGTCTGGGGAAATTTAGTGACATGGAGAAGCAAGAAACAATCCGTAGTATCAAGAAGCAGCGCAGAAGCAGAATTTCGAGCCTTAGCTAATGGAATTTGTGAAGGGATTTGGATTCAAAGGTTGTTGTCAGAACTAAAACTCAATCACAGTAAAGATTTTGAACTTCATTGTGATAATCAGTCAGCAATTAATATTGCTAAGAATCCTGTAGACCATGATAGAACAAAACACGTGGAGCTAGATCTTCACTTTATTTCTGAGAAGATCACTAGTGGGATAGTCAAGCTAAATTTTGTTCCATCTCACCAACAACTAGCCGATGCACTCACCAAGGCACTTCCAAGAACTACCTTTGATGAGCTCACATCCAAGCTTGGTCTCTACAATGTGTATTCACCAGCTTGAGGGGGAGTGAAGAATACAACCGTTATAAAAGATAAACTTCAAATATTGTAAATATTATTTGTTATTATCTGCTAACATTTTAGGATTAAGTCTAAAGGGATAAAACTCTATCTCCTAGCATTATCTAGGATTCTTATCTCTTTTATCTTATCTTCTAGTTAGATTTAAATTTTAAATCAAGTAATTTGATTGTAACATAACTCTCTTGTATTCAGCCTATATAAAGTCTTTGTACCGATGCATTATTCAAGTCAATACATTTGAGAATTCATTCTCTCTACAAAACAGTCTCTCAATTATTAACAATTTCAGCACTGTTATAAGCCCTATCACTGTATGTTTGAAGATGGACAGCTTTGAATGACCAAATCAGCCCAAAAGGCCTTTGAAGCAGTTAAGATTTTGATGACAAAAGCACCCGTCCTTGTACTTTCAGATTTTGAGAAGTTATTTGTGATGCATCTCAGGTTCCCTTGGGCTGTTCTCAGCCAAGAATCAAGACCCGTTAAATATTTCAGTGAGAAGCTATTGGATGCTAAACAGTGCTATTTGACTTATGATCTAGGGTTCTATACTTTGGCTGGGCGGTTCAAGATTGGGAGCATACTTGGCATATTGAGAGTTCGTGGTTTACTCAGATCATCAAGCATTGGAATTTTTGAGTTAAAAAAAGCTCAAAGATCGGCATGCTAAGTGGAGTTCCTAATGAGTTTAATTTTTCAGTGAAGTACAAGACCGAGAGACTAATGTTGTGGCAAATGCACTTAGTCGACGGTCTTCACTATTGAGCTTCGAGGAACCAATACAAATCTGGCCCATAATTTTCTGAATTGGAATGGTCAAGTAAACATGAACAAATGCCTTATCAGTTACATGATGGGTATATGTTTAGAGGTAATCGTTCGTGCATTCCGGAAAGTTCTTTACGTGAGCAGATTATGAGGGTACTTCATGGAAATTGCTTAGGATGACACTTTGGAAGCACAAGACCACGAAGTTAGTTGCAGATATTTTTGGCCAAAAATGTACGAGGATGTGGAGAGATTGGTGAAAAGGTGCCCATCTTGTCAATTTGGCAAGAGTATTGCACATAATACAGGATGATACACTCCGCTACCTATTCTAGAAGTACCAAGGACTCATTTGAGCATGGATTTTGTGTTGGGATTACCAAAGACAGCGAAGGGTTATGATTCAATCTTAGTTGTAGTGGACTGTTTCTTGAAAATGGCGCATTTTATTCCTTGTTCTAAAACTCTGATGCTACCCATATTGCTGAGTTGTTTTTCAAGGGAGTGGTGAGGTTACATGATGTTCCTAGATCTATTGTTTCTAATAGGGATGTCAAATTTGTTGGACATTTTTGGAGGACTTTGTGGAAGAAAATGGCTGGGCAAACCAGCTAGTGAAAGTACTTGGACTGCAGAAGAAGAGCTGCAGCGAGTTGATCCCGAAATTTATGCTTAAGTAGTGAAAGTTCTCACCGTAGTTGAGTTTCCCAAGCCGGGGAGAATGGAAGGAGCGTATATTATTATAATAATTATTTATTTCAGTTTATTAAATATTAGAGATATTTTGGATGGCTGGGATTATAAGTTTCCTTTATATTTTTAAATCCAATCCTAATATAAATAAGCTGTAAAAATATTACAGCCACAACTTATCATTATTATTTTATATGAATTAAAAGAAAACTAGAGGCTTTCCTTAACCCTAAGTTTTTCTTGAGTTCCATAATTATTTCCTACTGGTTTGCTCAGCCTTATTTCTTTTGATTACTGTTGTTTTTCTTCCTACCCACATCACAAATAAAATAAACTATTTCTTCACAATGTCAACATGAAAAACTCAACATGCCATTATGGTATTTTGATACTCTTTTTGTTAGTAGTCTGTGCACACAACCAACCAAAATTTAAGTTCCAAACTAGAGAAATTTTTCATAATTGTAATGAAACAGTGAACTACAACATCAGTTCTGTTGCCAAAAGGTATCCATCAAGTCAGAAATTCTTGACCTAGAAGATGCCAACAAAGAATTTTGCCAAACAAGGCCCCTAATAATTTGTCTAAAGCAAAGGGAAGCAGCCTGTCACATTCTGCCAGAAAGTAAACTAATTCAAGCATAGCAGTCCTATCCATTCAAATTACATAAATAATTCAATAATACAACTAGAAAAAAGTATAATCAAAAGTATGAGAGAGTGTGTGATAAAAATGACAATCGCAATAATGATATTAGAGCCTTATTCATGTACAGAACATTTATTTAGTGCATATATTACAAAAGCTTTCTTCTTAATAAGAGTAACAACTAAACAGGGAAAGGAAATGCAAAATCATTACAGGTGAACTAGTTATTACCTGACATGGGATGAAAAGGACTCTTTGTGAGCCAAGCTGATGTGAAGTCAGGTGCCGCTCAGCAAGGCTTGCCGTGATATGTCGGAAGTTGCCAACATCATCAACTAAATTAGATTTCTCCAACCTTTGACCAATACCGTGGACCATAAAAACCAAGTGTCGAACAGGAACCTAGAACCAATTTAAACAGTCTTATTCTAAATTTCAAATAAACAGAAAGACAGGCTCATATATGTGCACACAAGCACAGAATTTGTGCCAAAACCAGATTAGAGGAAGAAAAAAATGAATCTGGTTACAATCCTTAACATGAAGTTTAGGATTCCATTAAAAACATTTTTGAAATCTGCAATATATTTTCCATGGAAAATATCCATCACATCCAAGGTTTGCAGGCAAAAAATTAAGCATATAGTGAAGAAAATAATCCACTATTTTCTAGGCAGTTGCTAATGTACAACCATGTAACCAATCATTGTCTTAGAAAGCGTGCATTACATTAAAAATTGGAGAAGTTCATGTAGACCACAATAAACACTATTAAAGAACCAAAAGAAAAAGAGTGGGGCTGGATCATAGACTCATGCAACAATGCATACTTTAGCATAGTACAACCAGCAATAAATCCATCTAACCAACAGCTGGGAACCATAAGATTTGCATCAAGAAACATTTTATTTCAGCAAAGTCATAATTAAGATGTAGTCAACCAGGCAAATATTAATGAGCAACTTTCAAATATGGGATGTTAGTACAGAAGACTTGACTCGTTACCTGTTCATTTCTGGTATAGTAATAAAAAGCAGTGAAAAGATATGATGCCATGACCTCCTCAACAGAAATAACAGTTCAATGCAGCCATTTTAACGCACAACCAAAATTATACTTTTTAAGAAATTTTATGAAAACCCTTTTATTTATAAAGTTTTATATCAGAGAGCTGAGAGCATGAAGAAAAACTAATGTACATCTTACACAATCATGTAAGTAAAATACATGGACTCTATGCAACAAGCAAAATGCTCTAAAGCATACCTGAGAACAATAATCATCCATCTCTTCCTCTTTTCTTTGACGTAATTCATCCTACATAAGAAAACCATGTTTTAAAAATGTCAAACAATGTTCCAATTTCAGGCCGACACACAAGGAATTTGAATACTAACATATCTACCATTGAAGCATGTATTGTTCTGTGCTGTTATGGCATAAGAGGGGGGAAAACCTGGGTCGGTTTGGGTGATTGAGATGCAGCGTAACCACGTCTTAACTTGATTCCATTTCGACTGAAACTAAAAACATTGGTAAAACCAGAAGCATCAACATTGAGCCATGCCTCCCAAGTATCATCTTCTCCAGTAAAAAGCGCATGAAGTCTCTGCATTCAGTGTTAGACCTGATAATTTTAGGCACTACAAACTATGATTTATGTGAATATATTGTCCCCTTCTAGAAAATTATAAACATACTGGGGTAGAGCCTTGCAAATCAACTCTAGCAGCAAAAAGTCCTGATGGTTGAAATTTCCTTCGATGCCAAATCTGTGAACAAATCAAACTTCATCAGCTATCACGTGTATATTTATAGAACTAAGTAAATAAATAAACAGATGCCTTTTATGGCCAAGTTCAACTCAAAGGAAAGAAAGAAATCAAGAATAAACAATTAAAACAAGCACAAAATAAGAAAATTATGGTGGAAACAATTGGAAAACCATCACATAGTGATCAAATTCGATGGGTTTGAGAGGCAACGTGGTGTCGGCATTTGAGAAAAAGTTCTAGGAGTTATATTGGAATAGATTATGCAGTCAAAGTAAATTAAAATTTACTAGGAGAAAAAATAGGGTCTTATAACATCAATGTTGCAGTAAACCTGGTTGCGATATGCAATCTCTAATTGTTCAGCTACATCTTCACGAAGTGGAAGCCAATCCAAGCCCCTTTTACGAGCAAACCAGTGACCTCTTAGAACACGCCGATTTTCCCCATTCCAGTATACAGGGAAACAGTGTCTCTTAACTAAATCTACCTGCATTGTTTACATCATATCAATTATAAAAGATAATAGCTGATTTGAGCAAATAAAAGCTAGTGCTTGATAATGCCCAGAAAATTATTTTTAAAATGTTCAACTATATGAATATGTCATTTTAGCACATCAACAAAAGAAATCATGTAACAACATGGACCAGAGGATGAGACACATCCTCATCGTTATGAAAGCTAATGAATGCATATGGCATGGGAACTTAAAAAGACATAGCTTCAGATACAAACAATACGCCTGGCAATAAACATATCAAAGAACGTGATTAGCTGGAACATATCAAAGCCATAGATAGTTTGCACCTGGCAATAAAATGCTTTAAAGAGCGATACACGAATTAATGAACGCACGACACAGCCACCTATTTAGGTAATTTCAAATACAGAATATAGTGTTGTACATACACAAGAATTGATATTTGTACTCATTCAACAAGCCACGTAAACACACACAATGAGCACGTATGGTTGTATACCTTGATAAATACCAAAAGAATAAAAATGACACATGAAAAGGACGATAAGAAGGAAATATGTACAAATTCAATAGTTGTTTTACTAAAAAATATAGAAGAGATAAGAACAATCATGTGTAAACGACAACATATTAACACAGGAAAAGTCGTATGAATTGCAAACTTCAATTTGCCATAATTATGTTCAATAATAAGCATGATATCAAAGCTTAACTATAACCAACCAATAAACAAGCACTAAAAGAAATGCCTTCAAATAATGAATGAAGCCTAGAATCTCAAGTGTCCGGTATCCAAACTAAAACCAATTGCTAGTAGGAGGAAGAGCCCAATTGAATATAAGATCATAGGAAATCCAACACGTAGTAGATGTGGGATAGAACCACTCCCTCTCGCATGCAGCACAAAAAGGGCCTAAACATGGACAGCCTCATTGAGGGTCATCAACCTCACATGGGGTTAGGCAAGAACAACTGAAAAAATCTAATATCATGTTAGGCATCCAACCTAAAACCAATTGGCGGGGGGGGGGGGGGATTGAATATAAGACCACAAAAAACCCAATACTCGATAGATGTGAGATAACATCACATAAAATAAAAAATCGTTTAAGTTATGAAATAAAAAGGTTACTTGGTTATTTAAAGAAAGACAGATGGCTATGGAGAAAGAACTTCATCTTGTAAGATAAGAGACTTGCATTGAAGGAAACGAGATCTTTCACTCCAAAGATCAGATTAGTTGGGAGAGGCAGAAACCTGAATAAGAACAAGATACCTCATAGAGCCCTACCTTTACAGGGACACCAACCCTCTCTTCTTCAAATGTATATAGTTGGGCTGATTGAGAACACTTTGCAGAAGACGAATCCTCTCCTATGTCCAATTTCTTTCTGGAGCTACTCCATCCTCACTGCATTCATCATACTCTTTCCACCAAATAGATAGTAGCTCTTCTTCTCTCTGTTAAAACATAAACAAAGAACTAGATGAACAAAGAATAGTCACCATCTAATGTGTAGGATAATACGGCTTGTATGTTATGTAAAAGACTTGTAAATTGTGTAAAAGACTAAGAGTTATCTGTTAGTAGGATAAAGACTAAGAGTTATCTGTTAGTAGGATTAGAAGTCTTCTATTATTAGGATTCCTAGTTAGAGATAAATTCTTAAGGACTCTATATAAGAGTTCTATGTTGTAATCCATTCGATGTTGAATAACAAAACAATCTCTCTTCTGTTTTCACTACTTTCTACATGGTATCAGCTTGGGTTTCGATCTTCTAAGTAAAACCCTAGTCGATGGCCACCTCTTCTTCTTATAATTCTTCTACCGAAATCACTTCTTCACCAGAAATTATTTCTGGTTTTGACGATCTCAATGACTCTTGCAGTCTTGTTATTACCTGTCATAGATTGAATGGAAATAATTATTTGGAATGGTCTCAAGATTTTTATCTCAGGGCGAGGCAAATTGGGCTATCTCATAGGGTAGGTTGACAAGTCTGCGGCTACTGCTGCTGGATATGCCAAATGGATGCAGGAAAATAGCCGTGTGATGTCTTGGTTGCTCAATTCTATGGCTCCCAGTGTCGGCAGAAATTTTCTCCTTTACCAAACGGCGGCTAAAATTTGGAGCGAGTCCAAGAAACCTATTCCAGTACAGATAATATCTCGGAGTTGTATGGGATTGAAGGTCAGGCATCAGTTCTCAAACAAGAAGGAATGTCAGTCACCCTATACTATAATACCCTCAATGCCCTTTGGCAGCAGATAGACCTTTATGAGCAGAATGAATGGGAGACACCAACCGATGCTGCCTTGTACAGGAAAATTACTGCACAACGCAAAATTTTCCAATTTCATGGGTTGAATAAAGAGTTAGATGTAGTTCGTAGTAGGATTCTTGGCAGCTCCTCTTCTTCCTCGATTAGAGAAGTTTTTTTCATTAAGAAGGAGGAGGAGAGCAAAGCACAAAGGATGCTTCCCCTGAATCTTCTTCCCATGAAGGATCTGCTCTTCTCACTCGCACAACTTCTACTAAAAAGGTCGGCCCCGTGTGATCATTGCAAGAAACCAGGCCATTCCAAGGAGAAGTCTTTGGAAGCTTTATGGCAAACCACCAATTGGAAGCCAAGGTCTTCTAGAGATGCACATCCCATTTAGCTTCGTCTCTAGTGTTACAAGTTTCACTAAGGAACAGTTGAAGATCTTCGAAAATTGTTTGGGAAATTTGCATGCCCCGTGAGGCAAATCTGCCATGAAAGAAACTCAAGGTACCTCTTTCCCTACAACCCTTTTATCTGCACAACTTACTCCAACTTGGATCATCGACTCTGGGGCGTCTGACCATATGACTGGTAACAGGGAGTTATTCCTTAAATACACATCTTCTTCTCGTAGATCTATTAAAATCAAGTGATGGCTCCTTTCTCAAATTCGTAATGTGGTTCTATTAGTATTAATGAAAATCTGTTGCTCCATGATGTCTTATTTGTCCCCAATCTTGCCTGCAATCTTATATCTGTTAGCAAGCTTTCAACAGATTTAAAATGTTCCACAACTTTTAATGCTTCTGGTTGTGTTTTGCAAGCAATGGACTCGAAGACAATGATTGGCAATGCTAGTTTGCACAATGGCCTCTATGTTCTTCATGGCACTCCACCCTCTTCTACCTCTCAATCTCCTTGTTCATTTACAGCTTTAGGACAAAATGATAATGTTTTATTGTGGCATTTTAGGTTAGGTTATCCTAGTTTTCAATATCTTGCAAAATTGTACCCTTCTCTATTCATCAATAAAAAGCCAAGTTTATTTAAATGTCATATCTGCCCTCTTGCTAAACAAACCAAAGCATCCTACTTGCCATCTACTTATAAACCATCTCACCCTTTTTCTTTGATCCATAGTGATATTTGGGGCCCTTCTAGAGTGAAGAATGCTGATGGTTGTAAATGGTTTATTACTTTTATTGATGATCATAGTAGGACTACTTGGACTTATTTGATGAAAGAAAAGTCTGAAACTAAAAGCATTTTTGAGAGATTTTACACCATTGTTCTTACCCAATTCCATATTAGAATCCAACTGTTTAAATCTGACAATGGCAGTGAATTTTTTGCTAGGTCTTTGGTGATTCTTTTCAAAAAAGGGGATAGTTCAGATTAGTTCCTATGTTGATACTCCACAACAAAATGGAGTTGCAGAGAGAAAAAACTGACACCTTCTTGAAGTCACTCGACCCCTTTTATTTACCAGTAATGTTCCCAAGTACTTGTGGGGAGAGGCTTTGTTAACAGCCACATATTTAATCAATCGCATGCCCAGTAAGGTTTTGAAATTTCAAACCCCTCAATTAATTTTCTTGGAAAGATATCCCCACTTTAAGCCTCTTTCTTGTACATTACCTCCTAAGATTTTTGGTTGTACAGTTTTTATTCATAATTCAGCCATTAATAGGTCCAAGTTAGATCCTAGATCTGTAAAGTGTGTGCTGGTAGGGTATTCTTCACTTAAGAAGGGCTATAAATGCTATCACCCCCCATCTCAAATTTTTTTTGTTACTATGGATCTTACCTTTTTTGAACAGGACCCTTATTTTACTAAGGCTGCAATTCATGGGGAGACTTGGGATGATTTTCAGCCTTCTTACCAACACCAGGTAACTTCTCCTAGTTTTTCTATACCTCCAGACTTTTCATTCACTCACTCCACAAATCCACCATTGTTGCCTACAACACCTTCAGATTTCTCACCTATATCTTCTTTACCAATCCCTTCACAAACACCAGCAACTTCTCAAGATCCTTTCAAAACACCTACTCCTTCCAACAACTTTTGACCTATACAAGGAGAAAGAAAACTATACCCATCTTGCAATCTGACACGTGCCGAGAATTGGATTTGAGTCCAATTGCCAATATGGAAGATGAAGGAAATTTGATCAGTAAGTCTACTACTCCTAATCTGGATGATTTTCCTATTGCTATTAGAAAAGGAGTTAGACAGTGCACTAAACATCCTATCCATAAATTTGCTGCTTACAGTTCTTTGATGCCATCTTTTAAAGCTTTTACAACAAGTTTAGATGGAAAAGAAATCCCTACAACTGTTGATGAGGCACTAAAGCATCCTAAGTGGGGAAGGGCTGTTGAAGAAGAGATCAGTGCACTTGAGAAAAATGGTACCTGGACAATAATAGATCTTCCCCAAGGTAAAAAACCTGTAGGTTGTAAATGGGTTTTTTCTATAAAATATAACTCTGATGGCAGTGTGCAGAGATATAAAGCAAGGCTCGTGGCTAAAGGGTATATATAGACCTATGGGATTGATTATACTGAAACTTTTGCTCCAGTGGCAAAACTCAACACTGTTCAAGTTCTGTTAAGTCTTGTTGTCAACAATGATTGGAACCTGCACCAACTTGATGTCAAGAATGCATTTCTTAATGTGAAGTTAGAGGAGGAAGTTTATATGAAGGTCCCACCTGGTCTGAAATCAGTTGAAAGAAATCAGAAAAAGTTTGTAAGCTCAACAAGTCACTTTATGGTCTAAAGCAGTCCCCTCGAGCTTGGTTTGACAGGTTTACTAAGATTATTCTAAAGAATGGATATAGGCAGTCACTAGCCGATCACACACTCTTCATTAAGGTAACTTCGAAAAATAAAAGGGTTATCTTGATTGTTTATGTGGATGATATAATCTTGACAGGGGATGATGATGAAGAAATTAGTTGCTTGAAGAATCTTCTCAATAGAGAGTTCAAACAAAGGACTTAGGGAAGCTTAGATACTTTCTCGGGCATGGAGGTTGCAAGGTCAAGTAAGGGGTTGGTGATTAATCGGAGGAAGTATGTCCTTGATTTACTAAATGAAGTCGAATGTTGGGGTGTAAACCAAATAGATACACCAATGGAAGCCGGCTTGAAATTTACTAATGAAACAGCTCTTTAGTTGACAAAGACAGTTTTCAGAGATTAGTGGGAAAATTGATCTATCTATCACTAACTGGGTAGACATTGCTTTTCCAAGAACGTGATAAGTCAAAGATATGACCAATCCCAATGAAGAACACATGGCGTGAGCAAATGTAATTCTTAGGTACTTGAAGAAGACTCGGACATGGTTTATTGTTTAAAAAGACACAGACGAGATCTGTGAAAGTATTCATTGACTCTAGTCAATGGAGAACTCACCGAAAGGAGATCAACCAAAGCTCTACCGCACTTTTGTTTGGGGAAATCTCGAGACTTGGAGAAGTAAGAAGCAATCAGTTGTCTCCAGAAGCAGTGCAGAAGCAGAATTCCGAGCTTTGGCAGTAGGAATGTGCGAAGGAATTTGATTACTTAAGTTACTGAAGGAGCTAAACACAAACCAAGAAAATAAGTTTGAGGTTTTGTGTGATAACCAGTCGGCTATTCAAATTGCTAAGAATCCAGTTCAACATGATAGAACAAAACATGTTGAAATAGACAAGCATTTTATTTCAAAAAAAATCAACAATGGGGTAGCTTCCTTGTCATACATCCCTATAGAAGGACAGCTAGCTAATGTACTTACAAAAGCCTTACCCAAATCAGTTTTTGATGAGTTCTTATCCAAGCTGGGACTTTACAACGTATACTCTCCAGCTTGAGGGGAGTGTAGGATAATATGGCTTGTATGTTATGTAAAAGACTTGTAAATTGTGTAAAAGACTAAGAGTTATATGTTAGTAGGATAAAGACTAAGAGTTATCTGTTAGTAGGATTAGAAGTCTTCTATTATTAGGATTCCTAGTTAGAGATAAATTCTTAAGGACTCTATAAAAGAGTTCTATGTTGTAATCCATTCGATGTTGAATAACAGAACAATCTCTCTTCTGTTTTCACTACTTTCTACATAATGTATACAAGAAAAGGGAGGGTATGGTAATTTTAAGTATAGTCTCAAAAAATACAATAAGAAGATAATTCTAAGGCACTAACAATTTTTCAGAAACTCGCTAGATGTATCAGAAAAAAGAGAAGGGAGGATATGATAGGAAAAAGAGTACTTCTATTTTCTGCTTCATATAAGACTAATAGCAGGACTGGATGCAAACATGATGTCCTCATTATGCATTTGGGACTAGTTGCTGAACAAGAAGATAGAAGCAATTGGCTTTTTCTATATTGAGGGTTGTCATTCCAATTCTTCATCCTGCCATATTGTTTAAATCCCCTTCTTCTAGATAGATTGCCTAAGCCATTCGATGGAGCAAATTTTAAGGGACTAGCTAGATGTATCAGTAAAAAAAGTGGGAAAGAACAGTGGAGACATTGATTTAAACCCCATCCTGCATTTAGATTGCCTATGCCAGTTGAGCGGACAAATTTCTCAGGAACTCACTATATGTATCAGGAAAAATTTTCTATTTTCTTAGGGAGCATCTGATAGGAGAAAGGTATTTCTATTTTCTGCTTTATATAAGACCAATACCAGGACTGGCCACAAACATGATGTCTCCATTATATGCTTGGGACTAGTTGTTGAACAAGAAGATGGGAGAAATAGAAGTGGAGATATTGGCTCTTTTTCTATTTGGGCAGTTGCCATTCCAATTCTTCATCCTACTAACCTACTTTGATGAATCCCATCCTTCTTTTAGATTGCCTAAGCCGGTTGATGGACAACTACTTCATAATAAAAATGATTTAATCCTCTTCTTTAATAGTACCAAGATAAAACATGATGAAAAATAACTCTGATTCCTTATTTAACCTAACCTACTTTGGTATTTAGGTGAAAGTTGTAGTCATATAAATCATAAATTAAGTGCTATAGCCTAATTAAATTCCATAAAAATTCAAGAGTTGGGAAAGAGATCTAGCCCCAAGACTAATATGGAACAACAGCTTAATCATGCAACATAAATATAGTTTAAAAAGAGGACCTGCAAGAAAGATGCTTCTATTGCAAGAGAATCCCTCATCCCAAAACGAAAATAATCACTCTTTCCCACTATCTCAATTTGAGGACTTGAGGGCGCTAACTCTGTAGAAAAATGCAAAAGAAAAAAGTGTCATTAGAAATTAAATCGAACTCCTCATTCCCCACAGAAAAAATAGGCTATTCTTCAGCCACAAAGAGAGGGGGTTCCAAATAATGTTGTAAATTTATAACACTAGTTATAGAAAATGAATCTTCCCTTTATTAAACATAGGCAAATAAGAACAAGCATGGCTGCTGAAGCACATAAAAATACGTATGTGTAACCCAAAAAATGGAATACCTACTTCAGAAGGAATCAAGAGCAAATCTCCAAATATCCTTGCATGGAAAAGCTACATAATAACATTAAACCTGGAACAATGACTCCTAACGACCTGCAGCCAACCACAACCATCTGTCTCCTCTTTCCGGTGCCCTTATTAAGGCATGCACCTATTACTTCAGTTCCACCTAAAACATTTTCTTGCCTACTAACGACTTCAAATAGTTGTAAAGCAACAGGTGTGTTCCTCGCATTCTAGTGGCTAGAGGCAAATGTATTGACAACCATTGTTTCAGAGTTGCCGTTGCCATCAACTTCTCCAATATCCCTAGTTCTTACCAGTTAAGCTTGATTCTTACTTTGGAAGTAGTCAATCTTTTTATTGTTTAAAAAATATATAAATAGATCAGAAATTCAATTCTAATTCCTGAATGAACTATTCCTTCCTCGGTAACTCAGTCTAAGTGTCATCCTCGTCAAAAAGTAGATAAACCTAAACTATCTAAAGAGAAAGGGAAAAACAATAACACTAACAGAGTGCACATTCATTTGACAATTAGACCAACAGAATGCACATTCATTGCTCCTTCAAATTCTGCACAAAGCTAACATATAAAGCAAACGTTCCACTCTATCATCTTGCCTGGTTTGCATTGGCAAAAACACAGTTCAAAACCTTCTTCTAAACTAGTGGCCCTCAATTATGTCAACTTCTAAGGATTCCCATGGGCAACCACAATTCCTTAAATACACGTACATTTACAAAGAACAAAAAAAAAATATCATTAAATGTTTCAAATGCATTGGAATTTATAGCTAACTGCTAAGTGCAAAAATGCCTAATTAGTAACACCACCAAAATAGAATGGATGCCAAGAATTGCAACCTAAAAAACTAGAGTTTGAAATTTAGCAAAAACTGACCATTTTCAGCCAAAGGAACCTCGGAAAAGTACCAGCGGACATCACCCCCATCTGAAGGACTCCTTGTCTGCGCAAGATACATCTGACGACCCTTACAATTCTCTATCAAATCCTCCAATCTGGCAATGTTAGATGGAGTGTTCTTCAACAAATCCGGTGATGTTTCGTCAATTCCATTTGCCCCCACAACCGAGGGGTTTATCGACGAATCCGCCATCGTATATCAAAACTCCGATCAGAATACCTGCACTGTATCAAGCAGGGTGAAACCCTTAATTTTTTATTAATAAATTGAGATCTAAAAGAAAAGAAGCTTAGAGGAAGACCCCAATCAGAAGGTGGAGATATGATCAAGTACCGCCAAAGAAAACGTCAAAAAATGGATGGAAATGGATGCATAAGATCCTGAATTCTCTTCGCAGCAGCTGGCTCTTCTTGCTGCTACTTCTCAAATTTGAAGAAAGCTAGTAACTTGCGGTTCTTTATTTGCTCCTATCAGATTTGCATTAATAAAACTGGAAAGCAAAATTGGAAGACGAGGAGATAGATTCTACATGAACAATAATAATTATTATTATATCAAGTAAAGAAAAGATTTTCCATGAGAGTTTGTTCTGATTCGAAAGAAGCCATTATAAAACAATGCGAAAAGAATTAGGCAGGCGTGTGACGATGATGATTCCTCGAGTGTGGGCAGAGGCAGATCATGGCATCTACAGAGAAGTTTGATTGCGTAATATTGTTGGGCTATCATTATTCATTTCTAATTCAGCCCATTGGGTTTCCCTTTTCTTTTCTTTCCTTTTTTTTGTCGTCGTCTATATTATTATTAGAGTTAATTGCATCACATGTCTTCGAACTATAATTTTTATCTTAAATTAGTTTTTGAACTTTTGAATGTTTCAATTTTAAATTATAAGTTTTACTTTAAATTGATCCTCCAAACCTTTGAACATTTTAATTTCGTCTTCAAACTATGATCTTTCATTTATTGTCTAGATTCAAGGATGGATTTTTTTGACGAGGGGAGGAATAGTACGAGCATAGGAGGAGCGAAACAATTTATTTTATGAAGAAATTGAAGTTGTTTTATGTTTGTAACATTAAATTTAAATAAAACACTAATTTGACCACTAAACTTTAGATAAAATATTAATTGGACTCCTAAATTTTTGATAAAACATCAATATAACCATTGAATCCGACCAAAATCCCCCGTTGTTGGGCATCGATCACCACCGACCACCATCGGCTGCCTTTATAAATGATCACTGGACTCCCAAAATTTTCAACCTACTCATTTTTAACCTCTTGAACGCGAATTCGATATTCGTTTTGTAACGCCCTAAACCCGACGTCACATTTGGGCCACAAGCCCCCCAAACCACAAGCATAAATTTTTTGACCTAGTTTAGCCCAATCCAAATTAAATTTCATAAATTCGTCAACGTTTCAAATAGAACATGTAACGACCCGGATTTCAAAATCCGTAGGCCGGTTTAACCCAATCCGTGGGCTTTGTTTTGGGCTAAGAGTTTGGGCCTTTGGATGCCCATGAGAGCCTTTGTGGGCTTGTATTTTGTTATTGGGCTTGAGTTTTTGGTTTGGGATGAGTTGGAAGGATGAAGGGGATAGAGAGGTAATTGCCTCATTTTTTAAGAGGAAAAAAAACTTTTTAATTCGTCTGCAGAAAACAAAAGGGATGATTTCACTCTTTGTCTCATTGTCTTCATTTTATCCATTTTCATCTCCTAACTCTCACCAACAAAGAAAGGTTGAAACTTTATCTTGTTGAGTGTGATTTTTGGATTTGTTGTTGAGAGTGTTGTAGTCTTCATACAACGATCTACAAGTCAATGTAAGGATGAAAGGTTTTGGTGGTTGAAAAGGAAGAACGAGAATAGAGGATTTAACTCTATTTCTTGTTGAAGAGTTCTTTTTTTGTATCTTTTGACCTTCCAATAATGTTGTAACCTGTTTTACAACATCTGTTTGTAGTGAACAAGGTTAGAGAGCAGTCTAAAGCTCAAGTCATGGGGAAGGCTTGAGGCTTGTGGCAAAAAGTCTCTTTTTCAGCTTTGGAAGAAGGTTAGTACACTCCCAACTCCTTTTGTTTCATGCACATCCTAAGGATGATACCTTGTTGCTTAAATTTGATGTATGGTTGATTTTGGGTGTTAGATGCTTAAGACCATCTTTAATAGCATAATCAAGATTTCATGTTAATATAGCTTAAAAATGGTAGGAAGCTATTTATAATATCCTCCATAACTTGTAGGTTTGATTTGGGGTTTTTCCATAAAGGTTTGAGGGTTGTAGGTCTAATTTTCAAGCTCTAGAATTCTAGTTCTAGCCTCGTGTACTGATACAGGACGAACCAATATCAATACCCCGTGTTCTGAATAACGAACTCAAGCAAGTTTTGAAAAGCGTATCGATATGAGCTCAGGCCGTATTGGTACCCCACGTTTCAACAGAATTCTAGTAGCGAAAGTTCGTATTGGTACGCTTGGGGGCATATCAGTACCAAAAGGGTATCAGTACACGGTATTCGTGTACCGGTATAGGGTTATCGATTAACCCTCTTTCCTATGAAGCTCGAGTATCAGTATGCTTAGGGTGGGTATCAGTACCAGAAAGCTATATCGGTTGTAACGACCTAGATTTTGAAATCCGAGGGTCAGTTTAACTCGAAGAGTGGGCTTCGTATTTGGGCCGAGAGTTTAGGCCTTTGAGAACCTTAGTTGGCTTGTGTATAGTTATTAGGTTTGGGCCTTGGGTTGTGGATGGGTTAGGATGATGTTATTACCCTTTCACCTCCTACAAGTTGTAACTTGTTTTACAGCTTTCTTGTGTAGTGAAAGAGGTTAGAAATTTCTCAAAAGAGCTTGGAAAGAATAAGGCTTGAAGAGCTTAGGTTGGAGGCTTCTTTTCCAATTTAAAATCGAGGTTAGTAAACTACTAACTCATTTGTGTTCCTGGAAATCATAAATTTGATTACCTTGTTGCTAGTTGATGTTTTGGTTCCTTGAATGCTTGAGACATCTTTAATGGCTAATCCTAATATTGGTGTTAAAATGGCTTAAAATGGTAGGAAACCACTTAAACCACCTCCCATAACTTGTAGGTTCATTTTGGGGTCTTAACTTTGGGTTTTTGAGGCATGAGAGGTAATTTACGAACTCCAAAAATAAATTTTGGGTTCAAATACCGATATGGGTTGAACGGTATTGGTACCCTATGTTTTTGTTGAGGAATACCAGTAAATCTTGAGAGGCCTATCGATTCGCCTAAGGTGGGTATCGGTACCCCTTGTTTAATCAAAATTTCGGTAGCAAAAACATGTACCGTTACGCTTAGGAGTGTATCGATACCGAAGGGGTATCGGTACACGACCCAGTGTATCGGTACGGGGTTGTTGGTTAAACCCCTACGTACGTGAGGCTGAGTATCGATACACTTTGGATGGGTATCAGTACCTAAAGAGGCGTATTAATACGTGTTGGTGGGTATCGATACCCACTAGATAATCTACCCGAAAAATGCATTTTGAGTTCGAGAGACCTATAATTCCAGGACTAAGGCCCAATGGGCTTCAAATATGGTAAAATGAATAGTAAAACTGAGAAGCCAAGATTTAAACCTCATATACAAGCATAATGAGTAATAACTTGGTAAATGTTGGGTGACTTATTTGTAATAGCAACTATAGGAATCCTTGGTGGATCGTGTGTGGTTACGTGCCAAGTAAGGGCACTTGTGTGGTTGATTCACCTTGGTTGGTAGGATCCGAATATCCAGTGAGAGTGTTGCAACACTATAAGATAAGATTTTAGATGTACATTCCTGAGGTTGTATGACACCAAGCCTCATCCGATGATACTTGATAAGAGATTTCGAGTATGAGTGTATGTTCTCGAGGCTGTATAACACCGAGCCTCACTCTAAGTGTACATTTTTTAGGCTGTGTGACCTTAGGCTTTACTCTAGGTTTGTGGTATGATGCATATGTGCTGTGTGAGATTAATACATCCCTTTTTGCTTGCTATGTGTTTAGGTTGCTAGAGGTAGTGCCAATGTTGTTATACTTTGTCATGTTATCACCTTTAGCTGCATGCTCTTATTTATGATTTGCATGAAGCATCGTTGAGTGGAAGCATATCCACTGAGCTTTGTTAGCTCAGCGTTCAGAATTGTTATTTTCGTTCATAGGTTATTAGGTTGGCGTGCTTTGTTGGAGCACCATCGAAGTAAGACTTCAACATCAACTTGTGTCTGAGTACAATACATAGATTATATTAGGCCATGTCGTAGGACCATATGTTGTATTGTAACTCTTAATTTTGGATTTTAAATTATGAGTATGCTTTTAACTATGTATTTTAAATGGAGCTCTCATGTAACATTTTTAACTATTTATCTACTTTGAATTATTTGAACTTAATGGGTTAGGCTTGAGGCCCAAACGTGGCATCTGGGTTGAGGGTGTTATATTTAATGGTATCAAAGCCTAGGTTAACCGATTCTAAAAAGCCCTAGAGGTTGTTTAAAGTAGTGTATATGTGTATAGCGAATAGTTGTCCATAAGTCGAAGTTGTACTTGTTTAAGCTGAATATTCGATGGTGTAACCTTATTTGTTTGCGTGTGCAAAAAGTAATCATACAAAGGATAGCACTAGATCGTGATGAGAGTTAGGGCTCCCGTGAGGGGAGCTACAATGAGGATTACATTCTCGACTCGGAGGAAATGTCGAAAGATGATAGGGGTTGAGGGGCCAATTATTTCTCCCATCTGTATTAGGCCCTTCATCAAATTGTGAGGGTTATACTTAGGCCTTCGACTACCCCTCGAGAGACACTAGTTAAAAGGGTACGTCGTCATGGTGTAACGGACTTTCTTAAAATGAGATAAGATATTTCGGTTAAGACAATCAGTGGTTGAGAGATACCCGTTAGATCATACGATAGATGAGGTTGAAACCCGAGGATAAGTTGACATGTGTTCGTTCTTTGTTAAAAAAGAATGCTCGAGAGTGGTGGGAGACCGTAGAGTTGTGATGATATCCTAACCAACCTATATGGGACGACTTATTGAATGAGTTCGAGAAGAAATATATGGGCGAAGCTCACATTGATAGTTTTGGGGATCTGTTTAACCATTTGGTCCAAGGGATCTGGTCAGTCTTTGAATATAAACAAGAGTTCATATAGTTCAGTAGGTATACCCCTAAGTTGGTCGCCATTGAGAAGATGAGGTGCAAGTGGTTTCTAAAAAGGTTGAGGAAGGAGATTCAGACCCACTTGACTGCTGCCCCACCAAGAGTGTTTTTTGAATTGACTGCTAGTGCCAAATTGTTTGAACAAGTGCAAGGTTTGACCTATGGCCCAGCTGGTGGGCATAGAAGCTCGAGTGGGAGAACCCAGAACTTCTCTAACAACTCGCAATCTAAATCTGGGAGGAACATAAATGGTTAGAACTAAGGTAGAGAAGCTTCAAACTGGAATTCGAAATCAGATTATATGTTAGAGTCTGTAGGCTGTAGGAGGCCTTCATCATCTTCATCCATGATGAGTTCAAAGGGCTCACAAAGGAGTGCAGACGCACCAGTTTGTGATTAGTATGAGCGTAAGCATAGAGGCGAGTGTTGGGGGACATCAAGAGTTTACTTTGAGTGTGGATCACCGAATTATTTTGTGAATGATTGTTTGGCAGCTTCTAACACCACTCCGGTCCAAACTCAAAAGACCTCTTATCCAGCTCACATGGGTCAGGGCTTTGTTAGAGGAGGGGCGAGCCACATGTCTAGGCATCAGAGTAGGGGTATGTTCTAGTCAACTGCGAGGGTACCAACGAGGCAATACGCAGTTAAGGCTCAGAAGGACTGTGAGGCTACCAATGTCATCTCAGTACATTTACCTTGTTTTTAATCCTTATTGTTGCTCTTGTAGATTCAGGGTCTACCCATTCCCATATCTGTAGTGAAATATCTCAGTAGTGGGGTATTCTTGCCGAAGATCTTGAGATATGAGTCCATGTGACTAGTCCTTTGGGGTATGGTCTTTTAGTATATAAGGTGTATCAGAGGTATCTGATTGAGGTTTAAGGTTCGATCTTTCCAGCTAATCTGATGGTGTTGTTGTTCTAAGAGTTTGGTGCCATCATAGGGATAGATTGGTTGTTTGAGCATGATACACGTTTAGGTTATAGAGCGAAGAGCCTTAAGCTTCGAGGTTTGGATAAGGCCAAATTGGTGGTGAAAGGTGAGAGAAACCCTTGCCTTTGTAATGTAGTGTCGGCCTTGGCAGCCCAAAAGATGATCCGAAAATATTGTGAGGCCTTCTTTGCTTACGCGGTTGACACAAGTGTTGAGAGCCTGACGCTTGAGAGTCTTCAGACTATTAGAGAGTTTGCCAATATATTTCTATAAAAGTTGCCCACACTACCTCCAGATTGTGAGCTAGAGTTTCGTATAGATGTGATACTAGGCGTGATACTAGTATCTATTACATCGTATTTTATAGCATCGACAGAACTGAAAGAGCTAAAGAATCAGATTCAAGAATTATTGGAAAGAGGTTTTATTCGATCGAGCATATCACATTGGGGTGTACTGATTTTATTTGTCAAGGAGAATGATGGGTTAATGAGGACGTGCATTGACTATCGCCAGCTCAATAAGGTAACAATAAAGAGCCGTTATCCCTTACCAAGGATAGATGACCTGTTTGACCAGTTGAGAGTGCTACAACACCATGGTAAAATATTTCTGAATGTACATTCCCGACGTTATGTGGGCCCAAGTCTCATTAAAAGATACTCTATGGTAAATTTCGAGTATAGAGTGTTTGTTCTTGATGCTATGTGGCCTCAAATCTCGCTTAGAGCGTACGTTCCCGATGTTGTATGGCCCTAAGTATCACTCTAGGTTTATGGTTATGATTGTTATGAGGAGTTTTATAATGCCATGCTATATGTGTATGAATTATGGTAATATCATGCTTGTTTTCAATGTTATGCCATCTTTTTAGCTACATGCTTATGTTTATGATTTGCATGAAGTATGGTAGAGTAGAGGTGTATCCACCAAGCTTTATGAACTGTTACCTCTCCAAAAGTATTGTTTTTAATGCCAATCTTACAATGCTTTTGCTTGTTTTTAAGTGCATTTAGTTGCATTAGGATGTTAAAACCATGCATTTGCATAAGAAGTTTAGAATTTTGTCTATGCCAGTGTGAAAGGTTGTTTTGTTGGCAATTTTGCAGGTTTGGCATATGATTTGGCCCAGAAAAGCAACACAGGAAGGAACACAGAAAGAATGCCAAGTGCTGTTGGCACAGATAGACCAGACAATGCCAAACACCGATTGGTAGAGAAGTGAACTTTATGCCACGCCAAAAAGCTGTTGGACTCGAAAAAATAGGAAATGACCAGGCTCCGAAAAGATAGCAATTGGAACAATCTCCGAAAAAATAGCAGATAAGGTGGTGACAAGACTTGTTGGCAAATTCATGACAAGCTTGGATGCCAAGGCAGCGTCGGCAGTATGACGTCAGCCCTAGCCTGATTAGTTCTCATTCAAATATGGATAAGATGATAATCTCTCATACTATCCCTTCCCCGCATGCCTATTTAAACACCAACCAAGCTAGACTTTTGAAAAAAAGAGGATGAAGATTGGATCGTGAAGAGTTGGTGTGTGATGATTGACAACCGGCTACACCTTGGAAGGGTGGTCCGACTAACTTGGCAGAGAAGCCTGGATCTTGAAGGGCTACATCGACAGACCCTTTCCGGCCCATTTTTTCTTTCAAGTTATTTTATCTTGTTTTTAAGGATGATGTACTTTGAAAACGTTTATGGATTGTTGGTTAAATCCCTCACCATGAAGTAATTTAATAGTTGGTGGGGATGTTTGGGTTTTATGTTATTTTCATGCTTTAGTTATTAATAATAAATCTACCTTGGCAATGCTTTATCTATTCGGCATACTTTAATGTTTTCTAAATACTCTGCCAAGCGAGAGCTGTCACTGTTGGCCTATTGTGCCTCAATATCTTAACAAACTTGGGGTGACAACGAATAAGTTGTTGAATACTGAGGAGAGAAGTCGTTCAAGTAGATGAACTTACTCAGGAGTGAAATCTACCCCTTAGAAGTATAGATTGGAGCTTAATCAAACTGGTTTATTTAAAAACAAACACTATAGAGATATAGGGGTTTTTACATGATCAATTTAGGGCAATGACCACCAAGAGAGGCTTTGCTAATTTTGAATCTGCTCGGCAAACAATGCCAAGACAGGTTGTTATTAAAGGCCTGCACGACATGAATAGCGTGAAAACCAGGCATTCCCTGCCAACGCTCATCATTCATTAAAACACCTTCCTTGCCAACGTCTTTACTTTATTTTCACTCATTTACTTTTTAATTGTTTGAAAAACAAATTTCAAATCAAATCAACTTTTTCTTAAGGCAAGTAACAATCAAGGCAATTGAATTCCAAGTCAATCTCTATGGGATCGATACTCAGCTTACCAGCTGTATTACTTGTAGACCGTGTATACTTGCATGCAAAAGACTCATATTGGCACTGTTTATTATTCTTCCAATATATATTTTCTGCCCTTTTTGCCAGCATTTTACCCAGAGAGTCTACAAATTTTTGGCACCGTTGCCGGCGATTGCAACGGAATTGATTGTTTTTAAATTTTTTACTTGTCTTCCTTTTATTTTTATTTTTATTTTTACCTTTTATTTTTGTCGGTGTATGACCAAAAGTCATCATGTGGTAGACGAATGGCCATACGATCTGAAAATTGAGAAAACCTTGTAGAGGTTAAAAAGAAGATTTCGAGAGATGAACCAAGGTAATGGAGGGAATAGTGTGGGGAACAATGGGGGAAATACACTTAACAATGAGATACCACCACCACCTGCTATCCCAGTTGTTAATGAGAGACCTATTAGAGAACATTCAGCACCAACCATTGACAACTTGATGCCAGGACTTGTTAGCATAGAGGTAAACGCTGTCAATTTTGAACTTAAGCCGGTAATGATTCAAACTCTTTTGAATGTAGGTCATTTTGACGGAGCACTCACTGGAGATCCAAGGCAACATCTAAAATAGTTCATGGAGATTTGCCAGATATTCCAACAAAATAGAGTACCTGAAGATACCGTGAAGGTGAAGTTGTTTACTTTTGCTTTAAGAGACAGAGCTAAGGCTTGGCTTAATTCCTTGCCACCTGGCTCAGTTACTTCATGGGCAGACTTATACTTAAAGTTCTTGACAGGATTCCAGTCGCCAACACTCACTACCAAGATGTAGGGTGAGATCATTACATTTAGGCAGGCTGAGGATGATACCTTATATGATGCTTGGGAAAGATTCAAAGACTTGTTGATGAGGTGTCCTATGTATGGATTCCCGAATTGGACTCAGATTCAAACCTTTTACAATGGATTGAATACACAAACGAGGACTGTTGTTGATGCTTCAGCAGCTGGTTCATTGCTTGCCAAGACATATACTGAGGCTGTTGACATTTTAGAGAGGATTACAATCAATGATTTTAAATATCCTGTTGCGAGACTTGGGACTGGAACTAAAACCAATGGGAAATTTCAGGTTGATGAACTAACGTCCATCCATGCCGAGATTTTCAGCCTTACTAGAATGGTAAGAACGTTGCAAAAGAATAACGAGTCCCAAGAAGTCAAAGTGTTAGACCCATTCTGTGTAATCTGTGGAGAGAATCATCATATGGATGAATGGCCTACCAACCCTGAATCGGTAAATTTTGTTGGTAATGTTAATCGCTACTATAATCCTAACTCCAATAATTACAATGCAGGTTGGAGACAACACCTTAATTTAGCTTGGGGTAATCAATGAGGTAACCAGTATAATGCCCAGCGCCAGAGTACTCAGAGGCAGAATAACAATGCCATGCCAGCATTCTATCAAAATGCCATGCCACAGAAAGCCCAAAACAATTTTCAGCAAGGGCAATGACTCAACCAAGGAGGCACTCTCACAGAGTACATAGAAAGGAATGATGCCACAATCTAGAGTTTGGCGGCATCAATGAGAAACATGGAAGTCCAGCTTGGGCAGATTGCTAGTACACTCAGCAATCGACCCCAGAGAGCATTGCAAAGTGACACAGAAGATGCTTGGCACAAAGACAATGAGCAATGCAAAGCTATAACTCTTCGGAGTGGTAAGCATTACGAAATGGAGAAGGTTGCTAAACAGCCAATGAATTGCCAAGATGAGAAGTCTATGCCAGCAGATGATCCCAAGGAAGAAGAGAAAGAGGAAACAAAAACAGATGATGCCAGAAACGATGCCAGACAGCATATGGATGCCAGAATCGATGCCAAACATACTGATGCCAGCACCGATGCCAAACAGACTGATGCCAACACTGCCTTGGCAAAGGTAGCAGCGCCGACATATGTTTATCCGCCACCACCATTTCCAGCAAGACTTCAAAAGCATAAGCAAGATCAGCAGTTCAAGCGCTTCTTGGAGGTTCTTAAGCAATTGCAAATCAACATTCCATTGGTAGAAGCCCTTGAACAAATGCCCAACTATGTCAAATTTATGAAGGACATTCTGTCCAAAAAGAGAAAGTTGGGAGACTTTAAAACGGTAGCTCTAACTGAAGGATGCAGTGCCATGATCCTAAACCGGTTGCAACCAAAGTTGAAAGATCCGGGAAGTTTCACTATTCCCTGCACCATTGGCAAGGCACTATGTGACCTAAGAGCCAACATCAACTTGATGCCAATGTCAATCTTTCAGAAGCTTGGCATAGAAGCAAGACCTACCACGGTGACACTTCAGTTGGCAGACCGATCCTATGTACATCCCAAGGGTAAGATTAAGGATATGTTGGTAAAGGTAGACAAATTTATTTTTCCAGTTGATTTTATCATTTTGGATTATGAGGCTGATATTAATGTCTCAATTATTTTGGGTAGACCTTTTCTTGCCACGGGTAAGGCTTTGATTGACGTTCATAAAGGGGAACTAACAATGCACATGAATGATCAACATGTTACATTTAATGTGTTTCAAGCTTTGAAATGTGCAGATGAACCTGATGAGTGCCAAGCAGAGGAGATGATGGAGACCATTTACACTTTAGACACGACACAATTATGCCAAGATACAGAATTTGATGCCAGCAATTTAGATGGCATAGCTGATCTGTTTGAGGAACCAGAATAACTAGTCTTGGAGGCTGAAGAGGTGAGTTATTTTGAGCCGTTACAGTTGGCTGGCAGAGAAATCAAGGAACCTAAACCATCAATTGAGGATCCACCAGCGTTGGAACTGAAACCACTGCCAGATCACATGAAGTATGCTTATTTAGGTGAACACTCGACTTGGCCAATGATCATTGCCACTGGTCTCACTAATGATCAGGGGGATATCCAGAGTTTACTTTGAGTGTGGATCATCGGATTATTTTGTGAATGATTGTTTGGCAGCTGCTAACACCATTTTGGTCCAAACTGAGAATACCTCTTATCCAGCTCACATGGGTCGGGGCTTTGTTAGAGGAGAGGCGAGCCACATGTCTGGGCATCAGAGTAGGGGTACGTTCTAGTCCACTACGAGGGTATCAGCAAGGCAATATGCAGTCAAGGCTTAGAAGGACTGTGAGGCTACCAATGTCATCTCAGTACGTTTACCTTGTTTTTAATCCTTATTGCTACTCTTGTAGATTCGGGGTCTACCCATTCCTATATCCGTAGTGAAATATCTCATTAGTGGGGTATTCTTGCCGAAGATTTTGAGATATGAGTCCATGTGACTAGTTCTTTGGGGTATGGTGTTTTAGTATATAAGGTGTATCAGAGGTATCTTATTGAGGTTCAAGGTTCGATCTTTCCAGCTAATCTGATGGTGTTGTTGTTCTAAGAGTTTGATGCCATCATAGGGATAGATTGGTTGTTTGAGCATGACACACGTTTAGGTTATAGAGCGAAGAGCCTTAAGCTTTGCGGTTTGGATAAGGCCAAATTAGTGGTGAAAGGTGAGAGGAACCCTTGCCTTTCTATTGTAGTGTCGGCCTTGGCAGCCCAAAAGATGATCCAAAACGGTTGTGAGGCCTTCTTCGCTTACGTGGTTGACACAAGTGTTGAGAGCCCGACGCTTAAGAGTTTTCAGACTATTAGAGCGTTTGCCAATATGTTTCCATAAAAGTTTCCCACACTACCTCCAGATTGTGAGCTAGAGTTTCAGATATATATGATACTAGGTGTGATATTAGTATCTATTACATCATATTTTATAGCACCGACAAAATTGAAAGAGTTAAAGAATCAGATTCAAGAATTATTGGAAAGAGGTTTTATTTGACTGAGTATCTTGCATTGGGGTGTACCGATTTTGTTTGTCAAGGAGAATGATGGGTTCATGAGGATGTGCATTGACTATCGCCAGCTCAATAAGGTAACGATAAAGAACCGTTATCCCTTACCAAGGATAGATGACCTATTTGACCAGTTGAGAGTGCTGCAACACCATGGTAAGATATTTCTGAATGTACATTCCTAATATTATGTGGGCCCAGGTCTCATTAAAAGATACTCTATGGGGAATTTCGAGTATAGAGTGTTTGTTCTTGATGTTATGTGGCCTCGAATCTCGCTTAGAGTGTACGTTCCTGATGTTCTGCGGCCCTAAGTCTCACTCTAGGTTTATGGTTATGATTGTTATGAGGAGTTTTATAATGTCATGCTATATGTGTATGGATTATGGTAATATCATGCTTGTTTTCAATGTTATGCCATCTTTTTTAGCTACATGCTTATGTTTATGATTTGCATAAAGTATGGTAGAGTAGAGGTGTATCCACTAAGCTTTATGAACTGTTACCTCTCCAAAAGTACTGCTTTTAATGTCAATCTTACAATGCTTTTGCTTGTTTTTAAGTGCATTTAGTTGCATTAGGATGTTAAAACCATGCATTTGCATAAGAAGTTTAGAATTCTGTCTATGCCAGTGTGAAGGGTTGTTTTGTTGGCAATTTTGCAGGTTTGGCATAGGATTTGACCCAGAAAAGCAACACAGGAAGGAGCACAGAGAGAATGCCGAGTGCTGTTGGCACAGATGGACCAGACAATGCCAAGCACCGATTGGCCGAGAAGTGAACTTGATGCCCCGCCAAGAAGCTGTTGGACTCGAAAAAATAGGAAATGATCAAGTTCCGAAAAGATAGCAATTGGAACAATCTTCGAAAAAATAGCGGATAAGGTGGTACCAAGACTTGTTGGTAGATTCATGCCAAGCTTGGATGCCAAGGCAGTGTCGACAGTATGACGTCAGCCCTAGCCTGATCAGCTCTAGCCTGATCAGCTCTCATTCAAATATGAATAAGATGATAATCTATTATCCCTTGGGCAGTTGAAATTTAAAATTCAAATAAGGAGCTCATCCTATCCCTTCCCCGCATGCCTATTTAAACACCAACCAAGCTAGACTTTTGAAAAAAAAGAGGATGGAGATTGAATGGTGAAGAGTTGGGGTGTGACGATTGACAACCGGCTGCACCTTGAAAGGGTGGTCCGACCAAATTGGTCGAGAATCCTGGATCTTGAAGGGTTGCATCGAGAGACCCCTTCTAGCCCATTCTCTCTTTCAAGTTATTTTATCTTATTTTTAAGGATGATGTGCTTTCAAAACAGTTGTGGATTGTTTGTTAAATCCCTCACCATGAACTAATTTAATAGTTGGTGAGGGATGTTTGGGTTTTATGTTATTTTTATGCTTTAGTTTTTAATAATAAATCTATCTTGGCAATGTTTTATCTATTCGACATACTTTAATGTTTTCTAAATACTCTGTCAAGCGAGAGCTGGAACTGTTGGCCTATTGTGCCTCAATATCTTAATAGACTTGGGGTGACAACGAATAAGTTGTTGAATACTGAGGAGAGAAGCTTCGAGAGAAGTCGTTCAAGTAGATGAACTTACTTCAGGAGTGAAATCTACCCCTTAGAAGTATAGATTGGAGCTTAATCAAACTGGTTTATTTAAAAACAAACACTATAGAGATATAGGGGTTTTTACATGATCAATTTAGGGCAATGACCACCAAGAGAGGCTTTGCTAATTTTGAATCTGCTCGGCAAACAATGCCAAGACAGGTTGTTATTAAAGGCCTGCACGACATGAATAGCGTGAAAACCAGGCATTCTCTGCCAACGCTCATCATTCATTAAAACACCTTCCTTGCCAACGTCTTTACTTTATTTTCACTCATTTACTTTTTAATTGTTTGAAAAACAAATTTCAAATCAAATCAACTTTTTCTTAAGGCAAGTAACAATCAAGGCAATTGAATTCCAAGTCAATCTCTGTGGGATCGATACTCAGCTTACCAGCTGTATTACTTGTAGACCGTGTATACTTGCATGCAAAAGACTCATATTGGCACTGTTTATTATTCTTCCAATATATATTTTCTGCCCTTTTTGCCAGCATTTTACCCAGAGAGTCTACAAATTTTTGGCACCGTTGCCGGCGGTTGCAACAGAATTGATTGTTTTTAAATTTTTTACTTGTCTTCCTTTTATTTTTATTTTTATTTTTACCTTTTATTTTTGTCGGTGTATGACCAAAAGTATTCCTGTGGTAGACGAATGGCAAGTAACAATCAAGGCAATTGAATTCCAAGTCAATCTCTATGGGATCAATACTCAGATTACCAGCTGTATTACTTGTAGACCGTGTATACTTGCATGCAAAAGACTTATATTGGCACTGTTTATTATTCTTCCAATATATATTTTATGACCCTTTTGCCAGCATTTTACCCAGAGAGTCTACAAATTTTTGGCGCCGTTGTCGGGGATTGCAACAGAATTGTTTGTTTTTAATTTTTTTTACTTGTCTTTCTTTTATTTTTATTCTTATTTTTACCTTTTATTTTTGTCGGTGTATGACCAGAAGCCATCCTGTGGTGGACGAGTGGCCGTATGATCCAAAAATTGAGAAAACCTTACGGATGTTAACAAGAAGATTTCGAGAGATGAACCGCCGTAATGGAGGGAATGGTGTGGTGAAAAATAGGGGAAATCCACTTAACAATGAGATACCACCGCCACCTGTTATCCCAGTTGTTAATGAAAGACCTATTAGAGAACATTCGGCACCAACCATTGACAACTTGATGCCAGGACTTGTTGGCACAGAGGTAAACGCTGTCAATTTTGAACTTAAGCCAGTAATGATTCAAACTCTTTTGAATGTAGGTCAGTTTGACGAAGCACTCACTAGAGATCCAAGGCAACATCTAAAACAGTTCATGGAGATTTTCTAGCTATTCCAACAAAATAGAGTACCTAAAGATACCCTGAAGCTGAAGTTGTTTACTTTTTCTTTAAGAGACAGAGCTAAGGCATGGCTTAATTCCTTGCCACCTAGCTCAGTTACTTCATGGGAACACTTATGCCAAAAGTTCTTGACAAGATTCCAACCGCCAACACTCACTACCAAGCTGCGGGGTGAGATCATTACATTCAGGCAGGCTTAGGATGATACCTTATATGATGCCTGGGAAAGATTCAAAGACTTGTTGAGGAGGTGTCCTACGCATAGATTCCCGAATTGGACTCAGATTCAAACCTTTTACAATGGATTGAATACACAAACGAGGATTGACAAGACATATACTGAGGCTGTTGACATTTTAGAGAGGATTGCAATCAATGATTTTGAATATCCTGTTGCGAGACTTGGGACCGGAACTAAAACCAATGGGAAATTTCAGGTTGATGAACTAACATCCATTCATGCTGAGATTTTCAACCTTACTAGCATGGTAAGAACGTTGCACAAGAATAACGAGTCCCAAGAAGTCAAAGTGTTAGACCCATTATGTATAATTTGTGGAGAGAATCATCATATGGATGAATGCCCTACCAACCCTGAATCGGTAAATTTTGTTAGCAATTTTAATCGTTACTATAATCCTAACTCCAATACTTATAATGCAAGTTGGAGATAACACCCTAATTTAGCTTGGGGTAATCAAGGAGGTAACCAGTATAATACCTAGCGCCAGAGTACTCAGAGGCAGAATAACAATGCCCTGCCAGCATTCTATCAAAATGCCATGCCACAGAAAGCCCAAAACAATTTTCAGCAAGGGCAAAGACTCACCCAAGAAGGCACTCTCACAGAGTACATGGAAATGAATGATGCCACAGTCTAGAGTTTGGCGGCATCAGTGAGAAACTTTCAAGTCCAGCTTGGGCAGATTGCCAGTGAACTCAGCAATCGACCCAAAAAGCATTGCCAAGTGACACAGAAGATGCTCGGCACAAAGACAATGAGCAGTGCAAAGCTATAACTCTTCGGAGTGGTAAGTATTACGAAATGGAGAAGGTTGCTAAGCAGCTAATGAATTGCCAAGATGAGAAGCCTGTGCCAGCAGATGATCCCAGGGAAGAAAAGAAAGTAGAAACAAAAACAGATGATGCCAGAACCGATGCCAGTAGCATATCGATGCCAAAACCGATGCCAAACATACTGATGCTAGAACTGATACAAAACAGACTGATGCCAGCACTGCCTTGGCAAAGCCAACAACGCCACATATGTTTATCCGTCACCACTATTTCCAGCAAGACTTTAAAAGCATAAGCAATATCAGCAGTTCAAGCGCTTCTTGGAGGTTCTTAAGCAATTGCAAATCAACATTCCATTGGTAAAAGCCCTTGAACAAATGCCCAACTATGTCAAATTTATGAAGGACATTCTGTCCAAAAAGAGAAAGTTGGGAGACTTTAAAACGGTAGCTCTGACTGAATGATGCAGTGCCATGATCCTAAACCGGTTGCCACCAAAGTTGAAAGATCCAAGAAGTTTCACTATTCCCTGCACTATTGGTAATAAATTCATGGGCAAGGCACTATGTGACCTAGGAGCCAGCATCAACTTGATGCCAATGTCAGTCTTCTGGAAGCTTGGCATAGAAGCAAGACCTACCACAGTGACACTTCAGTTGGCAGACCGATCCTATGCACATCCCAAGGGTAAGATTAAGGATGTGTTGGTAAAGGTAGACAAATTTATTTTTCCAGCTGATTTTATCATTTTGGATTATGAGGCTGATTTAATGTCCTAATTATTTTGGGTAGACCTTTTCTTACCACGGGTAGGGCTTTGATTGACGTTCATAAAAGGGAACTAACAATGCGCATGAATGATCAGCATGTTACATTTAATGTGTTTCAAGCTTTGAAATGTATAGATGAACCTGGTGAGTGCCAAGCAGATGAGATGATGGAGTCCATTTACACTTTAGACACGGCACAATTATGCCAAGATACAGAATTTGATGCCAGCAATTTAGATGGCATAGCTGATCTGTTTGAGAAACCAGATGAACCAGTCTTGAAGGCTGAAGAGGCGAGTTATTATAAGCCGTTACAATTGGCTGGAAGAGAAATCAAGGCACCTAAACAATCAATTGAGGAGCCACCAGCGTTGGAACTGAAACCACTGCCAGATCACTTGAAGTATGCTTATTTAGGTGAACACTCAACTCTGCTAGTGATCATTGCCACTGGTCTCACTAATGATCAGGTGGAAAGATTGTTAGCAATATTAAGTGAGTATAAGCAGGCATTAGGGTGGACTTTGGCAGACATCAGAGGTATTAACCCAACCATTTGCATGCATAAGATTATCTTGGAGGAGTACCATGGTAAGACCATTGAAGGCCAAAGAAGGCTAAACCCAAGCTTGAAAGAGGTAGTGAAAAAAGAGATCATAAAATGGCTTGATACCGGGATTATATATCCTATTTTCGATAGCTCTAGTGTTAGCCCGATGCAATGCATGCCAAAGAAGGGATAACCATGGTACAAAATAGTGAAACTAAGTTAATCCCCTCTAGAACTATTACATTGTGGAGAGTGTGCATGAACTATAAGAGGCTGAACAATGCCACGAGGAAGGAGCACTTCCCATTGCCATTCATCGATCAGATACTAGATAGGTTGGCAGGTAAAGCTTTCTATTATTTTTTGGATGGTTATTCAGGTTATAATCAGATTGGCATCGCCCCTGATGATCAAGAGAAGACAACGTTCACGTGCCCATATGGAACGTTTGCGTTCAGAAAAATGTCGTTCGGCCTATGTAATGCACCGTCAACGTTTCAACGATGCATGATGTCTATTTTTTCTGATATAATCGAGCACAACGTGGAAGTGTTCATGGATGATTTCTCAGTGTTTGGCAAAACATTTGAGGAATATCTTCAGAGTTTGGAGCAAGTCTTGAAGAGATGCATAGAGATAAACCTATTGTTGAACTGGAAAAAATGCCACTTCATGGTGAATGAGGGCATTGTTCTCGGGCACAAGGTAACTGAGAGAGGGTTAGAAGTGGATCAAGCAAAAATTGAGGTAATTAAGCAGCTACCGCCTCCAACAAGTGTCAAAGGTATAAGGAGATTTTTAGGACATACTAGTTTTTATCGGCGATTTATTAAAGATTTTTCAAAAATTGCCAAACCTTTATCCTTGTTGTTAGAACATAATACCACTTTTGCATTTAACGATTCTTGTTTAGAGCATTTTAGGAGTTTAAAGAGAAGATGATCAATGCCCCTATAGTTGTGGCACTGGACTGGAATTAGCCCTTCGAGCTTATGTGTGATGCCAGTGACTATGTCGTTGGAGCAGTCTTAGGACAAAGGCGTGGCAAGGTTTTCCATGCCATCTACTATGCTAGCCGAACATTAAATGAAGCACAACTGAATTACTCTACGACCGAGAAAGCCCTCATTTGGTAATGTATACATTCTTGTGGCTATTGACTACGTATCTAAGTGGGTAGAAGTTGTGGCTCTGCCAACAAATGATGCCAAGCCTGTTGCCAAGTTTTTGCACAAACACATTTTTACTAGATTTGGTGCCCCTAGAGTGATTATTCATGATGAGGGCACCTATTTTAAATGTAATCTAATCTCTAAAGCTTTGTGCAGGTATGGTATACAACAGAGAATTGCCACGGCATATCATCCACAAATGAATGGGCAAGCTGAGATGTTAAATAAGGAGATTAAAAACATTCTAGAGAAGATTGTTAATCTATCAAGAAAAGACTGGTCCTTGAGGCTAGACGAGTCCTTGTGGGCTTACAGGACCGCATTTAAAACTCCTTTGGGTACGTCACCATTTAGACTTGTTTTTGGAAAACCATACCATTTGCCAGTGGAGCTTGAGCATAAAGCCTACTGGGCCATCAGAACACTTGGCATGGCATAGAGAGCTGGTGGAGAAAAAAGGTTACTAGACCTAAATGAGTTGGAGGAATTAGAACACAAGCCTATGAGAACGCCAGGATCTACAAAGAAAAAGCAAAACAATAACATGACAGTAGGATAATGCCAAGACAGTTTGAGGTAGGCTAACGTGTTTTGCTATTCAACTCACGGCTTAAGTTGTTTCTAGGGAAACTCAGATCAAGATGGACGGGCCCTTATGAAGTTGTGAAACCCTATGCTCATGGAGCTGTAGACATCAAGAACTTGAAGACGGGCGAAACCTTTAAGGTGAATGGCCAACGTTTGAAGCACTACATGGAAGGTGATTAGAACAATGCCAAAGAGGTGATCCTCTTGGTAGAGGTAACATGAAAACACTATCAGGTTTGAACTTTTGTAAATATTAGGTTAGTGTTTTTCTTCATTTTTTAGGTTTTTAGGTTTTTAATTGTTTTTCTTTCTTTTTAAGTTTCATGTTTTTATTCTTTTAATGTGTTGAAAGGTTTCCTTTGAGTTATGAAGATTCATTATGCTACGAACATTTCCAGGATCGCTGGCAGGGCTAACGCTTCAATAGAAAAATCTACCAGACATAGTGCCAGAGTAGCTTGGTATACAGCGGTACAAATGATAGAAGAAGGAGAAAAAACCCCTAGTTTTATCGGCCCAGTAAAATGAGAGAGTTATTTTTATTGACTTTAAACCCTAGCCGCCCAAATCTTGGTTGAAATTTAAAATTTCAAATCAATTACCTTATCACTCCAATCCTTACCCTATCTTATCACCAATCACCTTATCACTTCAACCTTATCACTCCATCTGTTTTAAATTAGTTCTTTTTATTCCCCATCATTATCCCTAATTACTACTCCCATTAAAACACTCAACTAACCCAAAACCTTTCACTTTCTCACACTTGCCGGTTAAAGAAACCAAATATCTCTCTCACATTTTACTTCCTTTTCGATAAGCAAGAACAAACCCAAATCGTTCTCTGTCTTCATCTTTCAGCATCGTTTCAAGTTCCTTCAGCAAATTTCAGTGGCTTCATCTTCTACTCACTTCAAGCGATTCTTCAATGAAGAGATCGAGAAAAAGTTCAAATCCAACTTTGCCTCGAGGAGTTTTTACTACGAGAAGCACTTCGACCTCAAAACATAGACGAACAATGGCTTTCCTCTAGAAGTCATGTCTATGATTAACTTGCACAAATGGACCCAGTTATGCCAGCAAATGGCGTTTATGCCACAATCGTCGAAGAATTTTATGCGCACCTTATGGCCAAGGATTCACTATTCTTGATGATTAAAGGTAAATGTGTTCATTTCGATGAAGGGTATATCAATAATATGTTTAAATTAGATGGTGCAGAACATGAGTATTTCGAGTATGTAGATTCAATGAACGCTGCCAAGAGAAATAGGCTGTTGGCAGGTCTGTGTGAGCTTGGCACGACATGGACAATGTCATCCAAGAGGCACCGTACGGTGAAGAGGCTGGCATTGAAACCCCAATGGAGAGGAAGGAATTACTTCCTCAAGGCTAATCTGATACCCACATCCTATAGCGAGACTGTGTCGGAAGAGAGTGTTGCGCGTAATAAGTGCCCCACAATTGTGCAAGTGTACACGTCGCAAGTTATAGTATAAAAGATATCATCTCCACAGGGATTGGTGCCACTTCAAGAATCTAATCTCTTGCACTGTAAAAAGTAAAAACACAAGTAGGTGATTGTAGGAGTTTAACTAACAACTAAACTAGAAAGCAATTAAGTAAAATAAGATGGAATCAAATCAGAGAGAATATGCCAGGTTATCGTGAGTTGAGGTGTGATAGCCGATTGGATCGTCTTGGTAAAAGAGTGGAAGGGCAACTCGGTTGCCGATGCAACTTGCGCAGCGGGGTTGCCTTTGCAACTAATCGATGGTTGTCTGGGCAACTAGCTGGGCAACTACTTGGGCGGCTGGGCAGTAACTTGAATGTTCAGCGGAGCGCTCTTCAATGGTTTCTTCTTATCCCTAAGTCGAAACTCTAGCTATTTGTACATGCCTTGATGATACATCCCTGCGTGAATCAAGGGTGAACAACAACCAATCTTGCGCTCCTCTTAGCCGTTGAAATCCTTAACTTATTCCTAAGCCAGATTAATCTTCACCATCAATAGATTGAATAAAGACCATACTCATTCGTTTCTTGAATCTAACTCTCCCGATATTAGATAAATAGATGAAGTTACAAGATCCTCTCCCAATTCACTCGCAACCAAGAATGAGCAAACCTTGAATTAAAAGTGCAAACTCTTATTACCTAAACAAAATCCAATTGTTTCTCAAAACCACAAAACACAATAACCTTAGCCAAATAGATTTAGTTCATGGCTAGGTTCCAAAGAAACACAAAACAAAGAATTCCTAGCATAAACCTAATTGAACAAGAAAGAAAAATATGAAGAATGGTTGAAGCCTTGTCGAAATCTCCCTCATCTCTTTGTCGAAATTTCTCTCATATTTCTGTCGAAATTTCTCTCCTATCTCCCCCTCTATGGAGTTGACGGCTTGGTCCTCAATTTATAGGGCTAGGTCAAAGTCTTTTTTTTGAGGAGGAAGTTAAGTTAGAATTAAATAACTTTAAAGAATATAATTCTTTATTATATTTAAATTCCTTCTAGAACTTCTCCTATCTTCTTGGGATTTAATTTCTCTTTAACCTCTTCATGGAAATCAAACTCCTTTGGGATTTAACTTTGCTCCACGTCATCTTGGGCTTATCTAGTCATCAATTTTGACTACCATATCATCTTATCCCTTATTGAAAATTGCCCTGGCAACTAGCTCGACATCTCCTTCATGCATTGCCCTGGCAACTGGTTCCAGCCTTGCTTTGGCAAGTGATTCTGCACACACACACAAAACACACCAAAGCAGTATATTTTTCCACAAAATTAAGCAAAATATGAAATTAAGCTTGTCCACCAAGGAAACGAAGCAAACATGTATGAATGGCTAATAATGCAACTAATATGAGCCTAAGTCTAGCAATAATATGAATAAAAAAGTTAATAAAAAGAGTACTTTTGAACACTTAACACACCCCCAAACTCGAACTATTGATTGTCCTCAAGCAATGCAAACTAATAATTACCCGCCAAGACTTCAATTTTCACAAACTTAGCTTTGAACTTGATTTTAATTCTCAGAACCGTGGCACAAAGTATGATTGGCTTTTCATTTTACGAAAAACTTAGGAGTTACTCGAAATCAAACTATAATGCTTGTGAGTGTGTGCGGAGTTGTGTGCAAGTTGATTTTTCGGATTCTATACAAACAAGAGGTTTTCAAATTACTTTATTTGGTTCTTTTAACATGTTTTAACTAGAGCTGGTTTTAGGCACCTCTAGTGTTTTGTTTTTAGTTTTCTTAAGTTAATTAATTTATTTTTGACTAGAGCCGGTTTCGGGCACCTCTAGAGATCAATTTTTAGCACATACTAGAGCCAATTTCGGGCACCTCTAGCATTCATCCAATTTTTATTCTAATCCCCCAATTTTTTAACTATCAACCTAAGTTCGCTAGAATTCCTTAAATCAATCAAGCCACATAGTGTTTCATCGAGTTTAGCATCATAGTACGATTCTAAGTGTTTCCACGTTTATCCTAGAATAAAAAGTTCTATCAATTAAGTACATTGGCAAAGTCATCATCGGAAATTCATCAAATCTATGCAATTCTTGTTCCAACTAAAGGCATGGCAAGCAATTTATGTATCCTAAATGCAATACTTAAGATGAATGCAACTGAACATGGTAACTAACTAATAACAATCCCCCTAAACTCGAGTGAGGCATTGTCCTCAATGCATGCACAAAGAAAAATAAAGATAAAGAAAAGTAAAATGCAAACGAGGACTTACTTCGAGAGTTCGTCGTCGTGGATGATTAGTTTCCTTTTGGTCGGTGTCTTGATTCTTTTGCTTGAACACGGTGGTTGCTTTCTTGTTGCCAATGGTGGAATCGATCCTCGTACAGGGTTGTCCTCATCGTCCTCTTTATCAATGTCATTGGCTTTTCGATTGGGCTTGGAGGATTCGATTGGTGTGGTCTTTGTTGGTGCAATGGAGGACTCGTCCGAATCTAAAAAATCAGACAATGATTCAGTACAAGTTGATTCGGGCATAGATGTTTTACCTTTGGCTTTTGTAGTGGTTGGCAGGGCATCTTTAGCTTTGGTTGCCGCTGCATCTTCAGTGTTGGTTGTCGTGGCAACTGCTTTGGTAGGTGCAGTGTAGGTTGTCGAGGTATCATCTGTTGCGGTTGCCGTGGCAAGGATTTTGACAGGAACGATGGGGAACCACATGCAATTGTCTGGGTACTTTTCCAGGATGACTTGGGTGATGGCATTGTTGTGATCCGTCATGTACCGCATGAACATTAATTACCGGTCTTCAATTTGCCTAAGGCGATTCGCCAACGGTTGTAAGAGTGCTTCAAGTTGTCCCGAGGTTGCTGGCTGAGTTGTCTGGGCATCGATTGCTTGGGCATTAGGAGTTGCCGAGGCGGCAAGAGTTGTCGCCCCAATTGAAGGCGTTGGGGATTTTACCGATGCCTCTCCCATTAGCTTTCGGATTTGTGCTCGATTCCATCCCGACTTTGGTAGGGCCTTTTCATTAGTGGACTCACTTGGGACATGCATCTCCTTGCAAAGATTGGAAATTAAGCACAGAAAGAAAAGGGAACCCTTGTCTTTTGTGCTACATACAAAAATCTCATCACAAATAATTTTCCAATGTTAATGATGCGATTATGCAAGATAGAATGTATGAGCAAAATACGAGGTGTATCAACGGTGGTATTGTGTGTGGTGGGCATTAAAGAAGTTTTAACAAACTTATTCCATAATTTTGCCTCGGGTTTAAGCCGAAGGCGATTTACCGTGCCCTTGTATTTACCGTCGTTCCAATGAGTTCCCGATAGAGTGAGTTCTTGAAGCACCTTGTCGAGTTGCTTGGGCGTGAGTTGATCAACAAAGGCTTGATGCTCGTATTTCTCAATGTAGAGCCCGTAAAAAATGTTGATGTTTTCGAGGCTTATGAGTATAGCCTTGTCACGAACAAAAACATAAAGATTATCCGGGTTAGGTGAGTGAGCATAGAATTCTCTTACCCATGAGATGTTACCCGGTTTTGATTGATGGCAAAAGATTTGCCACTTTTGATGTACAATCTTTTCGAAGATGAATGGTTCAAGGCCGAAATCTTGATGAGAGTTGGAGTATTCAAAGCCTTGTTCTTCGCAAATCTTCCGGCTTTCAAACTTGGAGTGAAATCTTTCTTAAACCACCGGTGTAGTAAACTTCTTGTATCTTGGTTCTTTGGAGGAACTTGGATGAACCAAAAAATCAATTTTGGATGCCATGGATGATCTTGGTTGTGAGTTTGGTAAAAACAAAAAAAAGAAAGCAAAAGAAACTAAAGAGTTGCAAGGTGAAAAGTATGAATAGGTTTCTTGGAAGTTAAGGGTGATGGGTTAAATAGAAAAGATAGGTAGTAAATATGGTGGGTGGGAGTAATTTTGAGAGAAAGAAAACAAGGGTTTAGATAAGGGGAAGGTGACGGCTAGGGGGTTTAGGGAAGGGGAAGAGTTGGACCGGTTATGTAGGGTTTATTTAGGGTAAATTGGAGGCTTAATATAAGCCTTAGATTCAGCCCATTAATTTCCTTGTTGAAGAAATTTCCTTCTTGAATCAAAATTCCTCTTTATCTTGAACTCTTTTCCTACAATTCAAAAACAAATAAAATAAGGATTAAAATTAAAGATAAACTAATAAAAGAAATAAATAAAGATGTGCAAAGAAATTCTTAAACTTAAAATTTTAAAAACAATTAGATAAATATAAAAGAAATATGTAGTTTTAATCTTAAAGAAAATAAATAAATCTATCCTGAAAAGAAAAATAACCGAAAATAATAAATAAAAAAATTAAATAGTTCAAAAAAATAAAAATAAAAATAAATATAAAATATCGAAAGGAGAGCATGCTCATGCATCTCCTAAGGTGACCACTTCTTTGTTACGTTCCACATGGGCACCGTTGTAGTGCTTCAATATTTGTCCGTTGACTTTGAATTCATATTCTTCAGTGATGGACTTGATTATCACGGCACCATGGGAGAATGGCTTGACAACTTCAAATGGTCCCGACCATCTTGATTTCAGTTTTCCCAGGAAAAGTTTTAGCCGAGAATTGAATAAGAGAACTAGTTGCCCTGGCATGAATTGCCGCGGCAATAGTTTCTTGTCATGCCATTGCTTTGTTTTCTCCTTGTAGATTCGTGCATTGTTATAGGCGAGTGCACGAAATTCTTTTATCTCGTTGAGGTCCAAAAAATGCTTTTGTCAGGCACTTTCCCAATCCATATTCACGGTCTTGATTGCCCAATATGCCTTGTGTTCGATTTCTACCGGTAGATGGCATGTTTTGCCATAGATAAGTCGGAAGAGGGACATACCTAAAAGTGTTTTGAAGGCAATGCGATATGCCCAAAGTGAGTCATCTAGTCTTACTGACCAATCTTTCCTAGAGGGATTTACAACTTTTTCGAGTATACCCTTCAATTCTCGGTTGGAAATTTCTGCTTGCCCATTGGTTTGTGGGTGATATGCCGTGACAATTTTGTGAGATACACCAAAGCGTTGTAATATCTTGGCGATGAGTTTGTTGTCGAAGTGCTTGCCTTCATCACTGATAATTGCTCTCGGCATCCCAAACCGTGTAAATATGTTTTTCTGTAAGAATCGTTACACAATCTTAGAATCATTGGTGGGAACTGCAGCTGCCTCAACCCATTTAGACACGTAGTCGACGGCAAGTAGAATGTAGAGGTTGCCGAATGAAGATGGGAAATGTCCCATAAAATCAATCCCCCATACATCGAATAATTCCACTTCGATGATGTTTTGGAGCGGCATGTCATGTCGTCTAGAGATATTGCCCATCCTCTGGCAACGATCACACTGCTTGTAAAACTCTTGGGTATCTTTGTACAGTGTTGGCCAATACAAACCGGATTGCAAAACTTTGGCCACAGTACGTGTTCCTCCAAAATGTCCTCCATAGGGTGAAGAATGGCATTGCTGGAGTACATTCTGATGCTCCTCTTCAGGGACACATCGGCGTATAACATGATCTGCACATTGTTTAAATAAAAGAGGCTCGTCCCAAATGTAATGCTTAGCATCATGGCGAAACCGCTTCTTCCCTTGGTGAGTAAGGCCATAAGGTAAAATACCACAAACAAGGAAATTAACTAAATCCGCGTACCAGGGTATTGTCGAGGAATGTGTTGCCGTGGCAACTGCTTCCATGGTTGCCAAGGCATGCGCATCTAGAGTTGCCCCGGCATGCGCGTCCATGGTTGCCGAGACATGTGCGTCAAGGATTGCTAAGGCATGCACGTCAAGGGTTGCCGAGGCATATGCGTCAAGAGTTGTTGAGGCATCGAGGGTTGCCGAGGCATGCACATCTATGGTTGCCGAGGCGTCAGGGGTTGCCGAGGCATACGCGTCCATGGTTGCCGAGGCAACTAACAGTTGCTCATTCGGGAATGCATCGTATATCTCTAAATCAGCGTCCTCCTCCCTATTGCGTTCTAAGCATAATAAGTGATCGGCCACTTGATTTTCTGTTCCTTTCATGTCTTTAATTTCAATATCAAACTCTTGTAAAAGCAATATACAAAGAATCAAACGAGGTTTGGCATCCTTTTTAGCAAATAGATACTTAATTGCCGAATGACCCGTATGAACAATTACCTTTGTACCAATCAAATAGGATTGGAACTTGTCAAATGCGAAAACTACGACTAGTAACTCTTTCTCCGTTGTTGTGTAATTCACTTGAGCACTATTAAGAGTTTTACTAGCGTAGTATATCACATGAAAGGTCCTACCTGTGCGTTGGCCTAGGACTGTTCCTACCGCGAAATCACTTGCATCACACATGAGCTCAAAAGGTAGCGTCCAATCGGGTGGAACGACAATGGGTGCCGAGGCAAGCTTTTCCTTTAGGGTTTCGAATGCTTGGGCGCAAGAATCATCAAAATTGAAGATTTTATCCTGTTCAAGCAAATTGCACAAGGGTTTAGTAATCTTAGAAAAATTATGAATGAACCTTCTGTAAAAACCTGCATGTCAAAGAAAGCTTCAGATTCCTTTAACCGAACTTGGTGGGGGGTAATCTCTCGATCACGTCCACCTTGGCTTTGTCTACTTCAATTCCCTTGGATGAAATCTTGTGGCCGAGAACTATTCCTTCATCTACCATAAAATGGCACTTCTCCCAATTAAGGACTAAATCGGCTTCTTCACATCTTGCCAACACATTCTCTAAATTGCCTAGGCAACTGTCGAAGTCATTACCAAAAACGGAAAAATCATCCATGAAGATCTCAAGGAAGTTGTTGCGCGTAATAAGTGCTACGCAAATGTGCAAGTATACACGTCGCAAGTTATAGTATAAAAGATATCGTCTCCACAGGGATTGGTGCTACTTCAAGAATCTAGTCTCTTGTACTGTAAAAATAAAAACACAAATAAAAGATTATAGAAGTTTAACTAATCGAGAAAGCAAATAAGTAAAAGAAAAGATGAATTCAATTGAGAGAGATAGGCCAGGTTATCGTGAGTTGAGGTGTGATAGCCGATTGGATCGTCTTGGTAAAAGAGTGCACGGGCAACTCAGTTGTCGTGGCAACTTGCACAACGGGGTTGTCTTGGCAACTAATCGATGATTGCCTGGGCAACTAGTTGGGCAACTACTTGGGCGTCTGGGCAGCAACTTCAAGGTTCGACGGAGCGTTCTTCAATGGTTTCTTCTTATCCCTAAGTCGAAACTCTAGCTACTTGTGCATGCCTTGATAATACATCCCTGCGTGAATCAAGGGTGAACAACAACCAATCTTGCGCTCCTTTTAGCCGTTGAAATCCTTAACTTATTCCTAAGCCGGATTAATCTTCACCATCATTGGATTGAATAAAGATCATATTCATTTGTTTCTTGAATCTAACTCTCCCGATATTAGATAAATGGATAAAATCACGAGATCCTCTCCCAATTCACTCGCACACAAGAATAAGAACCAAGAATGAATAAACCTTGAAATAGAAAAGTGCAAACTCTTATTACCTAAACAAAAACCAATAGTTTCTCACAACCACAAAACACAATAACCATAGCCAAGTAGATTTAGTTCATGGCTAGGTTCCAAAGAAACACGAGATAAACAATCCCTAGCATGAACCCAACCGAACAAAAAAGAAAAGGATGAAGCTTGTCGAAAATTCCCCTTGCTTCCTCTCTTGGACTTGTCGAAATTTGCCCTGATGCTCTCCCTCCAAGTTGTCGAAATCTTTTTGCTATTTATAGGGCTAGGCCAAAGTCCTTCTTTGAGGAGGAGTTTGAGTTGGAATTAAATTATCTTTAAAGAATATAATTCTTTATTATAATTTTATTCCTATTAGAACTTCTCCTATCTTCTTGGAATTTAATTCTTCTTTAATCTCTGCATGGCAATCAAATTCCTTTGGGCTTGGGCCTTTCTCTATGTCATCTTGGGCTTGTAAAGTCATTAATTTCGACATCCCTATTGCATTTTCTCTTTGTCGACAATTGCCATGGCAACTGGCTCGGCATATCCTTCATGCATTGCCCTGGCAACTAGCTCGGCATTGCTTTGGCAAGTGATCCTGCACATACACACACAAAGCACACCAAAGCAGCATCTTTTCCACAAAAAACTACCAAGTTATGTAATCAAGCTCAACGATGGAAGAAAACATGGATTAATGCATGAATGGCTAACTATGCAACTAATATGAGCCTAAGTCTAACAATAATATGAGTAAAAAGGGTAAGAAAAATAGTACTTTTGAACACTTATCATACCCCCAAACTCGAACTATTGCTTGTCCTCAAGCAATGCAAACTCATAATTACCTGCCAAGACTTCAATTTTCACAAACTTAGCTTTGAACTTGATTTCAATTCTCTGAACCGGGGCACAAAGTATGATTGGCTTTTTATTTCTTCAGAAAACTTAGGAATTACTCGGAATCAAACTATAATGCTTGTGAGTGTGTGCGGAGATGTGTGCAAGTTGATTTTTCGGATTCTATGCAAACAATAGGTTTTCAAATTACTTCATTGGGTTCTTTTTAACATGTTTTAACTAGAGCCAATTTCGGGCACCTCTAGTGTTTTGTTTTTAGTTTTCTTAAGTTAATTTAATCGACTAGAGCCGGTTTCGGGCACCTCTAGTTAAAAAATTTTAACACATCCTAGAGCCAGTTTCGGGCACCTCTAGTGATCAATTTTTTTTAGCACATGCTAGAGCCAATTTCGGGCACTCTAGCATTCATCCAATTTTTTATTCTAATCCCCCAATTTGTTAATTATCAACCTAAGTTCACTAGAATTCCTTAAATCAATCAAACCACAACAGTGTTTCATCAAATTTAGCATCATAGTAAAATTCTAAGTTTTTCCATGGTTATCCTAGAATAAAAATTCTATCAATTAAGTGCATTGGCAAAGTCATCACCGAATTTTCATCAAATCTAAGCAATTCTTGTTCCAATTAAAGGCATGGCAAGCAATTTATGTATCCTAAATGTAATATTTAAGATGAATGTAATTAAACATGGTAACTACTAATAACAATCCCCCCTAAACTCGAGTGAGGCATTGTCCTCAATGCATGCATAAAAATAACGAAAAATAAAAATAAAAATGCATACGAGGACTTACTCCGAGAGTTCGTCATCGTAGATGATTAGTTTCCTTTTGGTCGGTGTCTTGATTCTCTTGCTTGAACGCGATGGTTGTTTTCTTGTTGCCGGGATGTCTTTAGCTTTGGTTGTCGTGGCATCAGCTTGTGCAGGCACGATGTAGGTTGTCGCGGCATCTTCTTCATTGGTTGCCGGGGCAAGGATCTCGGCAGTAAATTTCCTTAGCATAGTAGTTGTGAGTCTTGTTGTGAAAAAGAAAATAAAGAAAACCTGAAAACTAAAGAATATGAAGAAAAATAAAATATCTCCTAAAAAATAAAAAGAAAAAGAAAATATTGAAAGGAGAGCATGCTCATGCATCTCCTAAGTTAACCACTTCTTTGTTACGTTCCACATGGGCACCATTGTAGTGCTTCAATCTTTGTCCATTAACTTTGAATTCATGGTTGTCAGAGATGGACTTGATTATCACGGCACCATGAGAGAATGGTTTGACGACTTCGAATGGTCCCGACCATCTTGATTTCAGCTTTCCCGGGAAAAGTTTTAGCCGAGAATTGAATAGGAGAACTAGTTGCCCTGGCGTGAATTGTCGTGGCAATAGTTTCTTGTCGTGCCATCGCTTTGTTTTCTCCTTGTAGATTCGTGCATTGTTATAGGCGAGTGCACGGAATTCTTCTATCTCATTGAGGTCCATCAAAAGCTTTTGTCCGGCACTTTCCCAATCCATATTCACGGTCTTGATTGCCCAATATGCCTTGTGCTCGATTTCCACCGGTAGATGACATGTTTTTCCATAGACAAGTCGGAAGGGGGACATACCTAAGGGTGTTTTGAATGCAGTGCGATATGCCCAAAGTGCGTCATCTAGTCTTAATGACCAATCCTTCCTTGAGGGATTTACAACTTTCTCGAGTATTCCCTTCAACTCCCGGTTGGAAATTTCTGCTTGCCCGTTGGTTTGTGAGTGATATGCCGTGGCAATCTTGTGTGATATGCCGAAGCGTTGCAACATCTTGGCAATTAGTCTGTTGTCAAAATGCTTGCCTTCATCGCTGATAATTGCTCTTGGCATCCCAAACCGTGTAAATATGTTTTTCTGCAGGAATCGTTGCACGGTCTTGGAATCGTTGTTGGGAACTGTAGCTGCCTCTACCCATTTAGACACATAGTCGACGGCAAGTAAGATGTAGAGGTTGCCGAATGAAGATGGGAAAGGTCCCATAAAGTCGATCCCCCATACATCGAACAGTTCCACCTCGATGATGTTCTGGAGCGGCATCTCATGTCGTCTAGAGATATTGCCCGTCCTCTGGCAACGATCACATTGCTTGTAAAAGTCTTGGGCATCTTTGTACAATGTTGGCCAATACAAACCCGATTGCAAAACTTTGGCCGCGGTACGAGTTCCTCCAAAATGTCCTCCATAGGGTGAAGAATGGCATTGCCGGAGTACATTCTGTTGCTCTTCTTCAGGGACACATCGGCGTATAACCTGATCTGCACATTGTTTAAACAAAGAGGCTCGTCCCAAAAGTAATGCTTAGCATTATGGCGAAACCGCTTCTTCCCTTGGTGAGTAATGCCATAAGGAAAAATACCACAAACAAGGAAATTAACTAAATCCGCATACCAGGGTATTGCCGAGGCATGTGCCACCGTGGCGACTACTCCCAAGATTGCCGAGGCGTGTGCGTCAATGACTGTTGCGGCGTTGAGAGTTGCCGAAGCGTGTTCATCCATGGTTGCCGAGGCGTTGAGGGTTGCCGAGGCGTCAAGGGTTACCGAGGCATCAAGGGTTACCGGGGCGTCTAGGGTTGCCGAGGCGTCTAGGGTTGCTGAGGCATCTAGGGTTGCCGAGGCGTCGAGGGTTGCTGAGGCAACTAGAATTTGTTCATCCGGGAATGCATCGCATATCTCTAGATCCGCGTCCTCCTCCCTATTGCGTTCCAAACGTGATAAGTGATCGGCCACTTGATTTTCTGTTCCTTTCCTGTCCTTAATTTCAATATCAAATTCTTGTAAAAGTAATATCCAACGAATCAAACAAGGTTTAGCATCCTTTTTAGCAAATAAGTATTTGATTGCCGAATGGTCCGTATGAACAATTACCCTTGTACCAATTAAATAGGATCGAAACTTGTCAAATGTGAAAACTACAGCTAGTAACTCTTTCTCCGTTGTTGTGTAATTCACTTGAGCACTATTAAGAGTTTTAGTAGCGTAGTATATCACATGGAAGGTCTTACCTGTGCGTTGGCCTAGGACTGCTCCTACCGCGAAATCACTTGCATCACACATGAGCTCAAAAGGTAGCGTCCAATCTGGTGGAACGACAATGGGTGCCGAGGCAAGCTTTTTCTTTAGGGTTTCAAATACTTGAGTGCAAGAATCATCAAAATCGAAAACTTTATCCTGTTCAAGTAGATTACACAAGGGTTTAGTGATTTTAGAAAAATTATGAATGAACCTCCTGTAAAAACCTGCATGTCCGAGAAAACTTCGAATTCCTTTAACCGAACTTGGTGGAGGTAATCTCTCGATCACGTCCACCTTGGCTTTGTCAACTTCAATTCCCTTGGATGAAATCTTGTGGCTGAGCACTATTCCTTCATCTACCATAAAGTGGCATTTCTCCCAATTGAGGACTAAATCCGTTTCTTCGCATCTTGCTAACACCCTCTCTAAATTGCCGAGGCAACTGTCGAAGTCATTACCAAAAACCGAAAAATCATCCATGAATATCTCAAGGAAGTCTTCGACCATGTCTGAAAAGAGTGTCATCATGCATCTTTGGAAGGTTGTCGGGGCGATACACAATCTGAACGGCATCCTTCGGAAGGCATAAGTGCCGTATGGGCATGTGAAGGTTGTCTTTTCTTGATCTTCTGGTGCTATGGCAATCTGATTATAACCTGAATAACCATCAAGAAAACAATAAAAGGGTTTACCTGCAAGACGGTCAAGCATTTGATCAATAAAGGGTAATGGGAAGTGATCTTTCCTAGTAGCTTTGTTTAGCTTTCGATAGTCCATACAAACCCTCCAACCGGTCACAGTCCTGGTTGGGATAAGTTCATTATTTTCATTGCTTACCACTGTTATACCTCCCTTTTTCGGTACACATTGTACCGGGCTTACCCACGTACTATCAGAGATAGGGTATATAATGCCGGCGTCAAGCCACTTGATGATTTCTTTCATTACAACCCCTTTCATGGCATGATTCAGTCTCCTCTGGGCCTCAATTGAAGGTTTGTGATCATCTTCCAACAAGATCTTGTCCATGAACACCGCCGGGCTAATTCCCTTCAAGTCGGCAATTGTCCACCCTATTGCCTTTTTGTGTAGCTTCAACATCTTGATCAGCTTCTTTTCCTGCTCAGGCTGTAACTTAGAAGAAATAATTACAGGCAATGTATTATCGATTCCCAAGTAAGCATATTTTAGTTTCCCTGGCAATTGTTTCAACTCAAGTATCGGTGGTTGTTCAATGGAGGGCTTTTTGAGTTTACATTCCTTACCTGAGTAATCTAGTGGTTCAAAGTATGTACCTGGTCGATTGACTAACCAATTTGCCTCTTCTTGTTTTTCCTCATCGATCGGTTCTTCATACTCCTCAGGTTCATCTTAATCGGCAATGTAGTTACCGAGGCAACTAAATTCATCTTCAAAGTTAAACTTTGCCGTGGTATGAAGAAGTTGGCATTCTTCTGGATCATCGGCATGCCTTAGTGTTTGGAACACATTTAGTTTAACTTGCTGGTCATTCACATTCATTGTGAGTTCTCCATTTTCAGCATCGATCGAGGTTCTCCCTGTTGCTATGAAGGGTCTCCTAAGAATGATAGGTGCATGTTCATCTGCTTCACAATCCAAAACAATAAAGTCAGCGGGAAAAAACATTTATCAACTTTTACCAGTATTTCTTCGATTTTTCCCTCTGGATGCACAAAGGATCTGTCGGCTAGCTGTAGCATAACTGTTGTAGGTCTTGCCTTCCCGATTCTTAGTTTCTGGAAAGCCGGTTTAGGCATCAAGTTTATGCTTGCTCCAAGGTCACATAATGCTTTCCCGACATAGTGGTTTCCGATGGAACAAGGTATTATGAAACTTTCAGGATCCTTCAACTTGGGTGGCATGCGATTGTGCAACATGGCCATGCATCCTTCTGTTGCGACAACTTTTTCAAACTCTCCTAGCCTTGTTCTCTTGGACACAATGTCTTTAAGAGACTTGGCATAGTTCGACATTTGTTCAATTGCTTCAACCAATGGCAAGTTGATGTGGACTTGCTTTAGGATATCAAGAAACATCTTGAATTGATATTCTTGCTTTTGTCGCTTCAACCTTTGTGGGAATGGTGGTGGAAGTCGGATATCTTTGATCCTTTTATTAGTCTAAAACCTGATTGATGGCATTGTTGGGGCAACTGGAGTTGTCGAGGCATCGTCAACTGGGGTTGTCGTGGCGTGCCTATCGATGGTTGCCGAGGCATGCTTATCGATGGTTGCTGCAGCAATTCCTGGTTCAGCATCTAAGGCTTTGCCGCTGAGTTCGTCTTGATCGTTTTGTGGAGTTTTGTTTGATGAGCGAGCTTGAGCCTCTTTAAGTTGTTGGCCACTTCTAGTGGTGATCACCTTACATTACTCATGGCCAGTTCCTCTTGCGACTTCAGTATCGCTAGGTAAACCTCATTGCGGTCTAGTATTCAGGTTTTGAGTAAATTGTCCTACTTGATTTTCCAATGATTTGATTGCCGCCTCTTGGTTTTGTAATCTCATCTCGGTCCTGTTAATAAAAGCATCAGTTCTTTTTATGAAGTTACTATTCTCGACCATATAAGATTCAGTTTTCAACATAAAAGCATTGAGAGAATTTTCCAAAGAACTAGATGTTTTCGGTTGCTACTGCGGCAACTGTTGCCATAACATATTTTGCTGGAATCTCGATGCTTGTGCATTCTGATTGTTCTCGTTTAGAGCATTGTTGGGATTACTATATGAAAAATTCAGGTGCTTCTTCCAAGCTGGATTGTATGTATTGGACATCACATTGTTGTTCCAGTTGTAATTCCCCACATAAAAGCTGGATTCTGAATTCTGCATACATTCAGAAGAATCATGGTTACCACCACATAACTCACAAAAGGAATCCATTACCTTGACCTCCTGTGTGTCGTTTGGTTTCTGCATGTTCTGGACCATCTTGGTTAGAGCGGCCAATCATGCCAAAATTGAGTCTGATGATCCCAGTTCATGTATTGTGGCTTGGCGCCTAACTCCTCATCTTCTAGCAGATGGGAATTGATAATCATTCTTGGCAAACCTGTTTATAATTTGCATTGCTTCCTCCGGCGACTTAACTAGGAGTATGCCGTTTGCCGAGGCATCTATCATCATCATTGTTGGTGTATTCACAGCGTTATAAAACATTGTTACTTGTGTCCACACTGGGAATCCGTGTAGGGGGCATTTGTGTAGAAGTTCTCTATATCACTCCCAAGCCTCGTACATGGATTCATCATCTGCCTGCCAAAAAGAAGTAATTTCGTTATGAAGCTTATCAGTCAAATTTGTATGATTAAATCAAGTAAGGAAATCATGACAAAGATCAGGCCAAGATCATATTGATCTGGCAGGAATACTATACAACCATGCTTTCGCCCTATCCCTTAGTGAATAGGGGAATAATCTTAGTCGTAAAACATCAAGGGTGATTCCTTGTATTTTGAATGAATTGCAAATCTCGAGGAAAAATTTAAGATGTTGTCGTGCATCTTCAGTTGATGAGCCGCCAAATTGACCAATTGTGTTTATCATATTGAACATCATCGGTTTCAACTCAAAGTGGTCGGCTTCAATTTCAGGTGTGACAACTCCTGGATTAAGTTCTTCAAGATAGTCTCAAATAGTTCTGTTTCGTGCAAGAATCACTCATCTTGCTGGTACATCCTGATTCATATTATCGTCTTGATTAGCCATTTCTACTCTTAACCTTCATCTGAGTCTTTGCAAGGTTCGTTCGATTTTTGGATCAAAGGGGTATTTTGGTGTAATAGGTCTCGCCCTGGTCATATACCAATGCAAAACCAAAGTTTGTTAACCCTTTGAATCTTAAACAAGAAAAATAAAAAGTGCACAAAAATAAAAACAAAGTTGCTATTGCCAATCCCCGGTAATGGAGCCAAAAACTTGTTGCGCGTAATAAGTGCTCCGCAATTTTGCAAGTGTACACGTCGCAAGTTATAGTATAAAAGATATCATCTCCACAGGGATTGGTGCCACTTCAAGAATCTAATCCCTTGCACTGTAAAAAGTAAAAACACAAGTAGGTGATTGTAGGAGTTTAACTAACAACTAAACCAGAAAGCAATTAAGTAAAAGAAGATGTAACCAAATGAGAGAGAATAGGCTAGGTTATCGTGAGTTGAGGTGTGAAAGCCGATTGGATCGTCTTGGTAAAAGAGTGCAAGGGCAACTCAGTTGTCGTGGCAACTTGCGCAGTGGGGTTGCCTTGGCAACTAATCGACGGTTGCCTGGGCAACTAGCTGGGCAACTACTTGGGCAGCTGGGCAGCAACTTAAAGGTTCGGCGGAGCGTTCTTCAACGGTTTCTTCTTATTCCTAAGTTGAAACTCTAGCTATTTGTGCATGCCTTGATGATACATCCCTGCGTGAATCGAGGGTGAACAACAACCAATCTTGCGCTTCTCTTAGCCGTTGAAATCCTTAACTTATTCCTAAGCCAGATTAATCTTCACCATCAATAGATTGAATAAAGACTATACTCATTGATTTCTTGAATCTAACTCTCCCGATGTTAGATAAATAGATGAAGTTACGAGATCCTCTCCCAATTTACTCGCAAGCAAGAATAAAAACCAAGAATAAGCAAACCTTGAATTGAAAGTGCAAACTCTTATTACCTAAACAAAATCTAATTGTTTCTCACAACCAAAAAACACAATAACCTTAGCCAAATAGATTTAGTTCATGGCTAGGTTCCAAAAAAACACAAAACAAAAAATTCCTAGCATAAACCTAATTGAACAAGAAAGAAAAAGATGAAGAATGGTTGAAGCCTTGTCGAAATCTCTCCTTGCTATTGTCGAAATCTCCCTCCTCTCTTTGTCGAAATTTCTCTCCTCTCTCTGTCGAAATTTCTCTCCTCTCTCCCCCTCTATAGAGTTGACAGCTTGGTCCTCAATTTATAGGGCTAGGTCAAAGTCTTTTTTAGGAGGAAGTTAAGTTGGAATTAAATATCTTTAAAGAATAGAATTCTTTATTATATTTAAATTCCTTTTAGAACTTCTCTTATCTTCTTGGGATTTAATTTCTCTTTAACCTCTTCATGGAAATCAAACTCCTTTGGGATTTAACTTTGCTCTACGTCATCTTGGGCTTATCTAGTCATCAATTTCGACTACCATATCATCTTATCCCTTATCGAAAATTACCCTGGCAACTAGCTCGACATCTCCTTCATGCATTGCCCTGGCAACTGGTTCCAGCCTTGTTTTGGCAAGTGATTCTGCACACACACACAAAACACACCAAAGCAGTATCTTTTTCCACAAAATTAAGAAAAATATGAAATCAAGCTTGTCCACCAAGGAAATGATGCAAACATGCATGAATGGCTAATAATGCAACTAATATGAGCCTAAGTCTAGCAATAATATGAATAAAAAGGGTAATAAAAATAGTACTTTTGAACACTTAACACAGATGATGATTTTGTTGCACTCCATTATTATGGGGCGCAAGATCAATGTTGGCAAGCTTATTGTTGAGGAAACCTACAATGGCAGCTTGTTTTTCCCTTTGTTGATTTCTAACATTTGTATGCTCCATGATGTGCCAAGGCTGGATACGGATAAGGGGCAAACGATCAAAAGAACAACGATTACTGCGGCTATATGGAGGAATCTAGTTGCTGCCGAGCCCAAGGACAAGGGAAAGGGAAAGGCAAGAGCACCCACGCCAAAGCCCAAGGAGTCAAGGGCCGCGCCAGCAACCATGCCAGAAACTGTGCCAGACAGCTCAATGGCAATGTTGTCCCAAATTCACCAACGCCATGAGATTATTCTCCAAAAGCATGAAAAGGATGAGGAGCTCAATGTCAAGATGCGACACTATATCCAGGCCAGAGATGTTCTGCTCAGAGAGGCTCTTACAAAATTATCAACTGATTTTGTGCCAGAGTTTCCAGACTTCCATGTTGAGCTATCTGCCAATGACAATGCCATGCCAGCTAGTCTAGTTCATACCTCGTCTGATGCCACAGTCTCGTTGTCTCCAGTTGAAGTCGAGTCTGCCAGTTCTGATTCGTCATCTGAATCAAAGGAAACCAAAGCCAAGTCTGCCAAAGCTAAGTCACCAGTAACATCTTTTGTTCATACATCATTTGATGCCACCGATGCACCTGCTGCATCGGAGCCTGGCAAGGAAAAGGAGGAAGTTAGAGCCTCTCCACTGCCGCTTCAAAATCGAGCCTGAAAAGAAAGAAGCACATGGCCCCTGATCGTGAGCCGTATGTGAGAAGAAAGACCCGTGCCACACGGCAAATAGTCTTCGAAGGGGAGTCATCTTCTTTCTAAACTCCTTTACATCTCATTCCATTGCATTTACATAATCATGCATTTTTATTTTTGTTGTTTTTCTTGTATATATGTGTTGTTTCATGCATTGAGGAAAATGCACATCTTGGGTTTAGGGGTGTGCATTTCTTCACATTTATGCCATGCATTTCATGTTTAATTTTTGTTGTCATGCCATCTAGGTCATTTAGAGTAGATGTATACCGAACAGTTAAAAAAAGAAAAAGAAAATTTTGCCTCGGTTTAATTTTGAAAAATGTTAACAATTGTTAGGCAAGCTTAATTTGATCTAGGTGTCTGTCCAATGAGGAAACTTTAATCTTTAGTTGTCATGGCATGCCAGCAGAGTAGTATGCCAGGTTAGCTTGACAATTGATCTCTAGTTTAGGGAATTGAACTTACACTTAACACGTAGTATGCATCTAGCTCCTTAGCAAACTTAGACTTTTTGAAACTATGCTCAGATTTAAAAAAATGATGCCAGGGTAAAAGAAATAAATAAGGCAGCAATGTTCTGCCAAGGCAAGAAAAAAATAGAACTCTCCTCTAGCTTAGGGATAATAAGTTACTTGGGGCTTCGTGGTTTTCTCCATCTTAGTTCTCAAGTCCAAAACTTTAGGGTATGAGTTGAAGAGAAAGCCTATTGATGTCTAGACTAAGGTGGGGATTTGTGGTATGCTCCCTCTTATATGTCACGCTAAATAGTGTCATGAAGCAAGCTTAAAAGAATGACAGCAGAAACCCTTGGCAAAGAAAAAATGAAATGAAAAAAAAACTAAGTTTAGGTAGTAAAATTTGTCTAAGGGAGTGAAAGGAAACTTGATGCATATTGCCTACACTCATGCACTCTTCATGAACTTTGACTAGAGTTATATTGCTGCACTTGAATTACTACCTGCTTGGCATTATTGCACTAAGATACTGAGGACAGAAATAGAGCCAAATTCTGCTTGCCAGCACGTGTTGGCATTGAACCAAAATTTTGTCGAGGTAACTTTTTCACAGTTTTTGTTTTTATTTTGAATGCATTACTTGAGGAAAAGCAGTGAGTTAGGTTTGGGGGTGTGTTACCTCTCCAAAAGTATTGTTTTTAATGCCAATCTTACAATGCTTTTGCTTGTTTTTAAGTGCATTTAGTTGCATTAGGATGTTAAAACCATGCATTTGCATAGGGAGTTTAGAATTCTGTCTATGCCAGTGTGAATGGTTGTTTTGTTTGCAATTTTGCAGGTTTGGCATATGATTTGGCCCAGAAAAGCAACATAAGAAGAAGCTAGAGAGAATATCGAGTGCTGTTGGTACAGATGGACCAGACAATGCCAAGCACTGGTTGGCAGAGAAGTGAACTTGATGCCACGCCAAGAAGCTATTGGACCCCGAAAAAATAGGAAATGATCAGGCTTCGAAAAGATAGCAATTGGAACAATCTCCAAAAAAAATAGCGGATAAGGTGGTGCCAAGACTTGTTGGCAGCTTCATGCCAAGCTTGGATACCAAGGCAGGATCGGCAGTATGACGTCAACCCTAGCCGGATCAGTTCTCATTCAAATATAGATAAGATGATAATCTCTTATCCCTTGGGTAGTTGAAATTTAAAATTCAGATAAGGAGCTCATCCTATCCCTTCCCCGTATTCCTATTTAAACACTAACCAAGCTAGACTTTTGGAAGAAAAAGAGAGAGGAGGAAGATTAGATCGTGAAGAGTTGGTGTGTGACGATTGAAAACCGGCTGCACCTTGGAAGGGTGGTCCGACCAACTTGGCCGAGAAGCCTGGATCTTGAAGGGCTGCATCGAGAGACCCCTTCTAGCCCATTCTCTCTTTCAAGTTATTTTATCTTGTTTTTAAGGATGATGTACTTTGAAAACGTTTGTGGATTGTTGGTTAAATCCCTCACCATGAACTAATTTAATAGTTGGTGGGGGATGTTTGGGTTTTATGTTATTTTCATGATTTAGTTTTTAATAATAAATCTGTCTTGGCAATGCTTTATCTATTCGGCATACTTTAATGTTTTCTAAATACTCTGTCAAGCGAAAGCTGGCACTATTGGCCTATTGTGCCTCAATATCTTAACATACTTGGGATGGCAACGAATAAGTTGTTGAATACTGAGGAGAGAAGCTTCGGGAGAAGTCGTTCAAGTAGATGAACTTACTTTGGGAGTGAAATCTACCCCTTAGGAGTATAGATTGGAGCTTAATCAAATTGGTTTATTTAAAAACAAACACTATAGAGATATAGGGGTTTTTACATGATCAATTTAGGGCAATGACCATCAAGAGAGGCTTTGCTAATTTTGAATATGCTCGGTAAACAATGCCAAGACAGGTTGTTATTAAAGGCTGGCACGGCATGAATAGCGTGAAAACCAGGCATTCCCTGCCAACACTCATCATTCATTAAAACACCTTTCTTGCCAACGTCTTTACTTTATTTTCATTCCTTTACTTTTTTATTGTTTGAAAAACCAATTTCAAATCAAATCAACTTTTTCTTAAGGCAAGTAACAATCAAGGCAATTGAATTCCAAGTCAATCTCTGTGGGATCGACACTCAGCTTACCAGTTGTATTACTTGCAGACCGTGTATACTTGCACACAAAAGATTCATATTCGCACTGTTTATTATTATTCCAATATATATTTTCTGCCTTTTTTGCCAGCATTTTACCTAGAGAGTCTACATGAGCTTAGCATTCGGAATCGTTGTTTCTGTTCGCATGTTTTTAGGTTGCAGCGTTGCATTGAAAGAGCCCCATCGGAGTAGGACTTCAGCTCATTGATGTGATCAAGAGTACAATACTTAGACTTGTTAGGCAATGTATTCATAAGACCCTTGATTTTATGCATGTAACTCTGATTTTGGATTTATTGATCATGTCGAATGGTTTAACTATCTTGTTTTTAAATTGGAGCTCCCATGTAAATGATTTAACTATATTTTTTACCATACCATTTGAAATGTTGATGGTTTTATGAAGTAAAAATATGGATTGGGCTAAACTAGGTCAACTTTTATGAGTATATGAATTGGGCTTGAGGCCCAAATGTGACGTCCTATTTAGGGCGTTACAAAATAATATAAAAATAGTCAAATTGTTTACATATGAGCTCAAATTTAAAAATAAGATAGTTAAAACATTCGACATGATCCAATAAATCAAAAAATAAGATTTACAGACATAAAATCAAGAGTCATAAGAATACATTTCCCGACAAGTCTAAGTATTATACTCTTGATCACATCAATGAACTGAAGTCCTACTCCAATAGGGCTCATTCAAGAAACACTGCAACCTAAAAACCTGTGAATAGAAACAACGATTCTGAACGCTGAGCTCATAAAGCTCAGTGGATACACCTCTACTATACCATGCTTCATGCATATAATAAACATAAGCATGTAGCTAGAAAAGATGACATGCCAGTATAATAATACAAGCTGCTACCATTAGTAGCCTAAACACATGTTATCATCTTAACAATTATCATTATGGCGCACAAGGCCCAGCTGTACCAGAGATCTGAATAGATCATCAGGGCAAAGAAAAAATACCATACCATAATAACACTAGAGTAAGGCCCGGGTCACACAACATCGGGAACGTACATTCTATGGGTGAGATTGGGTCACGCAATATCGGAACATACACCTTGGGTGAGGCTGGGTCACATAGCATCGAAACATACACCCATACTTAGAATTCTCCGTCATGTTTCTTCGAATGAACACAACATTTGTAACCTTCATTCGGTATCTAACCATGGTGTTATAATATGTCTCGGGCATCCAAATCCCATCAATCAAGTCACTCAACCACATATGTTCTCATACGGCATGAGTCAACATCATAACAATCATCGTGAGCTATATAGCTATCATTATTATTAAGTCACTCAACCATATTTCAAGTTTTACTCATTACGTTCGTATAAGTGAGCCAAAATCTCTTTTCTCAGTTTTACCATTCTTTTTATAGCATAAGGGGTGTATTGGATCGGACCTCACAATTTTTCAGCCCTCGAGGTGAAAATTAACATTTTGGGTAAAATGTTCAGTAAGTACCGGTGCTAGTCTTCACGTACCGATATAGTACCCTGGGTACCGATACTCACAGCGTACTGATACCAAAATAGCTTAATAGAATTTCTTAAAGCCTTGGCATACCAGTACAAGCTGGCTCGTACCGATACGAACTTTGTACGACTTACCGGTACATGTTGAACACCGTAATGGTACTCTTTTCTTAACCCACCTTCAATAGAACAATGTTCTTTTTCCCAGAACACTAAGGTACCGATATGGGCTCCCCGTGTACCTGTACCGAAGACCAAAAATGGTTTTCTGGGCATGAGAAATCATCCCTAAAGCCTCCAACTCGAATCCAACAACCCTTAAGGTGATCCTACAGTTTATGGGAGTCATTTAGGGTGATTTACTACCATTTTTACAAATTATTAACATTAATTCCTAGATTTACATTAACAAGCATTTAAACACCCAAACACCAAATCAAGCATACAAAGCATCATCATTAGGATGTGCATGAAACAAAAGGAGTTGAAAGTGTACCAATATTTCTCTTTCAGCTGAGAATGAAGCTCCTAGCCTAACCTTCAAACTTTCTTCTTCCCTTACTTCTTGGAAGAATTTCTTACTTATTTCACCATAAGAAAGTGCTGTAAAACGAGTTACAACATTGCTGGAAACTTAAAAGACACTAAATGAAGATTTCTACAACAGCAAAATTGAGCTAAATCTCCCATGACCGTTCTTCTTCCTCGACCCCTACCATAACTCATTTTTCTCTAATCCCCACCATATCCTTTCATTCTTACCTTATTTGATAGATCACTTGATGCTGATAACATTATCCTTCACTTGCACTCCAAAATTTTAACTCAAAATGATAAAGATTTGGTCTTTGTCTTTGGCTTTTGGGAGGAAGATGAAGATGAAAGAGGAATGGAAACAAGAGACAAGGTGATATCACCTGTAACCCCCTTAGCCAGGTCTAGCCAAAACTGAGCTAAAAGGATCACATTAGGTTTGTCAAAGCAAACCCAATCTAATAACCTAAACTGGGTCATTTTTTTCCTTTTTATCTTATCTAAATGCATCAATTTAATTCCTACGGTGAACATACATCAGCGAAAACGTTACATTGAAATCAGATCGTAAAACAAGGTTCAATTGCTCGAACATGCACTTTGGGGACGAAAATGTAATTTCCATAAATTTTAGAGACTTAATTAAAATTCAGGTTACGTATCCTTCATTAGTCCAATTTCGTGCTCATATGTTAAATGTCTAACCCAAAAAAATCAACCGAGCTTATTTAATTACATACATATTATTCAAGGACCGAACCACATCATTTCCAAACCTCAGCAAATAAAAACATAAAAGTGTACACCGCGTACCGGTACGAGCTAGCCCCATAACGGTACGGTTCAACCAACTTAACAGCTTTGCGTACCGATCTAGCAAGCCCCGTATTGATACGGTGTGCTGAACAAGCCTGTACCAATACGATTTACCCCCGTACTGATCCCTTAAGGTTTATTTTTGAAAATTAGATTCCAGTAGCTAGAAGGGGTACTGGTACAGGAGCCCGTGTACCGACACCAATGTAAAATTTTCCCCAAGGCGTACTGATACCCTTTGTTAATTTTTGATGAATTGAGCCTTCTCAGACCCCGTGTACCGACACCAGGGAGCCTGTACCGATACGCTGAGGCTTTTAATGACCTCTAGGTCCAACATATGACACTTTGGCTAATTCTAAACACATTCAACACATATCCAAACATATACAATATCAAGAGCATGCTTAACATCAACGTACCAGCATTATATGCAATCTTGGCAAGCCTAACACAAATAACTACAACATCTATAGGCATGCACCCTACTCAATATCCCAAAACATAAATCCCAAACAAAAGCCAACACTTAAAGCCTTATACAAGTCCAAACCAACATTTAAAACTTGCACAAATAAGGAGTTTAGAAAACAACCCTCCCAAATAACAAATGACCAAATTGCCTTTATTACTACAAGTCTAAATTGAAACCATACTTTCGTAAACACAAGTCCTTGGATTTCCTTTCGCTTGCTTACCGCCTCCAACCTTTAATTCTCTGCATTGATGGAAAAAGAGAGCGTAAGCACACTAGGCTTAGTGGGGAATGCTAACAAACCACCATCAATGCATTTAAAATCCTTAAACAAATCTTTTGTAAAACCACTTTCCAAAACACTTTTTTAATCATCTTTAAAACATCATAAACATTATCAAGCCTTGTAAACCATACACTTAAATTTCCAAAACATGCATATTAAACCATATGCAACATGTATCGTGGACCCAACAACAAAGTCTCATTTGCTACCCTCAATTTAAGCTTTTCTTATGCATACTACCAATGCAAGGTTTAAAGAATAAAACATGTTTAAACCGACATTATACAACATAATCCATCCCATGATACATAATAAATTATATTGGCTTACAAGTGATCATTAACCAAGTTCCACTTTACAAAATATAACATTAGATACACAGATTCAACAAGTTTTCTCTCAACACTTCATGCAATCTCAACCAGAATTCAAGGTACAATCACAATCGGGTACAATTATAACCCACTCATCGGTTAGATGCATAATCCACTAACGGAAGTCTTCGGTACCATATAACCCCTCAACCGTTAGGGTACTTGTATGGAGTATTCGTTACACATTAACCCCTCAACATCCAAGGTGACTTTTTATAGTGCACTATCAATCCTATGGCCGGCCAACTATATCCAATAACATCTTAATCCACATCACTTGCGAATACAATTCATTTCATAACATTAACTCACTGTTTTTATATGCATCAATCAAAAACATTTATCCAATGCATTCAACCTTGTATTAACCAATGTTCAAAAATATTATCAAAACATGCATTACCTCCAAATGCATCATCATCAATATATAAACCATTTCTAGTATTAAACCATGCTCAAATCATGTATATAACAGTGAGAAATCAAGTTATCAAAACAAGTGCATAAAAACCAATTGCCAAACCAAGTTCGAGAGAGAATTCATCCTTTACTTACTTCCAAGCTTAGACCAGCATTTCAAGCTTAATCTAAACTCCCAAACACAACATTCAAACCTTTGAAAAGCTATAAATCACATTCTCACTCATCGACTACACAAAGCTTTTATCGCCGATGCAAATCCAAGCCTCTATAGCTTCCGATACCTCACCTCAAGCTTGAGGATTAACATCCCCTGCTTTAATCACACAAGAACAGAGGATTCAATGCATCAAAATGCATTCAATAGCCCATCAATAGCAATTTACACAAATCCTCAACAAACTCTACCCAATTTCACTTCACAACAACCGAAAACAACATCAAACACCTTCCAAACTTAACCCAACCAAAACCTAACATTTTAATCCATCAATTAACATCCAAAAACACATTAACATCATCCTTATACCTCCAGCATTCGTTAAACCTCAATAACTCTTAAAAAACTCATAACTAACAACCTAGAAAATTAGAGATTCACTTAGTTTTGGGATTCCAATGTTAAAACATGTTCAAACCAAATCAAGAACCCAGCAAAACAGATCCATAACAAAGATCAATCCAATACTTTAATTAAACCTTGATTTAACTATTTTCCATAATTAAATCATTAAAACTCATTAGAAAACATATGTAAAGGACCAATAGCTTGGGAATTTTAGTAAAGAACCCTATATTAGAGGTGAAGAACGAAGCTCGCCTCTAACCTTGGCTTTCAGTTTTCTTAAGAAAACAAGACCAAATCAAATAGGTTTTGTTAGGAAACCATTAAGGATTCATTTAAAAATAAAATAATGTTGAAATCAAGTAATTACTTGAGAAAATTAAAGTAGAAAAGAGTGTTTGGCTGGAGAGAATTTGAGAGAAAATCTTTTGGAGAAAAGTTAGTTACGTAAAGTTTTCTTTTAAGTGTTAATTATGAAATTAATTCTCCAAGCCTATTTATTTATTTTAAAACCTTTTAAAATATCCAATTAAAAGAGAAAAGTCTGATATTAGACTTTGGTCAAATAGCTCCTTAAAGATTCTAAGTTTGATCCTTTTACAAAACAATCACTAAAAACAGTTTTAAAACTTTACATTTTGGTCACTGACCCAAAATGTCTCATTTCGAAACTTTTTTTGTGAAATTGATTTTACCAAGATCATCTACACATTAAATAATGATTTTAGGATATTTTTCCATATTTTTTCTCACTAAAAATATTTATTTCCATTTAATCCTGAAACTGACTCGAATCTTTTAATCCGGTCTATCAGACCATCTAATCAACTAGAAAATTCCTAGGCCCAAAACTGAGGCGTTACATTACCTTCTCTTACTTTTGCATCACCATTAAGAAGAAATCAGACTTCTCATCTTTGAAATGAAGAAATTTACCTCTTGCCCCTCCTTCATCCCATCATCCATAACCCAACCCAAAGCCTCTAGCCCAACAACATATAGAAAGCCCACTAAGGCTCTCTTGGGCACCCAATGGCCCAACTCTCAGCCCAACGTGTAAAGTCCACAGTTCGGGTTAAACCAACCCACAAATTTTGAAATCCGGGTAGTTACAACTCTCTCATCCTTAAAAAAAGTTTCATCCTTGAAATTTACTTGATGAAAAAAGATGTGGGTAAAGCAATCTCATGTCTTCCTTGACTTTTCACGTGGATTCTTCAACCCCGTGGTTCCTCCACAACATCTTCACCAAAGTTATACACTTGTTGCGATGCTCCTTAACTCCCATATCAAGGACTTTTATTGGCTCATCCTCACAAGTCAAGTCAGTGTTGATCTCAATCTCATTAAGCGGAATAACATGCGAAGGATTAGAATGGTAACGCCTTAACATGGAAACATGGAAGACGTTATGAATGCGTGCCATCTCTAGAGGTAAAGCTAAATGGTACGCCACGGGTCCAACCCTCTCTAACACATCATATGGTCCAATAAATCTCAGGCTCAACTTTCTTTTCCACCCAAAGCGGATTACCCTCTTCCATAGCGACACTTTGAGGAACACCTTGTCACCAATCTCACACTCAATGTGCTTACGCTTCCGGTCTGCATAAGCTTTTGGCGATCAAAAGCTGTTTGCAATCTTTCCTTGATAATTTGAACATTTTCCTTTGTTTTCTTGATTAAATGGAATCCCATGATCCTCCTCTCGTTGAGTTCCGTCCAACACAATAGTGTTCTACACTTTCACCCATACAAGGCCTCGAAAGGAGCCATCTTGATGCTCGATTAAAAACTGTTGTTGTAGGCAAACTTAACTAGTGGAAGATGCTCTTCCCAATTACCCTTAAAATCAATGATACAACAACGAAGCATATCCTCCAAAGTCTGTATGACTTTCTTGGACTGACCATCAGACTGAGGACTAAAAGCGATGCTGAAATGCAACCTAGTATCCAATGTTTCATGAATCTTCTTCCACAACCTTGCCGTAAACCGCGGATCTCTATCCGAAATGATTGATGCGGGCACCCCATACAACCTAAAATTTAATGATCATTTTATAATATATCAAAAAATTTAATGATCATTTTATAATTTTTAAAAGTCTAATGACCAAAACTAAATATATGTAATATACATAATATATAAAAATTTTGGTTAATTCTATTAATTAACCGATTTCGAACTGAATTAACCGATAGCCGAAGTTTGAAAAAAATTATTTAACCGTTAACCGACTGAACCTAAAATTAACCGAAAATTTTGGTTTGGTCGATTAATTCAGTTAATAGAGAACTATTTTTCAGTTGTACACCTATTAGTTCCGAGAGTTCAATTAAGACTACTGATGGCTCTCTATCTCCTATTAAAGGAAGTGGTTATGTTGTTGTTAATGAAGACTTGTTATTTGAGGAAGTATTATTTGTACCTAATCTCGCATGCAATTTTCTTTCTGTCAGCAAGCTTTCCAAAGATTTAAAGTGATCTTTGATTTTTTAATGATTCTAATTGTTCTTTGCAGGCACTGGACTTGAGGAAGAAGATTGGCAGTGCTAGCTTGCAAAATGGTCTCTATGTTCTTCACAGCAACCACAAGCCTTTACCTCCTAAGCCAATTTCTTGTTTTACTTCTTTAGGACAAACAAATGATGCAATGTTATGGCATTTTAAGTTAGGTCATCCTAGTTTTTATTATCTTGCAAAATTGTTCCCTGATTTATTTGTTAACAAAAGTCCAAGTTCCTTTAAATGCCATATTTGTCCCCTTGCTAAGAAAACAAGATCTTCTTATTTACCATCTCTTTATAAATCTTTACAACCTTTTTCTTTGATCCATAGTGATGTTTGGGGTCCTTCTAAAGTGAAGAATATGACAGGTAGTAGGTGGTTTGTTACTTTCATAGATAATCAAGTAGAACCACTTGGACTTATTTGCTTAAAGAAAAAATTAGAAGTTGCACCCATTTTGTAAGATTTTACACCATGGTTAGTAGTCAATTTGGTACAAAAATTCAGATTCTAAAATCTGACAATAGGGGTGAATACTTTTCTAAGTCCCTAAGGATTTATTTTGCTAAATGTGGAATTGTCCATATTACATCGTGTGTAGATACACCACAACAAAATGGGATTGAGGAGAGAAAAAACAGACATTTGTTAGAGGTTACTGGAGCTCTCGTGTTTACCAATACTGTTCCTAAATATTTATGGGGTGAAGCCTTATTAACCGCTACATATCTCATTAATAGGATGCCCAGTAAAGTTCTCAAATTCAGGACACCTAGGGATGTTTTCTTGGAGAGTTTTCCCAATTTTAAACCTATGTCTTCTATCCTTCCCTTGAGAGTCTTTGGTTGTACAGTCTTTGTTCAAAACATAGATCCCTCTAAAACAAAACTTGACCCTAGATCCTTAAAGTGCGTCTTAGTTGGTTATTCTTCACTTAAGAAAGGCTACAAATATTTTCCTCCTCCTTCTCAAATTTTTTTTATTTATGTGGATATTACATTTTTTGAGTAGGTACCCTATTTTCCGAAGGCTGCAACTCAGAGGGAGAGTTGGGATGTGTTCCAGCCTCAACCAAATCAGGTTTATCCTTTAGTTTCTTCAGCACCTCTATTCTTTGAAAATCTTGAATTTTTGAAACCTCAAATTCTTCCAAATCCCCTACTCTTTCACCCATCACCATAGAAACTGTTCCATCACCACAGGTTACTCCTACACCTCCTCACACCTCACCTAATCCTACTCCTAATCTTCCTAAAGAAATACAGGTTTTTACCAGAAGAAAAAGTTTATCCCAAAGACTATTTTGCAATCTGGGACTTACCGAGAATTGCACTTGAGTCTAGCTGCTAGTGAGGAAACAAGAGGTAATGAGGTAACTGAGTTTCCTTTCCAATTACTTGAATTTGAGTATATATCTATTGCTAAAAGAAAAGGGGTTAGAGAGTGTACAAAATACCATATTCAAAGGTATGTTGATTATAGTAATCTAATGCCATCCTTTTAAGGCTTTTACAGCTTGTTTAGATGAAGAACAGATACCTACAACTATTGAGGAGGCATTACAAAATCCTATGTGGAAGAGGGCTGTTGAAGAAGAGGTTGAAGCACAAGAAAAGAATGGAACCTGGTATGTTGTTGATCTTCCACAAGGAAAGAAACCAGTAGGCTGCAAGTGAGTCTTTGCCATTAAATATAATGCCGATGGGAGTGTACACATGTATAAAGCTAGTCTGGTGGCCAAAGGCTTCAAACAGACCTATAGAGTTGATTACAATGAGACTTTTGCCCCAGTAGCAAAATTAAACATTGTCAGAGTGTTAATGAGCTTGGTTGTGAACAATGACTGGAAACTACATTAACTGCACATTAAGAATGCCTTTCTTAATGGAAAGTTAGAGGAAGAGGTGTACATGAATATTCCACCAGGCCTAGAGTTTGCAAAATGTGAAGGGAAAGCTTGCCGACTAGAGAAATCACTCTATGGACTGAATCAATCTCCTAGAGCATGGTTTGACAGATTCACAAAAGTTGTTCTTGAGAACAGATATCAGCAGTCCTTAGCAGATCATACATTGTTTTCCAAGGTAACTTCTAATAACAAAAGGGTTATCTTAATAGTGTATGTGGATGATATGGTTTTGACAGGTGATGATGAAGAAGAAACAAATCATCTGAAAAACTTGTTGAGCAAGGAATTTGAGATAAAAGAACTAGGAAAACTTAGATATTTCCTAGGTATGGAGGTAGCTGGATCAAGCAAAGGATTGGTCATTAACCAGAGAAAGCATGTCTTAGATTTACTCACTGAAACTGGAATGCTAGGCTGCAAACCAGTAGAAAAACCTATGGATGCAGGCTTGAAATTTAGTCAAAGGGATTCAAGTCCAAAAATAGATAAGGGGTTGTATCAAAGGTTGGTTGGAAAATTAATTTATTTATCCTTGACTAGACCTGACATAGCTTTTCCAATTAACATTGTTAGCCAACATATGACTAATCCTACTAAAGAACATATAGAAGCTGTAAAGAGGATTCTAAGGTATCCAAAAGGGACACCAGGCCATGGCTTGATATTCAAGAAAAGTTTGGACAAGACAGTAAAGATCTTCACAGATTCTAGTTGGGAAAGTGAGATGACAGACAGAAGGTCGACCATTGGGTATTGTTTTTCGTTTGGGGAAACTTGGTCACTTGGAAAAGCAAGAAGCAAACAGTTGTTTCAAGGAGCAGTGCCGAGGCATAATACAGAGCATTAGCACTTGGAATGTGTGAAGAAATCTGGTTGGTTAAATTGCTAAAGGAGCTAGGAGTGAATAAAGAAGAAAAAATTGAAGTGTTCTGTGACAATCAGTCTGCAATTCAAATTGCCAAGAACCCTATCCAACATGACAGAACAAAGCATGTTGAAATTGACAAACACTTCATTGCATAGAAGCTCACAAGTGAAGTGGCAGTCTTGAACCATATCCCTACTGAAGAGTAGGTAGCAGACATTCTAACAAAAGCTTTGTTCGAGAAATTTAAATTCAAACTGGGATTATACAATGTATATTCTCCAGCTTGAGGGGAGTGTAGGTTAATTTGGTGTAAGTATTTATATTTAATTATTAGTAGTAGTTTTAGTTAAAGTCTATTACCTAGAAGAGATGTAAATCTAATGTAAGTAGGATTAATCTAATGTAAGTAAGATTAGTCTAATATAAGTAGAACTCCTAATTGTACTTAAAGTCCTATTCCTAAGTCTATATAAGGCTGTAAACATTGTAACTTTTACATCATTGAATACAAAAAGAAAAGACACTCGCGTTTTCTGTTTCTTCATTGAAGTTTAAATTCTCTTTAGATTGTTTCTAGTGGCCATAAGCATATTATTGAGCATATATAAGCCATCTCTTTGGTCTTTTTCTTTGATGCACATGCCTCGATTTTGTTGTCTGCTTGGCATTCTGTATCACAGCATACCAATGCCATGCTTTTGTGCTCAGGGTCTGTGTATTTATTCAATTTGAGTACTCATAACAGCACAGTTTGTATGTTTGACTGTCTTTTGTTCAGGTATTTATTGATTCCAAATGTTCTATCTGCTGCAATTAGTCGTAACTGTACCATGCTTCATCCTGGATATGGTTTCCTTGCTGAGAATGCAGTTTTTGTAGAAATGTGCCGAGATCACAGGATCAACTTTATTGGGCCTAATGTAAGTACACAACTATCATGTTATGTGAGAATAATTTTATTAGTGGACAACTAGGTTTTTGTCTTCCTAATTAATTGGAATGAGTAGTTCAGTATGACATTTTCCTGCTTAAAAGTAATGAATGTGCGTGATGGTGGATAACATGTTGATATATAGAGTTGTGACCTGTGCTTTCTATTCAGGCGGTTGAATTTAGTTTTCGTAATCATATTGGATACCTTATGGTGCCATTAACCATTGGTTAATACGAGCTACCTCAATACAAAAGTGTTTTTAGATGCTTGCAAAATTTTCTCTCAACATATAATTTAATTACTCTATATTTTAGTTACCTATATATGTGTGTAGTTCATAGATCCACTTATTAGAAGATGCATCTCTTTGTTTGTTGTTTGCCTATCCTGAATTCTCGATTTTGGTGTTTTATCTAGAATCTGAATTTTCTGCAGTTATTTTAGTCTTTCTTAGTTGGAATTGTTTGCTTCCAGCATTTAGTTTCAATTCATCACTGCAAAATAAATTATCTATTTGGCGATCAGATTACTTGACAATTTGTGAGCTATGTCTGCAACTTCTTGTGGTCACTAGAAATTTTATCACCAAGACTTGTTTACTGTAGTCAGATTCTTTTTCTTTTAATTATTTTTGCTTATAAGCCAAGCATTCGGGATTTTCATCAGAATTCTGAATGGACAATTGTATGATAAGTTTGATGGGTTTTAAACTAAACACTGATGTTATTCTTTTAGCTCATTTGTTCGGCTTGTGTAACACCCCGAATTTTTGCCCTAAATTTAAAACCTTAGAAATTGGAAATTTAAATATGAAACCCTAATTAAGAAATTTGGGAATTAATTGAATTTTAAACAAATTTAATGTCCTTTTTATAAAGAATTAATATTAGGTACCTACTTTGTGAACCTTAGAAAAGAACAAGGACTTACCTTGTAGTTTATCCAAAATTATATATATAAGTTTGGTTTCACCCTCCCTGCGGCATTTTTTTATCCAAGCCTGCGCCGGTCTTTCCTCTCACCCTCTCTCGATTTGGATTCGACGTATCTCTCTTTTTTATTTTTTTATTCGATCAAACACTGGTGAGTCTCTAGCATCGCACAACCTTAATTGTTATTTTTCCTCTGTCTTGTGGATGACATCGACTTTGAAGAAACGAATTACCACCCTCTTCGCCTATTCGATCTGACTGTGCACATACCACGAGAACTACATGTGAGTATTCTTTTAGTTTAGTATTAGTATTTTTAGCTTGGAGGCATAGTGATATATTTTTAATGTAGAGCTTGATATTGTAGGTTCCAATTCAGCTAGGCTCAGTGCTAGATCTGAACGTGAGAGGCGTTCTTCGCGGCATTAGAGCTATTACTGCCTGAGGTGTGTTTTCTTCCGGTGCTATAAATAAATAATTTTTATATGGTTTTATACCTTGCTTGATTATGATCTGCATTATGGTTTGTATGGTTGACATCATATGCATACGATTTTAGAATGTATTTTAATTATGATTTATGAAATATTCGATTTACGAAACATCGGAATTTATGAAAACCAGGATTTATGGATTGTGATTTATGAATTTATGACGTATGTTTATGGAATATCGAATTTATGAAATTGTGTTTATGAAATTTAAGTTTTAAACATCATACATGTATGAGCATGGGTTGGGATTTGTACGGAAGAAGTTCAGTGGTTTCACCCTTCGAGCTGAATTCCACTTCGGATGGCGGACGTAGCGAGGAGCTTATGGGAACCTTCCTTATCTTTGACGGACATAGTTGGGTGCATTGCACTTCGCTTGTGATATTGTACCATTTGTTTTATGTTTTAAAGAATTTTAAGAAAATATTACTATGTTTTATGATTATGGTTTTCCTTACACTTTAGAGACACACTAAGCTCTTTAGCTTACTCCCCATAGTTTCCTCTTACAGACATCTTTGGACTTTAGGCGACGTGGTACTTGGAGGATCTCACCTTTTATCCGATTATTTTATTATTGAGTACGAAACTATTTTTAGTTATTTAAATCATTATTTATTATTTTGATACATTGATGTAATTTTAAACTTTGACACTAATTATGTTTTGGGATTATTTTTAGCATTCATTTACTATTTTTTTATTATTCAGATATTTTTATTATATATTCGGATATTGATTATAACATTTGCCAAATTATTTATTATAAAATATTTATTAAATTATCATTATATGTATTCTTTTTAAATTAAAGTATAGTCTTTAAAATTTGTTTTCTTGAAGGAAAAGTTTTCAAACGTGACTTCCTAAATTCGACTCATTTCTTTTGGGCAGGAATTAGGGGTTACAGCTTGGATACTTTTTGGTTTTAGCTCATCCTCAGTCCTAAATTAAAAGAACAAATTCTGACTATGCTTTGGCAGCGTGACAGTATTCGTGTTATGGGCGACAAATCAACCGGGTGTTCCTACTGTTCCGGAAAGTGATGGATTGTTACAAGTATCATATTATGGGTCAATGCCTTTTTTGCAGCTCAAACATAGTATTTATAGTCAGTTTGTAGTTCCTTGGTTAACTTTCTGTTTTCTAAAGAGTACAGAGGAAGCAATCAAACTTGCCCACGAGATTGGCTTTCCTGTGATGACCAAGGTGATTATTTTGCTCCCCAGTAATCAATTTATGTTCTATATTGTCAGTATATCTTACTGGCTGCACATGCGAATTTGGTGCCCCTTTTCTAGCTATTCGACTTGTACTTTGTTTTGAAAATTTTGTTTAATTTTTCATTCTTTTTGGTTTGTTCCAAGATTTAAGTGTTCAAAAGGAAACAAATTTAGCTGGCATGCGCACTGACTGGAAAAGCAACCTAAAAGCCTAAAATTGGAAGAGAAGACTACATGTAAAGTGGAGCCGTGAATAATAATGAAGGGTCATTTCAACTTTTTAAATAGAATATTTTGATTTTTGAGTCCTATCCTAGCATAGAGTTCATAAACCTTTCTTTTTCTCCGGCTGTAAGTTCTCGAAAATCATTGCAAAAAAACCTCCTATTGATTGCCTTTGAACATTATTAGGTGTTAATTTATTGCTCCAATAATTATAGTGGTTCAATGGTGTTTCTTTGTTAAAGAATGTGGCAAAATCTTTTATTCTTGGCACTACCATCAAAAGGCAGCTATGAAATATGTTTTGGACTGTCAAGAGGGTACCATTGTTTGTGAAAGTGAATTAACATCTGTCTTAGCCTTTGAACCTTTTTTAATTAATTTTTTATTCTATTATATATTCAAGGCCACTGCAGGTGGTGGAGGGCGTGGAATGCGTCTTGCTAAAGAGCCTGATGAGTTTGTGAAGTTACTGCAGGTATTTCTTCAAATATGAGTTGCCCCAATTATTTTACATCTCCCTTTCAAAGTCGGTTTTATTTAATTTATGTAATCATAAGTCAGATTCTCATTTGACTCGTGTCTGCTTTCTATGTTTCCTCCCGAGGCAGTGCATAACTGATGCAATTATGGAATACATCCTTTACCTTATTTGACTTTAAATGGCAGACTTGGGTTAGTACCAATTTTTGTTGAGAAACAGAGGAAAAAAATGGAGAAAATCTGCTTACTAGCCTGAGGGAACTGCTGTTTTCTCAGGAGTGTTTCTTTGGTCTACCAAACAATTACTTCCTTTTTTAGCATGGAAAATATGTTGATACACTAGCATGTCAATTTTAGGGTTTGTGTCCTATATAGGTGTAGCGATGTCCTCTTTTCGCTAAAAATCGAGTTGGTTTTCGAAGGTGTTTGTAATTTTTCGGATATAAAATATTTATTCCGTGGGGGTTTTAAAAAAAACCGCATTTTATTTAAAAATTGGAGTCGCCACCGGCCACTTAGGTAGGCCAGACACCATAAAATCATAGATTTAAAAAACTATTGGGTTCGGGAGTCGGTTACGGATTGGGAAGGATTAGCACCCCCACCGCCCAAAATTGGTGCTTTAATAATTACCGCTTTATTAATATTGGATTTTCTGGGTTAAAGTGACGATTAGTTTAAAATTCGGTTATAATTGCGAGTAAATTTTAAGGGCCATGTTATCCGAGAGTAAACGCCCAACCACTATCACTACGCCTGATACTGGCCCCGTTTACGCTCGGATAAAAGGGCACCCCATTGACAATTTATATTCCATTATGCAACTTTAGAGAAATAATTTGGAAACATGCATTCGCATTGACATGGTAAAAGACAAAATAAATAATGAAAAACATGGATATCACAAAATTAAACAAAAACGATAACAACACGAACATAGCACATAGTGGTAATAATAATAATAATAATAATAGTAACGAGACATAAATAAATAAAAAACATGTGGGAAATAAAAAACACATACTTCAAGAATACATACATATTAAAAATGAAAACACAATGTAACATATGCCTGACATAAAAGTATTATGATGTTAATTTCACGAATCAAAACAACATGTTAACAAAGAAACTAATACCTAGTACATAACATATGACATAATATGCATACACAAATAAATAAATAAAGACATGGCCTTATACATGACAAAAACACCCTAATATGTAACCTAAAAACATACAACACATACTATCATAAACATGCCACGAAAACCAAACTAAAGTATGATAAAAAATGAATATGGGAAAAAATGATAAAAAGAAAACAACCTATCTAAAACATAAATAAACACGGTCAAACATGACATTTATGAATACAACAAGTAATAGAACATGATAAAAAAAGAATAAAACATAAGTAAGCAATGAATATTTAGAACATAAAAACAAGGACTGAAACGCTAAGAAATGAAACAGAAATGCAGAAATTAAAAGGAGATAAAACTCGATTTAAGGACGTGATTATAAGCCTAAGGAAACTTAAAAGGACCGGGGCTGTAAAATACCCATGCGGCACGCTTGAAATGAAATTTTCAAAAACGCGGAAGTCCTTGGGGGCGTAATTTGACCATTTGAAAACTGATTTCATTTGATTAAGGGACGAAAATGAAAGATTTTAAAAACTACAAGGGACCAGGATTGTGAATAAACCAAGGGGCAGACTCGGTTTGAAAATACCCAAAACGCGGGATGACTTATGGTGTAATTAGACCAATTTTAAACGGGGATTTAATTATCAACCCCTTAACCGGCCTCCCCTCTCCTTTTTTTCTCATTTTTTCTCAGCCCCGGCATCACTCCCCATTTTCTCTCAAATATACAAACTCAAACCCTTGAGAAACCCAGAAATCGGCGGCTATCGGCCGGCGGACCAAAAGAAACGCCCCAAAACCAACCTCTCTTCAAGCTGAACTCAAATCTGAACTTAGATTTACACCAGGACTCACCCTTTTGCCTAGATCTAAGAAATAAAAGCCGAAACTTTTTCCCCTTTTTTAAAAAAATTTTGTATACCAAGATCAAACTGTAGCGATGTCCCCTTTTGTTCTTATCGCTAAAAAACGAGGATTTTTGAAGTGTTGGAAAAGTGTTTGTGATTCTTTTGGATATAAAATGTTTATTCCGTGGAGTTTTTTTTTTAAAAAAACCGCATTTTAAAAAATGGAGTCGCCACCGGCCACTTAGGTAGGCCGGACACCATAAAACCAGATATTCAAAAAAATGTTGGGTTCGGGAGTCGGTTACGGATGGGGAAGGATTAGCACCCCCACACCGCCCAAAATTGGAACTTTAATAATTACCGCTTTATTAATATTGGATTTTCCGGGTTAAAGTGATAATTATTTTAAAATTCGGTCATAATTGTGAATAAATTTTAAGGACCCCGTTATCCGAGAATAAACGCCCAACCACTATCACTACGCCTGATACTGGCCCCGTTTACGCTCGGATAAAAGGGCACCGCATTAACAATTTATATACCATATGCAATCTTAATGACAAAAATATAAGACATAGCAGATAATTTAAAACAATAAATATTCACATATCAGAATACTAATCTAACATAAATGAAATACGTAATTAAAAATACACATATACATACCAAGTTTAATATCAGATAAAGGCAAACTTAACATGCCACAATAACAAGATAGTAATAAATACATATATAGACGAACATATATTTCAAAAAGACATACATACTAGTAATAAAACATATTTCAACATATATGGGACAATATATCGTACAAAAAAAGGTAAATATACTAACATGTAACCCTAAAAAAAAGAGAACATACACACATACAAAAATACAAAATATACCATGTACGAATCAACTAAAACATAACATGCTTAATATGAATAACCGAACAAAAAAGATACATAATTATCATAAACTTAATGTAAACATAAAAATACATGACATATACGAAGGATATATAATAAGACAAGAAACTACATTAACATATACGATTATAATACGAACATGAGTATTTACATAGAAACGGGACTGAAATGAAAGAAAAATAAAAGTCAATGGTAGAAATTAAAGAACAATAATAGGTAATTTAAGGACTAAAATGCGAAGTAAACAGAACCTAAAAGGATCAAAACTATAATTGGACCAAGGGGCAGACCCAAAATGAAAAGTTCAAAAACGCGGGATGGTTAAAGGCGTAATTTTACTATTTGAAAACAGATTCGGTGTTATTTAGGGACTGGATTGCAAGATTTTGAAATACAAGAGGGACCAGAGTTGTAAATATACCATGCGGCAAGACAAAAGTGAAAATATTAGAAACGCGGGGGGATTTAGTATGTAATTTACCCATTTAACGAAATAATAATAACTATATAAACCCTATTTTTAGGCCGAAACCAATTTTTCCTTCATTTCTTTCATTTTCAGTTTTATAACCCAAATCACCTTCTTCATTTTCTCTCAAATCTCCCCAGTAAAACCCATAATCCGGCGGCCGGCCGCCGTGTTCTCCACCCCCGGTCGCCGCTAACTGGCACCGGTGAGCCTAAAAAACCTACCAAAATAACCCCCTTCTCACCCTAAACACGAATCCGAGGTTGGATTCAGAGGAACAACCTCTATTTTCCCTAGATCTAGGAAATACGAAACGAAAAACCCATTTTTTTAACCCAAAATAAAACTACAAGGGGTCTCCCCCTTCCTTCAGTTCACCGTATCTGGCTTGGGGAAGCCGAAAGGCTTGTCACTGAGGAGGGGAGACCCACAAACGGCGACGGTAAGACGACTCTCTCTCTTTTTTTTACCTCTTTCATGCAAAAATAAAAAAAGGGAAACGAGTATTTACCACTGGACTGACTTTTGTATTTCGATTGTAACTTGACTGGTTCGATTACAACTTGTTCTTTTGATTACAACTCTCTGTTCTTGTCTCTTGTTACAACCCTCCCCTTTACAAAATATTTGTTTCCTACATATATATGATTGTCTTTGGTTTTGGTACAAGTTGCATAATACTTGTTTTTTTCAGATCTGGACTGACAAATTTCTTTCTTGCTGTGTTTGACATGTTCTGAGCGCGGTGGTTGAAGATCGTCATGGTGGCGGTGTGAGGGTTCTGCCAGCGGCCAGACGTGTTCTCGGCCGTTAGATCAGATCTAATCTAACGGTCGAGATGGCTTGAAGGATGAACGGCCCAGATGAAGCCTCGATTTGGTGAAACAGCTCCAGATCATGCCACGTGGAGCTCAGCAGTCGAGGGGTCAGAGCGCGTGGGGCTACGGTCCAGACGTGATGAGCACGCGACTGGCAGATATTTTGGTCCTTGGTTAGATCGTGGCCGTTGGATCAGATCTTGATCTAACGGCCCACAGTCACCTGCACACAATAAATGTAATTAGATAGGGTTTGGGTTTGGGCCAACCGGGCCTTGTAATTATTTGTAATTGGACTTGGACTGTAATTTATTTATTTGGTTTAATATATATTTTTGGATTTCATTTTATATATTAGCCCAATAATAATAGTAATAGTATAATTATAACAGCAATACACATACATACGTATATACCTATACAAACATTAATTAACATAACATAACATACTAGCATACGTACATATAATCATACACATAATTGACTTAACATCTATACACATTAAACAAATATACTCATACTCTATAGATACATACGCGACACAATTTCACTATTAATACGTATACATACATAGCTTATAATATACATGCACACACTACACCTTATATATATATTAGTAACACTCATGCAAATAATAAACATATAATATAATATGTATACATGCAACACTAATATGTATTTACAGGTAAAAATGAGTGATTACAGTTGCCCCTCTTTGCTTGTTCTCATGGAATGGGAAACAAAGCAAAGATTCATAAGCACTCATTTTTATCAGACTTCCCTATTAGTAGTTTTGGAAAAACGTGTTCTTTTGGACATCTCCACTCTTCTTTGGCTGAATCTTCAGGCTCGTAAGTTCTTCCTATATAGAGCTTCGTCACCTTCCGATCTTGGAGCTACAGGCTCTTCCTATATAGAACTCCTCGCTCTGAAGCTTCGAGTTATGAGTCCCTCCTATATAGAACTTTTCACTTCGAGATAGTAAAGCTTGGAATCCTTCCTATATAGAACTCTTCGCCTTTGGTTCTTTTTGAGATTCTGGATTTAGGGTTCTTCCTCAATGGAACCTTTCACTGGGGCTTGAAAACGTAGGCTCCCTCCTTTTTTTTATTACGAGGCTGTTGCCATTTTTGGACCTACGCTACTAAGACTGTCGCATCATGCCTGAATGACTTATTGATGGCCCGAAGGACTTATCATCATGCTCGAAAGACTTACTGATGGCCCGAAGGACTTAACATCGTGGCCGAAGGACTTACCGATGACCCGAAGGATTTAACATCTAGGTCTCACGCTGCTATGGCTGCCGTTCTTTAGGGACTCACGCCGCTATGCTGCCGCACCATGCCCGAAGAACTTATCACCACGTTCGAAAGACTTATTGGTGGCCCGAAGGACTTAACATCGTGCCCGAAGGACTTACCGATGACCCGAAGGATTTAACATCTAGATCTCACGCCGCTATGGCTGTTGTTCTTTGGGGACTCACGCCGCTATGCTGCCGCATCATGCCCGAAGGACTTACTAATGGCCCGAAGGACTTATTACCACGCTCGAAAGACTTATTGGTGGCCCGAAGGACTTAACATCGTGCCCGAAGGACTTATTGATGACCCAAAGGATTTAACATCTGGATCTCACGCCACTATGGCTGTCGTTCTTTCGGGACTCACGTCGCTATGCTGCCGCATCATGCCCGAAGGACTTACTGATGGCCCGAAGGACTTATCACCACGCTCGAAAGACTTATTGGTGGCCCAAAGGACTTAACATCGTGCCCGAAGGACTTATCGATGACCTGAAGGATTTAACATCTGGATCTCACGCCGCTATGGCTGTCGTTCTTTCAGGACTCACGCCGCTATCTTTGCCGCATCATGCCCGGCGGACTTACCGATGGCCCGGACTTATCACCATGCTCGAAAGACTTATTGGTGGCCCGAAGGACTTAACATCTTGCCCGAAGGACTTACCGATGACCCGAAGGATTTAACATCTGGATCTCATGCCGCTATGGCTGTCGTTCTTTAGGGACTCTGGTAAATTCTTCGATAATTCTTCAAATACCTGTTTAGGAACAAGCAAAATTGACATGCCCCTATCTATATGATGCATGCAATGTCGTGCTTTCTTTCTCCTATTTTTCTTTGTTTCTTTTTCTCCCTTTTTATCCTCATTTTCTCTCACTCTCTTTTCTTTTTCTTTTTATTGTTAGTCTTGTTTTAAAATCTTATGTCCTGAAAAGTCATTCTTCGGATTTCTTTATTTCCTTTCCTTTTGCGGTGTGCTTCATTTCTGTCAAATTTTGTTCAATGAGCACCCGCTCTTGTTCTTTTGCACGAGCACCCGCCTTTCTTCTTCGAGGTCTCTGCCTGCTTCACCAACAAACACTATATCATGCTTGTGCAGAGATTCTTACTATTCTTTCTGTTCTGTATCGCCCCATTCGATCGTGCTCGGCTACCTTCCAGTTCTTTTGACCCAACATTCTGAGTATTTGTTAATTTCGTCATCGGGGTGAGCGAAATGCTTCTTAACCTCAATCTTCTTGTTGCCTCTTGACGGGAACCATTCATCGATCTCTGTGCTTTAATTCTTTGGAGACTCAATGTTTACTTTTTTACCGTCCCCACACTTTGTGAGCTCATTCTTGTCCTGTTTCGTCCTTCATTTTCTTGAACCAAACAAGTCATCATGGCTGGAATCCGCTTCTTGTTCTTGAGCTGTCTGACACCTATACTTCTGTTATCATTTTCATTCTATGCATTGTGAGGTCGTTTTCGGTTTAGGGCTCCAATAGTATTCGCAACCTTGTGTTCTGGATCTTACCCCTGAAGTAATACATGGAAATCTTTGTTGCTTTAACTTGTCAATTTGCTGATTGGTGTTCCACTGAAGGGTATCATTTAGATTAACATACAAGATTTTGAAAACACAGCATAAGAGCTCTGGATATCATGTACAAGAGTGGCTTAGATTCAACCACTTGTTAATTCAAAGATGTGAAGTCTTCCCTGGTGACTCGGTTCATCCTCATGATTACCGCGTTGCTGCAGAGTACTACTCTTTCTCAATTCTCATTATCTACTCCGCCCCCAAAAGGGTTGGCTTGTATAACCACTCGAGCGCAGAAATATTACTATAGGAATAGAGTTCTGGATGGTGCGAGTTTTAATTTTACCTATGCTATCGCCTATTTTCTTTCTTTTCTTTTTTCTTCTTTTTTCATCATTTTTTCTTTTTTCCCTTTTTTGTTTTTTCTTTTTTTTTTGCTTTTATCATTATTTGAGGAAATCAATTCGTCACAGTCCTTTGTCTTGAGGACAACGATGGAGCAAACAACACTGCCCCAAGTTACTCGGCATAGTCACGATTTGAAAATATTACCATCACTCATGAAGCTAAGGTTTCTTGAATTGGATGATGTATCTCCACCCTATCGCTTCAGCGGAGTGCCCCAAAATTTCCATACTCTTATCCGAACAAGCCTATTACCAGGTTTCGAACATAGGAGTACTTTTTTATTATTATTTTCTCCTTCTTTATTTTCATTTCTTTTTTTCTTTCTTCTCTTTTTCTTCAACTATCCCCCTTTTTAATTCTTATTTTCATTTCTTTACTACCTAGAAGATTATGCCTAGAGTTTCAATTTCAAGCAACTCTACATGGTTGACATTTAGAGCTTTTTCATCCTTGAATATCATCGAAAGAGTAATAATCTCGCTTTGCTGACCAGAGTCCGGTGGGGAAGATCACACATCATCGTTGCCACGACATCTATCTAATGTCACATCTTGCAATTGATATCCAGCGTCCTACAACGGCGAGAAAATATCTATGTGTTTTCAAAAACATTATATGTTAAGCGAAATGTGTTCTTTATTGAAAATAAAAATCAACAAACATGCCCCATCACAAAAGATCTTTGCCACATGGGGATCACATATAGTAGAGTTGATCCCTTGTATTACTTCAGGAAGGTATTTTAACGTAGAGACATCTCTGGCTTCTTCAGCATTATGTAGACTTGCCTCTCATCCTTGGTCTTCCACTGCTTGATCAACTCTTGTGTCAGGGTTCCATCATTGACCAGCTTCTTGATTTCCTCCAGTAAAGGTCTACATTTTCTGGTGGGATGCCACGGTGTCCCCATATGGAATTCGCATGTGCTACTCAAGTCAAAACTATGGGCATACGGATCAGGTGCAATCTTCATCGGCCTAGGAACAAGATAGTGACCCTATACCAGATGAGGCCAAATGTCTGAGATAGATGTCCCAAACACTTCCAAATTTACGCTCGTCCGAGGAATTTTCCTTGACGACCCCGATTTGTCAGTCTGTCTCCTTCTTTTACGACCACGCGAACCTTGAAGATGACACTCATTTACCTCTCCATCCTTATCTACCTTATCTTCACTTCGGTCCTTAGACTTAGGCCCCAATTTTCCTTCTTTGACTGCGTATTCTATCCTTTCTCCAATCGTCATGAAATCTTCGAATCTGTTTCTCGATTTTTCCAACATCATATCGAAGAAAAAAGAGGGAAGCGTTGCATGGAACAAGGGAGTCAACTCTTCTTCTGCTATAGGAGGCTGGACTTGGGTCGCCAAACATCGCCACCTTAATGCATATTCCCTGAAGCTTTCACTCGGCCTCATTCTCTCATTCTGAAGAAACTGGCGACAGGGTGCTATATCTAAAGCATATTTGTATTGACCCAAGAAGGCATTAGCGAGGTCACCCTATGACCCAACTTGGTTTCTGTTCAAACGATTATACCATACTGTTGCTGGTCCCGTCAGGCTATCATGGAAATGGTGGATCAACAATTCTTCGTTCTTCATGTATCCTTCCATTTTTCTACAAAACATGGTTAAGTGAATCTTCGGGCAGCTGGTTCCGTCATGCTGCGCAAATTCGGGAACCTTGAAATCCGGAGGAATAACCAAATCAGGGACTAGGCAGAGTTCCTTCGTATTGAAAGCATTTATCTTTTCTTTCTTCTTAAGCTCTTTCTCAATTTTTTCTTCTAACTAGTCAAGCCTCGACTCTTCAATTCGTTCTATTTTCTGATTAATTCTGCTATCGAACCCCAGGTATTAAATGATGAAGTGCCATGCGATGATAAAACAATGCAAAGAACGTGATGCAAATGCAATGCATGAATGCAATAAAGCATCGATTCCGCAAAGGATTTGTCCCTATAGGACATCTTTCATTCAGACCAAAAGGTTTCATTACATCCGGTATTAGGGTTTTACAGATAGCGGTAAGCCCTGGCACATAATGTCTTGACCTCATTCAACAGTCCCGTTAACTTTCCTTCGCGGTCCAATGCTGGATCCAATGCTGTGTTATCCGAACCTTGGGCTGGGTATTGACCTTCCTTCGACTTTGCCCCTCGGGCAACGGCTGGCTGGCTGAAGAATCGGGGTTGTCCGTCTTCGAAACCTAAAATTCCCATTCTAATAAGATCTCGAACTCTGTCCTTCAGGGCCCTACAATTTTCAGTGTGATGACTCGAATCGCCTATGTGGTAGCTGCACCAGACACGACTGTTGTAATCTTTCGGATAAGGAGGTTTTCTTGGTACAGACTTTATTGGTATGATAAGGTTCCTTTCGACAAGCAACAGAAGTAACTCGGTGTATCTCATGGGTATAGGATAATGCCTTCTGATGTCATTAGATTCTCGAACTTCCCCTGGTTTTGCCTCTGTTCCTTGGGTATCTACCCCAGATATGCTACTTGTCTGCTTCTTGAGATTGATCACAAAGGGATTCGATTTGTCATATTTAACGGTGTTGTCTATTTTGACATTCTGACCATTCTGTTCCACATCCTGCTCCCCGACCGAATCTTTTCTAAGTTCGACATGCTGCTTGCCTTTCATCATGGCATTCATCTGGTCCATCATCTCGGACATCTGCTTCTTTAGTTCTTGTATTTCATCTTGTTTGTCCCCAGAATTGACATTGCTTACCGAAACTGTTCTGGTGTCCTTGAATGGTTCTTCTTCGGCTGTCCCTGGCCTAGTCTTGGGATGGAGCTCTGGAATTGGACCCCCTTCCTTCAGGTCAAAGAACCTTTGGTCCATCATGAACAATCCTCTATTATGGGAGAAATCACTCGGGAATCAATGCTCACTGTAATGCGAATGCGATGATATGCCAAAACAAAGCGAAAGAAAACAAGTCAGTACCGGACAAAAATGATAAGTACGTAATAAAAGGGCAAATTAAATGCGATAAGCAAACAAGGCAATCCTATTTACATTCCATCTAAGACACCTAGGTTATCCGCATGGTTCTAACATGGTGGGTTTCTATGTGTTCTCTATATGCAGTTTTAGTTTTAGGAGGTACCCAAATTGTCCTCGCTGTCCTCTACTAAGAGTAGCAAGGCCCCCGATCATCACCCATTATAGGCTCCTTTCAACCGGGTTCAATTCAGGGGGACCATTCGCTTATGCCTGCACGAAGGAACGATATCCTTACGAAAGCATAAGGTACTCGAGCCCCGAAGGTACTTGCTAGGCCTACACGGGAGAACAATATCTCCACGAAAGCATTAGCGTTTTCCTCCCACTTAAAACGGGTTTATATGCCATATTTTAAATGCGTTAAAATAAACGCGCAATTATGACCGAATGTTAATTTAATAGTCACTTTAATCCGGAACTTCCAATATTAGTAAAACGGTAATTATTTTAAAAGCTTGACTCTCATTTGTATTTTTGAAAACAAAAAAAACAAAAAAGGTCCCCAACAGAGTCGCCATCTGTAGCGATGTCCCCTTTTGTTCTTATCGCTAAAAAACAAGGATTTTTGAAGTGTTTGAAAAGTGTTTGTGATTCTTTTGGATATAAAATATTTATTCCGTGGGGTTTTTAAAAAAAACGCATTTTAAAAAATGGAGTCGCCACCGGCCACTTAGGTAGGTCGGACACCATAAAACCAGAGATTCAAAAAAATGTTGGGTTCGGGAGTCGGTTACGGATGGGGAAGGATTAGCACCCCCACACCGCCCAAAATTGGTACTTTAATAATTACCGCTTTATTAATATTGGATTTTCCGGGTTAAAGTGACAATTATTTTAAAATTCGGTCATAATTGCGAATAAATTTTAAGGACCCCGTTATCCGAGAATAAACGCCCAACCACTATCACTACGCCTGATACTGGCCCCGTTTACGCTCGGATAAAAGGGCACCGCATTAACAATTTATATACCATATGCAATCTTAATGACAAAAATATAAGACATAGCAGATAATTTAAAACAATAAATATTCACATATCAGAATACTAATCTAACATAAATGAAATACGTAATTAAAAATACACATATACATACCAAGTTTAATATCAGATAAAGGCAAACTTAATATGCCACAATAACAAGATAGGAATAAATACATATATAGACGAACATATATTTCAAAAAGACATACATACTAGTAATAAAACATATTTCAACATATATGGGACAATATATCGTACAAAAAAAAGGTAAATATACTAACATGTAACCCTAAAAAAAAGAACATACACACATACAAAAATACAAAATATACCATGTACGAATCAACTAAAACATAACATGCTTAATATGAATAACCGAACAAAAAAGATACATAATTATCATAAACTTAATGTAAACATAAAAATACATGACATATACAAAGGATATATAATAAGACAAGAGACTACATTAACATATACGATTATAATACGAACATGAGTATTTACATAGAAACATGACTGAAATGAAAGAAAAATAAAAGTCAATAGCAGAAATTAAAGAACAATAATAGGTAATTTAAGGACTAAAATGCGAAGTAAACTGAACCTAAAAGGATCAAAACTATAATTGGACCAAGGGGCAGACCCAAAATGAAAAGTTCAAAAACGCGGGATGGTTAAAGGCGTAATTTTACCATTTGAAAACTGATTCGGTGTGATTTAGGGATTGGATTGCAAGATTTTGAAATACAAGAGGGACCAGAGTTGTAAATATACCATGCGGCAAGACAAAAGTGAAAATATTAGAAACGCGGGGGGATTTAGTATGTAATTTACCCATTTAACGAAATAATAATAACTATATAAACCCTATTTTTAGGCCGAAACCAATTTTTCCTTCATTTCTTTCATTTTCAGTTTTATAACCCAAATCACCTTCTTCATTTTCTCTCAAATCTCCCATGTAAAACCCAGAATCCGGCGGCCGGCCGCCGTGTTCTCCGCCGTCGATCGCCGCTAACCGGCGCCGGTGAGCTTCAAAAACCTACCAAAATAACCCCTTTCTCACCCTAGACACGAATCCGAGGTTGGATTCAGAGGAACAACCTCTATTTTCCCTAGATCTAGGAAATGCAAAACGAAAAACCCATTTTTTAACCCAAAACGAAACTACAAGGGGTCTCCCCCTTCCTTCAATTCACCGTATCTGGCTTGGGGAAGCCGAAAGGCTTGTCACTGAGGAGGGGAGACCCACAAACGGCGACGGTAAGACGACTCTCTCTCTTTTTTTTACCTCTTTCATGCAAAAATAAAAAAAAGGGAAACGTTTATTTACCATTGGATTGACTTTTGTATTTCGATTGTAACTTGACTGGTTCGATTACAACTTGTTCTTTTGATTACAACTCTCTGTTCTTGTCTCTTGTTACAACCCTCCCCTTTACAAAATATTTGTTTCCTACATATATATGCCTGTCTTTGGTTTTGGTACAAGTTGCATAATACTTGTTTTTTTCAGATCTAGACTGACAAATTTCTTTCTTGCTGTGTTTGACATGTTCTGAGCGCGGTGGTTGAAGATCGTCATGGTGGCGGTGTGGGGGTTCTGCCAGCGGCCTTGAAGGATGAACGGCCCAGATGAAGCCTCGATTTGGTGAAACGGCTCTAGATCATGCCACGTGGAGCTCAGCAGTCGAGGGGTCAGAGCGCGTGGGGCTCACGCACGCGTGGGATATCAAAGGGTCCGCGTGTGGACTGCATGCGCGCGTGGCACTCGAACAGTCCAGACGTGATGAGCACGCGGCTGACAGATATTTTGGTCCTTGGTTAGATCGTGGCCGTTGGATCAGATCTTGATCCAACGGCCCACAGTCACCTGCACACAATAAATGTAATTAGATAGGGTTTGGGTTTGGGCCAACCGGGCCTTGTAATTATTTGTAATTGGACTTGGACTGTAATTTATTTATTTGGTTTAATATATATTTTTGGATTTCATTTTATATATTAGCCCAATAATAATAGTAATAGTATAATTATAACAGCAATACACATACATACGTATATACCTATACAAACATTAATTAACATAACATAACATACTAGCATACGTACATATAATCATACACATAATTGACTTAACATCTATACACATTAAACAAATATACTCATACTCTATAGATACATACGCGACACACATTCACTATTAATATGTATACATACATAGCTTATAATATACATGCACACACCACACCTTATATATATATTAGTAACACTCATGCAAATAATAAACATATAATATAATATGTATACATGCAACACTAATATGTATTTACAGGTAAAAATGAGTGATTACACAAACAACCCCTCCCCTTTTACCGGTTCACCGTGTTTGGCTTAAGAGCCTTACAGCTTATCACCGGCGGCGGGGGGCTCTTCCAACGAGGGTAAGAACCTAGTTCTTTTCCTTTTTTTGTTGCTTATGCCCTTGAAAGATATGCATGCAATAAAAGTAGCATGAAAAATACCACTGGACTTGCGTTGCCTCTTTTTTTTTGTATTTCTGAAAACTGGTGATAATACACTTTCTGTTGGATGCTATATCCTTGTTTTTCATCTCTGTTTTTTTGTAGAATATAATACATATTACATATCTTGCTCGATTTGGTACTGACACCCTGTATTTTCATTTTTTTGTGCATTTGAGCATGGTGGTTGGTACGGCAGTATGGTGGAGGAGTGGAGAGAGTCATGGTGGTGGTGTCCTCTGTCAGATCCATTCACGGCCGTTGGATCAGATTTGATCCAACGGCTATGATTACATGGGGGATGAGCGGCCTAAATCGAGCCTTGAAATGAGTGCAGCTACATCTGATCTTGACGCGTGGTAGAGGGGTAATGAACGGTCTCGCGCGTGCGTTGCACGCGCGAGTGGGAGGTGAGCGGTCTGGAGAGTGACATCACGCGCGCCAGCTGGATTATCTTGGACTGATCTAGACCGTTAGATCAAGACTTGATCCAACGGCCCAGATGACGGCGGCTGCAAGATAAAGGAGGGTTATCAGACTTAGTTTTTAGGGTTTTTAATATACTGGGTCAGGCCAATATGGGCCTTGTAACATATTTTGGGTCTGTAATATATATTGGACTAGACTGTTAACTAATGAGCTTTTATTAATAAAACTTCTTGGATTTTATTTTAAATTAGCCCAATAATAATAATAATAATACGATAATAATAACATATACACATATATAATTTATGTACATATAACCATACATGTAAATTAACATATACCATATAACATTCGAACACACATATACATATATTTGCTCTCACACCTAATTAATGTAAGTATACAAACATTATACATACTACAAACATACATAGTACATGCACATGCCAACCACATATATCACATACACCCAAGCACAAACATACATGCATCTTATACACACAAAATAAGTATAACCAAATACCCCCTAGTACATATATAAACTATTAAAATGTACGTGACATGTGACACACATACACCACACATAGTATGTATAATACGCATGCGCTTACATATATTACACACATTTTGTACACATTAATCACATATATAGTAATCATATAATATAACATGTATACGTGCAATAATAATACCTCATTAATTATTACGCTAATATATTAACAATATTTACAAACCGGATAAAAATGAGTGATTACAATAGGGTTTATGGTTTTAGAATTTAGGGTTTAGAAATTAGTGTTTAAGTTTAGAATTTAGGGTTTAAGTTTAGAATTTAGGATTTTAGGATTTAGGCTTAAAATAGGTAGGTTGTGTAAAATAAATTTTACATAGCATGTGTATCAAAAATAACTTTTTAGCATTTCGAAATGTGTGAAAATTTTCATTTTATTTTTTTTATAAATTAATGTTCTTCAAAAAGATTGGAGCATGCATTATCTAACTGAAGTGTGTCTGCACTTGATTTTAATCTAATTTCTACACGTTACAGCAAGCCAAAAGTGAAGCTGCAGCTGCATTTGGAAACGATGGAATTTATTTGGAGAAGTACATTCAAAATCCAAGGCACATCGAGTTCCAGGTTATTAGTCCCTGCTTGTATAAGTTCCCTCGTCTTGAGCTTCAATCACTCCTAAGAATGTAAATCTGGAGATCTTTCTAATGTTGTTTACATTAGTAGCTAGAATGTTTTCTTGGTAAAATCATTTATTTGTAACATTATATGTGCAAGGATAATACATTATGTTTTCCTTAGCCTCCATTGTTGGATTCGCCTGTTGGAAGATTTGTGGCATGCATTGCTTACTGACCTGTGTTTAAGCCATAGTGTCCTTTGCTTCATCTGTTCTCTGTTATAGAGTACAGACTACATGCAAGTTTTTAATTTTCTTATGCTATATGGCATGCTCATGCAGGTTCTTGCAGATAAATATGGTAACGTTGTTCACTTTGGTGAGCGAGACTGCAGCATCCAGGTACTATTACCATGCTTAGTCCACAACTTTGCTGCATCTTGTTTTAGCAAACTATTTCATAAAGAAATCACTTTTAACATTGGGAAAAGAGAAAAAAGAAAGAAAAAGAAAAAGGACCATCTTTAGTTAGATTTTCTTTTAAAGCTTCTCCGTTCCACATAATGTGGGAAACATTTGAAAAAGTTTGCTTACCCATGTGTATGGTGGAATAGGGTCAGAAAACTAGGGATCTTAAGACTTCTGGTTGTTATAGGAATTATGGTTAGGGTTTAGGAACCAAATCAGGTTTGTAACAATTGAAACTTATCTCAAACGATTGCTGGAACTGAAGGACATAGGTTTGCTTGAGATTCTGGGCAGCAATAATATTAGGCATTAAGATTTATTGGTTAATCTAATGGTTTGGCTGGTGGAAGTTGATAGGTACTTTTGTAAGTTATTCGAGAAGTGTTAGAGCTTGAGGGGAAATGTAAGTTGACGAGGAGTATTAGAGTTTTTATTTAATGTGTAATTAGAGTTTATTCCTAATCAGTAGTTTAGATTTACTAGAAGTGTTATATTAAAACTCTATATCAGCCTATTTAAAGGCTTACTCTGTATACATTTGATAATTAAGAATAATAAGAAAATACAGATAAACACATTGTTCTCCTTGGAAAATATCATGTTCATCTTCTTCAAACAACAAATCTCTAACCACCGATCACACACAAACCACCATTATTTATTGCATCTTCGGCCACCATGGCCCCTTTCTCGCAATTTTGGGGCAAGAATTAGGTTTGATAGTCATAAAAAGTGCATGTGATTTCTCTTTGAATGGAAACGAGTGATTTTTGGCATCCATTCCTTAATAAACTAAAATACTTACAATTTAATACGTTAAAGTCATCTTGAAATATAATCATTTGAATTATAATTGTTCTAGGGGAATACTAAATCTACTAGACATAGGATTCCTACTCCAAAGTTTAACTAGAACATATGAAATTCAATGAATCGCTTTTGAATGACATGCTATGAAGTATAGACACTTTTAGGAGGGGAGTGTCCAAGTTTTGCACATGTATGGCATGGACACGACAAAATACTTGTTGAAAATGCTAGGACACGTCTAAAAAATAAAAATGGACACGGCTGGAAACATTTGGACACAGCTATGCAGTCCAAGCATGTGATAAAGTTTTTTTCCGCCTAAATATGGAATCAGCACTTGATGTTTAAATTGGTGTTTCACTTTAACCTCTGATTGTTTTTAACGAATATGATCTTCTCTTATAGGATTTGTATAAACATAAGTAGCCAAAATAACAACTAAATGGAGCCTAAATAGTCAATTTCAACTCAAGGGAAAATTTTACTTTTCAAAATCCAAAAATAAGCTAAGCTTGAAAACAAATAAGTGCATTGAAATCTTTTGTATTAATACTAGTACTGAAGTTTTTAAAAGAAAATCTTTAGTATTACTGACTACTGAAGTATACATATGAAAACAAACAAGTTCAACTTCTCATGGTTTCATCAACTATGATTCTCAAACAGATCTTGTTGCCAATTTGGATCGGTAATTAAAGCATCTTACTCATGATAATAGCCTCAAGACATTGCATCCTTCTGTTAGAAGGAGCAAATATGCTTACAAAGACAACTAGGCTAGTGGCTATTTCTCAAATCATTGCTGCAGGATGGAATGTGTAATACCCAAATTTTGACCGGGTTTATTAAATAAATAAATAATACATAAATAAATACAATATTGTAAAACCCAAATAAATAAATAAAAGTTCAAAAAAAAAACAGTCCGTATACATAGTTTAAATATCCAGAACCCAAATATACAAAAAGCCCGTTTACATCCCTAAATTCTAAAATTCCCACCCAATTCGGTAAAGGCCCAAACTAGCACAAGTGTGTTTCTTTTGCCCGCCAAAAACGGACACGTGGCACACTATCATTCGCCCCTTTGCATTTCACCCGGATCAAGCCCTACTGGAAGCCAGCTGTCCACAGATCACTAGTCCCTGGCGTCAGCCTTTATCCCTGCTATAAGTAAAGAGAGATAAGGTAATTATGAGGGTAATAATTGCTATAGTAAATGCGGCAATAATTGAGGGAGAGAGAAAATACCGAAAGTTGAGGGGACACGTCTGAAAGCCGAAGAGTTCATCGGAGAAGACGAACGGAGTCTACGCGCATCCACCAGATTTCATCAGAAGGTAATTTACCTTTCGAGTCTTTTATTTCCTACAAACAAGGATAATAAACATATTAGATCTAGTTTAAAAAACATAAAAATAGTAAGGAAAATATAAAGGTCATCAGAAGCTTATCTTAGTCGCCGGAGTCGTTTCGAGTGTTCACCAGAGAGCGTTTAGGCCTCAGATGGAGTTGAAAATGATAGAATCGTGGTGGTTATGGGTAGATCTAGGGGGAAGATGGGAGATCCTGATGGATCGGGTAGGTTAGGTGGATAGATCGGGAAAAATTGAGAATTTTGGAAGTTTTAGGGTTCTGGCACGACGGCCAAAAATCGCCTCACGGCGGAGGAAGGTGGCCGAAGTTAGGGATACAGTGGTCGGAAAGAAGTTAGGGATAATCGGGGAAACCAGGGGTGGTCGAAATAGGATAGGGTTGACCGGAGGTGGCCGGCATCGCCTTCTACGGCCAGTGAACAGACTGGAAGGGCTAAGGACGACAGATCTAGATTGAGGGGTGGTAGTTAGGGCGGAGCTTGGCCAGAGACATAGGGTTTTGCACACTTTAAGAAGAACATATAAGAACTTAGGTGAGAATTTGGGTTTTTGATTTTTGAAAACAAGTTTAGGGAGTTGTTTTGGTATTTTTAGAGATCAAGTGAGGGGTTTACGAAGAACAATCGTTGAATTTTGAGAGAAATTGTGTGTTTGATCGATGAGAAACAGAGATGAAAGTGTTTTAAGTGTTTGTGTTGGATCAAATGGGGTTTTTGGATGAATTTGTGGATGAACAGATGAGAAATATGGGTTTTGATCCATTTGGGGGCTTAGTTTCTGGGTTGGGTTACGTTTAAGTTGAGAGAATCTGTGGGAAGAGAGAGAGAGGAGAGAGTGTGTGATTATGGCCGAGTTGGCCTAAATTTGGGGCTTTTATAGCTGGGTCGACACGGCACCGTTTTGGTGCAGGGTCAAACAAGGTCCGCACGTTGTATCCGGGTCGACCCGAGATCCGCGTATTTCTAAACGGGTACCTTTTGGTATTTGCCCAACATTTTGCATCCTCTCAATTTGGTCCCTAATCCGTTTAAATTGAGCCACAAACCTTGTAATTTTCTCAATTGGGTCCTTATATCCCATAGTTAAGCCTCCAGTTTGTAATTTCATTCAATTAGGTCACCTAGAGCTTCGTATTTTGGGCATGAAGTTTTGTATTATTTTCAATTTAATCCATTAATAAGAATTTGTTTTTTTAATGTGTTTTCAATTTAGTTTTCTTTTATTTGTTTGTTTAATTTAATTTTAATGCAATTAATTTATAGGTGATGCATGTTTTAAATTAGTCATATAGAATTAAATGATATATAATTAAATACACATAGTTTAAATTATAATTAGAGCCTTTAGCTTAGGTTCTCTAATTAAGGTTTCAATAATTAAATAGGATAGAGTGTTCCATTGTTTACAATGAGGTGTTATCTCAATATGGATTTTAATGAATATATTTAATATATTATACTTAAAATTAAATATTAATTAGCTCTTTAATTGACATTGAATAAGAACATATTGTAGTTAATTGAATGTATATCGAATAGAATCTTTGAGTTCAAATCTGGATGGTGTTCCATTGTTTAAAATGGGGTGTTATCTCAGACTTTGTCATAAAGGTGTATATTCGATATACATTTTCACTTATAACACTGAATAATAAATTGTTAGAGCCTTAATTAGGACTAAAACTTTAATTAACTAGATGGATTAATTAAATAATTAGGAATATGGTTAATTTAAGGGCTTTGAATATATGGAAGGTGTTCAAGAAATTGACATTTTCACATAAAAGCCATTAAATTAACTAATATTCATAGATTTAAATAACTAATTAAATTGAGCCCTTTTTAGAATTAGTACTTAAAATTGACAAGACAATAAAATATCATTCATTAAAAACCTTTTATGTTGGAAATTTATTTTTAAATACGAATAGGGGTGCCACCTAACGGGGTGTTTTTAATCTCGTATTTGAACAAGATGAATTTCTTTATAAAAGGATATCTGCATTCGGAATTTAAATTCAGTTAATATTATGGGATAAATTAAATTCAAATTATTATTCGAAATGCCAAAATGCCACGTAAAATTAAAGGTAACGATAACGGGCGTTCGTAGGGGTGCTAATCCTTCCCTATATGTAACCGACTCCCGAACCCAATTTTTAAGACAGAATATATGGTTTGTTTTTTTCGGTGTCCGGTCTACCTGGAAGAGATCGGTGGCGACTCCACATGTTTTTTAAAGGATAAATAAAGGAAATTCGATTTAATATGAAAAAAACTAAAATTTTAAGATTAAATTAAAAATGGCCAGAAAACCCTAATTTTCCAAAAGATCGATCGTCGGGCTATTTTTACACACCCAATTTCAAAAATGGTTGCGATAGGTTGGCGACTCCGCTGGGGATTTAAACCCCCCCCCCCCGAGAGTTAGGCCTAATTAATTTTACGTGGCATTTTGGCATTTTGGACAATAATTTGAATTTAATTTTTCCATAATTATTGGATGAATTTTCTAGAAAATGCAGGTAGCTTTTTCTTGTATGATATAAATTGTCATTCATGCATAAGCCTTCTACCCGAGCTTTTCACCTTTAAGTGGGAGTGAGGCATGATCTTACGCGAGTTATTCAGCTCCTTGATCGGGTTTTGTCCTCCTTCCGATATACCAACCTTATACACCGTGAGGTTACACCTCCGCTATAAGGGGTCGTATACTCCCGAATCGATGTCCTACTAGTCTGGTAACGATAGTTCGGGTACCCAGAGTTTAGACCGAAACCCACATGCTGTAATAGAAACCTACCCCACTAGAGCCAGACAAGGACCTAAGAAAGGGTGATGCTGATTTAAATTCCTTTCTCTGGTTATTCTTGTGCACAAAATAAAATGTTCTCTGGTTTTTTTATGCAATATAAATTGTTTTATTTTATAGCAATTATATTTTTTTACAAGTTTATTTTCACCATACTGACATAGTTTTTGTTGTTGTTTTGTTTTTTGTGTTTTGATATATGTTTTTGCATCATAATTGTATTCATAGGGGTATTAAGTTCGAAGTCAATCGAATAGGAAATGTCTCATACAACTGAAGGGTCCGATAGAAAGGGAGAGGATAATACCACAGTCTGGACATGGTCTGAGGAAACCCAATTCGTCAAGGGAGACAGTATTAGGGGAGATTATGTATCACAAACAAAGGAAATTGCTAGAATGAATTCAGGACAAAATAGTTGTTTACCGGAACTCAAGAGGATGTGGGAACAATGGGACGAAACTATGAAGAAAGATTTCTAGTTAGAGTTCGGAGATATAGTAATGTTGTTGGATGTTCCAGTTGATCGAGGATTAATTAAGGCTATGACGCAATATTGGGATCTGGCTTATAATTGTTTCACATTCAGAGAAGTGGATATAACACTGACGCTGGAAGAATACGAGGCTTTACTATATTGCCCAAAATTTGAAAAGGACAATATTTACACGAGACCTCCTAACAACTCAACCTTTAAAAGAAAGTTAAAAATGGTCACTGGGAAAGGTGAGGTTTGGTTTAATGGAAAATTAAAGCAAAAAGGGAACGATGAAATAACTGAGGATAATAAACGCATTCACTGGGAGGTAATTCGAGAATTAATTTTAACAAACGATAAACTGGAGAGAAAAAGAAGTTTGTACACCTTGTGTATTTATGGGATGGTGTTATTCCTAAGAACTCTAGATTATATTGATCCATCAACTCTGGGGCTATTTGAGCGCTTAAAGAATGGGGTAAGTCCGGTACCAGCAATTTTGGCGAAAACATACAGGATATTGACTGCTTGCAGAAGAGTGAGAGAAGGAAGATTTTATGCTCAACTGCTAGAGGTATGGTTTCGAGGTCACAGATGGGTTGCACCTTATAGGGCCCGTAGATTTCGCACTAATTATTCACCATTAAATGAGCATCTAGTAGCTTGCCCGATTGAGAAAATGACAGAAGAACAGTGGAAAGAGCATTTGTTGAATATAAAAGATTCATAAATTGCTTGGAAAGCCCCTTGGCTGAATTTGGTTAGTTATCTGTAGCGATGTGGGAAATTTGATTGGGTTCCTTTGTCGAGAGTTTGGGGGGAACGACCTATTGCCCGCTGTTAGTATCTCGACAGTTCGGATCAAGACAGTTTATTCCTGCTACCGCTAGCATGGAAGAATTCGAGTACATGCATAAGATGAAAGGTTATAAGACGAAAATAAAAGACATCGTAACAGCATGGGAAACACCAAGGAGAGTGAAGCTTCAGGATAGATTAGAGGTCATGCAAAATTATACATAGTGGAAGACTCAAAGGGTTAATGATGGCATTCAACAGAATGGAGTCAGTAATATTGGTATGATTAACGAACGTATGAGAGATGCACCTACAATAGTGGAGAAACTGAAACATGATCATGAGAAAGAGTTAAAGGGATACGATAAGTGAATTGAAGAACTGAAACAGAATCTATCCACGGCATCGTTGGAGGTAAATGTACAAAAAGGTAAGAAAATGAGTTTTATGAACACAATCGAAAACTCAGCTAAGAATTGAAAGATTTGAAGGAAACTCATTCAGAATACAAGAAGATCCAAAAAGGAAGCACAAATAGGATGATCAGTGATTTGTCTGAACAGTTGGATAGGGTTGCAAATGAGAGGAATGATTACAAGAAAATGTATGAAGACTATACAAAATCCTCCAAGAAAAAGATCCAAGACTTGAAAGAATCATATGATCGTGCTAAAAAGAAGCTAGAAGGAAAAGAGATACAAAATTTAGAATTGTTGGCTCAGAACACGAAACTGGAAGAACAGAATGAAGAACTAAGGGTTCAGATATCGCAAATGGAACAATTACTCACAGGGCATTACAATGAAGGAAGAGATGTTGCGGATGAAGAGAAGAATGAGTTGAAGGGAAATGTGACTGAATTAGAAAATACAGTTCAGGACTTAAAAGGAAAGCTTGCAAGCTTTGAAGGTGCGCTGTATCAAGAAAGCGAAGTGTGGAAACAAAAATACGAAGCAGCTCAGCGTACAATTTAGGAATAAAACAACAAACTGGTTATCTTTAAAGGACGGGTAAGGGGGATTGCTCAATATGTTCATGTATTCACAAATCAAGCCAATTTTTCTTATATAAAAATGTGTACACCAAAATAGTCTACTATGAAGCCCTCTAAACTTCCAAAAAAGTCCTTTAAATTGGCTTATTTAAGCAAAACAGTCCAGCATGCAAGTATACATATATACTCACATCAAAACAGTTCTTATATTTTTCTTATTTAGGTAAAACAGTCCATTACACATATATATACACTTACATACACATCAAAAATAGTCCATATGCTTTCATATTTATACAAAACATTCCAACTAAACATGTATACACAATTACACATCAAAAACAGTCCATATGCTCTCATGTTTAACTGTCCAACTAAACTTGTATACCCAATTACACATCAAAAACAGTCTATATGCTTTCATGTTTATACAAAACTGTCCAACTAAACATGTATACCTAATTACACATCAAAAACAATCCATATGCTTTCATGTTTATACAAAACTGTCCAACTAAACATGTATACACAATTACACATCAAAAACAGTCCATATGCTTTCATGTTTATACAAAATTGTCCAACTAAACATGTATACATAATTACACATAAAAAACAGTCCATATGCTTTCATGTTTATACAAAACTGTCCAACCAAACATGTATACACAATTACACATAAAAAACAGTCCATATGCTTTCATGTTTACACAAAACTGTCCAATTGAACATGTATACATATATAGACTCATCAAAATAGTCCATGTACTTTCATATATATTCAAAACTGTTCAGTTATATATGTATACATATCAACACATCAAAAACAGTCTACATACTTTTATATATATTCAAAACTGTCCAATTATACATGTATACATATAAACACATCAAAAACAGTCCGCATACTTTCATATATATCCAAAACTGTCCAATTATACATGTATACATATAAATACATCAAAAACAGTCTACATACTTTCATATATATTCAAAACTGTCCAGTTATACATGTATACATATAAACACATCAAAAACAGTCCACATACTTTCATATATATTCAAAATTGTCCAATTATACATGTATACATATAAACACATCAAAAACAGTCCATTAACATTTAAATCTATAACAAAACAGCCCCTAAATGCTTCACATAACAATCCCCTATTCTTAATTTATTCAAATCAGCCTCCTAAGTTCATCAAAATAGTCCAGTATGCAAGTATACATATATACTCACATCAAAATAGTTCTTATATTTTTCTTATTTAGGCAAAACAGTCCATTACACATATATATACACTTACATACATGCTCAAATCAGCCTATTTGAAACTCAAAATTAGTTCTTAATTATTTACAAACAAATCCCCTGTTTAAATTACTTAAAACAGTCACAAATTCAAGCTATAAAACAACCCCCTAAACTGTTTTACAAACAGTCCAAGTTAGTTTCCAAATCCTACATAACAATCCCAATATTTATACTTTCATACATATACTTACAAACAGCCAACTAACTTATATATTTAAGCAAAAATTCATCTAAATATGAAGAATGAACAAGTGATTACCTTCTCCCAAAGTCTCTTTCAAAAATAATCTACACTTGAGTTAGCATAGCCCAATTCCAAGCTTTCTCTCACTACCTTCTCTAGTTCGGTCATGGAGGAAATGAAGGGAAGAAAAAGATAAGATAATTTTTTATTCATCTTCACTATTCCACTAATTGTCGTTAGTCATCCCTTCCCTCATACTTGCCATCATGATCAATTTACAAGTGTACAAGTCCTTTTAGTTTTAGTTTGATTAACATGTAACTCTCTAGTTTAAGAATAATTCGGTTTAATCCTTTTACAAATGGCTATTCGTTCTCATTTTGTTACAATTTGCTCCTAACATCACTTACTTATTCTAATAGGTGACAACTACATTGAAATTGACTTGTGATTAAGGTGTTACATACTTCTAAGCCAATTTTTGGGGTGTTACATGGAGTGTACGGATTTCTATAAGCTAGGGTACATAGTATCTTTACTTTAGGAAGATGCTTATAGCTGGTGGATGACTTCTATCGCAGATATGGCACCTGCTAATGTGAGATGAGAGTTCTTTTGTGCTGCTTTCTGGAAGAAGTATATGGGTTCTCGTTATCAAGATGAAAAGAAAATGAAGTTCATGGCATTGGATTAGGAGAGCATGTCTGTTTCTGAGTATGAGATTTAGTTTGTTTGGTTGAGCCAGTATGCACCTGAGCTGGTTTCTAATGAGCGACAGCGATGTGATCGTTTCCATTATAGGCTGGTTAATGAGGTGAAAACTTATATATTGGCTACATATTATACGGAGTTTGATTTCTTGGTTTCCTGAGCTAAGGACATAGAGCAGAATCTGAGGTTATTTTCTCGATCAGAGAGTTTATCTACGGGGAAGAAGAATGTTAAGTCAGATATTGGTAGAGATCGGTACAAGAAGTATAGAGATAAGAGGTATCATCCGGATCAGAGACGTGGTGAGAGTAGTGTTGGGCGTAGACAGCATGGTCAGAGTACCTTTCTTCGAGCACCTGAGTGTGGAAGATGTGGTAGACGACATTGTAAGAGTGTTAGCCTGTGGTTCGCGAGATCATATTAGGCGTGATTGTTCGTAGTTGTTTAGGGAAGGACAAGCTACTGCACCTGCTGTTATACCACAGGGAGTTCGTGGGCATGGTCGAGGTCATTTTTAGCATAGTGAGAAAGGTCAGAAGACAGTTGATCGGTAAGGGTTTTCGCGTATCGTGTGAGAAGGAATAATACATATGTGATTGCATGTACATTTACTTTGCAGTCTATACCATTATTTTCTTTGATGGATTCTGGTACTACACATTCATACATCTTGCGCGAACATGCATGTTTGCTTGATATACCTGTATAGGTGTTAAATGTTAGTGTACGAGTAACTAGTTATTTTAGTGAGACAGTAGTTACTAAGAGGTTGTATAAGAGATGTCCTTTGATAGTTCAAGGTCATGTATTTGCGACTGATTTGATGGAATTTTCGTTTTATGGTTTTAATGTAATTTTAGGGATGGATTGGTTGTCTGAACATAGGGATATGGTTGATTTTGAGATTAATCGAGTTTCGTTAAAACTTTTTAAGGATTACGAAGTGATGGTTGTGGGCGAGAATGTTAAATTCTTGTCCAATGTTGTTTTGGCTTTGGAAGTGCGAAAGTTGCTGGAGCTTGGGGGTCAAGCATATCTAGCTTATCTTATGAACCCAAATATGAAGGAGGCATGAGTTCAGGATATATTCACCATTTGTGATTTTCCATGAGTGTTTCCAAAAGAGTTGCCAGAATTACCACCAGATAGGGAGGTAGAGTTCTGTATTGAGATATACGCGGATACGGCTCTAGTGTCAATTCCACCGTATCGCATGGCACTGAAGAAATTGAAGGAGTTGAAGACGCAGCTTCAGGAGTTGTTGGATCGTGGTTTCATTCAGCCTAGTGTGTTACCGTGGGGAGTACCAGTGTTGTTTGTAAAAAAGAAAAATGGCACGATAAGGATGTTCATTGATTATCGACAACTAAACAAGTTGACGATTAAGAACAAGTATCCTTTATCGAGGATCGATGATTTGTTTGATTAGTTTTAGGGTGCTACAGTGTTTTCCAAGATTGATCTAAGGTCTGGGTATTATCAGCTGAAGGTGAAGGATAAAGACGTGCCAAAAATAGCTTTTCGCACACGTTAAGGGCATTATGAGTTCTTATTGATGTCGTTTGGGTTGACAAATACGGCTGCAACTTTTATAGATATGATGAGTCGGGTGTTCTATAAATTTTTAGATCAATTTGTAGTAGTGTTCATTGATGACATTCTCGTATACTCTCATATCAAGGAAGATCACGATCGACACCTACAAATTGTGTTGCAAATTCTGTTAGAGAATAAGCTTTATATGCTAAGCTGAGCAAGTGTGAGTTTTGGATCAAGCAAGGGGTTTTTCTTGGTCATGTTGTTTTGGCGGAAGGTATCCGGGTGGATCCATAGAAGATTAAAGCGATTGTGAATTGTAAGCAACCTAAGTCAGTTTCAGAGGTTTGTAGTTTCTTGGGGTTAGCAGGGTATTATGGTTTCTCAAGGATTATTGCTCCTTTGAAGAAGATGTTGCAAAAGGATGTAAGTTTTGAGTGGATGGAGAGCAGATAACAAGCTTTTGATAAGTTGAAGGAAGCTTTGATACAAACTCTAATCTTGATTCAACCTGAGTCGGGAAGGAGTTTGTGGTTTATAGCGATGCATCCTACGTTGGTTTGGGATGTGTGTTGATATAAGGAGGAAAGGTTGTGGCTTATGCATCTAGGCAGTTGAAGGTACACGAGAGCAACTATCCTACACATGATATTGAGCTTGATGTGGTGGTGTTTGCGTTGAAGATTTGGCGACATTATCTTTATGGTGAGAAGTGTATTGTGTACACGGATAACAAGAGTTTGAAATATTTGATGTCATAGAAGAAATTGAATCTTAGGCAACGAAGATGGTTGGAGTTGCTCAAAGATTATGATTTGACGATTGAGTATCATCCGGGTAAGGCTAATGTTGTAGCTGACGCATTAATAGGAAGGTTGTGGTGGAGTTGAGGGCTATGTTTGCTCGGTTGAGTGTAACACGAGATGGTGGTTTGTTGGTTGAGTTTCAAGTGAAGCCGTCGTTTTTGCAATTGATCAAAGAGAAGTAACCGTGTGTGATTCTTTGGTACCACATGTCAAGGATATAATGGATGGCAATCAGACGGATTTTTGTTTTAATGATGAAGGAGTTTTGTGCTTCAAGAGTCGAGTGGTTGTGCTGAAGGATGAGGAGTTAAGGCACACTATCTTGACTGAGGCACATTCGAGTCCTTTTGCTATGCATTCAGAAAGTACAAAGATGTATCAAGATTTGAAAAAAATATTTTTGGGTTGGTTTGAAGAAAGATGTAGTGGATTTTGTTGCTCGATGTATGGTGTGTCAGCGCGTTAAGGCTGAACATCAGTTTCTTTCAGGGTTGTTGCAACTGTTAAGGATTCTGGAATAGAAGTGGGAGAGAATTACCATGGATTTTGTGACTGGTTTACCTTTGAAGCCATCAAAGAAGAATTTTGTATGGGTGATTATGGATAAGTTTACGAAGTGTGCACATTTTCTGGCTGTGCGTACAACGTATACTTTGGATAAGCTGGCGGAGTTGTATATTGCTGAGATTGTGAGGTTGCATGGGGTGCATAAGTCTATAGTATCAAATAGGGATCCACATTTTACAGCAAGGTTTTGGGAGTGTTTGCATAGGGCTTTGGGTACACAATTGAATTTTAGTACTTTATATCATCCTTAAATGGATGGTCAGTCTGAACGCGTTATCCAAGTGTTGGAAGATATGTTGCGGTGTTGCATTGTTGGTTTTTAAGAGACATGGGAGAAGCAACTACCTTAGGTAGAGTTTGCCTATAACAATAGTTATCAGGCTAGTATTCAAATGGCACTGTATGAAGCTTTGTATGGTAGAAGGTGTCTCACGCCACTTTGTTGGGTAGAGGCAGGAGAAAAGTATGTTTCTTTGCCTGATGTATTGAAGGATGACAATGAGAAGGTGAAGCTTATTAGTGATCTGTTGAAGACGAATTTGGATTGGTAAAATAAAATATGGTTTGGTCAAAATAAAACATGCTGACTTGAAGCTTCGAGAGATAGAGTTTGCAGTTAGAGATAGAGTATTTCTCAAAGTTTCGCCTTGGAAGAAGGTGATGAGGTTTGGACGTAAGGGTAAGTTGAGTAAAGGTTCATTGGGCCTTATGAAGTGTTGGAACGTATCGGTCCAGTTGCTTATAGGTTGTGCTTGCCAGCGGAGTTGGAGAAGATATATGATGTTTTCCATGTAACGATGCTTCAGAGATATATATCGGATTTGTTGCATGTGATGCCTGTTGAGGAGATTGAATTGAATATGGATTTGACCGATGATGAAAAACTAGTGAGAATTCTGGATTCTAGTAGTAAGGTCTTTCATGGCAAGACCATTGAGTTGGTAAAGGTGTTGTGGTGACATCGTGGCGTCGAGGAAACCACCTGGGAAAGCAAAGAGGACATGAAGAATCACTTTCCCTACCTTTTTCTGTCAGGTAAATTTCGAGGATGAAATTTCTTAAGAGGGGGAAAGTTGTAACGCCATGAATTTGGGCCTAGGTGTTAGATATGTCGGTTAGATGGTTCAGGGGAACCGAATTAGGCAATTCGAGCTAGTTTCAAGAATTAATTCTTAATAAATGGTTTTTGTCAAAATAAAATATGGGAAAATATTAGAAAATGTTTAATTAATATTCTAAGGGCTTTGAAGAATTCAATTTGAAGAAATAAAATCGTATTTTGGGACATTTTGGTCTGGTAACTAAAATGTAAAGTTTCAAAACTATTTTGGTGACTAAAACGTAAAAGGGTCAAAACTTAGAATCTTTAAGGATCTAATTTACCAAAGTTTTTCATCAGATTTTCCCTTAATTTAGGCTATTTTTAAATGGTTTTAAATGGTTTAATAAATAAAATAAAGAGGATTTTATTAAAAGGATTTTAATATTTAATTTTATTTTCTTATGTAACTACTTTTGCTCTCAACTTTCTCAGCAACCAAACTATCAATTTCACTTTAAAATCCCAAAAAAAAAACATTTCTTTTAGATTACCTTTTGATTTCCTAATTGATTCCTTTGATTTCTACATCAAATCCTAATTGCTTTCTTGAAGATTTCACTCAATCTTGCCAATTAAGGGAGAAATCAACAATTAGAGGTGATTTTCATTTCTCTCCTCTAATTAAAGGTTCTTTATTGAAATTCCCAAGTTCTTGATCCTTTACAACTAATTTTTGTTATGTGTTTATGATTTAATCAACATTTTATGGATTTAATTGAGTTTCGATGAGAAAATTTGATGAATATTGTTATGGATCTGTTTTGTATTGAATCTAATTGATTTTAATCACTTGAAATATGTGTTTTAATGTTATAAGAAGAGGTTAATAAAAGGAATCCTGAAACTAAGTGAATTGCTAATTTTCTAGGCTGTAAATAGTTAGATTTTGAGGTGATCTTGATGTTAGAAGCTTACTGGAAGTATAATATTGGTATAATGATGTTTTTGGATGTTAGGATGTTAATTGATGTTGTTAAGATGTTAGATTAGTTAAGTTTTGGATGAGCTTTGTTTAGATTGAGTTTGGTGATGGTTTCAGATGTTTTAATAAGGCGATTGATGGTTTTTAGTGAGGTAAAGTTGTGGAGTTGTGTTGATGTGTTTGGAGATGCATGTAAATGCATTAATCCTATTTTTTGTATGGGAAAAGCATGGGAGAGTGATCCTACATCTTTTGGAGAGGGTTTGGAAGCTCTGAAAGCTTGATTGTGCATCGGCAAGTGGAGCGTTTGGTTGTCAGTGAGTGAAAACGTGTTTTACTGCTTTTAAAAGGTTTGAAGATGGTTGTTGGGAGTTTAGATTAAGTTTGAAACATTTATATAAGCTCAAAAGTAAGTATTGGTTGATCTCTCTCTCGTTTTCGGTTTTGCAAAATATAAACTCATGCGCTTATTTATAGATTTGATTACCTACTGTTATATGCATGTTTTAGAAATGAAAGATGTTGCAAATGGTCATCCATGTTGATATTTGAGTATGGCAAATGATTTATGAAAGAATTTTGATAATGCTAGAATACATGGTTTAATGTATTGGAAAATAGTTTGATTTGATGCATATGTAGAACAGTAAGGTAATGTGGTTTTTATAGAGTATTGGCAAATGGCTGAGATTAAAAGTTATCGAATATAGTTGGCTAGCCATAGGGTTTAAAGTGCACTATAATAATTCACCTCATGTGTGTCGAGAGGTCAGGAGAGTGCCATGTTCCATCATGAGAACCGCAGCGGTCGAAGGGTCAAGAGTGTGCCATGCTCCACCATGAGAACCGCAGTGGTCGAGGGGTTAAGAGTGTGTCAATTCTCATGTTGGCGGGTTTATACATCATAATTGTTGAGGGTTGCTCCAGTTCGAGGATGTATGTAAAGTGGTCGAAGAAACCACTTGGAAAATCCATGTATCCGATGTGTTTTTATAAATAGAATAGAAATGGTTTTTGAGTCACTTGAATGCCAATATATGATATAATGAATCATGTGAAATGGATTATAATTTGTATAATGTGGTTTATACATGAGATGCTCTTTGAGATTGTTATTTTGAGATTTTGGCATGAGAAAGCTTAAATTGAGGTTCATGCTAGAAATCCATGATACATGTGTTGTAATTGATTTAAAAGTACATATTTGAAAGCTTGTAGAAGCATGAGATGTTTTGGCATGAGTTTATACACTAATTTGAAAGTAAAATGGTTTTAAATGCATTGATGAGTGTTTTTTTAGATCCCCTCACTAGCCTTTATAATTTTACACTCTCATTTCTCATCAATGTAGAGAAATAGGCTTTTGGGACAGCAAGCAAGCAAGGGTAATCCAAGAGTGAAGTGATTTACAAGTATGGCTTTATAAATACTAAGTAGTAATAGGAGGCAATATGACCAATTTGTAATTGGGAGGGTTATTTGGTTACTCCCTAGTTTGTATAAGTTATATTTGATGTTTTGGATTTGTATGGTGCTTTATATCATGATTTGAGGGGTTGGGATTCATTTTGCATGCTTGGGTAGAGATCATGCCTATAAGAATTTGGTTTGGATATGCTATGATGTGAATGATCCTCTACCATGCTTATATGATTGTGGAAATGATGCTTGAGGTGTTATATGATGATTAGTTAATGTTTAAAGTATGTTAGATTGAGCCAAAGTGCCATATGTTCGACCAAGAGGTCATTACAGGTCTATCCGTACCGGTACGGGTCCTCAAAGATTGGTACATGGGACCTATCTCGGCTCAATCTGGGAAAAATAACATAGGCGTACCGATACGCCTAGTAACCATATCTGTATGCATAGCTGAGAAATAAGCTTGGTGTCGGTACATGGGCAACCATATCGGTACGCCCTTTAGCCACTAGAATTTCTTTGATTCAAAATTGTATACCCGTATCAGTACGCTTGAGGACTGTACCGATATGCCTTTGTAATTTACGTCCGTTGTGATACGGGTAGTGGCCCTACAGATACGCCGGTCGTTATTTATGGTAATATGCTTTCTGAAGTTTGAATTCTTTGCAGTTTAGTCCTCATTTCTTGAATATGCAATTAAATAAGATTGGATGATTATTTTAAGTTGAAATTTAACCAGTATGCATGAAACCTAACTAATTAAGGATTGGAAACTTTAATTTTAAATAAGTCCTCAAAATATCTATAATTACAATTTAGTCCCTAAAATGCAATCTAGTGCAATTGGATGCCAATTCGACGCCCGATTGAGTTGTAAATTTCACCATTGCCAGCATGATCACCTTAGGACTTAATTATGCATTTAGGTAAGATAAAATGAAAAAATGGATCATTTTCTAAGTAAATCTTTTGGTTTGTCTCGGTAAACCCAATGTAGCTCACTCGGTTCAGTTTGGTGACTAGACCGGGTCAAGGGGGTTATAAAGCCTCCTAGCAAGGGAATTGTAATCCGAGAGCCTCAATAGCTTCGGAATCATTGATGAGTGTAGTTGTGTCATAGGATTGGCTAGGTGTCATCCATTTGCATTGTCCATCATTGTAGTAAGCATTGTTCATCATTATGGTAAGCATTGGTGCGTTAAATGCTATAGTCATTATTGATATTTATAATATTGATCAAGATAACCATTGATTTACATGAATATTATTGGCTTATATATTAGATCCTTGGATATGAGTAGACATTAGATATAATTGGCATGCCATAGAATTTATTGAGCTCACATAACAGGTTGACTACGGTCCTTGGGTTAAAACCCTTATTGGCGATGCTCGTGGGATGTATGTGTATTGGTCATTGGAGATGTAGAGTGATAGACCGTTTATTGAACTCTTAGCTTGGCGATGTTGGATGGGAATTCGCGTATCCATAGGTTACTACAATATAAGGAATATGAATAATATAAATACAAACTCTATACTATGCGCATACATTGCTAAATTATGTTTATCATATGTCTGATACGTTTTAGCAGAGTTTTACATTAACACATATAGTATTGGATCCATTGACATGTATTACCGTATAGTTTGCGATTGTTGATAACTACCTTACTAGGCTATGTAAGCCTAACATAGTTCATTGCATACATTTTCGGGTTCTAAAACTTCGTGAAGTGGATCGTGGTTAGCCGGTTGCAAGTCACCTCCGAGTCTCTTTTTGTAATGTACATTTACCCTTTGAACTCCTAGAATGGTGGCATATGGTTATAGTATGTTCAGATGGCATTATGGACATGTTTTGAATATGTAAGATTAAAGTATGCATACATTGTATGTTTTGGATTTGGAATGCCTATTAAGATTGCATATATGGTCAAAATGCACTCCATTAGCTCACATGATGCTAAAAATGTCAAAATATGACATGAGCATGAACATTAGGTCACAGAACTTATTAGAGACCATTGGTATTGATCATTGAGTCATTGGATAAGCATTAGTTGGGTAAATGGCTTAAAAACCAGCAAAACAACAAATCTACATACAGGGTGTACCGATATGGGTGGGTGCGTATCGGTACATGTTTGCATATTTAGACCAAACCGTTAAAGGGGTATCAGTATAGACCAGAGTGTATCGGTATGAATTTTCAACACTGGAATTTGAATGTTTGCCTAGGTACCGATACGGGTGAGACCCATATCGATCCCTCATTTGTCCTTAGCCTGGTATCGTTACAGGTTTGCATATTTAGACCAAACCGTTAAAGGGGTATCGGTATAGACTAGGGTGTATAGCTGAAAAATATATGATAGCTGATACATTTGTCAAGAATGTACGTTCGACGTTTTCTTCCTCTCAGATTTTTACAAAGCCACGGATTCAGTTCTAGCTAACTTACATGATGATTGCAATGAATTTAATGGAGGACTTTTAGTTCCTAATATTATCTCTTTTTATTAAAAAAATATATAATTTAGTACTAATTTTCTACTTAAGTCAAATTTTAATTTAATTTTTTTTTAAATATTGTAGCATATATTCATTCACAAAAATTAGACCACCGCCTAGTTATTTTAGCCTCCCAAACTTCTCCCTCCTTGTTCTCTCTCTCTCCTTTCTCCTGGACTCTGCAAATTCTTGGCTGAGCCACTGCGTTTCCTTCAATGCAATTGCAATCGCAAGCCATTGCTTGTACGCTCTCTGTCTGTCGCTGCATCTTCATTTCCATTTCTATTTTAAAACCCTTCTCATCTCATTTCCTTTTTAGTCATCCCCTTTGCATTTCTTATTTTAATGTTTTCTAACATCTGGTTGCCGCATGATACTGTTGGTTGATGAATTTCCACTTTGCAGGTTCAGCCCAACCCATGAAAATGACAACCAGATTGTCTAAGATTGCTAATTTTTCCATTTCTAAGCTTCCCGATTCAATTGACGTGGCTTTGAACCTTAGGCCACGTTTTCTGAAAAAAGTTTGCTCCTTTGGTTGGAAACTCCATTCTCAGCCCTCTTTCATTCATGCCAATAGTTTCGGGTAAGCAACTTTACCAATACCTCTAGAAATATGCCGTTAAATTTGGGTCAAATAGGGTGGCATTATCTTTTTTCGCAGTTGTTCAGTTCAACATATATTGAGGATTGTACCCATAGTGAAATTGAACTTCTGGGTTTTATTTTTTCTGCAGTAGAATTGAATGGTCTATTAGAAGCAGTGTGGATGGCAGTGGGTTTGATTCTTCTTCTGGTAATGGTGGTAGACCCAGATTAATTAGAGTCATCCAAGGTATTCAAACCAAACTAGGTGTGAGGATTCAGGAATTAAGGAAAAATCTCCCCATGAAGATACTGTTTTTCTTGGTAGGATTTTATTGTGCAACAGCATTTGCAATTGTTATTGGGCAGACGGGTGACTGGGATATTCTATCTGCTGCCTTGGCTGTGTTTATTGTAGAGGGGATAGGAGCCCTCATGTATATTGTTTAGGGCCTCTCTTCCTCTAGTCAACAATGTTAGGAGCCTGATCACCATGTTTAACTACTGGAAAGCTGGGCTTTCTCTCGGTCTCTTCTTGGATTCGTTTAAGTATGAATTGGATAAGATTACTGACTTTAGCCATCCCTTGAGTTTTGACCTCAACGTTTTTGCTCTATTCGTGTAGCATGCTGATGTTGCTGTTATCCTAACATATCGTGCATCCATCATAAGATATGTATTGACACAAGCAAGTCAAGACTTGAATGCATGGATGGGTCCGAAACCTCTGGTTGTCAGTTATCACTCATGCCATCATAAGATATGTTATCCTAACATATCGTGCATCCATCATAAGATATGTATCGACTATAAATGGTGGCTTTAAGGAGAAAGCAATCCAGTTGTGAAGTTTTTCAGAGAAAATAGTTGCTCATTTCATTTGGAGAAGAAATTTCTTTGCCTCACCATTGGTGTTTTTTGGTTCCTTAAGTTCATTCTTAGCTTGAAATAAAAGGTGGAATTTCCAGGTCATCCATATACTAGAAGAGCATCGTTATGATCTTTTGGAGATGAGGTACTTGAGAAGGTTTTTTTTTCACGTTTCGGGTTTGCCCAATGACTGATTCGGTAAGTACATTCTTAAACTTTGGTTGGACATTTGACTGTGGTTGTTTTGTCCTTCGGAAGCACTTCCCATGCTTGTTGGTTGGAATTTGTGAATAGTTGAAGATGATTGAAGTATCAAAGGAAATCACTTATCTCTGGCCTTTATAGTGTATACCTTTTAGTAGATGTCTATAAGCTAATGGCATATACAAATGTACAATACATTTTTTTAATAATCTAACTCCATTCTACATTTCGGTTTATCCTTCTTGAATGTTTGTCCAGGTTTGTTTTTTCTGCATGTACTGGATCAAATGAGTTATCACGTTTCGGGGAGTTATTCTCTTTCGGGTACTGTTTCCATCCTTCTGTTCATTTTTTTAAGTATCTATGTGTAGCGATGTCCTTTTTCTATCGCTAAAAAACGTGGCTTTTTCGAAGGTGTTTGAAAGGTATTCGTGATTCTTTGGATATAAAATATTTATTCCGTGGGGTTTTTTTTAAAACCGCATTTTAAAAAAAATGGAGTCGCCACCGGCCACTTAGGTAGGCCGGACACCATAAAACCAGAGATTCAAAAAATGTTGGGTTCGGGAGTCGGTTACGGATGGGGAAGGATTAGCACCCCCACACCGCCCAAAGTTGGTACTTTAATAATTACCGCTTTATTAATATTGGATTTTCCGGATTAAAGTGACGATTAAATTAAAATTTGGTTATAAGTGCGAGTAAATTTTAATAGCCCCGTTATTCGAGAATAAACGCCCAACCACTATCACTACGCCTGATACTGGCCCCGTTTACGCTCGAATAAAAAGGCACCGTATTGACAATTTATATCTCGATATGCAATCTTAGTGGCAAAATATAAAACATGGCAAATAATTTAAATACAAAATATTAATACGACAGAATACTGATCTAACATAAATAAAATGCGTAATTAAAACATATATATATATTAATCTAACTCATAAATAAAAACATATCTAGTATAAATAAAATACTAATATCCATAAATATTAGTCTAACATAAAAACAAATTCAACATAAAATACTATTCTAAAACATACATACATAAATATTAATCTAACTCATAAATAAAAACATATCTAACATAAATAAAATATTAATATAAAACACAAATTTAAAACATATTAAATATTAATCTAAAACATAAACATACAAAATAAAAAATAAGACCACAATTTTAAAATAACTAATACTTCATTAAATTATAAAAATTACAACACTAATAAAAAAGGGAAAAATATACCTAACTAAGAGCTCGAACGACGAACCCCGACTGAACCCACCGAGATCTACCGCGACCCCTCCAAAAATATTAACTAGATCGGACCTAAAATAGGACCCCGATCGAACCGGTTAAGACCGAGGATATTACCCCGGTCCTGGGCTAGCCGAATTGGCCTGCCCTGCCGATTCCAATTGCAATTGTTGCAATTGCTCTTGCAATTGCAATTGCAATTTTCTTCCTTCTTTGCTGCTGCTGCCTCCTCTATTTATAGGGGGAGAAGGGTGACGTGGAGCCTTGTGCTCCACTCCCCTCCCCTTTATTATTATTATTATTATTATTATTATTATTATTATTATATTATTATATTTTTTTTGCTTTATATATATATATATATAATTTTAGTATTATAATAACACTAATAACACTAAAACCCGGTCAAAAATGAGTGATTACAGTTGCCCCTCTTTGCTTGTTCTTGTGAAACGAGGACAAAGCAAAGATCAAAAGCACTCATTTTTTGACCTACTTTCGCCTTTGGCTTCAAAATCACGTGTTCTTCCGGAACTATCCGCTCTTTCTTAGTCAATCTTCAGCTCGTAAGTTCTTCCTATATAGAGCTTCGTCACCTTCCGATCTTGGAGTTATATGCTCTTTCTACCTAGAACCCTTCACTCACTCGAAGCTCGAGTTATGAATCCCCTCCTATATAGAACCTTTCATTCTGAGACGGTGCAACTTGGAGTCCTTCCTATATAGAACTCTTCGCCTTCAACGCTGGTTTCTCCTATATAAAACCTTCTGCGTCACTGATGGATTCTTCCGACTGGGAGTTCCTCCTATATAGAACTGCTAGTCTTCAAACCCTGGAGTTGCTAGTCCTTCCTATATAGAACTTTTCATTTTGAGACGGTGCAGCTTGGAGTCCTTCCTATATAGAACTCTTCGCCTTCAGCGTTGGTTTCTCCTATATAAAACCTTCTGCGTCGCTGATGGATTCTTCCGACTAGGAGTTCCTCCTATATAGAACTGCTAGTCTTCAAACCCTGGAGCCGCCAGTCCTTCCTATATAGAACTTTCCATTTTGAGACGGTGCAGCTTGGAGTCCTTCCTATATAGAACTCTTCGCCTTCAACGCTGGTTTCTCCTATATAAAACCTTCTGCGTCGATGGATTCTTCTTCCGATCGGGAGTTCCTCCTATATAGAATGCTAGTCTTCAAACCCTGGAGCCGCCATCCTTCCTATATAGAACTTTTTGGCGTCTCAAATCTCGTAGAGCTACAGTTCTTCCTATATAGAACCTTTCACCCTAAGACATTGAAGCTCGGAGCCCTTCCTATATAGAACTCTTCGCTTTCGACACAACAGATTTCCTATATAATCTTGTGTGTCATGGGTGAATTCCTTCGATCGGGAGTTTTTCCTATATAGAATCATGAGTCTTCACCTTGGAGCCGTCGGTCCTTCCTATATAGAACTTTTGGCGTATGAAATCTTGGAGTTCTGATTCTTCCTATATAGAATCTTTCACTCTAAGACATTGAAGCTCTGAGCCCTTCCTATATAGAACTCTTAAACTTTCGACACAGGATTTCCTATATAATCTTGCGTGTCATGGGTGAATTCTTCGATCGGGAGTCCTTCCTATATAGAATCTGCTAGTCTTCACCCCGAGTCACGATCCTTCCTATATAGAACTTTCAACTCGAAGCCTCGGAGCGGAGGATTCTTCCTATATAGAACCTCTCTCTGGAGCTTGAAAACATGTGCCTTTTGTATGTAAAAACATTGTCTTCTCATTCGGGATTCACACCACGATGGCCATCGATGTCTCTTGATTCGGGATTCACACCAAAAATGGCTACCAATCTTCCAATTTTAGGGACTCACGCCAAGGTGGCTGCCAAAACTTCTTCAAATTTAGGGACTCACGCCGAAAATGGCCGCCAAAACTTCTTCAAATTTAGGGACTCACGCCGAAAATGGCCACCAAAACTTCTTCAAATTTATGGACTTACGCCGAAAATGGCCACGATCTTTCTTCAAATTTTAAGGACTAATGCCAAAATGGTCACTAAACTTTCTTCAATCTTTAGGGACTCACGCCGAAAATGGCTGCCAAAACTTCTTCAAATTTAGGGACTCGCGCCGAAAATGGCCGCCAAAACTTTTTCAGATCTAGGGACTCACGCCGAAAATGGCCGCCAAAAACTTCTTGATTTTAGGGACTCACGCCGAAGGTGGTCGCCAAACTTTTCAATGAAATCTACTTCTTAATGTTCTTTGATAATTCTTGAATTACTTGTCCAAAATAAGCAAAAATTGACATGCCCTATCTATATGATGCATGCAATGTAATGGTTTCTTTCTTTTCTTTTCTCTTTTTTTTTTTTTCTTTTTGTTCTAAAGTCTTACACCTGAAAGGTCGCTCCTCGATTTCTTCATCTCTCTCTCGCTTTATTGTATGCTCTTAAATCCTTATTTGAACATGCTTTTATACCTTTTGTGCAAAAGGCTTTCTTGTCTTTAGAGTTATCACCCGCCTTCATAAATGATCTTCTGGTTCTTATATTATTCTTATAAGAACCCTTGTCATCTTCTTGGCTTGGCGTTGCCCCATTCAACCACGGGCTCCACTGCTTTGAATTTTCTGGCCTATCATATAGAGCCTTGATCTATTTCTAGTCACCAGTGTGAGCCAAAATGCTTCAATCCCTTGAGCTCTTCCTTGATCTTCTCGCGGCATTTTGATGGGAACTAACTTTCGGTCCCTATGCTTTAAATCTCATCATCATTCATTTTTAAAGTAAAGCAAAAGGCAATTTACTTGCGTATATTTCAACAAATAATGATTGTTTGAAAAGATAACAATCATTTTGAAAATCACAACTTGGAGGGGATACCAAACATTTTGAAAAACATTGTTTGGAACAAATGGTAAACATCTTTTTCTTTTCTTCTTCTTTTTCTAAGGACCAAACATTTTTTATAAAATAATGCTTGGAGAATGGTAAACAAAACTCGACGTGTATTGCCAAACATTTTTAAAAACTAATGTTTGGGGGAAATGGTAAACATCAAAACTTTGGGAGAAAATGTCAAACCTTTTAAAACATGTTTGCCCCCGAAATATCAAACACCATAGCGCATATGTTCAAGTTGCCAGAGATCAACTCTAATGAAGCGCATATTTAGAAGATCTTGACCATTGTGGAGATATATGCCAATGTATAGTTTCTTCTGGTCTAATAGGCTTTTGAGAGGAACAGCCCTACCTATTTTCTACCCCGTTTAAGGTGGCTCTCTTAATCTCACTATCTCACCATGCCCCATCCTTCCCTCATTTGGGTGTCGATCAAGCACTTCGAAGTTTGACGTTCCTTGAAGAAAAGTTAACCCTTATAGGCGGAATGAAATCTGAAGACATTCTCATTCAACTTGGATATTTATGGATGACCATAATGGTCTTTGGGGCTTGTAATGTAGGCCTTTGGTTTATGGTTAAGTGAAACAGTATTTCTGTACTTGTGTAACTTGGATATGCCCATTATTCCTTCTCTCTTTTTTTGGATCACTCTAGACTGCCCGTTTTCGAGTTTTCACCCTAGAGTTCATTTCCTTTCTTTTTATTGTATGCTGCCTTGCATTCTGGCTATATACTGATGTTCATTTTTTATTCAATAATGTTTGATCCTTCAAAACTCCTCGAAACTGAGATTTCTTGAATGAAGGACTATGAATACATTTCTGGGAATTCTTGTGATTGGCCAGCCCAGATGAAATATTATTCTTTCTTTTCTCTTTTTTCTTTTCTTCTTTTTCACTTTTTCTCTTGGATCGCTCTAGACTGCCCATTTTTGGGTTTTCACCCTAGAGGTCACTTCCTTCTTTTGTACCTTCGGATCAATGTATTTTGGCTGGATATTGATGCCAAAGATGCTCAGCGACTACTCTTTTCTTCATTTTTTCAGATCACTCTAGACGCCCATTTTTGGTTTTTCACCCTAGAGGTCATTTCCTTTTTCAAAATTGGCAATCTTCGGGCCGACTTGTCTTGACTTGGCTTCAATTTGAGCTTCTATACTAATTTTCAAAACTGATGTTTACTTGAAATGTGGATTCCTTGTGTCTCTTGCACATAGTTGAAGTCTCGTTCTTGTATTGTTTGATCTGTGTATGAAGCATAGACTGTATTCTTCATTTCTTTTTTTTAGACTGCTCACTCTGGGTTTTTAGCATTGAATCTCTTTCTTCTTATTCGAGTCTATGAATGTATCCTCGAATCAACACGGATCTATATTGGGTATTGATGCGATCTTCCGCTCGAGTTAATTGCCTCTCTACAGCTCTTTCCGATATTTACTCGATCCGGATTGCTTCGCCTTGATTTTTTTTTTTTTTTCGTTTGGACATATCCATGTTTTCAACCACGTTCTTACGTGATTTCGATCTTCGTATCCAATCAGTATAGTCTCATCTCAGTATCTTCTTACGTAAAGTAAAAGAACAACATCCATTGTCATATTCACAAATGTCCTGAGAATGCCTTCAGGGGGTAGAGGTTTAGGGTCAACTTTCGTTTCAATGATCTTAAACGACAAGCGCCTAAGAAGATAAATTCCTAAAATGGGAACTGCCCATTGTCTAAACACTCGCCTTTGTTCCTCTGTTGGCCTAAGTAAACTAGCAGATACTCACATTTACAGTATCACCACAACATTCAATCTCTTCTAAATATATGCAACTTAGAGTTGATCTTTGAGTTTGAAGCAAATGTACTGTTGCATTCAAAATTCGAGGACCTGGTATAGAAATGATATATACATATGTCCATTCAAAAATGTGTGTATATGCATATGGGAAAACTACCCCATAAAAATGAAATGTTTAAAGAATCAAGGATGTAAAAATGATTTTCTAAATTGAAATGTGATTTTTAATTCTAATAAACAATGATTTTTTTTGCTGAGAATTTCTTTGTGAAATGATGAGAAAACCGTAGGGACCTTTGGATTATCTCCAGGGTACTAACTCATTCTGCCCCTTCTAAGGTAGTGTAGGCTTGCCTCTTCTCTTGTTTTTCCATCGCTGGATGACTATCTTGTCACGGCTCCCTTATGGACCAGCTTCTTAATTTTTTAACGACCCCAAATTTCTTAGTATCATGCCCCAGTGCCTCAATGTTTTGAAAGTGATACACATTTATCTCTCTGTTTCCTTTTGCTCCTAGGCAGGTCTGGTCTTTAAACTAAGGTCCCGGAGTGCATGTTTGTTTCTCGCTCTGACTGCCATTAAGTCCTCAAAGCTGACCTTCATTTTCTCGAGCATCTTATTAAAGAAGAAATATAAAATGTGGCATAGAAGTCAATTTCCTCTTCATCTACGGGGGTTGCACTTGGGTCACTAAACATAGACACCTCAAAGCACATTCCTTGAAGCTTTCATCAGGTTTCATCTTCATACCCTAGAGATACTGACGACTTAGTGCTAGGTCCAAAGCATATTATATCACGGTAAGTCCTGCTAGACTGTCGGGGAAGTAGTGGATCGGTAATTTTTCAATGTAGCCCTCCATTTTTTTTTGCAGAATATGGTCACACGAATCTTGGGGCATCTTGTTCCATTATTATGTGGAAATCTTTGGAATCCGGAGGAACGACCAAATCGGGGCTCAAACAGAGTTTTCTTGTATTAAAGGCATCAAACTACTTTTTCTCTCTTTTTCTCTCGAGTCCATCTTTTAACTGCTCGAATCTTGATTTTTGAGTGTGTTCAATTCTTTTATTCACGATAAAACTCTAATTGTTCTTTGGATTACCCCTCAAAAATTTTATGCAAGGTGTAAAATATGTCATAATTGTACAATGTAATGCAATGCAATGTAATGTAATGCAATGCAATGTAATGTAATGCAATGCAATGCATGAATGCAAATGCGGTGTTGATTCTCGAACAGTCCTTAAAAGACATTCAATCAATAGAAAAATGTCTGGTTGCAAGAAACTAATAATGAATTACAGGTGACAGTTAGCTTCCTTCTGGAGATCTTGACTTCGAGAAGCAAAACCTGTGCTCCACGTCTCGACGTCGTCTTCAGGATGATGGATGACTTTGTCTTCTCTTCTTATTCTATGGACTCGTGACGTTATGATTTTTATTTTCGTGTCTTCTAAAAATGACATCAACAAGTGCAGGCATAATGCAGATAAGATCTTTTCTGGGTGCAAACGAATAATACGTCTAAACATGGATGGATTCTATCGGTCCTAAAGGAGTACTTTAAAAAATTTAGGGTTTAAATTAAAATTCTCAAAGATCATTTGGTTTAAAAATTTCCCCATTTTTATCATCAAAAATTTTAACTTACTTAAAAATGAAACTTTTGGGTTTCTTTTTGTTATTATTATTATTCTGAAAGTTTTATGAGAGAAGAAATTTCAAAGCAAAATAATAATATTTTCAAATTTTTTAATGAGTTAAAATCTGAGAATTTTAAAAATGGTCAAACGTGAAGACTTAAAATTGGGGTTCTGCGTACTCGATCAATCTTCAATACGCACGTGCCTCATTGTCGTCACCGTCTTCTTTTCGCGATTGGTCTTTGCTCGGCCTAACTTGATACTTTGTAATATTATCGTTCTCGCAAAGCGGACTTTTTTCTATTTTGAAAGCCTTTTAATGAATGTTCTTGAATCAACACCATGTCATGATATGCAACATGAATGCAAATAAAGGCGTTGATTCCGCTGGTAATCACCCTTTCGAACGACTTTCATGGGAATTAAAGGGTCCAGATTACAAAAAGATCCATATTACAAAAGGAGTCCCTATTACAAAAAGAGTCTATTACAAAGTCTTAATTACAAAATAAAGTTCTACACATAATCCCTAGCTCTACCTCCTAGCTCCTCGACGACTCGAGCAACTTGATAAACCTTGGTGCTTCTTCCATGTCCGGGGTTACGAAAGGTCGGAGAGCCGCGACTTCGGTAGCTAAGTCATTCACACGCCTTGCAACTCGTCGTATGTCCACCATCAGGGTCTCATGTGTATACTTTGGCACTACACGCTCGTTCGGCAAATTGTTACGTCGGATCTGTTGAGTAATCTCTAACCGATGTCACGCGATCGGATCGATCTTTGTCCTTCCTAAGACACCTTTTTTCCATGATGAAAGATTTTCTAATCGGGCAAACCACTTGAATCAACGCCTCTATGTAATGTGGATGCAATGATAATGCAACAAAAATATGGGTAAAAATAAAATAAAACACAAAAAGAAATGAGTTAGTACCGGATAAAAATAATAAATACATAAATAAAAGGACAAAATTAAATAGAATAAACACACAAAACAACCCTATTTATCCCGTCTAAAACACCTAAGGTTATCCGCATGGCTCTAACAGGGTGGGTTTCTATGTTCTCTACATGCAGTGTTGGTGCTAGGAGGTACCCGAATTGTCCTTGCTGTCCTCTACTAAGAGTAGCAAGGCCCCCGATCATCACCCATTATAGGCTCCTTTCAACCGGGTTCAATTTAGGGGGACCCATTCGCTTATGCCCGTACGAAGGAACGATATCCTTATGAAAGCATAAGGTATTCGAGCCCCGAAGGTACTTGCTAGGTCCATACGGGAGAACGATATCTCCACGAAAGCATTAGCGTTTTCCCCCCACTTAAAAAGACGGGTTTATATGCCATATTTTAAATGCGTTAAAATAAACACGCAATTATGACCGAATGTTAATTTAATAGTCACTTTAAATACGGAACTTCCAATATTAGTAAAGCGGTAATTATTTTAAAAGCTTGACTCTCATTTGTTTTTAAAAAAAAAAACAAAAATGGATCCCCAGCGGAGTCGCCATCTGTAGCGATGTCCTTTTTCTATCGCTAAAAAACGTGGCTTTTTCAAAGGTGTTTGAAAGGTGTTCGTGATTCTTTGGATATAAAATATTTATTCCGTGGGGTTTTTTTTAAAACCGCATTTTAAAAAAAAATGGAGTCGCCACCGGCCACTTAGGTAGGCCGGACACCATAAAACCAGAGATTCAAAAAATGTTGGGTTCGGGAGTCGGTTACGGATGGGGAAGGATTAGCACCCCCACACCGCCCAAAATTGGTACTTTAATAATTACCGCTTTATTAATATTGGATTTTCCGAATTAAAGTGACGATTAAATTAAAATTTGGTTATAAGTGCGAGTAAATTTTAATAGCCCGTTATTCGAGAATAAACGCCAACCACTATCACTACGCCCGATCATCGCCCCGCTTTAACTCGAATAAAAGGCACCGCATTGACAATTTATATCTCGATATGCAATCTTAGTGGCAAAATATAAAACATGGCAAATAATTTAAATACAAAATATTAATACTGACGTATCATCTTGATCTAACATAAATAAAATGCGTAATTAAAACACATATATATATTAATCTAACTCATAAATAAAAACATATCTAGTATAAATAAAATACTAATATCCATAAATATTAGTCTAACATAAAAACAAATTCAACATAAAATACTATTCTAAAACATACATACATAAATATTAATCTAACTCATAAATAAAAACATATCTAACATAAATAAAATATTAATATAAAACACAAATTTAAAACATATTAAATATTAATCTAAAACATAAACATACAAAATAAAAAATAAGACCACAATTTTAAAATAACTAATACTTCATTAAATTATAAAAATTACAACACTAATAAAAAAGGGAAAAAATATACCTAACTAGGAGCTCGAACGACGAACCCCGACTGAACCCCACCGAGATCTACCGCAACCCCTCCAAAAATATTAACTAGATCGGACCTAAAATAGGACCCCGATCGAACCGGTTAAGACCGAGAATATTACCCCGGTCCTGGGCTAGCCGAATTGGCCTGCCCTGCCGATTCCAATTGCAATTGTTGCAATTGCAATTGCAATTTTTTTCCTTCTTTGCTGCTGCTGCCTCCTCTATTTATAGGGGGAGAAGGGTGACGTGGAGCCTTGTGCTCCACTCCCCTCCCCTTTTTTTATTATTATTATTATTATTATATTATATATTTTTTTGCTTTTTTTTTGCTTTTTTATATATATAATTTTAGTATTATAATAACACTAATAACACTAAAACTCGGTCAAAAATGAGTGATTACACTATATCAGGCATATTTACAGATACAGGTACAAGGATATGATGATTCAAATACATGGAAAAAAAAATCAGTGTTGGACATGCACCTAGACCTAGTTCAACTCACAAGGAAGATCAGCTTTCGGAATTTAGAATTTTCACTCTTCCCTCGTATGAATACCTTATTTATACTATAAATTAAGTACTACCTGACAATTAAAATCCATTGCCCTTCACACAAAATCCCTGAGAATAACTGGTTTCGCTTTCTTTCATTGGACTCTTGTACGTAGGGGTGAGCAAAATTCGACTCGAAAAACTCAATATTTTTTTTCAATTTTAAGTTATTCGAGTCGTTCGATTTATTCGAGTCAACTCAAGTAACTTGAAAAAATTTTGAGTTCGAGTCGAGTTGAAATATCTCGAAAAATCGAAAAACTAAAATTTACAGTTTTACGATTTAGTGCCTGATTTCATTTTTCTTCAATTCCTCCTTCATTTTAAGTCCATTTTTTACCAAATTTAAACCACATATTCCTAAACCAACTTAGAATACTTATTTACCTTCAATTTATATTTTTGAAAATAAATTTCATATTTTTTCAATTCAGCCCCTTAACTTTGTATGATTTCTTCATTTCTTAAATTCCTTCTTCGTTTTAAGTTAATTTTTGACCAAATTTGAATCACATGCTCCTAAACCACTGTAGAATACCTATTTAGCTTCAATTCGTATTTTTAAAATTAAATTTCCTACTTTTGCAATTTAGCCCTCAACTTTGAATGATTTCTCATTTCTTCAATTCCTCTTCCGTTTTAAGTCTATTTTTGACCAAAATTAAACTACATGATTCACTAACACTATATAATATCTATATAACTTTAATTCATATTTTTAACAAATATATTCTTTTTGCAATTTACCCCTTTAACTGTATATTTTTATAATTTTTTTTCACATCAATTCATTGACTCATTTATACTCCCATCAATACTTTATCCCCAAAAGTTCTTTATTTAAAAATAATATTATAAATATATTTTAAAAGTTTAGATGATATTTTTTATTAAATAACATTACAAATCTTACTTATACATGTGAAAAATAATATCAAGAAATATATATACATATACATATCTTATATGATTAGAGAAAGTCGTTTAAATTGGAATCAAACCGTACTATAACATGATAAGCAATTACAATTAAATTTGTATAGAAACTTGAAAACTCGAACTCGACTCGAATTTCATAAACTCGAATCGAATCAAAAAAATTTAAATTAAGTTCAAGTTGTAAAATATGACGCGTCAACTCGAATAACTTGAAATTTTTTGACTCGACTCGATCGAATGTTCACCCCTACTTGTACGAGCTAGTGGTAATTCATCGTTTGCTTGACTAATCGAAGTGTCCCTTAATGCTTTCTCTAGATTTTGCCTTAGCTTGTCAATTTCATTATTTGAGCCAACTGTGCCAACTCTTCTGCCTTTTTTTCACGCTGCCTGCTCCTCCGCTAAATGCTTTTCCGGCCTCCTGGTTACCTCCTTCAGCTTTGATTCACCCTACCATATTATTCATTCAGCAATTCAAGTTTAGTTATGCTTGAGTAACAATGATTTTCAACCTAAATAATCCGAGTAAAAGCAGTGCAACTTAATAGAGCATATTAGTGGCATTCTGCAAACGCTGCTTAGAACATATAGGGCTAGTTTAACATTGTTTTTGAAAAGTGATTTTTAAAAGTGCTGTCAGAAAGTGATTTTGAAAATGAATTTTAAAAGGTGGTTGTAAGGTTTTAGTATTTGGCATTGCTTTCAAAAAGTAATTTTAAGAAGATAAATGATTATTTTGGACATGATATTGTATGTTATATATATGTGTATGTATATATATAAATGATATTCAAATTCTTTAATGTTATAATATATGAAATATATCAGCTTAAATTATTATAAAAATATAAAAATATTTTTATTAATAAATACATTTTTTAACAATTGTACGTGTTTCATGAAAATATAATAAATTTAAAAATTTTAAATTAAAAAATAATTATTAATTATATAATTATATCTTCGTAAAGAATTATAAATTTATAAATTATAAATAAACACAATAGCAAATGAAGGGTAAAATTGTAATTTGGCTCTCAAAAGCACTTTTACAACCTCAAAAGCTAAAAAATTTAGCTTTTACATTTGGGTTGAAAAACACTTTTTAAAAGCAATTTTTTCAAAAGCTAGCTGTTTAGCATTGCTTCTGACCTCAAACCAGCTTTTGGAGCTAAAAGCTGGTTTGAAAAGCAATGCTAAATGCAGCCTAAGCCTTAATTTGAGTCCAGATGATAAGGTTATTGGTATCTTTAGAGTAGAGTCATTGGGTTTTATTCATCTTGCTTTAAGTTTGCAGGGTTTGGCTCGAAGTTATTTCGACGACCGACAACGATATATTGAAGTGAGATGTATACAATGATGCAGATCACCATAAAATTGAGAAGATATATGGTTTACCATCTTTAATTGGCCTAATAAGTTGTTCATACAATCTGAAGTTCACCTTTTCCGGCTGATCAATGAAATTCAATACAATTACTAATATCGGTTCCCAATACTTAAGACTCATTAGAAATTGGTTGTCCACCATTCTGTGTTCACAAGTCATGTTGTAAAACCTATATTTGATTTTGATATAACAAATTGTTTAAGGACCAAATTATAAAAGAAAATAAAATTTTAAGTACTCAAAAGTCTCACAAAATGACAAGGAAAAGTTTTCCAAAGTTAAAGACTTAAACCCAAAAAGTTTTCTAAGCGTTTCAAGCCAAAATACATACATACGCCCAGGTGTATCGATACACCCCTTTGTGTTTCGATGTGAATTTTAGCTACTGAAATTTGATTTTGCAAAACGTTTCGATACGGCCTTGACCGTTTCGATATGACCTTCAAACTTAGCCTGTATTTTAAATGACGCGTATCGATACAGCCTCACCCGTTTCGATATGACATTCATCTGGGCAAATGGTTTTGTAAAGTGTTTCGATACAGATTACACTATTTCGATACGATCTGAAATCTAGGTTTAAGAAATTTTTAAACGTTCTGATACGGCTCTATCCGTATCGATACGGTTTGCATTAAATGTTTTTTACCGTTGCCTTGTCAGCATTGGAATCAACAAACTTTTAAATATTCAATTACTCGTATCGATATGCCCCTAGGCGTACTGATGCAATTTATCAAGTCAGATTCCAGATAGCAAAACTCGTACCGATACGGCCTTGACGTTTTGATACGCCCCCAATTTTACTCTATGATCATTTCGATACGACCTCCCGCATATCGATACGCCTATACACAATGGCTATATTTTTCTTACAACAGGTATCGATACAGGCATATGTGTACCGGTACGATAGGTGACCAGACAGTATTTATTGCGGGAATTTTACTCACCAATAACTATATTCAATACCTCAACCACCCAAACGGTTAGAATTCAATGAGAGGGTATAAATACAAGTCTCCAATGCAGCATCAACAACTAATGAACCTACTTTGATCAACATTCAAGCAATCAAGCAAAATCTAACCCTTTGTACTTTTAGAGTCTTATCTTGTACACCCAACTTGTGTAATTCCTTCATATATCTTTGTTTCAAGTTTAGGGTTGTGAGAAATCTTAAGTGGGAAAAATTTGTATCTTGTAAGGATATTTTATTTGCCAAACTTCTTTCTTTGTATTGTGAATGAATTGTTCAAAGCTTTGGGTAGAAAGCTTGAACTTGTAACGGTTGCATCCCAAGCCTAGAAAAGGGAAAGAATTTCATAGTGAAATTGTTGAAAATCCTTAGTAGGAAGCTAAGATAGTGGAAGTAGACCTTGTTAGAAGGTTGAACCACTATAAATTATTGTGTCTTATTGTCCAAATCTTTCAATTTGTTTCCAAAATTTAAAATAGCCAATTCTCACCCCCTCTTGGCCACCAACTCAATTGATTGATCATCCTAACAATTGGTATCAGAGCCACACTCAACCGAAGGTTTAACAACCGTTGAGGCAATCCTAGAAGGTGATTCAATCAATAGAAGTCAAAGCTATGGCATCCACCTCCGGCAATAACTTGTACGAGTTTTATTCCATCACTAAACTTCCATACTTCAATAGGGATAACTATCCCTATTAGAAAAATCGTATGAATTTCTTCATCAAATCCCATGACCACCTCCTATGGGATGTAGTGGAAGATGGACAAGCAATCCTGATGAAGAGAAAAGGTGATCGGCTAATACCGAAGTCCAAGCACCAGATGACCGATGAAGACCAAAAGAAGCTCCAAATCAATGATAAAGCAATGCACATGCTATTTTGCTCACTTGGACCGTGCTCAAGTGCCAAAGAAATTTGGGATAAGCTAGAGATCACATACGAAGGCACCAATAAAGTTAAGGAGACCAAGATTGGGCTTCTTAAATTGAGCTATAAAAATTTCAAGATAGAGTCGGATGAAGACATCTCCAAAATGTTCGAACGATTCTTCGTAATTTTCAATGGCCTCAAGGGTCTAGGAGAAGTCATTCCGGATGAGAAGCTAGTTCAAAAACTACTATACTGACTTCGTGAGTCTTGGGATGGTAAAAGAATGGCTATCATAGAAGCAAAAAATCTCAAGACGCTAAAACTCGATGCTCTCATGGGGTCTCTTCTCACCCATGAGATAATGAAGAAAATAAGAAAGAATAAATGAAAGTCGAGAAGAAGGAAGTTGAGAAGAAAAATATAGGGATCGCTCTCAAAGAATCTTATAATGAGAGTGATTCTAGCGAGGAGGAAGATGAGGAGTTGGCTATGATAGCCAAACGATTCACTCGACTCATGAGATCCAACTGAAGAAGGAAGTTCAATCGAAGAAGTGATCTCAAGAACAAGAGAAAGGAATAAAAAAAATGATCCGATCGTGTGCTACGAATGTAAGAAGCCGAGGCATATCAAAATTGATTATCCATAACTCAAGAAGAAGGTCTTCGAGAAGAAAAAGAAGCACAAGGCATATATAGCCACTTGGAGCGATGAAGAGTCTTCAAGTGATGAGGAGCAAGAAGTTGCTAACCTTTGTCTTATGGCCTATGAAGAGGATCCTAAGGTAACCTTCAACTCATATAACGATTTTAATTATGATGAATTATTTGATGATTATAATGAGTTGCAAGAGGCTTACGATGAATTAGTTTTGAAATACAAAGAATCACTTTTGAGAAACAAGAAAATAATTTTCAATTTAAAAAATCAAAATGGTTCTTTGATCAAGACTAATTCCGGACTTGAAGAGAAGGTTAATGATTTACTAGATAATCAAAAATATTTTGAAAAGGAAAATATTGATCTAAATAACCTTCTTTATGAGTTAAAAGATCATTACCTCAAGGAGGTAAATGATTTCAAAGCTTCCTTAAACAATGTTAGGAAATCAAGTTTTGAAAAAGGACAATCTTCAAAACCCAACAATATTAAAAGGAATTTTAATAGATACAAACATGGAGGGTATTCAAGGCCCTATTATGGTAAGAAAGTTAGAAATGTATGAATTTCTAAGGAAGTTATTGCTTCTAATAATGTTTATGAGATTGCTTCTTGGATTCCTAAGGGAACCAAGATTTTAAGAACTAATGTTCATGGACCCAAAAAGATTTGGGTACCAAAAATCAAAGTTTGGTTCCATGTTTGTAGGGAGAGCATTGCTACAAGGCCAAAGCTTCAAGTGCAAATACGTGGTTCCTTGATAGTGGATGCTCAAGACGTATGACCGGATACAAGAGTAGATTCTTGGAACTAGAGCTAAAGAGAGGAGGATTAGTGACATTTGGTTACAACTCCAAATGTCAAATTGAAGGAATAGGTTCCATTGGTAATCATTCTTCCATACTTATTGAAAATGTTTTATATGTCAATGGTCTTAAACATAACCTATTAAGCATGAGCCAACTTTGTGATAAAGGTTTCGTAGTGATTTTTTATATATATGATTGCAAAATTATAAATGTCGAAACCTACACAATTGTGCTTTTAGGTCATCGCATAGGAAACATATATATAGTACATTTAGATGACATTCATATCTCTAATGCATGTTTTGTTGTTAATGATGAGCATGATTCATGGTCATGGCATAGAAAACTAGGGCATGCAAGCATGAGCGTTTTAGAAAAATTGGTTTCAAAAGATCTAGTAAGAGGTTTGCCTAAAATAAAGTTTTTAAATGATAAAATTTGTAATGCTTGTGCAAAAGGCAAACATAAAAGAGTTTCTTTAAAATCCATTAATGATGTTTCAACTAGTAGAGTTTTACAATTAATCTACATGGATCTATTTGGTCTTAATAGAACAACTAGCTTGGGTGGAAAATCATGTGCATATGTTTTAGTTGATGATTACTCTAGATACACTTGGGTTTTATTCTTAAGTACCAATGATGAGGCTTTAGAAAAATTTATCACATTTTCAAAAATTACTCAAAATGCTTTTGGTCAAACTATTTCTCACATTCGAAGTGACCATGGCACCAAATTTCGAAATTTGGGTTTTGAGGATTTTTGCAACTCAAATGGTATTAGCCACAATTTTTTAGCTCCTAGAACACCTCAACAAAATGGGGTTGTTGAAAGGAAAAATCAAAATTTAGAGGAAATGGCTAGAACCATGCTTTGTGAAAACAATTTGCCAAAATATTTTTGGGCGGAAGCCACTAATACGGTTTGCTATATCATAAATAGAGTAATGATTATGCCTATTTTAAAGAAAACTCCTTATAAGATTTTAAAATCCAAAAAGCCTAACATTAGCTATTTTCACCATTTGGTTGTAAATGTTTTGTTTTAAACAATGGAAAAGATAATTTAGGCAAATTTGATGCTAAAAGTGATGAAGCTATTTTTCTAGGATATTCTTTAAACTCTAAAGCCTATCGTGTATTTAATAAAATAACATTGGTTGTTGAAGAGTCAATTCATGTGGTTTTCGATGATAACCTCCTTCCGAGGAAAGGTTCTTGTGATGATGATAATGTAGGGATTTTTGAAGCCAATGATGGTGGGCAATCATCAAAGGTGAATGAAGTTCCAACCAAAGAAGAGGGAACACAAGATCCACCTCTAGAAGCCTTGAAGGACATGAATCTAGAGGAAAAGAAAGTGAGCTACCCAAGAGAGTTCAACTATGTCAAAGGTGGTGAGATTTTGGGTGATCCATCCAAAGGGGTAACCACTAGACTTTCTCTTAAGAATGCCTGTAATGTAGCATTTATCTCATGCATAGAGCCTAAGAATATCAAAGAAGCATTAAACGATGATTATTGGATAATGGCTATGCAAGAGGAATTAAACCAATTTGAGAGAAGTCAAGTTTGGACATTAGTTGATATGCCTAGTAATAAATCTACTATAGGAACTAAATGAGTTTATAGAAACAAACTAGATGAAAGTGGTAACATAGTGAGAAACAAGGCTAGACTTGTTGCTCAAGGTTACACTCAAGAAGAGGGAATCGATTTTGATGAAACCTATGCACTTGTAGCTAGAATGGAAGCTATTAGGATGCTTCTTGCATTTTCATGTTATAATGAATTCAAGCTTTTTCAAATGGATGTTAAAAGTGCTTTTTTAAATGGGTTTATAAATGAAGAAGTATATGTAGAACAATCACCCGGTTTTGAAGATTCAAAATACCCAAACCATGTTTTTAAACTTTTGAAAGCTTTATATGGTTTGAAACAAGCTCCTAGAGCTTGGTATGAAAGGTTGTCAAGTTTTCTAGTTGAAAAAGGTTTTGAAAAAGGGAATGTGGATACTACACTCTTCCTAAAAATAAATGACAAAGACATATTAGTAGTTCAAATTTATGTTGATGATATTATATTCGATTTTACTAATGAATTTCTTTGTCAAGAGTTTACTAAGTTGATGCAAGGTGAGTTTGAGATGAGCATGATGGGGAGCTATTTTTCTTTTTGGGGCTCCAAATTAAACAAAGGAAGGACGAAATCTTCATCAATGAAGCTAAGTACATCAAGGACATGCTCAAGAAGTTTGGCTTGGAGAACACAAAGCCTCAAGCCACACTAATGAGTTCTTCTACAAGGCTTGATAAGGATGAATGAGGTAAGTGTGTGGATTTAAAGCTTTATAGATCAATGATAGGATCTTTGCTTTATCTTATCGCAAGTAGATCGGATATCTTGTTTAGTGTTTGTTTGTGTGCTAGATTTCAAGCTAGTCTTAGAGAATCCCACCTTATAGTCGTTAAGAGGATCTTTAGATACCTTAGAGATACACCTTGTTTAGGTCTTTGGTATCCTAGAGACTCTTCCTTTAGTTTACATGCCTTCTCGGATGCAGATTATGGGGGTTGTAAGATAGATAGAAAGAGTACCTCCTGCACATGTCAATTTCTAGGTAGTATGCTCATATCTTGATTTTCTAAGAAATAAAATAGTGTAGCATTATCTACCACCGAAGTCGAATAGATATCCTTAGGAAGTTGTTGTGCTCAAGTCCTTTGGATGAAGCAACAACTCATAGATTATGGAATTGATGTAGATACCATCCCCATTAGGTGTGACAATACTAGTGCAATTTGTCTCACTAAGAATCTCATCCAACACTCTAGAAATAAGACATCGTTTCGTTAAGGATCATGTCTTGAAAAATGATGTAGTTCTAGAATATGTAGACACATCAAATCAATTAGAAGATATCTTCACCAAACCACTAGACAAAAAGCGCTTTTGGTCTCTTAGTAGAGAGTTAGATTTAACCAGCCTTCCTTGACCCTTAGAGTCTCTTTTGGTCTTAAAAACATGCTTGAATTTATTTGATTACATTGCTTTTATAATTTTGCTCATATATGCATCTATGCTGGTTGCTAGGGGGAGTATGCATCTATTTATGCTCATACATAATGATCTCGTATCATTTTCATGCATTTCGATTTGATGCAAATGAATTTTTGAGCAACTTGCTGCCAAAATTGTCATTTCTGGCACAGGCGTATCGATACGGTGTTCCTCGTATCGATACAGGTTGTTGATATGTGTTTCGGTATGGTTTTACCTATACCGGTACGGGTCACATATCGAAACGACTATTAAAGCGTTTCGGTACATGGTTTCGATACGCCAACATGGTGTATCGGTATGCGTAGCTGTTGGGCAGTTTTAAGGGCATTAAAAGAGGGTTTTCACTTTAACTCAAATACCAACCTTTTCTAAAACCTTAGATACGAAAATCCTCTATAAAAACCTCAAAATTTCTCATCTTTTCTCACACAACTCTTCAAAATTCTTGAGGGCTTTTGATTTTTACATCAAACACAAGCAAAAATCATCAAGTTTGTGCATCAATATCTTTTCATTCATCTTAAATCCCAACTCAAGGTATAAAACCTTAACTTTTTCTTTTTAATTTTCGCACATATTTTTATCCTGATTTTGTATTATAATCATAGATTTAGAACATATGTAGTATAGTTTTCAATATTTTTGTAAAATCTTTTTCAAATCTAAAATTTTTTATTCGAATATAAATTTATATCGTATAATTTTTAACACTATTTTTAAAGTTTTCTTTTACCAAAAAATATTTTTATACTTGTATATGTTTTTAAACTATATTGTATAGTTTTTTAGCAATGCCTTGATTATTGGATTAATTTTTGGATCGAATATGTTGATTTATGCATACATCATTTTCGGTTTGATTTTGTTTTCAAATTATGGCCCCAAAGAAACGTGCAAGAAAATAAATTGCCTCAAGTTCCAATCCTCCTAGTCAAAATCTCGACCATAGTGGTAATCGACCTAATCTTACCTATATCTATCAAAATTGTTTTAATGAACCGCAATTTTCGCATGCCATGGATTGTTTTAAAACATATCAAAGTTATAATATTTGCCTAGAGCGTGTTACTTCCATCCCTTTTCTATCATCCGAAAGATTTCAATTTAAATATCTACCTTTGATGGAAGAATGGAAATTTATGCAGTTTTTAAGTATACCCGGGATTTTATACCGTAACCTTGTTTTGATCTTTTATTCCAATGTCCGGTGTATTTTCAATGAAAAAAAGATCCTTGGTTATTGCAATTGAATCATATTTGATGGGTAAGAAATTTCGTATTGAATTCAACCGTTTTAGCAAACTATTTGGGTCTTGAGGATACGGGAATTGATGATGAGGATTCTTTGGGACATACCCTTAGAGGCTCCGTAACCGTACTAGATGCCTATGACCGTATTGTACACCTCATGATCACTTGGTGGTTCCGTCCATTTGGTGGAAAGTTCTCTACGATCCGACAAGTCGGTGACTTTTGGATTCGTTGCTTCCGTGAGGATAAGCGCCCCAACCTTGCTCAAATTATGTTCGCTGAGATCGTCTTCCTTGTGCAACATCGTCATACCTCTATGGTTACATCTTTCACATATGGCACCGCATTGAGCTACATCTTTCACAAGATGGGTATTGATTGCTCCTATAACTTTGCGGAACCCCTCACTGATCCTATTGATGAGCGTTATCTCTGTCGCGCAAAGTTCACATACTACAATAGAGAATGGGTTCAGAACACCGATCTTCCGAGAGGTGTTTAACCCGAACTGGTGGCGGCTACTCAAGAGGCTTCCATTCCACAAGCTCCGGCAGCTCAACCAAATCTTGATGCTCTTATGGCTTATCTCAATGACCAATTCACCAGCATGTACACAACCATGAATTCTGGGTTTGCCGCGATCGACACACGCTTTGTATACTTGGAGGAAAGAGTGATGGCTATTGAAAATCGTCAAAACCCCATGGATTTATCTCTTATCGTGTTTCATGGCGAATTGCATATCATATCATATTAGGACTAGTTTATGCACCTATGTTTTTATGTTCTTATGAACTCATATGCTTTTATCATTGCTTTGTTATTTGGATTGTGTTTTAGGTTTAAGTTGGATTGGATTTGATTTGATTATGCTTGAACTTATGCTTTATATTTAATGCTTATGTTGCTTTTCCTTTACATGCTTGGAGTTTATTGCCTTACTCTCATATATTATTGATTTTGATCTAACAAAAAAGGGGAGAAGGAATTTAGCCAAAAATTTTTAAAGTTAAGCTTAAAGTAAGTGGGAGTATTTTCAAAATTTTGAAAGTTACTTAAAAATTTTTACCTTGGTTTTGTTATATCAAAAAGGGGGAGATTGTAAAACCTATATTTGATTTTGATATAACAAATTGTTTAAGGACCAAATTGTAAAAGAAAATAAATTTTTAAGTACTCAAAAGTCTCACAAAATGACAAGGAAAAGTTTTCCAAAGTTAAAGACTTAAACCCAAAAAAATTTCTAACTATTTCAAGCCAAAATACACAAATACGCCCAGGCGTATCGATACACCCATTGGTGTTTCGATACGGATTTTAGCTACTGGAATTTGATTTTGCAAAACGTTTCGATACGACCTTGACCGTTTCGATACGACCTTCAAACTTAGCCTGCATTTTAAATGACACGTATCGATACGGCCTCACCCGTTTCGATACGACATTCTTCTGGGCAAATGGTTTTGTAAAGTGTTTCGATACGATCTGAAATATGGGTTTAAGAAATTTTTAAACGTTCCGATACGGATCCATTCGTATCGATACGGTTTGTATTAAATGTTTTCGACCGTTGCCTTGTCAGCATTGGAATCAACAAACTTTTAAATATTCAGTTACCCGTATCTATATGCCCCTAGGCATACCGATGCAATTTTTCAAGTCAGATTCCAGTGAGCAAAACTCGTACCAATACGGCCTTGCCGTTTCGATACGCCCCCAATTTCACTCTATGATCATTTAGATACGGCCTCCCGCGTTTCGATATGCCTATACACAACGTCTATATTTTTCTTGCAACAGGTATAGATACAGGCATACGTGTACCGGTAAGGTAGGTGACCAGACAGCATTTATTGCAGGAAATTTGCTCACCAACAACTATATTCAATACCTCAACCACCCAAACGGTTAGAATTCAATGAGAGGGTATAAATACAAGTCTCCAATGCAGCAGCAACAACTAATGAACCTACTTTGATCAACATTCAAGCAATCAAGCAAAATCCAACCCTTTGTACTTTTAGAGTCTTATCTTGTACACCCGACTTGTGTAATTCCTTTGTATATCTTTGTTTCAAGTTTAGGGTTGTGAGAAATCTTATGTGGGCAAAATTTGTATCTTGTGAGGATATTTTATTTGCCAAACTTCTTTCTTTGTATTGTGAGTGAATTGTTCAAAGCTTTGGGTAGAAAGCTTGAACTTGTAACGGTTGCCTCCTAAGCCTAGAAAAGGAGAAGAATTTCATAGTGAAATTGTTGAAAATCCTTAATAGGAAGCTAAGGTAGTTGACGTAGACCTTGTTAGAAGGTTGAACTCCTATAAGTCATTGTGTCTCATTGTCTAAATCTTTCAATTTGCTTCCAAAATTTAAAATAGCCAATTCACCCCTTGTAACACCCCAAAAATACCCTTAATTCAAAAATCTAATTTTGAAATCCCTACTTTCGAAAACCCTAGCATTTGGGTATTCTTTTAATTCAAAATGTTTTGTTCTGGAAAATCAGAAATTGATATCAGTTTGTAAAAGTAATCACTTTTGAGGACAAATTCATAATCTTTGAAAGCTCATAAACTATTTGGTAATCTTTTAAAAACTTTAAGGAGTTGTTGTGGGATTAACCTTTTAAATTCTAATCGAATTCTAATTCTCCTTTCCCACGGTCGAAGTTAATCCTTTTATATTAGTTTTTTTAATCTTTTCGGTTATTTCATAAAACCCATTATTATTATTATTATTATTATTATTATTATTATTATTATTATTATTATTTCCCCCAAAATCCATCTCTCCCAATCGTTAATTCACCCAAAACCCTATGCTTCTCTTTTCCCATCAACTCTGCCGCTGAAGGCTTTGGACGCATCTGTCCTTGGTGGTCAATGCTTCTTTGGAAGATTAAAGCAAAACGTGGGGACCTCCATTTATTCCTCTCTTTCTCATGGCAGACTAGGTGAGTTATTCACCATTCATGGCCATCATTAGTTCTTATATATATATATATATTATACTTATGAAAACTACTTTATTTTTATTTCAGATTTATTTTGGTTACTTGAAAATAATAAAAACTACAATTGTGTATGCATATGATACACATATTTCAACTATTGTTTTAAAATTAATGACTATAGGGAAAATTGGGATAAGTTTCAAAATTTCGCTATTTGTGGTTTTTAAATTATACACTGAAATTTATTTTGGATACTCCATATTTTGATCGTTCGGTTTTATAATCTAATGTCGACTCAATCAATTTCATGTAGGTAGCTATAAAAATATCATTACTTATTTGAAATTTCGTCGAACCAAGTAGTTGTTAGTGATAGTTATTAACATAGAATTTATTCTCATAGGTACCAATACAGCTGGACATTGTATTTTTGATCGTGTGAAACACATCATCCAATAGGTTGAGTTTACATTCGGCTAAGGTGTGTTCTCTTTCTGTGCCATATATTTGTGTGTTTCTGACTGTGCTATAATTTGTGAAATAAATGTTTTATTTTTGCTTGATTTAGTTATCTAAATTGTGATTTGAGATTGTTTGAAACATCATGCACTGCATATCAAATTGTGTTTAAAATCAAGCATCGGATTTTCGAAAATAAAACACTCATAAGAGTTCAGATTTATGATTTTTAAATCATATCATTGTGTCATGGGGATCGAATCTGTGTTCGAAAAACTGGTGAGAGAAATCTCCACTCTGACGAGGGCAACCTCCACTCTGTATGATATTGGATAGTCGGGTATTGAGTCATGCGTCGAACATCATATCATTATGATTTGGATTTATCAGATTTATTATGCATTCAGAAAATATTTTATCTGAAAACAAAAATACTGTTTTGTTTTTGTGTTGCTCGCACTTTAGAGACACACTAAGCTCTTTAGCTTATACCCATATAGTTTCTTCTTTCAGATATTCAGACTCGTTTAGGCGACTCGGTACTTGGAGCATTTCACTTTTAATCAGATAATTTTTATAATTCAATACGAACTCTATTTTGATTAATGTATGAAATATTTTGGGATATTTATGTAAATCGGACATTGGGACTATTTATAAATTTGGGTTTTATTGAAATGCATTTGCAAGGTTGTTTTCAGATGTTTAATCAAACTATCGGAACCAAGTTATACAATCATGTTTATAATAAGTGAAATGCTATTGAGTTATTTAAATTTAATAACAATTTTGTATTTTAAAATATTTTAACCTAAGATTCGATAATTATTTTGTTTTATGAATAAGTAAACTTAAAATGTATTACTTGAGGGGAAAGTTTTCAAACTTGACTCCCAAGATTTAATCTAAGAAATTAGGTTAAATTTAGGGGGTTACACCCCTCTTGGCCACCAACTCAATTGATTGATCATCTTAACACATGTAAAATTTAATTTTTAAAATTAATCTCAAGCATCTATTTACTATCATCTAACGATAAAAAAATATGTAAAAGTAAGATCTTAACCCTATATATAATTGCCTTCAAACTATATAATGTTATGCTTTTATTTTGCTCTGAATATATAGGTATAAGTGTGTATATAGTTTATAAATCATGGTTGGACATTATTATTAAAAAATGCATTACTTTTAGAGTGGTGTATTTCAGTTTATATAATTTTCCTCTTTGAAAGAGAGAATAATAATGTTACATTTTGAGTTGATTAAGTTGTTCATTTTTGTTAAGATTAAATTTAAAATTTGTCGAAAAAAATAATGCTACATTTTGAAGCAACTTTTCCTCGTTCTCTAAATGATCTGCCTACCAATTTATTTCATCTTATACAACCTCAAGGTACCATTACATCAATCATTGACTTCATATTTCAGTTCAGAAATTAATCTTTATTGTAATCTCAATAAAGATCAACTTGTAAGACCATAATCTTTATTGAGGCTGTGGAGTTATATTTTTATAGGAGGCACTGATACATCATACCTAAGTAGTGTTTAAGACTTTAAGTAAATAATTAAAACAATAAAAATTGATAAAAAAACTCAATTGTCAATAAATTAAAAAAAAAAGACAAAAAAGAACTTCACACCTGCTTTTGTTTTTATTCAAACCAAACAATAGTGACTAGAATTTAAGAGTACAACATAATATTAAACCAAAACTTCTTCAGCTTAAAATTAGGACTGGGATTAGGGGGAAAACTTAATAAAAAAGCAATTTGGTGAATCCATAAAAGCAATTTGATTCATAGAAAAGTTGATTTTTGAGCGTGACAAAATGGAACTTGGAGTAATTTACAAGAACTCTATCTCTTTATATTTCTCTAAGACTAAAATATTAAATTTTAAATCATAATCCTAAATTTTAAATCTTAAACTATAAACCTTAAAAAATATACCATTATCATAATTCTTTAAAACTTAACATTAATCTTAAACTATAAACCTTAAAAAATACACCATTATCATAATTCTTTAAAACTTAACATTAATCTTAAACTCTAATCGTAATATAAAAGGGGCAAAAAAAAATTATTCCTCAAATCACATCAATAGCTTTTTATCAAAAGAGAATTCATAAAACTAAAACTACAACACATGAGCAGAGAGAAAATGTTTTCCTAACATCATCTAGATGGGGTTCAAAGAACATCAAAATAGATCTTGGACCAAGTCAAAACACATAAAACCCAAATCAAACAAGGTTGTCCATTCCACAAAACAAGGTAGCTCTAGAAACATTTAAGCAGTCACAAACTACAGTACGTACCAACAGGATAACAAAAAAAAAACGAGCAACAGCCAAAAGGCAATTCTCATCAAGTAGCATAGTTATAGTATGGTACACTTTTCGTCATATTTCCTGCGTAGCTCCTGAGTCTAACTCTGTGCACGTTGTAGACTCTCACTAAGCCTGTGGATTTCGTCGTCTGATTTATTCTTATCTATTTGTGCCTGCATTTCCAGGTTCTCCCTCAGCTTCTGCATTTCTTCATCTGATTTCTTTTGACCCAACACCGACTCCTCTAGCTTCCCCTGAAGTATCAGCATTTCATCATTTGATCTCTTCTGGGCCAACACTGTATCCTCTTCCGCCTTTGCCCGCGCTGCCCGCTCCTCCGCTAACTGATATTCCAGCCACGCGGTCGTCTCTTTCAGCTTCGACTCAAGCTATATGCAAACACCATTATACATTAAGCACAAAGTGTAGGAATAGCACAACTTGTTCAACCAATACAATACACATCAGTCATCATCAAAATAAAACAAATACCGTCTCAGTAATCCGCCTGAGCTGTTCTTCGTGGGACCTTTCCATCTGCTCCTTGAGCTCAAGCATTTGTTGATCCGAGTAACCTTTTAGAGAAGCATCCTCTTCTTGTTGGTCACCGATGGTTGAACAACTCTATCACATATTACAATCAGTTCTAACATTAAATTCCACTCAAACGGGAAGGATGAAAAAAAAAACCACTAACCTTGAGCTCCACAAACAACTCATCAGTACATGGCTGCCCACCATTCTGCTCCATGACCTTGTTCACAAGTGTTAAAAGATCCTCAACTTGTTTTGCTCTCTTGGTCTCAACCTTTGTAAAGTTGTCAAAAAGCACAAATCGGTTTCCACAGAGAAGTAGAAATTCCTGAACGATAAGTAAACATCATGAGAGATTCAAATAAAGCTTCAGAATGAAATCATGTTGCATTTACTATAGGAAACAACCTTTAGTGCATGTGGACACTCTGCATCCAAAAAATCTTCAAATGTTTCCATGTCCGTAAATCTATCCCCCACCAGTAAAGACAACAATTACGTAATCAACAATTTTGTTTCCAAACAAAGACCGCAGCTTCCGCAATGCAGCTACCTCTTCTTCAGAGAATCGGGTGGTAGCCGAGAAAACTACCAGCACTGCATGGATCCCATCATTGGCCAGATCTATACATCTTGCAATCTCCTTAACAATGAATTCAGATCCAACAGAAGAATCAAACAATCCTGCACCGACAGGTTATATTTAGTCATGTGTAGTAAATGCATGTATGGCCAATTGGCCATCAGGCCATGGGGGGGAAACAGACAATCCACGACCAAGACAATGACAATACTATAAAAAAAAAAAAACTAGTACAGGATGGAAGACAGCACCGTACCTGGAGTATCAATGACATTCAAAATATGGCCATCTTCAAGCACTGCTCTCTGCAACTCGCTTGTACAAGTGACCCCAGAAAAGCTAGTTCTTGATTTGAAGGACTTTGTCCCAAGAATGCTATTGCCGGTTACACTCTTTCCATTGCCAGTACGGCCAACTAACACGAGTTCTAGCAAACTCCTCACTTCCACCCATTTCAAACACGATTACCTGGGGACTGTTATGAACGTAAGACTAAAAGGAAAGGAAAGCAAAGCGGGAGTCTTTGTTGAGTTGAATATCACATAGATCGATGCTCATAAATGCAGTCGAGAATATGAAGGGATGTTCAAATAAATCCAGTCGAACAGTCAAATCATATCTATTTTAATTTATATTATAAACCAGTTTATCTTTTCTCTCCATCCCGAGAGCCCCTTCTTCAATCAACCATATCAAGCATACATCCCTTCGTATCTCAAACCTTTTCCTTGTCTTGTCTTTTCATTGATATAATTGTTCAAAATATTCACTCATTACAAAACAGGAAAGCCCTTTTGCTTCTCTTTTTTAATTGGACAATTTTGAACTGATGGATTCTATTAGCAAGGATGATAGTGAGTAAAAAGGCAGATATTGATAAAAACAACTTGGAGAGATTTATTTGAAATTTTTTAAAATTTAGAAATTTATATTTTTTTTTTCAAAATGTTATTATTATTTATTATATAAATTATATATTGCTAATTTCTAATTACTTATTTTTGATAGTTTTTTTATATTATCAACCATCTATTAATTAGGTAGTTTTTTTTTATGAATGGACCATGACTAATCAGAAAGAAAACTAAAGTTGAAGAAAATTAACCGTTGAAATCATCTGTTTCATGTAGTAACACAAACATGTCGCTCAGTAAAGCTCAATTTATCTATAGGTAAACCGACACAGAAGCGAATGCACTATGGTCACTAAATTACATTGTATATAAATTAACTTGACCCACCACTAAAAAATAAGATAAATTATATTGATAATCACTAAATTTTTAAGGCGTTTTCACTTTAATCATTAAAATCGAAAATTCTTATATAGGCACTAAAATCAAAAAAATCTTCATATATCCGCTAAATTTTTAATTTACTTTCATTATAGTCAATGTCGTTAGTCCCGTTAAGAAATATTGACATGGTACGTTAAAGTTTTCTTTCCAAAAAGAATCTTAAATTTTCAAATTTACAGCTATTGACAATGTCATAATTTCGATTAACTGAACGATAGTCGATCAATCTCAACGGTGAGAATGATTAATTTTGCCAGAAGTTTAACATAGTTTAGTTTCAAGTTGATCTGATGGTTAACATTGGTGAATCAAAATTAAAAATCTCAATTGAAATTAAAAATTAACTTTTTGATCTACCATTGTTAACCGTCAAATCAGCTTCAAACCAAACTATAATAATATTTTAGCCTAACGAATTATTCTCACCGTTGGGATTGATTGACGACGTCACCATTCATCAGATTTTTGACCTTGGTGGCAGTTGTAAACTTGAAAATTTTGCGTTCTTTTTGGAAGAAAATTTTAACGTGCTACATCAATATTTTTTAATGACAGTGGTTGTAATAAATCGAATCAAAAAGTTTACTGACTATACTAAAAGTTTTCTGATTTCAATTCAGTAACTACTAGTGTAGTTTATCCTAAAAATAGTATTAAGTATTTTTTGTTTAGATGAAAAATCACCCCTTAAATTATTTTATTTTTTCTTTAAGCTCCTAAACTATTTTTGGTCAAAACAAGTATACAAACTATCATTCTATGACTATTTTAAGTATATTTATTAGACACATTAAAAATTTTGGTTAAATACATTGACACCAAAAATATTTTTTAATCATGTAATCATCTTCATTTTTAATAGCTCTTGTGGTTCAAATTAGTTTGAAACCTAAATTCTTCTCTATTTTTTGGTTCCAATAAATTGTAATCAAATTTGAGTATTTGAAACCTGAAACAATTTTGATTTCGTAATCGTTTTGAAAAATCCTAGAACTTCAAATTGGGTTCGAATATAAAACTTATGTTTGCTTGCACAATAATTGTCATTATCAATACTTAATTTTACTAGAGTAAATTTTTCTATTCTCTAAAGCACAATTACTTCAGTATAAGATAGTTCTAATCTCTCAAACATATTTACACGAATTGGTTCTTCAATGTTAGTATGTCTCTGACTATAAACCATGTTTACTTGGACATCAATTCTCACTTATCAATACATTATTACACAGATATAAATTGATTCTAAATTATTACACTAATCGGTAAATTACCAAGTTTAAATTTCTAGATCTGCCTCTGTAAACCGTGCCACATCGACGTCAAACAATCAGCAATTGCATTTGCTTCTTGTTGAACACGTGAGATCTTAATCTCGTAGTCTAACTTCATAAAAGATTTAATTGTATCTACAATGGTGTTGCTCCATTACCAGTAGCGGAACTCAACATTGTTTGTAAAGGGGACTGTAATGACTCAGATTTGGAATTTTGTGGGTCAGTTTAACCTGAATCGTGGGCTTTGCATGTTGGGCCAAAAGTTTGGGCCTTTGGATGCTCATGGAATCCTTAGTGGGATTTCTTTGTGCTGTTCGGCTTGAGACCTTGGTTTGGTAGTTGTTTATGAGGATGATTGAGCGGTAAATTCCCTCATTTTTTAAGGGGAAAAAGGGGCATTGGTTCTTAATGGCTGCAGAATTTTTGTAAGTGCATGAGATCACTCTTATCCCCTCATCATTCATCCTCCATCTCTTTTGTCCTTCTTTTATTTGGAAGCTCAAAGACAAAGATTCAACCTTTGTTGTTTTGAGTGGAAATCTCAGAATTATTGTTGAGAGAGTTGTAACCATCGTTCAAGGATCTACATTTTGAGATAAGAATCATAAAAATGGTGAGAATATGAAGTTCATGGGTTTTGGTAGGGATTAGGATGGAAGAGAGCTAGAGAATGTTTGACCCCGATTTTTGGATTTGAGAGTAAGTTTTAATTTCTCTTTCAACCCCCGTAAGTTGTAATTCGATTCACAACTTCCTTGTATAGTGAAAGAAGTTGGGGATCTTTTAAGGAGCAAGGAAAGAAGAAAGTTTGAGGTTAAACAATGGTTGTTTTTTCAGTTTTGGAAGAAGGTTAGTATACTTTCAACTCCTTTCGTTTCATGCACATCCTAAGGACGATGCCTTGTATGCTTGATTTGGTGTTTTGGGTGTTTAAATGCTTGAAAATGCTTGTGTTGAAATATTTGATTTTGATATAACTTAAAGAAAAATGTTTTCGGACTTAATTTGCAAAAATATTTCAAAAGTTCATAAACTAGATAAATATGTTTGAAATGTTTTCAAAGGGATTTTAACATGTTTTAAATGATTTAAAATAGTTAAAGTGTCAAAAATAGTCCCCGAGTACCGATACAGTTTGACCGGTACCGATACCCAGAAGTGTCCGTACCAGTACAGTTTTTTGTGTACCGATACGCCCTTTGTCCCTATGTTTTGACAAATTCCAGTAGCCAAATTGTGTACCGATATCGTTTTAGCTGTACCGATACGATTTCATATCGTTTTAGCCAAATACTTATGAAACTTAAACATTAAAATATATTCTGATCATTTAATAAAACATCTAGATTAAAATCCAAAAATGCACACGAAAACATAATCCCAAAATATAATGTCCAAAAGTCTAATTACACAAATGTCTCAAAACATAAAAAATAATTATTTGAAAGTCTAAATAAAATAGTTCATACTGATGACAAAATAAGCGAGTAAATGCGAGGTGCTCCAAGTACCAAGTCACCTAAGAGAGTCTGAATATATCTAAAAAGAAACTAAGGAGAGTACGCTAAAGAGCTTAGTGTGTCTCTAAAGTGCAAGTAACCACAAAACAAAACAATGTTTTTGTTTTTCTGATAGATTCTTTTAAAAATACATTAAATCTGAATCGTAATGATATGATGTCTGATGCACATAAAAACACAATATCCAATCTCCGTTGCACTGTCCGAATAGTATGGTTCCCTAGAACCACTCTCTACATCGTCACCAATCGATGTGTGGTAAAAACCACTACTTCCACCGTATAATCCCAACCCATGCACAGAATGATGTAATATCACATTTTTTTCTAGTCTCAACATATAGTTCGTTAAATCCGATATTTCATAGTTCAATAAATACGATGATACACAATTCGATAAATATGATGTTTAGTTAAATCTCAAATCAAGTAAGAAAGCATAGAAAATTCATCATGCCACATCATATGTAAAAATATGCATACGATATAAAACGTCACACGATAAAATCATTATTATATAGCACAGTAAGAAAAAGTACCTTAGCCAAAGCAACTCAACCTACTGAATGATGCGCTTCCCACGATTGGAAGTACAAGGTCTAACTGTATCAGTACCTATAAGAATAATTTATATATTATTACTATAACCATTATGACTAAGGAATTGTTCCTAAATATTTATTCTAAGGAATTGCTCGGTGTGAGCAAGGGGCGGTTGTTAGCGGCCTGGCTCGTTCTATTGACCATTGTCTGGATGCATCCTTTGCGGAGGCCTCAGCCTCGATTGTTGGACTACAGTTGGATCTCGAGAAGGGGTGGTCCAACGTTCTCTTTTAGTCTGACTCGGCTTCAGTGGTGAACAAAACTAACAGATCTACGGCTGATTTATCTCTCCTTTCTAGTTCCCTTGCTTCGGCCCGAGACATCTTACGCTCCCATGGTCAACATTTTACGATTTCATATGTACCGCGCTCTGCGAACTTAGCCGCTCATAGCTTAGCTATCTGGGCCCTTCGGTCCTCATCCCCTTTGTACTTTGACTCGTCTGTCCCAAGTTTATTTCCTCTATTGTACACGATGTCTTGTCATCCCTTTCTCAGTAATGATATCTTTGGGTACTCTTTTTTCCCCTCTTATGCGCCCCCACTGGGCCTTTGGCTCGGTGTGGGGTTTTTAATGAGGCCCATCTTTTCAAAAAAAATAAAATATTTAGTGATACAAGTACACTTATCAGATTTGTATTGATCTCCAATCAATCAAAGACATGGTTGGACTGAACGATTCAGATTCAAGAGGTTCGAATCAGACGAGTCAACATATCAAACATAGGTTGAATTAGATCAGAATCGTACCGAGTTAACAAAAAAGAATCGATGTGTGCTGGGCGTTGGAGGATTGACACAGTCAGGATATGGGTCGTGGCAGGGGGTGTTTGCATAAGGACCAGGCCAAGGTGAAGCGAGGTGAGCTGCCTAAGGTGAAGCGGGGTGTAACGTCCCGAACCGTGATGATGCAAAGAGTGCCGTAGTATGGTTGAAAGGTAAGGCGGCGTGGGGTTTAGATTAAATCAAAAGGGGAACGAGGGTTTTGCTGACAGTGAAACATAATGTTTCTATCATGCTTTATAATATATATATATATATAAAGTAATGCTTTTAAATAAAAATTAAGATATATAATTAATATTAGATAACTATAAAAAAGTATAACGTAGCTATTTGAATGAAATTGGAATTCAATTTCCAAAGACATGGATTAATTGTTCAATAGGACCTCAAATTTTATAAAGGTTCGATTTAGTCCAAGAAAATTAGGGTTGCACAAATTAAAAATTCCCAATTACTAGGGTTTAAATTTAGAGATTCTAAAATTAGGGTTTTTAATTTGGAGCTAAAAATTTTGGGTGTTACAAAGGGGTACCAGTACGGTGTTCAACCCGTACCGGTACGCCATGCATATCCGTATCGGTACGAGTCGACCTGTACCAGTACGCTAAGGCTTTAGAAAATTTTAATAAGCTAATTTCGTATCGGTACGTTGTGAGTATCGATACCCAAGGGTACCATATCGTTATGTGAGGGCCAATACCAGTGCCCGCTGGCATTCTGCCCGAAAAGTTGAGTTTGAGCCTAGGGGCTGAAAAATTATAACATTTGATCTAATAGACTCCAAAATTGTAAAATGAGATGTAAAATTGAGAAACTGAGAATTTACCTACGTACTCGATCATAATGCATAATAACTTGATAAATGGCTTATGTAGCTTAAATGTTGCTAGCAATCATAGGGTCATATGTTGTATGATGATGTTGTGTGCCATGTTGGCACTTGATTGATAGGATCCGGGTACCCGAGACGTGTTGCAACACCATGATTAGAGACACCGAATGAAGGTTATCGATATTGTGTCACTTGAGCCTCATTCAAAAATTATATATGATTCAAAAAATATAAAATTAAAAAAATCTTAAATTATAAATTAATAAATATAAAATATAAAATATAAAAATCTCCCCGATTGTCTCTCATCAACTCTAAATCTACACTTCCTTGAAAATATTTCAATAAAATTAAACTTATATTGAGTAACATAACCCAAATGTCCATTAGATTTTCGTAATTGATTTTAGACCGAATTTGATGACATAATTGATTTAAATTAAAAGTTTGAGGGTGTAGTGACTAAATCAAAATTTAGTTTTTAGATGTCGCTAAATATTTTGAAATTGTGTTTTTAAAATTCTTTAAAAATGTGGGATTTTGGAAAAAAATGGGTGATGTCAGAAAATCTTGGTGTTTTTAAGGATAAAATGAGGGTTGGAGTCGCCACCGGCTACTAAGGTAGGCCGGACAACATAAAACCAGAGATTCATTTGAAAATGGGTTCGGGAGTTGGATACGTGTAGGGAATGATTAGCACCCCCATCACACCCGAAAATCGGTACAAAAATATTTGTTGCTTTTAATTAATGGAAATTATTGAAATTCGAATTAAATTTAATTAAATGGTCTTAATTGGATATGTGCTTTAATTAGACGAGCTTTTTTGTCAAATTGGTGTCCTTGAATTAATTAGGCATTTAATTAAAAAATGTGACTGTACATCGGACCGTAGATTAAAACCGACATCGAATAAGACCGACTGCCGTGTTAATTTACGGTTCGAATCAAGTACATCACCTTTATGCCTGATGCAAACAGTTAAAAGATGACGTCGCGACTTATCAAATTTTATTTCAAATTAAAGTTTACCTTTGAACGGTAAGACATAGAAGTGCACAAGATAAAAGCCCTAGGCCCACTACAGTCCTAACCTAAAAGACCCAAATTATGAAAGGTTAAATTAATGATCTAATTAATAACTATGTTAGTATAATATTAACCCTAAATTAATTAAATCCTAAAACCTAGAAACCCTAATATTTTTTTGAATTATCTTGAATCAAAACAATTAATTGGATTAATTTTAAACTACCATCCCATTAAGCCAAGGTTGGTATTTAAAATGAATCGAATTAATAATTATGATTTAAATTGTCGATCTAAGTCAAGTATCAATTTTATCCTAAAAGTAGTTAAGAGATGTCAAATTAATTTAATAAATTCAACATTTATCTCAATGAGCCAATGATAAATTCAAATTTATTAAAATAATTCGAACCTAGATCTAACTAAAGGTTCCCAAAAAACTAATCCTAAATTTAATTTAATTAAATTTAAAACTTATGCCCCAATAAGCCGAACGCATAATTTAAATTAATTAAATTAAATTAAGCCCTAAACTAACCTAATTAGGCCTACTCCAAGAAAAACAAAAGGGTAAAAACAAGCATGTAAATCGAATAAACAAGCAAATTAAACAACAAATATGAATATGATCAAAAAGCATAAATTAAATACTGAAAGTAAATAAGTATGCAAATGCAAATTATTAAAAAAACAATGAGGACAAAAAGGTGATTTTAGCACTGTAATGCACTAAATTGAAAGGACATTAGAAAAATAGGGACCAATTGGGGTATTAACCCCTTTTAAAATCAAATTAAACAGAAAATGGATGGAATTAAAAACGATTAAAAAAATATGAGGGACTGATAACGTAATTTACCCGTTTAACAACGAATTTAATTAGAAGCGGGGACGAGATTGTAAATTGATTGAAAACTTCAAGGACGACGGAAGGAAATTAGAAAGGCAGAAGGGCCGACGTAGGTAAATATTTTGGGGCGGAGACTTTTATTTTGCAATTAAACCATTTGTCGTTTTAAAAGTAGTATAAAACCCGAATTTTTTTTGAACCGACCTTTTTCTTCATTTTTTAAACATCCTTCCACCCAAATGCTCTCCTTGTTCTCTTTGGGGGAGGATGAAGGCCGCCGTGCGTTTATCATCAAACCCAAAAAAATGTCGTAAAACCCAATTTTCGATGGCATTCCGCCGTGCCTGCCGCCGCTAGTCGGTACCCGAAACCCTAAAAATCTTTCAAACCCTTATTTTAAAAAATAAACGATTTAAAAAAAGGGAAACCCTACCTCCTTGCCGGCTCACCACTTTCAGCACAAAGGCTTCAACTTGTTATCAGGCAAGGAGGGCTCGGCCAGCAGTGGTCACACTTCAAACGTAAAGAACGAACTCTAAGATCATTTTTTGTGTTTTTTTATTTTCTTATGCATACAATAAAATAAAGCAGATATACCTCGAAACTGTCTTTTTTGTGTTTTATTTCTCTAGATATTCCCCATTAGGGTTACAAGATGGTTGTTGGGTTTTTATTTATACCCAAATGATATTACATGTTTAATAAAAATAAAATAGAATTGGTATGAGGGTTTTTTGGCTGGATTCATGTGAGCCATTGTTGTTTGCTGGTTCTGAAATTGTCTTTTATCTCAAAAATTTGTTGCATATTTGAGGTTACTGTTTTTCTTTTTTGTTTTTTTTGCTTTGCATGCGTGATTTGACATTGTTTTTGGCTCTTGCATGTGAGGGATGGAGAGGAGAGGGAACTGGTCGATGTTTACACGGCTACCGTACGGGCGTGGAGGGCCATTGGAGAGCTAGGCAGTGGAGAGTCAGGCGTACCATACACGCGCATGAGGACTCGAATAATCGCGCGTGGGCGCGTGGTGTGAGATGAAGAGGCGCGCGTATAGGCGTGGGGAATCCATAAACTTCTCCATTTTGATCTTGGACCGTCAGATCTGATCAGATCTGGAGGTGGGAAATCAGCTGCGCAAAGGAGAAAATGTTAGGGTTTGGTTAGATATTGGGCCTATCGGGCCAATTGTAATATTTAAGGTTTTGGTTTATGTAAATGGACTGTATATAAAATAAATTGAGCTTTTATTTTACTATGTGCTATTTATTATTTTTTTTGTTTTTTTAGTTTCTGTTTTTTTGTTTAAAAATAATTATAATAATAATAATATACCATAATATAATAATATAATATATGGCAACAATATAATTAATACTGTAATAATATAATACTAATAATAATATAACGATAATATAATAATAATATAATATAGTAATAATAGTAATATAATAGTAATAAAACCAAAACTAATTAACAATAGTGATGATAATTATTATTAATAATAATAAAAGGGTAATAAAGTAATATTAACATAAATAATAATAATAAGGGTGGTAATATAAAAGGATAATAAATATTATATTAAATATTACTAATAATAATACCTAATAGCAACATACATGTGTAATATAGTAGATAATAACAATAGCGCAATATTAAAATAGAAAGGAGACAAAATAAAGTCCGGACAAAAATTAGTGATTACAGTTGCCCCTTTTTGCTCATTCTTGTGTTAACAAGGATAGAGGAAAGACTAAAATCACTAATTATTTCCCACTTCCCTGTTCGAAGACCGGAGCTCGAATCACCATGCACTGAAGGTCTTGTTGATGGTCCTAGAGATAAACGGTCAGGAATTGAAGGCTTTATTGACAACGCAAATCACCACGCATTGAAGGTATTACTGGTGACTTGTAAAATTAGAGTCATACACTGAATGGTTTACTGACGATCTGGCTCACCAAGCACATGGAGGTCTTACTGATGTCCAAAAATAAAGGTCTAACACTGAAGGGCTTACGGACAAACTAGCTCACCATACACATGTAGATCTTACTGATGGCTACAAAATAAATTCAAACACTGAAGGATTTAATGACAGTCTGGCTCACCAAGCACATGAGAGGTCTTATTGATGGCCAAATATAAAGGTCCAATACTGAAGGATTTACGGACAACCTAGCTCACCAAGCATATGAGAGGTTTTACTGATGGCTAGAAAATAAAGTTAAACACTGAAGAATTTACTAACGATCTGGCTTACCAAGCACATTAGATGTCTTACCGATGGCCAAAAATGAAGGTCCAACACTGAAGGATTTACGGATAACCTATCTCACCAAGCAGATGAGAGGTCTTACTGATGGCTAGAAAATAAAGTCAAATACTGAAGGATTTACTAGCGATATGGCTCACCAAGAACATGAGAGGTCTTACTGATGGCCAAAAATAAAGGTTCAACACTGAAGGATTTACGGACAACCTAACTCACCATGCACATAGAGGTCTTACTAAAGTTAAACACTGAAGGATTTACTGACGATCTGGCTCACCAAGCACATGAAAGGTCTTACTAATGGCAAAAAATAAAGGTCCAACACTGAAGAATTTACGGACAACCTAGCTCACCATGCACATAGAGGTCTTAGTGATGGCTAAAAACTAAATACTGAGCACTGGAGGCTACTGATATATTAACATCTGATACTGAAGGTTGACAGTTCAAAAATGAATCGGTGCATTGAGGGCTTTGGTAGAGTTTTGAAATAACACCTGAAATTTAGAGGGGCTCTTCTCGATGAGAACCCTTAACTTGGTTGTGATCTGATCGTTCCACACATAGAATCACAGATCAAAATCTTTGTTGGGTGAGTTTTTCTCATTAGAAACTTTTGATTTTTTATTGTGATCCACTTTTCATGAAGTCATGGATCGAAATCTTTTCTTGGTTTCGCGAAAGCATGAATTGAGATCTTGCTAGAATCACTTATTCCATCGCGAAGTTGCAGATTAAGACCTTTGAATACCTGTAAAAAAAGTAGAATAATTGGTGTATGAGTTAGCATGCCCCCTAACCAATAATTGGGTGAGTCCTGTTTTTCAAGGAAAATCTCGATCTTGTTTCTTCACTGGGGCCCCAATGCGGCTAGAATATCCCATCTCACACTCGGGTTCAACCTTTCAGAGTGCATCTTTAGAGTTTTAACTCTAGATTTTTTTTCTTGATCTTTGCTCAATTGCTCAATTTTGTCTCCGAAGCATCTCGACCGCCTTATCACCTTCATGCCCAACAAATTTTAGCCCCAAAAATTTTGTTGCTTACCTTTGCTCTCTGCAAGCTAGCAAAACTTCGAATGACTCAAAAAGTCATCTCTTGTCCATTTCGACCCGGGATCTCAAGTTTTAAAGTTCTTGTTATCTTGCAGACAAAGTTGCCCCACTCCTTCAAGAGATACATCGTCTTCTCGTATGACCAGAATGCCCTTTCATGTTTGGGTTTTGTCACTCTTTGTCAACCCAAGATGATCGTTTACATCAAAATCCTTGCAGATTGAAATCAATTTTTTGAATAAAAGAATTTTTGTTTTAAAGAGTGTCAGTTTGCTAACTGATACTTTAATGAATGATGAATTTTTTTAATATACAGGGCTTGAAAACCCAAAGTTTTGAAAATAATAGAAAAAGAACATGATTTCTTGGATATCAAATGCGAGAGTGCCTTAGATTCAACCCTTGGTGATCAATGATTTACCTTTGAATGTTGTGGCGATATTTGAAGTTGTGAGATTCTTTCTCAAATAGCTCGGTTCATCTTTATGATTATGGTTCTCAAATAGCTCGGTTCATCCTCATGTTTATGGTATTTGCTTAATCCGTTTGAAAACTACTCCTTCTATTTCTCAACACTTTTCTCCTTTTATAATCATCCATTGAGAATTCGAGGTGTAAATATAAATTAAAAATTAATTGTAATTAATTGTGTCAGTGTCTTCAAAGATCCATCACTGACGCTAAGGTATTGAACCGGTAGAATCTAGTTCCTTATTAGATTTGTCCTTTCCCCCACAGCTCCATCAGGATGTTTCAAGACTTATTCAGTTGTTTATTAATTTTAACGATTTATCTCTGATGCTGGGGGATTGAGCAGGTGGAATCTAGTCCCTTATTAGGTTTGTTCGTCCCCACAACTTCATTTATTTTTTTTTTATTTTTTTTTTCATTTTCTCTTATTTTTTAAGTGCTAAAGGAATTATAAATTTAAACAACTTTATCGATCTTTCTTAGGAGATTTTCTTATCATCGAACATTATTGAAGGAATAGTAGTCTTGCTTCTCGGGCTTTACCGATCGGAGCTAGCTGAGCAAAAAATTATGCTTCATCGTGATCATAACATTTGATTAATCTTTGCATTCGAATCATTATTACAACAGGCATATGATATCCAAGGGCCTTCGGATATAAGAAAGGATATACATATATACTAATGATTTAACAAAATACATCTTTTCATTGAAATAAAAATTTGCAAACGTGACAAATGCCTTTACAAAAGATCATTGCTACTTTCGGGCCAAAAGTTACAAGATTGATTTAAAACAGAAAAAGGAAAATGAAAATGCAAGGATATTCAAACAAACCGACATCTAAAAAAAGGCAAAAGTAAGATGCATCTAGATATTTCGGCAACTGGGGGCCGATATTGACTCTTTGATCCCTCAACTTCTCGGAAGGGCCTGACCCTTTAGTGGCCACTATGGTTAGGCAAAAGATTGCTTACCACATCCAGTGTGTCAAATTGTAGAACTCTGGTATTGAGCAGGTTCTGAACCACCCTCTTAAAGGCTTTGCAGTTGTTGATGTTATGGCTGGGGATTCTTGTATGATACTCACACTTAGCCTTGAGGTCAAACCATGCTGGATATGGAGGTTGCATCAGAGTAAGATGATAAGGGCAAACCAAGTCTGCCTTGAAAATCTTGGGGTATAACTCACTGTAAGTTATGGGTAAAGGAGTGAAAACCTCATCCTTTCTAGGCTCCCTTCGACCGGGCCCTTGTGAATTTGTTTCTGTCGACTTTAGTGAGATCGTGACATTACTTGGGTGATGAGTACTCACATAGCTCACCTCATGGTCTCTTTTCTTCGGGTATTTTTGTAGATTTCCCCCGGTCTTGAGCTTGCTGCTCTTGAAAGTAGCCTTGATGGATTCTGTCACGTTCACAAATTTGGCGAATCCCAAGGATATGTTACTGATCATTTTCTCATAAAGTGGACCTTGTAGTGTGTCCACAAACAGACGGGTGATTTTACTCTTTAAGATGGACGGCTGAACTTGCGTCGTGATGTCCCTTCATCTTTGGGCATATTGTCTGACATTCTCATTTGCCCCCGAGTCAAACCCTGAAGCAAAGTTCTATTTTGGACCATGTCCTTCACGTGTTTGCATTACTCGATAAAGATTTTAGACAGATCATTCTATGACTTCACATTGGTTCGGCTTAACTGAGCATACCAACGGGCAGCTACCCCGATTAACCTATTTTGGAAGTAGAAAATAAGAAGGTTCTCATTCCTTAAGTGTGATGCCATCTTTCGGTAATACATAGTCAAGTGGGCCGAATGACAAGTGGTCCCATCATACTTATCAAAATCTAACACTTTGAACTTAGGCGGGATGTCCAAATCAGAGACCAAACTCAATTCATAAGCATCAATCCCATAGTCACCAGTCATTTGTATCGAGCTGACTTTTTCTTCCATTTGGAGGCGTTGCTCCTCAAACTTCTTCTCAAACTCCTTTTTCAGTCTTGTCTCTATCTCATTCACCAGATTCAAGTCTGGGATATCCGTATCAACATTATTCTAAAAACTAAGCCCTACGTCGATTGGATTGTTAACAGATGCCCCGAGTATGTGGACACTCTTCAGAGCTGATCCTTCCGGTTGAGCCTTCGTGTGAGATGTGTTTCCACTTAGGTCTTCCATGTTGGACCATTCATCGACAATATAGGTTTTTCCAACATCCTTCTTTTCTAATAGAGCAGTGACGCGGGCTATGATCTCTTCCTGGGATCTTTCAATCATTGACTCGATACGGTTCAAGCGTTCTTTGATGTCCCTTTGTGACTTTTCAACAATAGCCAATCTATCTTCCATGAATCTTGATTGAGAGCGGGTGTTGTATGAGTGCAGAATGGTGGCGGCTTAAACTGAATGCCACGGCATTTTCCACAGTTAATTTGATTTCCTCATGAATGAATGCAATGCGTATGAATCAATGATAAATAAATGATTGAAAACAAAGAATTGGAAAATGCACAAATGGATGCATATGGATGTTGATCGACGAACATTCTCGTTAAACAACTTTTCATAATAAAGATTGAGTCCCATTACAATCAAGAAGAAGAACTACCATATAATGTTAATCTAGATTAGCCCTTGTTCAATTTTTTGATCCTCTAACTCGATGTTATGGATTTTTTCTTCCATTATAAGAGCTTTCAATTTTGAACTATTTTCGAATCAATATTTCAAATGAATGTGCCATGAATATGCACAAAAATAAGCAAACAAGGAAAAAGGATTAATGACATATGAATAAAAAAATTGGAATAAATACGAACAAAAATGGACTAGCAACATGAATTCTAGGTTTCTATGGTTATCCGTATGGCTCTAATTGGGGTAGGCTTCTTACATTCTCACACATGTGGTTCGGTTCTAAAAAGGGTACATAAACCTATCTTATTACCTACTAAGGTAACAAGAACCCCAAATTCTGACCCATTACAAGCTTGCAAATTGGATTCGGTTCGAGGAAAAGCACGTCTTAATGACGTGGAGGGCTGCTCACATGTCAAAAGGCATGGATTTCGAAAGTGAATTACCGACTCGTTGAGGGCTACTCACGTGGGTATATGGCGTTTCACTCCCACTTAAGGGACAGAGCTCGGGCATAGAGCTTGATGTTCATGATGCAACACATGCCGGTGATTCCTTAAAAATTAAATGATCAATTAATGCAAAACCACCAATTATCAAAGCCCGTGTAATTAAAATCACATTTTCAAGAAAGTCCAAATTGATTAAAGTCAACTTAAATTTCAAAATTTCCATCATTAAAAGCAACAAATATTTTTTTTTGGCTTAACTCGTTTTTTGTTTTGTAAAAACAAAATTTATCCCCAGCGAAGTCGCCAGCTGTAGCGACTAAATCAAAATTTAAGCTTAATTTTTGAAAGTCGCTAAGTGTTTTGGAAATGTGTTTTTGAAAAATTCTTTAAAAAATGTGGGGTTTTGGAAAAAAAATGGGTGATGTCGAAAAATCTTGGTGTTTTTAAGGATAAAATTAGGGTTGGAGTCGCCACCGGACACCAAGGTAGGCCGGACACCATAAAATCAGATATTCATTTGAAAATGGGTTCGGGAGTTGGTTACATGTGGGGAAGGATTAGCACCCCCATCACGCCCGAAAATCAGTACCAAAATATTTGTTGTTTTTAATTTATGGAAATTATTGAAATTCGAATTAAATTTAATTAAATGGTCTTAATTGGATATGTGCTTTAATTAGACAGGCTTTTGTCAAATTGGTGTCCTTGAATTAATTAGGCGTTTAATTAATAAGGGAGGCTGTACATCGAACCGTAGATTAAACCGACATCGAATAAGATCGACTGCCGTGTTAATTTACAGTTCGAATCAAGTACATCACCTTTATGCATGATGCAAACAGTTAAAAGATGATGTCATGACTTATCAAATTTTATTTTAAATTAAAGTTTACCTTCGAATGGTAAGAATTAAGTCGAATATTTGGTTAACATCCATTAAGCCCGAACTGTTACGACACAAATATCAGAATTAATAAATGCTTCATTTTTAGGAATTAAGGTTGATTAATTGATAAGATGTCTATAAAAACAATTAATATCTAATGAATGACTACTAACATGCATGACATAGAAGTGCACAAGATAAAAGCCATAGCCCACTAGAGTCCTAACCTAAAATGCCCAAACTATGGAAGGTTAAATTAATGATCTAATTAATAACTATGTTAGTCTAATATTTACCCTAAATTAATTAAATCCTAAAACCTAGAAACCCTAATATTTTTTTGAATTATCTCGAATCAAAACAATTAATTGGATTAATTTTAAACTACCACCCCATTAAGCCAAGGTTGGTATTTAAAATGAATCGAATTAATAATTATGATTTAAAGTGCCGATCTAAGTCAAGTATCAATTTTATCCTAAAAGTAGTTAAGAGATGTCAAATTAATTTAATAAATTCAACATTTATCCCAATGAGCCAAGGATAAATTCGAATTTATTAAATTAATTCGAACCTAGATCTAACTAAAGGTTCCAAAAAAATCCTAAATTTAATTTAATTAAATTTAAAACTTATGCCCCAATAAGCCGGGCGCATAATTTAAATTAATTAAATTAAGCCCTAAACTAACCTAATTAAGCCCACTCCAAGAAAAACAAAAGGGTAAAAACAAGTATGTAAATCGAATAAACGAGCAAATTAAACAACAAATATGAATAGGATCAAAAAGCATAAATTAAATACTGAAAGTAAATAAGTATGTAAATTATTAAAAAAGGAGGACAAAACGGTAATTTTAGCATTGTGAAGGACTAAATTGAAAGGACATTAGAAAAACATGGACCAATTAGGGTATTAATCCCTTTTAAAATCAAATTAAACAGAAAAGGGATGGAATTAAAAATGATTAAAAAATACAAGGGATTGATGAAGTAATTTCCTGTTTAACAATGGATTTAATTAGAAGCGTGGACGAGATTGTAAATTGATTGAAAACTTCAGGGACGACAGAAGGAAATTAGAAAGGCGAAAGGGCCGACGCGGGTAAATATTTTGGGGCGGAGGTTTTTATTTTGCTATTAAACCATTTGACGTTTTAAAAGTAGTATAAAGCCCAAAAAAAATTGAACCAGCCTTTTTCTTCATTTTTTTAAATATCCCTCCACCTAAATGCTCGCCTTGTTCTCTCTAGAGGAGGATGAATGCCACTGTGCGTTCATCATCAAACCCAGAAAGCACCTTAAAATCCAATTTTCGATGCCGTTTTGTCGTGCCGGCCATCGCTAGTTGGCGCCGAAAACCCTAAAAAATATTTTGAACCCTCATTTTTAAAAAAATGAACTTAAAAAGGGAAACTCTACCTCCTTGCCGGCTCACCACTTTCAGTCCGAAGGCTTCGGCTTGTTACCAGGCAATGAGGGCTTTACCGGTGGTGGTCACGCTTCAAAGGTAAAGACCGAACTCTAAGCTCTTTTTTGTGTTTTTTTTATTTTCTTATGCATGCAATAAAAGAAAGCAGATATACCTCGAAACTATATTTTTTGTGTTTTTTATTTCTCTGGATATTCTCAATTAGGGTTACAAGATGGTTGTTTGGTTTTTATTTATACCCGAATGATACTACATGTTTAATAAAAATAAAATAGAATTGGTCTAAGGTTTTTTTTTGGCTGGATTCATGTGAGCCATTGTTGTTTGTCGGTTTTGAAATTGTCTCTTGTTTCTGAAATCTGTTGCATGTTAGCGGTTACTATTTTTCTTTGTTTTTTTGCTTTGCTTGCGCGATCTGACACTGCTTTTGGCTCTTGCATGTGAGGGCCGGAGAGGAGAGGGACCTGACCAGTGTTCACATGGCTACTGTACAGGAGTGGAGGGCCACTGGAGAGCTGGGCAGTGAAGAGTCAGAAGTGCCATACTCACGGGCATGAGGACTCGAATAATCACGCGTAGGCGCGTGGTGTGAGATGAAGAGGCGCGCGTATAGCGCGTGGGGACTCCAGAAACTTCTTCATTTTGATCTTGGACCGTTAGATCTAATCAGATCTGACGGTGGGAAATCAGTTGTGCAAAGGAGAAAATGTTAGGGTTTGGTTAGATATTGGGCCTATCGTGCCGATTGTAATATTTAGGGTTTTGGTTTATGTAAATAGACTGTATATAAAATAAACTGGGCTTTTATTTTACTATGTGCTATTTATTCTTTTTTTAATTTTTCTTTGTTTAATAATAATTATAATAATAACAATATAACATAATATAATAATATAATATATGGCAACAATATAATTAATAATGTAATAATATAATACTAATAATAATATAACGATAATAATAATAATAATAAGGAAAATTCTGCCACGCTCGACGAGCACAGATGAACACCGCTAACGATGAGCACCATTAATTTAATTTATAAAGATTAAAAATTTAAAAGACTCACCGTATAATTATAAAATATTTAAAAATTAAAAGGTAAATTAATTAAAATACATTATTTTATTTTTAATTTTATTTTAAACATAGATCAAAATACCTACCCTACCCTAAATTACAAAACCCTAATTTTTGTTCATTTGAAATTCAAGCCGCCGTTGCCGCAACCTGCTAGACTTGGCAAACTTGACCCGAGACCCGAAAACTGAACCGATTTACCCGAATCGAGACCCGAAATCGACCCGAACATGATGACCCGAAATTTGATATGAAACCGAAACAAACCGAAAACCGATTCGAATTTTAGTTGAACCGAAATGAACCCGAACCGATTTTCAACCGAACCGAATAGACCTGAACAAAAGACAACTCAAAATATAGAAAAGATATTAATATAAATAAATAAAGATAGGATATGAACAACCGTACAACTCACCAAAAAGTTAAATATATTGATTTTATAAATCTATATATAGGGTGTAAAAAATTGACCGGCCTAAAAACTCGATTAAAACCGACCGATCTCTCATTGACCCAAAATTGACCCGAACCGAAATCAACCGGACCGAAAATAACCGAACCAAAAATAACCGAACCGAAAATCAACCCACCCGAAATGACCCGAATCATAATAGACCCGAACTAAAACCGAACCGAAACCGAAATTGAACCGAATAATATCAAACCCGAAATGACCCGAACCGAAACCGAACCGAAAATAACCGAACCGAAAATCAACCCACCCGAAATAACCCGAATTAAAACCGAACCGAAACCGAATTTGAACCTAATAATATCAAACCCGAAATGACCCGAACCGAAATGACCCGAACCGAATGACCCGTTTGCCACCTTTACTCCCTGCTGCCACTGTTGAGACTCCAATTTTAAAACATACAACATTAAAAATTATCGCCGTTCAAATTCCAAAAGAAAATTATTTTCCAGGCTAAGGAATTCAAATGTCCAGTTTAAACAAAAAATTATGTTTTAAAATTCCAGATAAAAATTCGAACTTTAATCGATATTTGTTAAAAAAATTGTTCTTTTTCACAGCAAATTTCCTACTTAGAAAGCACCAAGATATTACGGTTTCAGTACAAACAAAAGACGAATACTGTTTCAGTTTCTTTCTTTTTCATTTATAGTAATTTCCGTTCAAATTGGAGTCTTAACTGTGGCGGAGAGGTGGTGGGAGCTTAAATTTTAAATGAACAAAAATTAGGATTTTGTAATTTAGGGATAGGGTAGGTATTTTGATCTATATTTTTTAAAAAATAAAAATAAAATAATATATTTTAATTAATTTACCTTTTAATTTTTAAATAATTTATAATTATACGGTGAGTCTTTTAGATTTTTAATCTTTATAAATTAAATTAATAGTGCTCATCGGTGTTCAACGTTAGTGGTGCTCATCAGTGCTCGTCGAGCGTGGCAGACTAATCATTTACTATATTACACATGTATGTTACTATTAGGTATTATTATTAGTAATATTTAATATAATATTTATTATCCTTTTATACTACCACCCTTATTATTATTATTTATGTTAATATAACTTTATTATCCTTATTATTATTAATTATCATCACTATTGTTAATTAGTTTTGGTTTTATTACTATTATATTATTATTATTACTATATTATATTATTATTATTAGGATGAGTCTGCCATGCTCGACGAGCACCGATGATTATTATTATTATATTATTATTATTACTACTATATTATATTACTATATTATATTATTATTATTAGGATGAGTCTCACCGGTGGCAGCAGGGAGCGGCGACGGCAGTGGCTTGAATTTCAAATGAACAAAAATTAAGGTTTTGTAATTTAGGGGTAGGGTAGGTATTTTGATCTATGTTTAAAATAAAAATAAAAATAAAATAATGTATTTTAATTAATTTACCTTTTAATTTTTAAATAATTTATAATTATACGGTGAGTCCTTTAAATTTTTAATCTTTATAAATTAAATTAATGGTGCTCATCGTTAGTGGTACTCATCGGTGCTCGTCGAGCGTGACAGAATTTTCCTATAGTAAATAATAACAATAGCCCAATCTTAAAATAGAAAGGAGACAAATTAGAGTCCAGACAAAATTAATGATTACAAAAGGTTTATTTAATTATAAAATAAGAAATTAAGAAATTATTAGAAATACAACACAAGATTCATAAAATTAAGTAAAAATATCGTAATTATAAAATATAAAAGGATAGATCTAAAATATTAAAAAATCCAAACATTCTCATACGAAAAATCATCAATTTCTATAATCAACTCTGAATCTATTCTTCTTTGAAGATATTTTTAGTGGAAGCAAACTTAACGAGATAATATAATCTAAAATTCCATTAGATTTTCTACACTAAATTGATTCACATTAATGTTATATTGAATCTTATTATTCTTATTTTATTATAGAGAAACACAAATCAACTTTATATTATTATATGAAATATATCTATGAAATCAAAATTTAAAATCTAAAATAAAACATAAGAATACTACTTTGATGCAAAATAATAATAGTCGACTTTTATGTTGTACAACATCTCACATTTATGCAAGAAGAGGATGGACATTCTAAACTAATTAAGAAACTTGAAAACTAGATATTGTTTCAATACTGAATCATACAAGTATTATATTTATTTTATAAATTGTTTGATATGAAAACAAAAACAAAAACTAAACTAAACAAAAGTATATTTGATCGATTGACTAAACTATTCATCTTTGATCCCTCGCAATCCCTTACGTCATGAATTTTACACCCACTAAAAGCACTATCCTCCTTATTTCCCCTAAAATCCCCCTTCTCTTTTAGGTAAGATTAAGGTTATAATTAAAATTTATCAAATAAAATAAAATAAAAACTAAACACTAAATAAAATTATATCATTTGATAACAAAAATTACATCAATATTCTTTAAATCAAAGCTAAATGAAAAATATTTTAAATCTAGTTGGGAATCAAAAATCATCAAAAATAAATTTCAGACTAACCCAAAATTAAAGTTGAATACATTTCAGTTCGAATCATTTCGATAAACTATTTTAATACCCATCATTTTTTATTTGATTAACTTCAATTTTAAATTTTTCTATATTAATTTTAGTTTTTAAAATTTTATATTTTATTTTGACAAAATAACTTTATTTATAATTTTTAAATATTAAATAATTATTATAAATTTAATTTTCAAGTAAAAAATGTATCTATAATATTTTAAGTATAATATATTTATTTTTTACATTATAAAAATAAATAAAATTAATTATAAATTAAATAAAAATTCAATTTAAATAATTACAATTTATAAATTTATTAATCATAAATTATCTACACACTTCGATTAATATCAATTTGTCATGCTCAGCCTTACCCAAAACGAGACCTGAATCAGACAAAAAACCAAACGAATAGAGTGGCGATACCCAAAAACGATAAGAACACAAACAGGGTAGTTCTAGAAAGATTTAAGCAGAATATAAAAATTAAAATATTTGCAGTCACAAAACACAAAACGTACCAACAGGAAAATAGAAAAAAGGAGTAAGGGTGAGGCAATGAAAAGGCAAATTTTATCAGCGAATGGATAGCCAAGTCAGAGAATGGAGCACTTGTTTACGGCTGCTTGTCTGCGTAGCTTGTGAGTCTCACTCGCTGTCGCTGCATTCTTTTAGATTCTCAGCAAGCTTGAGGATTTTATCCACTGATATCTCTTCAACTAACATGTTTTGAAAGTTGGTCCACCACTGCTTCAGCATTTCATCATTTGACCTCTTCTGGGCCAACTCTGCCTCCTCATCAGCCTTTCTCCGCTGCTCCAACCCCGTGGTATCCGCACACAGCTTTGACTCGAGCTATGCAAATTGCAAACACCATTATACATTAAGCACAAAGTGTAGGAATAACACACCATCTCGGTAATTCGACTTAGCTGCTCTTCATGGGAACTTTCCATCTGCTCCTTGAGCTCAATAATTTGTTGATCCGAGTGGCCTTTATTAGCAGCACCCTCCTGTTGTTGGTTGGGCACCGGGCACGGATAGTTGAACTTGAACCACTCTGAGACATAATGCAATCAATACCATCAGTAACTTCTAAGTTATAACACTAAAGTCCCCATTAAACTGGAAGGTTGAAAAGAAACCACTAACCTTGAGTTCAGATTAAGGCTGCCCACCATTCTTCTCTATGACCTCGTTCACAAGTGCTAAAAGTTGCTCTCTTGGTCTCATCCTTAGTCAAGTTGTCAAACAGTACAAATCGGTTTCCACAGAGAAGTAGAAAATCCTGAACCATTTGAAGTGAAAATAAAGGGATATTCAAATAAAGCATAACGGAAAATCAAGTTGCATTTACTCTATGAAGCAACCTTTAATGATCGAGGACAGTTTGCAAGCAAATGATCCTCAAACGTTTCCTTGGCATCAGCAAATCTATCCCCACCAGTAAACACCACAATTACGTAGTCAACAATTTTGCTTCCAAACAAAGTAGACAACTTCTCCAATGCGGCTCCGTCCTCTTCAGAAAAGCGGGTGGTTACTGAAAAAAACCACCAGCACTGCGTGGATCCCATCCTTGGCCAGATCAATACATCTTGCAAACTCCTTTTGTGATGATATCAGATTGAACCGAAGAATCATACAATCCTGCAACAACGGATTAAATTTAGTCCTTTGTTTGTAGTAAATGCAGTAAGTTATAGGCAGCAGTAGCACCATACCTGGAGTATCAATGACATTCAAAATCTGGCCATCTTCAAGCACTGCTCTCTGCAACTAACATGTACTGGCTGATTAATTTGAAGGAATATGTCCCAAGAATAGTATTGCCGGCTGCACTTTTGCCATTGCCCGTACGTCCAACTAAAACCAGAGTTCTAGCTACCTCACTGCCCATCATACACGATTGCCTGTGGACTGTTATGACGTAAAGGGAGCAGAATAAGAATAGATAAGCTTACAGGAGAACTAATAAAGCGAATGGATGATACTTCAATTACTACTCCATATATAGAGACTAAAAGGAGGCATAGAGACAAAAGTAAGACCATTAGGTCCTATTTTTACCAAACTAAGACCCAAAATTTTATATTTTCCGGAGTAGCACCATTGCAGTGAACTCGTCACACAAACACGACAAGTTCTAAAATAATATTATTTTTTATTCAAACTCGCTGTAGGATCCCGACGAGTTCCTTTTTTTAATATTCGGTTTAAATCTTAATCGGGTGATTAACATAATCTTAAACCGAACTCGCAGTAGGATCACGACGAGTTCCCTCTACCTTATCGCGTTGTAACGGTCTTTACGGAAAAGTATTATGGGTTTTTAGGGTATTTGCAAATTAGGATTTTTTAGTTTCTTATAAATATATAGTTTTATTTAGGGTTAGAACACACAAAATTTTTTCAACCTCTTATGTTCGAGCAAAGCAAAAAAGTTTGTCAAGCCGCGAGATTTTCTTAGACCACACTGAAAGAAGCAAGCTCACACATAATTCGGAAGGTTAAAGGTAACTTTTGTTGACTTTTTTATATTACGATTAATTTTTTTGAATATAATTTATTTTTTATTCGAATTTTTTATATATGTATACTTTTTTAATCCAAATAGTAAATTATGTTGTAAATATTTTAATAGAAAATATTTTAAAATTTGATTTATTTGTGAGGTTTTAGGTATTTAATTGCGCATAACTATTGGAGAAAAAATGGCGTTGTTAAGACTTGAAGATTCTCACATCACGAACAATATGAAATTATTGGTAAGAATTTATGATTTTTTGCAACTTTTAATTTATTGTTTGTGAATGATAAAGTACTTCTTTAATTTAAATTTTGTGTTTGTAGAAAGAGGAGGCAAAATTTCGGCCTCGCTTGAAATAGAGCGATCCACCAAGCTATATATAAGGGGATTTTTGGAGATAGCCGATTTTATGTACGAATCAAAGATTCGTGACTTTGAAATCATGCCGGAGTTGATTAATGGGTTGGTGGAGCGTTGGAGACCGGAGTCGCATACCTTCCACATACCATGCAAGGAGTGCATAATCACCCTCAAAGATGTTGCTATGCATCTCGGTGTCTCAATTTCAGACAGTCCAATCATTGCTCAGAATAGGTATTTTCCTGTTGATTACTGCTTCGAGTATTTGGGGAAGACACCACCGGCGCATGCTATTGATGGTAAACGTGTGAAGCTGACATGGCTGAAGAGTAATTTTCAAGTAGATAGAAATTCCACATCGGCAGAAATTGATTGCGCTGCGCGAGCCTATATATTGCTCCTTCTCGGTGGTATGCTAATGCCGGACCAATTAAGTTCTCACGTGCACATGCAGTACCTCCCGTTTTTGCATACGTCGATCGGAACAAGAAAATTTAGTTGGAGATCTACAATATTAGGTTTTCTATACCACGAGTTGTGCAAGGCAGCGACCCAGCCAGTCGTCAACGACAGATTCGTGCACGCCGATATTGGTGGGTGTGTGGTGCTGCTACAATCATGGGCTTGGTACAAGTTTTTATTCCTAGAACCTATTTGTGATCCTCCGTTTGAATTTCCACTCGCTTCAAGATAATAATATTCAGTCACATAATAATTGTAGATGTTATTAATAGGAAGTATGATGTTCATATTTGTATTGTGCAAATAGAGCCAAATATTCAAAAAGAATGTGTCGCAGGTAAAAATAATCCTCAAAGTCAGAGTGAAGATTGACATGTATTGCGAAGAGCAGGTAATACAAATTTGCTTTTGATTGAAATTTGCAAATTTGAATTTATTTTGATCTAATTTTTTGGTTATGTACGTATTATTGCAGTTTCGATGGATGCCATATGAGGATGATGATATTCGCGAGGTGATTTTGTAACACCCAAAAAATACCCCCAATTCAAAAACCTAATTTTGAAATCCCTAAATTCAAAACCCTAGAAATTGGGAATTTAAAAATGAAACCCTAATTAAGAAATTTGAGAATTAATTGAATTTTAAACAAATTTAGTGACCTTTTTATAAAGAATTAGTACTAGGTACCTACTTTGTGAACCTTAGAAAACAACAAGGGCTTACCTTATAATTTATCCAAAGATTTGTTTATATATACATGTTACGTTCAACTTTTTTTACCTCTGCAGCCGCAATTTCTCACCCCTCTCTAATTGTTCGAACGCATCCCTTTGTTTTTTTTAATTCGATCAAATCCTGGTGAGTCCCTAGCATCGCACGATCATAACTATTATTTTTTCTCTGTCTCGTGGTTGACATCAACTTTGAAGAAGACGAATTACCACCCTTTCGCCTATCCGATCTGACCGTGCATGTACCACGAGAACTACACGTGGGTATTTTTTTAGTTACTATTAGTATTTTTAGCTTGGTAGCATAGTGATAAATTTTTAATGCAGAGTTTGATATCATAGGTTCCGATTCAACTAGGCCCAGTGCTAGATCTAAACGTGAGAGGCGTTCGTTGCAGCATTAGAGCTCTTGTTGCTTGAGGTGTGTTTTCTTACGGTGCTATAAATAAATAATTTTTACATAGTTTTATACCTTACTTGATTATGATCTGCATTATGGCTTGTATGGTTGACATCATATGCATACAATTTTAGAATGCGTTTTTAATTATGATTTATGAAATATTTGATTTATGAATGTAATCACTCATTTTTGTCTGGGTTTTTAGTATTTTTATAATATTAATATTATTAACTTAAATTATAAAAAAATTTGATTAAAGTGTAAAAAAGGAAAAAGAATGCAAATGTGCGTGGAGCACATTTGCCCACGTCACCCCCACCCTCCCTTCAATGCCTATATAAAGGCATGAAATGGGGATCAATTGGAGGAGAATAGAGAGCCGGCAGTAGCAGCCCATAAGAGAGCTATGCTCTCGGGTAGCCAAGGACCGGAGGCAGTCCTCTCGGTCCTAACCGGTTCGATCGGGGTTCTATTTTGGGTCTGGTCTAGTTAATTTTTTGGAGAGGTCGTGGTAGATCTCGGTGGGGTTCGGTCGGGGTTTGTCATTCGAGCTCCTAGTTAGGTATATTTTCTTCCCTTTTTATTTGTGTTGTAATTTTTTATAATTTAATGAAGTATTAGTTAATTTAAAATTGTGTTCTTTTTTAGTTTGTATATTTATTTATGTTTTAGATTAATATTTTATTTATGTTAGTTTTGTTTTTATTTATATGTTAGATTAATATTTATGTATGTATGTTTTAGATTAATATTTTATTTATGTTAGACTTGTTTTTATTTATGTGTTAGATTAATATTTATGTATGTATGTTAGATTAGTATTTTATTATGTTAGTATTTATTTATATTTTTAACACATTGTATTTATTTATATTATATTTGCCATGTTTTAAGGTTGCATAATTGAATATTAATTGTTAATGCGGTGCCTTTTTATCCGAGCGTAAACGGGGCCAGTATCAGGCGTAGTGATGGTGGTTGAGCGTTTACTCTCTGATAATGGGGCTTTTAAAATTTACTCGCACATATAACCAAATTTTAATATTAATCGCCACTTTGATCCGGAAAGTCTAATATTAATTAAGCGGTAATTATTAAAGTACCAATTGTTGGGCGATGTGGGGGTGCTAATCCTTCCCCATCCGTAACCGACTCCCGAACCCAACAGTTTTTAAATCTCTGGTTTTATGGTGTCCGGCCTACCATAAGTGGCCGGTGGTGACTCAATTTTTTAAATAAAACACGGTTTTTTTTAAAACCTCGCAGAAAACATTTTTAAATACCCAAAAAATCCCAAACACCCTTAAACCCCCATTTTTTAGCGAAAAAGGAAATACATCGCTACAGATGGCGACCCCCATGGAAGACATTATTTTCAAAACAAACAAAATAATAATAATACTTTTTTAACGAACCTAATAAAAGAGATCGCTACAGATGGCGACTCCGCTGGGGAAGATTTTTGTTTTTTCAAAAACAAATGAGAGTCAAGCTTTTTAAAATAATTAGCGCTTTGCTAATATCGGAAGTTCCGGATTAAAGTGACTATTAAAGTAACATTCAGTTATAATTGCGCGTTTATTTTAACGCATTTAAAACTTGGCATATAAACCCGTCCTTTTTGTAGCGATGTCCTCTCTTCGCTAAAAAAATCGAGTTTTCAAAGTGTTTGTTGTCTTTCGGGTATTAAAATATTTATTCCGTAGGGTTTTAAAAGAACCATATTTCATTTAAAAAGGAGGAGTCTCCACCGGCCACTTAGGTAGGCCGGACACCATAAAAACCAGAGATTTTGAAAACTTTGGGTTCAGGAGTCGATTACGAATGGGGAAGGATTAGCACCCCCACGCCGCCCAAAATTGGTACTTTAATAATTACCGCTTTATTAATATTAAACTTTTCGGGTTAAAGTGACGATTAAGTTAAGATTCAGTTATAAGTGCGAGTAGATTTTAAAGGCCCCGTTATCCGAGAGTAAACGCCCAACCACTATCACTACGCCTGATACTGGCCCTGTTTACGCTCGGATAAAAGGACACCGCATTGACGATAATATATCCGAAATGCAATTAAAAAAGAAATATAAAACATGCAGTTTACATTAACGCGATATTAAAACATAAAATGAGAGGATTACGAAATTAAATGATACTAATAAAATACATGAACCAGAAAAAAACATGCCTTTAGGAACTAAAGTAATTAATCCTAACATGCTTACACATAAAAACACAAACAATATATGTATGACATGATACTAAAACATAAAAAATGGAACATCCTAATATTAAACAACAACAATAAAATGCATGAACATAGATATAAATGACATATACAAGGGTTTAGACAAAACGTAAATAGAACATATACACGCAAACATGGTAAAAGATATACTTCAAGGTTAAATTAACTAAATATAATATCCTTAAGCGTCTAAAACACAAATGCAATATGCATAACATGATATACAACATGATACTAAAATGAAAAAACATTTTATCACTACATTACACTAAAACTATATCACGTGACACAAATTACATACGTATGCCAAAAACACGTCATGATATTAATATGCAACAAAAATCACTCATTTTTAATATGTCTCCTAAAATATAAGACACAAACAAGACATGTTATCATACATATAATCAAGATAAACAACTAAACTAAACATTATCACTTAATCAAAGCACAAGTATGTAACATGAACAAATGAACCAAATGATACATTAGCACGATGAGACCCATCTCATAAAAACATGAATGAATGCACATACTACGTCAACCTAAATAAATAAAAAACAAGAAGAAACACATAAACATGATGTACATACAAGGTTAAAACATAGCGTACGAAAGAGACATATATAACACGGACAAAATAGATTAAAACACAAAAACATAATTATCACAAATAAATACACATGATAAAAAATAAAATAGACATGTAACGATAAAAACATATATATATATATATATATATATATATAAAACTGAAATGTAACATGACAATATACATACCAAGAGCAAAACACAACATTAAATAAGACAAGGGGACTGAACATGAAAAAAAAAGAATCAGAAAACCAAATTTAAATGAACAAAAATAGATTTTAAGGATTTAATTACAGCCTGACATAAACTTGTAAGGACCAGAGTTGTAATAAACCCAATGGGCAAGCTTGAAGTGAAAATTTTCAAAATGCGGTGGGACTTAGAACACAATTTCGCCATTTGCACGCTGATTCTGGTTAATTTCAGGACGAAATTAAAAAAATTTAAACGATAAGAGGGACCAGGCTTGTGATTGTACCAAGGGGGATGCTCGATTTGAAAAGATCAGAAGTGCGGGAGTCCTTAAGCCCAAATTAACCCATTTTGAAAATATTAGGACTCTATATATTACACTTATCAGGCTGAAATTCGACTATTTCACCATTTTTTACTCTTAAGAGCAAAGCTCTCATTTCTCTCTGAATCCCCGAAGCCAAACCTTGATGAACCTAGAAATCGGTAGACCACCGCCGTCGGCCGCCGCTAGCCAGAGCCGGTGAACCAAAAAAAACCTCCAAAATGACCATTGTTTCAACCCAAACTCGAACCCAAACTTAGATTTAAACAAAAACTCCCCCTTTTATCTAGATCTAAGAAAATCCGGAAGCAAAAACCACCCCTTTTAAGAAAACCGAGACTGAAAGAACGTCCTCCTCTTTGACCGGCTCACCATATTTAGTCTTGTTGCTGGTGGGAGAACTAACGACCGAAGGTAAATCTCTTACTCCTTATGCTTTATTATTCCATTATTTTGCATGCAAGTAAGAAATGAAGCAAAGAAAATATATATTTTTTACCACTGGAAACTTTGAGTTCTTTTTTTTTTCTAGAACATGGAGACTGCCTTTTACATATTTTGGTTCGTTTACATATATTCTCTCTGATCTTAGTTTTTTGGTAGAAAATAAGACATGAAAATACATCTGATTTGATTTCGGTACTGACAATCCATTGTTTTGGTATTTTGCACGTTCTCTGAGCGTGATGATTGAGCTGGTGGTACGGCGGAGTGGTGCCGGCGTGGAGAGAGTATGGTAGCGTTGTCTTTGGCCAGATTCACTTACGGCCGTTGGATCAGATCTGATCCAACGGCCGTGATTGCATGGGGAATGAACGGCCTAGATCTGGTCTTGGAATGAGCAAAGCTGCATCTGATCTCGACACGTGGCAGAGGGAGAACGAACGGAGTGGGAGACGAGTAGTCCCGGTGGTGAATTACAAGCGCGCCAGCTGGATCATCTTGGTATCATCTGGACCGTTGGATCAAATCTTGATCCAACGATTGGGAGGGTGACGGTTGCAAGGAAAAGAAGGGTTATCAGACTTGGTTTTTAGGGTTATTAAAATATTGAGTCAGGCCAAAATGGGCCTTGTAAACTATATTATATTTTTTTGGGTTTTTTGTAATATTATGCAGACTTGGACTATTAATTAAATGTATGGTTTAAGTCTGTATTTCCAGATTTGTTCATAGTACATAATACTAATACTAATACTAATAATAATAATGATTAAATACATACGTATACATACGCACATACGATATACGTATATGCAATCACAAGAATTCAAACATAGTACAGGCAAGCACGCCCATCTATACACACGTCTAATTAATATAAACGTACATACATTACTCACGTATATCACACATATTGCATACATTGATAACACATAATATAAACACGTAGTATAACTTAAGTGTACATGTCCTAATAACATATCAACAATTACACTAATATATTAACACTGTATTTTACAAACCGGATAAAAATGAGTGATTACACTTTTTAAGTGGGGGGAAAACGCTAATGCTTTCATGAGGATATCGTTCCTCCGTATGGGCCTAGCAAGTACCTTCGAGGCTCGAGTACCTTATGCTTTCGTAAGGATATCATTTCTTCGTATGGGCATAAGCGAATGGGTCCCAATGAATTGAACCCGGTTGAAAGAAGCCTATAATAGGTGATGACCGGGGGCCTTGCTACTCTTAGTAGGGGACAACAAGGACAATTTGGGTACCTCCTAGCACTAACACTGGATGTAGAGAATATAAAAGGCCCACCCCTTTAGAGCCATGCAGATAACCTAAGTGTTTAGACATGATATATATAAGGTTATTCTGTTTGTTTGCTTTATTTAAATTTACCTTTTATTTATGTATTTATTATTTATTATCCGGTACTAACTCATTTCTTTTTGTGTTTTATTTTTATTTTACACATACTTTTGTTGCATTATCATTGATCCACATTACATAAAGGTGTTGATTCAAGGGGTTTGCCCGATTATAAAATCTTTCATCATGGAAATAAGGTATCTTAAGGAGGACGACATCAACCTAGTCGTGCGACATTGGTTAGAGGTTAATCAACGAGTCCGAGGTAATAGTTTACCGAGCAAGCTTATAGTGCCAAAATATACACACGAGAGCCTACAATAGAATGATCCGTGGGAGCTTAAAGAGATTTAGGAAAGATGGGACTGAAGACTATAAGACCTATTTTTTGACAGTTATGGCGACATAGCCCAGCTAATGTATGTTCGAGTCAATCAGCCTTTAATTCGAGCCATTTTCTAGCTTTGGAATCCCGTTTTTTGCTGCTTTACCTTCAACGGCCAAGACATGATGCCCACAGTAGAAGAGTACACAACCTTGCTCAACAAGAAAAATGTTCAAAAGATTGGATCTATACGAATCCGCCAAGGAACTAGAATTATCCATTGAAGCTCGAAACCTTTGCCGGGATGAATGAAGATTGGGTCAACGACCTGATTTAGAGTTGAGGAGACAGCGTAGCCTGTGCATGAGAGTGTATCCGAGACATCATACCCGCACACCCGGATGAGGTGATGAAGATGGACATGTTCTCTTTAGGGATATAGGGTTCGATCATTTTCTCGAGGGTTCTTGGAAACATTGACGTAGCTATCTTGGATCTGTTTGAATGCATGAAGCGGAAGGTGAACCCGGTACTAGCGATTTTAACCGAGACTTTCATTTCCTAGAGTGCTACTCAAAAACATGTAGAAAGACATATCTGTAGAAGTCTTCTTTTCTGGCTCCAAAATTTGGACCCTTTAATTCCTATGAAAGTCGTTCGAAATGGTGATTACCAGCGGAATCAACGCCTTTATTTGCATTCATTCTTGCATTTGTTGATTATTGTTATGGTTTTTACATTTCGTACATTGCATCACCCCAGAAGCACGTACATGCATCTCATGTGAATAAAATCACATACCAAAAAATTCTTTCACAAATTACTTTTAAGAAAAGGTAAATCCTTTTAAGGACATTTTTTTAAGTATGAACTTCTATATTCTTTCAACCAAATTTCTAAATCCAACCCTTTCATAAGGGCGATTAAAAAATGAATGAACATTTCAATTTGTTTTAACAAGTTCTTAGATCTAGTCCATTCACAAGGACATTTTTAAGCTTTTTTCATCCTCCCACGAGAATAAATTTTTTTTGCAACGTTTTTTCAATCATTTCACAAATACACTTGTTCAGTCCTTTCATAAGGACATTATTTCAAAAATAATAATAAGAGTTTCTTTTTCGATCCTTTCACAAGGACATCTTTTAATATGGGCCTTTAATTTAGTCCTTTCATAAGGACATTTTTCAAAGGAAATATTTCTCAATTAAATCTTTTCATAAGGATATTGTTAAAAAATCAATTTCTCAATTCTTTCCTCTCTTAAGATTTTTTATTTAAAAAAAAACAAAAAAAAGGGAAGAAGAATTTCTCAATTGATTTTCTCAAAAACTAAAATTTTCAATCTTGTCCTTTCTTAAGGATCATTTTTTCTCTCAAAAATTTCTTAAAGATATTTTAATCCTACCAGTCTTAAGAATGTTTTTCATAGTTCTTAAGAAGTTTTTTTTCTCAATTCTATATTTTAAAATTTGTTTTTCTGAAAATAAGAGAATTCCTTAATTCTATTATTTCTTAAGGATGAAAGAAGAAGAATGATTTTTTTAAAAGTTGATTGTGAGTTTTCATGCTCACAAAACTGGAAAGAGTTCAATAGAGTTTAATAAGTCTGACAGAAATGTTGGCATAACATGGTTAAACAAGGTAAAGTTTAAGACACTGGATAATTCAAGTATCCATCGAAAATCCATCTTTACGAATGGTCAAAGGAAAATAAATCCTTTGGAAAAATCCAATTTCATAATTGGTATAAACTGATTATACTCAGGGGAATAGTACAACTAGCCCGGAGCAAACGGCTACCGGTAAAGGTAACTCAAAACCATTGATCCCTGTGCATTTGGGAAAAATGCAAAAGAAATCTATAAACAAAGCTGTAAATTAAATTTTCACCAAAAATCCATTTTCGAATGGTCAAAGGAAAATAAATCCTTTGGAAAAATCCAATGTCATAATTGGTATAAACTGATTGTACCCAGGGGAATGGTACAACTAGCCCGGAGCAAACGGCTACCGGTAAAGGCAATTCAAATCCGTTGATCCCTGTGCATTTGGGAAAAATGCAAAAGAAATCTATAAGCTAAGTCATATTTTTTCAGAATGAAGTTATTTTTGTCGTAATGAAATTTTCATTTATTCAGAAAGCATATTTGCATTCTTTGTTCATTATTATGAGATAGTTTTTTCCCATACGCATATACACATATTTTTGAAAAAGCATACACATGTACATACCATTTTATTATTAGGTCATTGAGAATGCAAGTATCTGCTAGTCCATTTAGGCCGATAGAGGAACAAAACAAGTGTGTAGATAATGGGCAGTTCCCATTTTAGAAAATTTTCTTCTTAGGCACTTGTTGTTTAAGATCCTTGAATCGAGTTTTGACCCTAAACTTCTACCCTCTGAAGACTATTTTGATGTCCATGTATGGGATGATGAATGACATTCCTTCAATCCCCTTCGCAAGTAATAGAAAATATCCATTTGTTGTCCCCCTTTGAGCCTGTTCATTTCTTTTCATTTGACCCCAAACCAAGGATCACCCCCATACTGGGGCAAAAAAGAAGAGGATTTTGTTCAAATTGCCCAGTTTTGACCACATTACAAAGATGACGCTCCATGAATAAGCGCTCCATGAATAAGAATCAATGTCCTAAACACAAAGACCAAGAGAAATATCACAATAAGCCAGTAAAAGAATTTTTTGCTCAAAAGGACTAGCTAAACCAAATTGAAAGTGTGCCAACAAGAAGTTTGAAACAATGAAGATTAAAAGAACCAACAGAAAGTGCAATAAACGATAACAAAAGAAGATTCAATTACATGTGAATAAGAAACGCATCAACATTCATTCAAGATGCAAGATACAGATTCCAAAGCTACAAAGAAAGAAATGAACTCTAGGGTGAAAACCCAGAAATAGACAGTTTAGATCGATCCAAGAAATAAATCAAAGAAGTTTTTTATTTGAGCATATTCTGATCAATAAACGCATAGAAGATATTTTAAACCAGAAGAAATGATCATTGGTTTCATCACCCTTAAACACTCATTTGGGCCTATATATCATTTCTTTCATAACCATGAACCATACCCTACATTATAAGCCTACAAAGACCATTCGAACCATATGTGGATATCTAAGTTTGATAAGTTTGTCTTCAGATTACATCCCACCTATAAGGGTCAAACCTCGAAGTGGCTGATCTATACCCAAATGAAGAGAGGATGGGGGACGTGGTGAGTGATGAGATCAAGAGAGCCACCTTGAATGGGTTAGAAATTAGGTATGGAAAAGATTCCTCTCGAAAGCCTAAATAGAGTAGGGGAGACTATACATATGCTTATAACGCCAAAATAGGCAAGATTTTCTAAGTAGACAAATTTTCTAGTGCATTTGTTATTTTGGTATCGAACATTAATTGACATTTTTTGTCGATTCTTTTAATCTTTATTATTTATTTCAAACATTAGTCTTCCAAAAATGTTTGATAGTTTTCGAATTTCAATTTGTTTAATACTTATCGTTTACTCCAAACATTCATTTTTTTTAAAATGTTTGGTATTTTTCCTCCTTACCATTTCGTCTAAACATCATTTTTTAAAGATGTTTGGCATTTTCCCCTAAATTTCTCAGTTTTTTTTCAAAATACTAATTTTTTTATTATAGGGACCAAGAGTTAGTTCTCACCGAGGTGTTGCAAGAAGATTAAAGATGAGTTCAGGGTGTGAGGGCATTTTGCCAGCCCTAATAATAAGATAAATGAAGACTCCGCATGTAGGGTCAAAAAAAGAAGAAGAAGAGAAAGAAAAAATGACGATGAGTTGAATCAAGATTGAGTGGGGCATCATTTTCCGTGAAAAATCGAGATATTTTGCTCACAAGAATCCAAGACGAGTAGGGCCTCATTACCCATAAAATAGCAAAGATCTCATGCGTATGGGAGTTCAAATTAGAAAAGACCAGAAGTGACACGGAGATGAGAGGATTTGACTAATGAAAAAGTCAAAGGATTTTTCTTAAGCGAAGAGTTGATACCGACTGAGGTCACTTGGCTGGAAGGTTCAAACAAGATGGGAAAATAAAGTTTTAAAGGCAAATTTTATCGGGGCATAAGAATGAGGAATGGTTGTAGTCACAAGATAAAGCCTACCTACCCCGAAGAAAAGAAAGAAGAAGAAAGAAGAAAATTTTACACCTTTGCATCATAAAATATGCTCACGCATCATCCTTATCATAGGACTTCGTGCACCTTTTCACCTGTTAAGAAGACACGCACTCGAGTGTCAGAAGAAAGAAAAAAAGAAAAAAAGAAGAAAAAGAAAAAAGAAAAAAGAAGAAAAGAGAAGAAAAGAGAAGAAAAAGAGAAAAGAAAGAAAAAAGAATAAAAAAGGGGAGAAAGAAGAAGAAGGAAAAAAAGAGAAAAAGAAGAAGGATTGATTAGAGAAAAATGTCACTAGATGTTCGAGCCGTCACCTTGGATGGATTCCTCGTGGTGTCTAGACGGTTTTTCTTAAAATCAAATTCAATCCTTTCTTAGGGATATTTTTTCTAAAAATTAATTCCTTAATTTATCCTTCCATAAGGATGTTTTTCTTAAAATTGAATTTCTTAATTCATTCCTTTCTTAAGTATATTTTTCTAAAAAAATTAATTCCTTAATTTATCCTTTCATAAGGATGTTTTTCTTAAAACTTAGATTTCTTAATCTAATCCTTTCATAAGGGTGTTTTTCTTGAAACTTAGATTTCTTAATCTGATCCTTTCATTAGGATATTTTTCTTAAAACTAAATTTCTCAATTTTGTCCTTTCATAAGGATATTTTTCTTAAAACCAGTTTCTTAATTTAATCCTTTTCTTAAAAATGTTTTCTTTAAAATCAATTTCTTAATTTGATCCTTTCCTAAGGATGTTTTTCCTTAAAACTAAATTTCTTAATTTTATCCTTTCATAAGGATATTTTTCTTAAAACTTAGATTTCTTAATCTGATCCTTTCATAAGGATGTTTTTCCTAAAACTAAATTTCTCAATTTTATCATTTCATAAGGATATTTTTCTTAAAACCAGTTTTTTAATTTAATCCTTTCTTAAGGATGTTTTGCTTAAAACTAGATTTCTTAATATGATCCTTTCATAAGGATGTTTTTCTTAAAAATAAGTTTATCAATTTTATCCTTCCATAAGGATGATTTTCTTAAATCTCTGATTTTATCCTTTCATAAGGATATTTCTCTTAAAATTCAAATTTATTTTTATTTTTATTTTGATTCTTCCATAAGGATGATTTATTTTAAACAAATTTCTTAATATAGTCCTTTCGTAAGAATGTCTTTTCAAGACTAATATTTAAGTGCATACAGGTCAAAGAAGTGGCCGAGGAAGAGCGAAGAGTTCCAGAAGAGCTCGTGATTCTGAGACCACAAACAGGAAACCCGAATAATTCGGCCGAGGAAGAGCAGAAGATTCTAGAAGAACACGTGATTCCAAGGCATCAGATAAAGAAGTAGTGAGATCATTGATACCTGCATCACCCAAGAACGGAATGCCCATGTTGAAGGCGAAGAGTTCTATGTAGGAATGACTTGCAGCCCAAAGACTTTACCGAAGAAAATTTGTTTTTTCCAAGAAACCCGTGAGAAGAAGAGAGAACAGTTATATATAGGAAGAACTTGCAGCCTCGAACTTCTGATTTGAAGATTTTGTCTTCCCCAACGAATTCTCTGTTTTGACGACCGAAGTTTGAAGAGTTGGCCGAAGAAGAACAGAAAGTTCCAGAAGAACATGTGCTTCCAAAGTCAAGGACGAAGAAATAAGACAAAAATGAGTACTTTTGACCTTTGCTTTGTTCTCGTTTCACAAGAACAAGCAAAGAGGGGCAACTGTAATCACTCATTTTTGTCTAGGTTTTTAGTATTATTATAATAGTAATATTATTAATTTAAATTATAAAAAAATTGATTAAAGTGTAAAAAAGGGAAAAGAATGCAAATGTGCGTGGAGCACATTTTCCCGCATCACCCTCATCCTCCCTTCAATGCCTATATAAAGGCATGAAATGAGGAGCAATTGGAGGAGAGTAGAGAGCCGGCAGTGGCAGCCCCATAAGAGAGCTATGCTCTCGGGTAGCCAAGGACCGGAGGCAGTCTCCTCGGTCATAACCGGTTCGATCGGGGTCCTATTTTGGGTTCGGTCTAGTTAATTTTTTGGAGGGGTCGTAGTAGATCTCGGTGGGGTTCGGTTGGGGTTCGTCATTCGAGCTCCTAGTTAGGTATATTTTCTTCCCTTTTTATTTGTGTTGTAATTTTTATGATTTAATGAAGTATTAGTTAATTTAAAATTGTGTTCTTTTTTAGTTTGTATATTTATTTATGTTTTAGATTAATATTTTATTTATGTTAGATTTGTTTTTATTTATATGTTAGATTAATATTTATGTATGTATGTTTTAGATTAATATTTTATTTATGTTATACTTGTTTTTATTTATGTGTTAGATTAATATTTATGTATGTATGTTAGATTAGTATTTTATTATGATAGCATTTATTTATATTTTTATCGCATTGTATTTATTTATATTATATTTGCCATGTTTTAAGGTTGCATAATGGAATATTAATTGTTAATGCGGTGCCCTTTTATCCAAGCGTAAACGGGGCCAGTATCAGGCGTAGTGATGGTGGTTGGGCGTTTACTCTCGGATAACGGGACTTTTAAAATTTACTCACACATATAACCAAATTTTAATATTAATCGTCACTTTGATCCGAAAAGTCTAATATTAATTAAGCGGTAATTATTAAAGTACCAATTTTTAGGTGGTGTAGGGGTGCTAGTCCTTCCCCATCCGTAACCGACTCCCAAACCCAACAGTTTTTAAATCTCTAGTTTTATGGTGTCTGGCCTGCCATAAGTGGCCGGTGGTGACTCCATTTTTTAAATAAAACACGATTTTTTAAAACCCCCTTAGTTCTTCTTTAAGAAAATATTACTATGTTTTATGATTATGGTTTTCCTTGCACTTTAGAGAAACACTAAGCTCTTTAGCTTACTCCCCCTTAGTTCTTCTTTCAGATACGCAGAACCTAGGTGTTCTAGTACTTGGAGGATCTCACATTTTATCCGGTTATTTTAATACTCAGTACAAAACTATTTTTAGTTATTCAAATTATTATTTTGAGAAATTGGTGTAATTTCAAACTTTTGGACTATTTATATTTTGGGGTTATTTTTAACATTCGTTTGCTGTTGATTTTATTCAGATATTTTTATTAAATATTCAGATATTAATTATGACATTTGCTAAATTATTTATTATAAGATATTTATTAAATTATCATTATATGAACCCCTTTTAAATTAAAGTATAATCTTTAAAATTTGTTTTCTTAAGGGAAAAGTTTTCAAACGTGACTTCCTAGATTCGACCTATTTCTTCTGGGCTGGGTTTAGGGGGTTACATTTAGTGGTGTTAGAGCTAAGTTCAACCCTCAGACTATGAGGCTTACATAAAATTTTAATCCAAAAATGATTTTTGCATGCATATAAAATATTTTCGGGCAAAAAGGGATTTTCTGATAAATATATTATTTTTAAAACAATAAAGATATATTTTGTAATAGAAACTCCAAGTACCAACTCTAATTCTAGGATTATTTCATTTTGTAGATAGATTACTATGCCACCTCGTAGGAGCTCTAGATTAGCGACTGATCGTAGCCGAGGCCGTGGTCGAGGTCGAGGCCGTACTGCTTCTGCAGAGAGTGATGCTCCCCCCTTGTGGATGCGCCACAGAAACATGATGAGATTCATAATGCTGATGGGGATAAGCAACCTGAGGGTCATACTGGAAATGGGAATTTATCTGCTCACCAAACTCTGAGTGGTGATCCACATGACTTTAAGGATAATAAGACTGATAGCATGGATGTTGCTACAGTACACCGAGAGTTGCTTCGTTACCTCCTCCAATCAAAGGTTGTGAGGAAACCTATATCTACTGAGTTTCTAGCTGTTGAGATGACTATGTTTGAGGGTAAGACCGGGACAGATCTGACTGATGTAGAGTATTGGCTGAAGAAGCTTCAGCGTTTGTCTGTTGAGATAGAATATCCTACCGATCGAAAGCTGAAGGCTGATGTATCACTGCTGAAAGGTGAGGCCCAAAATTGGTGAGAGGCAGAGGAAAGTGTTATTTTAGCTAGTCAGATATTCTGGAGTATTTTTGACAGTTGTTTCGAGATCGTTATGTTAGACATGAGTACTTAGCAAAGTGCCAAGATGATTTCATAAATTTGGAGTAGAATGCCATGACAGTAAATGATTATGAGATAAAGTTTTTGAGACTTCTTTAGTATGCCTCGGGGTTAGTTACCATAGAGAAAGAAAAATACGACTTGTTTCTAAAAGGGCTGCGATTTTCGATTAAGACGAGAGTTGCCTTACATCAAGATACAATGTATAAAGAGATTACTAAACGAGTTAGGACTGCTGAATGGATTGAAACACTCAAGAAACAACAAGAATCTTAGGGTACCGATCGAGCTAATAGGCAATCGACCGCCTCAGTTTAGTACAGTCAGGGAAATCAGTCTAGAAAGAGGGCTAAAGATGAGTTTGACTATCAGGGTTATTCGAGAGATAGACCTACATATTTTACCGTTCCGACCACTAGTGTACGTGGTTCGATAGGTTCCCGTCCTTTTCCCATATGTTCTTACTATAACAAACAACATGATGGTGAGTGTCGAAAGAAGTTGGGAGCATGTTTCTTATGTGGTTCTTTAGAGCATTTTCGGAGTGATTGTTCACTCGCCCATGGTACTAACCAGGCTCTGACACAGTCTCATAGATAAGCACAAGCACCATCTAGAGGTAGTGGGCAGAATATGTATGTTGCTTCAGGTAATGCTAGTAGAGGTAGACCTGTACAGAGTAATAGATCAGATAAATCTGATGCTAGGCGACCAATTTTGGTTTATGCAACTAGAGCTCATGAGGGATATGATGATGAGCCAGAGGACATAGCAAGTACATTTTTATATTTTCATTTTTTTTCTTTTATGTTGAAGAATGAGGAATTCAGAACGAAAAATTTTAAGTTGCGTCAGTTAATTTTTGGAATCTATCACTAAGTCTGGGAATTTTGAGGATAAAATTCCTTTTAAGGGTGGGAGAGTTGTAACACCTCAAAAATACCCCAATTCAAAAACATAATTTTGAAATCCCTAAATTCAAAACCCTAAAAATTGGGAATTTAAAGATGAAACCCTAATTAAGAAATTTAGGAATTAATTGAATTTTAAACAAATTTAGTGACCTTTTTTAAAGAATTAATATTAGGTACCTACTTTGTGAACCCTAGAAAAGAACAAGGGCTTACCTTGTAATTTATACAAAGATTTGTTTATATATACATGTTACGTTCAACTTGTTTTTTTCACCTCTGCAGACGTAATTTCTCATATCTCTCAAATTGTTTGAACGTATCCCCTTTGCATTCTTTTTCTTTTAATTCGATCAAACCCTGGTGAGTCTCTAGCATCGCACAACCATAACTATTATTTTTTTCTCTATCTTGTGGTTGACATCGACTTTGAAGAAGACGAATTACCACCCCCTTCGCATATCCGATCTGACCGTGCACGTACCACGAGAACTACACATGAGTATTCTTTTAGTTAGAATTAGTATTTTTAGCTTGGTGGCAAGTGATAGATTTTTAATGTAGAGTTTGATAACGTAGGTTTCGATTCAGCTAGGCCCAGTGCTAGATCTGAACGTGAGAGGTGTTCGTCGCAGCATTAGAGTTATTGTTGCTTGAGGTGTGTTTTCTTACGGTGCTATAAATAAATAATTTTTATATGGTTTTATACCTTACTTGATTATGATCTGCATTATGGATTGTATGATTGACATCATATGCATACGATTTTAGAATGTGTTTTTAATTATGATTTATGAAATATTTGATTTATGAAACATCAGAATTTTCGTAAACCATGATTTATGGATTTATGATGTATGTTTATGGAATATCAGATTTATGGAATTGTGTTTATGAAATTTGAGTTTTAAACATCATACATGTATGAGCATGGGTTGGGATTTGTACGGAGAAAGTTCAGTGGTTTCACCATTCGGGCTGAAATCTATTTCGGATTGGCGGACGTAGGGTGGAGGTTATGGGAACATTCCTTATTTTTGGTGGACGTAGTTGGGTGCATTGCACTACGCTTGTGATATTGTTCCGTTTGTTTTATGTTTTAAAGATTTCTAAGAAAATATTACTATGTTTTATGATTATGGTTTTCCTTGCACTTTAGAGACACACTAAGCTCTTTAGCTTACTTCCCCTTAGTTCTTCTTTCAGATACGCAGAACCTAGGAGTTACGGTACTTGGAGGATCTCATATTTTATCCAGTTATTTTAATATTTAGTATGAAACTATTTTTAGTTATTCAGATTATTATTTTGAGAAATTGATGTAATTTCAGACTTTTGGACTATTTATGTTTTGGGGTTATTTTTAACATTCGTTTACTGTTGATTTTATTCAGATATTTTTATTAAATATTCGAACATTAATTATGACATTTGCTAAATTATTTATTATAAGATATTTATTAAATTATCATTATATATATAATTTTTAAATTAAAGTATAATCTTTAAAATTTGTTTTCTTTGAGGGAAAAGTTTTCAAACGTGACTTACTAGATTCGACCTATTTCTTCTGGGCCGGGTTTAAGGGGTTATAGATTTTGAATGATGCCTATGAAGATGTCGAAAATTGGTGTTTGGTAATACCGTTTTTACATTTTGCAATTTTCGAGCTGTTTTATGGCAATCGAGTTCTTAGACAGTTTGGACACCACGAGCCCATGCCGGAGAAGCCGATGAATATGGATGACATGGAACATGTGGACTTATGGGGTAAGAGCGAAGAGAATTGGCTGAACAAATATTCGTCATACATAGCATAGTGGCATGACAGGTCAATCAGGTTATCGGATCGTGATCCCATTGGACAGGATAATTTCTATTTCTCAAACTCTGAGTATCATCAGTGGTTTGTGGCAAACATCAAACCAAAGTTGATGATTGAAGTCGAATAAGAAGCTTATATTTTTTGTTTCAAACCTGATAAGCCAGAGAGCATCGAGTGATTCATCATCGGGTGTGGGGTCATCTGGAGGCAGATCCGAGAGGAGGAGAGGTAGAGGTAAATCTAGAGGTAGAGATAGACGTTTGAGAAGAGAACCAGAACCGGAACTCAAACTGAAACTCGAACATCTATTATAGCCTAATGTAAAAGTTGAAGCTTTTAATGTTGGCTCGTATCTACCGTCAAATGGGTCCCCGACATTGGACCAAGCTCTGCAGAGTACAAGGGGGTTTAATTATTGATTTGAGTTGAGTTGACAAAATTTGTTATGTTTCGTACCCAATAGTATTGTTTCTTAATTTTAGATATTTTCTTTTAATAAATTTCAGACCCAATGAATGAATTCATGATTAAATAATGATTTGAGTTTAATTGCCAAAATTTTTTATGTTTATTTTTTTTTCACGTAACGAACTCTGTTGAGTTGTAACCCCTTAACCTTCTCTAGTCGCAAGACCGAATCGAGCGAGCTACATTAAGGTTTACCGAGACAAACCCGAAAGATTTACAATCGAACGATCCAATTTTTTCTTTTATCTTATCTAAATGCATTATTAGGTCCTATGGTGATCATATTGGGAGAGGTGAAAGTTACATCTCAGTCGGGCGTCTAATAGACATCCAATTATTTGATTTCGCTACTTAGGGACTAAAACGTAATTTTAGCAATTTAGGAGGACTTTCATGTTATTGAGATTACCCATCCTTAATTAGTCATATTCCATGTGACCATGTTAAATTAAAACTTAATTCGACCATCCAAACTCATTTAATTATATAAACAAGAAACATAGACCAAAATGCAAGAATTTCAAACATAGGAAAACATCCCAACCGAATTAACGGCTGACGTACTGGTACATGTGCCTACCACATCGAAACAGTACTAAAAGACAAGGGCGTACCAATACAGTCCTCAAGTGTATCGGTAAGGTCTTATATGTTTTGAAAATTTGGATTCCAGTGGCTAAAGATTGTATCGAAATGGTAGCCCGTGTACCAACACCTTCACTGTTTTTCAACTACGTGTACCGATACGATTACTAGGCGTATCGATACGACTAGACTATTTTTCCCAATTTGAGCCGTGATAGGTCCCCGTGTACCGACACCCTGAGGGTCCGTACCGATACGGCAAGACCTGAAATGACCTTTAGGTCCAACATATGACACTTTGGCTCAATCTAACACCCTTTATCCAACATCTAATCATCATATAACATCACAAACATCCAATCGTCAAGCATGACCACATGGAAGAGGGTTACACTAAGCATGGCATGATCAAACTTTCACCTATGAGCATGATTTCTACCCAAGCATGCTTAATGTCTCCCAACCCCTCAAAACCAGGTATAAAACTTCACACAAGTCCAAAACACTGATCCAAACTTATACAAATAGGGAGACCTCAAAATAAACCTCCCACACATGATTTGGTCACATTGCCTTTCATTACTACTTAACGTTTATAAAATCGTACTTTTGAAGAGTTGTAACACTTGGATCCTTCCTTGCACGCTTGCTGTCCAAGTAGCATATTTCTCTGCATTGATAAGAAAATAGAGCGTAAGCTATAAGCTTAGTGAGGGATTGCTAAAACACCCATCAATGCAACTTTAAATCATTCTAGTTCAAATTCAAATCTACTTGTTCATAGCAAAACATCTCATGCTTTCACAATCTCTTTTTCAAATGCACGAATAAATCATTTAGAGAACATTTATCAAGGATTCCAACTTAACCCTCAATTTAAGCTTCACATGACAAAGATCTCAATATGGAAAACTTAAAGAGCAACACATGTATAAACCACATTGTACAAATATAATCCATATCCCCTGATACAACATTCGGTATATTGGCTTTCAAGTGACTCAAAACAAGATCATTCCACTTACAAAAACACATCGGATACACAGATTTACATGTGGTTCTCACAACCACTTGACATACATCTAATCGAAGTATACGACACATTTAACCCCTCAACGGTTAGAATGTAAATTATCAACAATAGGAGCAAATGGAAAATTTAACCCCTCAACCATTGTGATTCTCAATCCTCCAGCGGGAGAATACGACACATTTAACCCCTCGACCGCTGTGGTTCCCATGGTGGAGTAGACGACACATTTAACCCCTCGATACACATGAGGCGACTTATTATTTTTCACTTTAAACCCTATGACATGCCAACTATATCCGATTACATTTTACCACAACCACTTGCCAATATACTCATTAAAACCACATTAACTTACTGTTTTACATATGCATCAATTCAAATCATTTTCCAATACTAAAAACATATGTTCAAGTAACCTCAACATGCTTTCATAAACCATTTGCTTTACACAAAGCCCAATATGAATAATTATTTACAATATCTTTTGATTCCAAAACATGCATATAACAGTAAGTAAACAAATCCGTAAATATGTACATGAGATTGTATTTAGCAAAAATGAAAACGAGTGAGAGCTCAATCGATCTTACTTCTGAGATTAGGTTAGTGTTTCAAACTAAATCTAAACTCCCACAATTTCTTTCAATCCTTTTTAAGGCAGTAAAACACATTTCCACTTAGCAACAATTCAACGATAGCTTGCCGATGCGCGGATCAAGCTTCCGAAGCTTCTGCCCCTTCACCAAAACCCGAATAATTCAATTCCCCTGCTTTCCCCAAACAAAAACAGAGGATTAATGCACTTCCATGCATTACAAATCCCCAACAAACACAGCCTCAACTTCGTATACCTCTAAACCACCAAACACCTATCCAAAACAACCGAAATCAACACCAACCTTCATCTAAACAAAGCCCAGCCACAACCTAACGATTTCAACTTCTTAACAACATCAATTAACATCCAAAACATTCTAAAATCATCTTTATACCTCCAGCAACACTGCAACACCAAGATCACATCAAAAACCAACTACTAACAACCTAGAAATTTAGCAATTCATATAGTTTCGGGATTCTTTTAGTTTTCCTTACCTTTTAACATCAAAACACATCTTATGAAAGTTCTAAATCAATTAGAATCATTCCAAAACAGATCCAATTCCATTTCTACTCAATTCCCACATAAAACTCACTTTAATTAACAAAACAATGTTTAAAACATAATTCCATAATAAAAATCAGTAACAAAGGATCAAGAACTTGAGAATTTCAATAAAGAACCCTTAATTAGAGGAGAAAAACGAAGATCACCTCTAATTGTTGATTTCCCCCTAATTGCATTGTTTGCTTGAAATCCAAAGAGATTTCACAATACAAATTGAAGAAATCAATTAGGAACCAAAAAGGAAATCAATAAGAATTCATTCCTGAGAATTTTGAAGTGAAAATCTCAGTTTGGTTGCTGGGAAAAATTGAGAGAAAAGTTGGATGAAAGGTAGTTACGTGAGTAAGGGATTTTGGAAATTTAAAAGCCTTTTAATATATCCTATTTTATTTAATTATAAAATCCTTTGAGAACACTTTAAAATAGCCTAAATTAAGAGAGAAATCTGATGAAAAAGATTGGTCAAATAGATCATTAAAGATTCTAAGTTTTGACCCTTTTACGATTTAGTCACCAAAAATAGTTTTTTAAACTTTACATTTTAGTCACTGGACCAAAATGTCTCGAAATTAGAATTAATTTCTTCAAATTGATTTTAGAAAAATACTTAAAATATTAATTAAGTATTTTATAACATTTTCCATATTTAATTTTAGCCAAAACCATTGTATATGATTTAATTCCAGAAACTTACTCGAATTGCCTAACCTGGTTCTTCCGAACCGTCTATCTGATCCGGCTAACTTCTAGGCCCAATTTCAAGGCGTTAAAACTCTCCTCCTCTTAAGATATTTCATCCTCGAAATTTACCTGAAGGAAAGAGATGAGAAAACTGTTTCATCATATCTTCTTTGCTCTCCTAAGTGGCTTCCTCAACACCACGATGTCGCCACAACACCTTTACCAACTCTATGGTCTTTCCTCGAAGAACCTTGCTGCTTGAATCAAGAATTCTCATCGGCTCCTCATCATAGGTCAAATCCAGATTCAACTCGATCTCTTCGATTTGCATTACATGCGAAGGATCTGATCTATATCTCCGAAGCATCGGTACATGGAAAACATCATGTATCTTCTCCAATTCAACAAGCAACCTTAACTTATATGCCACCGGACCAACACGCTCTAACACCTCATAAGGCTCAATAAATCTAGGATTTAACTTGCCTTTCTGCCCAAATCTCATCACCTTCTTCCAAGGTCAGAAACACACGATCACCCACATCATATTCTATATCCCTACGCTTTAAGTCAACATAAGACTTTTGCCGATATGAAGCTGTCTTCATCCGATCACTTATAAGCTCCACTGTCTCATTGGTATCTGTTAATACATCCGACAAAGAAACATAATTCTCTCCTGCCTCCACCCAACAAAGTGGCGTGCAATACCTTCTACCAGATAAAGCCTCATAAGGAGCCATGTGGATACTAGCCTAATAACTATTATTATAGGCAAACTCAACCAAAGGTAACTAATTCTCCCAAGAACCTGGAAAATCTACGATACAACACTGCAACATGTCTTCCAACACTTGGATAACACGTTCTGTCTGTCCATTCGTTTGAGGATGATACGAAGTACTAAAATTCAACCACGTACCCAAAGCCCTATGCAAACACTCCCAAAATCTTATTGTAAAACGTGGATCTCTATCCAAAACAATGGACTTAGGCACCCCATGCAATCTCACAATCTCCGCAATGTACAGTTTCGCCAGCTTATCCAAAGTATACGTCGTATGCACGGCCAGAAAATGTGCGTACTTCGTAAACCTGTCCACAATCACCCTAACAAAATTCTTCTTTGATGGCGTCAAAGGTAAACCGGACACAATATCTATGGTGATTCTTTCCCATTCCATTCTGAAATTTTTAACGGTTGTAACAACCCTGAAGGAAATTGATGTTCCACCTTAACACGTTGGCAACCATGCAACAAGATACAAAATCCGTGACATCCTTCTTCAAACTAACCCAAAAATACTCTATTTTCAAATCATGATACATCTTCGTACTTCCCGAATGCATCACAAAAGGACTCGAATGTGCCTCAGTCAAGATAGTGCACCTCAACCCCTCATCTCTCGGTACCACCACTCGACTCTTGAAACACAAAAACCTTCATAATTGAACAGAAATCTATTTCGTTCCCATCCGAGATATCCTTAACGTACAGTACCAAGGTATCATCATATGGTTGCCTCTCCTTAATCAACTGTACCAACGATGGCTTTACTTGTAATTCATCCAATAATCCACCATCTTGTATCACACTCAATCGAGCAAACATTGCTCTCAACTCAACTGCCACCTTTCTACTCAAAGTATCGGCTACCACGTTAGCCTTACCCAGATGATATTCGATCATTAGATCGTAATCCTTAAGCAACTCTAACCATCTTCGTTGCCTAAGATTCAACTCTTTCTGCGACATCAGGTACTTCAAACTCTTGTGATCTGAATACATAATACACTTCTCACCGTACAGATAGTGTCGCTACCTTCAATGCAAACACCACCGTACCAAGCTCAATGTTTTACGTATGGTAAGTACGCTTGTTCCCTTTCAACTGTCTAGATGTATAAGCTACAACCCTTTCTTCATGCATCAGAACACATCCTAAACCCATGTAAGATGCACCGCTATACACAGTAAATTTCTTCTCTGATTCAGGTTGAATCAAGATGGGAGTTTGCGTTAAAGCTTCCTTCAACTTTTCAAAAGCTTACTGTCTACCTTATGTCCACTCAAAACTCACATCTTTCTGTAACAACTTTATCAAAGGAGCAGCAATCTTCGAAAAACCATCTACAAATCGTTGATAATATCCTGTTAACCCCAGGAAACTACGAACTTCCGATACCGACCTTAGTTGTTTTCAACTCACAACAGCTTCAATTTTCTGTGAATCTACACGAATACCCTTGGCCAAAAACACATGACCAAGGAAAACCACTTGCTTGATCCAAAACTCACATTTACTCAACTTAGCATAAATCTTATTGTCCAACAGAACCTTCAACATAATCCGAAGGTGTCTATCGTGATCTTCCTTAGTGCGTGAGTACACCAAAATATCATCGATGAATACAACCACGAATTGGTCCAAAAACTCATGGAACACCCTATTCATCATATCCATAAAAGCTGCCGGTGCATTTGTTAACCCAAAAGGCATCACAAGAAACTCATAATGCCCATAACACGTGCGAAAAGCCGTCTTCGGTACATCCTTATCCTTCACCTTAAATTGGTAGTATCTAAACCGTAGATCAATTTCGGAAAACAAGGTAGCACCCCGAAACTGATCAAATAGATCATTAATCCTCGATAAAAGATACTTGTTCTTAATCGTTAAGTTATTCAGTTGCCGATAATCGATTCACGTTCTCATCGTGCTATCCTTCTTTTTTACAAACAACACTGGTGCTCCCCACGGTGAACCACTAGGCCGAATGAAACCCCAGTCCTACAACTCTTACAATTGCGTCTTCAGCTCCTTTAATTTATTCAGTGCTATTCGATACGGTGTAATTAACACCAGAGCCGTATCCGCGTACGTCTTAATATAGAATTCCATCTCCCTATCGGGTGGCAAACCTGGCAAACGCTGCGAATATTCTAGGCACGCACTTCTTTCATATTCGAGTTCATAACATAAGCTAGGTATGCTCGACCCCCAAATTTCAACATCTTTCATGCTTCCAAAGCCGAAACAACATTGAACAAGAATTTGATATTCTCGCCCACAACCACCACTTCATAAGCCTCAGCGAGTCTCAACGAAACTCGCTTGGTCTCAAAATCCACCACAACTTGATGTTCAGACAACCAATCTATCCCTAGAATTACATCAAAAACGTGAAAAAGTAACTCCATTAAATCAGCCTCAAACACATGCCCTTGAACCAACAAATGACACCTCCTAGCCACAACCGTCTCGCCAAAAGAACTGGTTACCCTCATACCAACATCTAACACCTCTACATGTATGTCAAGCAAGCAAGCAAGCATGTGTGCAGGATATATGAATGTGTGGAACCAGAATCTATCAAAGAAAGTAATGGTATGGACTGTAAAGTAACTGTACCTGCAATCACATCAGTTTCATTCCTTCCCACACAGTGTGTAAAAACTCTAGTCGGTCCACCATTCTCTGGCTGAACGGCTACGGCATGCGCCACCACTATTTGTCCCTCATCCTGCGCTAAAATTTTTTACGGTCACGCCCACGACCTCTCTATGGCACAACAGCTCATGCAATAGCCTTGTAATCACTCATTTTTACCTGTAAATACATATTAGTGTTGCATGTATACATATTATATTATATGTTTATTATTTGCATGAGTGTTACCAATATATATATAAGGTGTGGTGTGTGCATGTATATTATAAGCTATGTATGTATACGTATTAATAGTGAATGTGTGTCGCATATGTATCTATAGAGTATGAGTATATTTGTTTAATGTGTATAGATGTTAAGTCAATTATGTGTATGATTATATGTACGTATGCTAGTATGTTATGTTAATTAATGTTTGTATACGTATGTATGTGTATTGCTGTTACAATTATACTATTACTATTATTATTGGGCTAATATATAAAATGAAATCCAAAAATATATATTAAACCAAATAAATAAATTACAGTCCAAGTCCAATTACAAATAATTACAAGGCCCGGTTGGCCCAAACCCAAACCCTATCTAATTACATTTATTGTGTGCAGGTGACTGTGGGCCGTTGGATCAAGATCTAATCCAACGACCACGATCTAACCAAGGACCAAAATATCTGCCAACCGCGTGCTCATCACGTCTGGACCGTTCGAGTGCCACGCGCGCATGCAATCCACGCGCGGACGCTTTGATATTCCACGCGTGCGTGAGCCCCACGCGCTCTGACCCCTCGATTGCTGAGCTCCACGTGGCACGATCTGGAGCCGTTTCACCAAATCGAGGCTTCATCTGGGCCGTTCATCCTTTAAGCCATCTCGACCGTTAGATCAGATCTGATCTAACGGCCGAGAACACGTCTGGCCGCTGGCAGAACCCCCACACTGCCACCATGACGATCTTCAACCACCGCGCTCAGAACATGTCAAACACAACAAGAAAGAAATTTGTCAGTCCAGATCTGAAAAAAACAAGTATTATGCAACTTGTACCAAAACCAAAGACAGGCATATATATGTAGGAAACAAATATTTTGTAAATGGGAGAGTGGTAACAGACAAGAACAGAGTTGTAATCAAAAGAACAAGTTGTAATCGAACCAGTCAAGTTACAAAAAATACAAAAAGTAAGTCCAGTGGTAAATACTCGTTTCCCTTTCTTTTTGTTTTTGCATGCATACACAAAAGAGATAAAAAAGGAGAGAGAGTTATCTTACCGTCGTCGTTTGTGGGTCTCCTCTCATCAGTGACAAGCATTTTCGGCTTCCCCAAGCCAGATACGGTGAACTGAAGGGAGGGGGAGACCCCTTGTAGTTTCGTTTTGGTTTTAAAAAATGGGTTTTTCATTTCGTATTTCCTAGATCTAGGGCAAATAGAGGCTTTTCCTCTGAATCCAACCTCGGATTCGTATCGAGGGTGAGACGGGGGTTATTTTGGTAGGTTTTTGAGGCTCGCCGGCGCCGGTTAGCGGCGGCCGGCGACGGAGAACACGGCGGCCGGCCGCCGGATTTTGGGTTTTATAGAGAGAGTTGAGAGAAAATGAAGAACAGAAGGTGATTATGAAACTGGAAAATGAAAGAAATGGCCAAAATTTTGGTTTCGGCCTAAAAATAGGGTTTATATAGTTATTATTATTTCGTTAAATGGGTAAATCACATACTAAATCCCCCCGCGTTTCCAATATTTTCACTTTTGCCTTGCCGCATGGTATATTTACAACTCTGGTCCCTCTTGTATTTCAAAATCTTGCAATCCAATCCCTAAATTACACCGAATCAGTTTTCAAATGGTAAAATTACGCCTTTAACCATCCCGCATTTTTGAACTTTTCATTTTGGGTCTGCCCCTTGGTCCAATTACAGTTTTGATCCTTTTAGGTTCCGTTTACTTCGCATTTTCGTCCTTAAATTACATATTATTGTTCTTTAATTTCTGCCACTGACTTTTATTTTTCTTTCATTTCAGTCCTGTTTCCATGTAAATATTCATGTTCGTATTATAATCATATATGCTAATGTAGTCTTTTGTCTTATTTTATATCCCTCGTATATGCCTCGTATTTTTATGTTTACATGTATATGTGTATTAAGCTTGTGATAGTTATGTATCTTTTTTATCCGGTTATTTGTATTAAGTATGTTATGCTCTAGTCGGTTCGTACACAACATGTTTTATATATTTTTATATGTGTATGTTCTCTAGGCTTTGTTAGGTTACATGTTAGTGTATTTTCTTTTTGTATGATATATTGTCCCATATATGTTGAAATATGTTTTATTACTAGTATGTATGTCTTTTTGAAATATATGTTCGTCTATATATATGTATTTATTCCTACCTTGTTATTGTGGCATGTTAAGTTTGCTTTTATCTGATATTAAGCTTGGTATGTATATGTGTGTTTTAATTACGTATTTCATTTATGTTAGATTAGTATTCTGTTATGTGAATATTTACTATTTTTAAATTATCTGCCATGCTTTATATTTTTGCCACTAAAATTGCATATCGAGATATAAATTGTTAATGTGGTGCCCTTTTATCCGAGCGTAAACGGGGCCAGTATCAGGCGTAGTGATAGTGGTTGGGCGTTTATTCTCGGATAACGGGGTCCTTAAAATTTATTCGCAATTATGACCGAATTTTAAAATAATTGTCACTTTAACCCGGAAAATCCAATATTAATAAAGCGGTAATTATTAAAGTACCAATTTTGGGCGGTGTGGGGGGTACTAATCCTTCCCTATCCGTAACCGACTCCCGAACCCAACATTTTTTTGAATCTCTGGTTTTATGGTGTCCGGCCTACCTAAGTGGCCGGTGGCGACTCCATTTTTTAAAATGCGGTTTTTAAAAAAAAACCCCACGGAATAAACATTTTATATCCAAAAGAATCACAAACACTTTTCAAACACTTCAAAAATCCTCGTTTTTAGCGATAAGAACAAAATGGGACATCACTACAGATGGCGACTCCGCTGGGGACATTTTTTTCATAAAAACAAATGAGAGTCAAGCTTTTAAAATAATTATCGCTTTACTAATATTGGAAGTTCCGGATTAAAGTGACTATTAAATTAACATTCGTTCATAATTGCGCGTTTATTTTAACGCATCTAAAATATGGCATATAAACCCGTTTTTAAGTGGGGGGAAAACGCTAATGCTTTCGTGGAGATATCATTCTCCCGTGTAGGCCTAGCAAGTACCTTCGGGGCTCGAGTACCTTATGCTTTCGTAAGGATATCGTTCCTTCGTGCAAGCATAAGCGAATGGGTCCCCCTGAATTAAACCCGGTTGAAAGGAGCCTATAATGGGTGATGATCGGGGGCCTTGCTACTCTTAGTAGAGGACAGCGAGGACAATTTGGGTACCTCCTAGAACTAAAACTGCATATAGAGAACACATAGAAACCCACCCTGTTAGAACCATGCAGATAACCTAGGTGTCTTAGATGGAATGTAAATAGGATTGCCTTGTTTGCTTATCGTATTTAATTTGCTCTTTTATTACGTACTTATCATTTTTGTCCTGTACTGTCTTGTTTTCTTTTGCTTTGTTTTTCCATATCATCGCATTCGCATTAGTGTGAGCATTGATTCCCGAGTGATTTCTCCCATAATAGAAGATTGTTCATGATGGACCAAAGGTTCTTTGACCTGAAGGAAGGGGGTCCAATTCCAGAGTTCCATCCCAAGACTAGGCCAGGGACAGCCAAAGAAGAACCATTCAAGGACACCAGAACAATTTCGGTAAGCAATGTCAATTCTGGGGACAAACAAAATGAAATACAAGAACTAAAGAAGCAGATGTCTGAGATGATGGACCAGATGAATGCCATGATGAAAGGCAAGCAGCATGTCGAACTCAGAAAAGATTCGGTCGGGGAGCAGGATGTGGAACAGAATGGTCAGAATGTCAAAATAGACAACACCGTTAAATATGACAAATCGAATCCCTTTGTGATCAATCTCAAGAAGCAGACAAGTAGCATATCTGGGGTAGATACCCAGGGAACAGAGGCAAAACCAGGGGAAGTTCGAGAATCTAATGACATCAGAAGACATTATCCTATACCCATGAGATACACCGAGTTACTTCCGTTGCTTGTCGAAAGGAACCTTATCATACCAATGAAGTATGTACCAAGAAAACCTCCTTATCCGAAAGATTACAACAGTCGTGTCTGGTGCAGCTACCACATAGGCGATTCGAGTCATCACACTGAAAATTGTAGGGCCCTGAAGGACAGAGTTCAAGATCTTATCAGAATGGGAATTTTGGGTTTCGAAGACGGATAACCTCGATTCTTTAGCCAGCCAGCCGTTGCCCGGGGGCAAAGTCGAAGGAAGGTCAATACCCAGCCCAAGGTTCGGATAACACAGAAGTGGGTCACTCAAGCGGGATAAAGTTAGGAGTCAAGAATAAAAGCGTCTCAGAAGGTGAACTTGCATGCAAGCGCGTCCAGCTCGAGCATGAGAGGCAAAATCTGAGCATAAAATTAAAGAATGTACAAGACGAGTACCAGAAGCTGCACTTTGAATTCAAGAGTTTCGGTCTGGGTGACACCGCGGAAGAGTGGGTCAATGGTATGACTCAGCTGAGGAACGTTTCAGAACGCTGGAAGCAGAAATGCAAGAATAGTAAGAATAAAGTCAGATCATTATCACAGAAGCTGGAAGAAGCTGAGGGCCAACGCGACATTCTCCAAAATGAGTTGGAAAGTAGTTTGGCCATGGAAGATATCCTGAAATCAAGTCTGCAGCAAGAAAGGAATGAATCACAAACCTTTCAAATGGAAAACGTAGCACTCAAAGAACAGATAGCGAGGCTCGAGACTACTTTACATACCAGTGAGATCCGTGCTGGGGCAATGACCGTTAAGCTACAAAAGGCCGAGCAAACAATACGGGAGAAAGACCGGGACATGAAGATGGTTACGACTCAAGCCCGACAAGTAGCTCAACAGGTAGCAGATTTAGCCGATGCAGTAGCACCAATAAGCCAGAATATGGATCCAGCATTGGACCGCGAAGGAAAGCTGATGGGACTGTTGAATAAGGTCAAGACATTAGGTGCCAGGGCTCACCGCTATCTGTAAAACCCTAATACCGGATGTAATGAAACCTTTTGGTCTGAATGAAAGATGTCCTATAGGGACAAATCACTTGCGGAATCGATGCTTTATTGCATTCATGCATTGCATTTGCATCACGTTCTTTGCATTGTTTTATCATCGCATGGCACTTCATCATTTAATACCTGGGGTTCGATGGCAGAATTAATCAGAAAATGGAACGAATTAAAGAGTCGAGGCTTGACCAATTAGAAGAAAAATCGAGAAAGAGCTTAAGAAGAAAGAAAAGATAAATGCTTTCAATACGAGGGAACTCTGCCTAGTCCCTGATTTTGTTATTCCTCCAGATTTCAAGGTTCCCGAATTTGCGCAGTATGACGGAACCAGCTGCCCGAAGATTCACTTAACCATGTTTTGTAGAAAAATGGAAGGATACATGAAGAACGAAGAATTGTTGATCCACCATTTCCATGATAGCCTGACGGGACCAGCAGCAGTATGGTATAATCGTTTGAACAGAAACCAAGTTGGGTAATGGGGTGACCTCGCTAATGCCTTCTTGGGTCAATACAAATATGCTTTAGATTTAGCACCCTGTCGCCAGTTTCTTCAGAATGAGAGAATGAGGCCGAGTGAAAGCTTCAGGGAATATGCATTAAGGTGGCGATGTTTGGCGACCCAAGTCCAGCCTCCTATAGCAGAAGAAGAGTTGACTCCCTTGTTCCATGTAACGCTTCCCTCTTTTTTCTTCGATATGATGCTGGAAAAATCGAGAAACAGATTCGAAGATTTCATGACGATTGGAGAAAGGATAGAATACGCAGTCAAAGAAGGAAAATTGGGGCCTAAGTCTAAGGACCGAAGAGAAGATAAGGTAGATAAGGATGGAGAGGTAAATGAGTGTCATCTCCAAGGTTCGCGTGGCCGTAAAAGAAAGAGACAGACTAACAAATCGGGGTCGTCAAGGAAAATTCCTCGGACGAGCGCAAATTTGGAAGTGTTTGGGACATCTATCTCAGACATTTGACCTCATCTGGTAGAGGGTCACTATCTTGTTCCTAGGCCGATAAAGATTGCACCTGATCCGTATGCCCATAGTTTTGACTCGAGTAGCACATGCGAATTCCATATGGGGGCACCGGGGCATCCCACCAGAAAATGTAGACCTTTACTGGAGGAAATCAAGAAGCTGGTCAATGATGGAACCCTGACACAAGAGCTGATCAAGCAGTGGAAGACCAAGGATGAGAGGCAAGTCTACATAGTGCTGAAGAAGCCAGAGATGTCTCTACGTTAAAATACCTTCTTGATGTAATACAAGGGATCAACTCTACTACATGTGGCCCCCATGCGGCAAAGGTCTTTTATGATGGGACATGTTTGTTGATTTTTATTTTCAATAAAGAACACATTTCGCTTAACATATAATGTTTTTGAAAGCACATAGATATTTTCTCGCCGTTATAGGACGCTGGATATCAATTGCAAGATATGACATTAGATAGATGTCGTGACAACGATGATGTGTGATCTTCCCCACCGGACTCTGGTCAACAAAAGCGAGATTATTACTCTTTTGATGATATTCAAGGACGAAAAAGCTCTAAATGTCAACCATGTAGAGTTGCTTGAAATTGAAACTCTAGGCATAATCTTCTAGGTAGTAAATAAATGAAAATAAGAATTAAAAAAGGGGGAGAATTGAAGAAAAAAAGAAGAAAGAAAAAAAAGAAATGAAAATAAAGAAGGAGGAAATAATAATAAAAAAGTACTCCTATGTTCGAAACCTGGTAATAGGCTTGTTCGGATAAGAGTATGGAAATTTTGGGGCACTCCGCTGAAGCGATAGGGTGGAGATACATCATCCAATTCAAGAAACCTTAGCTTCATGAGTGATGGTAATATTTTCAAATCGTGACTATGCCGAGTAACTTGGGGCAGTGTTGTTTGCTCCATCGTTGTCCTCAAGACAAAGGACTGTGACGAATTGATTTCCTCAAATAATGATAAAAGTAAAAAAAAAGCAAAAAAAAGAGCAAAAAACAAAAAACAAAAAAGCAAAAAAAGAAAAAATGATGAAAAGAAGGAAAAAAGGAAAAAGAAAAGAAAGAAAATAGGCGATAGCATAGGTAAAATTAAAACTCGCACCACCCAGAACTCTATTCCTAGAGTAATATTTGTGCGCTCGAGTGGTTATACAAGCCAACCCTTTTGGGGGCGGAGTAGATAATGAGAATTGAGAAAGAGTAGTACTCTGCAGCAACGCGGTAATCATGAGGATGAACCGAGTCACCAGGGAAGACTTCACATCTTTGAATTACCAAGTGGTTGAATCTAAGCCACTCTTGCACATGATATCCAGAGCTCATATGCTGTGTTTTCAAAATCTTGTATGTTAATCTAAATGATACCCTTCAGTGGAACACCAATCAGCAAATTGACAAGTTAAAGCAACAAAGATTTCCATGTATTACTTCAGGGGTAAGATCCAGAACACAAGGTTGTGAATACTATTGGAGCCCCTAACCAGAAACGACCTCACAATGCATAGAATGAAGATGACAATAGAAGTATAGGTGTCAGACAGCTCAAGAACAAGAAGCGGATTCCAGCCATGATGACTTGTTTGGTTCAAGAAAATAAAGGACGAAACAGGACAAGAATGAGCTCACAAAGTGTGGGGACGGTAAAAAAGTAAACATTTAATCTCCAAAGAATTAAAGCACAGAGATCGATGAATGGTGCCTGTCAAGAGGCAACAAGAAGATTGAGGTTAAGAAGCATTTCGCTCACCCCGATGATGAAATTAACGAATACTCAGAATGTTGGGTCAAAAGAATTGGAAGGTAGCCGACCACGATCGAATGGGGCAATGCAGAACAGAAAGAATAGTAAGAATCTTTGCACACGCATGATATAGTGTTTGTTGGTGAAGCAGGCAGAGACCCCGAAGAAGAAAGGCGGGTGCTCGTGCAAAAGAACAAGAGCGGGTGCTCATTGAACAAAATTTGACAGAAATGAAGCACACCGCAAAAGGAAAGGAAATAGAGAAATCTGAAGAATGACTTTACAGGACATAAGATTAACAATAAAAAAAAGGGAGAAAAAGAAACAAGAAAAAAAGAAAAAGAGGAGAAAGAAAGCACAACATTGCATGCATCATATAGATAGGGGCATGTCAATTTTGCTTGTTCCTAAACAGGTATTTCAAGAATTATCAAAGAATTTACCAAAGTCCCGAAAGAACCACAGCCATAGCGGCGTGAGATCCAGATGTTAAATCCTTCGGGTCATCGGTAAGTCCTTCGGGCCGCCAATAAGTCTTTCGAGCGTGGTAATAAGTCCTTCGGGCCATCAGTAAGTCCTTCGGGCATGATGTGGCAGCATAGCGGCGTGAGTCCCCAAAGAACCACAGCCATAGCGGCGTGAGATCCAGATGTTAAATCCTTCGGGTCATCGGTAAGTCCTTTGGGCACGATGTTAAGTCCTTCGGGCCACCAATAACTCTTTCGAGCGTGGTAATAAGTCCTTCGGGCCATCAGTAAGTCCTTCGAGCATGATGCGGCAGCATAGCGGCGTGAGTCCCCAAAGAACCACAGCCATAGCGGCGTGAGATCCAGATGTTAAATCCTTCGGGTCATCGGTAAGTCCTTCAGGCACGATGTTAAGTCCTTCGGGCCACCAATAAGTCTTTCGAGCGTGGTAATAAGTCCTTCGGGCCATTAGTAAGTCTTTCGGGCATGATGCGGCAGCATAGCGGCTTGAGTCCCCAAAGAACAACAGCCACAGCGGCGTGAGATCCAGATGTTAAATCCTTCGGGTCATCGGTAAGTCCTTTGGGCACGATGTTAAGTCATTCGGGCCACCAATAAGTCTTTCGAGCGTGGTGATAAGTCCTTCGGGCATGGTGCGGCAGCATAGCGGCGTGAGTCCCTAAAGAACGGCAGCCATAGCAGCGTGAGACCTAGATGTTAAATTCTTTGGGTCATCGGTAAGTCCTTCGGGCACGATATTAAGTCCTTCGGGCCATCAGTAAGTCTTTCGAGCATGATGATAAGTACTTCGGGCCATCAATAAGTCCTTCGGGCATGATGCGGCAGTCTTAGTAGCGTAGGTCTAAAAATGGCAACAGCCTCGTAAAAAAAAAGAGGGAGCCTACGTTTTCAAGCCCCAGTGAAAGGTTCCATAGAGGAAGAACCCTAAATCCAGAATCTCAAAAAGAACCAAAGGCGAAGAGTTCTATATAGGAAGGATTCCAAGCTTTACTATCTCGAAGTGAAAAGTTCTATATAGGAGGGACTCATAACTCGAGGCTTCAGAGCGAGGGGTTCTATATAGGAAGAGCCTGTAGCTCCAAGATTCAGCCAAGGAAGAGCGGAAATGTCCAAAAGAACACGTTTTTCCAAAGCTACAAACAGGGAAGTCTGATAAAAATGAGTGCTTATGAATCTTTGCTTTGTTTCCCATTCCATGAGAACAAGCAAAGAGGGGCAACTGTAATCACTCATTTTTACCTGTAAATACATATTAGTGTTGCATGTATACATATTATATTATATGTTTATTATTTGCATGAGTGTTACTAATATATATATAAGGTGTGGTGTGTGCATGTATATTATAAGCTATGTATGTATACGTATTAATAGTGAATGTGTGTCGCGTATGTATCTATAGAGTATGAGTATATTTGTTTAATGTGTATAGATGTTAAGTCAATTATGTGTATGATTATATGTACGTATGCTAGTATGTTATGTTAATTAATGTTTGTATAGGTATATACGTATGTATATGTATTGTTGTTATAATTATACTATTACTATTATTATTGGGCTAATATATAAAATGAAATCCAAAAATATATATTAAACCAAATAAATAAATTACAGTCCAAGTCCAATTACAAATAATTACAAGGCCCGATTGGCCCAAACCCAAACCCTATCTAATTATATTTATTGTGTGCAGGTGACTGTGGGCCGTTGGATCAAGATCTGATCCAACGGCCACGATCTAACCAAGGACCAAAATATCTGCCAGCCGCGTGCTCATCACGTCTGGACCGTTCGAGTGCCACGCGCGGACGCTTTGATATCCCACACGTGCGTGAGCCCCATGCGCTCTGACCCCTCGACTGCTGAGCTCCACGTGGCACGATCTGGAGCCGTTTCACCAAATCGAGGCTTCATCTGGGCTGTTCATCCTTCAAGCCATCTCGACCGTTAGATCAGATCTAATCTAACGGCCGAGAACACGTCTGGCCGCTGGCAGAACCCCCACACCGCCACCATGACGATCTTCAACCACCGCGCTCAGAACATGTCAAACACAGCAAGAAAGAAATTTGTCAGTCCAGATCTGAAAAAAACAAGTATTATGCAACTTGTACCAAAACCAAAGACAGGCATATATATGTAGGAAACAAATATTTTGTAAAGGGGAGAGTGGTAACAGACAAGAACATAGTTGTAATCAAAAGAAGAAGTTGTAATCGAACCAGTCAAGTTACAAAAAATACAAAAAGTAAGTCCAGTGGTAAATACTCGCTTCCCTTTCTTTTTGTTTTTGCATGCATACACAAAAGAGATAAAAAAAGGAGAGAGAGTTGTCTTACCGTCGTCGTTTGTAGGTCTCCTCTCAATAGTGACAAGCCTTTTCGGCTTCTCCAAGCCAGATACGGTGAACTGAAGGGAGGGGGAGACCCCTTGTAGTTTTGTTTTGGTTTTAAAAAATGGGTTTTTCGTTTCGTATTTCCTAGATCTAGGGAAAATAGAGGCTTTTCCTCTGAATCCAACCTCGGATTCGTATCTAGGGTGAGATGGGGGTTATTTTGGTAGTTTTTTTAGGCTCGCCGGCGCCGGATAGCGGCGGCCGACGACGGAGACCACGGCGGCCGGCCGTCGGATTCTGGGTTTTATTGAGAGAGTTGAGAGAAAACGAAGAACAGAAGGTGATTATAAAATTGGAAAATGAAAGAAATGGCCGAAATTTTGGTTTCAGCCTAAAAATAGGGTTTATATAGTTATTATTATTTCGTTAAATGGGTAAATCACATACTAAATCCCCCGCGTTTCCAATATTTTCACTTTTTCCTTACCGCATGGTATATTTACAACTCTGGTCCCTCTTGTATTTCAAAATCTTGCAATCCACTCCCTAAATTACACCGAATCAATTTTAAAATGGTAAAATTACGCCTTTAACCATCCCGCGTTTTTGAACTTTTCATTTTGGGTCTGCCCCTTGGTCCAATTATAGTTTTGATCCTTTTAGGTTCCGTTTACTTCACATTTTCGTCCTTAAATTACATATTATTGTTCTTTAATTTCTGCCACTGACTTTTATTTTTCTTTCATTTCAGTCATGTTTCCATGTAAATATTCATGTTCGTATTATAATCGTATATGCTAATGTAGTCTTTTGTCTTATTTTATATCCCTCGTATATGCCTCGTATTTTTATGTTTACATGTATATGTGTATTAAGCTTGTGATAGTTATGTATCTTTTTTATCCGGTTATTCGTATTAAGTATGTTATGCTCTAGTAGGTTCGTACACAGCATGTTTTATATATTTTTATATGTGTATGTTCTCTTGGCTTTTTTAGGTTACATGTTAGTGTATTTTCTTTTTGTATGATATATTGTCCCATATATGTTGAAATATGTTTTATTACTAGTATGTATGTCTTTTTGAAATATATGTTCGTCTATATATATGTATTTATTCCTACCTTGTTATTGTGGCATGTTAAGTTTGCTTTTATCTGATATTAAGCTTGGTATTTTTAAATTATCTGCCATGCTTTATATTTTTTCCACTAAAATTGCATATCGAGATATAAATTGTTAATGTGGTGCCCTTTTATCCGAGCGTAAACGGGGCCAGTATCAGGCGTAGTGATAGTGGTTGGGCGTTTATTCTCGGATAACGGGGTCCTTAAAATTTATTCGCAATTATGACCGAATTTTAAAATAATTGTCACTTTAACCCATAAAATCAAATATTAATAAAGCGGTAATTATTAAAGTACCAATTTTGGGCGGTGTGGGGGTGCTAATCCTTCCCCATCCGTAACCGACTCCCGAACCCAACATTTTTTTGAATCTCTGGTTTTATGGTGTCCGGCCTATCTAAGTGGCCGGTGGCGACTCCATTTTTTAAAATGCGATTTTTTTAAAAAACCCCACGGAATAAACATTTTATATCCAAAAGAATCACAAACACTTTTCAAACACTTCAAAAATCCTCGTTTTTTAGCGATAAGAACAAAAGGGGACATCGCTACAGATGGCAACTCCGCTGGGGACATTTTTTTCAAAAAAAACAAATGAGAGTCAAGCTTCAAAAATCCTGCATTGCTTTCGAATGAAGCTTCTGAAAACGACTGAATCTGAGTACCTAATGTGATCCTTCCCCTCAACTCATTGTTGGAGAGATTGAGGAATGATAAGAAATTTAAGTTTGCTAGCTGCACAGGAATCTGCCCAGCTAGGTGGTTGCTCGAAAGGTCTAAGGCTTCAAGCTTTGGCAAGTTTCCTAAAAATGAAGGGACTGGGCCGGTGAACTCATTATTTGACAAGTTAAGCAAGTATAATGCTTTGAAATCCTCTATAACTTCAGGTATATGCCCTTCAAATTTGTTGGAAGAAAGGTCAATAGAGGTGAAGATAGTTAGGATCTTCACCAGCTCCAACTCTAGACCTTTCATGGTAACTGTCACTGAATCTTGATAATAAAGATCACTGAGTTCCGCCGGATTCTGGGTTTTATAGAGAGAGTTGAGAGAAAACGAAGAACAGAAGGTGATTATGAAACTGGAAAATGAAAGAAATGGCTGAAATTTTGGTTTCAGCCTAAAAATAGGGTTTATATAGTTATTATTATTTCGTTAAATGGGTAAATCACATACTAAATCCCCCCGCGTTTCCAATATTTTCACTTTTGCCTTGCCGCATGGTATATTTACAACTCTGGTCCCTCTTGTATTTCAAAATCTTGCAATCCAGTCCCTAAATTACACCGAATCAATTTTAAAATGGTAAAATTACGCCTTTAACCATCCCGCGTTTTTGAACTTTTCATTTTGGGTCTGCCCCTTGGTCCAATTACAGTTTTGATCCTTTTAGGTTCCGTTTACTTCGCATTTTCGTCCTTAAATTACATATTATTGTTCTTTAATTTCTGCCACTGACTTTTATTTTTCTTTCATTTCAGTCCTGTTTCCATGTAAATATTCATGTTCGTATTATAATCGTATATGCTAATGTAGTCTTTTGTCTTATTTTATATCCCTCGTATATGCCTCGTATTTTTATGTTTACATGTATATGTGTATTAAGCTTGTGATAGTTATGTATCTTTTTTATTCGGTTATTCGTATTAAGTATGTTATGCTCTAGTCGGTTCGTACACAGCATGTTTTATATATTTTTATATGTGTATGTTCTCTTGGCTTTTTTAGGTTACATGTTAGTGTATTTTCTTTTTGTATGATATATTGTCCCATATATGTTGAAATATGTTTTATTACTAGTATGTATGTCTTTTTGAAATATATGTTCGTCTATATATATGTATTTATTCTTACCTTGTTATTGTGGCATGTTAAGTTTGCTTTTATCTGATATTAAGCTTGGTATGTATATGTGTGTTTTAATTACGTATTTCATTTATGTTAGATTAGTATTCTGTTATGTGAATATTTACTGTTTTTAAATTATCTGCCATGCTTTATATTTTTGCCACTAAAATTGCATGTCGAGATATAAATTGTTAATGTGGTGCCCTTTTATCCGAGCGTAAACGGAGCCAGTATCAGGCGTAGTGATAGTGGTTGGGCGTTTATTCTCGGATAACGGGGTCCTTAAAATTTATTCGCAATTATGACCGAATTTTAAAATAATTGTCACTTTAACCTGGAAAATCCAATATTAATAAAGCGGTAATTATTAAAGTACCAATTTTGGGCGGTGTGGGGGTGCTAATCCGTCCCCATCCGTAACCGACTCCCGAACCCAACATTTTTTTGAATCTCTGGTTTTATGGTGTCCGGCCTACCTAAGTGGCCGGTGGCGACTCCAAAAGAATCACAAACACTTTTCAAACACTTCAAAAATCCTCATTTTTTAGCGATAAGAACAAAAGGGGACATCGCTACAAGCCTGTCCCTTTCTAGCCATATGCGGATAGTCTCGCTTGAGATAACGCTGCGATTCGCAACCCCAACATGTACCATAAGCATTCCAGCACTCTCCTGGGTGTCTCTTCCCACAACGCCTACACTTGGGTACTCTAGCATAGGTATTCTGACACTACGAACCTTGTCCAGCTTTGCTTCCACCACACCTCTAATCTGATCGGCATCTTCTAACCCTTTACTTCTTGTAATTGTCTCGGCCACCATCCAACTCAGCAGATCTTTTCGTAACTAAAGAACTCTCAGATCGAGCAGATAGCCCCAAATTCTGCTCAATATCCTTGGCTTGAGATACTAATACATCAAACTAGGTATAGTCGGTAGCCAACATATACATCTTTATATCCTTAATCAACCCGTAATGGAAGCGATCACATCACTGGCACTCATTAGGAACTAACTTAGGAGCGTACTTGCTCAACCAGACAAACTGGATCTCACATTCGGAAATAGACATGTTTCCCTGCTCTAAAGCCATAAACTCTTTCTTATCATCTTGATAATGAGCTCTCAAATACTTTATGCGAAAGGCAGCACAAAAGAACTCCCAAGATACATCAGCAGGTGCCACTCCCGCAACAACAATTGTCCACCAACTGTAGGTATCTCCATGGAGCAACGATACAATACAACCCAACTTACGAGCATCAAAACACTATATCTGGCGAAGAATCCTCTCTGTACTAGACAACCATTTCTCGGTCACTTCTAGAGCCAAGCCTCAAAACTCTGTACCACCTAGACTACGCAGACTTTTCAAAGGTAGCCGTGTATTCCCAGCTATAGGTGCCGGTGCAGGTACTTACACTCCAATCATAGCCGTCTGAAAAGCTCCCGTCATCGCTTGGACTAGAGGTGTCATATCTCCAAAAATAGGTCCTTGTGGTGCCTGATGCATACCCCCTCAAACTTAATGCCAGCAGGAGGATTCGGTGGTGGAGGAGGCATCTCATCCTCATGTCTCTCCACTACACTGCCTGGGTGAGCTCTCGTCTCACGACTCGGTCCTATCCGTAAAATATGAGTCTAAAACATAATAATACAGTAAAACAAAATAGTTAGGCCAGCTTGTAGCAAGAATCCAAGTCACTATTGTTTAGAAACAAAATTATTTAACTCAAGTAGTAATAAGGCAATGTGTCCCCATGTTAAACACTTCAAACATTCACACTTAGCACATATTATGACAATTTCAAACACCGTACATAGCAATCAGCAAAAACATACATCAACTGTCAATCATACAACCATAAACCACCTCCCAAAAATAAAAACCCGGCTTTAATACCAACAAATGTAACCCTCTTAACCCGGTCTAGTCGCAATACCGAATCGAGCGAGTTATATTAGGGTTTACCGAGACAAACCCGGAAGATTTATAATCGAACGATCCATTTTTTTACTTTTATCTTATCTAAATGCATTATTAGGTCCTAAGGTGATCATACTGGGAGAGGTGAAAGTTACAACTCAGTCGGGCGTCGAATAGAATCCAATTATTCAATTTTGCTACTTTGGGACTAAAATGTAATTTTAGAAATTTAGGAGGACTTTTATGTAATTGAGATTACCCATCCTTAATTAGTCATATTCCATGAGACCAGGTTAAATTACAACTTAATTTGACAATCCAAACTCATTTAATTGCATAAACAAGAAACATGGACCAAAATGTAAGAATTTCAAACATAGGAAATCATCATAACCGAATTAATGGCTGGCGTACCGGTATACGTACCTACCATATCAAAATGGTACTAAAAGACAAAGGCATACTGATAAAGTCCTCAAGTGTCTCAGTACGGTCCTGTATGCTTTAAAAATCTAGATTCTAGTGGCTAAAGACCATATCGAAATGGTAGCCCTCGTACCGACACCTTCACTATTTTTCAACTACACTTATTGATACGATTACCAGGCATATCGATAAGGCTAGGCTATTTTGCCCAATTTGAGCCGTGATAGGTCCCCGCGTACTGACACCCTGAGGGTCCGTACCGGTACGATGAGACCTGAAATGACCTCTAGGTCAAATATATGACACTTTGGCTCAATCTAACACCCTCTATTCAACCTCTAATCATCATATAACATCACAAACATCCAATCGTCAAGCATGACCACATGGCAAAGGGTTACACTAAGCATGGCATGATCAAACATTCACTTAAGAGCATGATTTCTACCCAAGCATGCTTAATGTCTCCCAACCCCTCAAAACCAAGTATAAAACTTCACACAAGTCCAAAACACTGATCCAAACTTATACAAATAGGGAGTCCTCAAAATAAACCTCCCAAACATGATTTGGTCACATTGCCTTTCATTACTACGTAATGTTTCTAAAACTGTACTTTGAAGAGTCACAACACTTGGATCCTTCCTTGCATGTTTGCTGTCCGAGTAGCCTATTTCTATGCATTGATTAGAAAAGAGAGCGTAAGCTATAACCTTAGTGAGGGATTCGCTAAAACACTCATCAATGCAAGTTTAAATCATTCTAGTTCAAATTCAAATCTACTTGCTCATAGCAAAACATCTCATGCTTTCACAATCTCTTTTTCAAATGAACGAATAAATCATTTAGAGAACATGTATCATGGATTCCAACTTAAACCTCAATTTAAGCTTCACATGTCAAAGATCTCAATATGGCAAACTTAAAGAGCAACACATGTATAAACCACATTGTACAAATATAATCCATATCCCATGATACAATATTCAGTATATTGGCTTTCAAGTGACACAAAACAAGTTCTTACCACTTACAAAAACACATCGAATACATGGATTTACACGTGGTTCTTACAACCACTCGACATACATCTGACTGGAGCAAACGACACATTTAACCCCTTAACCATTGTGATTCTCAATACTCCAGCGGGAGAATATGGTACATTTAACCCCTCGACCGTTGCGGTTCCCATGGTGGAGTAGACGACACATTTAACCCCTCGATGCACATGAGGCGACTTATTATAGTTCACTTTAAACCCTATGGCATGCCAACTATATCCGATTACATTTTACCACAGCCACTTGCCAATATACTCATTAAAACCACATTAACTTACTGTTTTACATATGTATCGATTCAAATAATTTTCAATACTAAAACATATGTTCAAGGAACCTCAACATGCTTTCATAAACTAATTACTTTACATAAAGCCCAATATGAATAATCATTTGCAACATCTTTTGATTCCAAAACATGCATATATTAGTAAGTAAACAAATCTGTAAACATGTGCATGTGATTGTATTTAACAAAATCGAAAACGAGTGAGAGCTCAACTGATACTTACTTCTGAGATTGGGTTAGTGTTTCAAACTAAATCTAAACTCCTACAACTTGCCGATGCGCGGATCAAGCTTTTTAAGGCAGTAAAACACATTTCCACTTAGCAACAATTCAACGCTAGCTTGCCGATGCGTGGATCAAGCTTTCGAAGCTTCTGCCCCTTCACCAAAACCTGAATAATTCGATTCCCCTACTTTCCCCAAACAAAAATAGAGGATTAATGCTCTTCCACGCATTACAAATCCCCAGCAAACACAACCTCAACTTCGTCTACCTCTAAACCACCAAACACCTATCCAAAACAACCAAAATCAACACCAACCTTCATCTAAACAAAGCCCAGCCACAACCTAACGATTTCAACATCTTAACAACATCAATTAACATCCAAAACATTCTAAAATCATCTTTATATCTCCAGCAACACTACAACACCAAGATCACATCAAAAACCAACTACTAACAACCTAGAAATTTAGCAATTCATATAGTTTCGAGATTCTTTTAGTTTTCCTTACCTTTTAACATCAAAACACATCTTATGAAAGTTCTAAATCAATTAGAATCATTCCAAAACAGATCCAATTCCATTTCTACTCAATTTCCACATAAAACTCAATTTAATTAACAAAGCAATGTTTAGAAAAATGAAGATCACCTCTAATTGTTGATTTCCCCCTTAATTGACATTGTTTGCTTGAAATCCAAAGAGATTTTGCAATAAAAATTGATGAAATGAATTAGGAACCAAAAAGGAAAGTAATAATAATTGATTCTTGAAAGTTTTGAAGTGAAATATCAGTTTGGTTGCTGGAAAAAAGTTGAGAGAAAAGTCGGATGAAAAGTAGCTACGTGAGTAAGGGATTTTGCAAATTAAAAAGCCTTTTAATAAATCCTATTTTATTTAATTATAAAATCTTTTGAAAACACTTTAAAAATAGCCTAAATTAAGAGAAAAATCTGATGAAATAGATTGGTCAAATAACTCTTGAAAGATTCTAAGTTTTGACCCTTTTACGATTTAGTCACAAAAAATAGTTTTGTAAGCTTTACATTTTAGTCACTGACCTAAATGTCTCGAAATCAGAATTAATTTCTTTAAATTGATTTTACCAAAATACTTAAAATATTAATTAAGTACTTTATAACATTTTTCCATATTTAATTTTAGCCAAAAACTATTTTATATGATTTAATTCCCAAAACTTACTCGAATTGCCGAACCCGGTTCTTCCGAACTATCTATCTGATCCGGCTAACTTCTAGGCTCAAGTTCAGGGCGTTACATGATTGTGGCGATCATATAGCGAAGTACTACATTTAGAATAATAAGATATATTTAGAACACTAAAAAAGATTGGCAATTTATTATACATTACTCCCTCAGCTTGAATACGTATGATTGAGTACATGTAGATAATTTGTTATAGTTTACAACAGATTAACTCAGTACTACATTTTGGATATGGCTGCCCAATTGTTTGATATGTGAAGGGTTGTTCATGCAAAAACTGGGTCAGTCAACATGAAATATGATATGCAGTACCCGTATATGTCATTTTGGACGTATACGGGTGCTGCATGGTATAAAAATGGGTGTAATATTTTGTACTGGTGGCCTAGCGGTAGCATTTGGGTTGCATCCCAAATAATTTAGGACCATACAATTTCACGGAAAACTAATATTGTAAGTAGAACTTCGTAATATGAGACAATGTGGCATCCTCATTCCAAACAATGTACAACGTAATTAATGTAGTGCCGTGAACTTCATCAATTTGGTAAGTATAAAAAATATGAAAGGGAGATATGCTATGGAAGAGAAGGTGTTGTTTCACTGCTATTTATAGTGAAAATGCGGCTAAACTCATAATGACTAAAAGACGAGATATATGTGACAAATGAAACCTTAGAAAAATGCTATTGAAAGTATGGAAAAGTGGAAATGATGGGGGGAACTCGCCGAGCATGCATGGCGAGTTACCCTAACTAGTCGTGCATGCTCGACGAGTTCCCCCATTACTTCCACTTTTCCAGACTTTCAGCAGCATTTTCCAGAGGTTTCATGTAGGGTTTTGAATGTTTTGGAGAGATTTTTAATGTTAGACCGAATGGTGGATATAGCATCGTATAGATAAACACTTGTAATTCATGTTAACATAAAAAATGTGACCCAAAAAACATCCAGAGACAGCGTAAAACGCGCCTAAACGCCCCTATAAGAGTCCATTTGGTAGGGTTTTCAAAGCATGTTTTAGAGCGGTTTTTGAATGTTATACCAAACGGAGGACATGCATCGTATAGATAAACACATGTACTTCATGTTAACGTAAATTATTCGACCAAAAAAAAATCGGAGATGGCATAAAACGCACCTAAACAACCCTATAAGAGTCGTCTATTTAGGGTTTTGAACAATGTTTCGGAGCGTCTTTTGAATGTTGGACCGAACGACGGACAATCCGTTGTATAGATAAACACTTGGACTTTATATTAACATTAAAAATACGGCCCAAAAAACATCCAAAGACGGTGTAAAACGCTCCTAAACACACTTATGAGAGTTAATATGCATGACTTATTTTCAATTAAACTCGCATTCTAATTTAAAAAAACATACATTTCACATAGTAGGAAACAATTAAAGAAATTAATAAAGTTAAAATACATACAGAATTTTATAAATTTAATAAACTTATCTGATATGCAGCTCTGGAGGACCTTCTGAAGGACATTCTTGTTCGTGCTACACAGTTTGTTAATGGGTGATATTTTTGTCTTTAACCCTGGAGTTACACAGAATATGGAGAGATACAATGGGTTCCAAACAAAGTAAATCAACATGGGATATACAGCTATCACGGGTTTCGCACAATGGGTGGTTTGGGCAGGTCCATGTAACAAATTGCCTGGCCTTGACACCATGATCTCCCCTTGCTTGCTTAATGTTGTAAGGAAAACTTTGTTCGTGAAACTAGGTGCCACCAATACATAAAATGACCACAATTTTGAATGTAGTATGAGACAGAGAAATTATAAAATTTTTAAATGCATTTCATAATGTAACCCCCTCGACCCGGCCTAGACGGCCGACCGAACCGAGCGAGCTACATTAGGTTTGCCGAAGCAAACTAGAGAAAGATTACAAAACTAAACTTTGTCTACTTTTTTTCCTTTTTATCTTATCTAGATGCATATTATTAACCTAGAGTGATCATATTCGCAGATGGTGAAAATACAAAAGGAATTCACCTCGGAAAGGTAACTGATTGCACGCAAAACATTTTAGGGACCAAAACGTAAAACTGATAAATTACAAGGCCTTTAGCGAAACTTAGGTTACCAATTCTTTATTAGACAGATTACATGCTTACTTATCAAATTATAGCTCAAACAGTCCATCCAAGCTCACACAAACGTATATACATCATTCAGGGGCTAAAATGAAAAAATAAAAACTTTCAAACATCCAAATAATTAAAATAACAGCTTCTCGTTTCGGTACACTAAAGGGTGTATCAGTACGCTTTGGCTGATTCAAAATTCTAGATTTCCAGTAGCTCAAAACCGTACCGATATGGCTACGTGTATCGGTACACCTTGCCAATATGCACTTACCAAAACACTACCTCGCGTACCGAAACGTTATGCCTAAAATGGCTTACCCGTATCGAAACTCTACCCCACGTACTGAAACACTATGCCTAAAATGGCTTATCCGTACCGGTACGAGGGCATGCGTTCCTATATGCCTGGACCAGAAATGTCCACTTTGGCTGGTTTAACACACTAGGATGATAACCATTACACTTTAACATGCTTCAAACACTCAAGCAACATCACCAAGGATCGATCCTAACCATAATATCACAGAACCATCATCAACTCATGGCAATCATACTTTAAAGGTAAACTATAGGGACGCTTCCTAAAACCACACTACCAAACATACCAAAACTCTCATTTGAACATTCTCCAGCATATGCAACATACTCACATATCTATAGCATCAAATCCAACATGCTAGAATCATCAAAATATGGCAATCCACCAAGGCTAACTAAATGCATACCTAAGCAACCTTATAGAATCAACCATAAGAAAAAATCAACAACATGCTTATCAACATCAATCAAACTCCAAAACACATCATTAATCATTCTCAAGAATCAAAGGGAAAATAGAATTACAAATCCCAAAAAATTGGCTAACACATTGCCTTATTAACCAGAAACTTAAACCAAGTTCATACTCAAGAGTATTCTTTGCTCTTGGATCACTTTAAGCCTTGCCTTTGCTGCCCCAAACCTCAGTGCTCTGCATCATTAGGAAAAATATAGCATAAGCACACATGTTTAGTGAGGATGCTCATAAAAACAATGATGCATTTAAAACCATTTGAAAACCAAAAACAACTTGTTTTCAAAACATACTTTTCGACCAAAGCATACTCATTGTTTCCCATCCGAAACATGCATAACAATCCTTATGCAACAACAAGAATAAATCCCATGCTTATTACCAAAGCATTTATAAACAAAATACATGCTTAAATCCCAAAGCATTAAACATCATACTCAACATAAATGTTCACATATATTGGCATTTGTAGTAACCTCGGGTAGACAATCCTCTAACATTGGATAGACAATCCTCTATCCTTGGATGAAAAATCCTCCATCCATACATCGGATACACAGATAACTCATGATGGACAATCCTCCACTACAAGTCATACCATCCTAGTTAAACAACATGATATGACAAACCTTGCCTAGTTAAACCGCAAGATTTGTTGACCTTGCCTAGTTAAACTGCAAGATCACCATCAACTTGGGTTTCCTAGTTAAACCGCATGCCCCAAGTGATATCCTAATAGTCTGAGTAGCCTAGTTAACCCGCTATTCCTCAAAGACCCATGGCACGATCTATTTATAGTATATATTATAGTGCACTTTCATCCTATGGTTAGCCAACTATATCCATTTGTTTCTCACCTTGTTACATAGCCAATATATCATTTCCAAAACCATTTACTTACTATTTTACAAAGCATTATACTAGATCACCACATATGCAAACCACATTGCCAAAGCAATTCCACATTCCCGACCGGAATGAAAACCAATGCTCACTAGCATTCATATACTTTAAATCCATTGCATATGTATTCAAAACCATGCATTTACAGTAAGTAAATCAAACCATGTTTAAAACCAAAAACATGTAATCAACCATGCTCATATACAATCCGATATTCAAGAGCAAAATGAGGGAAACTTACTTCTAAGCGTAGGTAAGTGTTTCAAGATTATCATAAACTCCCAACATTATTTGCAAACCCTTTAAAGGAATGTAAAACCATTTTCCACTCATCGCACCTCGCCTTGCTTGCCAACGCAAATTGAGCTCCCAGCAAGCAACATACAATGTTAGGCAACTTTGTCTCGATCGTCCTCTGTTTTAACCACATAAAACCAGAGGGAAAATGCATCAAAATGCAGCCAACCCACTGCCTCAAAGCAATTACCGCAACTTACAAGTTGTCCACTAAAAAACCATCTGAAACTTATCAAAATCAACCTCAAACACATTCCAATCTTAAACCCAGCAACATTACAATGGTTCAATACATCAAACTTCATCAATTATCATCTAAAAACACCTTTACAACATCCTTTTACATCCAGCAATGATTAAACTCCATTAACATCACAAAAACCCTTAACTAACAACCTTAAACATTAGAGATTCAACTAGTTTCGGGATTACAATGTTAACTCTAAGCTATTAACATTATTAAACATCAAAATCACGATCTAATCTAATCAAGAACCCAACAAAACAGATCCAAAATGAAGATCTATAAATTTCATCAATCAAAACACAATTAAACCAATTTACATAATTAAACTATCAAAACACATTAGAAAACAATTATAAAGGATAAATAACTTGGGAATTTCAGTAAAGAACCTTTCATTAGAGGAGAAGAATGGACATTACCTCTAATGGATGCTTTCTCCCTTAATTGGATGAATTTACATGAGAAAACAAAGTTTAAACAATAAGGTTTTGTTTGGTAACCATTGGGAATCCATTTGAAATCAAAAGATTTAAGAAAATAAAGATTTACCTAAAGATTTAGAAGAAAAGAATGGTGTTTGGCTAGAGAGATTTTGATAGAAAGTTAGTTATGTAACTTTTGTTTAAAGAATTAATTATCAAATTAATTCTCCCCAACATATTTATATTTTCCAAAACACTTTTAAAAATAATCAATCAAGGGATAAAGTCTGAGATTAGACTTTCAGGCAATTAGCTCCTTAAAGATTCAAAGTTTTGACCCTTTTAAAAAATAGTTTTCAAAGTTTACATTTTGGTCACTAGTCCAAAATGTCATATTTCCAAACTCATTTTCCAAAATTGATTCCACAAAAATCATTAACATTTTAAATAATGATTTTAGAACATTTTCCCACATTTTTATCACCTTCAAAAATATTTAATCTGATTTAATCCCGAAACTGACTTGAATCCCTAACACCTGTCCACTAGACCCTCAAAAATAAACCCCAAAACATCTAGACCCAAAACCTGGCGTTAAAACTCTTCCCCAGTTAAGAAATTTCGTCCTCAAAATTTACCTGGAGGAAAAAATGCGGAAATTGCTCTAACATGTCCGCCTTGCTTTCCCAAGTGGCTTTTTCGACACCATGGTGTCGCCACAGAACCTTAACAAGCTCAATCGTCTTGCCACGAAGAACTTTACTACTGGAATCAAGGATTTTGTAACACCCTTAACGTATACTCGTAGTACGAATACATATTTGGGATGTCACAATATTATTTAACAGAGTTCTAGACTTATAAATAAAATTTTAAAACATCTAACATGAAACTAGTTTATAAAATAACCCTTTCGAGGTATTCATAGCCTATTTGCATATTGCTAGTTTTGACCCTGAATTGGTTTATAAAACATGTTAGTCAGCAATTAAAATAAGTATGTAACTCAGGGTGAAAACTAGGTACACTGCCTAGGCCCTTTCTTGAATTTAAAATCATTACGCTATAAACGATAAATAAAATGTTACCTGATTAAAAATCATCGCTGGTAATTCTTTAACCATACGAATAATTCATATTTATTTGACTATTAATCAAACTTATACCCTTAAAATAGCTAACGAATAAATTGATACATGCACACTAGAGAATATCATAAATTAGAATGTCTTACTGATGTTTGGCAGATTGCAGCTTGATCAACATGCTTGACTCCTCTTCTGGTAAGTTTCCAATAAACTACGTGTGAAACAACACACGCTAATTATTCACTTAGTGAGGCAAAGCATATACAGTTATCAAATAACTGACATGAACATAATTCAAGGCTTATTTTTATATCTAGCTTATCTAAGTATAACTGATAAATTACTTGTATTAAGTTCACCATGTTTACTTGACATACTTCAACATGCTTCTCATAGCATAATATAACCAGTTTCTATGGCATTTCATGGCAAACTTTATCATAATTCTAATTATTTGCCTAACATATCAAACAAAGAAATACAGATATTACTGAGCTTAAAATAATCGAGAAAATACTGATCTTACAAAAAATACAGAGATGGACAGAGATATACAGAGAGTAAGGAGAAGCCGTTATTTCTCGTACTTAGTACCAAAACTTTGCAGAAAACTTAGTACATAATGAAATTTGCCAAGCTCACTAGCTCGATTACCTCCACTTTTATTAATCTTTTAAATTTTCCCAAAGTATACTTTATAAGACCTTAGGTACGCTAGTCATCTGAAATATTATTTTCCTAAATATTATTTATACTCCATAAATGAATAGTTGAGAAAAATTTCATTTCATTTTTATGCTTATTGGATTGGATTTGAGGTTTACATATGAAATAAGAAATTGTTCTTGATTGAATTCTCTATCATTTGTTATAAGTTTTACTTGGTTTCCATGCTCCTAAGTTGATATTAATGATTAGGGAGGATGAAGGACATGTTGGAATCTTACGTTTTGAGGGTTGTTCATGTTGGAAATTAGGTTGAGATGTTGTTTTTATGCTTAAAGTGATGAAAATCCTATGAAAAATGGTTGAGTGACCATTCGGATAAGTGAAGAAATTAAGGGGAAATATTGCAAAAAATAATTTTGATGATGGAAATAATAAGAATGATATTTTACATGCTTGATTTTGTTATTTGGACAAAGAAATGTTCATGTTCTTGAAAATAAGAAATAGGTTTTATGTTAAAGTTTGGAATTTTAGGACATGATTGAAGGAAGGTTGGCTTTATGTGTTGATAAGGAAATTAGAATGAAAATCCCTAATTAGATTGTATTAGGGATTAAAATGTAAACTTTGTAAAGTTTAGTGATTTGATTGTTGAGCTTTTATTTGATGAATATTATATTTGAGAATTAATTCAAGTGATTCTAATATTGATTTTGAAAGCTCAAATTAAAATTTGGGATCAATAGGACCATTCGGCTACTTTAGGGACCAAAGTGAAAGATTTTTAAAGTTTGGTTCCTAAAGTGCAAAGGGTGAAAAATGTAAGAACGATACTTGAAATTTATGGTTGGAAGCTTAAAATAGTCCTTAGGGACAAAAGTAGGTGTTTTGGTAAAAGTTGAAGATTTGAAGAAAAAAAATGTGAGAAAACGTTATTCGAATATAGAAAGCCTTATCGGATCAATTTTGTGCATAATGGATAGTTATTTTATTTACTTTCCATTATTATATATAGGATGTATATGTACTAACATATACTTGGAATGGTATATGTTATTCTTAATGTAGATTCCGATATAAACCGAGGTCGTTCCAACAAAAAAAGGAAAAAGAAAAGGATCGAGAGTAAAATCAAGTAGCAAAGTTAATATTATCAAGGATAAGGTGAGTGCATACATGTATTTAAAAGTATGTTTATTAACATACATATTATAGGGAGACTTGTGATAAGTCAACCAAAAAGGTAAAAATTCTTATATAGTTTTTAAATGGCATGTATACCATGGATTATATAGAACATATTGGAGTATGAACTCCTCTAGTATGAATATGTTTTACATGATATAAATTGTTATTGGGCTGCTTGCCATTTTGCAGGAATTGTTTTAAGTTTTCCCTTGGTAGTATAATATTAAGTTAGACAATATTGTGGTATACCATTAGAGTCTTACAGTTATCTGACACTTCATTGTGTCTTACTTCTAACACTTCATTGTGTCCTATATTTATCTGACACTTAAATGTGTCCACAATTTACAAAAAATGATAGTACTTTTAAAGTACGCGACTCGTTTATTAGTCACTTGATATTTACCTTGGGCTATATGATTTCACAGTACAACTATATGATTATTCATGTATTACAGACTACATGATTTATCGACTATCATGCTTTATAAAATTATCATGCATTATAAAGTATTTATATGTTACTCATCTTATGCCTCACTGAGTTATACTCAGCATGTATTTCTGATATACACGTAGGTGATCAAGACTAGGAACAGAAGGCTTTTGCATCATTTTCTCTCCATAGAACAATAATCGACAGGTTATTTTCAGTACTTATGACATCCACGTTTTGTGTATTCAGTAGTGGCATGTATTAGATAAACCTGTCCATTTTGTTAAAATACTTTAATCGGATATGTAATAGTTTTATTAACCTTTTATAAATATTAAATATGTTTATTGCTCATTATTACATGTCCTGGTGTGATTACATTATTTACGTAAAAAGTTTTACTAACGGGTATTAAATTATTATTTTATTTCTAAATTAAATAAAGTTAAGCGTGATTGGATTAGATAAATCTCAGGATGGGTAACCACTTGGGAAGTTTTTTTAAATTTTTTTAAATTATTCCGATTTCTGATAAAATGATTGTTTTTAAAAAGCTGTGACATTTTCGACTCGTGTTTGGTATACGATTATGGGAATGGGGTATTACATTTATTGGTATCAAAGCTGTAGGTTTAGTCAGTTTTGGAGTTAAACTAAACTCGATAAGAGTATTAAAATGTATACATGCAACCAGGATGTCATATTTACTTGAAAGTAATGTTTGTTTGATTGATGCAATTGCTTATTAGTTTAATTTATATTGTGAGTACAGATGTCAGAGGGAATCGGATCTCAACATGCTACTCAACAAGTGGGGCCTGAAAAATGCCCCAGAGGTTAGGGAAAAAGTACAACAACCTGTGCAATAGAAGGCTGGTGCGCCTGCACAGGAAATACCAGTGCAAGACCGGGGTACATTTCTGCAAGCCCTGGATGCGATACTTAATAGACCTCCTCGAGTTTCTGATCCTAAGGAGTTATAGAAGCTACACGCTCTCGAATTTCGAGGTGATGTTGATGGAGACCCTATGTCGGTTGATTTTTGGTTGAATGACATACATACAATGTTAGCTCGAATTGAATGTGATGATCGATGGAAGCTGGAAGGAGTTGTTTCCCTGTTAAGAGAGCAAGCACTGGTATGGTGGAACAATATTACTGCTCATGTACGAGGAGAAATGAACTGGCAGTTCTTCCTCCGTAAGTTTAGGAGGAAATATATTGGAGTTGCATTCATTCGGGAGATGAGACAGTAGTTCCTAGACCTTAAACAAGGAGAATGCTCGGTGTATGAGTACGAGTGCGAGTTCAATAGATTGTGTAGGTTTGCCTCTAAATTGCTTATGGATGAGAGAGCCATCACTGACAGCTTTATAAGTGGATTAAATACTTGATACCAAGAGGTATTGGTGGCATTTACTCCCAAGGATTTCCAAGATGCAGTTAATAGAGCTAAAGCAATGGAGAATGTCCGAGAGAAAACTGAAAAAGAATCACAAAGCCAGAAAAAAGTGTTGAAACATCTTTGCATCGCAATCTTCAAAGCGGGGCAAAGATACTCACAACAGGGAATATTTAGATTTTCAACACCTCGGGGACAATCAAGTCAAGCCAGAAAGTCCAAAAACGCTTCGACATCAGTGAAAGGCTCTGAAAAGAAACAAGGACCTTTCCAATGCATGTTTTGTAACTGAAAACATCAAGAGAGTGCCGGATGATCACAAGAGCCTATTTCTGTTGTGGTGAAACTGGACATTTTATGTGTGACTGTCCAAGTCGAGATGATAGATCGGTTTAGACTGAAAGATCTGTTGGAATGCAAAGAGGCAAAGGTCGTAGATCTACAGGATCATCTAGAGTAGATTCTCAAAAGGAGACTGAAGCTTTAGTGGGTCGAGATGATAGAGCTTTAGCAAGGGTATATCACATCCGTGCGCAGGATGACAGAGAAGAACCCGACATTGTTACAGTTACTTTCCAACTATATAGTAAACCTGTAATTTTTTTATAGATACTGGATCTACACATTCATATGTTAGTTCGAAGTTAGTAAGAAAAAGAGGAATTCCATTAGAATCAACTCAGAGTGATGTGATAGTAGTAAACCCCTTAGGCCAAAGTGCTCGGGTAACTAAAGTAAGTAGAAAATGCCCACTCGTAGTTCAAGGAATTAAATTTCCAGCTGACTTGTTAGAACTACCATTTAGTGATCTTGAGATCATATTAGGAATGGATTGGCTTCATGCTTATGATGCCATTGTGAAGTGTCGCTTACAACAATTGATTTTAAAGGCTACAGAGGGCATAGAGATTATAGTATTGGGTGGAGGGTCTCAATGTATAAAGAATATGATTTCAGCATTTAAAGCCAAGAAATTAATAGAGCGGGGTTGTGAGGCTTTTCTAGCCCATGTAGTGGACACTAAAAAGATTAATAATGACCTCAATATCATTTCGATAGTTCGATAATTTCCTGATGTATTTCTGTAAGAGTTACCAGGATTACCTCTAGAGAGAGAAGTATAGTTTGGGATTGAGGTTATTCCCGGTACTAAGCCAATATCCATGACTCTATATAGAATGGCACCTGCTGAGTTGAGAGAGTTAAAATCACAGTTACAGGAGTATATCAGCGTGGGGAGCTCCGGTGTTATTTGTCAAAAAGAAAGATGGTTCACTGCGGCTATGCATTGCTTATCGACAGTTGAACAAGGTGACCATAAAGAACAAGTATCCATTACCAAGAATAGAAGATTTGTTTGACCAACTAAAAGGAGCACCAGTATTCTCTAAGATTGACCTTTGGTCTGATTATTATCAACTGAAGGTCAAGGAGGAAGATATTCCAAAAATAACATTTCGAACGAGGTATAGACATTATGAATTTGTAGTGATGCCATTTGGCCTTACAAATGCTCCAGTAGCATTTATAGATTTAATGAACCGAGTATTTCAGCCGTATCTTGATCGGTTTGTTGTAGTCTTCATTGATGATATATGGTGTACTCAAAGACTAAAGAAGATCATGATGCACATTTGAGGATAATACTACAGATTTTGTAAGAAAAGAAGTTATATGCTAAGCTCTCAAAATGTGAGTTCTGGTTATCTGAAGTGGCTTTCTTGGGTCATATTGCTTCAGTTGAAGGAATCAGAGTAGCCTAAAAAGATACAATCTATTGTGGAGTGGAAGGTTACCTAGAATATTACCGAAGTTCATAGTTTCTTGGGACTTGCTGGATATTATCGAAGATTTGTGAAAAACTTTTCCATGATAGCTGCTCCACTTACAAATTTATTGAGCAAAGATGTTCCATTTGTTTGGACTGAAAAGTGTCAAGAAAGCTTTGATCAGTTAAAGAAATTTTTGACAGAAACTCTATTTTAGTACAGCTAGAATCAGTAAAAGAGTTTACTTTGTACAGTGATGCATCTTATAATGTATTGGGGTGCGTATTAATGCAAGATGGAAAGGTGATTGCTTATGCTTCCCGGTAGTTAAAGCCGCATGAAAGGAACTATCCGACTCATGATTTAGAGCTGGTAGCTATGATTATTGCTCTGAAGGTGTGGCGACATTATCTCTACGGTGAACGTTACCACATATATACTGATCATAAGAGTTTAAAATATTTGATGAGTCAGAGATGATGATCTAATCATTGATTATCATCCAGGCCGAGCAAACGTTGTAGCCGATGCCTTAAGTCGGAAGACATTTGCTATATTACGAGATTTAAATGCACAGTTAAAAGGGAGACCTGGCGGTTCGTTGTTAGTGGAGCTGCAATTAAAATCATTATTGCTAGATATGATTAAAGAAAGTCAACAACAAGATAAGGAGAGTATAGCAAAGATGAAACAAGTGGAATCGAGTGAAATTAAAGATTTTGAGATTAAATCCGATGGATGTCTTTTCTACAAAGATAGAGTGTATATTCCTGAAGATGCTGAGTTAAAGCGAGATTTGCTTTCTGAAGCATACTACAGTCCTTTGACTATGCACCCTGGAGGAAATAAAATGTATCAAGATTTGAAGAGTCGATACTGGTGGCCTGGTATGTAGAGAATGATAAAGAGTTTGTTGCCAAGTGTTTGACTTGCCGATAGGTAAAGGCTGAACATCAAGTACTGTCAGGAAAGTTACAACCTATTTCTATTCCGCAATGGAATTTGGATAGAATTACTATAGATTTTGTGATAGGACTACCATTGACCCCTAACAAGAAGGATTCTATCTGGGTAATAGTGGACAGATTAACCAAATCTGCTCACTTTATACCAGTTAGAATGGATTATCAGATAAGCAAGTATGCTGAACTGTATATCGAGGAAATAGTTCGATTGCATGGAGTGCCAATATCTATAGTATCAGATCGAGATCCAAAGTTTACATCAAGATTTTGGATAGCATTACACAGAGCTTTGGGGACACGATTGAACTTTAGTACTGCATTTCATCCTCAAACAGATGGTCAGTCAGAAAGAATAATTCAAATACTAGAAGATATGTTAAGAGCTTGCATAATTGAATTTGAAGGATCATGGGAAAAATATTTACCATTAGCATACTTTTCTTACAATAATAGTTATTAGGCCAGATTTGTTGTAAGAAATGGAGGAAAAAGTTAAGATTATACAAGACAATCTTAAAAAGGCCGCTGACCGACAGAAGTCTTATGCAAACTTAAAAAGAAAAGACATTCAATTTGAGGTTTGAGAAAAATTATTTTTGAAGGTTTTCCCTTGGAAGAAAATAATGCGTTTCGGGCGTAAAGGAAAACTAAGTCCCAGGTATATTGGACCATATGAAATTTTAAAGCAAGTTGGCCTTGTAGCATATCAGTTAGCTCTTTCACCAGAGATGAGTAAAATTCATGATGTTTTCCATGTTCCGATTCTCCAGAGATATAGATTAGATCCATCACATGTGATTGTACTGGAGGAAATTGAGTTACAATCAGATTTGACATATGAAGAAGAACCAGTAAAGATACTAGCATATTCTGTCAAAGAATTAAGGAACAAGCAAATACCATTGGTGAAAGTCTTTTGGCACAATCACAAGGTGGAAGAAGCAACATAGGAAGCTAAGGATGCAATGGAAAAACAATATCAACACCTATTTAAAATATGTATGTTTTGGAAATTCGAGGACGGATTTTCTTAAGGGGAGAGAATTGTAATACCCCATTATTTGCTTAGTGACTAAAAGTAAAGAGTTAAAGATTGGTGGTTTTAGTTTAGTGACTAAAACGTAAATTTTTAAAGTTGGATGGCTAAAGTGAAAAGTTGAGAAAAGTTCAGGGACAAAAATGGTAATTTTCCTAAATATTATTTATACTTCATAAATGAATAGTTTATCAAGGTATAAGAATTTTGGTGGGAATTGGATTTTTGGTACCAGATTTGTGTGAAAAGTTATAAAAAGAATAAGTTTCGGTAATTAGTTCGGATGATTATTTGAATTCGGAAAATTATGAAAATTTTCTGGAAGTCTTAGGAAGACTTGAAGAATAGGATATTATGGTCTTTGAATCATTTTTATTCGATTTAAATTCGATTCTATGCAGTATTTGGTGAAGTAGATGGAAATGGCAATTTTGAAGATAAGTTGTTTCATTAATGGCAAAATGGTCATTTTACCTATACTTTTTGAATATATTTGATTATGGAAAAGAAGATTGCACATATGGCAACATACTATTGGTTATAATTCAAGGGCAAAATAGTCATTTGACTGTTAAAAGGTTTTTTATTTTAAATAAGGTGGATTAATATGCCATTTGGCATAAAGTAAAGAAATATAAAAGTTTGGAAATTTCTCTCATCTTTCTCTCTTAGCCGTGGGGTTCCAATAAAAGGGTAAGAAAGTTTCATTTCAAATTTTAAGCTTATTGGATTGGATTTGAGGTTTAGATATGAAATAAGAAATTGTTCTTCATTGAATTCTCTATCATTTGGTATAAGTTTTACTTGGTTTCCATGCTCCTAAGTTGATATTGATGATTAGGGAGGATGAAGGACATGTTGGAATCTTATGTTTTGAGGGTTATTCATGTTGGGAATGAGGTTAAGATGTTGTTTTTTATGCTTAAAGTGATGAAAATCCTATGAAAAATGGTTGAGTGACCATTCGGATAAGTGAAGAAATTAAGGGGAAATATTGCAAAAAAATAATTTTGATGATGGAAATAATAAGAATGATATTTTACATGCTTGATTTTGTTATTTGGACAAAGAAATGTTCATGTTCTTGAAAATAAGAATTAGGGTTTATGTTAAAGTTTGGAATTTTAGGACGTGATTGAAGGAAGGTTGGCTTTATGTGTTGATAAGGAAATTAGAATGAAAATTCCTAATTAGATTGTATTAGGGATTAAAATGTAAACTTTGTAAAGTTTAGGGATTTGATTGTTGAGCTTGTATTTGAGGAATATTATATTGGAGAATTAATTCAAGTTATTCGAATATTGATTTTGAAGCTCAAATTAATATTTGGGATCAATAGGACCATTCGGCTACTTTAGGGACCAAAGTGAAAGATTTTTAAAGTTTGGGTCCTAAAGTGCAAAGGATGAAAAATGTAAGAATTATACTTGAAATTTATGGTTGGAAGCTTAACATAGCCCTTAGGGACTAAAGTAGGTGTTTTCGTAAAAGTTGAAGATTTGAAGAAAAAAATGTGAGAAAATGTGATTCGAATATAGAAAGCTTTATCGGATCAATTTTGTGCATAATGGATAGTTATTTTATTTAATTTCCATTATTATATATAGGATGAATATGTACTAACATATACTTGGAATGATATATGTTATTCTTAATGTAGATTCCGATATAAACCAAGTTCATTCCGGCAAAAAATGAAAAGAAAAGGATCGAGAGTAAAATCAAGTAGCAAAGTTAATATTATCAAGGCTAAGGTGAGTGCATACATGTATTTAAAAGTATGTTTATTAACATACATATTATAGGGAGACTTGTGATAAGTCAACCAAAAAGGTAAAGATTTTTATATAGTTTTTAAATGGCATGTATACCATGGATTATATAGAACATATTGGAGTATGAACTGCTCCAGTATGAATATGTTTTACATGATATAAATTGTTATTGGGTTGCTTGCCATTTTGCAGGAATTGTTTTAAGTTTGCCCTTGGTAGTATAATATTAAGTTAGACAATATTGTGGTATACCATTAGAGTCTTACAGTTATCTGACACTTCATTGTGTCTTACAGTTTTCTGACACTTCATTGTGTCTGACACTTCATTGTGTCCTACAGTTATTGAAACTTAAATGTGTCCACAGTTTACAAAAAATGATAGTACTTTTAAAGTACGCGACTCGTTTATTAGTCACTTGATATTTACCTTGGGCTACATGATTTCATAGTACAACTATATGATTATTCTTGTATTACAGACTACATGATTTATCGACTATCATGCTTTATAAAATTATCATACATTATAAAGTATTTATATGTTACTCATCTTATGCCTCACTGAGTTATACTCAGCATGTATTTCTGATATACACGTAGGTGATCAAGACTAGGAACAAAAGGCTTTTGCATCATCTTCTCTGCTGAGAACAATAATCGACAGGTTATTTTCAGTACTTATGACATCCACGTTTTGTGTATTCAGTAGTGGCATGTATTAGATAAACATGTCCATTTTGTTAAAATACTTTAATCGGATATGCAATAGTTTTATTAACCTTTTATAAATATTAAATATGTTATTGCTCATTATTACATGTCCGAATGTTATTACATTATTTACGTAAAAAGTTTTACTGACGGGTATTAAATTACTATTTTATTTCTAAATTAAATAAAGTTAAGCGTGCTTGGATTAGAGAAATCTCAAGATGGGTGACCACTTGGGTAGTTATTTTAAATTTTTTAAATTATTCCTATTTCTGATAAAAATATTATTTTTAAAAAATAGTGACATTTTCGACTCGAGTCCGGTGTACGGTCTTGGGAAGGGGGTGTTACATGACACCATAGTGCCAAACGGAACAGACAAATGGGTACGTACTCGAGGACTCTCTTTGCTCCTCATATAAGCACCTCTTTAGAGCACTTAGCACCATGGGCTTAGATCCCCAATGTGGATGTGACACCGTAGTAGTCACAAAACAGACATATATCAGAACATAATGATGCAGCTACTAAGACTCTATGGCAAGCAAACTATACCAAGGACTCCCACTTTGTAATACATGGGCATACATATATATGTATATCATGATCAGAAGTTACCATATCAGATATCATCAATAAATCATAATGGCAGTTCATAATCCAGATAATATCAGGTATATTATAACAAAGATATCTATCAGAGCAATGACAATGTATTATACATATTACTTGCTCTTACCATATTCAAATAACATATAAGTTATAGTGACTATCATAACATTTCACAGATAAGTTCTCATACTTAAAACAGTATGTTATTCAAGTCATATTAGCTTATTTATTAAGAATAATTTTCCAGTTAGTGATCATGTATCAAACACATCACTTATTCTTAATTTTTTATGAATATAACATATCATAAATAATTCTTTAGTCATATGTTAGGAACATTGTCCCCACATTGCTCGCCATATTACTTACCAAAATTAAACAGTAGAACATAACTTCAACATATATCATATCATGCATTCATAAATAAGGTTGGCTTATCGCAAGCCTCCCTTTATCACATGCATAATTAAGTAATAATTAAGGCACTCACCTTGGTCACTTAACACAATGCCTCACTAAGTCCTAGTTCGATCATTTCTTTCATAGTACCTCGAACCTTCTTTAATTCGGACTTGACTTAATTAATCACATGAATAAAATAAAAATTTGTTAGATTCAAATCTAACAATACCTTAAACATGATGTCTAATATAATCATTCAAATATAAAATTTCCAAATATTTTCCTTTCTTCCTTGTACTGTTCAAAAACTCATTATGGTCCTTAGTGACCAATTTGAACTTCCATTAACTCTTCCGAGCTTGCTAACTAACATTTAAATATAAAATGTTTCGAATTCCATTTTTTGACAGCTTGCGCTGCCTTCAAAGATTTACTTGTACATGGTAGAATACATACTGGATCTCAATTTACTTTCTACCATAGAAACTAGATTCGATAACGGTCTAAAAGTATAAGCCACATAAATTAATAAAATCTACAAAATTTTTGAAAATTCCTTACATTCACGTCACAGAGCTGTCAAGGCAAAAACTGCTCTGTAATTTTTCTGACCTTCATTCGATTAACAATTTATATCTTTTAACTCAGAACTCAAAATCAGTTTTCGTTTGTTGGAACGAAACTAGACTAACAAATCTTTACAACAGTATAAAATTCATCATCTAACCATTTTTTTAGAATTTATGGCGAACTTTAAAACTTACTGCCATAATTCAAATTCCAACATAAATTTCCATGAATAACTTCTAATTTACACCAACTTCTCCTTATTTCTCTATTTGTCAATTTAATCCCATCACTTTACTTCAAATGGCTAGAATAAAGCTTGTATTCATATGTTCTCTTTACATCTTTCATTAAAATAAGCTGAAACCTTTACTCCTCTAATTTCTATTGATTTGTCAAAATGGTCATCAAATTTCCAATATAAGGATTCAAACTTCTTAACTTTGCAAATTAGTCCTCAAATCAACATTACTACATTAATTCTATCATTTTAATTAAAAATCAAATTTACTCCTACATATCCTCTTTTCCGAATAGACCATTCAAGTTTGACAAATTGTCAAAATGGTCACTAATGCGATTAATCAACGGTTTAGCATTCTAACTTCATTTTCATGTCTCTAACATCATTAATAATATAGATACACATCAAATTCATAAAAATTAGATCTGGTCCCTTAATTTTAAAGCTTGCCGAAATGGTCCCTATGTATCTAACTTAGGGTTTTGCTTCCAAACAACAAATCAAGCTTACTAGATCATTAATCCAACATCACAAACCCTAAGTTAGACTTGAATCCATAAACCCTAATTTTCTCTATATAAACTGAAATATGTAGGGTTTAAATCCCAACTCAATAACATGATTCTAATATCATACAAGCATGATTCTAACTTAAAATCAACCATGGATTCATAAAATCATAAAAGCCCCAATTTTTTCATAAACCCTAATTTCTTCCTCATATCAAATCTCATAAACCAAGCAAGTATTCTATGAATTATTTACATCAAAAGATAGAGCCCGAATAGTAGAACAACTTTGTAGTTCGAAAGATTACCTGAAAACCGAGATTCAGGGCTTAAATCGAGCTTGTAAAATTTTTTCTCTTCTTTTTCTCTTCACCACGGTTTTGGAGGGTATTTGGATGATAATTCCTTCATATTTCATGTATTTAAGACACTTCTATTATGAAAAAAAATGAATTTTTAATTCAATAAATTCCACTTTCCAAAAATACTCTCCAACTAGATCTATATTTCTAATTTACCATTTTGTAACATTCGAACTAGACTTAGTTCGATTCTAATCAGCCACTATTCATCAATAGAAGAAATCTCAAAATTCCTTCAATTTCCCTTTTGGGCAAAATGACCAAAATGCCCTTTACCGATTAACTTATTCACAAAAGTACCATTCCATGACATTTCAATCGATTTAAATTTTTCCCGATCTTTTTAACATCCAATATTCATAAAATGATATTTTATGACTCTTCTAAGGTCCATGGAACCATCTCTGAAATTTTAGCCCGATCCGATTATCAGAATATTTTTCTGAACTTTATCGCTTTATAGCCATTAATACAAACTCCGTGCGAAAAATCTAGGTAACACAAAAATGTTATTCTTGGGGATAAACTATTCATTTAATGGGTTAAAATACATAACTTTTGAAAATTGCACTTTGATCCTTAAACTTTTCCAAAGTTTACACTTTAGCCACAAAACTTTCAAATTTTACATTTTGGTCACTAGCAAAAAATTGGGATAATGCAGATTTCCACCGACTCCTCATCATAAGATAGATCCAATCTCCACTCAATATGCTCCACCGGCATTACATGTGAAGGATCCGACCGATACCTCCGCATCATAGATACATGAAACACATCATGTATTTTCTCTATCTCGGGAGGCAACCTCAACCGATAAGCCACAAGACCAACACGCTCCACAACCTCATATGGTCCAATAAACCTCAGACTAAGTTTACCCTTACGTTTGAACCGCATCACCTTTTCCACGGTGATACTTTTAAGAACACACGATCACCAACCGCATATTCAATCTCCCTATACTTCAAATCCACGTAAGATTTCTGCCGATCCGCAGTCACTTTCAAGCGATCACACACAAGCTTTACTTTCTCATATGTGTCTTTCAACACATCCAACAAGGAAACATGCTTTTCCTCAACCTCAGCCCAACACAAAGGCATACGACACCTCCGGCCATACAAAGCCTCATAAGGTGCCATATGTATACTCGTCTGATAACTATTGTTATAAGCAAACTCAACTAAGGGTAAAAGCTTCTCCCATGTTCATTGAAACTCAATAATGCAACATCTCAACATATCCTCCAAAACTTGGATCAGACTGACCATCTGACTGAGGATGATATGCGGTGCTAAAACTTAACCTTGTACCCAAAGCCTGATGCAGACATTTCCAAAACCTCGCTGCAAACCTCAGATCTCTATCCAAAATAATAGACTTAGGTACCCCATGCAAACGTACAACCTCAGCGATATACAAGTTTGCCAACTTGTCCAAGGTATACTTCGTATGTACTGGCAAAAATGCGCACACTTCGTAAATCGATCAACAATCACCCAAATATAATCCTTTTTAGCTGGTGTCAAAGGTAAACCTGACACAAAATCCATGGTGATTCACTTTCATTTCTATTCTGGAATTCTCAACGGTTGCAACAACCTAGATGGAAACAGATGTTCAGCCTTAACCCACTGACACACCACGTATTTAGAAACAAAATCTGCCACATCGTTTTCAAACCAACCTAATAATACACTTCTTTCAACCCCCGATACATCTTGGTACTACCAGGATGCATAGCAAAAGGACCAGAGCGTGCCTTCATCAAAATAGTGTTCCTCAACTCTGAATCATCCGGCACTACTATTCGACCCTTGAAACACAAAACTCTATCATCATCAAAATGAAATTCCGATAGATTACCATCCGATATGTCCTTAACATGCGAACCAAGGAATCATCATGCGGTTGCTTAGCTTTAAACACTTATGAAAACGTAGGTTTAACTTACAACTCAGCCAACAACCCACCTTCCTGTGTCACACTCAACCTCGCAAACATAGCCCTAAGCTCAATCGCAACGTTACGACTTAACGCATCTGAAACCACATTAGCCTTTCCAGGATGATACTCAATCATCAAGTCATAATCCTTAAGTAACTCCAACCATCTACGTTGCCTAAGATTTAAATCCTTTTGAGACATCAAATACTTCAAACTCTTATGATCCGTAAAAACAACACACTTCTCTCCATAAAGATAATGTCTCTAAATCTTCAAGGCAAACACCACAGCTGAAAGCTCCAAATCATGAGTCGGGTAGTTACACTCTTGAACTTTTAGTTGTCTCGATGCATGGGCCACAACCTTTCCATCTTGCATCAACACACAACCTAAACCAACATAGGATGCATCACTATACACTACAAACTCCTTCCGTGACTCAGGTTGAACCAACACAAGAGCATGAGTCAAAACTTCCTTCAACTTCTTAAAACTATGTTTTTGCTTCTCCGTCCAAACATAAGGAACATTCTTTTGCAACAAATTCGTCAACGGAGTCATAATACTAGAAAACACATCTACAAAATGACGATAATAACTAGCCAACCCAAGAAAACTACAAACCTCCGATACTGACTTAGGTTGCTTCCAATTGAAAATAGCCTCAATTTTTTTGTGGATCAACACAGATACCTTCCGCAGAAACCACGTGACCAAGGAACATCACTTCTTTAAGCCAAAACTCACACTTGCTCAACTTGGCATACAAATGATTATCCTTCAAAACTTGTAACAAAATCCGTAAATGCCGATCATGATCTTTCTCAGTACGAGAGTACACGAGAATATCATCTATAAACACCACCACGAACTGATCAAGATATTCATGGAACACCCTATTCATCATATCCATGAACGCAACTAGGGCATTTGTCAAACCAAACGAAATCACCAAGAACTCATAATGCCTGTACCTCGTATGAAACACAGTCTTATGTACATCCACATCCTTAACCTTCAACTGATAATACCCTAATCTCAAATCAATCTTAGAAAACACTACCTCTCCATGAAACTGATCAAACAAATCATCAATCCTCGGTAAAATATACTTATTCTTCACCGTCAACTTATTCAACTGTCGATAATCAATGCACATACACATCGTACCATCATTTTTTTCACAAAAAACTGGAGCACCCCAAGGTGAAACACTTGGTCGAATGAACCCACGATCCAACAACTCCTGAATCTGTGTCTTTAACTCTTCCAATTCCTTTGGTACCATCTTATATGGAGCAATGGACACCGGTGCCGTACCCGAGTACGTCTCAATACCAAATTCTACCTCCCTATCTAGTGGTAAACCCGATAACTCTTAAGAAAAACATTTAAAAAATCACTAACAGTCTGAATGTCATGCACTCGAACACTCTTGGATTCTGGATTCATTACGATAGCCAAATAAGCTTGACATCCTCTTTGCATCATTTTTTCCACTTGAGTAGCCGAAACAACATTGGACAAAAATTTCACATTCTCGTCAACCACCACTACATCGTAATCATCAGCTAACCTCAAAGAAATCCTTTTGGATTCATAATCCACAACTGCCTTGTGCTCAGTCAACCAATCCATACCCAAAATAACATCAAAACCATATAATGGCAACTCTATCAAATTCGCGGCAAACTCATGCCCTTGCTCCACCAAAAGACACAGCCTAAACAATTTTCTTGTCGTAATCGTCTTCCTAAAAGAGCTAGTTATTAACTGCTAACATCCAAGATCTCCACAGGAACATTTAGCAAATGTTCATGCTCACTCAAAATATAAGAATGCGTAGACCCCGAATCAATAAAAAAACAATGACAAATATTGCAAAGTGAAGGTACCTACAATCACATCAGTGTCATTGCGACCCTCACGATGAGCATAGATCCGAGCTGGTCCACCATTCTTCGGTCGTACAGCAATAGCATGAGCCACAACTCTCTGACCATTCACATGCCTCTAAAAATTACCCCTGCCAAGGCCTCAGCCTCTAGCAGGTGCAGCAACCTGTACCGGTGCATCCCTCACAGCATGAGGAGCATGTGATCAGGAGATCCACATGCCTAGCAACATCCAGCACTTCCCCAACATGTACCCGTGTGGCGCTTACCACAACGCTCACACTCAGCTACAACTCGAGCTCCCTGTTTACCATGGCCACCACCACCACGCCTATACTTCAGCTTGTGTCTCTTATCCCGCGACCTCCTATTCTTCTTCCCAGAATAGCTAGCATCAGCCGCTCTCTTATTCAAGCCTATGCCCGAAACTTGATCCGTCATTCCCAGAGACTGCTCGATATCCTTGGCACGCTTGACCAACACATCTAAATCAGTGTAATCTGCAGCCAAGAGATATGTCTTGATGTCATTCACAAGACCATAGAGAAACCTATCGCAGCTTTGGCAATCATCTGGAACCAATTCTGGGGCATACTGACTCAGACGAACAAACTTCATCTCATACTCTGCAACTGAGATAAACACTCGCTTCCTCGCATCCAGATACTGAGGACCAAGATACTTCTTCTTGAAAGCTATCCTAAAGAGTTCCCAAGTCACATCCGCCTCCAGAGCACTCACAATCGTGGTTACCCACTAGTGGTAAGCATCACCCTGCAATAGGGACACAGTGTAACCCAACTTACGCACATCATTGCAATCCATCTGATTCAGAATACAAATCATGCTCTCCAGCCATTCCTCGACTGCTTAAGGGCTCAGACCCCTGAACTCTACGCCTCTCAAACTATAAAGACGCTCCAAAGGTAAACCTTGATTAACCATTACGGTAGGAATACATTAAAGTCAGGCTACCATTCGGCAAAGGATCCAAGACAACCTTACAAAACATTTAAAACATCAGTAATAGGCAATGTGTTCTCAATTTATACCCCCATCATGATATATAACAATCACCGTGCATATCAAACAACAACAATCAAACAAACCACAACATCCCAACCTTTCGAAACCTGCCTCTTACCACCAAATATAACCCCCTCGACCCGGCCTAGACGTCCGACCGAACCGAGCGAGCTATATTAGGTTTGTCGAAGCAAACTGAAAAAAGATTACAAAAATTGGTCTATTGTTTCCTTTTTATCTTATCTAGATGCATATTATTAACCTAGAGTGATCATACTCGCAGCGGGTGAAAATACAAAGAGAATAGATGTCGAAAAGGCAGTTGATTGCACACAAAACATTTTAGGGACCAAAATGTAAAACTGATAAATTACATGGCCTTTAGTGAAACTTAGGTTACCAATCCTTTAATAGACAGATTACATGCTTACTTGTCAAATTACAGATCAAACAGACCATCCAAGATCACACAAATGCATGTACATCATTTAGGGGCTAAAATGAAAAAATAAAAACTTTCAAACATCCAAATAATTGAAATAACAGCTTCTCGTTTCGATACACTAAGGGGTGTATTGGTACGCTTTGGCTAATTCAAAATTCCTAATTTCTAGTAGCTCAAAACCGTACCGATATGGCTACGCGTATCTGTACACCTTACCAATTTGCTCTTAGCCATACCAAAACACTACCACGCGTACCAAAACGTTATGCCTAAAATGGCTTACCTGTATCGAAACTCTACCCTGCGTACCGAAAAACTATGCCTAAAATGGCTTATCCATACTGTACGAGGGCATGCGTTCTGATACGCCTGGACCAGAAATGTTCACTTTGGCTGGTTTAACACACTAGGATGATAAACATTACACTTTAACATTCTTCAAACACTCAAGCAACATTACCAAGGATTGATCCTAACCATAATATCACATAACCATCATCAACTCATGGCAATCATACTTTAAAGGTAAACTATAGGCATACTTCCTAAAACCACTCTACCAAACATACCAAACTCTCATTTGAACATTCTTCGGCATATGCAACATACTCACATATCTATAGCGTCAAATCTAACATGCTAAAATCATCAAAATGTGGCAATCCACCAAGGCTAACTAAATGCATACCTAAGCAACCTCATAGAATCAACCATAAGCAAAAATCAACAACATTTTTATCAACATCAATCAAACTCCAAAACACAGCATTAATCATGCTCAAAAACCAGGGAAAATAGAATTACAAATCCAAAAAACTTGGCTGACACATTGCCTTATTAACCAGAAACTTAAACCGAGTTCATACTCAAGAGTAGTCTTTGCTCTTGGATCACTTTAAACCTTGCCTTTGCTGCCCCAAACCTCAGTTCTCTGCATCATTAGGAAAAAGAGAGCGTAAGCACACATGCTTAGTGAGGATACTCATAAAAACAATGATGCGTTTAAAACCATTTGAAATCCAAAAACCACTTGTTTTCAAAACATGCTTTTCTACCAAAGCATACTCAATGTTTCCCAACCGAAATATGCATAACAATCCTTATGCAACAACAAAAATAAATCTCATGCTTATTACCAAAGCATTTATAAACGAAATACATGCTTAAATCCCAAAGCATTAAACATCATACTCAACATAAATGTTCACATTTATTGGTATTTGTAGTGACCTCAGGTAGACAATCCTCTATCCTTGGATGAACAATCCTCCATCCATACATCGGATACACGGATAACTCATGATGGACAATCCTCTACTACAACTCATACCATGCCTAGTAAATCGCATGATATGAAAAACCTTGCCTAGTTAAACCGCAAGATTTGTCGACCTTGCCTAGTTAAACTGCAAGATCACCATCAACTTGGGATGCCTAGTTAAACCGCATGCCCCAAGTAATATCCCAATAGTCTGAGTAGCCTAGTTATCCCGCTATTCCTCAAAGACCCATGGCACGATCGATCTGTAGTATATATTATAGTGCACTTTCATCCTATGGCTAGCCAACTATATCCGCTTGTTTCTCACCTTGTCACATAGACAATATATCATTTCCAAAACCATTTACTTACAGTTTTACAATGCATTTTACAAGATCACCACATATGCAACCACATTGCCAAAGCAATTCCACATTCCCGACCGAAATAAAACCCAATGCTCACTAACATTCATATACTTTAAATCTATTGCATATGTATTCAAAACCATGCATTTACAGTAAGTAAATCAAACCATGTTTAAAACCAAAAACATGTAATCAACTATGCTCATTTCCAATCTGATACTCAAGAGCAAAATGAGGGAAACTTACTTCCGAGCTTAGGTAAGTGTTTCAAGCTTATCCTAAACTCCCAACATCATTTGCAAACCCTTTAAAGGCATGTAAAACCAGTTTCCACTCACTGATACACCTTGCCTTGCTCGCCAATACAAATCGAGCTCCTGACAAGTAACGTACTGTAGGGTTTCATAGGAAATTAACTGATCTAATCAGGCATATAAACGTAGCAAAAAAATATCCTATGAAGAATTTCCAGGATCTCATGCTATCATATTAATGTACGAAGAGGAAATCAAACATTACCTTCATATTTGATTCAGGAATTTGGTTGAGTTGAGGCGCTGCCTTTTTGAAAGACGACCGCCCTCTACAAGTATCCACACGCGAATGGATGATGAACGACTATCAGAATGCTAGTTCCAATCAAGATTTTGAAAATCTAATTTTGTAGTTTGGTGGCTATTTCGAAAATCACTCTTAAAACCCCTTGGCATACATACATACATATATATATATATATATGACTTGATTAGGATTAGATTGAGTTCACTTATTATAATTTAATTAAAACTCTTTTAGATAAATTATAAAATAAATTCCTTTATTTGATAAGGAATTCAATTTCAACCAAAATCTAGATGATGTGATTTATTTAATAATATTATTTATTTAAAATAAACAAATAATATATTAAAAACATATTCTTTATCCAATAAGGAATTTAAATCTAATCAAATCTAGATAATGAGATTATTTAATATTATTTATTTAATATTATTTTTTCAAAAAAATAATAAAATAAATAAAATATTTTATCACAAGAATACGAATTTAACTTCTTTAAATTTGAATGAATAATCTCTCTCAATATAATTTAAAATAATCACATTATCTTAAATTTATTATTGGGAGAAATAACACAAACATTCTTATCCATTCTTATTGTGCGACCCTATAGGTTCAATTAACGTTGGCAGTAGATAAAATCACATTTTATTCTACAAGTCATAAGCGGCCTCTATCAAGACATTATGACTACCCAAGTTAAATGAAAAGCTCATAATCCGAGACAACCTTAATTCAGTTTATGTCATAATCCTTTTATCTCACGATATCTTGATAGAATATAAGGCATGGAAAATGTTAACCTTATATCGTTCCATCTTTAGTTTCTCGATGCCCAATTGAACTGATTAAACAAATGACATTGATCTCTATCAACTCATTTGAGCACGACCATGCATTTCTCAGTCTCAATCATTGAGGGGGCCAAAGATATCTCTCTTATGTTAAGAAGGATAAATTCCATCTTAATTACTCACATCTCACTGCATGATTGCTTATTATGTTCAAGCATAACCTTTATAATCGTCCGATTAAAAACGATGTTTGACTATGTCAAAACATAATAGTTATCATGTTGAGAACCGTAGCAATTTTAGGTCTAAGAATTTAATGTCACAACGGTTTGAAGATTAATATATAACTTTAATCCATGTATTAATCTCAAGACGAGTCATTCCTAATATTTGTTCTCAACAAATATATATATATGAATTTGATTTGAATCTCATTCACATATTCATCTTATGAATATCTATCAAATTTCATACTAATCTTATCTTATTATTGTTCCCACAATAATAATTGATTAAGGATATTTAGAATAATAATATTCAAGGATACAAAAGCATGCAAATTTATCATAACAATAAATTCAATAATCAAATTATCGCGTCCATACAATAGGCCTTAGGGCACTATCGCTAACACATACAATGTTAGGCAAATTTGTCTTGATTGTCCCCTGTTTTAGCCACATAAAACCAGAGGGAAATGCAGCCAACCCCTGCCTCGAAGCAATTGCCTGTAACTCACAAGTTGCCCACTCAAAAACCATCTGAAACTGATCAAAATCAACCTCAAACACCTTCTAATCTTAACCCAGACACAATACAACGATTCAATGCATCAAACTTCATCAATTATCATCTAAAAACACCTTTACAACATCCTTTTACTTTCAGCAATGATTAAACTCCATTAACATCACAAAAACCCTTAACTAACAACCTTAAACATTAGAGATTCAACTAGTTTCGGGATTACAATGTTAACTCCAAGCTATTAACATTATTAAACATCAAAGTCATAATCTAATCTGATCAAGAACCCATCAAAACAGATCCAAAATGAATATCTATAAATTTCATCAATCAAAACACAATTAAACCAATTTCCATAATTAAACTATCAAAACACATTAGAAAACAATTGTAAAGGACCAATAACTTGGGAATTTCAGTAAAGAACCTTTCATTAGAGGAGAAGAACGAACATTACCTCTAATGGATGCTTTCTCCTTTAATTGGATGAATTTACATGAGAAAACAAAGTTAAAATAATAAGGTTTTGTTCAGTAACCATTGAGAATCCATTTGAAATCAAAAGATTTAAGAAAAGAAAGATTTACCTGAAGATTTAGAAGAAAAGAATGGTGTTTGGCTAGAGAGATTTTGAGAGCAAAGATTTCGAGAGAAAGTTAGTTACGTAACTTTTGTTTAACGAATTAATTATCAAATTAATTCTCCCCAACCTATTTATATTTCCCAAAACACTTTTAAAAATAGTCAATTAAGGGATAAAGTCTGATATTAGACTTTCGGGCAATTAGCTCCTTAAAGATTCAAAGTTTTGACCCTTTACAAAACAGTCACTAAAAATAGTTTTCAAAGTTTACATTTTGGTCACTAGTCCAAAATGTATGATTTCCAAAACTTATTTCCAAATTTGATTCCACCAAAATCATTAACATTTTAAATAATTATTTTAGAACAATTTTCCACATTTTTATCAACTTCAAAAATATTAATCCAATTTAATCATGAAACTGACTCGAATCCCTAACACCGGTCCACTGGACCCTCAAAAATAAACCCCAAAAACATCTAGACCCAAAAATCAGGCGTTACACTTAAACAATTAAACATCATGTTACTAGCTATTTATAGTTGGACATTTGAACATAAAATCTTTTTGCATGAAAGCCGAGTTTCACCAGTCGTATCTCTTTATATCATACCAGTAGCAAATTTGGTGATATGACAAGCAAAACTCATCGTTCATGGATGGTGTAACGCCCCGGTTTTGGGCCTAGAAGTTTTATAGGTTGATTAGGCAGTCGGATGGATCAAATTAGAGGATTCGAGTTAGTTTCGAGATTAAATGGAAATAAATATTTTTGAGTGAGGAAAAACTATGGAAAATATCCTAAAATAATTATTTAATATGAGAATTATTTTTGTAAAATCAATTTTACAAAAATAATTTTCGAAAAGTGACATTTTGGGTCAGTGACCCAAATGTAAAGATTTAAAACTGTTTTTAGTGACTGTTTTGTAAAAGGGCCAAAACTTAGAATCTTTAAGGAGCTATTTGGCCAAAGTATAATATCAGAATTTTCTCTTTTAATTGGATATTTTAAAAAGGTTTTAAATTATATAAAAAGGCTTGGGAAAATTAATTTCATAATTAGCATTTAAAGAAAACTTTACGTAACTAACTTTTCACCAAAAGATTTTCTCTCAAATTCTCTCCAGCCAAACACTTTTTTCTACTTCAATTTTCTCATGTAAATACTTGATTTCAACATTCTTTTATTTTCAAATGAATCCTTAATGGTTTCCTAACAAAACCTATTTGATTTGATCTTGTTTTCTCAAGAAAATTCATCCAATTAAGAGGAAAGTCAAGGTTAGAGGTGAGCTTCATTCTTCTCCTCTAATATAATATTTTTTTACTGAAATTCCCAAGTTATTTATCCTTTACACATGTTTTCTAACTTGATTTGATGATTTAATTATGGAAAATTGGTTAAATCAATGTTTAAATGATGAGATTGATGTATTTTCGTATAAGCTCTATTTTGCAGAGTTCTTGATTGATTCTAATCATGATTTTGATGAGTTATAATGTTAGTTAGTTGATTTTAATAATGGAATCCCGAAACTAAGTCAATCTCTAATTTTCTAGGTTGTTAGTTATGAGTTTTTGAGGAGTTGTGGAGGTTTAATGAATGTTGGAGATATAAGGATGATGTTAATGTGTTTTAGATGTTGATTAATGTTAATTGATGGATTTAAATTTTAGGTTTTGGCTGGGTTAAGTTTGGAAGATGTTTGATGTTGATTTCGGTTGTTGTGGAGTGAAATTGGATGGATTTTGTTGAGGATTTGTGTGAATTGATGTTGTTGGGATGTTGAATGCATTTTGATGCATTGAATCCTATGTTTTGTATGGATGAAATAGGGGAAGTTGATCCTCAAGCTTGAACGATTGTTTTAGAAGCTTTGGAGGTGTGTTTACCGTATCGGCAACCGAGGCTTTGCGTGTCGGTGAGTGAGAACATGTTTTACAGCTTTATAAAGGTTTGAAAGTTGTGTTTGGGGGTTTAGACCAAGCCTGAAACGTTGGTTTAAGCTCAAAAGTAAGTAAAGGATGAATTATCTCTCGAACTTTGTTTGGCAGTTGGTTTTAATGCACATGTTTTGATAATTTGATACTCAATGTATATGCATGATTTGAGCGTGGTTTAATGCTAGAAAATGTTTATAAAATGATGATGATGCATTTAGAGGTAATGCATGTTTTGTTAATGTTGTTGAACATTAGTAATGTTTGGTTGGAAGCATTGGATAAATGGTTTTGATTGATGCATATGAAAACAGTGAGTTAATGATAATGAAAGGAATTATATTGGCAAGTGATGGTATGAAAAGGTTATGGAAATGTTATCGGATATAATTGGCCGGCCATAGGATTTAAAGTGCACTATAATAAGTAGCTCATGGTTCGTAGAGGTGATGCATTGAAAGTATTTACTGTGAACCCCAATATTGTTGAGGTAATACTTCAATGGCATTTACTCTGGTTGCAGCTGTAGAGGTGAGCATTGGAAGTGTTTACTCCAAATTGGAGGATGACCCTTGGTAGTGTAGAGGTTATGCATGTGTTGCATTTACTCTATGCCATTGAGTTGTTAAGTGGTTGGGATATCACTTGGGAAATCCGTGTATCCAATGTAGTTTGATGAAAGTAATGAGATTTGGAAAAGATCACGTGTGAGCCAATATAATAATTCGATGTATCATGTTGATGGATTATTTTGTATAATGGGAATTATACACGTGAATACTCTTTAAGCTTTACATATGTGAAAGGTTTTACAATAAACCGATTTTAAAATGCATTGGATGATGTTTTGTGTTTTGAGCGCTCCTCACTAAGCATTACGTACTTACGCTCTCTTTTATCATCAATGCAGATTAGTGGATAGAAGGGCAGTAAGCAAGCCAGGAAGTATATCCAAGGACTTGGTTGCAAAGTATGGTTTGAAACAATACATAGTAGTCATAAGGGCAATGTGTAAAATGTTATTTTGGGAGGGTTGTTTTCTAAACTCCCTAGTTGTGCAAGTTTTATATGTTGGTTTGGACTTGTAAGAGGTTTAAAGTGCTTGAGATGTGTTTGGATTTATGTTTTGGATGTTGAGTAGGAAGCATTCCTCTAGATGTTGTGGATGATAGTGTTAGGCTTGCTAGAATTGTTTAAAATGTTGGTATATTGATGTCAAGCATGCTTTTGATGATATACGATGTTAAGAAGATGTTTAAGGTTGACTGAAGTGAGCCAAAGAGTTATATGTTGGACCCAGAGGTCATTACAGGCCTTCACGTACCGGTACGAGTACCCAAGAATCAGTACGCAAGGTCTAAAACAGCTCCGTTTTAAGTGTAAAATGCAAAGTGGTACCAGTACATTTAGCCAAGTATCGGTACACCCCTAGAGTTTTGTGTATCAGAATTAGTATATGGGTTTGAGTACCGGTAAGACCCTTTCATTTTTAAAGAATCGTACCGATATGCGGGGTACCGTATCAGTATGGGAATTGATCACTGAAATTCTAGATTTTGAGACATCACAAGGGGGATCAGTACGAGGTAAAGACCGTATCGGTACGGGTGGGTCAACACACCGTATCGATGTGGAGGTTATTGTATCAGTACAACCTATTGCTTTTGTACATATTAGCTTGCTGAAGTTTGGAAATTGTGCAATTTGGTCCTTGAATGTTATATATATAATTACTTGAGCTTGGATGATTGTTTTGAACTGAAATTTAACATGTGAGCATGAAATTGGACTAATGAAGAATTGGTAATTCTAATTTTAAATTAGACCCTATAATGTGTAGAAATTACATTTTGGTCCTCAATGTGCGCGTTTGAGCAATCGAATCTAGTTTTGAAATATGATTACAATATATTGATGCATTTAGACAAGATAAAACAAACTGATTTGGGTTATTAGCTCGAGTTTTCTTCGGCAAACCTAATGTGATCCTTTTAGCTCAGCTTTCGGTTAGGCCGAGTTAAAAAGGTTACATTTGTTGGCATCAGAGGCAGGTTTACAAAAAATTAAGATGTTATTGATGATTGTTCAATGTTGTTTGCTATGCAGGGTGATTGTTTATATGTACGGTGTTTGATATATGTCATGTTAGGGTAATTTTTGAGGACACATTGCCTTATTACTACAGTTATAAAATAATTTTGGTTTGAAATGAAAAGTTTTGGATCCTTGCTTGAAGCTGGCCTGATTATTTTTGTTTTGGTGTAATTATCATACCTTAGATACATTTTACTAGAGGACAGAGAGTCGAGGGTGAGATAGTGCATCTTGAGGGATTGCCACCTCCTCTGCCTAATCTTTTTGAGGGAATAGAGTAAGTACCACCTGCACTACTTGGTCCAGTGTATGGTGATATGACGTCTTTGGCTCAGACGATGATTGGAGCATTCTAGGCCGTGATGGCTAAAATACATGTACCTGCATCGGCACCCGCTGCTGCTGTTAATCCGGGGTTGCCGTTAGAGCATCTACACAGCCTGTGAGGAGTTGAGTTTAGAGGGTGGCACCCGAGGCATTCGATGAGTGGTTTACCAATACAGATCAGAATTGGGATCAAATAGAGTGAAATGATGCTCGTAAGCTAAAATGCATTGTGTCCCGGTTATAGTGTGATGTATACAATTGGTGGACTATTGTGATCATGGGTATGGAACCCGGTGATGTGACTTAGGAGTTATTTCAGTTTACTTTTAGAATGAAGTATTTGGGAGTGAGATACTTAGATCAGAAAATTCAGGGCAGTATGTCAGTATCTGAGTATGAGGTGCAGTTTGTGAGGCTGAGTTAGTATGCGCCTAAGTTGGTGCCGGATGAGAGACATTGTTGTGATCAATTCCTCTATAGATTGGAGCAGGATGTTAAGACATACATGTTGGCCACTAATTATACAGATTTCGATGTGTTGATTACACGGGTAAAGGATATCAAGCAGAGTTTGGGTTTATCTCTTCATCTAGGAGGCTTTGGTTCTGAAAAGAGAGCTATAGATTTTGGTTTCGGTGGTGGCTGATACAAGAGGCACCGTGATTGAAGGCATCGACCTGAGTTAGGTCGTGGTGAAGGTCGAGCTAGAAAAGGACAACTACCCGAGTGTGCTCATTGTGGGAAGCGACACTTAAGGGTCTGTTTGAGATTGTCAAAATTTTATTGGGGTTGTAGATGAAATGATCATGTTAGACGTGACTGCCCATAGGTAGGATGAGCTGGTCCGGCTCATGCGCTCGTTGCAGATAATGCTTGTTGGGGTTATAAATCTGGGGATCACATGAGGCGTGATTACCCGATGTTAGCTAGAGGTGTGCGGGCTTCTACACCTGTTGTTGCACCGTAGAGAGGTCGTGGGCACAGTCGACGTAATTTCTAGATAATGGAAGAAGGATAGAGGAATATAGCGTATACAATGGAGGTTTGACCCAAGGGTGGTGGACCAATAAGGATCTACGCGCATTGCGAAGGAAAGAATGACACATATGTAATAGCATGTACTTTCAGCTTACAATCTACGTCATTACTTTCTCTAATAGATTCTAGTTCTATGCATTCATACATTTTGTATGAGCATGCACATTTACTTGATATACTGGTTGTATAAGAGGTGTCCTCTGATGGTACAAGGTCACGTGTTTACGGCCGATTTGATGAAGCTATCGTTTCATGGTTTTGATGTGATATTGGGTATAGATTGGTTATCCGAGCATCAGGTTGTGGTCGATTTTGAGACCAAATGAGTTTTGTTGATACTTGTTGACGATTATGAAGTGGTTTCGACTTTAGAAGCATAGAAGTTGTAAGAGTGAAGGTGTCAGGCATATATGGCTTATGTTATGAAATCGAGTATGGAATAAGTATAGACTAAAGATATTTTGTATTGACGTGTACGTTGATACGGCTCCAGTGTCAATTGTACCGTATCGCATGGTACCGAAAGAGTTAAAAGAGTTAAAGATGTAACTTCAGAAGTTGTTAGACCGTGGTCTCATCCGACCAAGTGTGTCATCGTGGAGAGGATCGGTGTTGTTTGTAAAAAAAGAAGGATAACACTTTGAGAATGTGCATTAACTATCGGTAACTAAACAAGTTGACGATAAAGAATAGGTATCCTTTACCATGAATTGATGACTTGTTTGATCAATTTCGGGGTGCTACGGTGTTTTCCAAGATTGATTTGAGATTTGGATATTATCAATTAAAAGTTAAAGATAAAAATATGTCGAGGACTACTTTTCATAAGAGGTACAGGCACTATGAGTTCCTGGTGATGTTGTTTGGGTTGACGAATGCACCTGCAGCATTCATGGACATGATGAATTAGGTGTTCCATGAATTCTTGGATCAATTTGTAGTAGTGTTCATTGATGATATTCTCGTGTACTCTTGTACTGAGAAGGATCATGATCGACATTTGCGGATTATGTTGTAGACCTTGTTGGATAACCAGCTTTACGCCAAGATGAGAAAGTGTGAGTTTTGGATTAAAGAAGTGGTTTTTCTTGGCCATGTTTTTTCTGCGAAAGGTATTCGGGTGGATCTACAAAAGGTTAAAGCGGTTGTGAAAGGGAAACAACCTAAGTCAGTAACGAAAGTCGTAGTTTCTTGGGGTTGAAAGGTTATTATCGTTGCTTTATGGATGGGTTCTCAAGGGTTGCTGCTTCATTAACCAAGTTGTTGCAAAAGAATGCATGGTTCGAGTGGAAGGAAGCTAGACAACAAATTTTCAAGAAGTTGAAAGGACCTCTGACCCAAGCTCTAATCCTGATTCAACCTGAGTCAGGAAAAGAATTTGTGGTTTATAGCGATGCATCCTACGTTGGTTTAGGGTGTGTGTTGATGCAAGGTGGTAAGGTTGTAGCGTATGCATCAAGGCAATTGAAGGTGCACGAGCACAAAACGCATGATCTATAGCTTGTTGTGGTTATGTTTGCGTTGAAGATCTGGAGACATTACCTTTATGGTGAGAGGTGCATTGTATATATGGATCATAAAAGTTTTAAGTATTTGATGTTTCAAAAGGAATTGAATCTTAAGCAACATAGATGGTTAGAGTTGCTTAAGGATTATGATTTGACAATTGAGTATCATCCGGGCAAGGCGAATGTTGTGGCGGATGTTTTGAGTAGAAAAACTGTTATGGAATTGAGGGCCATGTTTGCAAGGTTGAGTGTTACGCGTGATGGTAGTTTGTTGGCTGAGTAGCAAGTGAAGCCATCTTTGTCACAGTTGATTAAGGAAAATCAACCTTATGATGAGGCGTTGGTACCGCATGTTAAGGATATCATGGATGGAAATCCTACGGATTTTCACTTTAATGGTGATCGGGTGTTGTGTTTTAAAGATCGGATAGTGGTGCCTAGTGATGTTGAGTTAAGGCAAACCATTTTGACCGAAGCACATGCTAGTCCTTTTGTTATGCATCCCGATGGTACCAAGATGTATCAAGATCTGAAGGAAGAGTACTATTGGGTGGGTTTGAAAAAGAATGTGTCTGATTTTGTTGCTAGGTGTATGGTATGTAAGCATATGAAGACTGAGCTTCAGTTTCCATTTGGGTTGTTACAACCATTAAGAATTTCGGAGTGGAAATAGGAGAAGATCACCATGGATTTTGTGTCGGAGTTACCTTTGACACCGACTAAAAAAGATTCTATTTGGGTGATTGTTGATCAGTTTATGAAGTGTGTATATTGTCTGCCAGTGCATACGATGTATACATTGGATAAGTTGGTGGATCTTTATGTTGCTGAAATTATGCGGTTGCACGGGGTGCCCAAGTTGATTATTTCGAATAGGGATTCGCAATTTACATTGAGGTTTTGGGAGTGTTTGCATCGAGCTTTTTGTACTTACTTGAATTTTAGTACTTCATATCATCCTCAGACGAATGGTCAGTCTGAACGTGTGATTCGGATTTTGGAGGAATGTTGAGATGTTGCATCATTGAGTTCCAAGGAACTTGGGAAAGAGAGTTGCCTTTGGTAGAGTTTGCTTACAATAATAGCTATCAGGCAAGTATAAATATAGCACTGTAACACCCCGGTTTTGAGCCTAGGGGTTTTGGGATAGTTTAGTCGGTCTGGTGAACCAGAATTAAAGATTCGAGCCTGATTCAGGAATTAAATTTGATTGAATATTTTTATATGGGATAAAAATAAGGGAAAGTAGTCTAAAATCTTTATTAATTATATAAATGATTTTGGTGAAAACAATTTTGGAAAAATAAATTCGAAAATGGGACATTTTTAGTTAGTGACTAAACCACAAAGTTTGCAAAACTACTTTTAGTGACTGTTTTGAAAATGGGTCAAAACTTTGAATCTTTAAGGAGCTAATAATCCAAAAGGGTTTCATCAGATTTCTCCCTTTAATTAACTATTTTTAATTAAGTTTTTAAGAGGTATAAATAGTGGAGAGAATTAATTAAACACAATTAAGCTTTTTAAAAGAATTTCACGTAACTAACTTTGTAACTTCTTTCTCTCAAATTCTCTCCAGCCAAACGCATTTCCAGCTTCAATTTCTCCAGGTAAAATTAGGGTTTCAAAGAGTTTTTGATTTCCAATTGATTTCTAAAGCTTTTACATCAAATACTTATTGTTTCTACCTTGATTTTCATGGTTTATAAAGCAATTGAGGGGAGAAATTAGCATTGGAGGTAAGGATTCGTTCTTCTCCTCTAATGAAAGGTTCTTTATTGAAATTCCTAAGTTTTTGATCCATTTTGTATGATTTTCATTGGGTTTTGATTAATTAAACTCAGATTTATGGCTTAATTGATGGTTTATGATGAAAATTTGAAGAAATTCGCGATGATCTGTTTTTTCCGAGTTAAGGATTGGTTTATACCTTGGTTTTGATGTTTAATATGATAATTAAGTGATTTTTGATGATAGAATTCCGGAATCTATTGAATCTCTAGTTTGTTAGATTAGTAGTTAAGAGTTTTTGAGGTGTTGAGGTTAATTTTTGGTTTCTGAAGGTATAAGGTTGTTTTATCTTGTTGTTTTGATGTTGATTGATGTTATTTGAAGGTTGAGATTCGTATTTGTGGGCTGGGTTGAGGGTTTTGGTGAATCGATAATGTTTTTGGTTCATAGGTTACGATGTTGTGAGGGATTATAGTTAGATAAATGTTAATTGATGGTTGCTGTGAGTTTGGATGCATTATAATGCATTGGATCCTCTGTTGTGATGTGTTCAAAATAGGGGAAGTTAATCCGAAAGTGAACCTTGGCGTTGAGGAGTTGCTGGAAGCTTAATTTGGCATCGGCAAGAGAGGCGTTGCTTTGTCGGTGAGTGAAACGAATAAGAATGGCTTTTAAAATATTTGAAAAGGTTTAATAGGAGTCTAGACTAGGCTTGATACGCTGGTCTGACGCTTGGAAGTAAGTAAAGTGGATTTCTCTCTCGATTTCGGTTGGCAAATGATTTATGAATGCACTTGTTAAATGATTGTTTACCTCATGTTTTATGCATGAAATGAGCATGGTTCAGTGCGGGGAATTGATAGGAAATGATGTTAGATGCATTTGGAAAATAATGCATGATTTTAAAGAATGTTTATAAACATGGCTTATGCATGGTTTAATGCAAACTGAAATGATTTGAATGATGCATATGAAAACAGTGAGGTATGTTTATAAAAGTGGATTATATTGGCAAGTAATGAATTGAAAATGTTATGAAAATGTTATTGGATATAATTGGCCGGCCATAGGATTTAAAGTGCACTATAATAAGTCGCACGTGGTTGTAGAGGTAGTACGAGAGGTACTTACTCCGATCATGTGAACCCCAATGTTGTTGAGGTAACACTTAGATGGCTTTTACTCCAGCCATGAGCTGTAAAGGTTGATGCGTCGAGTGTGTGAACTCCACGTTGGAGGATTAGCCTTGGTAGTGTAGAGGTGGTGCATGTGTTGCACAACTCCATGCCAATGGGCTGCAAGAGATTGCGAAATCTCTTGGGAAATCTGTGTATCCGATGTTAATGATGATTTATGGAAAGGATGTATATGGTAACTGATCGCTTGGAAGCCAATATAATGTTTTAAATTGTATCATGTTGATGGATTGGTTTGAATAATGTGATTTATACGAGTTATATTCCTTAAGCTTTGCATATGGGATGTTATGCTTGGGTAGGCTTAAGTGGAGGAATTTGCATATGGGAATATGCTGTGGAAATCCATGATACATATTGTATATGGTTTAATATGTTGGTTTTGTAAAGATTAAGTGCATGTTTTGAAATAGTGGCATGATTGTTCTAAAATGGTTTGAAATTGCATTGTATGATGTTTTTTATTTTGAGCGCTCCTCACTAAGCAATGATTGCTTACGTTCTCTTTTATCATCAATGCAGATTGATTGAGTGCAAGTGGCCTAGAAAGCAAGGAATGAGTTCTCGAGACTTGATTTACCAAGTATGTTGGGTTTTAAAGTAGTAGTAAAAAAAGCAATGTGGCTTGAATGTTGTTGGGAGGGTTTGAGTGTTTAATCCTCTATTTGAGCAAATTTATATTGCTATTTTGGACTTGTAATAAGGTTAACTTGTTGGATTTGGCATATGGTTTATGCTTTGGTTTCTTGAGTTCTAGGAAGCATGTCTATAGTTTTTCTTTGAAGCATGTTGGCTTGAGATGTTAGCTCACATGTGATGTGTGGTTGGGATGGTTTCTTAAATATACTAGTTATGTGCTAGGGGCATGTTAGTGTGTTTTGGATTGATGAAAAAATAGGTTAGGCAGCCAAAATGAACATTTCTAAACCTGGCGTATCGGTACAGGTACCTCCATATCGGTACGAGCAGGCAAATCAAGCCTAGCGTATCGTACTCGGGTTTGCATATCGGTACGCTGCAAGGCATTTTGGCCTAGCGTACAAGTACTCAGGTATGTGTATCGGTACAGGGCGAGGCGATTAGGCTTGGCAGATCGATACACGGGTTTGGGTACCGGTATGGAGAGCATAAAAAGGTAAGGCGTACTGGTACGCCTGGGTGTACCGGTACGGTATTGAGCTACTAGATTTTCAACTCTAGCTTGCGTACCGATACTCGACCTACCGTACCGATACCGCAAGCAGTTAAGTTAATTGCTGAGTGTTTTGAAGTCTTGTTTTCTTACGCTTTGGTCATTGGTTGTTGCGGGAATTATTGAATGAGTTTGGTTAGTCGATTGAAGATGATTCTTGACGTTCATGCATGAAATGTGTTCTATTAGATGATGGTAACCAAAAGTTTGAAGAAGTCCACATATTTTGTTGAAATTGAGATTTGGTCCTTAAGTGCATAAAGGTCCAATTGGATGTCAAATCGATGCCCGATTGGGATAAGCTCCCACCTGATTGGGAAAATATTTTAAAATATTTATTAATTATATAAATGATTTTGGCGAAAACAATTTTGGAAAAAGAAATTCGAAAATGGGACATTTTGAGTTAGTGACTAAAACACAAAGTTTGCTAAACTGTTTTTAGTGACTGTTTTAAAAATGGGTCAAAACTTTGAATCTTCAAGGAGCTAATAATCCAAAAGGGTTTCATCAGATTTCTCCCTTTAATTAACTATTTTTAATTAAGTTTTTAAGAGGTATAAATAGTGGAGATAATTAATTAAACACAATTAAGTTTTTTAAAAGAATTTTACGTAACTAACTTTGTAACTTCTTTCTCTCAAATTCTCTCCAGCCAAACACATTTCCAGCTTCAATTTCTTTAGGTAAAATGAGGATTTCAAAGAGCTTTTGATTTCCAATTGATTTCTAAAGCTTTTACATCAAATACTTATTGTTTCTACCTTGATTTTCATGGTTTATAAAGCAATTGAGGGGAAAATCAGCATTGGAGGTAAAGATTCATTCTTCTCCTCTAATGAAAGGTTCTTTATTGAAATTCCTAAGTTATTGATCCATTTTGTATGATTTTCATTGGGTTTTGATTAATTAAACTCAGATTTATGGCTTAATTGATGGTTTATGATGGAAAATTGAAGAAGTTCGTGGTGATCTGTTTTTTCTGAGTTAAGGATTGGTTTATACCTTGATTTTGATGATAGAATTATGGAATCTATTGAATATCTAGTTTGTTAGATTGGTAGTTAAGAGTTTTTGAGGTGTTGAGGTTAATTTTTGGTTGTTAGAGGTATAAGGTTGTTTTATTTTGTTGTTTTGATGTTAATTGATGTTATTTGAAGGTTGAGATTCGTAGTTGTGGGCTGGGTTGAGGTTTTTGGTGAATCGATGATGTTTTTGGTTTATATGTTCTGGTATTGTGGGGGATTATAGTTAGATAAATCTTAATTGATGGTTGATGTGAGTTTGGGTGCATTATAATGTGTTGGATCCTCTGTTGTGATATGTTTGAAATGGGGAAGTTAATCCGGAAGTGAACCTTGGCGTTGAGGAGTTGCCTGAAGCTTAATTTGGCATCGGCAAGAGAGGTGTTGCTTTTTCGGTGAGTGAAATAGATAAGAATGGCTTTTCAAATATTTGAAAAGGTTTAATGGGAGTCTAGACTAGGCTTGATACGCTGGTCTAAGGCTCAGAAGTAAGTAAAGTGGATTTCTCTCTCGATTTTGCTTGGCAAATGATTTATGAATGCAGTTGTTAAATGATTGTTTACCTCATGTTTTATGCATGAAATGAGCATGGTTCAATGCTGGGAATTGATATGAAATGATGTTAGATGCATTTGGAAAATAATGCATGATTTTAAAGAATGTTTATGAACATGGCTTATGCATGGTTTAATGCAAAATGAAATGATTTGAATGATGCATATGAAAATAGTGAGGTATGTTTATGAAAGTGGATTATATTGGCAAATGATGAATTGAAAATGTTATGAAAATGTTATCGGATATAATTGGCCAGCTATATGATTTAAAGTGCACTATAATAAGTCACTCGTGGTTGTAGAGGTAGTACAAGAGGTACTTACTCCGATCATGTGAACCCCAATGTTGTTGAGGTAACACTTAGATGGCTTTTACTCTAGCCATGAGTTGTAGAGGTTGATGCATCGAGTGTGTGAACTCCATATTGGAGGATTGGCCTTGGTAGTGTAGAGGCGGTGCATGTGTTGCACAAATCCATGCCAATGGGCTGCAAGAGATTGCGAAATCTCTTGGGAAATCCGTGTATCCGATGTTAATGATGATTTATGGAAATGATGTATATGGTAACAGATCGCTTGGAAGCCAATATAATGTTTTAAATTGTATCATGTTGATGGATTGGTTTGAATGATGTGATTTATACGAGTTATACTACTTAAGCTTTGCATATGGGATGTTATGCTTGGGTAGGCTTAAGTGAAGGAATTTGCATATGGGAATATGTTATGGAAATCCATGATACATATTGCATATGGTTTAATATACTGGTTTTGTAAAGATTAAGTGCATGTTTTGAAAGAGTGGCATGATTATTCTAGAATGGTTTGAAATTGCATTGGATGATGTTTTGTATTTTGAGCGCTCATCACTAAGCAATGATTGCTTACGCTCTTTTTTATCATCAATGCAGCTTTATTGAGTGCAAGTGGCCTAGCAAGCAAGGAATGAGTTCTCAAGACTTGATTTACCAAGTATGTTGGGTTTTAAAGTAGTAGTAAAAAAAGGCAATATGGCTTGAATGTTGTTGGGAGGGTTTGATTGTTTAATCCTCTATTTGAGCAAATCTATATTGCTATTTTGGACTTGTAATAAGGTTGACTTGTTGGATTTGACATATGGTTTATGCTTTGGTTGCTTGAGTTCTAGGAAGCATGCCTATAGTTGTTCTTTGAAGCATGTTGACTTGAGATGTTAGTTCACATGTGATGTATGGTTGGGATGGTTTCTTAAATATACTGGTTATGTGCTAGGGGCATGTTAGTGTGTTTTGGATTGATGAAAAAACATGTTAGGCAGCCAAAATGAACATTTCTGGACCTGGCGTATCGGTACAGGTACCTCCATATCGGTACGAGCAGGCAAATCAAACCTAGCGTATTGGTACTCGGGTTTGCGTATCAGTATGCTGTAAGGCATTTTGGCCTAGCGTACCGATACTCGGGTATGTGTATCGGTACGGGGCGAGGCGAGGCGATTAGGCTTGGCAGATCGGTACACGGGTTTGGGTATCGGTACGGAGAGCATAAAAAGGTAAGGCGTACTGGTACGCGTAGGGTGTACCGGTTCGGTATTGAGATACTGGATTTTTAACTCTGGCTTGCATACCGATACTCGACCTACCGTATCGATACCGCAAGCAGTTAAGTTAGTTGTTGAGTGTTCTGAAGTCCTGATTTCTTACGTTTTGGTCCTTGGATGTTGCGGGAATAATTGAATGAGTTTGGTTAGTCGATTGAAGCTGATTCTTGACGTTCATGCATTAAATGTATTATATTAGATGATGGTAACCAAAAATCTGAAGAAGTCCACATATTTTGTTGAAATTACGATTTGGTCCTTAAGCGCATAAAGGTCCAATTGGATGTCAAATCGATGCTCGACTGGGATGAGCTCCCACCTGATGACAGCATGTACACATAGGATAATAATTTGGCATTTAGATAAGATAAAAGGAAAAAAATGGATGTATTTTGGTTTTATCTTTGCGTTTTACCTCGGTAAACCTAATGTAGTTTCCTCGGTTCGGTCTTGTGACTAGGCCGGGTCGAGGGGTTACAAGCACCGTATGAGCTTGTATGGTAGAAAGTGTTATACGCCTTTGTGTTGGGTTGAGGCTGGGGAAAAGTATGTTTCCATGCATGATGTGTTGAAAGACACGGATGAAAAGTGAAACTTATTTTTGATCATTTGAAAGCGGCCTCGAATAGGCAGAAATCCTACGTGGATTTGAAGCTTAAAGAAGTTCAGTACGCAGTTGGTGAAAAGGTTTTCTTGAAAGTCTCACCTTGGAAGAAAGTGTTGCGCTTTGGGCGTAAAAGAAAGTTGAGTTCAAGGTTTATTGGGCCTTATGAGATATTAGAGTGTATCGGTCTAGTTGCTTATAGATTAAGGTTGCCTGTGAGTTGGAGAAGATTCATGATGTGTTCTATGTATCCATGTTGTGAAGGTATCGTTCGGATCTGTCGCATGTGATGCCAGTAGAGGATATTGAGCTGCGACCAGATTTATCTTATAATAAGGAACCATTGGAGATTCTTGATTCTAGTAGTAAAGTTCTTCATAACAAGACAATTGAGCTTGTTAAGGTGTTGTGGCGATATGGTCGTGTTGAGAAGGCCATGTGGGAGAGTAAGTCATACATGATAGAGCAGTTTCCGCATCTATTTCCATAAGGTAAATTTTTAGGATGAAATTTCTTAAAGGGGAGAGTTGTAACACCCCAGTTTTGGGCCTAGGAGTTTTCTAGGTTGATTAGACGGTCGGATATATAGGATTAGAGAATTCTAGTTGGTTTCGGGATTAAATAGAAATAAATATTTTTGAGGAAAAAATATGGGAAAATATCCTAAAATCATTATTTAATATGAGAATGATTTTGGTAAAATTAATTTTACAAAACGAAGTTTCGAAAAGTGACATTTTGGGTCAGTAACCAAAATGTAAAGTTTTAAAAGTGTTTTAGTGACTGTTTTGTAAAAGGGTCAAAACTTAGAATCTTTAAGGAGCTATTTGGCCAAAGTCTAATATCATACTTTTCTCTTTTAAATGGATATTTTAAAGAGGTTTTAAATTATATAAAAAAGCTTGGGGAAATTAATTTCATAATTAGCATTTAAAGAAAATTTTATGTAACTAGCTTTTCACCAAAAGATTTTCTCTCAAATTCTCTCCAATCAAACACTCTTTTCTACTTCAATTTTCTTAGGTAAATACTTGATTTCAATATTCTTTTATTTCCAAATGAATCCTTAATGGTTTCCTAACAAAACCTATTTGATTTGATCTTGTTTTCTCAAGAAAATTCATCCAATTAAGAGGAAAGCCAAGGTTAGAAGTGAGCTTCGTTCTTCTCCTCTAATATAAGGTTCTTTATTGAAATTCCCAAGTTATTGGTCCTTTACACATGTTTTCTAACTTGATTTGATGATTTAATTGTGGAAATTGGTTAAATCAAGGTTTAAATGACGAGATTGATGTATTTTCATATAGGCTCTATTTTGTTGACTTCTTGATTGATTATAATCATGATTTTGATGTGTTATAATGGTAATAGTTTGATTTTAACAATGGAGTCCAAAAACTAAATGAATCTCTAATTTTCTAGGTTGTTAGTTGTGAGTTTTTTAGGACTTGTAGAGATTTAATGAGTACTGGAGATATAAGGATGATGTTAATGTGTTTTAGATGTTGATTGATTTTAATTGATGGATTAAAATGTTAGATTTTGGCTAGGTTAAGTTTGGAAGATGTTTAATGTTGATTCCGGTTGTTATGGAGTGAAATTGGGTAGAGTTTGTTAAGGATTTGTGTGAATTGATGTTCCTGGGCTGTTGAATGCATTTTGATGCATTGAATACTCTGTTTTGTATGGATGGAATAGGGGAAGTTGATCCTCAAGCTTGAACGGCCGTTTCATATGGTTTAATATGAGTTGAATCCATGATACGTGTTGCATATGGTTTAATATGCGTGGTTTGGAAAAGGTTAAGTACATATTTTGAAAGTAAGGCATGATGGTTTTTGAAATAAGATGTATGTGAAAAGTTTTAGAATAAACCTGTTTTAAAATACATTGGATGATTTTTGTGTTTTGAGCGCTCCTCACTAAGCATTGTGTGCTTACGCTCTCTTTTATCATCAATGCATGTTAGTGGATTGAAAGGCTGCAAGCAAGAATATCCAAGGACTTGGTTGCAAAGTATGGTTTGAAACAATACATAGTAGTAATCAGGGAAATGTGTCAAATGTTGTTTTGGGCGGGTTGTTTGCTAAACTCCATGTTTGTGAAAGTTTTATATGTTGGTTTGGACTTGTAAGAGGTTTAAAGTGCTTGAGATGTGTTTGGATATATTCTTTAGATGTTGAGTAGGAAGCATGCCTATAGATGTTGTGGATGATAGTGTTAGGCTTGCTAGAATTGTTTAAAATGTTGGTATGTTGATGTCAAGCATGCTTTTGATGACATATAATGTTAAGGAGATGTTTAAGGTTGATTGAAGTGAACCAAAGAGTCATATGTTGGACCTAGAGGTCATTATAGGCCTTCGCGTACCAGTATGAGTGTCCAAGAATCGGTACACATGGTCTGAAACAGCTTCATTTTAAGTGTAAAATGCAAAAGGGAACTGGTACGATTAGCCGAGTATCAATACACCCTAGAGTTTTGTGTATTAAAATCGGTACACGGGTTTGAGTATCGGTATGACCCCTTCATTTTTAAAGAGTCGTACTGATATGCGGGGTATCGTATTGGTACGGGAATTGGTCACTAAAATTCTGGATTTTGAGATAACACAAGAATGATCAGTACGGGGTCAAGACGGTATCGATATGCATGGGTCAACACACCGTATCGATACGGAGGTTCGTGTGTCGGTACGACCTGTTGCTTTTGTGCATGCTAACCTGCTGACGTTTAGAAATTGTGCAATTTGGTCCCTCAATGTTATACATGCAATTACTTGAGCTTGGATGATTATTTTGGACTAAAATTTAACATGTGAGCAAGAAATTGGACTAGTGAATGATTGGTAATTATAATTTTAAATTAGACCCTGTAATTTGTGGAAATTATATTTTGGTCCCCAATATGCACGTTTGAGCAATTAAATCTAGTTTTGAAATCTGATTGCAATATAACGTTTCCATTATTGTGTGTTTACTATATGAATTATATTGATGCATTTAGACAAGATAAAAGGAAAAAAGGACCGGTTTGGGTTATTAGCTCGGGTTTGCTTCGGCAAATGTGATGTGATCCTTTTAGCTCGGCTTTCGGCTAGGCCAGGTTAAGGGGTTACAGATGGAAAGTTAGGTTGAACTCGACATCTAGGCACGACGAGTTTTGCTAATCGTGTCATCATATTTGCTAAGAATTAAAATTACATTGCCCACCGATTTACATTTCCTTCACGAATCTTGTTGAGCATCACGTTACAATCAACAAGAGAATTTGTCATATATACATGACAAGTTCGAAACGATTTATCTATTTGTCATTTTGCACAACACTCAAACAAACCCACTAATCTCTCTTTCAATTCAAAATTTTCACAAACTCAAACAAACATCGTTTTACTATGGCACCAACACCAATCTCAACAATCGTATACTACGATGGCAACTATATGGGAGATAATAGTAGGGAAAACTTTAATTTTGAAAACTTTTTTCCTATCAAATTTATTCGCACAGTTCCTATTGAAACACTACTAATGAAGATCAAACGGCTAGTACATGTTGGGTGTAACAAACCACTACAAGCTCTCTATTACAGGTTCCAAACATCCTTCCTTCTAGTGACATACGCTACGATGAAAATTGACAATCAATTCGATGTCGAAGCAATGGTAGACACACATACTGGTTACGGAAAAGAAATTTTCCATTTGTATATAGATTTTAATGGATAAGTAGCGGTTAACAATAAAAACCGAGTTGCAACTCATGCGACAAACATATGTTTTAGCTCTTTAATGGGGGATTATAATCTTGGCTTTCTTGCTTATACCCTGCATTTACTTATGAACCGGCATGTTCAACAGCACAACACTCATCCGCCAACTTTTCGACCTAAATGTCGAACAATCATCAGCTCAGCACTCAACCTTTTAACCCATATATTGATGGACATCAACCGAGAATTAGTGGATCAAGTTTTTCAAAGAGCTAATACTCTTGTGCAGCATCCTTCGATCTAAATGAGCCAACCCATGCTCCTCTTAATTTTTCCTCGGTTCTACATCTACGACTTTTGCACTGCCCATACATTCACAAATGCTGATGAAGGTTACTCATCCTCTAGAAGAATAGATTCAAGAGCTCGGCCTTAATGGTGCTGAAGTCAGGTTATTCGTGGAGCCTGAAAAAAAACTGAAATTAATACTAATGATGATGATGACGCCCCCGAAAACTTTAATGAAAATCAATTAGGACATGTTGCATACAGTACTGTCCACACATCATACGAGCTTCCATCGCACATGTACAACATCGACATAGCAATAATAGACGTGCCAAAGTTCTCTGACGTGGGTTTCGACAGTTCTTACTTTGCCATAAAAAGAAAACTTGTGGCGCGGGATGTAGTTCAGAACAAGCGATGAAGGGAAGCTATTGTTAAAAACTACAACATATGCAATGGTGTGCATTCCAAGGTGGTGTACTCGACATAAAAAATATGTATATGAATATAAACAGAAAGCGGTACAAGGATACAACTGGAAGGTCCGGGTCTAAAAGAAGAAAAAGAAAGACAACGTCTGGAGATCAAGTCTACAACGACCCTCATACTTGTTGTGCCATCAGTTACAGGAAGGATCAACCAAACTTGGATTCAAAACTCATAGCCTAGAGCGTCCAAACAATTGTCTAGGTAAGCCCTAAAGTCATTGTTTCTATATTGAGGTCGCATGTTATGACAGTATACGAATATAATCCATCATAAAAAAAAGACTTGGAAGAGAAAAAATAAAGCAATCATGAATTTGCATGGAGAATGAGACGCTTCTTACAACGAGCTCCCAGCTTGGATAAATATCATGAAGAAATGCAATCACGGAATGATCATAGATTTGCAAAATCGAACCATACTACAAGGACGATCGCGTGGTTCTGGATGTCCGCCAATTTCAATGACTTTTTTGGATATTTCCCTAGTGTATTAATGCGTACAAGAACTGCAAGCCTGCCGTGCAGATCGATGGCACATTCTTGTATGGAAGATACAAGCAAGCTTTGCTATTAGCCGTTGTTCAAGACAACAATCGCAAAACAATACCCATCGCGTTGACACTTGTGCTTAGAGAAGATACTGAATATTGTAGGTTTTTCCTCATGAAGCTACACCATTACATTATAAAAAATGATCGAGTTTACTTGATTTTAGATCGATGAGGTAGGATAAAGTCAGCGATCGAATCTTTGGGCAGTTGGCTTCAATCTCTAAACATTAAACATCGTTTCTGCATACGCCATATTGCCTCAAACTACCAAGGGCAATTTAAGAATGACGATGAGCGCAGGCTCGTTATACGCATGGGTATGTACTAAGATTTGTTGTATTTATTGCTACTTTCCCTATATCTCATTCGTACACTCTGTCGTGTCTTAGGTTACGAACTAGTTCAACTCAAATTTGAACAAATGTTTGAAGACTTACGGGGGAGGAATTCTGAGGGCTACAAGTATGTTGCAAAAATTTCCAAGGAAAAATAAACCAATGCATATGATAACGGTTTTATATATGGCCACATGACAACTAACTTGGCTGAGGCAATCAATTCTTTCTTGAAGAGGATTCAAAATTTGCCAGTGACCGCCATCGTGAAAGCTACATACTTTCGTTTGACCAAGCTTTTCGCAACCTTGGGGAAAGAAGCTATCGTTATGCAATAAAACGACCACATATTTTACCTAAAGATACGGGAAGAAATTCAAAAAACCATTGTTAAATCCAATGGGTTGCATGTGCTACCAATGTCGTGTAACGACAACTATTTTCGTGTCTCGGAGATACCACGATCTATGCATAGTTATGATCCAACATCGTACAGGGTGAATCTTGAACACAGATTGTGCAATGTGGGTACTTTCAATCAATAAAGACTTCATGTGATCATGTGATCACTGCATGCTCCGCTACTAGGCTCGATTACAAGGAATACATGGATCCTGTATATTGGATCCATTAAGTATTTAAGGTCTACGAAAATGAATTCTCACCAATCGGTGGTAAAACATAATGGAATACTGAACATACATTGCCCACAATTTTACCTGACCAAAGTCTGGGAAGGGAAAAAGCAGGACATCCAAGAGCCATAAGGATTCATAATGATATGGACGACATGCGTCACTGAAAGCCTAGCGGGCAACCTAAACTCTGCAAAAATTGTAGACTTTCGGGTCACAGAATGCCAAACTGTCCATCTCTAACATAAATCTATTGTTTTATTTTTATACTAAGTACCCATGTTTTAACATAAATCTTAGCATGAAACTTCACTTCGCTCTAACTTTTCACCACTGCATAATTTACCTAATGGGTTATAATATTAAAATTAAATAATTAAATTAAACTTCTACATTTTGTTTAAAATATTATACAACTTATTACTTAAAATATTTGTGCATTAAAATACAATTATAAAATTTTAGATACTTTGCAAATTTCATAAATTTAATTTTTTTAATAGAACACTTTTTCAAAACTTTTATCATTTTTAAAAAAAATTAAATGGCATTGACATAATTTATAACCCAAACTTTACAACACTTTCAAACAAATTTAATCAAGTGATTAACCTAATGTTAAACCAAACTCGCCGTGCATACACGGCGAGTTCAATGCATTCAAAACGTCGTTATGTTTAGCCCTAGAACGCGTTACGCCAGAGGGAACTCGCCGTGAACCTACGGCGAGTTCAGTTTAGGATTAAGTTAATCATCCGATTAAGATTTAAATTGGATATTCCAAAAACTTAAAACTCGTCGAGATTCTACGATATATTTAAATAAAAAATAATATTATTTTAGAACTTATAATGCTTGTATTACTAGTTTACTGTAATAATATTAATCCGGAAATTATAAAATTTTAAGTCTTAATTTAATAAAAATAAGATCTAATGATCTAGAAATGTCTTTAAACTCTGGAAACGAAAGACAAAAGGAAACTGAAGCGGGACTGTTTGCTGAGTTGAATATTAGATAGATTGATGCTCATAAATGCAATTAAGAATATGAAAGGACGATCAAATAATTATCACCGATTTTCAATAATCAAATCCACAGTACAGGTTGAATAGTCTTATCATATTTATTTTAATTTATAATTATAAGTCACTTTGCCCTCTTCTTTCATCTCCCAAGCATACATCCCTTCGTCTAATCGTCTAGTTTCCCACACCTTTGCATGTCTTGTTTTTCATTGAAATAATTACTCATTACAAACAATGAAAGCCCTTTTGCTTTTCTCTCTCTCTTTTTTTAATTCACAATTTTATACCGATCGTTTTTATTTGAGGGATTATAGCGAGTAAAATTAGTGCGGATTTTAGTAAAATAAGTTAAGATCTATTTAAATTTTTCAAAAGTTAAAAAAAATTTAGATTGAAATTTTTACAAAATTTTGAATTAATGAAAAATTTTCAAAAATTTAAAATGGAGACATAATTAAAATATTTTTTGTCTTAAGGATGTAACAAGTCATGAACCTTTGAAAAAATTTAATTAAATCCCTGAATTTTCCCCTTTCTTGTTCAATTAAAGTATTTTAATTTAAAAAGGAGATATAATTAAAATATTTTCTTTCTTGACACAACTCCTAGATCTAGTTGATCCATCTTCGTCTTCTTGAAAAAATAGAGCTTATATGTTGATCTCTCCATCATCGATGGAGAGATGGGATCTAGTCAACTCATTTACTTTATCTTTCTTTCGGAAAGATATGATCTGCAAAAGTTAAAAGGTGTTATGTCAAAATAAACTCTCTCTTGTTTTATTTAAAATTGTAAAATTAAAATGTTTAATTCAAATGATATATTTGGGAATTGGTTGATTTGTTTCATCAATCTTGGAGAAGTATAATACGCAAATTGGGGTGATCCGCTCCACCACTGACGAGAAGGCAAGATCTGAAAATAGGTTTGACCCGCTACGCCACGACAACGAGACAAGATCTCAAAATTAGTTTTGATCTGCTACATCACTGACGGAGAGACAAGATCTAAAAATAAAGCGCTTCAATTTTGTTTGTTGTTTGTTGTTTTTTCTAGGCGGCGTTCCTCCTTTCTTGAAACGATGAGACGCATACGGTCCTCTATCTTGAGAAACTAAGACTTTTGAAAAAGGTATATTGATCTTCCTTTAATAATTTACTTTATTTTATTGTTTTCGTAGGCTGGTCTCCCTTCATGCGGGAAACAAATTTTGCTACCTCTTTGTTCTCTATATATGAATGCGACTAACACGGTTTGCAGTAGCAGTGGCTCTATTGAGAATTCATGTCCAATAATCATACAATCTCACCTACATTTCAAATTACTCACAATATTATTCTTTGAAATTAAATCATGCTAAATTTTGTATTACTAGCACGAAACATAAATTTTGTAATACATCAAAATTTACAATACTGTTTAAGGGTCATTTAGTTCTAAGATAATTACATAAAAGCTTACTTAGTGACTAAAATGACAAAAATGCAAAGTTAGGATTTTTTTCAATTAAGGACTGTAGAAAAGAAAATTCTGAGGTTTTAAGGTGTCATGTGATAGAGAGCAAGTAAAATAGAGTACTCTCAAAATTTTGTAAAAATCCAATAAAAATTGGAATGGGAATTCAAGGTTAAAGTTTAGTGACCAAAATGATAAGTTTTCAAAACTTGTATGGTACAAGTCAAAAAATGAAAAGTTAAAGGACCAAAGTTGTAATTACTTAAAAGTTAGGATTTTTTATCTCATAAATAAATAGAGAATATAAGGATGTGAATCGAATGTGGAATTATTGGTTCGATCTGATATTTCGATTATTGGGAAATCACAATTAAAGTTTAAGTGGAATTCGGATACCCGGATCGAACTGGGAAATTATGAAATTTTGCCATGTGATAGAGAAAGGTTATAAAAGTCATTTCCAAGTGTTGGAAATATTTTTAGTTTGATTCAAGATGAATCCTACAGTTTATTTCTAAGTAAAGGATTATTTATCGGTATATTGGATCGAATGAAAATTTTGGAGACTGGTCCAAAAGACATGGAAAATTCATAAAATATTATTTTATGAATATTTTATTGTATTTGGTTGGATTCTAACTAGATTTAGTTAGAATTTTACAAAATGGTAATTGTGAAATAAACTAGTAAATAAAGACCAGTTGGAGGGCAAATTGGTCAATTAGCAAGGATGGCAATTTTGAAATACTTTTGAAATATTGAGGGCATTTTTGGAATATGAAATCTATATGGATTTAATCTTGACCCTTGATTGTTGATATGATTAAATTAGTCAATGGATATAAATACTAAATTGGTAATTTCACCATTTAAATGAATTTAATATTCATTTAAATTTTACAAGTGGAAAAACAAGAAGAAAATGAACAAAAGTTTGTTCATTGAACTCCCAACATGCTGTGAGTAGAGAAGAACAAAAGGGAAGAAGAAAACATTATTTTTCAAGCTTGATTTGGAAGATTTAAAGTTAGATTCAAGGTATGATCCTTTAGAATAATTTGTTCTACATTCAATTCTCTACATTTTGGTAGTAATATTGCATGGTGTTGTAAAGAACTACTTGAGTTATTGATGGGAAAGAATTAGGGAATTGATGTGCTAAATTGAAATTAGGACTTGAATTACTTGAACTCAATGTTGTTTTGATGAAATTAAGCTGGGATTATGTTTAATTTCATGTTGAAGACATAAACCCTAACCCTAGAATTTGGGGAAAAACTGGTTAGGTGTTTGAATTAGGGATGGAAATGAAGTTGTGATATTGTTTTTATGTTGGAAATGATGAAAATCCTATGAAAAATGGTTTAGGGACCATTCGGCAATTTTGAAGAATTTAGGGGAAATTATTGCAAAAAAATTATTTTGATGATGGAAATAATGAGAATGGTTTTATGTTGATACAAGGTGACTAAAATGAAAATCCCTAATTAAATTGCATTAGGGACCAAAATGTAAACTTTGTAAAGTTTAGGGGCTTGATTGTTAAGCTTGTATTTGAGGAATATTATGTTGGGAAAATTAAGTCTAGTGATTTAAATGTTGATTTTGAATTTTAAATCAACATTTTGGGTTAAATTGAGTATTCAGCTACTTTAGGGACCAAAGTGCAAATTTTTAAAGTTTGGGTCCTAAAGTGTAAAGGATGAGAAATGTAAAGACTAGACTTGAAAATTTTGGTTGGAAGTTTAAAAGAGTCCTTAGGGACTAAAATAGATATTTTGGGAAAAGTTGGATATTTAAAAAAAATATGAGAATTTGTGATTCGAATATAGAAAGCTTTATCGGATCAATTTTCTATATAATGGATGGTTATTTTATTTACTTTCCATTGTTGTATATAGAATGAATATGTACTAACATATACTTGAAATGGTATATGTTATATTAATGTAGATTCCGATATAAATCGAGGTCGTGTTAGTAGAAAAGGAAAAGAAAAAGATCGGGAGCGATATTGAATAGTAAAGGCAACCTCATTACAAGGCTAAGGTGAGTGTATACATGTATTTAAATGTATGTTTGTTGACATACATTTTTATAGGGAGACTTGTGATAAGTCAACCTAAGAGGTAAATATTTTTATATAGCATAATATGTTTTGCATAATACATTATTTTACTGATTTAAAGATCATGGAATATCTTTATGCTTACAAATGGTTTATAGCATGATATATATGACAAGCTACTTATATAGTTTTTAAATGGCATGCACAATGTGAATTGTATATAACATATTGGAGTATGAACAACTCTAATATGATATGTTTTACATGATATAAATTGGATATGGGTTGCTTGCCATTTTGCATGAATTGATTTTTAAATGTTTGCGCTTGGTAGTATATATTAAGAATGACAGTATTGTGATATACCATAAGAGTCTAGTAGCTACGCTGACACATTATGTGTTTACCGCTGATACATATTGTATCTACCGTTCGACACTTTATGTGTCTGACACCTTGTGTGTCTACCATTGACATTTATATATGTCTACTGTTTGCACCTAAGGGTTGATACGAGCTCGTTACCGTCGCCTCATCCCTAAGGAGAGTGGCTAGTACTCTGGGAGTACACGACTCGTTTACTAGTCTCTTGATATTTATCTTGGGCTATATGATTTCACATGATAACTGTATAATTATACAGTACAGATATATGAGTTTACAATACAGGTACATGATTTTTTTTAGTACGGTTAAATTATTTTACAGTACAGGTACCTGACTTTATAGTATAGAAATTCCTGCATTACCGAATATGTAATTTAATGACTATCATGTTTTATAAATTATCATGCATTAGACAGTGTATTATATGCCATTCATCTTATGCCTCACTGAGATATACTCGGCGTGTATTTATGCTATACACGCAGGTGATCGGGATTAGTAGATGTCAACTTTTGCATCATAATTATATATAAAAGATAATTGATAGGTATTTTGGTAATCATGACATCCGTATTTTTTTATATATGTTTAATAGTGTCATGTACTATATAAACCTGTCTATTTTATTAAAGTGCCTTAACTAGGTCGGTAAATATTTTATAAATCGTTTATAGACGGTAAGTATATTTACAATTTAATTATTATATGGCCTGATTTGGCATATCCTATATGAGGCTAGATCTGAATAATATTAAATAGAATCATTTTTAATAAAATGATTTGTTTTAATATGACTGTATTATTTATGTAAAAAGTTTTATTATCGGATCTAGAGTTAATATTTTATTTCTGAATTGATTAAAGTTAAGCGTGCTTAAGCTAAGGAAATTTCAAGATGGGTGACCATTGGGAAGTTTCTAAAAAATTTTAAATTAGTTACGATTAAAAGACTTTTTTGAAAAGTCGTGACATTTTTTACTCGTGTCTTGTATACGGTCACGGGAAAGGGGTGTTACAAATTTACTACAAATTTACCTCTAAGATTGATATGCATCCAGTCAAGTATGTGTGACTTTCACGATCATTATATTTTGATATACCATCAATTAACCTCTCATATACAAATTTACACTTCATTTTTCTATTTAACACATCAGAGCACAATAACTTAAATTTTTTTACTGAAGGTACGGTGCCGACGTTGGATATGGAAATACACCAACAATATACAACATCACCCTCCATTTCAATCCATCTCCCTCAAAATCACCCCTTAATATTTCTCCCTCCAGTTCAACAAATAAAACTTTGGTGCTGATTTTATTCTTCAAAGCTAGTTCTTTCCCATTATATCTCTCCATGACGTGTACAACATCAACACATTCGATTCTTAGCCTTAAAATACCTTCCACATCTTCCACCATTACAAAAATATTGTGCTCATTAAATTGTATCATTGACCTTTTCCACATTAAAGCTCTACACTAAATCACGACATAGATCAAGACGAATTGCTCGAAATTTTATTCCAATTAAAGCCTCAAACCTAATTTCTCCAACAACACCGTCAATCTTCTTAATATTCATCTCTTTAAACAATTTCGATAATTTTTTATGCTACACCTTGATGATACCTCCTACAACAGGCAAGATACGAATAATTACCTTAATGTTAGCCTTCTATAGTATGCTAATGATTATTTTAAGCTTAACTACCCCGTCTAACAAAAAAATAACTCTTACCTTCTTAACATTAGTCGTGCCTCAACCTTTTAATGTCCATTCTATATATGCTTCATTTTGTTGCAAGTGCATATTAATATAAGGCTTTTTTTCCTCATCACTCATTTTTGTCCATTTCTTTGTCAATTTTTTTCGTCTGTATCAGTTAGAGAAATATTAGATTTTTATCATATGTAAACTTTACTAACCAATACAAATTACATAAAATTATTCCAAATTTTCCACTTACCTCATTTGTCATTTTCATCTTCCTTCCCTTGCGTCTTTACATTCACTTATATTGTACATACATTAATTCAAAGTTACAGTATGTAAAACTTAATTCTACCTAATTAACAATTTCAAGCATTCAATTCACAATCAAATTTAACTTACTAGAAGTGAAGATAGGCAGTTGTCACGGCCCGCATATTTGGGTCCGAGACAGATGCGCAACAAGCAACCCAAGAGGTTCTAGGCTTGCCAAGAAGACCACCAGACTTGGTCCGGTCATTGGAGACTGAAAGAAAGCCCAAATACATTGAGCCTGGTAAATTAATAGATGGCATCTTACCGGGGAATATTCCAAGGGATAAGAATATCTCTCAATGTAAACACAAACTTAAGGAAAGAATTTCATAGTGATAGAGTTTCCTTAGTTAGTGTAGATTTGGTAGGTGGCTTTCGATCTGGGCCGTTAGTGTGATTCGATCTCGTCCGTTCATTGTATGGGGATTCAACTATAAATAGAGGCCTCCCCGCCTCAATTGGATTCATCCATCATTTGAGTAATACACTTGGTATTTACTCTAAAAACACTCTGTAGTGTTCTTCGCGTTCTTGAGCGTTCTTTCTTTTGTTCTTGTTGCCTTTCTCTTTTGTTCGGTTCCTCTTGGAACGATCTTGTGTTTGTGTGCAATGGAAGTATTCGATCTTCCGGAGAAGGATTTCAGGCTTACTTAGTCGTTTGTCTAAGAACATCGACTAAGGCTGCACGTTGGGTTGGTTCAAAAGTCTAGCCCCGTGATAGTTGGTATCAGAGCGAGTGTTCGAGCGCAAACACTGATTGGAGATGGCAAAGAAAGGAGGGAATATTGCAGCACAAAAGGGTGCAGAGACCCAGGTCGACGATGGAAAGCGAGACAGTCCGAGCAACACTGTACCTACGCTGGAAGAAAGGTTGATAAAGCTCGAAGGATCCATGAAGGATGCCCGAGAGGAGATTGACGTTGTGAGAGTACGTCTTGACGAGCTGGACTCTTCAGGAGAGGAGCTCGAAAGCAACGTGCAGGATCTAAAGAACAACGTGCGAGACCTTGACCAGTGTACCGATAGTGCGGATAGACGGAGTGATGCACTCGAAGCCGAGCTAAAGGCTTTGAAGGCGGAGATGATGGAGGAAATTAAGGGGCTCAAGGGAGAGCTTCAAGTTTACAAGGCTGTCGTGACTGGTATGTTAAACATGACAACAATCAGACCAAAGTTAGACGTGCCAAAGCCGAAGGAGTTTAGCGGAACTAGATCGGCCCAGGACGTGGAGAACTTTGTGTGGAGCATGGAATAATACTTTCGTGCTACAGGCATCAAGGATGATGCGGATAAGGTAAACATTGCTTCTGTTTACTTAACTGACGTTGCACTTTTATGGTGGCGACGCAGATGCTCTGAGGAGAATAGCAAGGATATTCCCATCGGGACTTGGGAAGAGTTTCAAGCTGAGTTCAAAGAACAGTTCTACACAAAGAACACCCAACAGGAGGCTCGAGAGAAGCTGCACGAACTCAAGCATGAAGGTTCCATCCTGAAGTATGTCAGTCGGTTCACTGAACTCAAACTCTAAATCACGGACATCACTGAAGCCGAAGGCCTCTTTATCTTCAAGAACGGGCTTAAGCGATGGGCCAAAATAGAGCTAAAGAGGATGGGAGTTGAGGAACTCTCCAAGGCTATGGCCGCAGCTGAATCCATAGCCGAATTTGAGATGGCGGAGACCCTCAAGCCCCGAGGCAAGGGCTATGGTAGGGGAGTCAAAGATGGGGAAGGTCTTGTGTGTTGTATCTGCGGAGGGAAGCACATGATGAAAGATTGCCCCAAGAATGATCGTCTTAATGCTATCAAAGGCGATGAGTCCGAGGAGTCGGATGAAGAAGTGACGAGACTTGGTGCAATTGCGAGTGTCCAAGCAATCAAGCCGAGGGTAGAGAAGCAACTAAAGTGCTATCAATGTAAGGGGCCACACAAGTTGCGAGCATGCCCACATCGAGTCAAGCCATCCAAGAGGGTAGACGAGCCCGAATAGAGCGAGGCTGCGAGACTTGGTTCGATGATACTGAGTTCTGCTAAGGCGATAGTACGCAAGTAGAAAGGGTTGATGTTTGTCGACATCAACATTGCGGGACGATCGAGGAGTGCTCTAGTGGACACCGGAGCAACTGATCTATTCATGTCCAAGAAGGCTGTCGACAAACTTGGTCTTAGAGTTGTGGGTTCAACTGGAAAGATCAAGACTGTGAATGCTAAAGAAGTTCCAATTGTTGGAACGGCACGGAAGGTTGAGCTGCAGATTGGTGAATGGAAGGGCAAGGAAGACATCAAGGTAATCAATTTAGATGACTTTGATTTTGTTTTGGGACTAAGCTTCCTTGACCGTATAGATGCTCTTATCGTTCCTTGTGCCGACATCATCTGTGTTTTGGATCGAAAACAACATTGCGTTGTGCCCTCGTACCGAGACAAGGGTAAAGGAACCAAGACGCTGACTGCCATTCAGCTTGCTGAGGATGCTCCAAGCTAAGGAGACATCGCTTTGGAGGCTACTGTTGGAGGGACTACTTTAGTGGGGCAAGAGTTGCCTGAATCAGCTAGCGACATGAGGCCCGTGGAAGAAGCACCTTTGGGCAAGGTGGAAGAAGCATTGAACTTCAAGTGTGAAGAAGGGTCAATACGGGAAAAGTTGCCAATGGGCAACGAGGCACCAAACTTCACGAGGGAAGGGTTGATGCCGGTTAGAGTGAATGCCACGGAAGAGGCGCATCTCAAACTTCATCGAGATGTGCGTAATGATACGGAGCGAGGAAAAGTTACACGGTGGAAGGAACCAAGGCGAGCAGTCTGTATGGGAAGACAACCCAGTCCGAGTCGAGCGCTCCTTGTGGGGGGAGTCGTTCTTATGGGGGAACATCGTTGCCCGATTCTGAGTTGGGAGCAAGGCAAGGTACCATGGAAGATCCAAGATCAACCAAGAGAAGTCTTTTCTGAGACAGCGATGAGGGCATCGCCGGATTTGGTGGGGGAGAATGTCATAGCCCACACATTTGGGTCCGAGACAGATGCGCAACAAGCAACCCAAGAGGTTCTAGGCTTGCCAAGAAGACCACCAGACTTGGTCCGATCGTTGGAGACTGAAAGAAAGCTAAAATACATTGAGCCTGGTAAATTAATAGATGGCATCTTACCGGTGAATATTCCAAGGGATAAGAATATCTCTCAATGTAAACACAAACTTAAGGAAAGAATTTCATAGTGATAGAGTTTCCTTAGTTAGTGTAGATTTGGTAGGTGGCTTTCGATCTGGGCCGTTAGTGTGATTCGATCTCGTCCGTTCATTGTATGGGGATTCAACTATAAATAGAGGCCTCCCCACCTCAATTGGATTCATCCATCATTTGAGTAATACACTTGGCATTTACTCTAAAAACACTCTGTAGTGTTCTTCGCGTTCTTGAGCATTCTTTCTTTTGTTCTTGTTGCCTTTCTCTTTTGTTCGGTTCCTCTTGGAACGATCTTGTGTTTGTGTGCATTGGAAGTATTCGATCTTTCGGAGAAGGATTTTAGGCTTACTTAGTCGTTTGTCTAAGAACATCGACTAAGGCCGCACGTTGGGTTGGTTCAGAAGTCTAGCCCCGTGACACAGTCTATAGTTTATGTGCCTCATCCACCACGAATGTGTCATCCATCACACCTTCTACGCCCAAATTATTATTTTCATCCATGCTCAGTTAATTTCTTCTAAAATTAATGTGACATAAGTTTTTAACATAAATAATACTCAACAACATTCACTATTAGACCAAAACAAATTAAGTATCTTTATTATTTACTTATTCAATTATTGATCCAAAACATATTAATATCGATACCAACATCATTCTTTATTATAGAATTGTTTGAACATGTCTTCATACTACTCTACAAGTATCTATAACATATATCTTTAAATAATTTGAGTCATTATCGTCCTATTAGATTAGTATCTATACTTCTTCAACCTTAACATCCCTTTTCAATCATTAGTACATATACTAATTAAATGGTATCGATATAATAAACACATTTACATTACATTTCATCCAATAGTACCGATACCAATTCGTATTACCAATAACATTTTAAACTTTGAATTAACTCAATATTATCCAGTTTTGATACTACATATTTGGTATCGATATCACAAGAACATTATTGATGTCATCATGAACAGTACTCATACTACTATCCCATACCCAAGATCTACCCATACACTTATCAAACATCAATATTGATAGAACAATATCGATACTAAATGGTCAGAATTATTATTTTCAACTCAAAATTCGTACACAACACAACTAATTAATGTCTTATTCTATCGCTGAAGCTCATTTACCATGTCTACGTATTATTTAAAACCATAACTGACCATTTTTAACGTCTGACTCACACAAACCGATTACTCATTCATTAAAAATGTTTCATTCTAAAAAAAAATTAACTTTAACTAAAACACTCAACCTTTATCACTCATATGCCACCTATTACAATCGAAAGACTATTACATTGCATAAATCTTGCCAAAGGTATCTCATTTTTCTAACCAAAGTTGGCTCATTTTTTAATGCTTGTTCTTTCTCTCAACTTTTTGAATTTGCACTTTATCTCCTTTCAATTGCTACAAAATAAAAACAAAAATGATTTTGACGGATTAAATACAAATCCATCAGCTAAAATCCTCCATACACAATAATAAACCATAACTGTTTGCAAAATCCTAAAAAAACATTATTTTCGATACTCATGCCATTTGGGTACCAAAAATTTAAGAAATTATAGTTTCATGAATTGTTAAGGACAAATTTCTTACCACAAATCTAACTTCCTTCGAACTCAAACTTCAAAAGATTTCAGTTGAAATATTTTAAAGAAGTTTGAAAAAGTTTGAAAAACAATAAGAGAGGAAATAGGGTACCGATGCCGCTTGGATGCTTGAGTTTTTACCCTATTGTTAAGCTTACTGGTTAACCGGTTTTACTTTTACCCTATTTTTTATTTTTCTTTTTAAATTCGACGACTCAGATTTCATTTAACTCAATATAACGGTTGTATCGGTATTGCCTTCTTTTATCCGCTTTTTAAGGGGTTTTCTTTTAGAATCTCCCGAAGACTACTTGAGAAAGCAATGATAGAAAACATTGCCATATATAGCCAGTGATCGGTGATTTCATTTTTGCCTTGAATACAAAGGACTGTGCAAAAAAAAAACTGAAACGACCCGAAACTAAAAAATGAATTGAAAAATTGATTAATCGAATAAAAAAATCAATTCCAGTTTAAGTTTTTATTTTTTAAAAAGAAACCAGTTCGTTTACAGTTTTGAGAAAAATCGGGTAACCAAACCGACCGGTTATATAATATATATTATTATATTATTTGTCATTTTAATATCTATGCTAAAAACATCTGAATTTATTTTCCTTTCTCATTGCCAAAAGTGCTTAACTTGTTAGTATTAAAAAAGATGTTAACATCATGTGTCAGTTTTTACAGGGTCGACCATGAGTTTTTGGTGGCCCAAGGTGAATCTAAAAAATGGGTCATAATATCAGAGATTTAAATTGTGGTTGCGGTCATATTTACTGTTATGTTATATTTATCGTGGTTGCGGATATTACATATTCTATATCGGTCACTACGAGTTTTGCGGTTGTGAATTTTTTTAACATACGCTCCACCTAACGGTTATAGCTATCGTGGTTTCAGATGGTGTCGCTGCCGCTATGTAACGGCCGTTGTTGCGGTTGCATACCTTTATTTAAATCCTTGTATTAGAAAAATTTATGAGTATGCCCATAATAACAACGATGTTGTTGTAGTTATAACAAGTAATAAAAATTTAAGAGTATGTACATAATAAAAAATATTGAAAAATTAGGTCACTAATAACAAATATTAAAAAATTAAATTTTAAGAGTATTCCCATAATAACAAATATTGGAGAAAAAACCGAGTCCCTAATAACAAGTATTAAAAAAATTTAAGAGTAGACCCCTAATAATAAATATTGGAAAAAATAAATTAGCCCCATATTAACAAGTATTAAAAATTTTGGACCCATAATAACAAATGTTAGAAAAAATTTTGGACCCTTAACAATAAATATAATTCGAAATAAATTACAAACATGTAACTTCCCTAAGCGGTGGGCCCTGGGCGGACGCCCTTATTACCCTAGCCCAGGGCTGGGCCTGGGATTTTAAAAGTATATACTATTTTTTAACATATTATTAAAATTTATATTTTTAATAAATAAAATAAAAAAATATTACCCAAACCGAATTGAATATTTCGATTAAGCGAATAAATTGTTAATCGATTTAATGATTACTATTTAGGGTCTAGAATTGAGTGACCGGGACTTACCGATTAACCGAAATATTTTTCTAATGGTTAAGTGAACCCGTCTTTGCACGCCTCTAATATGAAGCTACTTTAAAATTTATGGCCAATATTTATTCTTATTTAAATATACAGAACATAAATAATTAATCATTAAAATTGTCCAAATAAATAAGTTAGAAAATATAAAAAGTATATTATGTAATCCCTACATAGGTGAAGCTTGCTCTATTATTATATAAATAGGTAAAGACTCAATTCTAAAGGCATAATGTCAAAAAGTACCTATAATGTTTGATTAAATAGTCATTTTGACTCATATTCTTTTTTGAAGTAATTTAGCCCTCAACGTTTTATTTTGGGTCAAGATGACCCATTTGCTGATGAAAGCTGTTAGTCAGCTGACGATAAATAACTTGAAATTATTTAACAGAATGATAGGTCAGAAGAAAAATATTTTATATTTTATACAATTTTTAATTTTTTTGACTCATGTGTCTATAAAGTCAATATATTTGTCTATATCACACGGCTATCGCGGTGTGTACTGCCATGTAGGTTTGTCACATTATTTTAAGCCATTTATCATCAGTTGACTAACAGTTTTCATCCGCAGATGGGCTATTTTGATCCAAAATAAAACGATGGGGGTTAAAATACTTAAAAAAAGAATAAAAACTAAAATAATTATTCAGTCAAACGTTGAGAGCAGCTTTTTATATTATATCTATTCTAAATAAGAAAGATTTAGAGTTGGAGAGAAACGTCAGCTGTCTTTAGTTAATTGCTCAATTATTTGTCTTAAATAGTCTAATGTTGATTTATACTATGTGATAATTTATATATATGATTTTTTAAAAAGAGTTAAATATCAAAATTATAAATGAATTTTAAGAGGATGTACAATATCATACATGAAGTTTTGATTTGATTTAGTTTTATAAATCACTAAAAATATTATGGATGTAGCATCATTTTATTTTTACGTATTGCACAAACAAATAATTATATTTATTAAATATAAAAATAAATAAATATATTTATTTTTTAAAAAAGTATGTAACTGAATTAAATCAAAATTTCATGTATATAATTGCACGAAACTAAAGTCTTATTTATCTTTCAAAACTACATAGTTGTTACTATATTTTTTGTACTTATTTGAATAAAATAATTATTTAAATACAACTTTAATAAAATTTATGATATAAGATCAGCTGTAATTTATTTTATAAATTATAAACTTAAGGGTTTAATAAGCCCTTAAACTTTTGCAAAAAAATCAATTAAGCCCTCAAACTCAAGAAAAAATCAATTAAGCTCTTAAACTTTTTTTCACCCAATTAAGCCCTCAAACTCAAGAAAAAAAATCAATTTGGCCGTTTGACCAACGTTGACCGTTAAATTTAACGGGTTTTTTTTAATCTTCTTGGCATGTGTCGCAACAGGATAATGTCACTTAACATTTCTAAGAATTTTTAAACTTTAATTTTTAAAAAATATATAAAAATCCGAAAAAAAAATCTAAAAATTTTAAATATATAAAAATCCTAAAAAAATATTTTTTTCTTCAGATTTTTATATATTTTTTCAATTTATTTTTTTATAATTGTATAATAATATTTAACTTTTTTAATTTTTTTAAAATATTTTAATCTTTTGAAAAATTATTATTTATTATTTTTAAATAAACTTAAGAATTAAAAATATTTTTTATTTTTAAAATAATTTTCCGGAATTTTTTAGATTTTTTTGGATTTTTATATATTTTTTAAAAATTAAAGTTTAAAAATTCCTAAAAATGACAAGTGACATTATCTTGTTGCGACACATGCCAAGAAGATTTAAAAAATATTAAATTTAACGGTCAAAGTGCCAAATAAATTTTTTTCCTTGAGTTTGAGGGCTTAATTGGGTGCAAAAAAAAGTTTAGAGGCGTATTTGATTTTTTTGCAAAGTTTAAGGGCTTATTTAACTGTCATGTTGGTCAAAGGGTCAAATTGATTTTTTTCTTAAATTTGAGGGCTTAATTGAGTAAAAAAATTTAGGGACTTAATTGATTTTTTTGCAAAAATTTAAGAGCTTATTAAACTCTTAAGACTAAATTATATTATTTGATAACTCATAAGATTCCCGCAACCTACCACTTCTACTTATATATATATATATATATAGGGATAAATCTAGAGAAAGGATGAAGGAGATAGTTTTTCCTTAAAAATTTAAAATTTATATATAATTTTAAATTTTTTTGTATTTTTTATTAAAAATTTCTTTTTGTCTCTTTAAAATTTCATAAGTTCACTCTTTAAAATTTTATCGTTTCATCACTTCTAATATAAAATATTGCGTCCGTACTTTTATATATATATATATATATATATATATATATATATATATATATATGCATTGTTGGTGTGAAGAGGTTGAACAAGAAACACTGAAACGAAGTTGAAGAGCGGAAAATGGAGATAGGCTCTCATCTGTACGCCTTAATTTCCTCATGGACCTCCGTAAGCCACTCTTTCTACTTTTTAGACGAATTGCGGTGCAGTCGTATTTCGGTTCTATTACGTTTATTATAATTGTAAATATAAAGAAGGTTATTATAGTTACCGTAGGTATTACAGTCGTGAATTTTTTAATAACATTTGTTATTACGGATATAATGATTACGAGTATCGCAATTTTCAAACAATGCTAAAATTATTATATAACGGATGTTATTGCAGTTGATGACCGCTATTTAAATTTTTGTTATTTTCTACTCTAATTTTGATTTTTACCATAAACTCGTAGCTTGGTACGAAGGATATTGTGAAATATGAAAATTTTATTAATTAAATGATTATAAAATCATAAATATTTGACTTATAAATTTTGAAAAATAATTTTATACGTTGGCGGTAAAAAAGAAGTTTTCAAGCGGAGTATTTTTAGAGTTTAAAATTAAAGTTTTAGGGTTTAAGATTATAATTTTAAGGTTTAAGGTTAGCTTTTAAGATTTGTAATTACTGTTTAGAATGTAAGAATTAAATTTATTGTGTGAAATTTAATGCCCCTAAAATGATATATGACATCACTTGAAGTCCGCTTATGAGAAGAAAAAACTTCAATAACAGTTCATCAAATATTAACCCATAGAATTTTCATCCTTATTCATTTTCATTCTTTATATCAAATAGTAAAAAACTGATTTGTCTTAGTTTTAAATATCATAAAAAGAAATTTAAAATTAAAACATAACAGAGATTAAATTAGTATTTTTTTTCAAGACACTTTAAAACACAACAAGTTAATTTTTTTAACGTTCAGCCTTAGATGTCATTTACAAATTTACCACTTTGTTTTGTAATCAAATGTATGAGGATTAAAGAGAGACTAATTTACTTCTAAACCTATAATAATACAGAGAGCTGTCAAGTAATTAACCCTATGTAACTATACCTTTATAAAACATTTTACATTTGATAAATTATCTATACTAAAATTTGAAAAATTGTAAATTTACTGTAGTTAGTAATTTTAGAAAACCATTAAATTTAAAGGAAGTTTTTAATAATATTATTATTATTTTGTTGGCTTACAGGTGAGTATTTATATGGTATATTTAGCTTACGTGGCGATTGCATCATTTATTTTACCTGCAAAAGTTGTGCCTGGAAGGACTTTGCAAGATGGCATTCGTCTCCATTACCGCTGCAATGGTCCCTTTTCTATTTTAGCATTATCTGTGATATATCTAATTGGTATTGACAGGGGAGTAACAAAGAAGGGACCTCTGGTCTCAAAAGTTTTGAAAACTTTTAATTTAGTTTCCACAAAATTTATAGAAATTTATATTAAATTTTTTGAATATTTTTAATTAAATATTTCCTATAATTTTTAAAAGTTCTCAATAAGCCTCTCAAATTTTTAAAAAATTTAGTTAGACTCCTTCAAAATTTCGAAAAATGTAATTGAACCCTTTAAATTTTTAAAATTTTTTGTTCAAATCTCTAATTTTTAAGTTTTAAGTTGACCCCCAAACTCTATTACCAAGTTCCGCCATTGGGTATTGATCTTCTATTAATTGTGCCCTCTTGTTATGTTATAGGTATATGGGAGTACAATTAAATCCTCATTTTTTGGGTATTAATCTCAAGTATGTAATTTACTACTCTTCAAAATCTTGTGGTTTGGGCATGCTATTTAGTATTTCCCTAATGAAATCTATGCAATTCTATCCTACAAACGCCTGATGTTTTAATAGATGATCTGTGCAGATTCTTTTGCGGGAATGATGGGATGGATACTCATCAACTTATCAAACCTAGCAAAAAGGGTTGAAATCGGATCCTTGACTCTCTCAATGATGCTCTATCAGCTCTTTTGTCTAGTTAAACCCTAATCTCTAAGTCCTAAATCATTTTTATTTATTTCCCCTCGTATATCAATTCTAAGATGCCCTTCTTTATCATTTTCTTCCAGTTGCATGTTGTGGACTTCCTTTATCATGAAGAGAAGCTAACTTTCTAATAAGTGACAATTTCCTGACTGATACACGTGCTGTGTAAAATTTAGACTTCACAACTTTACTTAGTTCAATCTGACACTATAATTTACGGATGTATTCATAATAGCTGGGACATTATCGCCGAGAGGTTGAGGTTCATGTTGATCGGAGGATATCTTGTTTGGGCTGCATTCATAACTACCATCCAGGCAAGCAAACTAATGACTAATTAGAGCAAAGTCCTGTCTAATATGTATTGCATAGTATTAAATTTCGAAATCATTTCTCTATTATCATAAAGTTTTTAAATTCCAATTAGACGAGTAACATGTATCTTTTAACTTTATTCTTTGTAAACATTTTGTTACAATAGGGTTGGTGGCATTTGTCCAACAAAGTGGAGCTATCAATCCCCACTGCAATAGCTATTAGCACAATCTATCTAATTGGGTAAGTACTTGTTTCATAGTAATCTAAAGGATTGAAAATAATTGACCAAACCAATGGAACATAACATTCTACATAGATATATATTTGACCCTAAAAATGTTTGGCAGGGCCATTGGGTATAGAGGAGCCAATGATCAGAAACACCAATTCAAAATGAACCCTAAAGAACCTATTTGGGGTAAGCCTCCGAAGGTTATCGGCGGGAAGCTGCTAGCATCGGGATATTGGTAACAAATGTCTTATTCTTTATCTTCCTTGATATCTTTTATATCGAAAATAAAGATACCCAGTGTTATAGTTTGTGACCCGAATTCCATCTTGATCTGGAATATATTATATTGGCAAAGGGGACTTGCAAGGCATTTACAATTATCTGACGGACTACTTGCTGTCACTTTCCTTCAGTTTGGTTTGTGGCTTCAGGTAACATTTTTTTTCAAAATCTATGTAGAAATTCTAATCATTTTATACGTTTAGTAAATAAATAAGCATGAAACATTCATTCTTTGCAGTTCTCCAATTCCATACATCTACACGGTTTGTCTGATCGTATTTTTCGTATCGAGAGAAAGAAGAGACGAAGCTCGTTGTGCTGAGAAATACAAAGAAATATGGGGAGAATACTGCAAAGTTGTTCCCTGGAGAATAGTGCCATATTTGTACTAGTGAATAGAATGGTGCTATCAATTTATCTTGTCCGTTTGCTGAATAGGGGAAAACAGAACTTGTTTCATGCGTTTCGTATTCGTGTTTCAGTAACTAAATCGGTTGCCATGGCAACCGACTCAATGTGCATGTTATATCTTGCTGCAGACTTGATTTGTGATAATGAATTGTACTTGCTGTTAAGAAATGATTGGAAATTAATAATCCCATATGGATTTATTCTAATAAAATTACATCAAGCATATTTAAAAATTATAATCTCATTGGAAAATGGCATGCCATGGATTTCAATTTCGATGTTGAATTTTCCCTTCAATTATGTCATTGCTCAGGGAAGATGGCCAGGCTAAAGCAAGCCAAAAATGAAGCTGAATACCAAAATAATTGATTGATAAACTGAAAAATTACGTATTAAAATCTTTACTTTTTTATTTTCATATTCTTTGCAGTCAATTGGAAGCTCTGGAAATACTGTGAAGAAACTTGAAGAGGAAACTGATAGGAAGATTAATGCTCTGACAAAATCAACCACGAAATAGTTGACATGCTCATAAAACTTGACTCGACTCGACTCGATTATATTGGATCATTAATTTGTATGGAGATATAAGATATTACTTAGTGATTATATATTATACGTGTCCTTGTAGGACAAAATTTCCAAACCTTTTATTAGTAAAAGAAACCACATGAATATGGCAGCAAAATTTTATAAGAAAATAAAGGCAGAATCTTTGAGATGAAATGGAACTGACGTTGACACCAAACCTAAAGCTCCAAATAAAATTGCTTGATCAGATGAAATATATTCTTTTGATTTAATAGATTAATAGAAAACATTGAACATCAATCCATTGTCGTCCATTGGTTAGGATATCTGGCTTTCATCAGGAGACCCGGGTTCAATTCCCGGCAGTCAAAACTTTTTGAAATTTTTCATCACATCGTGTACGCTATAGATCCATTAAATCATCTGCTTTCCAATATTCGTTTCTTTCCCCTGCTTCAAATTAAGAGTAATAGTATTTTTTTTTTCTCTTCAGAAAAGAAATAAATATTTGCCATAACATCAGTTGGCATACGTTTGTTAATGTTATTTTGAGGTGCATATCATGTAGGATGCTAGAGATTTCTCTTCATAATGTGATTATGGTTCTATTTATGTTCAACTTCAACGTTTTTTTTTCATGTGCTTAGGAGCTACAAGTATCGTAGTAAATGAGCTTATGTTTCTAATCTAGATGATGAGTGGAGCTCACGTTTTTAGTATTATGAACGGAACCAGAATATCAATTTGAGAAGTACAAAATATAACATATTTAAATATTAGGAGTATGAATTTTTAAAATTTATTATAGAAATAAAAGTCAAAATAAAAAAGTTTGGGTACAGTGGTTCCGTCGCTGTTTGGACCCAATATGCCATGGCAATTGGCAACCGACTCAATATGCAAGTTATATGTTGCTGCATACTTAATTTGTGATAATAAAATTACTAGAAATTAATAATCCCATATGGTCTTATGCTAGTAAAATTACGTCGAACAATTTTAAAAATTATAATCCCATTGGAAAATGGCATGCCATGGGAATACTGTATTTCGTGGGACACAAATTTTTTTGATGGCATTATGGCTCCAATAGGTGTGCATTGTATTTATGGCAATTCTAGTTTGGGGTGTTCATGATTAACCATCGTAGTATTTTGGTTAACCATAATGTGATAAACACATTATCAGTTAATTGCACTAAAAATAAAACCTACAAGTTAACTGTTATAGTGTAGTGGTTAACCATGAACACTCCTATTTGTAGTAGCTCATTTTCAAGGGATCGTCTACTAATTTGACAATTCAATGTTAATGGGATCTACAGTGTGAAATCAAGTTATGAGTTGACATGCTCATGAAACACGTTACAAGTGTGAAGATTTAACACCAGGTATGCGAAATCTAAATCAACACATACAAATCATATGCTCTCTCGATCATTATCATTATGACAACACTATTGCGTTTAGTTGGACAAAAAGGGAAAATTTTTGGTACTGAATAGTGAGTTTTTATGCAAATTGAAGGAAGGAATCAATACAAGAAGTAGCTTTGCTTCTCTGTTTTACCACCCTTTTGTGTTCTTACTTTTTTGTTGAGTATACTATATTTGTTCTCTCTTTCATTTTCTTTCAATAAAATCCAGTATTTTTGTTAACTAATATCACATAAATATGCCAGCAAAAAATTATGAGAAAATAAAGGCAGAATCTTGGGATGAAATTGAACTGACGTTGGTACCAAACCAAAGCTCCAAATAAAACTGCTTGAGCTGATTAAATATAGGTATTGGGTTTAAAAGATTAACAGAAAGCAATAGTCATTGATCCATTGTCGTCCAGTGGTTAGGATTTTTGGCTTTCACCCAGGAGACCCGGGTTTAATTCCCGGCAATGGAATATGTTTTGAAGTAAACAATAAAAAATTGCACCATATAGATCCACTGAGTCGTCTACTTTCTTAGTTTCTTTCCCCTGCTTCAAATTAATAGAGTAATAGTTTTTTTCCTTGAGAAAAGAAATAAATATTTTCCATAACGTCGGTTTGCATACATTTGTTAATGTTCTATTGCGGTGCATGAGCATATCATTTAGGATGCTACACATTTCTCTCCATATTCTGATTAGGGTTGTTCTTTTGTTCTTTTTCCTTTCATAAAATCCCTCCCAAAATGAGCGTTGCTGTGAACAAATCAGTAGTCACCAAGGCTGGTTTCCCTCTTAAAACTGTACAGTTTAGGGTGGAAAAAATGGTTCCAACAATCATGTTTTTAACACTTTGATCCTTGGACAAATGACCATCTTTTTTAAGTGATTATAATTCTGCTTTCAATACCATTGACCCTTGGTCATATGGCTTTCATTCGAGTGATTAAAATCTTGTTTTCACCACCTTTGAACTTATTTGATTATTGGAACTTCTTTAAGAGAAGGTAGCAGAGATGGCTATAGTAATCACTTATTTGACTATATTTCCTTCTTTTAGATAATAATCTTACATGTTAATTCAAGGGAGCTGGTGACCAGGTGAAGTAATTTGACAAATTTTGATGATTCAACACTATATTGAGTCTTGACTTGGATACAACTTAGGTGTTGAACTCATTTACATTTGACATTTTTTTATATATACTGGTGTGATTACATGGTAGTATATATTCATATTTTTTTTCTTAACTCCTTGACAAGGCATACACAGGTGCTCGAACTCGGATCTCTTAGGATGAACATCATTATCTTTTTCACAGTTTGAAAGTGCTCAGTCAGACCACTAACACATGAAGCTAACCCTTCCCACCCTTACATGCACCTGAAATTTCTATCCTTTGGTGAATTTGGTGTTTTCTTCAGTTGGTAGATCTGCAGGTTTAAACAAGGAGACAGCAGACATACCGGCGGCCTTGACGTGCTACACTCCAGCGCTGGCCAAACAGGCTTTTATTGAACCCTGCAACCAACAGAACGATTGAGTGGGAGTTTTTGCTAATTAACCGAGTTGATGCAAAGTTCGAGCACCATTAAAAATCTTCTTATAGTTTACCCTTCTCCAGCTATTAACATGGAATCATAATCCACAAACATCCTAATAAAGGCCTACTGCCGGAAGGCATGCAGAATAGTTCACTCAAAAGTAAGCTAATAGTTTTCATCCTCTGGTCCTTCGAATTGCTTCCAACTTTGAAACATTTCTATGCAGCTTAATGTATTACTTGTCTAATGACAGATGGTTCTAGACTTAAACTCAAAGTATCAACAAGCGTAGAGTGATGTCGTAAGACCCATTGTACTCCCAAGGAGATAGCCTAAAGTTCAAAATTGGAAGACAACATTCTTAGAAGAGGCGTTTTACTACGCAAGTGAGGACAACGTAGATGAGTAACAAAGTCCTCAGCCTCAATTGGCTCAAGTGCATCGAGACCCCAATCATGTATCTTGCTTCGCTGGAAACGTAGACGCTTTTTCCATGCCTAATAAATGAAGTAAATTTAAAATTGGCATAACATCTTAGACATTTCAAAACCATGATGTTCAAATAACATCATGTTAAAATCACCTTCAACCGTGTTGCTTTCAAGAGATCAGCACCCTCTGCAGCAGGCAGCAGCTAGAAGATTGCGCATCTTCACTCTGTTAGTTCTTGCAGAAACAACTTTATTGTTCGACAAGTGTGAGATACTATAAAACCTCAGGACCTTAGATATTAAAAATTATATCTCTTAATTAACTAATCAGTTGTGATTATTGTTAAAAGATGTAACTATCCACACATAACTTTACGTGGATAGTTATGTTTATACGAAGAGACACGACTCACGAGTACTCCCATAAATAGGATTCAAATTTCATTTGTAAGATACCGAAAAAAATTCATTAGTCCAGAGCGAAGATGGAAGATTTCGGTTGGCGTATCGGTTCGATAACCATGATGCTGTTCATGGTCGCTCTACTGTTCTTGGCTCCTCTCGGAATGCCACCGTTGCAGCCTCCTCCTGCTTACATTGGTCTTGTCTTTGCTTTCGTGTTGATCGCCATTTTCATCTACCTTTCTCATGCCTCCAAATGATGGATGAAGGTTCAATAATGCCTCCAAATGTGTGGTGACAATAAGCTCTGGTTGAAATAATAACCAGCCTTTCTATTCAGTTGTATGTGTATTGTGTAATGACAATAAGCTTTGGTTGAAATAATAACCAGCGACAAACAGATGTTTTCTTTTCAGTTGAAGTACGTAAACCATGCATGCGTACTTCTTTGCATTTGGTGCATCTTCTATTATATCATTTGGATCACAGTCGATGCCATTGCCAACGCCTTTAGTTGATTGGTATGATTCTTTCACCCGCATCGACTTACGTACATTGCATGTGTTTGTCCCTTCTTACCGTTTAATACTCCTGGATCACACCGATTAAAAATTAGTGGGGTTTAAGAAGGGGAGCACCATGAGCGGCTCAGGCCTCAGTCAGCCTAGAGCCCTTAAAAAATGAATTATTTTTAGTTTATTTTTTTAATTTATCAAATGATTAAATTATTTTATCGATAAAATTCAATTCTCTTCCTCAAATCTCAAAATTTAATTTAGTTTCCCAAAATTTAATTATCTCTAAAATTAATTATCTATGTTATTCTTCTCCAATCTAAGCAAAAAAATGATGTAATATTCTTCAAAATTTTTATATTTATTGTTCAAAATCAAACTCCATTTCATACCTTCAATTCAATTCCTTCAAATATTTTTAACAAAACAATAAAAATAATATGGTTGATAAAGTTTAATCGTGTTTCTATAGTTTATTTATAAAATATTAAATTAATTGTTTAAAGTAGTGAGATATAATTTCGTTCTCTAGGATCTTTTTTGAGTTTTCGCTCAAAGCCTCGAGAATGTCCAAAACAGCTATGTTAAAAACATCATTCATATAGGTTATCCTGAAATGCATTTGCCTAGTCGATTAATGCACTAAAACGGTCTAAAACGGTGTAAAACGTACCTTGTAACTAAAAAAACCTTATTGGTTATCAGTGGTGAATCTAGGAAAATATTATTGATCGGGCCAATATAAATATAATTAGATGTGAACAAAATTCATCTTGAAAAAAATAAAATTTTAAGTTGAAAATTTTAGTTTTTTGAATAACTCAAAAAATTTAAGACTCGAATAACTCAAAAAAATTTAGTAATTAATAGAACGATTTTCATGTTCAAGTCGAGTCCTTCGACTCTATATGATATATGTATAACACATATGAAAAAAATATAAAGATATATATAGCGTATATGTTTGTAGAAAGCCGTTTAAATTGAAACCAATTAGTACCATAATATTGTAAATATTTACGATTAAATTTGAATAGAAACTCGAACAATCAGACTTGAAAAAATAAAATAAAGTTTGAGTTATAAAATATGACTCGTCAACTTGAATAACTCAAAAATTTTTTAATCGACTCGATTTAATCGAATGTTAACCCTAAATAGAACAAAATTATCTAACATAACTCATATATATATAGTTTTGAAATTATAAGATTTCATTCTTCGATAATTTTAAAATTTCTTTTATTATCTACACCTTTATTTAAATAAAATTGAAGTATTTCCTTAATATTTAAATAAATAATTGAAAATATATTGCATTTGTATCCTCTTTTAAGTTATTTTTTAAAGATATTAGAGATGAACTATATGCTTTTACTAAAAAATATTTTTTAATTTTAGTTTTAATTTTAATTTTGTATTTTTATTTGTATTTTATCATCATTATATATTAGAGTGAAACTCCAACTAAATTCGAGAAATTTAATTTTTTTTAAAAAATATATTTAACTAATTAATAGCAAAAATGTATGCTTAAAATATTTTTTATTAAAAATAATTATATATTATTTGTAAATTATAATGAAAATATAAACGATCTCATTTTTTTTCAAATATTTACTTTTTATTTTACTCAAAATTAAAAGTAAAAAATAATTCAAACTTTTATATCAAATAATCTTTTTATTTACCAAAAACTCAAAATATATTATAGTTTTTAGAAAAATCCCAATATATATTATTTTTTTAATAAAATAGGAGAAGAACATTTTGGCATGGGGCGGGCCAGGGCCTAGGTAGGCTTAGGCCTGCATGCGCCCCTACCCTCTTCCAACGGTTCAAAGAAGGTGTAAAAGTAATTGAGTTTTACATTGTGTAAAAAATATATATATGTGGATAGGATCCTCTTACACTATGTAAAGCTCGAAAGTTTTACACCTTTTTTGGACCATTAAATGAAGGTAAATAGATGGATGAGATTAACAGTAAAAAATGTGAAGATTATCACAGGAAAGAAAGATGTAAATTTGTAGTCAGCGTCTACCTTAATATAAACCAACAGAACGTGAAAAATTAGCAACTAAGCTTGCTTTAATGGATATCTTGGGAATAATATATATACATATATAATGTTAGTTTTGGTATAATCACGGGTATTTGATTTATTGGTGTCTAATTCGGATGAACAAAAAATTTTGCAACTTTATATGCTCCAACTCTAAAAAACTAAACCCTACACTCTAGCTCTAATTGCTAAATCTTAAACCCTAAAAATTAAACACTACATCATAAACCATAAAATCTAAACTCAAACCTTGTTGAGATATTTGACTATAATATAACAAGATGAAAAATGTTTTTGGACTTAAACAATATTGCAAAAATAATTCTAAGTCTATTTAACTTGAAAAATATGTTTGAAAGACTTTTGAAATGTTTTTGACTTGAACAAATGCTTTCAGAATTGTCCAAGTGTCAAAAGCATGCCTTGATTACGGATACCCTAACCCCAAAATCGATACCCAACAGCCCGTACTCGTAATGTCCCAATTCTTGATTAGTGACCAAAATGTAAATTTTGAAAGTTTAGGGGTTAAAGTGTAAACTTTGGAAAAGTTCAGGAACCAAAGTGTAATTTTCAAAAGTTATATATTTTGACCCCGTAAATGAATAGTTTACCCCAAGAGTGACATTTCCGTGTTACCCGGATTTTTCGTACGAAGCTTATATTAATGGCTATAAAGCGATACAGTTCAGAAATTTAGAAATCGTAGTTGGATTGAATAAAAAAATTTGTTATGCGTGCTCAGACCAGAGTAACATAAGGATGGGTGACCTACTAGAAAGGTTCCATGTTACTATTTTTGACTGATAAAAAGGATTCAACATGAGTCAATAATATTTGTAATGATTATTGTTATAAAATTTTCAAGAGGGATTGTATTCGATAAAATTCCTAGTAATTATCGGTACATCGGATCGAATTGGAATTTTAAAGACAGTTCCAAAAGTTATGGAAAATTCATAAAATACTATTTTATGAGTTTTATTGTAGTTGGTTGGATTCCAGCTAGACTTAATTGAATTTTTACAAGAATGGCAAACTAGTAAATAAAAAATAGTTTGAGGGCAAACTAGTCATTTGGCAGAGGTGGCAATTTTGAAACATTTGAAGTTACAAGGGCCATTTTTGGAAGAAGAAAATTGAAGATTTAAATCTTGGCCCTTGATTGATGATAAAATCAATCTCAACCGTTGGATAAAAGGGCAATTTTGTAATTTCCCTATTTGAATGAATTTAAAATTTATTTACATAATACAAGTGGCATAATTGAAGCAATTTAAAAAAAAGGCCAAAAGATGAAGCCTTCTTCATCTTTCAAAATTTTGAAAATTTGGGGAGAAAAGGGACAAAATTTTCTAAGCTCGATTCAAGCTTCGAAACTAGATTTTCAGTCAAATCCGAATCAAAAGAAGATTCGAGGTACTATAAAGGAAAGGATCGAGTAGAATTTAGTGAGACATGCTAATAAATGGCCCAAGTGAGTGCATTTCTATATGTGTATTATATTAAAAAAATGGAAGACTTGTGAAAAGTCAACCCAAATTTAGAAATAACATTGCATTACTTTTTAAAATAAATGATCTGATGCATGACTCGGTATAGCAAGCTTGACATAGTACAAGGTACGAACTATTGTTTGCATAAATGATGATGAATTATGTTTATTGATGAAATATGATAACAAGTTGAATGCTTACATGAATAATGATAATTGGTTGACAACAAGATGAAATGGCCAAGTATTTATGTATCAGAGTTTAGGGTATAGTTGGATATCCATAGAGTCTTAGCAGCTGCATTCCAGCACTACGGTGCGGTCCAGACACTTCGGTGTTGACATCAGACGCTATGGCGTTGCAGTCACTTCAGTGTCGACTTAGATGCTACGTCATTGTTCAGACACTTCAATGTCTACTAGCACAAAAGGTGCAATAATGAGGAGCAAAGGGCGTCCTCGAGTACATACTCACCATCAGACGCTACGGCATTGCAAACATTACAGTGTCGTTATAATGACTCGTATACCATAGGATTCACGTGAAATTGTACCTGGGGCTATAATTCATAAAATGCTTTAAACATGAAATGTTGATTTTGCCCAAGTACTATTGTGAAGTCTTTGGTATAGTTGGATATCCATAGAGTCATAGCAGCTGTGTCTTAGCACTACGGTGTGTTTCAGTCACTACGGTGATGTTTAAACACTTCAGTGTCAGCTTAGACGCTACGGCGTTATTCAGACACTTCGGTGTTGTTAGCACAAAATATGCATTATAAGGAGCAAAGAGCGTCCTCGAGTACGCACTCATCTTAGTCGTTTCGGCGATGCAGACGCTATGGCTACGGTGTTTTATCAAGATGACTCGCGTACCTTGGTCTCATATAATATACTTTGGGCTATGTTAAAGGATGTGATATGCAAATAATTGCATGACGAAAGTATGACTATGTTAAAGGATATGATTTGCAAATAATTGCATGATGAAAGTATAACCATGTTACAGAAAATGATATGCAAATGATTACGTGATAAAAGCATGACTACTTGATGATCATGAACATTTGATATCATGATTCTATGACAGAATTTATAGATGACATGAATCTTAAGATAGTCATGATACATGATACTATTATGTTGTGAAATGGTTGACATCTTACAGAAATTGTAATGCACTTTTATATAACACACTGTAATGCATCTCTTCATGTTATGATAAATGTGTTAAATGCCTCGCTAAGTTCGTACTTGGCGTGTGTTTTATTTCATATGTATGTTCTCCGAATTTGATTAACAAGGAGGAGCTGATCTTTTGAAAATCAAGTTACTACAATAAAATACAGTAAGTACATCTTTATCGTAATTTGATATCTAGCGGGCATGTAAATATTTTTTAGGTTGAGCTGTTTAAAGTATAAGTTTACAACTTAAATATATGATTTTATGATAAATAAGTTTAGAAGTATAGTTTGCTAATAGTAGCATTGAACTTTGGTACAATTAAATATAGTTTAACCCTAATCGTGTAGAAATTTTATAATTAAGAAAAGGTTTAGGCAGCACACATAGTTTTTACCCTGAGTTACATTTTTATTTTTAATAACTCAATTACAAGTTTTGTAAACCAATTCAGGGTTAAAACTAGCTGCATCTAGACGATATAGATTTTAATTTAAAACCGAGAAAGGGTTAAACTACAAGTTAAATTTTGATATAATATAAAAAAATTACAAGTTAAGATTTCTTCCAATGATTTCGTAACATCTTTAATGTATATTCGGCCTACGAGTATATATTAAGGGTGTTACATTTATTGGTATCAGAGCTATAAGTTTAGCCGATTCTAGAGGTTAAACCAAGTGTGATATGTTTTGTTATTAAGTACATGCCCCTAGGATGTCATGTTACTGATGTACTATCTATGTAACTTGATTATGCTCCTCATTAACATGAATAGGTTATAGTAGTAATAGATAATGTTGAATACTACTGAATCGCGTCAGACGATTGATCATGGGGACCAAGAGGAGGTCCAAAGTGGAAGTAATGAGGTACAAAATATTTCACCTCTAATTCCTACCCCAGCTAAGCCACCTACGCAGTATGGAGCTCCAGCATAAGAATATGGAGCCCTAGTACGAGCCTTAGAGGCTATGGTTAATAAAAAAATTAACCCTTAACGCCTATACCAGCTCCGGAACCTGCACCAATAAGGACGACGACTGTTAAGGAGCTTAATAAGTTAGGAGCTCCTGAATTTAATGGAGAAAGTGGTCCGATAACCGCCAACTTATGCCATAAAGATGTCAAAGTCATGTTAGAGGAGTTAAAATGCATAAATACTAAAGAGTTTGAAGAAACTTTGTTGAGGGAACATACTCGTATTTGGTGGCTTAATGCTACAGAGTTAGTACTTGTTGAGGAAGTGATGTGAAAATTCTTTTAAAAAGTGTTTAAAGCCAAGTATATTGGCGACCAGTTAACAGAGAGATATGTTGCACCAGTTCTTAAGTTTGAAACAAGGTACTCGTACTATGTACGAGTACGAGCTGGATTTTAGTAGATTAAGTCGGTATACAGCTGATTTGATTATTGATTGAAAAGTCTCTATGAGAATGTTTTATCGAGGGATTTCACTCGAGGCCTAAAGAGTTGTTGTTAGGTATGAGTTTATCGGTTTACCAGAATGTTGTAAATAAAGCAAAGGCTATGGAGAGAGCCTGTATTTAATTTAATTGATCCAAGTTCGACTAACTTATATATATATATTAGTACTAAGATAGTAGTACAAAGAAAAATTCTTAAGGAAAAATATTTTTAGTAATATGATTCCTAGTAACCAACTTGGACATAGAGCACGGGTGACTAGAATATGTAAGACATGTCCATTAGTAATTAAAGGGATTAAGTTCCCGACGAATTTAATGGAACTTCCATTCCGTGAATTTAAAGTTATTCTTAGAATGGATTAAGTTATCTGCATATGATACAGAGGTGAAATGTAAAAAGAAAATGTTGGTACTTTAAGGAGCAGCTGTGTTCTCAAAAAATTAGATCTTCGATCAGGGTATTATCAGCTCAAGGTAAAGGAAGAGGATATACCAAAGACAGCATTCAAGACTCATTATGGACATTACGAGTTTTTGGTAATGCTATTTGGACTTACGAATACCCCATTGCATTTATGGATCTGATGAATAAGGTATTCCAACCCTGCTTAGACCAATCTGTAATAGTCTTCATAGAAGATGTTATGGTATACTCAAAGACAGAAGCTGAACATGATTACCATCTTTGAATGGTATTACAAACATTGAGGGATAAACAACTTTATCCAAAGTTTTCTAAATTGTGAATTTTGGTTATCAAAAGTAACTTTCCTTGGACATGTAGTATCGGCAGAGGGAATAAAAGTTGATCCCAAGAAAGTACAAGCCATTCTTGAATGGGTGGCACTGAAAAAAATGTCTCTGAAGTCTAGAGTTCATTGGGAATTAACTGGATAAAATAGACGATTTTTGGGAAAACTAAAGTAGCAGCTGATGCTTTTTACTAAAAGATATTTTGTTTTGTACACAGTGAATGTACAATTGTCATTGAGACAAGATGGTTCATTAGCAGTAGAATTTTAGCTAAAACCAACTTTGTTGGATCAAATCAAAGATTTGCAATTTTCGGATGAAGAATGTATTGAAAAGAGGAAGCAAGTTGAATCAAGAAAAACAAAGGACTATGAAATTAAGTCAAATAGTTGCTTATATTATTGAATGAAAGTTTACATTCCTGATGATGGTGTTTTGAATAAAGAGATTTTGACTGAAATTCGTCATAGTCCATTAACTATGTACTTTGGAAGTAGCAAAATGTATTAAAATATAAAAACTTGGTAATGGTGGCTAGGAATGAAAAAGGGAAATTTCAGAATTTATGACAAAGTGGTTGACATGCCAACAAGTAAAAGCCGAATATCAAGTACCTCTTAGAATGATTCAGCCTATTTCTCTTCCCAAATAGAAGTGAGAATGAGTGACAATGGAATTTGTAATAGGATTACTAGTAACAATAGTTATTAGATAAGCATCAAGATGGCATCATTTGAAGCATTGTATGGAAGAAAGTGTCGAATTTCTCTTAATTGATTCAAGTTATAAGACCAAATTATTCAAATTAACCCAAAGGCTGGAGGGGTTGATTTGATACGAGAAATTGGGGATTAAGTGAAAATTATTCAGCATAATCTCAAGGCTACCGCAGATCGACAAAAAGCTTATGTAGACAAGAAGAGAAACGATGTTGAATATGAAGATGGGGACAAAGTGTTCCTAAAGGTTTCGCCTTGGAATAAGGTGTTACGATTTGGTAGAAAAGGAAAAACTCGGTCCCGAGTTCATTGGATCTTATGAGATCTTGAAAAGAGTTGAACCAGTGGCTTATCAATCAGCCTTACTGCCAGAATTAAGCAAGATTCATGATGTATTTCATGTATCTATGTTTCAAAGGTATCGATTGGATCCTTCACATGTCATTACCCCGAAGAAGTTGAATTATAATCGGATTTGACTTATGAAGAGAAACCAGTGAAATTCTTAGCATATGGAGTAAAAGAACTAAGAAACATGAAAATTTCATTGGTTAAGGTCCTTTGGAGAAATCATAAAGTGGAAAAGCCATTTGGGAGACCAAAACGAAAACGAGGGAACAATATCCATAATTGTTTTGAACGGATATACGTTGAAAATTCAAGGACAAAATTTCTTAAAGGGGGAGGAATTGTAATGTCCCAATTCTTGATCAGTGATCAAAATGTAAATTTTGAAAGTTTAGGGGTTAAAGTGTAAACTTTGGAAAAGTTCAGGGAACAAAGTGTAATTTTCAAAAGTTATGTATTTTGACCCCGTAAATAAATAGTTTACCCCAAGAGTGACATTTTTGTTTTACCCAAAATATTCGTACGAAGCTTATATTAATGGCTATAAAGCGATAAAGTTCAAAATTTTGAAATCATAGTTGGATCGAATAAAAAAATTGTTAAGCGTGCTCAGACTAGAGTAGCACAATGATGGGTGACCTGATGGGAAGGTTCCATGTTAGTATTTTTTACTGATAAAAAGGATTCAGCATGAGTCAATAATATTTGTAATGATTATTGTTATAAAATTTCTAAGATGGATTGTATCCGATAAAATTCCTGGTAATTATCGGTACATCGGATCGAATTGGAATTTTAAAGACAATTCCAAAAGTTATGGAAAATTCATAAAATACTGTTTTATGAGTATTTTATTGTAGTTGGTTGGATTCCAACTAGACTTAGTTGAATTTTTACAAGAATGGCAAACCAATAAATAAAAAATAGTTGGAGGGCAAATTAGTCATTTGGCAGGGGTAGCAATTTTGAAATATTTGAAGTTAGAAAAGCCATTTTTGGAAGAAGGAAATTGAAGATTTAAATCTTGGCCCTTGATTGATGATAAAATCAATCTCAACCATTGGATAAAAGGGTAATTTTGTAATTTCCCTATATCTTTCAAATTTTCAAAAAATTAGGGGAAGAGGGAGAAAATTTTCCAAGCTCGATTGAAGCCCCAAAACTCAATTTTCAGTCAAATCTGAATCAAAAGAAGATCTGAGGTACTATGAAGGAAAAGGATCGAGTAGAATTTAGTGAGGCATGCTAATAAATGGCCTAGGTGAGTGCATTTCTATATGTGTATTATATTAAAAAGGGGAAGACTTGTGAAAAGTCAACCCAAATTTAGAAATAACATTGCATTACTTTTTAAAATAAATGATCTGATGCATGACTCGGTATAGCAAGCTTGGCGGAGTACAAGGTACGAACTATTGTTTGCATAAATAATGATGAATTATGTTTATTGATGAAATATGATAACAAGTTGCATGCTTACATGAATAATGATAATTGATTGACAACAAGATGAAATGCCCAAGTATTTATGTATGAGAGTTCATGGTTAGTTGGATATCCATAGATTCTTAGCAGCTGCATTCCAGCACTACGGTACGATCTAGACACTTCGGTATTGACATCAGATGCTACGACGTTGCAGTCACTTCGGTGATGTTTAGACACTTCGGTGTTGAATTAGACGCTACGGCGTTGTTCAGACACTTCGGTGTTGACTAGCACAAAAGGTGCGATAATGAGGAGCACAGGGCATCCTCGAGTACGTACTCACCATCAGACGCTACGGCGTTGCAGACACTACAGTGTCGTTATAATGACTCTTATACCATAGGATTCATATGAAATTGTACTTTGGGCTATAATTCATAAAATGCTTTGAACATTAAATGCTGATTATAATGTTGATTTTGCCCAAGTACTATTATGAATTCTTTGGTATAGTTGGATATCCATAGAGTCATAGCAGCTGTGTCCTAGCACTACAGTGCGTTTCACTTACACTACGGTGATGTTTACACACTTCGAAGTCGGCTTAGAAGCTACAACATTGTTCAGAAACTTCAGTGTTGTTAGCACAAAATGTGCGATTATAAGAAGCAAAGAGCGTCCTTGATTATATGAGGAGCAAAGAGCGTCCTCGAGTACGTACCCATCTCAGTCGCTTTGGCGATGCAGAAGCTACGACGTCGTAGAAACTACTGTGTTTTATCAAGATGACTCGCGTACCTTGGTCTCATATAATATACTTTGGGCTATGTTAAAGGTTATGATATGCAAATAATTGCATGAAGAAAGTATGGCTATGTTAAAGGATATGATATGCAAATAATTGCATGATGAAAGTATGACCATGTTACAGAAAATGATATACAAATGATTACGTGATGAAATCATGACTACTTGATGATCATGAACCATTGATATCATTATTCTACGACATAATTTATAGATGGCATGAATCTTAAGATAGTCATGATACATGATACTATTATGTTGTGAAATGCTTGACATCTTACAGAAATTGTAATGCACTTTTATATAACACACTGTAATGCATCTCTTCATGTTATGATAAATGTGTTAAATGCCTCACTAAGTTCGTACTTAGCGTGTGTTTTATTTCACATGTAGCTTCTCCGAAGTAGATTAACAATGAGGAGCTGTTATTTTGGAAAATCAAGTTACTACAATAAGATACAGTAAGTACATCTTTATCGTAATTTGATATCTAGCGGACATGTAAATATTTTTTAGGTTGAGCTTTTAAAGTATAAGTTTACAACTTAAATATATGATTTTATGATAAATAAGTTTAGAAGTACAGTTTGCTAATAGTAGCATTGAACTTTGGTACAATTAAATATAGTTTAACCCTAATCATGTAGAAATTTTATAATTAAGAAAAGGTCTAGGCAGCACTCATAGTTTTTACCCTAAGTTACATTTTTATTTTAATAACTCAATTATAAGTTTTGTAAACCAATTCAGGGTCAAAACTAGCTGCATCTAGACGATATAGTTTTTAATTTAAAACCGAGAAATGGTTAAACTACAAGTTAAATTTTGATATAAAATAAAAAAATTACAAGTTAAGATTTCTTTCAATGATTTCGTAACATCTTTAATGTATATTCGGCCTACGAGTATACGTTAAGGGTGTTACAGTACTGGTACGTCATGTTGAGTACTGATATGCAATGTTTTTCCGAAATTCCAGTATAGAGTTTTGGTACCGATACTGTAACACCCTAAACCCGGATGTCATATTTGGGCCTCAAGCCCAACATGCAACCATAAAATTTTTACCTACTTTATCCCAATCCATAATCAGTTTCCAATTCCATTAGATTTTCAATCGTATAAAACATAGATAAATATTTGAAAGCGTTTACAATGGAACTTTTTTTAAAATTACATTATAAAAGCATTTGACACAATCATTTTAAATCTAAAATACGAGTTACAAAACACACGATAGGGCCCTACGAATACACATCCTAAATACCTAAGTATTGTACTTTGGTGAGACGAGGCGATAGAATCATTCACTGATGGTGCTCCTCCAAGCAACGTGCCAACGATTCTGAATGTTGAGCTAACAAATCTCAGTGGATATACTTCCACGCAACTATGCTTCATGCAAATCATAAACATAAACATGTAGCCAGAAATGATGACATGGCATATACATCAACAAACGGTGCTAGCTCTAGCCGCCTAAACATATAGCAATCAACACTCAATGAATGCATTAAATCTCACACATGAATCATAAGCATCAATCCACAAACTTAGAGTGAGGCCTGGTGTCACAAAACCTTGGGAACGTGCACTCTAAATGAGTCACGATGTCACATAGCCTCGGGAACATACACTCTTTCTAGGTGAGGCCCGGTGTCACACAGCCTCAAGAACGTACACCTATACTCGACATATCTTCTTAATTATCCTCGAATGAGGCCTGGTGTCACACAGCCTCGGGAGCATACATTTGGTGTTTATCTCTTGGTGTTGCAACACTCTTACTGGGTATCCGGTTCCTAACAAACAAAGTTGACGCATCGACACAGGTGTCCTTACTTGGTACGTAAGATCACGCGATCCACCAAGGATCCTTATGGTTGCTATTACAAACAAGTCACCCAACATTAATCAAGTTATTATACATTATGCTAGTATATAAGGGTTGATCTCGGTTTTTTAGTTTTACCATTTATTTTACCACATTAGAAGACCAATGGGCCATAACCATTGAATTATCAACCCCTCGAACTCAAATTGTATATTTTGGGTAGATTGCCCAATGGGTACCGATATTGTCCCTCGCGTACCGGTATGGTACCCTCTGGGTATCGGTACTCACTTGCATAGCGATACGAATTAAACTCACTAGAATTTCTCAAAGGCGATTGGTACCAATACTGGATTGATCGTACTGGTATTTGGGCCTTGGGTATCGGTACTCACCCAATTATCGATACCAAAACCGCTTACTAGAATTTTACAAAGTTTAGGTGTACCAGTACGGGTCGACATGTACCGATACTCGTTTGAAGGGCGTACCGATGCAGGTTAAACACAATATCGATACCCCACTAATAGTTTATCCTCGATAAACAATGTTCTTAAACCCAGAACACTAGGATACTGATACTGGCTCTTCGTGTACCGCTACTGAAGCCCAGAAATAGCTTCTTAGGATTATAAAATCACTTTCTAAGCCCCCAAAATTCAACATTTAGCCTCTTATTTCGATCATACATCTTATAGAAGTATTTAGGGTAGTTTACTACCATTTTTACATGTTATTAACATGAAATCTGTGTTTTGACATTAAAGATGGTCTCTAGCACTCAAATACCCAAAATCAACCAATCACATTAAACTCAAGCAACAAAGCAACCAAATTTATGATGCCCATGAAGGCATAGGAGTTAGTAGTGTACTAACCTTAAGCAAGAATCTCGAACCCAAGCTTTCTCACACTTTCTTCAAACCTCAAGCTCTCAAGGGTTCTCTAACCTCTTCCACTTGCCACACAAACATGAAATACGAAACAAAAACTTGGATTAGATCTCATGGAGGAATTTTCTACAAGACACGACCTTAAGATCAAGAGAAATCTTTGTAAAGCCTTAAACCTCCCAAAACCCATTAACTTACCTTTCTACCATTCATGATAAAACTTACATTAAAATATATATTCTCGATTGCTGATAAAAAACCCTTAACTTGAATTTTGAGATTTCCACTTAAAAACACCAAATTTGGACCTTTAGTCTTGGATCTAAGGTGAAAAGAAGAAGAGAGAGAGAGATGGGGAGTTATGAGAATGATGCAAGCATGTCTTGCTTTTTCATGTCTTCACATGGGTTTTCAAGACAACAATTAAACCCTCTTTTTAAAAATGAAGCATTTACCCAATTGTCTCTCCATCATCTCTCTATCCTTATCACTCAACCAACATTCAAGCCCAACAACAACTAGAAAGCCCACTAAGGTTCTCTTGAGCACCCAAAAGCCCACACTCTCAGCCCAACATGTGAGGCCCACGGTTCAGGTTAAATTGACCCATAGATTTTGAAATCCGGGTCTTTATAGGTACGCTCCTTCGAGTATTGGTACCCAAAGCCCTATACTGATACTCAACCCTTGAGTACCGGTACGTAGAACCTTCAATGACTAGTTTTGTTTGAATTTATTGATGGTACAGATGCCCTGAGTACTGATACCCAATTTTGGGTACCGATATCCTTTGTATTTTTACAACAGTCATTTCCCATTTAAGCAGGTATCGATACCCAACTTTCGAGTACCGATACCCACTGGACAGAAGTGCATTTATGGCTAGAAAAATACCTCAGAGGCTCTAAACCAACCACAACGGTCATAAACGGCCACAAACTCGTTAGAGGGTTTAAAAGACACCATCAAGCATCCATGGAAGACCAAAAAACATATTTCCAACATTCTTTGTATAGGGAAATTTATTTTTTGGTCTAAATTGTCATATTCTTGTAGAAAAACAGTTGTGAGCCAAATTGTCAATATTGCTCAAGTGTTTAGGTTTTTGGATGAGAGCTTAAGTGTGCAAACAATTTGCCTAGAGAGGTTTTCCTTTGTTTGCTAATTTGTATTTTCTCTTTGGAAGAAAGTGTCTCAAAGCTTTGGGGTATAAGCTTTTAGGGTATTGTAAAGGTTACTCTTGAGCCTTGAAAAAGAAAGACAAATTTAGTGGATTTGTTGAAAATCCTTAGTGGAGAAACTAAGGTAGTGGAGGTAGTCTTGATTTAGAAGTTGAGTCACTATAAATCATTGTGCATATATATTTTTAATTTCTTTTGCTTCCATCAAAGGCCAATTCACTCCCCCTCTTGGCTATATCGGTTGAAGATATTCGAGCCCAACAAACCTTAAATTCTTAACCTTATTTTTGTGTAGGGGCATAAATAGGGGAACCAAAAAGGGTAGAAATTTCTACTCAATTTGGATGGGGTACCGTAGAGATCTATTATGGGGCGATCATCTTAATCCAATTTGTTTTATTCACATTATCATAATTTGAATCATTAACCTTGTTTAAAAGACGTAACTTCTCATCCCGTTAGACTAATGAATAGTCTATATATATAACGTATTATTGAAAAATACATAAATCGTTATAAAATTGTAACATTTTGAGTATCAATTTCTGTGTACATACATAAATTGTAACAAATTCGGTAATATTCTAGTTTTATACACAAAAATTGATACTAACAATTTTGAGTATATACACCATATATTATCCAGTAAGTTTTTAGGTTTTTAGATTATTCTCTACAAGTGGCGCCTAAGCTTTTTTTTTTCATCTTTGTTTTAACCGACATAATTATTTTTTATTTTAATACGAATAACGCTATTTTTATGACACACTTTTCTATGCTTCTATGACACTTTTTTGATCTTCTTTGTTGGTCGTTTAATGTTCTTTTCGTTTGTTTTTTTTCATGGTTGAGAATATCGTTTCGACTGGTTAAGATGACACTTATTTGTTATCATGCTGATTTTCCCTACTCTCGACCCTCGGATTGAATTTGGATACTCAGTTTGCGTTCGTAGATATTTTCTCACGACGTTCGGCTCTGATTTATTATTCTCGATGGTCTTTTAGTAGCTTAATCCTTTTTTGTGGTTAGTTTCCGATGCATTTAGATTTGTTCGTATGTAATTTTCGTTCGAGTCTTTTGGTTGTGTTTTAACATTTTTCATGTATGGTCCTTATATGATTTAAAGTGGCTAGTTTCTTATGCCGATGTTATAGAAAAATGATCAATTTATGTATTTATTTTATGATGATGATTATATAACTCTTATTATAATTTTGGATATTTTCTCTTTTTAATAAGACTAGCGACTTCTATTAAAAACAATTTTTAGTATATGCTCAAAGATGTTTTAATTTTCTAACCATATATATGAGATATGATCCACTTACACAGAATGTAAAACTCATAGTTTTACACGTTTTGTGGATCGTTGGATGTGTGAAATAATGGAGATTAACTCCTTACTTTTTTTTTCAAGTGATAATCTTCACATAACACACTATTAATCTCAGTCATCCTTTTCACGCATCCAACGATCCAAAAAATATGTAAAAGTTAAAAACTCATACTGTGTAACTGGATTCTATCCTTATATATTATAACAATTTAATGTATTTTTAATGACATTTTATGTATTTTTACCTTGAAATAAGATATTTTACCATATAATTTCACTAATCGAGGACCTAAAAATCCACGAAAATACTTAAGTTTAGTTAAATTTTAGTATCGTATATAATACACGAGTTATATTTTGATACACAAACTGTGTAAAAAATTTACACAACCCATCATATTTAAGTTATAAAATTTAAATTTACAAAAAAACTATAAAATTTAAAACCTAAATCCTTAGCCCTAACACCCTAGAACATAAACCCTAAACTCTAAATAAGAACCATAAACCTTAAATTATACACCATACAACCTAAACCTCTAAACCCTAAACCACGACCTAAATCTCTAAACCCTAAAATTGAAATACTTGTATCAAAGTATTTTCCACAATACACTGTTCTTTTCTTCTCTATTTGTATCAAAGTATTTTCCACAATACGTTGTTCTTTTCTTCTCTATTTATTATTTGGATAATTATTTGATACATTGTCAGTAGAAAGTTTTTTCTACAAGCGGACTTCTAAAGTTGCCATGTATGACGTATCCTTTTTAGGGCCCTAAACTATAACCCATAAACTTTAAATCATATATTCTCAAACCTTAAAACCTAACTATGAACACTAAAATCTTAACCTTAAACACTAAACTCAAATCTCTAAATCCTAAAATAAGTTTTATATCGCCTGTAGATAGAATTTTTTCCTTTTTATTTTTCAGGAATTAAGTATCTATTCGTTGATTATGAAATTTATATTAGAAATATAATTAAAATATAAATACATATACTAAAAAGCCTTGAATATAAAAAACAGAAAGAAATTTAAAAAAAAAAAGGAGAAAGAAAGTTGAACACTTGGCATTTGGCAGAAGAGCGTTAGGTAGATGATGAGATTCAGAGACAGTATCATCGGAGGGAGTAGTTCTGATGTTTGGTGAACCAGCGTGCTCCACTGTATTTACAATAATGTCCTTGTTAATTTTTCGGGGTTAAAAAGAATATACCGTGTTACCATTTTAGCATATTCCAATTTCCCAACTGATCAGCCAATTAATTATGGGAAAACTACCTAAATAGTACCCAATTGCTGGCGCGTTATCATTTTAGTACTCCAGCTTTTTTTTAGTAAAATAGTATCCAACGTTACGTTTCGTTTTCAAAATAGTATCATTTAAAATTAACGGAAAAGCTGATTTATAATTTTTTATAATTTTTTAATTTTTACATCATTTTTTCTCTCCTAATCAGCATATCACATGTTATTTTTTAATATTTTTATTTGTCCAACCAAAGGTGACACGTGTTACCTTCTGCTTGGTTTAACAAAACCAAAAGGAAATAAAAACTCGGTTTAACAAATCCAAAGGAAATAAAAACTCTCCTTTGCAGTTGGTGGGATTTGAACCAGGGACATCATGGATAAAAGGTTAAGTGTTCAACCATTGAGTTGAGCTAGGCAACAAATACTAATTAGAACTAAACAAACAAATATTTAACTTAATCAAAGTTGTCGCCTCAAAATAAAACAAAATTGCTATTATAAAGAATCAAACTTGGAACCTCTTGTAAAATGGATATTGTGCAAAGCCATTAAACTCAATTGATAATACATTTAGAGTTCATCAAAACTTATCTTTAAACTAAATCACGCTACCACTAAACTAAATAAATAAATATTTATTTTTTATTACAAAATTAATATTAAAAACATTCCTAAAAAATTAAATTTATAATCTTTATTTAGAAAAAAATATAAATATAAATTATTTATTTTAATTTTTACATTATCTAATATATATTATAAAAGCAAATCAAATATTTATGTATTTTTAATTTCCCAAAAAGTAGAAAATAATTTATTATTTTAATTTTTACATTATATGAAAATAAATACATAGTTATTTTATTAGTTTTTTTTTAATTTTCAAATAAAATGAGAAAATAATTTATTATTTTATATTTTACATTATCTAATATTATATAATAACTGATTATAAATAATTTTACGAATAATTTATAATTTATGCAAGATAAATATTATAAATTTAGTTTTTTAGGAATTCTTTAATATTAGTTTTATAATAAAAATATATTTTTATTTATTTAATTTAGTGGTAGTGTAATTTAGGTTAAATATTAGTTCTATGGACTCTAAATGTATTATTAATTTAGTTTAATGGATTTGCACAATATTTATTTTACAAGGGGTCTCAAGGTCGATTCTTTATAATAGCAATTTTGTTTTATTTTAAGGCGGTAACTCTGATTAAGTTAAATATTTAATTGTTTGGTTTTAATCACTACTAGTTGCTTGAGTCAACGGTTGATCATCTTATCTTTTATCCATGATGTCCTTGGTTCGAATCTCAGTAGCAGCAGAAGGGAATTTTTGTTTCCTTTGGTTTTGTTTAACCAATCAGAAGGTGACACGTGTCACCTTTTGGTTGGACAAATAAAATATTAAAAAATAGCATGTGGTATGCTGGCTAGGAGAGAGAAAATGAAAAAAATAAAAAATTCCACATCAGTTTTTCTGTTAATTTTAAACGGCGAAAGTATCATTTTAAAAATGTAACGTAACGTCAGGTACCATTTTACCCAAAAAATAGTTAGAGTACCAAAACGATAACGTGCCAATAGCTGGGTACTATTTAGGTAGTTTTCCCATTAATTATTTTGGGTATGGTATCTTCCTTTGCAAATATACCGTCTCTTTCTATTTTCTTTTTAGATTTCGTGTTAAAAAGTTCAAGTTTCATAATAACAACTTGATTTTATTAACCCTACTTAAAAAAATAAAGGGTAAACTGTCTCTAAGGCCATTAAAATATTAGTCTAATTCTATTTGGTCATTGAACTATGATTTTTATCAATTAGAATACTAAAATTTTAAAATGATTCAATCAAGCCACTGACCATCGACTTTTGACAGAAATGATAATGCGGTAGTTAAGTTAATTTGCACAATTACATATTTAGTCTTCCTTATTTATATATTCTATCAATTTACTCATAATTTTAATTCATTAAATTTAACCCACCAATTAGATGGACAATGATAAATAAATCAAACAAAAAATGAGAAATAATGACTAAAATAAGGATTGAACCCTTTGCCAATAACATAGAGGGCTAATGCTTCAATCACTAGGTCATCCTTTTATATATGTTATGCATTGATAACATTTATTACAATTAAAGGTTACCTTATTGGTGATAATTACAGAGAGTAAAAAATAATCGGAGGGATTTGAAGTCAAGTCTAATAAGAAGTAATAGAATGTTTAACCATGAGTCAATGTTAGTATTTGTTTAAAATAGACAACATATTATTGTAGCGACCTTTTTGAAAAATCAAAATTTAAAGTTTCGAATGAATTCACTAAAAAGAAGTAATAGGTTTCCATTTGTCTTTTTCGTAACATTTTTGAAACATGGGAAATTCTTTAAAAATTCGTGTTATTGAAAACAGAAAGACTTGGAGTCACCACCGGCCACTAAGGTAGGCCGGACACCATAAAACTAGAAATTCGTTCAGAAGCGGGTTCGGGAGTTGGTTACGCGTGGGGAAGGATTAGCACCCCATCACGCCCGGAAATCGGTACCAAAATATATGTTGCTTTTAATTGGATGGAAAATACCAAAATTTAAATCGAATTTAATTAAAATGTTCGTAACTGAATTTAGACATTAATTAGACGGGCTTGGTCAAATGGTGAATTCGAATTAATTAAACATTTAATTAATAAGGGTGACGAAACCTCGAACTATAGATTAAACCGACATCGAATAAACCTGATTGTCGTGTTAATTTATGGTTCGAACTTCGTTCATCACCTTTATGCATGATGCAAGCAGTTAAGGATGATGAAATGACTTATCAAAATTTTAATTCGTTTTAAATTACCTTTAGACGATAAGAATTAATTTGAATGTTCGGTCAACATCCAGTGAGCCAGGACTGTTACGACACGAATATCAAAATTAATAAATATATCTGTTTTATAATTAAATTTGCTTAATTAAATGCAACGTCCAACTAATTTTAGAGGTCTCATGAATAACAATTATAATGCATGGCATAGAAAAACTTGAAATTAAAACCCTAAGCACACTAAAGTCTTAACATAAAAAGGCCCAAATTATAAAAAAATCATTTAGTGATCTAAAAATTAATTAGGTTAGTCTAATATTAGCCCTAAATTAATTTAATCCTAAAAACTAAAAAACTTATCATCTTATTGGTTATCATTGTAATCAATTCGATTAATTTTAAAATAGAATCCCAGTGAGCCAAGGAAACTATCCAAAATCAATTGAATTAATTAGTCATGACTTTAAATTAGGTTATCTACATGAAATTCCAATTTTACCCCTAAAATAATTAAGAATTGTTCAACCAATTTAATACATTTAACATTTACTCCAATGAGCCAAGGGCGAATTTAAATGGATTCGAACCTATAGTCTAACTAAGGGTCCAAGCTTAACTTAAATTTATTTTAACTAATTTAGACATTATGCCCCAATGAGACGAGCACATAATTCCAATTAATTAAATTAAATTTAAAACTCTAAGCTAACCCTAAAGGGTCTAAACTAGAAAAACAACAAACTCTAAAGGCTAAACTATCCTAAACACATATAAGCAAACACTAAACCACACCCAACAAACATAATAAAACACATAAATTAGACAAAAACACATAAAAAAACTTAAATAAATAAAGAGGGTCATCAACAAAACTCATCCATATTTCCATTAAATCATAAGAATGATTATACATAAGTAAACAAGGGAAGAAAATACCAAAAACCCAAATACATGCTCGATCGATCAATCTACGGATCGTTGTTGTTGGGGTTGAAAAGCTTGATTTAATGGTTGTGGTTCAAATAAGGGTAGGTTTTTTGGCTTCGAATAGTAGAGTGGTGCGGCAGTGGAAGGATTTTGGGGATTTGGTTCTTGGAGCAATCGAATGATGGAATGGTTTTGGGGTAGGAAATGAAATTATGAAATTGAATATGGGCGTGCGGCAGTGTAATGGAATTGAAAAATAGGCAATGGTGAGGCAGTGCTAAAATGGGATCCTAATCTTCGGGAAATGAAACATGGGAGAGTGCGGTTGGGGAGTGTTTTTTTTTGGTGAAGAATGAATCATGCCATTGAAATGTAGGTTGGGGGAATGAAGAATAGTGAGAATCTGGCCGTGTAGGTGTTGGGGGGGGGGGGGGAATTATATAAATTATATTTCTTTTTTTTATATCCTATAAAATAGAACCAATAAGGTTCAAGAACTTACTTGCTAAGTAGTTGTTCATCCAATAGGATTCAAGCATCCATCAACTAATGAGAGTGAAGCCTTGATGAGGAAGGAGTTGGGATTTTTATTTTATTTTTTGTATTTTTTATTATGTAAAATTATATATAATGGGCCATGTAATTTTGGGCTTAGGGCATGAGGTTTTGGGTATTAAAATGGGTGATGTGGATTGATCTTATTTCGAGCATTTTTAATTTAAACCTGGACAAAATTTAGTGTCGACAATTATATATTTTTATATTTTGATACACAAGTTGTGTAGAAAAAATTTACACAACCTTCATATTTAAGCTATAAAATCTAAAACCTAAATCCCTAGCCCTAACTGTAACGACTCAAATTTCTGAGTCAACAAATGGACGTTGACTCGAGTTATGGACCTTTCATGTTGGATTGAATAATCGAACCCCTTGGGCCGAATTTGGGCCTTAATTGATGAGAAATAGATTGTTGGGCTTGAGTGGTGACCTTTTGTAACAAGGTTGAAGATGGATGGGTTTATGTTATGATTTTACCCTTGTGAGGGATAATGGCTGATCACCCATGTGTTGTTGTCGGTCTTCACGTAAGATTTTAAAATGAAAGACAAGGAAAATTTTGGTGAGATCACTCTTTTTCTCTTTTTTTTCACCATCTTCTTTTATCTCTCTTCTCCGAATTTCATGGATATCAAAGCTTAAAGGTTCAAGCTTTTAACCTCATCTATTCCATTCAAGTTTTAAGACTTTAGTATGTTAATTCCCCCATCAAGGGCTTCAAGAAAATTATACTCTTGAGGTATAAAGGTGAGTTCTTCATTAATGAGTTTTTGAAGGGGTGTAAGCTTTTTGGGGTTTCTTTCATGTTTTCAAGGATGTTAATATGTGGCTAGACCTCTATTTAGTGCTTGGTTTAAGTCTTGGTTCGTTTTCTTATTGTGAGGTATAAAGAAGAAGTCTTAATGTTTATTCAAGTTAGAGCTAAAGAGAAGAAGTTGAAGATTGTGGATGTGCGAAACAAATCTGGGTTAGCTGCTAAAAGGCCAGTACTGACTCATACTCCTTTTGAAGATTGTAAGACCCAAATTTGATCTGGTTATATATACATATATATATATATATATATCTTAAAAATAAAAATAAAGTAAATAATAAAATACAATAATAATGATAGTCCTAAATAACGCGAAAGTCCATTTTAATATGCAAAAAGCCTATTACATTGGTATACAACTCAAAGGCCCAATTCTCAAATGTTTCCCGCCCATTTTACAACTTATCTCTGTTAATACCAGCACATTACAACCTAAACAAAAACAAATTCACATATGATAATCCTTTTCTCGCCCAAATCGCCATGTGGCAGCCCTTTATTGGCCTGAAGGAGTAGGCACAGATTGTGGTTTTCTCTCCTTATTAACTAGATCCAGCTGGCCTTGATGATTTCATCCTGGTCAAACAGAGAGAATTTGTCAATTCATTAACTACTAATCATTAATAAAAATAATAATAATCAATAACTAATAATAATAAATACGAAAGAGAGAAAGTTTACCTCCTCGAAATCCGAGTCATCTAGAAATTGAAGGGTCGCCGCCGTAAAAGCTCAGCCGTTGTCGAAGAAAATACCAGAGTCACTGTTTTAGCCGCCGAAAGGTACATCATTTTCTAATTTTTAATTTCCTACAAAAATACAAAAAAATATTAGATCAAAACGAAAAATAAAGGAAACAGAAGCCAAATACAGATCTGAAAAGGGAATTTTAGGTCGAAAAACTTATCTATGGTGGTCGGCTTGATTCTGAGTAAAGGAGGATTCGAAAATGAGCGGGGTTCGGGTAGCCTAGGTTGGGGAAGAAGGGTGGCTCTTTCGAGCCGGTTAGATTTAGGGCTTTTAGCCAAATATTAAAGTTTTTTGGGCAAATTTAGAGTTTCGGTGGTGGCTACTACGGCGGCCAAAAATCGTTAGACAACGACTGGTGTCACCTGCGGCTGCCGGGATTCAAATCTTGATGTCCGGCTAACGACTTTGGGTGACCAAAGTTTTGCAGATTAAGATTTAGTGGCGGAGTTGACGACGAAATACGGCATGAAATTTTAGCGCTCATCTTATTTGTCACTAACAAGGATGAACATCATCCTAAATTCATGGTGTTTGATCAAAATGGAAGAGGAAATCTGGAAATATGGTGTTTGTTAGTGAGAGAGAGTGGAGAGAAGGGAGAGCACTGGATATGAGAGAGAGAGAGAGAGAGAGAGAGAGCTTAAAACAAATGAAATAAAAGGGAAAATTTTGGGGAAAAAAGGGTTTCAATACTCTTACCAAAAACGCAGCTTTTTGGTAGTGGATTAAGGAGACCCGTACATTTTAAATGGGTTAGGCAAGGAGGTTCCGCGCTTTTCTTCTTTTTTTCTTTGTAATTTGGGCATGAAATTTTAAATAAAATTCAATTCAATCCATTTTCATTTAATTGCAAGTTATTTGTTTTAATTTAGTCTTGCTTTTAACTTAATTACAATTAATTTATTATTTTCTTGGTGCATGTTTTAATTAGTGCATATAGTATAATTGTTAGACCATTAAAACACTTAGATATAAATTGTTTAGAGCTTTAGTCATAATTTCTCTATTAGGATTTAATAATTAAATTAGGAAAGACAATTGTAGCAATTTAATGTGTATTAAGTGGGAAATTTTAGAGTCCAAATTTGGGTGATGTCCATTGCAAAGGGGGTGTTGTCCAACATTGACTTTAAAGTAGAATACTTAGTATTCATTAAAACCTATAAATCGGTGAATAATCTAGTTAATTAATTAGAATCTTGATTAAGATTAGAACTTAAATAATTAGATTAGTTAATTGGATTAGGGAGTATTATATATAATTTTGGGGTTTAAATATAGATGGTGCCCAAGCAATTAGATGTTGTCTCATATAAGCCTTTAAATTGAATAATATTCGTAGATTTAAAAAATACATAAATTATAATTAGAGCCTTTTAAGTTAGAACTTAAAATAAACAAGACAATAATTAATCATGCATACAAAGCCTTTTATGTTGGAAATATATTTTTTGAATATGAATAGAGGTGCCCTGAACGTATAGGGGCGTTCCTAATCTCATATTCAGATAAAAATATATTTCCTTATAAAAAGTCATTTCCATTTGGAATATAAATCCAATTAATAATTATTGATTAAAGTAAATTCAAATTGTTATTCAAAATGTCAAAATGCCACACAAAATCAAAAGGTACCGATATCGGATGTTGTGGGGTGCTAATACTTCCCCCACGTAATCGAATCCCGAATCTAATTTTTAAAAGAATGAATCTTTGGTTGGTTGGATCAAATTAAACTTTTATAAAACAATCTTTCAAAATTAAATTAAATGAAAACCCCTAATTTTCAAAATTAATCGTCAAGCTATTTTTACCGGGTTTAAAAATGGTTTCGAAAAAGATCATAAAGTGATTGCTTTGTATAGCGACGTAAAAATTACATAGTATCCCACTTTTTAGGAAAATTTTGATTTTAGAGAATTTCTTTTAAAATCGTAAATTTGAAGAACCGCAAATAACCATTGTAGTCGCCACTGTTCCCAAAACTTGTGACGATCGCCATCACTCGGTACGACAAGAGTTGTAATGTCAAAATTTATCTGGTTTTTATTTTTGTCCAAACGGTTCCATATCCAAATTATGAAACTTTACCAAAAGTTTATATAACTAAAATCTATTACCATACCAAATTTTAGGATCGTTGGAATCCATTTACCATGTTTTCTAATTTAGGCGAAGTATACTTATTTAGCCATTTTTAGCAACTTTCAAAATCAAGTTTAAAACCTTGGAGGATTTCAAGAAAACCATAATACATTTATATCAAAAAGGGTAAAATTGAATTAAACACTTATGCCACCAACTTAGGTTTCTATTCAGTTGATATACTTTACTTTATCAAATGCTCTAACATGCATAAGTCATGTTTCAATAACAATAAGCAATATCAATGATTTCAATGACAATAATAACAATGTTACGGATAATGATTTGATGCAATATTTACCAATACTTACTAATATAGCCATCAACAATGGGCTTATGCAATAATCCTTAATATACAAAGTTAGCAATGTAATAATTGATATTCAAAGATTGGGGAAAGGCATCTAGCCTATTCCCGAGACTCCGACTATACTCACCTTGAATTTTGAAGCTCCTACGGCTCACGGATTACTACTATTTTGTTCCTAGCTTTTAAAGGGGATGGTGGACCTTCCTTCTATAACTCCCGAGCTAGGTGACACAAGGGACATGTTAGAATCAATACGTATGGATTCAAAATCAATACTTAAGCTTAGAAAAGCTTTTAGCCAACAAGACTTTATGGATTCATGCTTTAAAAGCATGGGTTCAACTATGGCTTTCAAGAACTAATTCTTGGAATTAAATTCCAATGGTTCAAGGAATCATAAAATTGTTTGAGGGCTTATACTCACCAATCCAAGGGCTATTCAACGATATAGAGAAATCAAGGAAAGCTTGCTTAAACAAGAGAGGTGCTTGCTTGTTGTTAGAGAAAGATGAAAGAAGATAGCAAAATGGTCTCGGCGGTTACTATGAAAATGCTTCCAAGCTCACTAAACATCTTTTAAATCTACCTGATAGATTTCCCTTAGCCAAAGGTAAGCTTAATTATTATTTCACCTAAGACCAAACCAATCAAAAGGTTTCCTCCAAGAGTAGGTAACTATAAATTATAATTTCTATTTCCCAACAATTTGGATAGCAATTATAACTATCCATTTCATGTCATCCTTTCCCCAAAATTCACAAGAAGCCTACGTGGGTTTGTCTAAGCAATGAGGTGACTCACTTCAAAATGGGATAATTATAGGAGTAGTCTTTCAACTTTCTAAGGTTTACACTTCTATCCCCAAACTTTTAATTTTCACATTTTGGTCACTAGACTATTTCTAAGGATTCAATTAGGTCCAATGTCTTTAAAATTAACTCAATTAGAGTCTAATACGATGTTTTTGACCACACAACTTAAGTTAATAAAACATTTAGACCTTTTCGATGTAGAATTTTCGATCACCAAAACCTAATTTTGACTAGACCGATTTTTGGGTGTTACAGTACCCCCACTATGCCCAATCTTGGTAGCAAATCAATTACCATTTTATTAATACTAGATTTTCGATATAAAGTGATGATTAAATTAAAGTTTAGTTATAAATGCGAGTTTATTTTAAAAGGGCCCCGGTGTTTGAGGAATAAACGGAAATCACCACCTACTTCTTAGGTACTAGCCAAGTCTACACTCGGAAAAAAAATACCGTATTGACAATTTATATCCCAGATGTAACATAATAACATGACATGACATAAGAATAAAGGTATAAAGAAAAGCATGAATATTAAAATGACCAATGATTTTTGAATTAACAAGGCCAAAATATCCTTCAATATTTACCAAAGAAAAATATTGCAATTACATAATAATTTAACTCTTATGCTTTAAATTTATGTTTTAGATTTAGTTTATTTTTTTTATTTGTATGTTTATTTATGTTTTAGATATGTTTTTATTTATAAGTTTATAAGTTAGATTAATATTTATGTATGTATGTTTTAGATTAGTATTTTATTTATGTTAGATATGTTCTTATTTATAAGTTAGATTAATATTTTTAAATTTATATTTTGTATTAATATTTTATTTGTGTTAGATTTGTTTTTATTTATGTGTTAAATTAATAGTTATGTATGTATATTTTTAGATTAGTATTTTATTCATGTTATATTAGCATTTATTATGTTAGTATTTATTCATATTTTTATCACAGTGTATTTGTTTATATTTGCCATGTTTTTTAAGTTTGCATAACGAACATATATTTTGTCAATGCGGTGCCCTTTTATTCGAGCGTAAACGGGGCCAGTATCAGGCGTAGTGATAGTGGTTAGGCGTTTATTCTCGAATAACGGGGCCTTTAAAATTTACTCGCACATATAACCAAATTTTAATTTAATCGTCACTTTAATCCGGAAAGTTTAATATTAATAAAGCGGTAATTGTTAAAGTACCAATTTTGGACGGTGTGGGGGTGCTAATCCTTCCCCATCCGTAACCGACTCCCGAACCCAAGTTTTCAAAATCTCTGGTTTTCTACGGTGTCCGGTCCACCTTGAGTGGCCGGTGGCGACTCTAATTTTAAATAAAATGCGGGTTTTATAAAAATCCCACGAGGAAGAAAACATTTTCAAAGAAAAAAACACCTCATTTTTTAGCGAGAAAAAACATCGCTACAGATGGCGACTCCGCTGGGGACATTTTTGTTTTTCAAAAACAAATGAGAGTCGAGCTTTTTCAAATAATTACCGCTTTATTAATATTGGAAATTCCGGATTAAAGTGACTATTAAAGTAACATTCGGTTATAATTGCGCGTTTATTTTAACGCATTTAAAATATGGCATATAAACTTGTTTTTAAGTGGGGGGAAAACGCTAATGCTTTCGTGGAGATATCGTTCTCCCGTATGGGCCTAGCAAGTACCTTCGGGGCTCTAGTACCTTATACTTTCGTGAGGATATCGTTCCTTCGTATGGGTATAAGCGAATGGGTCTCACTGAATTGAACCTGGTTGAAAGGAGCCTATAATGGGTGATGACCGGGGGCCTTGCTACTCTTAGTAGAGGACAACAAGGACAATTCGGGTACCTCTTAGCACCAAAACTGCATATAGTAAGCCATAGGAGCCAACCCTTTAGAGCCATGTGAAACTCTGTCCGATTAGTGGTCACCCTATTTAGGCTCTGGTGCCTTGTTTCTTGTTTATGTACAGTTTTTATTACTCTATTTTTGTTATATTTATCATTTGTTTTATTTAATCATTTTATTTGGTACTAACTCGTTTTATTCTCATCGCACTGAGTTCACATGCATCATTGCACAACATAATCACAATCTTAATTTTGCATTGCATCGATTTAGGACACATTTTGTATGCATTCATTTTCAGAATAATAAAACTAATCCTCGGGTTGCCCCATTAAATACAACAAATATGGTCGATCTAGCACCTTACAAAGCCTCTTACAAAAGTTTGATCTTGGGGCATGTCCAAAAATACCCCCACATCTTTTACAAATAGTGTGCCTCTAACAAGGTCCCAGTCCGGGGGCATTCTTTGCCAAGGTCCAGCCTTCATTGCCGAGTCAAACTCTTGCATCTTTGACCACAGTCTGCAAAATTGTACCCAATCAAAAATAATAAGCTACCATGAACCAACACAATTTATAAACCCAACCTAGGGGGCAACAGAATCCACACTCAAAGTGTCAAATTCAAGAACAGTTTCAGACGATGGCATATGGATGAATAAAATGTTGGGGCATGCACCCAGATGACTGATCGAACCCAAGTTGAGGCACCGTTACATACAAAAAACCAAGATCCTGATGGGACCAGTGAGGAGTTGGGCATCCCTTTGAGGGCAAAAAAATCATATCACATTCATGCATTCATCTTGCATACGTCACACATTTAGATTAAGTGCATACACCAAAATCACCATGCATTTAAGATAGACACATGCATTTAGGCATAAAAATCATGTATGCATTTTTGCTTACAAACAGGTTCAAAAAGAGACCGGACATCCTCAGCCGTGGGGGCAACAACGCGACAGCCAACCTTAGTCATAGAGGAGGCCAAACACAAAGAGGATGCTGAAACATCAATAAAAGGTAACAGTGGCAAAATTTTGTATTACTGGTTAATGTTTTTTCATTTTTAGGTCATACCTCTCCGCCAGTAGAGCAGCAGAAGTAGACTTTTCCAGATCTTGCCTTCGTCATTGTTGATAGGCCAACAATTTCCAGATTCTACTTTACCGCTGATGGTACAACAATATAGACATCCTGAAGATCTCATTTCTCCGTTAATGGTGCAACAGATCCGAACCTTTCCCAAAGCAGATCGAATTTCTATTCAGGTCTTGTTTCTCTACTGACGGTGCAACCAGACCTATTTTTCTCAAGTCTTACTTCCTTGTACAGTTCAAGAAAAAAAAGAAAAATTATCAAAAAAAAAGAGAGAATTAAAAAATTTTTGAAAAAAGAAAGATCAAAAAAATAAAAAAAAAGAATTCAAAAAAAATTGAAAAATCAAAAAAATCAAAAAAAAAAGTAAAAGTGAAGAAAAAATGAATGAAATGAAAAATCAAAAGAAATTTTATCAACTTTCGTCACTCGATCTAGTCTCTCCACTGATGGAGTGACCGGGTCCAAGCTCCCGTCGTCCTCAAATCTTGCTCTCCGCTGATGGTGGAGCCAGTTTCAGGTCGTCATTGTCCAATCCGGTCCTTCGTTGATGGAGTGGCCGGGTCCAAGCTCCTGTCGCCCTCAGATCTTGCTCTCCGCTGATGGTGTAGCCGGTTTCAGGTATTCATTGTCCAATCCAGTCCTCCGCTGATGGAGTGACCGGGTCCAAGCTCCCGTCGTCCTCAAATCTTGCTCTCCGCTGATGGTGTAGCCAGTTCCAGGTCATCATTGTCCAATCCGGTCCTCTGCTGATGGAGTGGCCGGGTCCAAGCTCCTTTCGCCCTCAGATCCTGCTCTCCACTGATGGTGTAGCCGGTTCCAGGTCATCATTATCCGATCCAGTCCTCCGCTGGTGGAGTGGCTAGGTTCCAGTTGCTGTTGTCCTACTTATCCGCTAATGGTGTAGTAGGGTTCCAGTTAATATTTCTATTTCTCTGTTGATAGATCCAACTTTACTGATTTTCAAGTTTTCTTTATTAATGTTGTAGCTAGAAAACAAATAAAAAAAGAAGAAAAAAAGAAAAAAGAAAAAAAGAAAAAAGAAAAAAAGAAAAAAGAAAAAAGAAAAAAAAGAAAATGAAAATGAAAAACAAAAACAAAAAAAAACAAACAAAAACAAAAAATGAAAAAAATGAAAAAAATGAAAAATAAGCTTTCAACCAAATTCTGATCGTGCCTCTTCGTCAGAGTCGTAGCTTGATCACAAAAAAGAACAACTATCTGATCCTGCCTCTTCGTCGGTGTCGTAGCTGGATCAAATCTTCAGACCTTGCCTCTTCGTCGGTGTTGTAGCTTGGTCAAATCTAACTTTCGGTTCTGCCTCTTCGTCGGTGTTGTAGCTGAACCTAATTCACTAACTTCCGGTTTTGCCTCTTCGTCGGTGTTGTAACTAGACCAAATTCACTAACTCTTGATCCTGCCTCTTCGTCGGTGTTGTAGCTGGATCAACATTACTAACTTTAGACCATGCCTCTTCGTCGGTGTTGTAGCTTGGTCAAAATTCACCAACTTTCAAGTTTTATCAATGTTTTAAGAAAAAATCAAAAAAAAAGAGAGAGAAAAAAAAGAAAAAATATGAAAAAAGCAGAGAAAAAAAAACAAAAAGAGAGAAAAAAGAGAAAAATTGTCAGTTTTTCTGATCTTGCCTCTTCGTCAGAGTTGTAGCTGGATCAGACATCAGAACTTTCACCTATCGGTCTTGCCTCCTCGTCAGTGTTGCAGCTGGATCGAATTTTGTAGACCCTGTCTCTTCGTCGGTGTTGCAGCTGGGTCGAACTCTCTTTAGGTGTTAATTTATTATCAATAATGTAGCAAGTGGAACTCGGTTTGGCTTCCCCAACAAACAACCCCCATTTTGAAGGCTTTGCTTCCCTAAAGTGACAAGGTAGATCAATCAAGACAAGAAAGAAGACTTGCATCAAAGAGAAAGAAGATCTACCGAAGAAAGAACACACGCATCAAAAGAGGAGAAGTTCAGCCAGACCGGACAAAAATGGTTATTCTTTTGTCTTTGCTCTATTCCTGCCACACAACAATGAGCAAAGAGGGGCAGCTGTAATACCCATTTTTTTTCCGGGCCCCAAATTATATTTGAACCATTTACCCTATTCCAAAAAATATATACAAAATTAAAAAAAAGGCAAAAAAGGGGGCATGTCGCCCCATGCCCTGCCACATGCTCCCATACCCTTCAATTCCCCACATTCCACGCCACCCCTCCCCTATAAATAGACAAGGTGCAGTTGAGGCAAAGAGGCAATTGTCAGCAAGCAATTGAAGCCAAAGCATGAATCGGCCATGGGTTGCCAAATAAGGGAGCTTAGGCTCCCGGCTAGCCCAGGACCGGGACAGTGTCCTCGGTCCTAACCGGTTCGATCGGGGTCCTATTTCGGATCCGATCTAGTTAAATTTTTTGGAGAGGTCGTGGTAGATCTCGGTGGGGTCCAGACGGGGTTCATCATTCGAACTCCTAGTTAGGTATATTTTCTTTCCTTTTTATTTATGTTGTAATTTTTATATTTTAATGAAGTAGTTAATTTAAAATTGTGTTTTTAATTTGTATGTTTATTTATGTTTTAGATTATTATGCTTTAAATTTATGTTTTAGACTAGTATTTTATTTATGTTAGATATGTTTTTATTTATAAGTTAGATTAATATTTATGTTTGTATGCTTTAGATTAGTATTTTATTTATGTTAGATATGTTTTTATTTATAAGTTAGATTAATATTTTTAAATTTATGTTTTGTATTAATATTTTATTTGTGTTAGATTTGTTTTTATTTATGTGTTAAATTAATAGTTATGTACGTATGTTTTTAGATTAGTATTTTATTCATGTTATATTAGCATTTATTATGTTAGTATTTATTCATATTTTTATCACAGTGTATTTATTTATATTTGCCATGTTTTTTAAGTTTGCATAACGAACATATATTTTGTCAATGCGGTGCCCTTTTATTCGAGCGTAAACGGGGCCAGTATCAGGCGTAGTGATAGTGGTTGAGCGTTTATTCTCGAATAACGGGGCCTTTAAAATTTACTCGCACATATAACCAAATTTTAATTTAATCGTCACTTTAATCCGGAAAGTTTAATATTAATAAAGCGGTAATTGTTAAAGTACCAATTTTGGACGGTGTGGGGGTGCTAATCCTTCCCCATCCGTAACCGACTCCCGAACCCAAGTTTTCAAAATCTCTGGTTTTCTACGGTGTCCGGTCCACCTTGAGTGGCCGGTGGCGACTCCAATTTTAAATAAAATGCAGGTTTTATAAAAATCCCATGCGGAAGAAAACATTTTCAAAAAAAAAACACCTCATTTTTTAGCGAGAAAAAACATCGCTACAATATTGGTTGTGGTTCTCATATTTGTACTTCTGTACTTGGACTAAAAATAAGTAGAAAATTGGCAAAAGGAGATGTGGACCTACGAGTGGAAAATGGAGAAAGGGTTGTTATATTAGCTATAGGAACATATACTTTGTCATTACCTAGTGAACTTGTTTTAGATTTAGAGGATTGTTATTTCGTACCTAGTTTGACTAAGAACATTATTTCAATTTCTTGTTTAGACAAGATTGGTTTTGAGATTATTATTAAGAATAATAGTTGTTTCTTTTATCTCAATAATGTTTTTATGGTACGACACATTTAATAAATAGCCTCTATATCTTAGATCAAGACAATTCTATGCATAACATAAATACGGAAAGATCAAAAACAAATAACTCTAATCAAACTTATCTCTAGCAATGTCGCTTGGGTTATATAAGTGAGAAACGCATATAAAAACTTCATAAAGATGGATTTTTGGATTCTTTTGTTTTTGAACAATTTAATATATTTGAACCTTGCTTAATAGGAAAAATAACCAAATCACCATTTGACGGTAAAAACGAGCGAGCAAGTGATTTATTAGGTCTAATACATAGTGATGTACATGGACCAATGAATACACAAGCCAGAGGAGGGTTTCAATACTTCATTACTTTCACTGACGATTTCGGTAGATATGGGTACATTTACCTAATGCATCATAAATCTGAAGCCCTTGAAAAGTTCAAGGAATTTAAGAATGAAGTACAAAACAAACTAGGAAAGAGTGTCAAGGCTCTTTGATCAGATTGATGAGGAGAATACTTAAGCTTAGAGTTTGATGAAATTCTTAAAGAATGTGGGATTATCTCAAAACTTACACCTCCTAGCACTCTACAACGTAATGGAGTCTCTAAAAGGAGAAATCGAACATTGTTAGACATGGTTCGATCAATGATGAGTCATGCTGGTCTTCCAACTTCTTTTTGGGGACATGCGCTAGAAATTGCTGCTTTCACACTAAATCATGTTCCGTCTAAATCAGTTCAAAAGACATCGTATGAGATATGGACTGGGATAAAACTAAGTATGGACTTTGGTTGACCGACCTGAAGGGATAAAACCCATAAGTTGTAAATGGGTTTTTTTAAAAGGAAGACCGACATGGATGGCTATGTACAAACATACAAAGGGCGATTGGTCACTAAGGGATTTCGTCAGATTCATGTATAGACTATAATGAAACTTTTTCTCCTGTTGCTATGTTTAAATCCATTCAGATATTGCTTGCAATACATGCATTTCATGATTAAGAAATCTGGCAAATGGATGTCAAAACCGTTTTCCTTAATGGAAAATTAGATGAATTTGTGTACATGACACAACCTGAGGGTTTTGTCGATCCAAAATATGCCCAAAAAGTATGCAAGCTACAAAAATTCATTTATGGGTTGAAGCAAGCTTCTCGAAGTTGGAATATTCATTTTATGATGCAATCAAAGAATTTGGTTTTATTAAAAATAAAGATGAGCCATGTTTTTCAAGAAAACTAGTGGGAGCACTATCACATTCTTGGTATTGTATGTGGATGACATACTAATAATAGAAAATGGCATACCTACCTTACAGTCTGTAAAAACTTGGTTAGGAAAATGTTTTTCTATGAAAGACCTGGGTGAAGCAACCTACATATTAGAAGTCGAGATCTATAGAGATAGATCAAGATGACTCTTAGGACTAAGTCAAAATACATACATAGATAAAGTACTAAAAAGATTCAGTATGAAAGAATCTAAAAGAGGATTCTTACCTATGAGATATGGTATTTCACTCTCAAAGGAAATGTGTCCTTCAACGTCTCAAGAAAGAGAGCGCATGAGTAAGGTTCTATATGCTTCGGCTATTGGATCTATCATGTATGCCATGCTATGTACACGTCCAGATGTATCATATGCATTAAGTATGACAAGTCGATACCAAGTGGATCTCGGTGAAGGTCATTGGGTTGTAGTAAAAAACATCCTTAAGTACTTTAGAAGAACTAAGGATACATTCCTTATGTATGGAGGTGAGTAAAAGCTAAGTATAAAAGGTTATTCCGACACAAGCTTACAAACTGATAAGGATGATTCTCGATCGTAATCTGTTTGGAGCTCTCTTATGTTCCAAAGGTAGTGACTCTTCGTTTCTCATAAGAGCACCTACAATAACGCCACCATAAAAGAGTGACATCAATTAAATAAACACTAGTAATATTTACCTTGTTAGCATCATTCTTGATAACCGCAGTTCGAAAGTACTGTTCCATGCCCCACAAGAAATTCTCCACGTCTTGTGCCGATGTAGTCTCCTCAAACTACCTTGGCTTTGGGACGTCCTTATTAGGTTTGGATGCAATGGGTGCCACCACAGCTTTCATGGTGACCTTGAACACGGACATGTATTCTTCGAGTTCATCTCCATCTTTAAAATTTGTACCTCGGCTTCAAGAACATTACTCCTTTCATCAATTTTGTCGGTCTCCTCGTTGATGCCTTGTACCGTTTCTTGGAACTCAACTTTCGCAAAGTCAACTCCGCAACGTGCTCCTCCAACACCTCAAGGCTTTCTTTCATATAAATTATAGTGGTCTCAACTTTGGCCACCTTTTCCTCCAACAAGGATAGAATGTCTAGCTTATGTTAGAACAAAAGATAGATTTTTAGAGTAAATTATTTTTTATTTAACCACCAGTATACGGCTTATTGGCCGACTAATCCATATCAGGATTTGCAAAGACCCAATATGAGGATATCCCCCAATCCAATTTTCTCCATTCACAAAACCATGATTCAACCCTCTGACCTTGCTTGAGGGACCTAGCTCCTCATCCCGCTAGACCAACCTGTTGTTAGTACAATAAATTCTTTGATTACTCAAATGATGGATGGTACAAATAAGGTGGGGAAGACCTCTATTTATAATTGAGTCACTCACATCCGACAATCCCTAATGAATTATATCTACAGCTATGATCGAAGACCACTTACCACAATATTACAAAATAAGGATTATTACTTAGGATATAATAATATCTAACAAATCATATGTTCACACGATGTGTACACATAGATCCAAATATGTGGGTCATCAAGACTATATTGATCGGACCAAATTATATGGTTTCTTCAAACCCAAAATCGCACAAAAAATATCTTCAACAGTTGTGTACGCATGTGTCTCTGACCCAAACTCAAGTTTCGTTATACATGCAAAACCGCACAAAAAGAGAAAGTGGAAATGTTTAAAATAAAAGGTAGGGCAGTTGTTGAACAAGGTGAAAAGGGGTAAAATTATATTAATTATTATTAATTCGTTGATATTATTAGTAATAGATAAGTTGTTGAGATAAAAAATTTCATATAACAAATTGAAAAAAATGTTTTTGGACTTAATTCAAATATTGCAAAAATTATTCAAATTCTGAATATCATGAAAATATGTTTGAAATGTTTTTGAGAAGTTTTTAACTTGAACAAATATTTTCAAAGTGTTTTAAAAGTCAAAAACTGGTTGTCAGTATCGGTACCTTATCCCTGATACCGATACCCACTGGCCCGTACTGGTACAGCTAAGCCACGTACTGATACGCTCTATTTTGGAAAATTCCAGTAGCATGTTTTCATACCGATACTGACCCTTAGTACCGATACGCAGGGCAAGTACCGATACGCGTTTCTTAAATGTGTCTAATGGCTCTTTCTATTTAAAGGCATGTATCGATACCCTATTATGAGTACCGATACCCTCTGCACCAAAAGTGCATTTAATGCTGGAAATTATATCCCCAACGACTAGTAATAGTTACAAGCTCATGTGAGGGTTTAAAAGAAGTCTTCAAGCATCCATGGAAGAAATGACAACATCTACCAACATTCAATTGTATAGAGAAATTCTTTTAGAGCTTAAATTGCCATATTTCTTGTGGAGAACACTTGTTGAGCTAAATTGTTATAATTGCTCAAGCGTTTAGGTTTTGGGTAAGTTCTTTAGAGTGCAAACAATTTGTCTAAGTGACAACATCTACCAACATTCAATTGTATAGAGAAATTCTTTTATAGCTTAAATTGTCATATTTCTTGTAGAGAACACTTGTTGAGCTAAATTGTTATAATTGGTCAAGTGTTTAGGTTTCGGGTAAGTGCTTTAGGGTGCAAACAATTTTCCTAAGTGAGGTTTTTCAGTTTGCTTCATTTGTAATCTCTTTGAGAGAAAGTGGTCTTAAGGTTTTGGGGTTTAAACCTTAAGGGATTGTAAGGTTACTCTTTGTCCTCAAAAGAAAGGAAATCTAGTGGATTTGAGAAATCCTTAGTGTGGATAGCTAATGTAGTAGAAGTAGACTTGGTTTAGAAGTCGAACCACTCTAAATCTTTGTGTCGATATTTTTATTTTTTAGCTTTTCATCCACCACTTCAAAAATCCAATTTACCCTGCTCTTGGAAAATCGGTTGACGACATTCGAGCCCAACAATTGATATCAGAGAGAGGTCTTTATCATTTGATTAACATCCTAGATTCGATCCTCAAAGAGCTCAAGTCATTTCCAATCAACAGAAGAAATGTCCTCCATTTTCGGTGCTTACTACATTGAGGACTCCCAATCGATCAACAAGCCATCGTTCTTCAACGGAGCTCACTATTCTTATTGGAAGAATGAGATGAGGCTATTTATACAAGCTAGTGATCTTGGGGCATGGATGGTTATCATGGAAGGCTACACCACTCCAACTTTCGAGATGAGAGATTGGAGTGATGCGAAGAACAAATGATTCTAAACAAATGCTAAGGCCATGCACATTCTCTTTTGTGCACTTGGTCCGGATGAATATGGAAGGTTCTCCTCTTTTTTAAATGCCAAGAAGTTTTGGGACAAGCTTGAAGTCACTCATGAAGGCACCAACGAAGTAAAGGAGACTAGGATCAGTCTTTTCAACCTTGAGTATGAGAACTTCAAGATGAACCCAACGAAAGACATCAAAGCTATGTCCGATCAGTTCTCCACCATTGTCAATGGACTCAAAGACTATGGAGAAGTGATTCTGGAGGACAAGCTAGTTTGAAAGTTGATTTACTCACTTCATGAATCCTGGGAATCTAAGAAAACAACAATCGTCAAAGAAAAGAACCTCAAGACGCTCAAGCTTGACGAGTTCATCGATTCCTTGCTGTAGCGATGTCCTTTTTTCTTATCGCTAAAAAAATGAGGATTCTCGAAGTGTTTTTGAAAGGTGTTCGTGATTTTTTGGATATAAAATATTTATTCTGTGGGGTTTTAAAAAAACCGCATTTTTAAAAAATATGGAGTCGCCACCGACCACTTAGGTAGGCCGGACACCATAAAACCAGAGATTAAAAAAATATTGGGTTTGGGAGTCGGTTACGGATGGGGAAGGATTAGCACCCCCACACCGCCCAAAATTGGTACTTTAATAATTACCGCTTTATTAATATTGGATTTTTCGGATTAAAGTGACGATTATTTTAAAATTCGGTCATAATTGCTAATAAATTTTAAGGGCCTCGTTATCCGAGAATAAACGCCCAACCACTATCACTACGCCTGATACTGGCCCCGTTTACGCTCGGATAAAAGGGCACCGCATTAACAATTTATATCTCGGTATGCAATCTTAGTGGCAAAAATATAAAGCATGGCAGATAATTTAAAGACATTAAATATTCACGTAACAGAATACTAATCTAACATAAATAAAATATGTAATTAAAACACACATATACATAACAAGTTTAACAGTAAATAAAAGCAAATTTAACATGTCACAATAACAAGACAGGAATAAATACGTGTGTAGACGAACATATATTTCAAGGACACATACATACTAGTAATAAAACATATTTCAACATATATGGGACAATACATTATACATAAAAAGAAAATACACTAACATGTAACCTAGAGGTCAAGAGAATATACGATACATACAAAAATACAAAACATGTCGTGTATGAACCAACTAGAACACAACGTGCTTAATACGAATAACCGGATAAAAAAGATACATAACTATCATAAACTCAACACACATATACATGTAGACATAAAAATACAAGGCATATACGAGGGATATATAATAAGGCAAAAGACTACATTAACATATACGATTATAATACGAACATGAGTATTTACATAGAAACATGACTGAAATGAAAAGAAATAAAAAGTCAGTGGCAAAAATTAAAGGATAATAATATGCAATTTAAGGACGAAAATACAAAATAGACCGAACCTAAAAGGATCAAAACTGTAATTAGACCAAGGGGCAGACCCGAAATGAAAAATTCAAAAACGCGGGATGGTTAAAGGGGTAATTTTACCATTTAAAAATTAATTCAGTGTAATTTAGGGACTGGATTGCAAGATTTTGAAATACAAGGGGGACCAGAGTTGTAAATATACCATGCGGCGAGACAGAAGTGAAAATATTGGAAACGCGTGGGGATTTAGTATAAATTTACCCATTTCACAAAATAATAACAGCTATAAAAACCCCTCTTTTAGGCCGAAACCAAGTTTTCCCTCATTTGTTTCATTTTTCAGTTTTATAACCCAAATCCCCTTCTTCATTTTCTCTCAAATCTCCCCTGAAACCCAGAATCCGGCGGCCGGCCGCCGTGTTCTCCGCCGCCGGCCGCCGTTGACCGGCGCCGGCGAGCCTCAAAAACAAGCCAAAATAGCCCACATCTCACCCTCGACACGTATCCGAGGATGGATTCAGAGGAAAAGCCTCTATCTGCCCTAGATCTAGGAAATACGAAACGAAAAACCCAATTTTTTTAACCCAAAACGAAACTACAAGGGGTCTCCCACTCCTTTCAGTTCACCGTATCTGGCTTGGGGAAGCCGAAAAGGCTTGTCACTGGTGAGGGGAGACCCACAGACGGCGACGGTAAGACCTCTAACTCTCTTTTTTTTTCTTTTCTTTTGTGTATGCATGCAAAAAATAAAAAAGGGGAAACGAATATTTACCACTGGACTTTTTCTTTCGATTATAACTTGACTGGTTACAACTTTGTTCCTTTCGCTTACAACTCTCTGTCCTTTTACAAAATATTTGTTTCGTACATATATATGTCTGTCTTTGGTTTTGGTACAAGTTGTACATTATTTGCTCTCTTTTCAGATCTGGACTGACATATTTCTTTTCTTGCTGTGTTTTGACATGTTCTGAGCGCGGTGGTTGAAGATCGGCATGGTGCAGCATGGTGGCGGTGTGGGGGTTCTGCCTGTGGCCAGACGTGTTCTCGGCCGTTAGATCAGATCTGATCTAACGGTCGAGATGCCTTGAAGGATGAACGGCGCAGATGAAGCCTCGATTTGGTAAAACGGCTCCAGATCGTGCCACGTGGAGCTCAGCAGTCGAGGGGTCAGAGCGCGTGGGGCTCACGCACGCGTGGGATATCAAAGCGTCCGCGCGTGGACCGCACGCGCGCGTGGCACTCGAACGGTCCAGACGTGATGTGCACGCGGCTGGCAGATATTTTATTCCTTGGTTGGATCGTGGCCGTTGGATCAGATCTTGATCCAACGGCCCACAGTCACCTGCACACACAATAATTGTAATTAGATAGGGTTTGGGTTTGGGCCAACCGAGCGTTGTAATAATATTTGTAATTGGACTTGGACTGTAATTTATTTATTTGGTTTAATATATATTTTTTTGGATTTCATTTTATATATTAGCCCAATAATATTAGTAATAGTATAATTATAACAGCAATACACATACATACGTATATACCTATACAAACATTAATTATAACATACCAGTATTCATACATATATAATCACACACATAATTAACATAACATCTATACACATTAAACAAATACGCTCGTACTAAATATAGATGCATACGCGACACACATACTCCATTAATACGTAGACATACATAGCTTATAATATACATGCACACACCACACCTTATATATATATTAGTAACACTCATGCAAATAATAAACATATAATATAATATGTATACATGCAACACTAATATGTATTTATAGGTAAAAATGAGTGATTACAGTTGCCCCTCTTTGCTTGTTCTCATGGAATGGGAAACAAAGCAAAGATTCATAAGCACTCATTTTTATCAGACTTCCCTGTTTGTAGCTTTGGAAAAACGTGTTCTTTTGGACATCTCCGCTCTTCCTTAGCTGAATCTTCAGGCTCGTAAGTTCTTCCTATATAGAGCTTCGTCACCTTCCGATCTTGGAGCTACAGGCTCTTCCTATATAGAACCCTTCGCTCTGAAGCCTCGAGTTATGGGTCCCTCATATATAGAACTTTTCACTTCGAGACAGTAAAGCTTGGAGTCCTTCCTATATAGAACTCGTCGCCTTCAACGCTGGTTTCTCCTATATAAAACCTTTTGCGCCGTTGATGGATTCTCCCGACTGGGAGTTCCTCCTATATAGAACTGCTAGTCTTCAAACCCTGGAGCCGTCAGTCCTTCCTATATAGAACTTTTGGCGTCTGAAATCTCAGAGCTACAGGTTCTTCCTATATAGAACCTTTCACTCTAAGACAGTGAAGCTCGGAGCCTTTCCTATATAAGACTTTTCGCTTTCGACACAACAGGTTTCCTATATAACCTTGTGTGTCATAGGTGAATTCCTTCGACTGGGAGTTCTTCCTATATAGAACTGCGAGTCTTCACCTTGGAGCTGTCGGTCCTTCCTATATAGAACTCTTGGCGTCTAAAATCTTGGAGCTACATATTCTTTCTATATAGAATCTTTTACTCTAAGACATTGAAGCTCGGAGCCCTTCCTATATAGAACTCTTCGCTTTCGACACAGCAGGATTTCCTATATAATCTTGTGTGTCATGGGTGAATTCCTTCGACTGGGAGTCCTTCCTATATAGAACTGCTAGTTTTCACCCTGGAGCTGTCAGTCCTTCCTATATAGAACTTTTAGCTTCTGAAGCCTCGGAGCGGAGGATTCTTCCTATATAGAACCTCTCTCTAGAGCTTGGAAACATATGCCTTTTGTATGTAAAAACATTGTCTTCTCATTCGGGATTCACACCACGATGGCCATCGATGTCTCTTTGAATCTGCAGATACCTGTCTGAGATAAAAACAAAATGCTATGACAAATGAATTGACATGCTCCTAATCCTAGTGATGTCTGACTATTCATGATGCATGAGTGTCAATATCTTGGTGGGCTTGTTTTGGTCCTTATTCGATCTTGATGTTCACTTTCTCTTTTCTCACGGGCGTCGATACCCCACTTCACTGTCAGGTTCAACCATTCTATCCTTTCTTTTTCTCCACTTACGACTTGGAATTCTAAAGTGCCATTTTGGGTTTTCACTTTAGAGAGAGTTTTTTTTTTGTTTTTTTTTGTTTTTGAGGGGTGCCCTTCTGGGTTTTCACCCAAGAGATCCCTCTTGTTATCTCGCATGCCTTCCTTGAATAGACAAGACGTACGCCATTGGTCATCCTATCCGGTTGTTTGAAGCTTTCTGCCCTCCCTATCAACAACCATTATGTAGGGAACTAGAAGACGGAGTTAACATCGTTTTCTTTGATCACCTGCATTTTTAAGGTTAAATCACAGTAATGCCCCGAAATCTCTTGTTTCACTATAAGCCTATGTTAACTTATTTGACTGAAATTGACAAGAAGGCAAGGAATAGATGCTCAAAAACACGGTTTTATTACAATTAAGGGCCTGGGATATCTTAAAAAAGAAAGGTATGACACACATGAGAAAGAAGAAAAGTTAAGTATGAAATACAAGATCCCTCATTATCTTCGATATGAATGATACATGATCCTGTCGATCGGCGTAGAATTTTTTTCCTGAAGCCTCATCTTCATGATGTTCATGGGGATACCCTTCTCTTCGGATATTCAAATTTTCAATTTACTCGAGCCGTCCTTTACGGGTTTTCAACTCGGGTCCTCCCTTTGCTTCAAGACACCCGGTTTCGGGTTTTCGCCATGAGCTCTCCATTTTTGTTCTCTTTTTCACTTTTTTTTCTTTTTTTTTCTTCTTTTTTTCAAAGATAGTATTTCTTAACGACATTTGAATTTACAGGATTTTTCAGCTCGTCTCCATCCATTTCTGTTAGGATCAGGGCTCCTCCTGAGAAGGCCTTTTTTACGACGTACGGTCCTTCCCAGTTGGGCATCCATTTTCCTCGAGAATCTTTCTGGATATGGAGGATTTTCTTGAGCACCAGATCCCCTTCTTTGAATTCTCTTGGGCGCACTTTTTTGTTGTATGCCTGCACCATCCGCTTTTGGTACATCTGACCATGACAAATGGCCTTTAGTCTTTTTTCGTAAATGAGATTTAGCTGGTCGTATCTGGCCTGCACCCATTCAGTTTCTTCCAATTTTACTTCGTTTAAGACTCGGAGAGACGGGATCTCTACCTCGATAGGGAGTACTGCTTCGGTACCATACACCAAGGAGTAGGGTGTTGCCCCCGTTGATGTGCGAATGGACGTCCTATAGGCGAAAAGGGCAAAAGACAACTTCTCATGCCAATCCCTGTAGGTATCCGTAGTCTTCGCTATGATCTTCTTTATGTTCTTGTTTGCTGCACTGCTCCATTCATTTTAGGGCGGTAGACTGTGGAATTGTGGTGTGTTATCTTGAATTGAGTGCACACGTCCGTCATCATTTTGTTATTTAGATTGGAAGCGTTATCGGTGATGATCCTTTCTGGCAATCCGTATCGACAAATAATCTCCTTTAAGAACTTACATACTGTAGTCCTTGTGATGTTGGCGTAAGACGCTGCCTCTACCCATTTGTGAAGTAGTCTATGGCGACCAAAATGAAACGGTGTCCATTGGAAGCTTTCGGATGAATCTGCCAGATGACGTCCATGCCCCACGTCGCGAAAGGCCACAGAGAATTCATTGTGTGTAAAGGCGATGGGGGTGCGTGAATTTTGTCAGCGTAGATTTGGCATTTGTGGCATTTTCTGGCGTAATTGATGCAATCTCCCTCCATGGTCAACCAGAAATAACCATATCTCATAATTTTTCGGGCTATAGACAGCCCGTTGGCGTGCGTTCCACAGAGCCCGTCATGTACTTCGGCTAAAATCTCCTTCACCTCCTGGTCATCCACATATCTCAGCAATGTCTGATCATGACTTCTCCTATATAGGATCTCCCCATCTAGGACATATTTTGTTGCCATTTTTTTGAGCATTTTTCTGTCATTGTCGTTTGCACCTTCTGGATACTTTTGAAGCTTGACATATTGCAAGATGTCATAGTACCATGAGTTTCCATGAATCTCTTCTTGTACGTTACAACAATGAGCAGGCCTTTCAAACGTCTGCATCTCAATGGGCTTCATTTTTGCCCCGGTATTTGTTTTGAACATGGATGCCAAGGTTGCCAATGCGTCTGCCATCTGATTTTCTTCTCGAGGCAAGTAATTGAAGCTGACCTTTTTGAAGTCTTTGGTGAGCTCTTGGATCAATTCGTAATATTTGACCAACTTCAGGTCCCTGGTTTCCCATTCCCCGCGCAATTGGTAAATTACTAAGGATGAATCTCCGAACACTCGAAGTTCCTTAACCTTTCTCTCAATAGCTGAGTTCAGTCCCATAACGCAAGCTTCGTATTCAACTATATTGTTTGTGCAGAAGAATTCCAATCTGCTGGTGAAAGGATAATAGACGTCCTCGGGAGAAATTAACATTGCTCCTATCCCATGTCCGAGGGCGTTGAGGCTCCATCGAAGTAAAGCTTCCATGGTTTATCATCTGAAACCTCTTCTTCGGTTGTAATGCACATCAAGTCTTCGTCTAGGAAATTAAAGTTCAATGCTTCATAGTCATCTGAAGCACGACTAGCTAGGAAATCTGCTACGGCACTCCCCTTTACGGCTTTCTGGTTAACGTATACGATATCGAATTCGGATAAGAGCATCTGCATCGGGCCATCCTTCCTGTTAGTGCTGGCGCTTCCATTAAGAACTTCACTGGTCTAGCTTGGATATCAACCAAGTAGTGTGGTACAACATGTACTGTCTAAGCCGCTTGGTAGCCCAAATTAGAGCACAACACAGCTTCTGCACCGGCGGGTACCGCGTTTCGTAATCATTGAATTTCCTGCTTAGGTAATAGATGGCTTGCTCCCTTTTTCTTGAATCATCGTGTTGCCCCAATACGCATCCCATTGAATTCTCAAAAACTGTTAGGTAGAGAATTAATGGTCGACCAGGTACTGGTGCGACTAAAATTGGAGCATTTGTCAGGTACTTTTTGATCTTTTCTAGGGCTCTTTGACATTCCTCATCCCACACACCAGGATTATTCTTTCTAAGAAGTCTGAAGACCGGGTCACATTGGTCGGTTAATTGGGAAATAAAACGAGAGATATAATTCAGCCTCCCTAGGAAACCGCGAACTTCTTTCTGAGTGCGGGGTGGTGAGAGATCCTGGATGGCTTTCACTTTATCTGGATCAATCTCAATCCCTCTTCTGCTTACCACGAACCCTAGGAGTTTTCCAGAAGTAACGGCGAAGGTACACTTGGCAGGATTGAGCCTCAGTTGGTACTTCCGTAGTCTTTGGAATAGTTTTCTCAAGTTCTGTAGGTGCTCTTCCTCTGTTCAGGATTTGGCGATCATGTCGTCCACGTATACTTCTATTTCTTTGTGCATCATGTCATGGAAAAGAGTCACCATGGCTCTTTGGTATGTTGCCCCTGCGTTCTTTAGCCCAAACGGCATCACTCGATAACAAAAAGTGCCCCACATGGTTATGAACGTGGTCTTCTCCATGTCATTAGGGTCTATCTTTATCTGGTTGTACCCTGAGAAGCCATCCATGAAGGAAAACCATGAATGTCCTACAGTGTTGTCAACCAGCGTGTCAATATGTGGTAAGGGGAAATTGTCTTTAGGGCTGGCTCGGTTCAGATCCCTATAATCTACACACATACGAACTTTTCCGTCCTTCTTTGGTATTGGTACAATGTTTGCAACCCATTCGGGGTATTTGGCTACCTCCAAGAATCCAGCATCAAACTGTTTTTTCACTTCCTCTCGGATCTTTAACAACATATATGGTCTCATTCTCTGAAGTTTTTGTTGTATTGGTTTGCACTCCGATTTTGTTGGCAATTTGTGCACCACTATGTATGTATTCAACCCTGGCATATCTTGATAAGTCTAGGCGAAGACATCCTTGAATTCCTGAAGTAGGGTTATCAGTTCATGCTTGGTTTTCGAGGAAATCGTCGTTCCTACTTTTATTTCTTTTCTCTCTTCTTCAGTCCCCAAGTTCATAACTTCTATTTCTTCTTGATGGGGCATGATCTGCCTTTCTTCGTTGGCCACCATTCTCGTTAACTCTTCAGGGACCTCACCTTCTATCTCATCATATCCTTCCTTTATTCCCTCCGAGACCTCAGGGCATTCGAAATTCACTCCAAGATTGGATCCGGTATCATTCATATCATCAATCATGAGCGACCTGCATTAAATGAGAATGAATTGTATTGGGAAGGAGACGGCTTTATATGAAGGGAATGAACATGAAGAATGCATGAATGAAATAAATGAAACTTTGGTCATTTTAGAAAAGTGGGGATATTTTCATTTCAATCAAAAAGTTAACATAGGTGCCCCGTACAAGAGATCCCCATTATTTACGGGCAAAAACAAAAGGTTGATTCGGAGCATTACTCTGATCTATTCCTAAAAACTACAGGTAGATCAATGCAGCTCCAGTTATCGAGTGTTTCCCCGGGACGGCAAAGGCGGATGTTGGTCAACATTTTGTTGCCTCGGTCCTTTTCAGCTATCATGTTGATGTACATTCCTTCAAATAATTCACTGAGTATCTCCTCCTGGTTGAGTACTTCATTTTTCTTCATTGCCTCTCCAACCTCTTGACCTGGCTGGTAGAACCCTCCAGAGACAAAATTGGTTTTTAAACTAGGAAAGGACATTGGTCTCCACGGAATGTCTTCTCCTTTAGATCTGGCCTTTCTTTGCTCTTCCTTCATCTTATATTCCTCTTTCTTCTGTTGGACACTTGGTTGGTAACCCAGCCCGAAACGATCCTTCTTGGTTATCATATTCTTGGGTCTTAGGTTTCCTTGTAATTTCTTCCCCAGCCCCTTTCCTATTTTGGCTCCTCGGCCTAAAGTTTCTGCGACGGTCATCTTGGTACAATTAGATAACCTGGGGTAGAGGATCTGACTTCCCTCCGAAACGAAAGTGGCATTCACTAGTTCCAATGCTCGGAACGAGCATTCTGCAGCATCTTCATCATTTTGAATGTAGGGGGCGTCTGATGTCACTGAAGCAACAATTTCCTGCTCTGCCTCTACTGTGACCAATTTACCTTCGACTACAAATTTTAACTTTTGATGCAATGACGAGGGGACAACTCCTGCGGAGTGGATCCATGGTCTTCCCAACAAGCAGCTGTAAGATGGTTTTATGTCCATCACCACAAAATCGATACATATTCAGTTGGTCCGATCAATAAAGGGCACCTTAATTTTCCCCATTGTTCCTCTTTGCGTACCATCAAAGGCTCTTACCGAATTGTGGCAGGGCTTTAGGTGCGAACCATCTATTGGCAGTTTTTGCAGGGTTACCATAGGTAAGACGTTCAATGCTGACCCGTTGTCGATCAGTACGCCTGGTACTACATACCCTTTGTAGTGGGTAGTGATGTTAAGGGCTTTGGTGGACCCCATTCCTCCCTCAGGGATCTCATTGTCACTGAACGTTATATGATTATAGGCAGTGATATGCCCCACTATCATGTCCAGGTTTGTCACAGAAATGTCCTGGGGCACAAAAGTTTGATTCAGTACTTTTAGTAGCGTCTCTCGGTGCTTTTATGAACTCAAGAGTAATTCCAGTACTGTGATCCTGGCCGGTTGCTTTCGTAGTTGTTCCACCACGTTGTACTCGCTATGTCTTAAGAACTTCAGAAATTCTTTGGCCTGGGCCTCAGTTACCAGCTCATTTATCTTTGGGGGAGGTTCTTCTCCAAATATCTGCGTAGGGCTAACTGTTGTACTCTTCCCCTTATCCTTTCAGCTGCTTTCAAAGTCTCGCAGGAATAACATCTGCCGTTCCTTTTGAAATGGCCTGCCTCACCAGCGTTTACATCGTTCTAGCTTTGTTGGTCTTTCAGCGTAGGCTCTTTTACCTAACCGTGTTCTGGTTTTCTGGCGTGGTCACATTTACAGCATAATTCCAGGGGGTTTGCCGCATATCTTTGAATGGGAATGGAGATGGTGCTGAAATGATGATCTTGGGATTTATCTTGTTGGTTTCTCCTTGGGAGGCACTTGCATTCCCTGGCCTGGGGGAGATGATAAAAGGTCTATCCTTCCCGTATTTAGATTTGGGGCTATCCGTCATGTGTACGTCCGACCCCTTCTTCCCCATGGGCTCCTCGAAGAATTCTATTTGTTTTTCATTCATTAATTGTTGTACCAATCTCTTGAACTCATCGCACTCTTGGATATCATGCCCTTCAGTCTGGTGGAATTCGCAATACTCTCAACATCCCTTCAGCCTTGTTATCATGTCTTTGTCGATAATACGGGCCATGCATAACTGTTGAAATACCCACCGTAAAGGAGATTTGATTTCTGACATATCATCCTTAATCCTCCTGGTAAAGTATTCTTCAATAACATTTACTCCTCTGTTCCCATGATTAGGCAGCGGGTTGGTGGCTACACTCGGCTCTTCAAACTTCAATATCCCGGAATCGATTAAGTTCTGCACAAGTTTTTTGAAAGCAAGGCAGTTCTCAGTGGGATGTCCAGGGGTACCACCGTGATAGTCGCAATGCGCGTTCGGATTATACCAAGATGGGAAGGGCGGATTGACAGGAGTAACGATGTATGGACGGACCAGGTCTGCTTCATACAACTGGGAGGAAAGTTCTGAGTATGAAACAGGCAGGGGAGTGAAAGTTCTTCTCTCTTTCTATTTTCTGGCGATTCTCTCATCTCTTTGATTCGAGTTTTGTGTTTTCCCACAGGTGCTTGTGGCTGTGAGACTGTGAAGTTCTTCGGGGTGGTATAAGTGCTGGTGGTGTTTACTTCATTTCTCTTGCTATACTTTCGAGACCCTTCTCCGCCATCAATTCTACCGCTCTTAATTGCCAATTCAAGGGACTCCCCAGTCCTGATTAAGTCAGCAAAGCACTGCGTTGTGTTATTAATGAGACGATCAAAGAGTGCCCCTTTCAGAGTATTAACAAATAACGGCGTAATTTCATGTTCCGGGATGGGTGGCTGAATTTGGGCGGCCACTTCTCTCCACCTTTGGGCGTATTGCCGCAGGCTTTCGTTGGACTTCTGTCCCATATTTTCCAACATAATTCTGCTGGGGGTCATGTCTGTTACATGCTTGTATTGCTCAGTAAATGCTCTTGACAGATCCTTCCATGTCTTAACATTTTCTTTGCTCAACTGGGTGTACCACCGTAACGCCGCTCCAGTTAGGCTGTCCTGGAAACAATAGATCAGTAGCTTTTCGTCCTTATGGTAGGCCGCCATCTTTCGACAGTATATTGTTATGTGTGCGGAAGGACACGTGGTTCCATCGTATTTGTCGAACTCTGGCGTTTTAAATTTTGGCGGTAGGACAAGATCGGACACCAAACTTAAGTCGCTAGCGTCATTTCCTGATTCTTCATTAGATTGTAACGTTTTAAATTTTTCCTCCATGAGGCAAAACCTTTCCTCCCACTTTTTCTCTACCTCAGTCCTGATCCTTTCAACCATGTTCAGGTCCGGCACTTCTTCTTCATAGAGTGATTCAGCAGCGAGGGGTTGAGTCTCAGGTGCCCCTATTTGAAAACTAGATGACATTCCTGCAGGGTCGATATACACCTTCCTGGCCGGGTTTGGTGCAGTTGGTTGAACCTTGTAGTGAGCTGGGGTACCCTCTGGCTCTTGAACATTTTCTCCTTCCACTCTTTTTCCAAGACTCTTAGCCAGCAACGCGGTTATGTCGGATACTATAGATGCTTGCGACTGCGCAATCTGATCACTGAGGCTTCTCTGGGCCTCTTCAAGCCTTGTCTCGAGCTCTTTTTGCCCTTTTTCTAGACTAATTATCCTGTCTTCCATGAGCTTGCTTTGTAACCGGGTAAAGTATAGGTGATGAATGATTGCGGGTTAACTACACACAACGCCACAATATTCACAATGTTAATATGGTCGCAATAAATAAATGCATGTATAATGATGCGAATGTCATGATGCAAATGCAAGAATGTATGCAGATAAGGTACTGATTCCGTTGGTAATCACCCTTTTGAACTACTTCCACGGGAATTAAAGGGTCTAGATTACAACATAGTTCGTATTACAAAATAAAGATCCCTAATACAAAAGATCTAATTACAACACAGAGTCCTATAGATAAGCCCTAGCTCTATCTCCTAATTTTCTAATTGCCCTGAGCAGCTTGAGAAACCTGGGAGCTTCTTCCATTTCCGGGACTATGAAAGGTCGGAGAGTTTCAGCCTCGACAGCTAAATCATTCACATGCCTGGCGACTCGTTGTATGTCCACCATTAGGTTTGCGTAATATTGGTCCCTATCCTGTACCATCCGGGCAGCGTCACGCAGTCTCTTTTGCCAATAGGTGTCCCCTCCGGCTGCAGCCTCCTCGAACACACTAATTCTTTCCTTGTAATCCTCAACAGTTGCTTCGAAGGACTCAATTCGTGCTCGTAACATGCTTACTTCGCGTTCTCTTTCTTGAAGCTCAGTGAAACCATTTCTGTGGCAGTACATTCGAAGTGAGTGTTCAACTTCCGCCATCTTTCCTTTTAATTCGCCATTCTGACGTTAGCTTTGCTCTAGACTTTGAATAGTGTCATCGTACAGTTTTTGCATCTCTAACAGTCTATTTCGGTTGCTCATAGACTTTCTTTTCCATACAGTGACGCTTTCTTTCTCATGATGGACAGCTTGTTTCCCCTTGCTGATTTCTTGTCTGAATCTTTCCTTTTCCTGATCAATGGCCTTCTTGGAGGACCGTTTTTCTTCTTCCTTAGCCAACCGGCAACTTTCTATCTCTTTCTCGATTGCTCTCTTACTGATTTCTCGTTCTTCTTCCACCAAACGGATACCATTCATTCTTTCTCTTTCCACGGCTATGAATTGACTCCGGCTGGCCTTCTGTATTTTTGCTTGTAGTAGAAGGGCATCTTTTTGATAAAGAGCAGTCTTGTCGTTCAAATCTGTATTTAATTTCTTCAACTGCCTAATGATCCCGTCCCGCTCGTCAACCTCTAAGCTTGCCTTATAGAGCTCGCTCGCATGTTGGGTCTGTTGGATGTCCATTTTCTTTTTAATTTCTTCGAGTTCATTCCTTAAGATGTTAGCTTCAGACGGTACCACCCTTGTAAGCTCTTCGAGTGACACTGCTGGTCCTTGATCAGATTCAGGAATCACATTATTAACCCTCAAACGTCTCCAAAGATCGTAGTCCGGGGTAGTCATGTGCTCGGTATCTCCTTCCACCCTGATCCGGTAACAATGGCCCCAGACCTTCATGATGGTCTGAATTTTTCCTTTGAACTCCCCTTTGAAAAGAAATTCAGTTTGGCTTAATCCGGCGGTATTGGGAATGAACTGTCGTGATCCAAACTGTCGAGACACTAAAAGCGGAGCACAGGCGATCCCTCCATGCAATCCCAACATCATCAGCCAGTTGAAATCACCACAACTATATAGAAAATAATTAACTTTACCGAGCCATTGGACCCTCAATGCTATGTCTTCATCTTGAATGTTCCTGAAGAAACTAGTCCACATTTTTGTTTTCAAATCCTCTCGCCATTCTTTTGCTAAGTACTCCCGTAAAGGCGAAAAACCTTGGAAGGATATCCCCGGCAGGACCCTCGTCGGTGTCTTCCACATGTGACTCTGAATCCATACTTGTAACAACTGTGCGCATCCTCGAAAACGTCCTTCTTCATGTTTCCGGCTAGCATTTAAGGAAATGAAAGTCTCGACCAAGATTCCTGGTACTGGGTTTGCTTTCCGTTTTACCCGCTCAAACAAGTCCAGAATGGCTATATCAATGTTCCCGAGTACTCTTGGAAAGATCACCAAGCCATATATTCCTAAAGCGAACAGGTCCATTTTCTTTGCCTCGTCTGGATGTGTTGGTATGATGCCCCGAATACTTTCCCATGCAAAAACTGTATTGTCTCCTCGGATCTGAAGCAGGCCATTAACCCAATCATCACTCATTCCCGCAAAGGTTTTGAGTTTCGTAGTGTAATTCTGATTCCTCGGAGGTTTCGCGTAGATCCAATCTTCCTGAATGTTTTTCTGGTTAAGTAAAGCGAGTATTCTTCTCTACCGTAGGCATCATGTCCTGCCCATTGAAGGTGAAGCAACAAAAAAGCGGATTCCGAATCGGACTATAGCTCGGAGTAGGGGCTGGTTAACCCAACATATAATAGCTGTGCAATGTCGCCATAACTATCGCAGAACAAGTCTTGTAGTCTTGGTCCCATCTTTCCCAAATGTTTTGAAGATCCCATAAGTCGCTACATTGGAGACTCACATAGGTGTACCACGCTATTACGCTGCGTTAGTTCGCAAACTGTCCCTTGGGTTTCTGGTTGACCTCGACCAATGTCTAACTGACAAATTAAGTTCTTCTTTCCTAAGACACCTTTTTTCCATGGTGAAAGACTTTCTGATTAGGCAAACCACTTGATCCAGTACCCTTATGTAATGCAAATGTATGATGTATGAAAAAAAACAAAAGCGAAAAAAAAAAGCAAGTCAAGACGGATAAAATTAATAAATACATAAATAAAAGGACAAAATTAAACATAATAAACACACAAAACAACCCTATTTATCCTGTCTAAAACACCTAAGGTTATCCGCATGGCTCTAACAGGGTGGGTTTCTATGTATTCTCTACATGCAGTTTTGGTGCTATGAGGTACCCGAATTGTCCTTGCTGTCCCCTACTAAGGGTAGCAAGGCCCCCGATCATCACCCATTATAGGCTCCTTTCAACCGGGTTCAATTTAGGGGGACCCATTCGCTTATGCCCGTCTGAAGGAACGATATCCTCCTACGAAAGCATAAGGTACTCGAGCCCCGAAGGTACTTGCTAGGCCCATACGGGAGAACGATATCTCCACAAAAGCATTAGCGTTTTCCCCCCACTTAAAAAACGGGTTTATATGCCATATTTTAAATGCGTTAAAATAAACGCGCAATTATAACCGAATGTTAATTTAATAGTCACTTTAACCCGGAATTTCTAATATTAATAAAGCGGTAATTATTTTAAAAGCTTGACTCTCATTTGTTTTTGAAAAACAAAAAATTATCCCCAGCGGAGTAGCCATCTGTAGCGATGTCCTTTTTTCTTATCGCTAAAAAAATGAGGATTTTCGAAGTGTTTTGGAAAGGTGTTCGTGATTTTTTGGATATAAAATATTTATTCCGTGGGGTTTTAAAAAAACCGCATTTTTAAAAAAAATAGAGTCGCCACCGGCCACTTAGGTAGGCCGGACACCATAAAACCAGAGATTCAAAAAATATTGGGTTCGGGAGTCGGTTACGGATGGGGAAGGATTAGCACCCCTACACGCTTTATTAATATTGGATTTTTCGGATTAAAGTGACGATTATTTTAAAATTCGGTCATAATTGCGAATAAATTTTAAGTGCCCCGTTATCCGAGAATAAACGCCCAACCACTATCACTACGCCTGATACTGGCCCCGTTTACGCTCGGATAAAAGGGCACCGCATTAACAATTTATATCTCGGTATGCAATCTTAGTGGCAAAAATATAAAGCATGGCAGATAATTTAAAGACAGTAAATATTCACGTAACAGAATACTAATCTAACATAAATAAAATATGTAATTAAAACACACATATACATAACAAGTTTAACAGTAAATAAAAGCAAATTTAACATGTCACAATAACAAGACAGGAATAAATACGTGTGTAGACGAACATATATTTCAAGGAGACATACATACTAGTAATAAAACATATTTCAACATATATGGGACAATATATTATACATAAAAAGAAAATACACTAACATGTAACCTAGAGGTCAAGAGAATATACAATACATACAAAAATATAAAACATGCCGTGTATGAACCAACTAGAACACAACGTGCTTAATACGAATAACCGGATAAAAAAGATACATAACTATCATAAACTCAACACACATATATATGTAAACATAAAAATACAAGGCATATACGAGGGATATATAATAAGGCAAAAGACTACATTAACATATACGATTATAATACGAACATGAGTATTTACATAGAAACGAGACTGAAATGAAAAGAAATAAAAAGTCAGTGGCAGAAATTAAAGGATAATAATATGCAATTTAAGGATGAAAATACAAAATAGACCGAACCTAAAAGGATCAAAACTGTAATTAGAACAAGGGGCAGACCCGAAATGAAAAATTCAAAAACGCGGGATGGTTAAAGGGGTAATTTTACCATTTAAAAATTAATTCAGTGTTATTTAGGGACTGGATTGCAAGATTTTGAAATACAAGGGGGACCAGAGTTGTAAATATACCATGCGGCGAGACATAAGTGAAAATATTGGAAATGCGGGGGGATTTAGTATATAATTTACCCATTTCACAAAATAATAACAGCTATAAAAACCCCAATTTTAGGCCGAAACCAATTTTTTCCCTCATTTGTTTCATTTTTCAGTTTTATAACCCAAATCCCCTTCTTCATTTTCTCTCAAATCTCCCCTGAAACCCAGAATCCAGCGGTCGGCCGCCGTGTTCTCCGCCGCCGGCCGCCGTTGACCGGCGCCGGCGAGCCTCAAAAACAAGCCAAAATAGCCCCCATCTCACCCTCGACACGAATCCAAGGTTGGATTCAGAGGAAAAGCCTCTATCTGCCCTAGATCTAGGAAATACGAAACGAAAAACCCATTTTTTTGACCCAAAACGAAACTACAAGGGGTCTCCCACTCCTTTCAGTTCACCGTATCTGGCTTGGGGAAGCCGAAAAGGCTTGTCACTGGTGAGGGGAGACCCACAGACGGCGAAGGTAAGACCTCTAACTCTCTCTCTCTTTTTTTCTTTTCTTTTGTGTATGCATGCAAAAAAAAAGGGGAAACGAATATTTACCACTAGACTTTTTCTTTCGATTATAACTTGACTGGTTACAACTTTGTTCCTTTCGATTACAACTCTCTGTCCTTTTACAAAATATTTGTTTCGTACATATATATGTCTGTCTTTGGTTTTGGTACAAGTTGTATATTATTTGCTCTCTTTTCAGATCTGGACTGACATATTTCTTTTCTTGCTATGTTTTGACATGTTCTGAGCGCGGTGGTTGAAGATCGGCATGGTGGCGGTGTGGGGGTTCTACCTGCGGCCAGACGTGTTCTTGGCCGTTAGATCAGATCAGATCTAACGATCGAGATGGCTTGAAGGATGAACGGCTCCAGATCGTGCCACGTGGAGCTCAGCAGTCGAGGGGTCAGAGGGCGTGGGGCTCACGCACGCGTGGGATATCAAAGCGTCCGCGCGTGGCACTCGAACGGTCCAGACGTGATGTGCACGCGGCTGGCAGATATTTTGTTTCTTGGTTGGATCGTGGCCGTTGGATCAGATCTTGATCCAACGGCCCACAGTCACCTGTACACATAATAATTGTAATTATATAGGGTTTGGGTTTGGGCCAACCGGGCCTTGTAATAATATTTGTAATTGGACTTGGACTGTAGTTTATTTATTTGGTTTAATAAATTTTTTTTTGGATTTCATTTTATATATTAGCCCAATAATATTAGTAATAGTATAATTATAACAGCAATACACATACATATGTATATACCTATACAAACATTAATTATAACATACCAGTATTCATACATATATAATCACACACATAATTAACATAACATCTATACACATTAAACAAATACGCTCGTACTAAATATAGATGCATACGCGACACACATACACCATTAATACGTATACATACATAGCTTATAATATACATGCACACACCACACCTTATATATATTAGTAACACTCATGCAAATAATAAACATATAATATAATATGTATACATGCAACACTAATATGTATTTATAGGTAAAAATGAGTGATTACACTTGCTCACCCATGAGTTGATGTCAAAGAGAAGAGAACAAGGATAATGTTGCATTCAAGACCTTCTCGAGCATTCAAGAAGAAACATCTAGTAAAGAGGAGAGTGAAGATGAAGAATAGAAGATAGTCAAACTCTTCAAAAAACTCAATTAATTCATGAAGTGCGAGAAAAAAATCAAAGCATGTTTAAAGAAGAAAAAGGAAAGATCCCATTGTGTGCTTCGAGTGCAAGAAGATCGAGCATGTCAAATACGATTACCTAGGGATAAAGAAGAATAGATCAAAGAAAAATGCATTTGTGGGTACTTGGAGTAATGAGGAAGACTCCACCAATGCTGATGATGAGGTAGCCAACCTTTGTCTTATGGCCATCCAAGAAGAAGAGGTAACTTCTAACTCATCAAATTTAAATTCTTATACCTTTGATGAGTTACAAGAAGCCTATGGTGATTTGGTTTTTTTATTCAAGGCTTCATTTTTGAAAAACAAAAATTTGATTTCAAAATTGAAAATCGAAAATGAGTTGCTTTCTAAAACCAATCTCGAACTTGAAGCAAAGTTTAAAGATTTTGAACAAAAGAACCTTTATTTACAAAACCTACTTCTAGAAGTTCAAAAGGATTATCAAATGGAAATTGATGATCTTAAAAAGGATTTATTTAACAAAAATTTTCAAAAATATGAAAATAGAGGTAACTCCAAAACAAATTTTTATCAAAGACAATATAGTTCCCCTAGATTTTTAAAAGGAAAAACAATTAAGAGTAATTAGGTTCCAAAAGGACTCATTTCATCAAACAAAAAGGAAGACATTGAAAAATGGATTCCAAAGAGGACAAAGATTTTTGGAACTAATGCCAATAGATCCAAAGCAATTGGGATTCCAAAATATACTTGATTGCCTTTTTTGTAGGTGTGCTTGAGCATTGATAAGCAATGTCACATTTTGAAAGCTCTTGACACACAAAGGATGAAAGACACTTGAAGAAGGAAGGCTTAACATCCTACCTTGGTTCATGTTGTAAATTTAAATTTCATGCAATTGATTGATCATTTTTTGTCTAAATTTTCATAATGATCTAAGCATGTTTGTATGACTCCATAATGTGCCTAATTGCATATAGTTAGGGGGTCTCAATTGTATGAGTTACATGTTTTTGGCCTTTATGCTCATTTTAAGTGGTTTCGATATATCAAAAAGGGGGAGATTGTTGACATAAAGATTATGATATAACAAATTGAAAAATTGTTTTTGCACTTCATTCAAATATTGCAAAAATTATTCAAATTCTGAATATCTTGAAAAATATGTTTGAAATGTTTTCGAAAAGTTTTTAACTTGAATAAATATTTTCAAAGTGTTTTAGAATTAATAAACTAGTCATCAGTATCGATACCTTATCCCGGATACCGATACCCACAGGCCGGTACGGCTAAGCCGAGTACTGATACGCTCTATTTTGGAAAATTCTAGTAGCATGTTTTCGTACCAGTACTGACCCTTAGTATTGATATGCAAGGGAAAGTACCAATACCCTAAGGTCGAGTATCGATACGCCCTTTTTAAATGTGTCTAAAGTTTTTTCTATTTAAAGGCATGTACTGATACCCTATTACAAGTACTGATACCCTTTGCACCAAAAGAGCATTTAATGTTGGAAATTATATCCCCAAAGGCTAGTAACGGTCACAAGCTCATTAGAGGGTTTAAAAGAAGTCTTCAAGCATCCATGGAAGAAATGACAACATCTACCAGCATTCAATTGTATAGAGAAATTCTTTTAGATCTTAAATTGTCATATTTCTTGTAGAGAACACTTATTGAGCTAAATTGTTATAATTGTTCAAGTGTTTAGGTTTTGGGTGAGTGCTTTAGAGTGCAAACAATTTGCCTAAGTGACAATATCTACTAACATTCAATTGTATAGATAAATTCTTTTAGAGCTTAAATTGTCACATTTCTTGTAGAGAACACTTGTTGAGCTAAATTGTTATAATTGCTCAAGTGTTTATGTTTTGGGTGAGTGCTTTAGGGTGCAAACAATTTACCTAAGTGAGGTTTTTCTGTTTGCTTCATTTGTAATCTCTTTGAGAGAGAGTGATCTTAAGGTTTATACCCCAAAACCTTAAGGTATTGTAAGGTTACTCTTTGTCCTCAAAAGAAAACAAATCTAGTGGATTTGAGAAATCCTTAGTGTGGATAGCTAATGTAGTAGAAGTATACTTGGTTTAGAAGTCGAACCACTCTAAATCTTTGTGTCGATATTTTTATTTTTTAGCTTTTCATCCACCACTTCAAAAATCCAATTCACCCCACTCTTGGCAAATCGATTGATGACATTCGAGCTCAACATAAGTGTTAGAATTTGTTATCAAATTTTATTTTGAGACAATCATTATTCAACGGAGCTCATTATTCTTATTGGAAGAATATGATGAGGCTATTTATACAAGCTAGTGATCTTGGGACATGGATGGCATCATGGAAGGCTACGCCACTTCAACTTTCGAGATGAGAGATTTAAATGATTCAAAGAATAATGGATTCCAAACAAATGCTAAGGCCATGCACATTCTCTTTTGTGCACTTGGTCTAGATGAATATGGAAGGGTCTCCTCTTGTTCAAATGCCAAAGAGATTTGGGACAAGCTTGAAGTCACTCGTGAAGGCACCAATGAAGTAAATGAGACCAAGATCAGTATTCTCAACCTTGTGTACGATAACTTTAACATGAACCCAACGGAAGACATCAAAGCTATGTTCGATCGGTTCTCCATCATTGTCAATGGACTCAAAGGCTATGGAGAAGTGATTTTAGAGGACAAGCTAGTCTGGAAGTTGATTTACTCACTTCTCGAATCATGGGAATCCAAGAAGACGACGATCATCGATGTAACACCTCTTTCCTGATCTGGCAGAAAATCAGGTTCAGAGATGTTAACGATGAGCGATGTCAAAGTTGAGTCATGAAAATTTTAAAGATTCTTTTTATTTTTAATGAGACAATATACTATATCAATAATAATATACTATGGTTATTGATGCAAAAGATTTGTTTCATAGTATGCAACATCAATGGAGGGACCTACTTATAATATTCCTGAAGTTCAGGGTCTAATCCGTAAATAAAATATCTTATCACTTTTCAATATCGCTAAAAGTACTAACATATTATTCATAGCAACATTAAGTCAGGGGTCAAGTTCCATGTCAATGGGACAATATTAGCATGTTCAATTTGTCTTCATCATAATTTAAGGACCAAAATGTAAAATCTATAATTTACCAGTCTCTTCTTGTAAACCAATGCACCCCTATAAAATTCAATGATCATTCATCATATATGTCCAATTTCATGCCACTTAGACGTTAATCAATAGTCTGATTTGCCTTATCAATATTAGTAACTAAACTATAGACTTGGAAACTTATCTTTAATCAATAACTGGATTACCTATATCGGTACTGGTACTCAATAGGCCGTACTGGTACGCCCTTATAAAATTTTAGTTTCGATACTCAATAAGTGATCGGTACAGACCAAGCCGTACCAATACGATGTCACACGATGATGGTGTCGATACGGGCTTACCCTGTATCGGTACCCCGTTCAATGCATGAATTTCAGAAAGTTTTACCCGTACCGATGATGTCTTACCCGTATCAGTACAAGATCCCAGCATAATATGGGGAATCGGTATAGGCTTTATTTGTACCGATACCCCGTTGAATTCCAAGTTCCAGATTCAAAAACCCGTACCGATACCACTGTTCACGTATTGGTACCCCATGTACTATATGACCATATACGTTTATTCGTACTGATACACCATCACCCGTATCAGTACGTATGTGTCTATAATGATAGATTTTTGTTGGTTTTTATTTAATTTGAATGCCATATCAATGTCCAATGATTCTGAAGTTTTACATGCAACCTATAAACATGCAAACCTCAGTATAGAGCCTGCTCGCACAATAAACTAAGTCCATTTACTTTGTTTGTCATGCTTAAGGCTAATTTCACCATTTATGCATTTCTTACCTTGACCAACAATACCATTTCATACTTGGATCATACTTTACTTAGTCCTTATACTTCCCTATCATATATGTTCATATTAAGACTTAGTCGAATGTCAATAAGACACATGCTTATCTCATTAACCATGCTATTAGTCATATGTTATGAATATGCAATCCAATTATCAGTTTATTAAAATTATTCATTTATTCCTTAACATTTTCGTGCATCCATGATCAAGCAAGTACAAACATTATGACAAAGATATATTCACAAACATAGTATTCTTTCTTCTATCTAGTAAATCCATATAGTCAACGAGTAAATATTTTACTCATATTAAACATACCATACTTGAAGTTCACAAAACATACATAACAGTGACATAAAATGTTCAATATACATTCATGCCAAATGCCACCATTCTAAGAGTTATAAGGAAAGAGACTTTACTAAGAAGCTTAAGAGTGTGACTTGCAACCTCCAACCACGATCGATCCCCTAGGAGTCCTTAAACCTGACATATGCATGGAAATGAATGTATTAGGCAAACTTTGCCTAGTGAGGTAGTGACCTTATAATATCATGATGGCAATAACAATGTATTTCACGAGAGCAATACAATTAATGGTTCTAGTGGCCTCAACGAATATATATATATATATATATATATATATATATATATCAATACATGAACAATGCTTAATATCATGAGTTCATTTCCATGTCTTGTTCTTGCTTATTCATACGATGGTCTTGCAAATAGTTTTACTTGTCTTTTAACTTTTTCCACATTGGATCACATTGGGCTTAGGTAACATCGGTTTGTGTTTAAACAAGCTCAAAGCATAAAGCAATGGCTTGTTTCAATATAATAACAATGATTCAATGCTTCCTTCTTCCCCGTACCTTCCAACCAAACCAGCCACATCGCCTAGGGTCGTCACCCTTGAGCCGTAGCTCATGAACCTTATTAAAGTTAAATTAGAATTATATATATTAATATATATATTGAAATTCTAACATGAGTTGGATTAGGATTACAAAGTTTATATAAAGGCATGATAGATATAGCCGTTATTAATGGTTTTGGAAAAAACACTCTAAATAGTTTAGAGAGTTTTATATACTTGTTTCAACTGGGTGAACTAAGTAGAGGTCGGAGCATTATCGTTGTGGCTTAGGAATCAACATCGTGGAATCGTTATTGGATATTTATCTTCTCCAAATTTAAAATTCTAGATTTTAAACAAGTAATTCTTTACCCTTATTCACCCCGACTCATTCCTCGTGCATGGATCTCATGTGGTGATTGCCGGATAATTTTACCGTTGCACCATGAGGTGTACCGGCGTGACCCAACACAAAAAGAATATTGTTTATCCGTTGGTATATCGTTTGATTAAGATTGCATTGATTTTTTCAGTTGCTACGGCAAGTGTGGAAAGAACATTTTCTGCAATGAAGATTGTGAAAAATTGTTTGAGAAATCGAATTGGAGATCAATGGATGAATGATTGTTTGGTTACATATGTTGAGAAAGATATTTTTAATAGAATTGAAAAGGGAAAAATCATTCAACAGTTTCAAAACATGAAGAAACATTGTGGGCAATCGTAAAAAAATGTACGAGTTATTGAACTTTATTCTATATACTTAGTCGTTTATTTTTTGTTTTAAAAGCTTTGTAATAGTCTATCGAATATTAATGTTATGTATTACTAATTTATATTACTTAGACACTTTGATTCTCTAAATTATGACACCCCAAAATAAAATTCCATGACTCTGCCCATGTACACAATAATTAGCTTTTCTTAAAAAAAAAGAGATGAATGATACAAAGAGTTTAATATGAGTTATTTAAAATTATTAAAAAACATCTTGTGTTAAGCCATAATTGCGCCCAATTTGTGCTTGATTATGAGGAACGAGATAATTGTCCCTTTAAGCTTTTCAAGTTTTTAGTTTATTCAGTTTAGTGCTTATATATGTTCTTTTATTCAATTTTAACCTCAAACAGTTGGTGGTTTCTACAAACTAGTGCAGGCTTGTTTTATATTTAACGTCTATCATACCAATAAGTTCTCAATTAAAATTGTGTGGGGAGAACATCATTCATTTAAGTTTATTGAAATTTCCTTATATCTTTATTTTATAATTAAATACTAATATTTGTTTATAGTATTCTATTAATGAGAATGGGTGGTTTGACCATGTTTTGAGTTTCATATAATATGCTTAAATGTCTTGAAATGAGTCGTGACTTGATTGAAGATAAAACCTAAAGAGGTATGTTTCAAAAATTTTATTAATCTCTTCCTAAACTAATTAATATTTTATTATGTGTATTCCATGAGTTTATTAGATTTGTTTCATTCCCTAAAGTGAAAGCAAACATAATATTTCCTTTATAACCTTTGAAGGAAATAATTCGGCTTTTAATTTATTTGCTTATAACCTCTAAAGGGAATAATTGAGCTTTTAATTTATTATTTTTTACTCTACATAATGGTTATTAATTTGTTATGCATCTACTCACAACTTGTAGTTTGTGAGATTGTTTACTCGAATAATTAGAAAATAATATATTTTTGATTATGCAATTAAGACTATTCGTCTTGCTAAAATTAGTCAGTTCATGAACAAATGGATTAGTATAATTATTGATTGAATGCCTTCGATTAATAGCTAAACCATGAGAAGAAAACTTCTAATATTTATATGGTATTTCAAATGTAGCAACACTTATACGCACCAAGCCAATAAGTTATAAATACTTCCCATTATGATTGACTTTTGGTCATAAACCATATATTTACCATTTTCAAATTTTTGGATGTATGATAAATGTTTGAATTGTTCCACCATAAATGTACAAAAAATATATTTGTAGAAAGTTGAGAATAGATGTTAAGTATGAATCTCCTCTTTGAACATTATTTAGAGAATTTAATTATGGCATGAATTGTCTATTATCTCTTTGATTATATAGTTTTCTCAACATCATGGAAAAAGAATAATTAGTTGGACAAAGAAATCAAATGAATTATCATTATATAGATTCCCGTACATAGTAAAGTGAATATGGAGTTTATAAGATAATTCATGTTATGACATGTCAACTGTCAAATATATTTACTGGCCAAATGAAAGTAATCAAGTCTCCTACACTAATTGAAAATGTTCTAAATTTGAATTAACATCTTGCAAGGATAACATGTTAGAGCGAATGAGTGTAAACCATGCTTGGAACATGATAGTTGAATTAGTTCCAATAGTTAAGTTCTCGTAAATAGAAAGTAGTATAATATAGTCATATAATAGAGGCATGTGTTTCTAAAGAGACCCAAGAGATAACTATTAATAAAACTCTATAAGAGTTTTAGGTACCTAGAATGAATATTGAAATGATGAAGAAATCTCAATAAGTTATGTCACTTAGAGAAAAGAATAGAATCGAAAAAAATTGTTGACAATAATTTTATATATAATATTTCTATAGAAGTAAAGAAAGAAAATGAGTATCTTGTATAGAAATCTGTACATAAGTATAGATATTAAAATAAATGGCCAATGTAGAAAGACGTTTTAAACTTCCAAAAGTGAAGTTTTTAGACAAGTAGTCCAAACACCTAAAAGTATAATGTAAGTAAGGTACAAATAATTAGTCGTGAGATATTACACAACTTGAATTATAAAAGAATTTTTATTTACGTCATGGTGGATGCAATTACTTTATTAGTTTGGCAGTTATGAATAATTGATATGTGTCTCATTACTTTATATAGTGAAACTTATCCCTAAAGGATTTAAAATTCCATAAGCATATGGAAATTCCTGGAAAATTTATCCAGACATGTATGATTAAATATTTATATGTATAAAATTTTTTGGCGTATTTGATATAATTGCCTTAATGAGTACTTATTGAGAAAATGTCACATGAATTATTTTATTCCCATATGTATTTTATAAATAGGTTTTAGATAAGATTTGTTATAAAATATTCATACTTTGAGTATGTTAGGATTTATGTTTTGAAATAATAATTGAAAAATAGGTTTGGTCTAATTTGAAAAAAAATTCAAAAATGTTTTTAAGTCCAAACAACTTGAAAATAAGTTTGAGAAGTTTTTGAGAGGTTTTGGAAATGTTTTAAATGTTTTAAACTAGTTAAACTAACGTTTTCAACACAGGCGTACCGATACGGTATACCCTGTATCGATACGGTCCAAGGGTTTCAACTACAGTATTTTTCCAGTAACCAAAAACCGTACCGATACGCCCATAGGCGTACCGATACGGAAGTGGATCATTTCGATACGCCTAAAGGCGTACCGATCCTGTTTTCAACAACCCCAACGGCTATTTCCCAACAGCTATTTGAATTGCAGGACGTACCGAAACAGACCAAGGGGTACCGATACGGCCCAAGGTGTTTCGATATGGTTAGCAAGACTGAACATAACGACTAGTATATGTACCAATACAGGTACACACGTACCAATACGGATAGCTACAGAATGGCATTTATTGCGGGAAATAAAGCCTCCAATGGCTCCAATTCAATCTCAGTAGTCTACAACGGCTAGAAGCTCAATTTGGAGTATTTAAGGACCCTTCAAGCTTCAGCAACAACTAATGCTTCCATTGTCAACAACATTATGATGCCAAAATTGTCTTAGGGCTTTAAATTCATATTCTTTGTATAGACAACACTTGTGAGCTTAATTGTCAATGTATGCTCAAGTGTTTTAGGATTTGGGTGAGTGCTTAAAGAGTGTAAACATCTACCTTGTAGAGAGGATTTCTTGTTTGCTTTATTCCTTTTATTTGTGAGGATTCCCAAAGCTTGGGTTGCAAGCTTTGGATGCTAGACTTGGTAATTGAGTCTAGGTTGTAAAAGTTGCCTCCTAAGCCGTGTTAAAGGGGGAAGAAATCTTAGTGGATTTGGGAAATCCTTAGTGGGGAGCTAAGGTAGTGGATGTAGAGCTTGTTAGAAGCTTGAACCGCTATAAATCCTTGTGTCAATTTGTCTATATTTTTGCTTCCACCACATACACACAAAAATCAACTTCTCCATCACTTGGCAAGCATATCGGTTGAAGAATTTCGAGCCCAACAATTGGTATCAGAGCGAGGCTCAATCGAGAGGGATTAACATCCTATTGAGACGATCTAGAAGCTCGATCAATCAATTATCAACCGGTGAAATGGCTAGCGGTTCCATATTTGTCCAATTCGAAGAACGTCGTTCAATCACGTGTCCTCCACTCTTCAAAGGAGATTTCTATTTCCAATGGAGCCACCAAATGAAGTACTTCATCAAAGCTCTCGACTTCGATCTTTGGGAAAATATTGAAGATGGATTTGTGGAAGTTCCTTAGAAGAAGAAGAATAAAAGTTCAAATGACACTGGAAAAGCCAAGATAAATGCCAAGGCGATGCACACTCTCCTTTGTGGACTCAATGAAGATGTTTCCAAGAAGGTTTCCTCTTGCAGAAGTGCCAAAGCGATGTGGAAGAAACTTGAGAAACTCTACAAGAAGGAAGAGATGAAAAGTGCAAAGGTGGATGGCAAAATGGCTCATGAAGAACCCTAGGTATCTTTTAATTCATCACCTTTAATTCCATATTCATTTGATGAATTACAAGATGCTTACGATAAATTGGTTTTAGAGTTTAAAAATCACATTTTGAAAAATAAGAAATTGGTTTCAAATTTGAAAATTCAAATGATTTGATTTCTAAAACCAATGATGAACTTGAAGCAAAACTCAATGAGTTTGAACAAAAGAATGTTGATTTACAAAATTTGCTTCAAAGTTTAGAAAAAGATCGTCAAAATGAGGTGGATGATCTTAAGAAAGAAAATAATTTGATTTCCAAAGAGGTTGAACAGAAAAACAATTTGGGAAAATCAAATTTTTATGTAAGACAATCTAGTGCCCCTAGATTTTTTAATGGAAAATTTTTTAGAAGTATTTGGGTCCCAAAAGGACTAATTACTTCAACTAAAAATGATGAAATTGAAAAATGGATTCCTAAGGGGACTAAATTATGTGCTACTAATGCATATGGATCCAAAGCAATTTGGATACCAAAAATCAAATGATTGTCTTTTATAGGTGTGATGGAGCTTTGATCAACAAGTGATAAAATTGAGGGGGAGCTCTATACACACAAAAGATGAACTCTTGAAGAAGGAAGGCTTCACATCCTCCCTTTAATTCAAGTGTGGTAAAATTAGTTGAATTTTGTTTATTTTAATTTGATTTATTTATTTTAATTCAACTAATTTGTCATATGTGTTGGACTAACTTATGAATGATGCTTGAGTAAGGGGGAGCCAATTTTCAAACAAAAACTTATTTTTGTATAATTTTTTTAACTCTCCATTGTTATTGATCTTTAAAGTTTGGACCATTTTTGATATAACAAAAAGGGGAGAATGTTTTGAAATTTTGATTTTTCAAATGAATAAGGGGGCTTATAAGATTTTATCAAATTAATCTCTTATTCAAATTTTATTTTTACTAAGGGGAGAATCTCAAAAACAAATTTTCAAGTTGGTTTTATTATATCAAAATGGGGAGATTGTTAGGATTTATGTTTTGATATAATAATTGAAAAATAGTTTGGACTAATTTGAAAAGAATTCAAAAATGTTTTTAAGTCCAAACAACTTGGAAATAAGTTTGATAAGTTTTTGAGAGGTTTTGGAAATGTTTTAAAGCATCTAAACTAACGTTTTCAACACAGGCTACCGATACGGTATACCCCGTATCGATACGGTCCAAGGGTTTCAGCTACAGTATTTTTCCAGTAACTAAAAAATGTACCGATACGCCCCTAGGTGTACCGTTACGGAAGTGGATCGTTTCGATACGCCTAAAGGCGTACCGATCTTGTTTTCAACAACCCTAATGGCTATTTCCCAACAGCTATTTGAATTGCAAGACGTATAGAAACAGATCAAGGGGTACCAATACGGAGTACCGATACAGCCCAAGGTGTTTCGATACGGTTAGCAAGACTGAGCATAACGACTAGTATCTGTACCAATACGGGTACACGCGTACCAATACGGATAGCTCTAGAATGGCATTTATTGCGGGAAATAAAGCCTCCAACGGCTCCAATTCAATCCCAACGGTCTCCAACGACTAGAAACTCAATTGGGAGTATTTAAGGACCCTTCAAGCTTCAGCAACAACTAATGCTTCCATTGTCAACAACATTATGATGCCAAAATTGTCTTAAGGCTTTTAATTCATATTCTTTGTATAGACAACACTTGTGAGCTTAATTGTCAATGTATGCTCAAGTGTTTTAGGATTTGGGTGAGTGCTTAAAGAGTGTAAACATCTACCTTGTAGAGATGATTTCTTGTTTGCTTTATTCCTTTTGTTTGTGAGGATTCCCAAAGCTTGGGTTGTAAGCTTTGGATGCTAGACTTGGTAATTGAGTCTAGGTTGTAAAAGTTGCCTCCTAAGCCGTGTTAAAGGGGGAAGAAATCATAGTGGATTTGGGAAATCCTTAGTGGGGAGCTAAGGTAGTGGATGTAGAGCTTGTTAGAAGCTTGAACCACTATAAATCCTTGTGTCAATTTGTCTATATTTTTGCTTCCACCACATACACCCAAAAATAAACTTCTCCACCACTTGGCAAGCATATCGGTTGAAGGATTTATTGCGGGAAATAAAGCCTCCAACGGCTCCAATTCAATCACAATGGTCTCCAACGGCTAGAAACTCAATTAGGAGTATTTAAGGACCCTTCAAGCTTCAGCAACAACTAATGTTTCCTTTTTCAACAACACTATGATGCCAAAATTGTCTTAGGGCTTTTAATTCATATTCTTTGTATAGACAACACTTGTGAGCTTAATTGTCAATGTATGCTCAAGTGTTTTAGGATTTGGGTTAGTGCTTAAAGAGTGCAAACATCTACCTTGTAGAGAGGATTTCTTGTTTGCTTTATTCCTTTTGTTTGTGAGGATTCCCAAGGCTGGGTTGTAAGCTTTGGATGCTAGACTTGGTAATTGAGTCTAGGTTGTAAAGGTTGCCTCCTAAGCCTTGTTAAAAGGGGAAGAAATCTTAGTGGATTTGGGAAATCCTTAGTGGGGAGCTAAGGTAGTGGATGTAGAGCTTGTTAGAAGCTTGAACCACTATAAATCCTTGTGCCAATTTGTCTATATTTTTGCTTCCACCACATACACCCAAAAATCAACTTCTCCACCACTTGGCAAGCATATCGGTTGAAGGATTTCGAGCCCAACAAAGTATTATTAGAACTCTTAGAAAGAATTAAATTGGAAACTTATGAAGAATTTCAAAAGCATTTGATTATTTAATTAGAGTATTTGAGAAAAATAATCTTGAAATCAAGTTTTATTTCGACATAAAGATCGGACACTTAAATATGAATTTTTGTCTATGAATAGACACGTGTTAAAAGAATCCTAAAGAGATTTAATATGAATAAATTGTATTTATTGAGTACCTAATGAATTTAAGATTGTTAAATATGAATTGATACATTTTGTCTTCGGAAGAAATGATAATGACATCATTGGTCTAGAAGCACCATATCTTGGTCTAAAAGTACTATCTACTAAAAATATTGTTACCTTTAGATCTTCAAATATTAGTCGACGCCTCTTCAAATCATTTAGAAATAAATGTTATGCACGAAGTAAGCAAAAAATGTGTTTGGCTATGCAAAATTTATATCTCCATTGAAAGGCGGATACATCAAAGGTGACAAAACAAAACAAATTTCTCCAAAAAGTATTCTCCCACGCGATCTTCAGAAGAATAGTATTCAATTAGTTCTTTCAAGTAGTAATTTGGAATATCTATTCATCAGTGCATTGTTTACTTCAACATTTAAAAATTGTATTCAAGATTGAATTATAAAGATTCAAAGATCTTATGTGATGTTTTCATAAGGGGAGTAATACGTGTTGCACTCATTTTTCCTTAACCGAGATTTTGTCCCAATAATTTCTCCTGGTATGATTTTTAATGAAACATGTTATGCGTTTTTCCCAAGGAATTTTTTTATCTTAGTAAGGTTTTAACGAGGCACATTATCTTCATATATATCCAAGGGGGGTGTTATAACTATTTATTTATGGTGGATATCCTTGCATTAAATAATGCATTAATGTACTTAATTATTAGGGCATTAATGTCTATGAGAATTAGGGTTTTCTTCATATATATATATATATATATAAATATAGAGTTTGGAGAAGGTATTGTACACACTTCATATTGATAATACAATACATAATTCTCTCTCTATCTCTCTTTTGATCTTGTTCTTCTTTTACTTTATTTATAACATGAGCGTATTTTTTATATAATATTTTTAATTGTTGCAATTAAAAGGAGACACCAATTTATATTTATTTTTTTAACTAAATACTATTTACTTTTTTAATCAATATTTCTTTCTTATTAATTTAACATAATGTCTATTCTACTAAAAACATTAGCCCAGCCCAGCCATGCACTGGCCTGTCTTCATGATTCAACCTCGACTCACTGAGTGAGTGCCCAGTTTGAGACTTTTGTTGACAGTACCTGACCCAGTCCACAACTATCTTATTACAGATTTAGAGTTTGCAATTTCCGAACACAAGAAGATAGTCAGTCAATAACGCGTGAATCGCAGACAGTAGAGATTTGTCCGACGATGGAGGGTTCCAGGTTTTACTTCCTTGTGTTTGCCATCGCCATTTTTGCATCACCGGCCCTTTCCGATCTGGTCCTTTCCAAAGTAGATCGACGCGTAAGTTTTCACCTTCTTTTTTTTTCCATCGTTTTGGAGATTCCTAGGGTTTAATATCATTACTAGTGTTCCTTTCTAGTTCATTTCTCTGATTGGTTCACTGCTTCTTGTTCTGTTTCTGAAGATTTTATCCATCTGAAACTTCATTTCGTGGGTTGATCTGATCTGCTACTGTAGTTACATATCTTTGATCGTTGCGAGCCGTAATTCTTTATGTTAACAGCGTTCCTAATTTTGTTGGCAGATATATTTGACATCTCACATTGTTCGGATCTCTTCAACTTTAAAGGTGCTTCAGGAACACTCACTTTTCTTTTCTCTTTCAATTTGCTAGTGCTTTCAACTTTATTAGTATCTCTTTTTGTGTGCATTTTTACATCTGCTGTTATATATGTCTTCTAGGTGGAGAATGCTGGTCCTGAGACGGCGTCCGAGGTTTTGCTGGCTTTTCCTGAGCAACAAACCAAAAACATGGCATATTTGATGGCTACCCCACACGAAGGGAAAGGGAAAGTAAAAAACCCTGTTGTTGCTCTCCCTGTTGAGGTTGCCAACCCGAAAGACATGCCTCCTGCTTTGACATTTTATTCAGTATCGCTGCCCAAGGGCTTAGCGGAGGGTGATACCTTCACTTTTGATGTCTTGGCTGTATTTACCCATGCTTTGCGGCCCATTCCTGAGCAAATCACTCAGGCTGATATTCAGCTTGTATTATACCAGGATAGTGCCTACTATCTATCTCCTTATGCTGTCAAGGCTCAGTCTCTAACTGTTAAATTGCCTGATTCTAGAATTGAATCCTATACAAAACTGGAGAATACAAAGATTCATGGTTCGGAAATCAAATATGGTCCTTATGAGAATCTCCCTGCGTTCTCGTACACGCCAATAGCAGTTCATTTTGAAAGCAATCAACCGTTTGCTGTTGCTCAGGAATTGGTGAGAGAGATAGAAATTTCCCATTGGGGTAATGTGCAGGTCACTGAGCATTACAAGCTTATCCATGGAGGTGCCCAAAGCAAGGGTGAATTTTCCAGGTTACACATCATATTTTTTTTTTTACTTTTTGTGGATTACGCTGAGCACCAGACCAGGTTAGAAATTTGGTTCTAAATTATTACCTTGACACTACAGGCTTGATTTCCAGGCCAGGCCCAATGTTCGAGGTGCATCTGCCTTTAGGTATCTTGTTGCAAATTTGCCACCAAGGGCACATTCTGTTTATTATAGGGATGAAATTGGCAATATATCAACATCTCATCTTCGGGGTGACTCCAAAAAGGTTATACTACTGAGTAGGATTTAAAGAGTATTCAGTCATTTGGTATTTTATTCTTATTGATGTACCATTTGTCTTTGCAGACGGAACTATTGATTGAACCAAGGTACCCAATGTTTGGTGGCTGGAGAACTGCTTTTACCATTGGATATGGCTTGCCGCTTCAGGACTTTTTATATGAGTCAGAGGGGAAGCGCTTCCTTAATATCACTTATAGTAGCCCAATGGTTGAGTTGGTTATTGATACTCTCATTGCGAAGGTTTATATCTCTTCCTTCCCAACCTTCCCTAAATCTTGTATTTAAGTACTTATTTCAATTTTTGCTCAATTATGACATAATAACATTACTTTTACTTATTATGAATAAGACATGTCACGCTGTTGTATTCTTATGACCTTAGGACTAAGATATGTGCTTGTGTGATATGATTGCAGTTTGGTGAATAATAAGAAAGTCGTTCTCTTGGCTGCCTCTTACCTTGATCTGGTACTTTGATTACAGGTTGTTTTGCCCGAGGGTTCTAGTGACATATCTGTAGCAGCTCCATTTCATGTGGAGCAGTGGCAAGAGGTATTAGCTGGCTTAAGATTTGTGTTTTTAATTGACCACATGTATGACAAAAGGTCATATTTGTGCTGAACTTTTTGAAGGCGGCGATCTTTTATATGTAACGTGTCTATGGTTGCATGCAGACCAAGATCTCCCACTTGGATATTGATGGTAGACCTGTAGTCGTGCTTAAAAAGACTAATGTTGTGCCTGAGCACAATCAATATTTCCAGGTATTTTTTTGTCAATTTTCAGTCTGAACGTCATGCACACTGCTTCTAGTATATTAGTGTAAGGCCTCCGCTTTGCTCTGGCACCCCCAAACACAATGTTAAAAATTAGGTTTTTCATAACCCTATGTGTAATGATTTTCTGTTTGTTTATCTTTCAGGTCTATTATAGGTTCAGCAAACTATCGATGCTTAGGGAGCCACTGATGTTAATTTCAGGATTTTTCTTCTTCTTTGTTGCTTGCATTGTTTATATGCGTGCAGACATATCAATCTCCAAGTCTTCTGCTTCTTATTTGGCTAAACAGCAGTGGGAAGAGGTTAGTAGGATGCTATTATGCCATTTACTTTGCTCACCCTGAATTATCGTGTTCAAGTAAATTGGTTTAAGTCTTTAAGATTTTGCTATCTGTAATTTCAGGTTCAGGCAGTGATTCAGCAGGTTCAGAATATCATAAATAGATGTTTGGCAATACATGATAAGCTGGAAGCATCACTACGTGATCTTTATAGGACCGGGGACATTCAAGCTTGTAAAGCTGCTCGAAAAGCAGCTGATGGTTTGTTAAAGGAGCTGTCCAAAGAATTGAAGCCCTTGCAGACCACCTTGCAATCTTCTCCATCAGCTGCTCAAGTATTACCCAAGGTTGACCCGTCTTCTTACCATGTTGCTCAACTTTTCTAGATCAATTTGATATAGATTCTTTTCCTTTTACGTTTATTGATTGCCATTTGTTGCATCATCTTGTTTTGGTAAACTCTAAACCTTGATATGCAACATTGTTCTTGTTGTACCAACTATGCATGACAGGAAGATTCTGTTTGCTCTGGATGTTAATAACATTTATACTTTTTGTTTGCTCTATATGGGCTGTTCGTATAAGCGATATATTTCTGTGTAGGTGGAGGAGCTGGTGACTAAGGAGAGAGAATTACAAGAAAAGGTGATGGTGAAGCACTCAACAGTAGTAGACGGCTATGAGAAGAAGTCGGGGGCTCGTGATATTGAGAACCGGGTGGCTTTGCAGCAACAGAAACTTACAGCACTGAGGCAAGAAGTTGACGATCTTCTTGAGTTCATTGATGAAATATAATATTAAGTGCAAACCGTAGAACTGAGCTCCGACTGGAATGACCTTGCAATTTGTAATGCCAGGATCGGAATGTTTACTTGGTTTCTTTGTTGGACGTCATTTTTCTTTCTTTCTTAAGTGCTAAAGTAGGCATAATGTTTACTGAGCTCAATATCAAAGAGTGCCTAAATTACCGAAATGAAAAAGGCTAGCTGGCTATCTAAGTAGTGAACGTAGGCTGTCAACTGGATTTATTTGGGTCCTATAATAAGGCCTTGTATTTGGTATTGGTTGCGTTTGGAGGGCTAAATTAACTTTTCCACTTAAAAAATTTTAGAAGCAACAAAAAACAAGCTGCTTTTGAATGTTAAAACTTTAGTTTGCCCCCCAAATTAACTTCTCAAATCTTGGTTTGACTAAAGTTTAGATTTTGCAAAATCTTGGTTTGTCTCAAACCAAGGTTTTCCCATGCCAACCAAAATCAAAGCCTAAGTAAAGGTTAATTAATTATGGTTTTGTAGGAAAAGTAGATTGCTAAGTTAGCCTTTGTTATGCCATATGACCAGTGAATTGAATGGAACGAAGGATTTAACAAACTTGTCTGTCTGGGTTATTTTAAGATTGATATGAGCACTATAGGTCCGAAATCATATTTCGACCCGGCACGGGACTTCCTATGAGTTCAATTACAAAAAGTAAAGTTAAACAACTGGAATTGAAGTTAGTTAAACACATTTGTATAAAATGTTCTGATCCAAGAAACACCATTGACACCATAATTGCTTTGCGACGAATTGAAATGTTTATCTAATAAAAGCATCTAATTGCGTTGCAACGAATTGAGATGTTTTTTCAACTTTTTAGGTCAAGGCGGAGCCATCTTTAACCAAGGTGACACCCAAAAACAATCTGTCAAGTACTAGGATCGCCATTGATGTCTAGAAAAAACACCAGATATGTAAGAACTATTCCCTGTCTTCCCATGTAATGTGATTGAAGGGGGACATACAAAGGTGCGGCACCTTAGAGTGCGGTTAAAATGCGGTCCTACACAAATTCTTGCCATTTTGGTAAGAATTTATGTAGGTCTGGGTAATAATTTAGGTAAAACCGAAATTCTTACTAACTGGGTAAGAATTTGTATAACTACGTGAATTCTTATCAACTGAATAAGAAGAATGTGTAGATTTTGCCTTAGGTAAAAATTTGTGTAGTTATATTATAACCTAAATTATTATCATTTGAGTAAGAATTTGTGTAGGGTCATCTAATTTTAACCGCACCCTAAGGGTGCCTCACAATAGAACTTCCCGATTGAAGGACTAAAAGCTGTTCTATCAAGTGAAGCATTTCCTTTACTATCTAAATTCCCCATAACTTTGATTTTGATTGTTGCAGTTTCCCCAGCTTTGAATGTATCCTTGTCATCCAACCAACTGAATGCAAACTCTAGCACTATGGCTTCATCTAAAACATGTAATAACATCGTATTAAATGCAATAATTTATGTAGTTATTATGTATAGTAACCTTAACAACTGTTTTTTTAGAAGAAAACAATGTGATTACCTGCAAAAGAAGCTGAGAGGGTTGAAATTAAACTGAAGTGAAATTTGACCGCCATGATTGATGAAATTCAAAGGATTCTTAGTTTACCATTGCCATTGGTTCTTTTCCTGAGGAATGTAAGTGGATGACGTTTATGAAAAAGGGTTGTTTATCAAGTGTATTGGGTTTTGACACGTGTCACTAAGATTAATTTTGGCTGTTAGATTTCTGTAGCGGTTGCAGGTAGTTAATGGCGGTTCAATTTGCGAGCGTTTTGCAGTTTTTCCTTCTTTAAAACTTTTATAAAATCAAAAATTACTAAAAAAATATGCACAAACCACAATGAATTAAGGCCTTTTACAAGGAATACTTTAACACAAAGTTTCAAATCATCCTATAATATTACTTTTATTTTTCTATTACAACATCCTACAAGCTCGGTAAATATGTTTGTTTAAATTTAAATGTTTTTTTACTATTCAATTAATTTATATCACGACATAAATAATTGTAATATCAATAAAAAATTTCGGATTAGATTTAGAAAGTGGTCAAACTACACATTTATTTCATATGAACATAACTTTAAACTAAGATGGTATGAATTTAAACTAACCCTACAAAAGACACATTTCTTTAATACTTATACAATATAAAGCAAATTATATAATGTGTCACAAACAATTTTTTTTCTTCAAGTTTTATGTCTCGAAATAACGTCTCATTGAACATTCAATAATCATCTCGTTGGATACATGTTGTAATCTTCAATGACCATGTTTCTAAATATACACAAAATAAAGGTTGACAATCCAATGAAAAAGGTCCACAACTTTTGAATTATCACTCAACCAGTAATTTAATCATATGAAATTTTCCTTTACCAATGTTAAATGAAACCATTACCTTTACGTTTTGCCTACTCAAATTATTGTATCCATCATAAATTATATAAATATAAAAATATTATAAAATAAAAAATACAAGCATTACATAAATAAACGAATAATTAAAACCAATTTTTAAATCACAAAGATTTGACTTATAGCACTCAATCACATCTTAAAATCCAATAACTAAACATGTCTATAGTACCCAACAGATAGTAATAATTTCTATATAAAAATAATAATCCCATCATTAGCTGACTAGTTGTAGTATAGTGGTGAGTATACTTGCATATCACGTATGTGATTTGGGTTTGATCCTCGACAACACCGTTGTTTTTATTTTCACTCCTAATGGAAGGATGAAGAAAAAAGCCATAAAAACATTGATTGACTTTGCTCGGACTCAAACTAGAGACTTTCAGTGTGTTAGTGATAACCAACTATTTTCTTTGTATTTGTTGTTTACGAAAATCTTTTCTCTGCAACTAGACACCTATTGGACGAATGCACAGTGCCTGAAGTCCACAAAACCTTAATACATTTTTAGACTATTTTCTTTGTATTTGTTGTTTACGAAAATCTTTTCTCTGCAACTAGACACCTATTGGACGAATGCACAGTGCCTGAAGTCGCTGAAGTGCCCATAACAACACCGTACACCTCCAAAAGCACACTGGTACGCCATTATCACTCCTCGACCAAAGGCTTCGTTATGCTATCAACACAATCTGAACAACGTCCATACCGGCCTAAATCATTTATTTTCACCATTAATACCGCAGCACCGTATTCTTCTCCCTGAAAGAAAGATAAGATGATTAATGCAATCCTTTCATATGCATATATACATATAGCTGCAGAATATAATCAAGTACTGGAATTTAAGTGGTAGGACAAGTGTTGCATGATTGTATTGCAATCGTTGAGTGGTGCTCGAAATCTTATTCCGATGGCTCTGACCGCGAACTGTTTTGAGATGGTAACATATGTTTGAAGATGTTGCCATTAATAATTGCTCTTCAGCTTCAGTTTAGTTGAATCGATAAGAGCAGCCGGTAGCGTTGCTAGCAAAAAAATATCTCAACTCGTTGCAACGCCATTAGAGTAGTCGCTTATTATTTCTTTATTCAACTATTTAACTCTTCTTACAAATTATTTTATTCAAAAGTCTATTGAAAGCTTTTTATTTTCTTTTAAGATTTTTATCTAATTGTGTTACGGTGAATTGAGATGGTTTTTTAACTGTCTAGATCATGGGTGCAAGGATAGACCTAAAGGGGACCCGAGGCGGTGATCGACTCCTCTAAAATTTTGAATTTTTTATATGATTTAGATTTTATTTGGAAATTTTTTTATGTATTTCCTATTGAAAATTTATTTTCTCCCCTTTAAAATTTTATAAATTTACCCCCTAGAATTCTATAAATTCACCCACTACCATAAAATTTTACGTCCGTCCCTGCATTGGAGGGGTGCACATGACCCTATCAAAACTCTAGTTTGAAGACTCCTAGCTTATCTAGACTAGTCACTTATCATCATGTCTTTATTCAACAATTTAACTCTTTTTACAAATTATTTTATTCAAAAGACTTCTGAAAGTTTTTATTTTCTTTTAAGATTTTTGTCTAATTGTGTTGCGGCTAATTGATATGGTTTTTTAACTGTCTAGATCATAGGTGGAGCCATTTTAACTAAAGGATGCCACATGACATTCAAAAATTTTGGAGAAAAATATTTTTCTTTTAAATTTAATATAAAATAATATTACAATATAAAATTAACATAACTTTAAATAAATATCAACACTACAAATCGACACTTATTGTTTTTCCTCGCCTACTTAAAAAATGTATTCATAGACATTTTAAATTTTAACACCTAAACTAAATTTACTGACCCCGACCATCGTCTTTTAAACATGCATACCATATTATCAATCTTTTCCCTCTTATGTCTTTGTTGTTTTCTATAATTCGTGTTTTATTTTCTTTCATGTCATTTGAGAAAATTTATCTTACTTTTTTTTTTTCATGTTCTTAAACTTTTATTTTATTCATTAAAGGATCTCAAGATTATTCGATTTATACTACGCATCTTCTGTCACTTGGTATCAAATTTCAGAAGTTCTTAGTTTCTGATAGTAGAGTGAGAAAATCTTAGTCCGACTCAAAAAGTTATATATTTTTTTAATTTCACATACATCACATTAAAATAAAAGAGAAACATGCATCAAAATAAAGCTTAATAAAAAATAAACGCATACATTGTATCAGATTCTTTTGATGATCAGTTTGACGTTCTATCTAAACTAAAAAAATTAGTAGAAAAATCATACCTCTGACTAGGGGACAAAAATCTTCTGCTCTTTTGATGTCTCTTTTTATGCCACGACACTAAAAAAATTAAATTCTAAGCCTTAATTTTAAATTTTAAATTCTAAAAACATGTGATACTCCAAATTCTCTAAATCCTAATTCTAAATCATAACCCCCTCTTCACTCCTCACTACTAGTGATGGCATTGAAGTCACCTCCCAATAACTAAGGTCTGATATCATATCCCTGACATGTTGCCAATGTTGCCAAGCTAAACGACGATGGCGAACATCCGGGCTAGCATAAACAAAAGTAAAAGCAATGTTCTTGTTCTCCCTCGGATTTGTGCAAGAAGTATGAATAAATTGAAAAGAGACAGCAATAACATCCAATTGAATGAAATCACGCCAAAGAAGTCAGATACCTCCCGAGAAACCATCAGCCTCAACTCTGTACAAATTGTGAAATCCAGACTTCTGGATGAATTTCGCTACATTCTGACCACTGACACGTGGTTCAAAAATAGCCACAATACCAGGACGTTGAGTAGAAATCAATAACCGAAAATATCTATTGAAAGCATAGCCACAATAGCTTTAATCATTAAAAAATGGTAATTAAAAAACCATCGAACATGAGTAGCTTCGGAAGGCGCACCCTTAAACATATTATTCAAAATCCACTGAACCAGGACAGGGACCGTATTTTTCGAGAGGATAACTTGGAATTAGTTTGCCCATCACTCTTAGAAACAATTGCATCCAATTTTCTGGACAACGAAGGAATCCAATCCCCAAGAGAGTTTGTGTAGTGTCTTTGTTTTGCCTTCCCACTCTAATTTACAAGTAGTGTCTAAAATATATATGTAGATTAGTTATACTAATAGTTCATTTTCTCTAAAACTATTTGAGTGCATAAACTGGCCACTAAAAGTAAAATAGGATCGTATAATGAAAGGAGTAAAACTCAACTAAACAATTTAGAGTAACGACAGATACAAACAAACATCGCCATCGTCAACACTAAAATAAAAATAGTTATAACAATGATAGTACATTGATGATTGTGATTGTTTATCAATATAAAAGAAACAGGTTTGAAGATCCAAAGTAGGGGTAGATCAGCAAGATAACCATATAAACGTGAACTAGAGAGACAATGTCAAATTCAACCCCCAAAAAAAATGTGCAACAAGAGTAAAAAAACATTCACCATTTTCGTTAAAAAATATAAAAAATATTAAATTAAATCACAAAAAAATATAAATATGAATAAAATTTAATGAAATGAAAGATAAACATATAAATAATTATGATAAAGTATGGGTGGTATTAAGTTGGTGAAGACCAAAACACTATGGAAAAGAGAGAAAGATCTTAAGAAAGATTTGTGTTGTTATGAATATTTATTTGTTGTGAATATTAATGTATTAAATAAGGTTTTAATGTACTTTATTATTAGGATTTTAATGTCCACGAGAATTAGGATTTTTTTTATGTCTATAAATATAGAGTTTGGAGAAGACATTGAACACACCTTATATTGAGAATACAATAGATAATTCTTTTGTTCTTGTTCTTTATTTATAACATGTTATCAATACAAAGATTTTGGTCAAAAATCTTGAAATTCTCAAAATTGCCCTCAAATCCTCATATCCCTAAGTCTCAAATCCTGATTACAGCTATTGCCACTGCCAATTGCCAACGTCGTGCCCACTACTTCTTTCTCTGGATTCCCACGAACATTATCCCACCTTCCCATCATCGAAAATCGACGGACGGCGTACCTAACATCGAAGGAAGTCGAACTCGAGAAAAGAAGTCGATCGACACACCTACCGTTTATTGCCGGTGATGGGTAGTTGGGAGAAATGGGCGACAACGGTAATGGTTAGATCCAACAAAGCTATCAATGGTGACAACGACAACAATTTTAGAATTTTGGGTTAGAAATTTGGGACTATTTTATAAAAATTTTAAACTGATAAGTTTTTTAAAAAATAAAAAAAAACATGTTAGGTGTCATGTTTTGGTTTGATAATAGTTTTTTTAACTGTAACTAACTATCAGGCACATAAAATTAACGAAATAAAACTTTAGGCATCCGTTTTAAGTGAAAAATAGTTTTGACACCAAAAAAATTAAAAATAAGTATAGTTTGGGCACTTATTTTTCCATTAAGCCTTAATATATATATATATTATTGTGTTTGTATAACTTCTCTTTATATATTTATATACAATCATGGGCGGAGCTATGTTTACAGTTGGGCGGTCAATTGACACAAAAAAATAGTTGAATTTTTTTTATCCTTAAAAAAAATATATTTTTTAAAATAACACCCCTTAAAAAATATTAACATTCCTTAAAAATTATTGACACCTTATAAAAACCCTTCAAAAATTAATTCAACTTACACTTAAAAAATATTTTATAAAACTTAGAGTTAATTGTACCACACGTCCCCAAACTATGATACTCATTTTAAATTGGTCCCTAAACTTTAAAGCATTCCAATTTCATCCTCAAACTATGACCTTCATTCTAAATTGGTCCCCAAACTTTTGAGCATTCCAGTTTCATCCTTAAACATTGACTCTCATTCTAAATTGGTCCTCAAACTTTTTGAACATTCTAATTTCATCCCTAAATTATCAATATATGCTAATCATATCTTTTGTTAATAAAACCATTACAAAAATTATTAATTGTCATAAAACACTTATGTGTATTATGTAATAATATGATGTGATATAAATGATAATTTGAGAATGAAATTAGAACATTTAAAAAGTTTGAGGATCAATTTAGAATGAGAATTATAGTTTGAGGATGAAACTGGAATGCTCAAAAGTTTGGAGACCAATTTAGAATGAAGGTCATAGTTTGAGGATGAAATTGGAATGTTTTAAAGTTTATGGACCAATTTAAGATAAGGATCATAGTTTGGGGACGTGTGATGCAACTAACTCTAAAACTTATAATGATACAAAAATTGAAAACTCACTTAAAAATATACCCCACATAATTTTAAAATATACTTTATATTTTAATAATAATAAAATCTGAAAACCCACTCATCTTCCCCAAATTTTACTTTTTAAAATCCCTACCCAATAACCACAAACCCCACCACCATATCTTTCAAACTTCGCTCTTTCTAAAAACTTCAAGGTCTCTACCTTTCATTTACCAAAAAATTATTATTTTTAAGTCCACAATATAAGCCATTTGTGAGAAAAAGCACCCAAGATCAAATCTTTGTTCTAAGACCCAAGGTAAATACATTAAGTTAATTAAATTTATTTATTGTTTTTGAATTCAAAATATTCTATTATTTGTGAAATTAGACTGAGTTATTGTAGATTAATAGTAGAATCTAGGTGTAAATTCACTAGCTGCATATGACTTTTGAAATTTGAAATCAAAGTAACTTTTTTTTAGAATGTGGGTTATGTATCGTAAATGTTAACCATGAAAATATGAGCTTGTTTTTAACTTATAAATAAAAAAAATCAATATAAAAAGAAAATGTATTTAAGAGTTAGGGGTACATACAAAATTACAAATGGGCAAGTAACCATGACGAGTTAGATTGAATTATGTTGACGTTATGATCAACGAAGATTGTAAAGTGATGTTAAATTAGTCGGTAAGAATATGAATTCAATGATAGATAATTATGTGATATTTGTGTATTTTTAGAGTTGAATTATGTTGAAAATTATATGTTAAAACTGTCCAAAATAGCAATCAAGTGCTTCATGTGCTAGGTCATTTATATTTAGATAAATTGTGATTCTTAATAGCTAAATTAGTAAATGTCCTATTATATTTTTATAATCCAAACTTATTGTTGTTAATATGTGTTGAAATCTAGTTGAGAATTTTTACCATATTTAAACCAAATATGTATATTTATACATGCTTAAAATTATATATGAAGTGTTTAAAAGTAATAGTTAAAGGTTAAGTATTATATATATTTTTTGATTGGCAAAAGTATGATTTTATTAGGATGAATCATATAGGCCATCATTAACATAAGCCTCGCTAAAAACTTCTATATACCTAAATGGAGTATTTATGGTAATGAACCATCCAAGACAAAGGATCGAAGGCCTACAAAAAAAGCAACAATACAAAAGGCAGCCCCAAGAAAACATCAAATAGAAAACTCCCTTAGCTCTATTCATGCCACAAGAGTATGCCTAGAGAAGCACTGCAACATCTAACCATAATACTCACCCACCAGCCAACCGAAACAAATGAAACCCCAACACCTCAGGCTAGCTTCAAATTCACTCAATGCACAACTTGAATCCATGAAACTTTGCTTCACGCAAGCAGATGTGAGGTAGCTTATAACAATGGTGTGTGATCCAAAATTCCTCGCAGAAAATTTATCTATTTAAATTGGCTAAAGCAATCCTACCATTCTCCCGAGATTAGAAACACGATCAAGGCGATTGCATTTATTTTCGGTCTCAAACCAAGTGAAGTACTTACCTGCATCGGTATGTCTATCAAATGAACATAATTCATAAAGTGCACGAAATTGTTCATCCCAATCACACTCCCCACATAGCCCTGGTATTCCTCCACTACTCGCACAACATTAAAATCTCCACATAAACACCAAGGGGCCTCAAACTCATGCATGTTTGTGTGCAGCAAAGACCACAATTCCATTTGCCCAGCTACCGAACGTGGGGCATACACACTTATGATTCCACATTGCCAATTTTCAGTCAGCCATTAGCCAACAACTATGATACAATTTTCAAGGACTCTCTTAAACTCCACCCAACGCCAATGAAACATCCCCTAAATGTGTTTCATGAATGCGCACCATCTCTTTATGGTATTTTCGTACTCTAACTTGTATTGCTTTCTTCTTCGATCTAGACCCCAAACTCCGAATGTTCAACGATAATACCCTCATAGTTTAGCCCTTACTGCCTCTCGCTCGATTTTCTATGATTTTCGCTATGTCCTTAATAATTTCCTCCTCATTCTCAATGGTAACTACCCCCACCAATTTTCCAAGGTCGATTGATTCACGCGCCTATTTCAATATGGCTTTTTCCTACTGATAAATTTTAAATCGAAAAGAGATTCATTTGCCACAGTCTGATTTTACAATTGATTTTCCCCCTCCTTTTTTATTTAATCTTCTTTCTGCTTCAACTCACTCTTCTTGAGATAAGAAGCTAATTGTTAACTCGAACATGTCTCTAAATTTATGATCAACACTTTTACATCATTTTTGCCCTAGGTGTGTTAGCCACAACTACTGTCGACTCCAACAGCCCAATTCATGAATCTCCAACGACTTATGGGTTATCGGGCTCTTATCAATAACACACTTCATGACATCAAAATTCATAATTTTCCCTTCATCCCTCGAAACTATGCCAAATATTTTATCAGAAACAACACATTCTTGGCTGTCGAAGACCCTCAAATCAAGACGTCGCTTTACCTCAAGTAATTAATTCTTTAATTCGTATGTCATATCTTCAAAATAATCAGGCACAATGGTGTCTTTGTAGTCCCCTATTCCCTTGCTTACAACCGGCGTATTACTGTTTGACACCACATCAACCATGCCAATATTGTTGATCGGTGTCTTCTTAATCACTATCTCAGCAGCTTATTATCGTGTGTTTTCCCTTGCCTTCATTGTCCTCACTCCCATAATTAGATCCCATTTCTTCATCCTACATATTCCGAAATAAGCTCTCAACTTCTTGAACACGAAACGGATACACCATTTCATTTACCACCAGTTCCATAATATCGTCAATTCTATTTCATATAATTGTTTTGATCAAGATTCGACCTTGTTCAAACAATGTTAGTGCATTCGTATCTTACCAATGCTCACCAAAAAAACCCATACATCCGCAATATTTTTAAACGTCGGTTTCGACCATGCATGTATTGGAACTCCACCAATAGCCATACATGCTTCATGTCCATGTTTATATCCGAAGACCAAACATGCACCATCAAACCATTGCAATATGATTTTTAAATCCAAAATTTTCCTTCGAGATTCAACATCATTGAACATAAATAAGATAAACAACCCAGCCCTATTATCCTCATAATACATAAGCCCTGTAATTTTGCCCTAGAGAATGCACATGATAGTTCTACCAATGTTATTGCCCGTAAGCATTTTCCGACGACCCTAGATCATCACTTCACACTACCAATCAGTTTTGAAACATTATGTGAAGCGTGATCATGCTTTTTCTGCAAATACGCCTCACGTGTATCCCATCTTGCCATCGATACTCGAATGTGTAATCTATATCCATGCCCCATTCAATCTCTCAATGACACGCTTTTCATCCCTCTCCGATTCCATTCTCACAAAATCATATCTAAACCCATCCTTCGCCTTTCTTATGGGGATGAACACATCGGCTACGATTTCATGTCTATCATATACTTGCCACAAGCTTTTCTAGTGAATATGTTGAGATAGAACTGTAACAAACAGAGCCCATAGCCGCCTACCTCCAATCCTTACACTACCCCAACGATTCCCTTCGATGCCCCGACAACTCATACTCTGTAACCCCGTAATTTATTAAATTTTTAAATTATTTTGATGATTAAAAAAAATCTTTAATTTTTAATGAAAATGATAGATACTTAAAATTATACTTGTAAGAAAGTGTATGGATTGTGCAATTTTTATTGTTATAAATATTTAGCAGGAAAAGATAGATACTTTAAAAGGAAATCAACTTTTGATATTAAAGGAAAATAACAAGAACAAGTGAATCCAGAAGGCGACATACAAACCAATTTAAAAAAAGTTGAAGAAAATCATGTTAAGTTTAGCCTTAATAATCTCCCAGCAGATCTAGGATTGAGGATTAAGATTACAATTATCATCCAAAAGATGGAGATATCATAAAAGAGAATATTTGCAAAATGTGTCTCTCCAAGCTCGCAATCACAACTTCCCCAAAACAATAATCACAGGAAAAGATGTATTTTATTTATGTTGTTACTTTTTTTTTGACCAGAACAAGAGAGATTGTAGTGCATTTGAGACTAATGGATTCAACAATTGGAACAAAAAAACATATTAGAGTTGCATGTTGGAGCTACAAATACTTCTCATAATATAGACGCGAGAAAGTGTGAAACTTGATGAAGCAAAGACCACACATTGATGCGGCTTTCTTAAGGCAATTAGATGAAGCTCGTAGTAATTATCGAATAAGATTTACTGCTTCTGTTAATGGTGCTCGATTTCTTTTGAAACAAGGTCTAGTATTTCGGGGACATGACAAGTCTGCTGGTTCAATCAATCAAGGTAACTTTCTTGAACTTCTAAAGTTAATCGGTGATCATAATGAAGTGGTAAGAAATGTTATTCTAGAAAATGCTCCTAAAAATCATCATTTAACTTCTTCAGATATTCAAAAGGATATTGCACATGTTGCTGCAATAGAAGCAACAAATTACATAGTTTGAAAATCTTCAAGATGAGTTTTTACTTTAATGGTAGATGAGTCACGTGATGTATTAAATAAAGAACAAGTGGGAGTTATGTTGTGATATGTGAATGAAGAGGGATGTGTTTTAGAAAGATTTTTAGGAACTGTCCATGTTGGAGATACTATTACATTATCACTTAAAGTAGAAATTGATTCATTCTTAGCTAAATTTGGATTAAGCACATCAAGAATATGGAGGCAAGGTTATGATGGTGCTAGTAACATGCAAATGGAGTTTATTGGTTTGAAAAGTTTAATTTTAAGAAAAAATTGTCAGTTTTTTACATTCACTATTTCTCACATCAATTTCAATTAGCATTGGTTGTAGTAGCAAAAAATCATATTCAAATTGCATCTCTTTTTAATTTGATAACTTTCTTGATAAATGTTGTTATCGGCTCTTGCAAACGACATGACATACTTCGTGAGTTATAATTTTTTGAAGTTTAAAATATTTTGACCAATTTTGAAATTTGTTCAAGATGATGATTAAATCAAGTGAGAACTCTTGTTCAACCAGGGGATACTCGTTGGGGATCGCATTATGGCATGCTTCTAAGCATAATCATCATGTTCAATTCAATAATTGATGTTCTTGACATTATCATAGATGAAGGAATAAGATCATAACAAAAGGTAGAAGCTAATACTTGGTAGATTTGATACAATCATTTGAATTTGTTTTTTTTTCTTGCATTTAATGAAACGTTTGTTGGGAATTACAAGTGAGTTGTTAGAAGCAGTTCAAATAAAAGATCAAGATATTGTTAATGTCATATTTTTGGTAAGCATTTTAAAAGAACAATTATAGAAGCTTCAAGAAGATGGATGGACTTTATTGATTTTAGAGGTATGATCATTTTTTCAAAAACATGAGATTGATGTCTTTAGTATGGATGATACATTTATTACCAAAGAAAGATCACGGAGAAAAGCTCACAAGGTAACAAATATGCACTATTATCGCATTGAGTTATTTTATACTATTATAGGTATGTAACTTCAAGAGCTTAAGAATTGTTTTAGTGAAGCAAACACAAAGTTATTGTTATATGTATCTTGCTTATGCTTGAATGAAAGTTTCGTATCTTTTGACAAAAAGAAGTTGATTCGTCTTGGTGAAATTTATTCTTTTGATTTTTCTATTGTTGAAGTTCTTGTACTTGATAGCCAATTGGATACATACATATATGACATGCGTTCAAACGAAGAGTTCTCAAATCTGAATGAGATTCAAGACCTTGCTAAAAAGAATGTTGATACAAAATGTTGGAGTAGGTCCAAAGACCAATTATAATATGATTGTAGATGACATTTGTTTTACCTTGTTTATTAATATAGAGGCATTGTCATTATTATTTTTAGTTAGCATTTTGCGTGCATAAATAAAATGAATTATAATAAAGTCCTTAAAATAATATGGTTATTCTTAAATGTCCTTAGTCGAGTATTATTGTGGGCATGGACAAAAATAATGCATTAAGACTAATATGTAGTTGATTGATGACAAAGTGTTGTCATTGACATGGAGATATCAAAATCAATACATAAGTATGTGTTAGAGAACGACATACTGGACTGACCCGCTATGAGCATGTTTCTTGGATCATTATGTGACAGTCACAACATTGCTCATAGTGATAACTACATATATGATCCTCAAACTTGATATCATCATTATTTCAACATCGTGAATGACATATTTTGATACAGTCAAATGTGTGTCGTTACTGACTACATTATAAAGACTGATATTGGATGTCACAATCTATGTAATGGGATATGATTGATTAAGATAGGATTTGTCCCTCCTACATAATAGAAGTAATATCGTTGTATACTTGATTGAGTGAGACTAGAAATGTATGGCCATGCTCGAATAAGTTGATATGAGATATCATAGTTATTCATTTATAATAGTCTACTCAAGATATCAAGAAATATTAGATGAACTATACAAGTGTGACTATTCCATAACTTGCGTCCAATCTAGATATAAAGGACAAAAAGATGTAATACATGAAAAGAGTTAATCAAGAAGAGGTTATGTCGAATCATGATTTCATGTAACTTAGGTGACAATGACATACTGTTAGATGTCACTCATTGTTTGTAATATTAGAAATGTTCTAATATTTACTACTAACGTTACAAGAACCTACAAGGTCACACCCATAGTTAAAATGAGCATGTATTGAACAAATTATATATGTACAAATTTGTTGTACACGAATTTAGTTAAATTAATATATATTTGATATATATATATATAATTTAACTATTGGATAAATATTAAAAAATAATTATTGTAATTATGACTCTTTTAATATATAAATAATATAATTTAATTTAAATTAATATATATTAAAATCCTAATTAAAGTTGACTTAGGATTTCAATATATATATATATTGAAATCCTAATTAAGTTGAATTAGGATTATATATATTAATATAGATATTGAAATCATGATTAAGTTGAATTGTGATTATATATATTAATATAGATATATATTGAAATCCTAATTAAGTTGAATTAGAATTATATATATTTAATATATATATTGAAATTCTAATTAAGTTGAATTGAGATTATATATATTTAATATATATATATATATTGAAATCTTAATTAAAGTTATATTAGGATTATATATTAATATATATATTGAAATCTTAATATGAGTTGAATTAAGATTATAAAGGTTATATAAAGGCATGAGAAATCTGACATTTATTAATGGTTTTGGAAAAACCCTCTAAATAGTTTAGAGAGTTTTATATTCTCGTTTCAACTAGGTGAACTAAGTAGAGGTCGGAGCGTTATCGTTGTGGCTTAGGAATTGTATCGTGATTGGATATCTATCTTCTCCAAATTCAGAATTCCAGATTTAAACATGTAATCTTCACTCTTATTCACCCTAATTCTTTCCTCGTGCATGAATCTCTTGCGGTGATCTCCGGATAATTTTATCACTGCACAATGGGTATACCACCATGACCCAACACAAAAAGAATATTATTTATCCATTGGTATATCGTTTGATTAAGATTGCATTGATTTTTTCAGTTGCTACGACAAGTGTGGAAAAAAATATTTTCTACGATGAAGATTGTAAAAAATCATTTGAGAAATCGAATTGGAGATCAATGGATGAATGATTGTTTGGTTACATATGTTAAGAAAGATATTTTTAATAGACTCGATAAGGGAAAAATCATTCAACAGTTTTGTTGGAAAAATCACTACAAAACAGGGTACTGACAGGATGGAATAATATAAAATAACAAAAAGATTAAAATAACCGTATTGTAGATGGAATCCACTGCCTTAGAAACAGATTCGCCCCAACTGGTGTAGTTGCTACTATAGGCAGATTGTCCCCCCGAGGTTAGCATGGTCGCTCCGACAATTTGTACACTCAAATTTTGGAGTGGAATATGGTGTTACTGCTCTTCTCTTTTTAAAAAACCCGAAAGAACTCAAAGAATGAATATTTTAAAATAGTAGAAAAAACTAATTTTTGTTTATAATGAAAATGAGTTAACAAAACTCATATTTATAGTAGAAAAAAATAGGGGTAAAAGAGTTAAAAAATAATATTAATAAAGGTTGATTAATTTTGTATTGATCAGATTAAAATGCCCCCTGAATTTATTCAAAACCAACTATCATAAAAAAGTTTCGGTTACCAACGAATCTAGCCATAAATATGGCTAGATTCATCAATGAATCAAGCCATGAAAAAGGCTAGATTCATTCACGCAATAAGTCAAAAAGGACATCTCTACTTTACCCGGAAAACGTATCATTTGTAATTAATCAGGTGATTAATTGTTGTGATTAATTTCTAATTAATCTCAATTATCCAAGTATTAAGCTGATTCGAATTTCAAACCATTATCCAGAAAGTTCAGAACCGCTTATAAATACAATAGAGTTGAAATAATTTTCGGTGTTCAAAATAAACTCTAAGAAGAATCCTTCGATATTTTATCAAAAAATATAATATCTGCGTGATTCGTGTTAATGTGGGATGACACGCTCTATCACCCTTGAGCATTACCAACAATCCCCTACAAATGCGAAAGAGCCTTTTGAAAAATAGAGTGAAAAAAATTGAGTTTCAAAATCACAAGAAAAGCAATAGCCAGATTAGTTGCTTAAGCACTAAAGAATGTATCTGGAACTAGTACATAGTGATATGAGTAATTCTTCTCTTAGATAAGTGAACGAATCTGGAACTTTCTAAGATCGGGGTGAACTCATAATACACAACTAACCCCTTCATCCACCAAAATCCTCGATGTGTCAGAAAATATACAAATGTATAAAAATGGACCACCCAAACTCTGGGATAAGAATTCATTAAGAATAAAAACTCAACCTCTTTAATCGGTGAATTCAATAAGTTCTTCTCAATAGAACAACCCAAGCTCTTGGGATTGAATTCATTAAAATTTAAAAACTCATCCTTTCTAGCGGCAAGTTCATTCAGTCCTTCGCAATAGGACTACCCACTCAACACTGGGCTATGAACTTATTAAGAGTAGTTATTCAACCAAAGTCGATAAATTCATCAAGTCTTTCTCACTAAGACCACCCAAAACTTGGGCTATGAATTTATTAAGAGTAATATAACTCAACCTGGGCATGTACATTATTCGTCATAGGGATAGGTAATAATAAATGTACACTATGAGTACTCTTCATGGTTTCGTTTGACCACATTGAACTTAGATAAATAAGTTGGGTATCTACCATGAATTCCTCAACCAATGAGCTTCAGACCCATCCCCCTCGACGAATCCAGAACCAATTTTCGACTTAACCTTTTGGTAAACAGATCAGCTAAGTTCCTTTCTTACTTCACATACTCTAAACAGAGTATTATGTTCCTTATTAAATGTTTCACTGATTCATACCTTATGCGAATAAGTCTATTCTTACTATTGTAAGCTTTGGCTTTTCAGCCACACATGTCGTTGTTCATGAATCACACAATAAGGATACCAAAGTAGTTGGTCTTTTCCAACAATGGAAATTCTGCTAATAAATTTCTAAGCCACTCGACCTCTTACCTAGCAAGGTTAAGAGAGATAAATCCTTACTTCATGGTAGTGCGAGTGATACAAATCTGTTTATAAACTTCTAAAAATCGCTTAACCATTTAAGGTAAGATATACCCACTATTTTGAGCTTACTTCATCATTATCAATAAATCAGTTGGCATCACAAAATCCCTCTAAACAGAAAGAAAGCCAACAAACTCGAGTTGCCAATCTATAATACCTTTAAGATATTACAATAAGTATTTTGAGTGTAATACAGTGCTCATCACTAGGATTATAAGTATATCTACTTAACCTACTCATTACATAGGCAATATCAGGCCAAGTATAGTTCATAAGGCTTCTTTAGCATTCTCAATCATGAAAACACTACTTCCTTTGATTTTTAAAGAGATGTAATCTACAAACATAAGGAGTTTTAAATAGGGATGACATCAACATTGTCAAATTTCTTTAACACCTTCTCAAAATAGAGAAATTTTCTTTAAAAGAAAAACCTTTACTATTTTTTTAGGTACCCTTAACTCCTAACATTACATTAATCTCTTTCAAGTGTGATTAGACATTATTGATTCTAGTTTATCATAAACTGAGCTTATTCAGAAACTAGCAACAAATTGAACATTATAGCTTCACCATAGGTTTTAGAATCCTCATCTATCAGGAAAAATTAAGCTATATGTTCAGATATAGAGTCTAAATCACTTATTTCTGTAATAAAGGAAGTTTTATAAAATATGGTCTAAAGGTAGTAGCTACCTTTTATCTTTTACTTCTTCTAGGCTCAAATTCAAACTCTAGAGTATCCTTGGTAGGAGTACTAGAAGAAAAAGCATGATTCTCTTGATGTGTTACAACCCTTATTCTAGGTTTCTTTAGAGGAAATGAGTCCTCCAAGCAATCCTAGATTCACAAATTTGAGAAATCATGTAAAAACATAAACCAATATGGCACTATATGTAGCATACCCTACAAACATTGCATCAACGATTTTAGGTTCAATAGAGGTTTTCTTAAAGTCAGGGCTAAACCACTTTTGCCAGATACCCCCACACTTTCAGGTAATGCAAGCATATTGCACAGTTTGTATGGAGTATAGTCTAATTTTATGAGGTACTCGATTTAACCGAGAATGACTTTCTCCTTAAAACTTAAGAATTCATCATCTCTTCTTAAAGTTTTATTATTTTTTTCTTAATAATTTTATACAGAAAAATTTAAACGGAGATTTTTTTCTCTGAATTATGCCATTCTTCTCACACAACTCTTTAAGAAAATTAGACCATATCTATTACCTCTACCGAATCTAACACATTTTATTCTCCTATTTAGCTGATACTCAACTTTTATCTTTAAGAAAGAAGTTCTCAACTTCACTTTTAGTCCAAGGAGATAAACCTTTGGATATCTTAAAAAATATATCTACAAAGGTGATGTAACAGTGTTTTCTTTTCTTATCCTCACAGACTCTAAAGTTCGCTAGACCAGAATGTTCAAAGGAGTTCAGATATAAGTTTAGAAAACCGTCTTCAAGAAGATTTAGTATGCTTAGCTTCTAAACAAAACTCATATTTTGTTAAAGCTATTAATTTTCTAGATTAGTTTATTATTTTAATTCACATGCCCTAATTCAGCATGCCATACCACAAATGTTTTTATTTATTTTTTATATGTCAAAGTCTGCATTTCTTATTTTACTCAATCATACTAGAGTAATGACATTTTAAAGATATTTTAACTTTCTCTAAAGAGAATTTTACAAGGAGATTTCAATACACTTCCTGTAAAGACAATTTATCTTCCTTCTTAATTCTATTATGAAGAGAATGATTCTCAAATTAATGGCTACATAACACTTTTGAGTAGCATTAGTGTCTTATTAAATTTTCTGCATATTATTTTAAAGAGACTGTAAATTTTCATCTACTATGACTCAACATAATCTTTCTTAAAAAGATTATTAATTTATTATTCTAACTTCTGCACTAAGTTAGAAAAAGTTATTTAGTCATAGTCTTTTATAAATTAGAAAAGTAATGCACCAGGTAGGTTTAAAAGAGAGGTGGTGCATGAAGCACACTTAAATACCAAGTCTTTCATTAAACCAATCCTAGACATGCATTTTCTTACTCTTTTCCAATTAGTCACTTAGGAAAATTTCTTTTCTTTATTTAAGTCTCTTCAAAATTTATATTGTATTAAGCATACATATGATGAGGTTTTCTACTCAGAAAATTCATCTAGCCTTAGAGTACAACCTAGTCTAAAACATGCTTACAAAGTTTACAAACTAGATTAAAGGCTAAACACAAATTCATGTAAAAAACACGAATTAATAGACAATAAGTCTAAGTAATCTGACCTCGTAGGTAGAACCATAGTTCCTCGATAAAGATATTGGAGATTTTTTCCTTTTAGCATCATCAGCTTTGTATTTCTCCGAAATTTACAACCGTCATGGTTCCTTAATAAACTTCTCAAAAGAAATTATTAGTACGACAAAATTTTCACAAAAATCTAAAATGGTGTTATATTCCCATATGCATAAATTCCACCATATATCGTGCTTAAAATTATGAGAATAATTGATTTAAAAATTGAAATCAACTTACCCTTTTAATCTCATAAATATTGAATGAAATTTAAAGCTGAAACAGCTCCCTCCCGTTGTCTTTTCAATTTTGCAATATAAATGCAAACAAATTATATTGAAAAGATGTTTATAGCTATAAATGATAATAAAGTTTCATAAAACATCTTCTAAACATTGCATAAAAACAATGCAAACGTTTCATTAGTTTTATAGCTATAAATAATAATAAAGTTTCACTCAAATGCATTTAAATTTCACTAAGAATTTATGTTTATATAAAACATATTTATAGCTATAAACATAGCTATAATAACGCATGAAACAGACCACCATTTATCGCATATATTTTATCGTTTTAATATCATTAATCATGCAAAGATTTTTTTTTCTCTTGACAAAATAAGAACGGAACAGGCAAAATCTATAGAACTCAAAACATAAGTAATGATAATTACCAAATTCAATACACGGTATAGACTATGTATTATTATCATCCCATCATTTTAATATGGTTTTAACCAGCAAAGCCTATCAAAGCTGTAACATATATTTTATAGAAAATCATATTTGAAACTCATTTCATTCCTATTAAAATATTTTAATAACGTTTTCACATAAAACATTTTAATTAAAAGTTAGCATACAAACACTTCAGAATCAATACCCAGTATAAGACTCTCATAATACTGACATTTCTTTGATTCTTACCACTTTGAAATTTCGTATGCATGTTTTCGTTCAAGTCACAGCCTCATGTAGAACCGTTATGATTCGACTTGATAGGTTCATTATTTATTTTTGCAGTATAATCTGTTTCTAAATTGTTGGAAAATCACTACAAAACAAGGCGTTAGTACTGACAGGATGTAATAATATAAAATAACAAAAAGATTAAAATAATCGTGTCGTGGATGGAATTCACTGCCTTAAAAACAGATTCGCCCCAACTGATGTAGCTGCTACTATAGGCAGATTGTCCCCCGAGGTTAGCACGGTTGCTCCGACAATTTGTACACCCAAATTTTGGAGTGGAATCTGGTGGTACTGCTATTCTCTCTTTAAAAAACCGAAAGAACTCAAAGGATGAATATTTGAAAATAGTAGAAGAAATTGATTTTTGTTTATAATGAAAATGAGCTAACAAAACTCATATTTATAGTAGAAAAAATAGGGGTAAAAGAGTCAAAAATAATATTAATAAAGGATGATTAATTTTGTATTGATCAGATTAAAACATCCCCTGAATTTATTCAAAACCATCTATCATAAAAAAAAGTTTCAGTTACGAACGAATCAAGCCATAAATATGGCTAGATTCATCAATGAATCAAGCCATGAAAAGGCTAGATTCATTCACGCAATGAGTCAAAAAGGACAGCTCTACTTTACCTGGAAAACGCATCATTTGCAATTAATCAGGTGATTAATTGCTGTGATTAATTTCTAATTAATCTCGATTATCCAAGTATTAAGCTGATTCGAATTTCAAACCATTACCCAGAAAGTTCAGAACCGCTTATAAATACAATAGAGCTGAAATCATTTTCGGTGTTCAAAATAAACTCTAAGAAGAATCCTTCGATATTTTATCAAAAAAAGATAATATCCGTGTGACTCGTGTTAATGTGGGATGACACGCTCTATCACCCTTGAGCATTCATTACCAACAAGTCTCAAAACATGAAGAAACGTCGTGGACAATTGTAAAAAAATGTATGAGTTATTGAACTTTATTCTATATACTTAGTCATTTATTTTTTTGTTTTAAAAACTTTGAAATAGTCTATCGGATATTAATGTTATGTATTGCTTATTTATATTACTTAAACATTTTGATTCTCTAAATTATGACACCCCAAAATAAAATTCTTGGCTCCGCCAATGTACACAATAATTAGCTTTTCTTTAAAAAAAGAGATGAATGATACAAAGAATTTAATATGAGTTATTTAGTATTATTAAAAACATCTTGTGTTAAGCCATTGTTGCACCCAATTTGTGCTTGATTATGAGAAATGAGATAATTGTCCCTTTAAGTTTTCCAAGTTTTCAGTTTATTCAGTTTAGTCCCTATATACGTTCTTTTATTCAATTTTGACCCGAAACAGTTGATGGTTTCTACAAACCAGTGCAAGGTTGTTTTATATTTAACGTCTATCATATCAATAAGTTCTCGATTAAAATTGTGTGGTGAGAACATCATTGATTTAAGTTTATTGAAATTTACTTATATCTTTAGTTTATAATTAAATACTAATATTTGTTTATAGTATTCTATTAATGAGAATTGGTGGTTTGACCATGTTTTGAGTTTTATATGATATGCTTAAATGTCTTGAAATGAGTCGTGACTCGATTGAAGATAAAACTAAAAGAGGTGTGTTTCAAATTTTTTATTAATCTCTTCCTAAACTAATTGATATTTTATTATGTGTATTCCATGAGTTTATTAGATTTGTTTCATTCCCTAAAATGAAAGCAAACATAACATTTCCTTTATAACCTTTGAAGGAAATAATTTAGCTTTTAATTTATTTGCTTATAACCTCTAAATGAAATAATTGATCTTTTAATTTATTATTTTTTACTTTACATAATGGTTGTTAATTTGTTATGCATCTACTCACAACTTGTAGTTTGTGAGATTGTTTACTCGAATAATTAAAAAATACTATATTTTTTATTATGCAATTAAGACTACTCATCTTGCTAAAATTAGTAAGTTCATGAACAAATAGTTTAGCATAATTATTTATTGAATGCCTCCTATTAATAGCTAAATCATGAGAACAAAACTTCTAATATTTATATGGTATTTCAAATGTAGCAGCACTTATACGCACCAAGTCAATAAGTTATAAATACTTCCCATTATGATTGACTTTTGGTCATAAACCATATATTTACCATTTTAAATTTTTTGGATGTATGATATATGATTGAATTGCTCCACCATAAATGTACGAAAAAATGTATTTGTAGAAAGTTGAGAATATATGTTAAGTATGAATCTCCTCTTTGAACATTATTTAGAGATTTAATTATGGCATAAATTGTCTACTATCTATTTGATTATATAGTTTTCTCAACATCATGGAAAGAGAATAATCAGTTGAACAAAGAAATCAAATGAATTATCATTATATAGATTCTCGTATATAGTAAAGTGAATTTGGAGTTTATAAGATAATCCATGTTACTACATGTCAACTGTCAAACATATTTACTGACCAAATGAAAGTAATCAAGTCCCCTACACTAACTGAAAATGTTCTAAATTTGAATTAAAATCTTGCAAGTACCACATGTTAGAGTAAATGATTGTAAACCATGCTTGAAACATGATAGTTGAATTAGTTCCAATAGTTAACCATGCTTGAAACATGATAGTTGAATTAGTTGCAATAGTTAAGTTCTCATAAATAAAAAGTAGTATAATACAGTCATATAATAGAGGTAGGTGTTTTTGAAGAGACCCAAGAGATAACTATTAATAAAACTCTAGAAGAGTTTCAGGTACCTAGAATAAATATTGAAATGATGAAGATATCTCAATAAGTTATGCACTACGAGAAAAGAATATAACCAAAAAAGAAAAGTTGTCGACAATAATTTTACATATAATATTTCTATACAAGTAAAGAAAGAATATGAGAATCTTGTATAAAAATCTATACATAAGTATAGATATTGAAATAAATGGCCAATATAGAAAGACGCTTTGAACTTCCAAAAGTGAAGTTTTTGGCTAAGTAGTCCAAACACCTAAAAGTGGAATGTAAGTAAGGTACAAATAATTAGTCGTGAGATATTACACGTGTGATATCCCAAAACTAGGCTTCGAAGAATATTACCACTTTTGATTCTTAAGCAATTTAGCCTTTTGTGGATTAAGGTAGCTAATTTAAGGATCTAGGACTAAAATGAGAGAATAACAAAAAAAAGGTGCTTTGCGTGCAAGAACCAAAATGAATGAAAATTGAAATAGGAAGAATGCATGATAACAAAATTTTTGAAGGAGGTTATGCACACATGGAAAAATTTGACGAAGACAAGATGGAGGGGTCTCGACCACTTAGTTAAGACTCTCCATTGTCTTCTTCATCCCCCAAAAAACCGAAACATTGACTTGAGAGAGAAAGAATTATGAGAATCCATGAAAGCTTTCTTCAATCTAATTAAACTACTAAGTGTAGAACCGACTTTGCTTGGAATTAAGATGATGACACTCTTTCCTCAATTTTGTTTAAAGTTTCAGCTTGAACAATGTTGAATTGGTTGTCCATAATTCATGTGTATGCTAGGAGATATGATGAATAGAATTCATATCATGCATTTTTAGTGTTTGGAATAATGATATAATTTTTGCATGGTAAAGGACCTTGGATAGCAAGATAAGGAACATTCGAATGAGATAAGAAAGATTTGATGAAGTAGTTACGAATTTGTCTATTAATCAATATTGTTAGATTTGTTCAAGTTGGAATTTTAATACTTGAGTCATAATAGATTTCAGTGGAGGTTAAGTTAATTGTGCAAACTGTTTTGGGAATACATATGAACTTATGAATGATAAAGAACTAAATTGAATTAAAGAAAATGTTAGTGAACATTTGGTGAATGTGTAAATGTGTATGTATATGGAAATGTAGCTGTTTGAATGAATAAAAACATATTAAGGACTGATTCAGATATTTAGAAAGCATGCTGGACAGATTGAGTTGTATGTATAATTATATATAAGACCGGGATTGTTTTGAATATGTAACGAAATATATAAGTTGTTTTGAATAGTTTAAGAACAGGGGAATTACTTAGTGCATGTGTAGGGGATTGAGTTATAAAGTTTAAGATTGTTTTAGAGTATTCTTAGTTGTTGTGGATTGTTTTGCATATATTTGAATGTTGGTGGATTGTTATGGTGTGATTAAATTGTATGTTTATAATTGTGGACTGTTTTATATGAATTGGTGGCTACACATGTGAAAATTTGATGTTGTACAAACGAATGAATGTTAGGATCTTTCTAATGTGTCATTATACCTTTTGTTACCTTTAGACCAAGAGGAAGGTGGATGATTAAGGATTAATGAAGGACAAACAATGGATAAACAAAAAGGAGTCATGATTTGTGATCATAAATAGCTCAGAATTATGTAGTTTGAAGTCTCAGAATAGATTAAAACTATCCCGAGCATGCTATTCGATTCAATTATATATCGTTTATATTTTAATTTAAAATATGCTTGTGCTTTAAGCTTAGAATCGAGGTGAGTATTTAAATAAAAGTACTTAATGATATGTTTTGTATGAAAAATACTTGATATGTGTTTAAAGTCATTCAAATGCTTATATGATAACAATGGAAAAAGGTACTTAATATGTATATGTGCATGTTGGAGACATGAATGATTATAATAAGATCTTTGAACAAGGAAATATGGAGCTGTACTCAATTCTGATTCAATTAAGACACAATAATGTTAAGTCTTGGTCTCGAGTCAGTCATAAGTTCAGTTGACATGCCATAGAGTCTTTAGAGCTCATGTTTGGGTTGGACTACGATCCGGGACTACAGTCCCTATGAGGAGACAGTATGAGGGATGTGTATATGGTCACTTGGCGACAGTAAGAGGATTTGACCGATACTTTGAGTATCATTTTTATCTGGCGGTAGTTGGTTGGGGACTCATGTTCTTAGACTGCTTAATTCACAAAGCTTTATTAAAAGAAATTCATGAAATATTGTGCATTGACTAATGTGATATTGTTGTAACTTATGATATAAGAATGCAATCGATCTAGTTCATAATTGATCAATATTGACTTGCAAATTGTATGTTTTAGAAACATTATATATGATATATTGTTAAATGGATGATATTTTTAACTTGTGATATCCACAAAGATCTATTTCGTCGTTTGTTTATGGTTAACTGGTTCCACCAAACTATTACATAATTAGTGAATTCAATGGATGCTATTTTTACCTTTTTTTGCTCAGAGTAATTGTGACAATCAAAGATGTGTTCGATCTTCTGCTCCCACTCAAGATAAGCCTCCGGATCTGTTTTCCCTAGAAATGACAGAATGTTCATCTTTATATTTGCAAGGTTATCATCAAACCTTTCTTGATTCCTACGATATGGGTGTTGGTTTTGAACAAAGGTGGGCCATTCATTGTCGTCCACAATCTGCTCAATTTCCTCCTCTTGGACGCCTTATCCTGGGTTACCTTGCGCTAGAATGGTTGGGGCTCCCATAGATTTCTCTTTAAGGCCGTCAATTCGCTCATGAATGGACTCAAGTTTTTTTATCCATAAGTTGTCCCAATTCTCGAACAAGTGTTTGAAACTGTAGTCTTGGGATTCCTCCTTTTTCCTTCATTAGACTCCCTAATTCTCAAACATCTGCGCTCATGGCTCCTGTTCAATCCAAAAGAAAAACAAAGAGGAAAAAAAATTCACTCGCTCTCTTCGGCTGTTACCTTCAGATGTACTCACTCTCTCATGCCTTTTACCGCTCTTTTTATCTCAAAAGTTCTTGAATAGAACTTACTCAAAATCCTCCAAAATACTTGTTGAATTGGCTGCAAAATAAATGTTAAGGTTTGGAAAGATATGGTGTATAAGGTAGGCTTAGAAGAAAAGGCTTACGGTTCAAAGTTAGAATATTGAAATGAACAAATAACAATTCTGAAACAAGGGAAAAAGATATCTCAAACCTTGTTGTCGATTTGCTTTCTTTTTTCTCTTTTTTTTAAAAATTCTTTTTTTTTCACTTTTTTTTTTTTTTACAGTAAAACACAGAGGCTCACTTTATTTAGCCTAAGCTTTGATTACCATCTAATGTGATATCGTCTTGGATTTTACTGAGATACTTGATTTTCCCGATCGTAAATGAAGTAACTTTGTGTTGTAAGACTTGCAACGGTTTCAGATGGTTTAAAGGGTGATGGTGTGTAACGATATAGAAAGTGATGAGAATAAAGATTCTAGAATTTTGGGAGGTTAATGGGTTCAATGGTGGTGGTAGAATTGGATGATGGAAGACGGAAAGTAGTTTAAGACTTGGGAATTGAACCAACACTAAAAAGTGTGACACGAACCCTATAACGGTCTCTAAACAAAATAAGGATCTTGACCCACTAGTTAAGTAGAGCTAGGAACCAAAGATATCAAAGGTTTTGATTCAACATGCAGAACTTAAAGGATCGATAAAGTTCTCAAAAGAATAAAAGAGATAAAGACTCTCAAAATTTTCAAATCAAAGTTATATCTTACAATTGAAATATCCACCTAAAAAATGAAGTGATCAACCAACATTCCTAGGGTGGCATGAAGGGATAATGAATTAAAAAAATTGAAATGAGTGCCTTTGTCGCCCAATGTAATCATAAGCAAGCATGTCAATTTCAATGTGAATGTAAGCAAGTAGGTCACATACAAGCACCTCTAAAATTTCCGTCCAATTGTGAATGCAAGCAAGCATGTCAATTTCAATGTGAACATAAGCAAGCGCCTCTAGAAAACACATCTTAAGCCAAGCAAGCATCTCAAGCAAGCACCTCCAAAGCCACGCAAGCACCTCTAGAAAACATGTCTTAGGCCAAGCAAGCACCTCAAGAAAACACGTCTTAAGCCAAGCAAGCATCTCAAGCAAGCACCTCCAAAGCTAAGCAAGCACCTCTCCAATAGTCACAATTCCCTAGTGATGTGTCCATTCATTGCCCTTGCATAACACCTGTAAATACGAGAAATATGATCAGAAATAACAATGTAATATGACGCATTCTAAATGTAATAAATATATATTATATGATTCAATGTACTCTAATGTTGGTAAAATAAACAACAAACAACATAATAGAAAACATGAACACACTAAAATAATAATGATAATAAAATGGAACGTATGCATCAGAAATAAACATGCAACACGTTGCATGGACTCCCTTTCACGTTGCATGGCGTTGGTTCAACGTCGGTAGCTTCAATAATCTTCCATTCATGAATGCACTTATTACTGACTGCATCTCTAAACTTCCTTGCCCTTGCACGAGAAATAGGGCCTAAGGGAAATTCCTCCAGGTCCAAGGGTAGTGGTGGTGGTGATGCCACGATCTAATCATATTAGAACGTATTATAAAGCTCAAAGTAACGATGTGGTTATACTTAATATGCATGCATGAAGACACTACTTAATGTGCAAAGTGTGGGGTGTAATGTATGGAAAGATGCCATGGTACCCTAACACTAAGCATGGTGTTAAACATAAATGAAATGCAAACATAGATGATAACTCTATGTGCATGTATAACTAGTAGTATATAACTAAGAATAATGTGAAAAAGGTAAGTAAAATCTCCCTTGACTTTGATCCTTGTAAAACAAGTTGAAAGTACAGTAAAAATAAGTATTATGTGAAATAAGATCACATCATCCCCTTTCTTTAAAGCAATTTGTCCTCAAATCGAAGCTTCTTATCTTTGGACAATCTTTTGCTGTTTGGGACAACCGAATCCTTATTTACATCTCTCCAATGTTTAACTTTAGGTCCATGATCCTGCACAACATAAGAAAAGGAAAATTCTTGTGGGGTGTTAGAAAAATCAGCCTCGATCATAGGGCCTGTCAAAAGACATTCTTAATCATCTCTTTGTCGGTGTATGAACTATAGTCTTCTTTGGGTCCTCCTCCTTTGGTTTGTTTTTGGCACATTTATTCTTCCAAGCTTCTACGCTCTTCTTTATCAAATTATGGTCATTTTGCACTTGTTTTGGCCTTAATGGTGCAAGAACTACCTTCTTTCCTTCATACTTGAAAGAGTAGCAATTTTCTTGAAATAGTTGTTGTAAAAACTAGAAGCTCTAAACTCAATCAAGAAATCTGAAAGTTCAAGAGAGTTAAGAAGGGATTTTCTTGAAAATTTCAGATTCAAGGCTGAAAATTTAAAGAAACGAAGGCAAGGTGAAAGATTAGAAGATGAATAACAAGATAATAATTAAAAAGATTGAAAAAGATGAAGAGAAGGATAGGTAAAACAAATCTAAAATTTCTAGCTTTGTTTATGGCTTATGGATTGTGGCGTGGAGGTAGAAGATGAAGATGGCTTGGCAAAATAGATGTTGATGTCCACGACACTCTCTTAGACGCGATTATCTAAGCAAGCAACCTCAAGCGGCTCTATTCCACCCTCCTGGACGCAATTACCTAGGCAAGCAAGAGTGTGAAGATGATCTCCCTCACAAGAACTCGACGATCTTATGTTGAAGAAGACTTCTAAGGCACAAGTTATCATCACTTGCAAAAATAAACTCACTAAATATTTCATATATCAAAGAAAATATGTGTTACAATGGTGGAGGCTTCATCCTAATTTAATTAAAATAATAAAGAAAAGAAGCCTTTAAACTAAATGATAATAAATACAAGGAAAACCTAATTTAATTAAAATAATAAAGAAAAGCAGCCTTTAAACTCCTTGTGTGCTTGGGCGGCAAGGAATAAGCTGATAAGGGCTGGTTCCTAAAGTCTAAAAACCCTAAAAACATCAATTTAAATGATAATAAATACATTGGGCTAAGTTTAATTTGTCCAAAGCTTTATATGTTAGCTTTTGGGCTGAATTTTACAAAATCCCATAATAATCTCGTATCCAGTTTCTACATGCACAGTCTTTAGTAAAATAGACATATCTTGAGTTCCCGATATTATATTGATGCGTTTCAAGATGTGTTGGAAAGGTAACTGAATGCCCAGAAATGCCCGAATCCCATCTGAAAAGTCATTGCAAGTTGGCTGACTTTCCAGACTTTACAAATAGATTCAGTTTCTTGTCCAATATGCATTGCTTTAGCCCTCCATGAACATATCATTCCCCCTCTCCTCAAAAGGATTCTTCCTCGAATCAGAACCAGCAAAAGAAGGACATTGAACATCGGTAATTAAAAAGGAATCTTTGTCATAGGTGGTGTTATCCAATTGAGCTCCTCTCAATGGCTCAAAAAAATCCTAAAAAAGAACTCAAAACCACTCGAAACAATGATGTTATGGTTAGGTCGATAAAAGACTTTATATTTTTTCCTATCTTTTTCATTTGGACATTGTTCGACTTTCACATCTTGCTTCTTTTCACTCACCAAAATTGCGCCATTAATTGGACTTTTATTGTTCTTGGCCTCTTGACTATTAGTCTTTTTCAAATGAGATAATCCACTTCCCATATCTCTCTCACAAAATTTATCATCAAAGTACATTTGTTTCATAGGAGAGGATGTTTGACTAGAATCAAAAAAGTGGTTAAAAACACACTTACTTTCTTCTTGGGGAGGTGATGAGAACGTAATAAGGGAACTTACTACTTCACATGAAGGATCAAAAGCATTGTCCTCTTGATTGATATGTTCACGATCACTGTCCTCTTCTGGTTCTAGTGTGTCTTCATGTTTGTTCACCTTTGTGTGTTCAATTGATTCAGCCTTTTGTGATTCCAATTTTCTTTGTGTTATCCTCTCAAAAGATTTTTGCATTCTCACCTGCTCTTCATATGCTTCTTCTGGATCTATTGAACCCAACGTGAACTTTTGGACATGGTGCACAAAGGAGTATCTATTTGTCATGATTCGATGGATAGCGTCTCGATCCTTTTGCCACGGTCTTCCCAATAGCAAGACGGTGACTTCCAAAGGAACCACATCACACCAAACATAATAACAATAGCCTCCAAGAGTAAAAATGATTAAACAATGTTCGGTTATCGTCACATATGCTCCGTTATTAAACTCTTGAAGATGGTATGTGACACGAGCATGATAGGGGTCAAAATAATCATCCTGAAAAGGAAGTTAAAACTGCTTTGCAAGTCAGAAATGTCAGTCAACTTGCGACGCATTTTTGGATGGGATCCAGGCATTTATGGGTCAACATGTCTCTTAAAACTTGTCCGGCTATCAATTAGCTTTCCAACGTATCTTGAAACGCCTTAATCGGACATCTGAAACTCAAGATACGTTTATTTTAGCGAAGACAGCGCATGCAAAAATTCCTATACGGGATTAATACACGATTTTTGGATAATTACGAATTTTCAAGATTTTATTTGATTATTTGTAATTTAAATCACTATAGGATTTTGCAATATCTATTACGATCAGATTTGTTTAATTAGGATTTTATATTTAGCATTTATTTATTATTAGAAGTTACTTATCTAATTAGGAGATTAGATTTTAGCATTTATTTATTGTATTTAATTCCTAAGTTTAGTAGGATTAGAACATCTCCAAGGCCTATATAAAGGAGGCTTCACCCACATTGTAATTTAGATTTCATTGATTAAAATAAAGTTCTCTTTTGAGCTTATACTTGCAAGAAGTTTATTTTATTTTTTAGAAGCAAATCAATCTTCAAGTTCTTGGGATTTGTTGTTGAGGATCTTCACACTACTGCTTGTCCATACAATCAAGTTTGAAAGGGTGGGTTAGAGCCGCTTGAGGTTGCTTGCTTAGATAATTGCATCTAAGAGGGTGCAGAGGACAACTATCAATTCATCATGCCATCTCCACAGAATTCAAGCTCCCTCCATTGACTCCACCACCATAAGAAAATCTGAATTTTCAGATTTGTTATTTATTTTGGTTTGTTTTTCTCTTTATTTAGATTGCGTTACTCTATCATTTTGCATCAGAGCATCAATTCGATTCTTTGGGTGATAAGAATGTTTCACAGAGATAAACCGCGCACAAAACAACATGACAGTTCAGGTTTTACTTCTCGAGGAAAGCCTCCCTTAACTGTACCAAACTTCAGAATACCTTATTTTCATGGAAATTATGATCTTGATGGTTATTGTGATTGGGAATATCGCGTTGATCACCTATTTGATTTCTTTGGATATCCCAAGGAAGACCATGTTCCATTAGTGACCCTAAATTTCAAGGATTATGCCTCACTTTGGGAAATCATTGCGGCGAAATAGACGTCTCAATGGAGAAGCCAAGATAAGATCTTGGGCAGAACTCAAGAAAGTCATGAGAGAATGATTCGTTCCCATCCATTATCAACAACAAGAATAAACCACACACATTTTCCCATCCTAGACTTCATAATAACTTATTTTCGAGGTAAGTATGATCATGATGGTTATTGTGATTGAGAATATCGCGTTGATCGCCTGTTTGATTTCCTTGGATATCCCAAGGAAGATCAAGTTCTATTAGTGGCCCTAAATTTCAAGGATTATGCCTCACTTTGGTGGAAATCATCGCCTGTACCCCAGATTAATGAACCATTGTCGTTGTGTCATGTAGAAAAAGAGGTGAACATTACACCAGAGATGATGATAGTCCCACAAGCTAAACCATCCGTTCTCACCACGACTTCACAAGATATTCCGTGTGATGACGAAGGAGAACAAGATAATGCACAATCAGAAAATAAAGTACTTGCGTGTTATGAAAGTAAGTGTGATTCTAACCCTTCATTTAATTATTTTCCTATCATTATGTTAGAAACACTTCCTCCTATACAGAAATTGTATTTTGATGATATTTTTTGTGAGAGGAATTGGGTGCACAAGTTATTTTATTTGAAAAAGACCGAGAGTCAAGAGGCCGAGAATAATAAAAGTCCAGTTAATGTGAGTGAAAAGAAAAAAGAGGTAAAAGTCGATCCATGTCCAAAAGAAAAAGACGAGAAAAATATAAAGAGAGAATGTTTTCAACCTAACCATAATATTCTTGTTTCGAGTGGTTTTGAGTTATTTTTCCAGGACTTTATTGAACCATTGCAAGGTGCTCAATTAGATCACTCCACTTATGACAAAGATTCCTTTGTACTTCCTTTATTTCACATTCTTTTTTTTTGCTTGGATTTGAGGATGAATCCCTTTAAGGAGGGAGGGGATGATACGTGTCAGGCAAGGGATATGCGAACACTCAAAACCCCTGCGAACGCTCGACAACTTGCAGACTTGCGAAGACTCTTTGAATGGAATCCCGATTCGAGGACAAGTCCTTTTGAAGAGTGGGGGAATGATACGACCATGAGAGGGGTCAAAATAATCATCCTAAAAAGAAGTTGAAACTGCTTTGCAAGCTGAAACGTCAGTCAACTTGCAATGTATTTCTGGATGGGATCCAGACATTTATGGGTCGACGTGTCTTCTTAAAACTTGTTCGACTATCAATTAGCTTTCCAAAAAATCTTGAAACACCTCAATCGGACATCTGGAACTCAAGATACGTTTATTTTAGCGAAGACAACGCATGCAGAAATTCCTATACGGGATTAATACAGGATTTTTGGATAATTACGAATTTCAAGATTTTATATGATTATTTGTAATTTAAATCAATATAGGATTCTGCAATATATATTATGATCAGATTTATTTAATTAGGATTATATTTTTAGTATTTATTTATTATTTGAAGTTACTTATCTAATTAGGAGATTAGATTTCAGCATTTATTTATTGTATTTAATTCCTAAGTTTAGTAGGATTAGAACTTCTCAAGGCCTATATAAAGGAGGCTTCACCCAAATTGTAATTCAGATTTCATTGATTAAAATAAAGTTCTCTTTTGAGCTTATACGTGGAAGAAGTTTATCTTGTGTTTTTACAAGCAGATCAATCTTTAGGTTCTTGGGATTTGTTTTTAAGGATCTTCACACTCCTGCTTGTCCATACAATCGCGTTTGGAAGGGTGGGTTAGAGCCACTTGAGGTTGCTTGCTTAGATAATTACGTCAAAGAGGGTGCCGATGACAACTATCAATTCATCACGCCATCTCCACATATTCAAGCTTCCTCCATTGACGCCACCACCATAAGCAAATATGAATTTTCATATTTGTTATTTATTTTGGTTTGTTTTTCTCTTTATTTTCAGAAGTAATTTAACTTCTACTAGAACAAGGAAAACCTAATTTAATTAAAATAATAAAGAAAAACAACCTTTAAACTCCTTGTGTGCTTGGACAGTAAGGAATAAGCTGATAAGGGCTGGTTCCTAAAGTCTAAAAACCCTAAAAACATCAATTTAAAGGATAATAAATACATTGGGATAAGTTTAATTCGTCCAAAGCCTTATATTAGCTTTTGGGCTGAATTTTATAAATTCCTGTAATAATCTCGTATCCAATTTCTGCATGCATAGTCTTCAGTAAAATAGACATATATTGAGTTTTCGATATTGTATTGATGCATTTCAAGATGTGTTAAAAGGTAGCTAAATGACCGTCAATTTATTAGAAGACAACTATCCCCCGAAATACACGGATCCCAATCGAAAAGTCATTGCAAGTTGGCTGACTTTCCATACTTCACAAATAGATTCAGTTTCTTGTCCAATATGCATTGCTTTAGCCCTCCCATGCACGTATCATTTCTCTCAAATTTGTTCTTTTTAGAACTATCTTAACTTATCAACCTTTCTAGCTTGTGGCATAACCTATCTCCACCTATACTTTGGGTTATTGGTTTCTTAACGAACGGGTCCAAGTCCTTCCTGCCACCCTCAAAGTCATTCTCTTAAGATTCGGGATTATGCTTCTTATAGCATAGTTTCTTTCTTTAAAGACTTTGAATACAATCACCTTATCCTTTCCTGATGCCTACATGAGCGGGGTCAAATTACTCATATTGGACAAGAAGTTGAAGTTGTTCGATGAAAACAATAAAGGCCAAAACAATGCACGCATAAGGAGGTAAAAAACGATGCATCTTGGACAAGAAATTAAATCTGTTTGTGAAGTTTGGAAAGTCAGCCAACTTGCATGAGTTTTCGAATGAGATCCAGGCATTTCTGGGTCGAGTTGTCTTCTAACAACCTTCATTTAGTTACCTTTCCAACGCATCTTGAAATGCGTCAATCAGACATCGAAAACTCAAGATACGTCCAATTTACTGAAGATTGCGCATGCAGAAAACTGGATACAGGGTTATTACGAGATTTTTAAAATTTAGCCCAAAAACTAATATATAAGGCTTTGGACGAATTAAACTTAGCCCAATGTATTTATTATCATTTAAATTGATGTTTTTAGAGTTTTATATACTTTAGGAACCAACCACCTTTCTCCCAAGCTAGTAGATCAAGTCCAATTTAATGGACTAGATTTATTTGTTTATTTTATTTATTCTTAGCTTTAGGTTAAAGCCATCATTCATCTATAAAAGGATGGTGCTTTCTTCTTTGTTGGACAGATTTCTTTGATTTATGAAATATTTAGTGAGTTTGTTTTTGCAAGTGCTGATTACTTGTGCCTTCGAAGTCTTCTTCAACATAAGTTCGATGAGTTCTTGTAAGGGAGATCATCTTCACACTCTTGCTTGCCTAGGTAATTGCATCTATGAGGGTGAGTTAGAGTCGCTTGAGGTTGCTTGCTTAGATAATTACGTCTAAGAGGGTGCCGAGGACAAAACAACATCAACAAATCGCAAACCATCTTCATCTTCAATCTTCACGCCATCTCCACAAGCCATAAACAAAGCTGGAAATTTTAGATTTCTTTTATCTATCATTTTATCAATCTTTTTAACTTTATTCTAGTTATTCATCTTCTAATCATTCACTTTGTCATTGTTCTTTAAATTTCTAGCCTTGAATCTGAAAATTTCAAGAAAATCCCTTCTCTTTTCTCTTGAATTTTTAGATCTGTCCAAACTTCCTTGATTGAGTTTAGAGCTCCTAGTTCTTGCAACAACATGATTGAAGGCTTCCAAATCCACAATTGCGCTACTCTATCATTTGCTTTTTCCATTTCCTTTCCATCCTTTTCCTTCCATTCCTTCACCATATTCGTTCCTACACTAAAACAATCCCTTTTCATCCTTTCATCCATTTCCTTAAACACCACGCAACCTAGTTTCCGCGTCCATCATTTCAACATCTTTCCTTCATCATTTCATCTTCAAGCATTCAGATTACAAGGCTTACATGCATTCATGGTCGGGAACAATCAAGTTTCTCTCAAAAACAACAATTTAATGCGATCCTATTTCACTCACTATTTATTTTCACCATACTTTCATCTTGTCTTACTGATGTGATCTCGTCTTGGAATTTACAGAGATGCTTGATTTGCCCGATCGTAAATGAAGTAACTTTGTGTTGTAAGACTTGCAACGGTTTTGGATGGTTTAAAGGGTGATAGTGTGTAATGATATAAAAAGTGGCGAGAATAAAGATTATAGAATTTTGGAAGGTTAATGTGTTTGATAGTGGTGGTAGAATTGGATGATGGAAGATGGAAAATAGTTTAGGACTTAAGAATTGAACTAACACTAAAAAGTGTGACCCGAACCCTATAACAGTCTCTAAACAAAATAAGGATCTTGACCTACTAGTTAAGTAGAACTAGGAACCAAAGATATCAACGGTTTTGATTCAACAAGCAGAACTTGAAGGATCAATAAAGTTCTCAAAAGAACGAAAGAGATAAAACTATCAATTTTTCTTGAAATCAAATTGTGTCTTATAATTGAAAAACCAGCCTCTATTTATAGGCTTTACCAAATGAAGTAATCAGCCAACATTCCTAGGGAGGTATGAAGGGATAATAAATAAAAAAGAAGCATGGAAATGTGTGCCTTTGCCGCCCAATGTAATCATAAGCTAGCATGTCAATTTCCATGTGAACGTAAGCAAGCATGTCAATTTCCATGTGAACGTAAGCAAGCATGTCAATTTCCATATGAATGTAATCAAGCACCTCAAGCATGCACCTCTCTAGAATTGCCATCCATTGTGAACGTAAGCAAGCATGTAAATTTCCATGTGAACGTAAGCAAGCACCTCCAAAGCCAAGCAAGCATCTCAAGCAAGCACCTCTCCAATAGTCATAATTCTCAGAATCACCATAAGGATGTGTTTATTCATTGTCCTTGCATGACACCTATAAATACAAGAAATATGATAAAAATAAAGCAAGGTAATATGATGCATGCTAAATATAATAAATATATGGTATATGATTAAACGAACTCTAGTGCTGTAAAATAAACAATAAGCAGCATAATAGAAAACATGTACATACTAAAACTATAATAATCAAATGGAACACATGCATCAGAAATAAACATGCAACACATTGCACGGACTCCCTTTCACGTTGCATGGCATTGATTCAACTTCGGCAGCTTCAATAATCTTCATTGCATGATTGCACTTGTTGCTGACTGCATCTCTAAATTTCCTTGCCCTTGCACGAGTAATGGGGCCTAAGGGAAATTCCTCCAGGTCCAAATGGTGGTGGTGACGCCATGATCTCATCATCCTCCCCTTCTTGAGAGCGATTTGTCCTCAAATCGTTACCTTGCTCAAAAAGAGATAAGTATAAAACGTTAAAAGTAGCACTAACACCAAACTCTCCCGTAAGATTTATCTTGTAGGCATTATCATTGATTTTCTCCAATACTTGAAATTGCCCATCCCCTTTAGACGAGAGTTTAGATTTCCTTTGTGCTGGAAATCGTTCCTTCCTAAAGTGCACCCAAACCAAATCGCCAGGTTTAAAGTTGACTCGCTTTTGCCCTTTATTTGTTTGTTGTTCATATTGCTTTGTTCTTTTCTCAATGTTCTCTTGAACCTTCTAATGAAGCTTTTTCATGAATTCAACCTTGTTTTTCCCGTCCAGGTTTAATGCTTGATCAATGGGCAAAGGTAACAAATCCATAGGAGACAATGGATTAAACCCATGTACAACCTCAAATGGTGTAAATTTGGTGGCTGAATGAACTGATCTGTTGTAAGCAAATTCCACAAGTGGCAAGCTATCTTCCCACGATTTTGGATTCTTGCTAATCAAAGACTGCCACAAAGTTGAAAGTACTCGATTTACCACTTCGGTTTGACCATCAGTTTGAGGATGACAAGTTGTAGAGAATAATAACATTTTCCCAATCCTGCTCCATAAAGACCGCCAAAAATGACTCAAAAACTTCGTGTCTCGATCTAAAACGATTGTCCTCGAAAGTCCATGTAAACGTACAATCTCCCTCCGTGATAAGGCATCAGCAATAACGTTCTCTTTTCCCTTCTTGTACTTGATGACGTATGGGAATGACTCAAGGAATTCCACCCATTTGGCGTGTCTCTTGTTGAGTTTGTGTTGTCCCTTGATGTGTTTCAATGGCTCATGGTCTGTATGCACAACAAATTCTTTCGACCATAGGTAATGCTGCCATTTTTTCCAAGGCCCTAATCAAATCATACATTTCCTTGTCGTATGTTGGATAGTTCAAGGTTGCTCCATTTAGTTTCTCACTAAAATATGCAACTGGACATCCCTCTTATGATACAACAACACTGATTCTTACACCTAAAGCATCACACTCAATGTCGAATGTTTTATCAAAGTTTGGTAAGGAAAGCAATGGCCACTTTGTTAAGCACTCCTTAATATCGCTAATGCTTTTGTAGGCATCGGCCACTCTTCAATTGCTTTTACCTTCTCGTGATCAACCTCCAAGCCTTCAGAACTCACTACAAATCCTAGGAACACAAGTTTGTTTGTATAGAAAACACATTTTTTTAAGTTAGCATATAGTTTCTCCTTTCGAAGTGTATTCAAAACAAACTTGAGATATATTTCATGGTCCTCTAAAGAATGATTGTATATGAGAATGTCGTCAAAATAAACAATGCAAAACTTACCAATATAATGTCGTAAAACGTAATTCATTAATCTCATAAATGTGCTAGGTGCATTTGTTAAACCGAAAGGCATCACAGTCCACTCATACAAACCTTGTTTTATTTTGAATGCTGTCTTACATTCATCACCTTCTCTCATCCTGACTTGGTGATATTCTCTTTTAAGAATGATCTTTGAAAACACACTGGAACCACTCAATTCATCCAACATATCATTTAGGCGTGGTATAGGATGTCGATATTTGATTGTGATATGATTAATTGCTTGACAATCTACACACATGCGCCATGACCCATCTTTATTGGGTACCAACAATATAGGAACAACACATGGGCTTAAGCTCTCTCGAATATAACCTTTTTCCATCAATTCTTGTACTTGTCATTGAACTCTTTTGTTTCCTCGGGGTTATTGCTATATGCTGGTCTATTGGGAAATGTAGCACCAGGCACAAAATCGATTTAAGTTCCTAGAATAGGCAGTAAACCTCCTAGAATCTCGTTGGGTAAAACATCTTCAAAATCCTGCAAAAGAGAAACAACAATAGAAGAAGGCAATGTTGCATCGAGTTTGTTAGTGTTCAAAAAATTCTCCTTGTACAAAAGCACAAGAAGTGTTTGCCTCCCCAAAACACATTTTCTAATTTCACTATCCCTCACATATTCGCTCATTTTAAGCTTATCTCCCCCACTTTCAATTTCACTCTTTCCCTTATCGCTTTTACTAGTACTTACTATTTTTTCTCTCATTCTCTCTCTCATTTTCTATTTCTTTTTCTTTTAATCCTTGGAAACTCTTTTCAAATGCATTTGATCATCATGTACTTGCTACGGTGATATAGGGGTTAACATGTGCTCCCTTCCTTCAAAAGTGAATAAGTATCGATTGCTATATCCGTCATGATTCACTCTTCGATCAAACTGCTATGGCATCCCCAAAAGTAAGTGGCTAGTGTGCATGGGTACAACATCACATAGGACCTCATCCTTGTATCTATTGATGGAAAATGGTACTAGTACTTGCTTGGTCACCTTCAATTCCACACCATTATTAAGCCATTGAAGCTTATACGGGTGTGGGTGTTTTGTTGTCACCAATCCAAGTCTGTCCACCATTAACATGCTGGCAACATTAGTACAACTTCCTCCATCAATAATCACAAAACATACATTCCCATTTATATGGCAGCGTGTATGAAAGATATGCTCTCGTTGTTGGTCGCCTTGCACCATTTGTGTATTTAGACTCCTATTGACAACGAGCACTTCTCCTTGAACGGGAGGGTCTAAGTCTTCATCATCTTCACTTATGGCATCAACTTCTTCTTTTTCTGATTTAGATTCAATCTCGCCACTTCCTCGAATCACCATAGTATGCCTATTTGGGCACTGACTAGCTACATGTCCCCTTCCAAGACATTTGAAGCATTGAATATACTTAGATCGATTTGGTGTAGCTTGTGGCTTTCCTTTGTTCTCATCAATATTCTTGTTGGGTTTTTAAGTCCCAACGATTTCTTTGAACTGATTTGGTTTGTATGGCACTTTTGGAGCAATTTGTCCCCATTTAGAATTCTGACTCCATTTAGAAGTAGAAGAGTAGTTTCGGGATGTACCATTATGTTTAAATTGTTGTTCCACCTTCATAGCCAAGTGAACCAATTCTTCTAAGTCCACATAGTATTGCAAATCCACGGTGTCTGCTATGTCTTGATTTAGACCCGAAATGAACCTTGCCATGGTAGATTTAGTGTCCTCCTCCACATTTGCTCGTATCATTGCCATCTCCATCTCTTTAAAATAATCTTCCACGCTCATGTTGTCTTATTTGAGGTTCTGGAGTTTCCACAATAATTCTCGATGATAGTAGGCTGTATAAATCTCTTCCTCATTATGCCTTTCATTTCCTCCCACGTAGACACTAGACGTTCTCCATTTCGTCTTCTGTTCATAGTTAACTGGTTCCACCAAACTATTGCATAATTAGTGAATTTAATTGATGCTATTTTTACCTTTTTTGCTCGGAGTAATTATGACAATCGAAGATGTGTTCGATCTTCTGCTCCCACTCAAGATAAGCATCCAGATCTATTTTCCCTTGAAATGTCGTAATGTTCATCTTTATATTTGCAAGGTTATCATCAAACCTTTCTTGATTCCTCCGATGTGGGCGTTGGTTTTGTAGAACGGTGGGCCATTTATTGTCATCCACAATCTGCTCAATTTCCTCTTCTTGGACACCTTGTCTTGGGTTACCTTGCGCTAGAACATTTGGGCTCCCACAAATTTCTCTTCAAGGTCGTCAATCCGCTCATGTATGGACTCGAGTTTCTGATCCATAAGTTATCCCAATTCGCAAACAAATGCTTGAAACGTAGTCTCGGGATTCCTTATGTTTGCCCTTCATTAGACTCCCCTATATTCTTATTTGCGTTCATGGCTCCTTGTTCACTCTAAAAGAAAAGAAAGAGGAAAAAGAAAAATAAAAAAAGTCACTCACACTCTTTGGCTTTTACCCTTAGATGTACTCACTCTCCCGTGCCTTTTACCGCTCTTTTTATCTTAGAAGTTCTTGAATCGAACTTACTCAAAATCCTCCAAAATACTTGTTGAACCGGCTGCAAAATAAATGTTAAGGTTTGGAAAGATATGGTGTATAGGTAGGCTTAGAAGAAAAGACATATGGTTCAAAGTTTAAATATTGAAACGAAGAAATAACAATTATGAAACAAGGAAAAAAATGCACCAACCCTTGTTATCGATTTGCTTTCTCTTTTTTTTAATATTTTTTCACGATAATTCTTTTCTTTTCTCTTTTTTGTTTTTTTAACAACAAAACACAAAGGCTTACTTGATTTAGCCTAAGCTCTGATTGCCATCTGATGTGATCATGTCTTGGAATTTACCGAGATGCTTGATTTTCCCGATTGTAAATGAAGTAACTTTGTGTTGTAAGACTTGCAACAGTTTTGGATGGTTTAAAGGGTGATGGTGTGTAACGATATAGAAAGTGGTGAGAATAAAGATTATGAAATTTTGGAAGGTTAATGTGTTTGATAGTGGTGGTAGAATTGGATGATGGAAGATGGAAAGTAGTTTAGGACTTGAGAATTGAACCAACACTAAAAAGTGTGACCCGAACCCTATAATAGTCTGTAAACAAAATAAAGATCTTGACATCCCACTAGTTAAGTAGAACTAGGAACCAAAGATATCAATGGTTTTGATTCAACAAGCAAAACTTGAAGGATCAATGTGAATGTAAGCAAGCATGTCAATTTCCATGTGAACTTAAGCAAGCATGTAAATTTCATGTGAATGTAAGCAAGCACCTCAAGCAAGCATCTCAAGCAAGCACCTCTCTAAAATTGCCGTCCATTGTGAATGTCAGAAAGCGTGTGAATTTCCATGTGAACGTAAGCAAGCATGTCAATTTCCATGTGAACGTAAGCAAGCACCTCCAAAGCCAAGCAAGCACCTCTCCAATAGTCATAATTCTCCGAATCACCCTAATAATGTGTCTAATCATTGTCCTTGCATAACACCTATAAATACGAGAAATATGATCAGAAATAAAGCAAGGTAATATGATGCATGCTAAATATAATAAATATATGGTATATGATTCGACAAACTCTAGTGCTGTAAAATAAACAACATAATAGAAAACATGTGCGTACTAAAACTATAATAATCAAATGGAACATATGCATCAGAAATAAACATGCAACACGTTGCATGGACTCCCTTTCACGTTGCATGAATCTTCCACAATTCAGGGCATTGATTCAACTTCGGCAGGTTCAATCATCTTACATGCATGATTGCACTTGTTGCTGACCGCATTTCTAAATTTCCTTGCCCTTGCACGAGTAATGAGGCCTAAGGGAAATTCCTCCAGGTCCAATGGTGGTGGTGACACCATGATCTCATCACTTAAAATAATGGAAGTTGAGGGAGTTTTTGCTTACTTTCTTTATATTTATTTTAGTCACATATTTTCAACATTCTTAGTTAAGCATGCACCTTACATTCTAGCTATCCATATCTTCCACGTACTTACATTTATGTTATGGCTATGTTTGAGTACATGCATCATGCTTTCGGATATTATCATGCATTTCCATACCTTAAATTCCATACTTTACATATTAAGTAACATTATGCATGCCTTAGCTAGGATTAACCACATATTTACTTTAAGTATTATATTACTTTATAATATAAGTATTAATTATGTGTTTTCTTCTTATTTGTAGGACATATTAGCCACACAAACAAGGGGGAAGGATTAAAGTACAACTCACCTCAGCTCGTTTGGTTCAATTCAAGCTCAAACTAGCTCATTCAATTTGATCAAGACCATGCCAGCTCCTATTAGCTCCAAATAGCTCGAGATAGCTCAAGGACTCTTAAAGACAAGCTCACCTAGCTAAGGGCAGCTCGTAGTAACTCAAACAAGCTCAAAAACTAAGTGAAGCTCATTCAGCTCAACGCTCAGCTTAAGTCAACTCATGCCTAGCTCAAGCTACCATACCCAGTTCAACACCTAAAGGGCATGTCCCCTCCCAAAAGGTATGACCGACCAGCCTTGGAGGGAACATGTTGGGCGACAACCTTTGGAGGGAAAACTTGGCGGCAAGGACTTAGAGGGAGCCACCAAGGCATGCCGAAACATCATCACACCTTCATGAGAGGGCACCACCATTATTCGGCCACCCTTTTACCCTTGTACATGCCTTTTAGCCCCTTTGAAAACTATAAATAGAGATTCATTTTACATTTTGTAAACACACAACTCATATATCAATATAATTCACTTTGTGAGGTTTTCTCTCAAACTTATTCTTTTTATAACTTTATCGACTTATCAAGCTTTGCTTGTGGCGTCACATTTCTTTCCATTTGATACTTCGGGTTCTTGGTTCATATAACCAAAGGGTCCAAGTCCTATAACCACCTTCAAAGCCATTCTCTTAAGGATTGAGGTTATACTTCTTATATCATAGTTTCTTCCTTTGAATTCTATGAATACTATCAACTCCTTTTTCATTTCATTTTACCATTTTCCTTTCCATTTCCTTCACCATATCCGAACCTACCCTTAAAACACCTAACCTAACATTTCTCTTTCATTCATTCTTTCTTACACCACGCATCCCCTACTTTTGCACCTTAGTTCTATCATTTCTTTAATCATCTTCTTCATTCTCTTTGGAAAACATTCGGAGGAACAAAGCTTACTTACAATCGGGAACAATCAAGCTTCTCTCAACAATAACAATTGGAGTGTTGGAGCGTATCAAAATTGGAGAGTTGGAGCATATCATCGAGAGTGAAAAGAAACATAAGGTAAAAGTCGATCCGTGTCCAAAAGAAAAAGACAAGAAAAATATAAAGGGAGAATTTTTCAACCTAACCATAACATCCTTGTTTCGAGTAGTTTTGAGTTATTTTTCCAGGACTTTTTTGAACCATTGCAAGGTGCTCAATTAGATCACTCCACTTATGACAAAGATTCCTTTGTGTTTCCCATTATTTCACGTCTTTCTTTTTCCAACTTGGATTCGAGGACAAATACCTTTGAGGAGGAAGGGGATGATACGTGTCTGGCAAGGCATATGCAAACACTCAAATCCCCTGTGAATGCTCGATAACTTGCAGACTTGAGAAGACTCTTCGAATGGAATCCCGATTCGAGGACAAATCCTTTTCAAGAGTGGGGGAATGATACAACCATGAGAGGGGCTAAAATAATCATATTGGAAAAGAAGTTGAAACTATTTTGCAAGTCAGAAATGTCAATCAACTTGCGACACATTTTTGGATGCGATCCATGCATTTATGTGATGTGATCCATCCTTGATGTTGTTGAAGATGGCTACTTTGATTGTATTATCCAGGAAGGCATGCAAGTGATTCCTACAAAGTAAGAAGGAAATGAAAGTGAAAATGGAAGGAAAAGTTGAAGGGTGAGGGGTTCGGGTATTTAGAGGTGAAAATGGATGATAGTATCTTAAAGAATCAAGGAAGAACCTAGGCTATAGAAAGCCTAACCCCAAACCTTAGGATGTCTTTAAGGAATGATAGAAAGAACTTGGACCCATTGGTTATAAAGAACCATAAGTATCAAGGTGGATAGAGAGGTTTGACGCCACAACTACAAAGTACCTAATAAGTCGATAAAGTTCAATTAAGAACTAAAAGAGAGAATTCTCACAAAGGTAATTACTTGATATGCAAAATATAGGGTATGATGTATGGAAATGCATTATAATACCCAAATACATAAGGCATGAAGTCAAGCATAATCACATTATGAGTATGGATGATATGAGTAACTATGATGCGTGCATGCATAACTAATAATAGTAATGTCTAATCATAAAGAAGGTAAGTAGAAACTCCCTTGACTTTTATCCTTATGAAACAAGTTGAAACTATAGTGAATATGAGTAGTGAGTGAAATAGGATCGCATCAAATAACCTATGAGCCACATCTTGATACTTAGCTAAATCATGCATATACTATGTTACACATCCTTTACTTATGTTTTCCTATCACTTGCATATTCATCTTAGGCATGCAGCATGTATTCATCATATTCTTAGCTAATTTGGTTGTTTTCATGATTCATATACGGACAAGGGATAATTAGGCAAGCTATGGCAGCTCAGAAACAAAGGATGCAAGGTATGGCTATTCATATTAGCTCAAGGACAAGGAATGATAGCTTACCTAGCTTAAAGGAGTTCAATGCACAAAGATAGTAGATGAAATGATAGCTAAAGGAGCTGAATGGGTGTTGAACCTAGCTTAAGGGAGCTAAAGGATAAGGAAATTAGCTGAGGAGTGTAGCTGAGCTAAAGGAGCTGAAACTAGCTTGAGAGGAGCTGAGGACCTGATAGATGACCAGTGGAGTGTAGCTAGCTGAAATTGAGCTGTAGTGACACTAGCTAGCTACAATCACCTAGCTAGCTACCATGAAGGGCCACCAAGCCACCCATTTGGCCATGGAAGGAAAGACACATGCCTTTCCATGTTTTGGTGCCAAATAAACCATTTCCTTAATTGTAACCATTCATACATACATGCCTTTATGAAGGGATTTTACCCTTTTCCGATTAGATAGAGGCCTTTTCGGCCATGCCCTTTCAATTTTTATAAATAGGAGTTCATTTTTTCATTTGTAACACACAAATTTCATATTAATTCAAATCACTTTGTGAGGTTTTCTCTCAAGCTTATTCTTTTTAGAACTATCTTAACTTATCAAGCTTTCTTGCTTGTGGCGTCTCCTATCTCCATCTATACTTCAGGTTCTTGGTTCATATGACCAAAGGGTCCAAGTCCTATCTTCCACCCTCAAAGCCATTCTCTTAGGATCCAGGATTATGCTTCTTATAGCATAGTTTCTTTCTTTGAATTCTTTGAATACTATCATCCTTTTTTCATTTCATTCACCATATCTGAACCTACACAAACCTTTTCTTTTTCATCCATTTCAATCCTTTTTTCTAAACACACACACTTAAAGAGCACCACATGTATAAACCACATTATCTCATATACTGGCTTTCAAGTGACTCAAGACTAGCAACCTTTCATTTCATAAAACACATCGGATACACAGATTTCTCAAGTGGTTCTCACAACCACTTCACATACATACCCTTAACCAGAGCAACAACACACTTGCCCACCATAACGGTTTAAACGGGAGTAACAGAACATTTACCCACCTCTACGGTTTGGATGTATAAATCCACTAGCGGGAGAAAACGAAACATTTACCCACCTCAACCGCTACAGTTCTCATGATGAAGATTACAAACACTTAACACCCCTCGACATATATGAGGCGACTTTTTATAGTGCACACTAAACCCTATGGCTAGCCAACTATATCCGATATCATTTTAACATAGCCACTTGCCAATATATTCAATAAAACCAACATCGATAGAAATCTCAACTGATACTTACTTCCAAGCTTAGATAATTGTATCAAACTTTATCTAAACTCCCACAACTCGTTTTCAAACCTTTTAACAGTAGTAAAACACTTTTTCTACTTACCAGCAATCCAATGCTTTCTTGCCGATGCGCGAATCAAGCTTCCAAAGCTTTCGTGCCTTCTTCAAAAGCCAAAGGATTCAACTCTCCTACTTTACCCAATCAAAAACAGAGGATTAAAACACATCTCTATAACACAAACCTCCAGCAACCAACAAACACAACATCGGCTCACAAGAATCTACCTAACACCTTTCTATCAATAACACCACCAAACCTTACCTAAACAAAGCCCAACCAACATCTAATGATTCTAGCACATTAACAACATCAATTAACATCCAAAAGCATCTTAAACACGTCCTTATACCTCCAGCAACACTACAGCAACAAGATCACCCCAAAAACCAACTATATCCAACCTAGAGGACTAACAATTCACATAGTTTCGGGATTACATTGATTAATCAATTCTTTGAACACTAAAACACATCCAAATAGAGATCTAACTCAAATAGATTCATCACCAAAATAGATCCAAATCAATTTCCAACAATTTTCCAAGAAAACCCAATGTAATCATCAAATCCACATTAAAATCATAATTCCTTAACATAAATCAATAACAAATGATCAAGAACTTGGGAATTTCATTAAAGAACCTTTAATTAGAGGAGAGAAATGAAAATCACCTCTAATTGCTGATTTCTCTCTTAATTGGCCAAGCTTTGATGAAATCCAAAGAAATTTTGCAATGGAATTTAAATAAATCGGTTAGAAATAAAAAAGGAATTTGATATAAATTGATTCTAGGAACTTTTAGATTAGAAATCCTAGTTTGGTTGCTGAGAAAGTTGAGAGAAAAAGGTTGGATGAAAATTAGTTATGTAAGAAAAAAAATTGGCAATTAAAATCCTTTTAACAAATTCCCTTTTATTTAATTATAAAACCACTTAAAAATACCTTAAAATAGCTTAAATTGAGAGAGAAATCTGATGAAAAAGATTGGTCACTAGACCAAATTGTCTTAAAATCATATTTAATTACCTCAAATTGAATTCACCAAATTACTTAAAATATTCGTTAAGTATTTTTATTATTTTTCCATATTTTCTTTTACCCGAAAATCAATTTTATAAAATAAAATTCCCGAAACTATTCGAATTGACTAAACCGATTCTCCCAATCCTGCCCAAATCTAGGCCCAATTTCAGGGCGTTAAAACTCTCCTCCTCCTAAGAAATTTATCCTCAAAATTTACCTGACGAAAAAAGATGAGGAAACTACTTCAACATGCCATTTTTTCTCTCCTATGTAGCTTCCTCTTCACCGCGGTGCCGCCACAACACCTTTACCAACTCTATGGTCTTCCCGCGGAGAACTTTGCTACTCGAATCTAGAATTATCAATGGTTCCTCATCATAGGTCAAATCTGGATTCAACTCAATCTCCTGAACGGGCATTACATGCGAAGGATTCGATCTATACCTCCAAAGCATAGACACATGGAAAACATCATGTATCTTTTCTAGTTCTGCCGGCAACCTCAATCTATACGCAACTGGACCAATATGTTCCAAAACCTCATACAGCCCAATAAACCTAAGGCTCAACTTGCCCTTCCATCCAAAACTCATCACCTTTTTCAAGGTGAAACCTTCAAAAACACACGATCACCAACTGTATACTCAATCTCCCTTCGCTTCAAGTCCGCACAAGACTTTTGCCGATCCAAATCTACTTTCAACCGGTCACTAATAAGCTTCACTTTCTCATTGGTATCCTTCAACATATCCAGTGACGATATATACTTATCTCCTGCCTCTGCCTAACAAATACGACATCTTCTACCATACAAAGCCTCATATGGTGCCATCTGGATACTAGCTTGATAACTATTATTATAAGCGAACTCCACCAACGGCAACTACTTCTCCCACGATCCTTGAAAATCTATGATGCAGCACCACAACATATCCTCCAACACTTGGATATCACGCTCAAACTGACCATCCGTTCGAGGATGATACGAGGTACTGAAGTTCAACCGCGTACCCAAGGCCCTATACAAACATTCCCAGGTGGATCTCTATCCAACACAATAGACTTTGATACTCCATGCAACCTCACAATCTCAATGATGTACAACTCTACCAACTTATCTAGAGTATACATCGTATGCACATCCAGAAAATTTGAACACTTCGTAAACCTTTCCACAATCATCCAACGGAATTCTTATTTGATGGTGTCAAAGGCAAACCGAATACAAAATCCATGGTGATTATCTCCCACTTCCACTCGGGAACCTTTAACGGGTGCAACAACCCTGAAGAAAATTGATGTTCTGATTTAACACGTTGACAAACCATGCAACGAGCAATAATATCCGCGACATCCTTCTTCAATCCAACCCAGAAATACCCTTTCTTCAAATCCTGATACATCTTTGTACTCCCCAGATGCATAGCAAAGGGACTGGAATGTGCCTCTATCAAAATATTGTGTCTCAACTCTTCATCCATCGGCACCAGCATCCGACTCTTAAAGCACAACACCCCGTTCTCATTAAAACTAAAATCCGTCTGATTCCCATCCAAGATATCCTTAACATGCGGTACCAACAACTCATCATATGGTCACTTCTCTTTTATCAACTGCAACATCGAAAGTTTCACTTGCAACTCCTCTAGCAACCCACCATCTCGTGTTACACTCAGCCGCGTAAACATTACCCTTAATTCCACCGTAACCTTTCTACTTAAGGCATCCGCTACGACATTTTTTTTCCCGGATGATACTCAATTGTTAGGTCATAATCCTTAAGCAACTCTAACCATCTTCGTTGCCTAAGATTTAACTCCTTCTGTGACATCAAATACTTCAAACTTTTGTGATCTGTGTACATAATACACTTCTCACAGTATAGATAATGTCACTAAATCTTCAAGGCAAACACCACCACAGCCAGCTCAATGTCGTGTGTAGGGTAGTTGCGCTTGTGACCCTTCAACTGTCTAGCTCCATAAGCTACAACCCTTCTTTCCTACATGAGCACACACCCTAAACCCACGTAGGATGCATCACTATACACAACAAAATCCTTCCCTAACTTAGGTCGAATCAAGATTGGAGCTTGCATCAAAACTTTCTTCAACTTATCGAAAGCTCGCTGCCTAACTTCCGTCCACTCAAAGCTCACATCTTTTTGCAACAACTTCGTCAAAGGAGCATCAATCTTTGAAAAACCATCCACGAAGCGTCGGTAATATCCTGCCAACCCCAGGAAACTAAGGACCTCCGAAACAGACTTCGATTGCTTCTAATTCACAATGGCCTCAATTCTCTGCGGATCCACATGAATACCCTCGGCCGAAACAACATGACCAAGGAAAACCACCTACTTGATCCAAAACTCACATTTACTTAGCTTGGCATAAAGCTTGTTGTCCAACAGTACTTGTAACACAATTCGATGATGTCGTCCGTGATCTTCCTCGGCACGCAAGTACACAAGAATATCATCGATGAACAATACCACGAATTGGTCCAAAAACTCATGGAACACTCTATTCATCATATCCATGAACATTGCCGGTGCATTTGTTAAACCAAACGGCATCACTAGGAACTCGTAATGCCCATAACGTGTGCGAAAAGATATCTTTGGCACATCTTTATACTTCACCTTTAGCTGATAATTCCCCGACTGCATATCAATCTTAGAAAACACTGTAGCACCCCAGAACTGATCAAACAAATCATCAATCCTTGGCAAAGGATACTTGCTCTTAATCATCAACTTGTTCAATTGCCGATAATCAATGTACATTTTCATCGTGCCATCTTTCTTTTTCACAAACAACACCGGTGCTCCCCACGGTGACACACTTGGCCAAAAAAACCCATGATCCAACAACTCTTGCAACTGCATCTTCAATTCGTTCAACTCTTTCAGTGCCATACGATACAGAGTAATTGACATCAGAGCCGTATTCGTATACGTCTCAATATAGAAATCCACTTTATATCTGGCGGTAAAACAGGCAACTCTTTCGGAAATACTCTTGGAAAATTACAAACTGTGGGAATATCCTGGGTACACGCTTCCTTTATATTCTGGTTCATAACATAGGCTAGGTATGCTTGACCCCCGAACTTCAACAACCTCCGCGTCTCCAATGCAGAAACCACATTTGACATGAACTTTACATTCTCGCCCACAACTTCATAATCCTCAGCAAGTTTCAAAGAAACTCGCTTGGCCTCAAAATCCACTACAGCCTTGTGTCAAGACAACCAATCCATACCCAAAATCACATCAAAATCTTGAAATGGTAACTCCATCAGGTTAGCCTCAAACACATGCCCTTGTACCATCAAGGGACAACTCTTATACAACTTCCTAGCTATAATCGTCTCACCAAAGAAACTTGTTACCCGCATACCAACATCTAGCAACTCTACATGTAAATCCAACAAACATGCATGCTCGTGCAAAATGTAGGAATGCGTAGAACTGAAATCAATCAAAGATAACAAAGGTATAGATTGCAAGGTAAAGGGACCTACGATACGTCAGTATCATTCCTCCCTACACGGTGAGCAAAAACCCTTGCCAATCCACCCTCCTCTGGCTGAACTGCTACCGTATGTGCTACCACTCTCTGTCCATCATCCCTGCGCTGGAAATTTCCACGGCCACACCCATGACCCTTCTGCACCACAATAATTGGTACATAAGCCTGACCCTCTCTAGTCAATTGCAGACTATCCCTCTTAAGATGATCCCTCGATCCACAGCTCCAACAAGTGCCTATAGCACCCCCAACATTACCATGAATGCCTCTTACCACATCTCCTACACTCTAAAACTCTGGCATAGGTATTTTGTCCCTAAAAACCACGCCCAGTACCATTTCCTCCACGCCTTTGATCTGGAAGGTACCTTCTATCTCTATGCCTCTTATAACGATCCTTACCAACATCAGACTCCGCACTCCTCTTTTCTACTGAAAAACTCCCAGAACAAGCAAACAAACCCAAATTATGTTCTATTTCCTTTGCTCGAGAAACTAGAACATCAAACTCTGTATAGTTTGTAGCCAACATGTACATCTTCACATTCTTGATCAATCCATAATGAAATCGTTCATACCTCTGTCACTTATCCAGAACCAACTCCAGAGCAAACTTACTTAATCGTACAACATGGATCTCGTACTCAAAAATGGACATGTTTCCTTGCTTCAATAAAATGAAATCCCTTATCTTCTCATCCCTATATCGAGTTCCTAAATACTTCTTCCTGAAAGCCTCACAAGAGAATTCACACATAAATTGGCAAGTTCCACTCTCGCGATCATAATTGTCCACCAACTGTAAACATCGCCTTGAAACAATGACACAATACACCCCAGCTTGCGTACATCCTTACACTCCACATGGCCAATGATTCTTTCGGTACTAGCAAACCATTCTTCGGCTACTTCAGGAACCAAGCCTCCGAACTCAACACCATCTAGCCTACGCAAGCACTCCAAAGGCAACCTGATATTAACAGATACAAGCGTTGGTGTAGGTACATGCACTCCATCTATGGCTGCCTGGAAAGCTCTCGTCATCCCTTGGACTAACAGTGCCATATCACCAAAAATAGGTGCTTGGGGTGCCTGAGATACACCTCTGTCTACTCCAACACCAGTAGGAGGTTTCGGTGGAGGAGAAGGCAACTCATTATCGTATGTATCCACCATACTACCCATGTGAGCTATAATCTCTTACGCAAAAATATAAGTCTAAATATGATAATGCAATAAAACAAAACAATTAATCTAGCTCAAAGCAAGAATCCAAGTCTCTCTTGTTTAAAAATGAAAATCATTTAACTCAAGTAGTAATAAGGAAATGTGTCCCAAGTTTAAAAGCCCCAAACATACCATATATCGAATACAATTCATAAATTCAATCATCGTACATCTCAAACAATATATTCATATAACATCAACCAACCAAACAACCATAACTCACCTCTCATCAATCATAACATGGCTTTGATACCACCAAATGTAGCCCTCTTGACCCAATCGAGTCGTAAAACTAAACCGAGCGAGCTATATTAGGGTTTATAGAAATAAACCACAAAAAGGCTACAATAGAAATGGTTTATTTTCTTTTTATCTTATCTAAATGCATTATTAGGTCATATGGTGATCATATAGGTTGTGGTTAAAGTTACAACTCAATCGGGCGTCAATTCGACATCTAATTGCTCGAAAATGCTTTACAGGGACTAAAACAAAATTTGCAAATATTTTTAAGAGCTTTTACAAAATTGAAGTGACCAGTCCTCAATTAGTCATGTTTCATGCCTTCATGTTAAATTTCAACACAAAATGACCATTCAATCTCATTTAATTGCACATTTAAGAAACAAGGACCAAAATGCTAAGATTTCAAACATCAGATAGCATCTCACCTGAATTAACAGACAACGTACCGGTACGAGTGTCTAGCATGTCAAAACAGCACTAAAGGACAAGGGCGTACCGATACGGTCCTTAAATGTATCGATACGGGCTTGTGTATTTTGAAAATTCGAATTCTAGTAGCCAAAGATTATATCGATACGGTAACCCGTGTACCGACACCAACACTGTTTCACAACTATGCGTATCGATATGGTTACCAGACGTATCGGTACACCTAGGCTACTTTGAGCAATCTGAGCTGAGACCAATCCTCGCGTACCGAAACCTGAGGGGTCGTACTGGTACTGTGGGACCTATAATGACCTCTAGGTCCAACATATGACACTTTGGCTCAATCCAACACCCTCAATTCAACCTCTAATCATCAAATGGCATCACAAACATCCAATTCTCAAACATAGCAACAAAGCAAGAGTTCATACTAGGCATGACATAATCAAGCATTCACCTAAGAGCATGATCTCTACCCAAGCATGCTAAATGTTTCTCAACCCCTCAAACCAAGTATAAAAGCATCATACAAATCCAAAACATTAATCCAAACTTATACAATAGGGAGTAACTCAAAATACATATCCCAAAACAACCCGGTCACATTGCCTTCTTATTACTACTTATCGTATATAAAACCATACTTTGTAGTGAAATGTTCCTTGGATCCTCCCTTGCCCACGTGCTGCCCGGGAAAGCTATTTCTCTGCATTGATGAGGAAAAGAGAGCGTAAGCTATAAGCTTAGTGAGGGAATCGCAAAAAACACTCATCAATGTATTTAAAACCATTTGATTCAAATCACATGTAATTATTTCATGGCAAAACATCTCATGCTTTTCATGTCATCTAAAAAATGCACATTTAGATCATTTTCAACACATGTATCATGGATTCAATCTCTACCTCAATTTAAGCTTCACACCACAACACCTTTATAACAAGCTTAAAGAGTACCACATGTATAAACCACATTATACAAACAAAATCCATTTCTCATGATACATTACCTCTTATATTGGCTTTCAAGTGACTAAACCTTTCATTTCATAAAACACATCGGATACATGGATTTCTCAAGTGGTTCTTACAACCACTTCACATACATACCTCAACCGGAGCAACGACACACTTTCCCACCGCAACGGTTCAAACTGGAGCAATAGAACATTTACCCACTTCTACGGTTTGGATGTATAAATCCACCAGGGGGAGAAAATAGAACATTTACCCACCTCAACAGGTGTGTTTCTCATGATGGAGATTACAGACACTTAACGCCCCTCGACATACATGAGACGACTTTTTATAGTGCATTCTAAACCCTATGGCTAGCCAACTATATCCGTCAAATCAAACCAAAACAAATACATTAAACCTTGCATTTTAATAATCTCAAAAATACTTTCCTAAACCATATTGTTGAGCTCGATTTCCTTCAACCGTTTGTGTTTCCAAGTGGTGGAGAAGTTGTATTTTGGGTGATGGTTGTGGGAAGTAAAAGATAGAAAATTTACACGATGGTTTTAGAGTGGTTTGACTTCTAAACTAAACCTATATCCACTACCTTAGCTTCCCACTAAGGATTTCCAAATTCACAGTGAATTTCTTCCCCTTTTCAAGGCTCATGAGGCAACCCTTACAATTCTAGACTCAAACCAAGCCTAGCATCCAAAGCTTACAAACCAAGCTTTGGGAACCCTCTCTAAAAAGAGAAAAACAAAGAAAACAAGAAATCCTCTTTTAGGCAGATTGTTTGCACTCTAAAGCACTCACCCAAATCCTAATACACTTGAGCCTACATATACATTTTGGCTCACATGTGTAGTCTATACACGAATGGGAAAAATTATGCTCTAAGACAATTTTGAATCACAATGTTGTTAACTTGAGGATGATTAGTTGTTACTGAAGCTTGAAGGTCCCTTTTATACTCCCAATTGAGTTCCTAGCCGCTGGAGATCGTTGGGATTGAATTGGAGCCATTGGAGACTCTATTTCTCGCAGTAAATATAGTTCTATAGCCTTCGGTATCGGTACTGGTACTAGCCGCTATGCTTATTTCTGGTTGTGCATACCGGTATACCTTGGTTCGTATCGGTACGCTAGGGACCGTATCAGTACAACTTGCAATTCAATAGACCATTGGAAATATCCATTGGGGGTGGTTGAAAACAGAATCGGTACGCGTATAAGCGTATCAGTACGATCCTATCCTTATTGGTACGCCTAGGGGCGTATCTGTACGGTTTTCGATTTTGGAATTTTCCTGTAGCAAAAACCCTTATCTGTATCGATACGGGGTGTAACCGTATCGGTACGGACGTGTTGAAATTTGAAGTTTGGCTACTTAAAAACATTTAAAACACTTCCAAAACCTCTCAAAAACTTCTCAAACTTATTTTCAAGTTGTTTATACTTAAAAACATTTTTAAAATCTTTTCAATTTAGTCCAAAACTATTTTTCAATTGTTATATCAAAACAAATATCCTAACAATCTCCCCCTTTTTGATATAATAAAACCAACTTAAAAAATTGTTTTTTAGATTCTCCCCCTTAGTAAAAATAAAATTTGAATAAGAGATTAATTGTTGAAAATCTTCTAAGCTCCCCCTTATTCATTTGAATATTCAATTTTTCAAAACATTCATCTCCCCCTTTTTGATATAATAAAACCAACTTGAAAAATTATTTTTGAGATTCTCCCTCTTAGTAAAAATAAAATTTGAATAAGAGATTAATTGTTGAAAATCTTATAAGCTCCCCTTTATTCATTTGAAAATTCAATTTTTCAAAACATTCTCCCCCTTTTTGTTACATCAAAAATGGTTCAAACTTTAAAGACCAATAACAATTGAGAGTTAAAATTTTTTGAAAAAAATAAGTCTTGTTTTAAAATTGGCTCCCCCTTACTCAAGTATCATTCAAATGTTAGTCCAACATTTTATGATAAACTAATTGAATTAAAATAAATAAATCAAATTAAATAAACAAAAATCAACTAATTTTACCACACTTGAACCAAAGGTAGGATGTGAAGCCTTCATTCTTCAAGTGTTCTTCTTTGTGTATCAAGAGCTTCCATAAGTTTGACTTTGATCATCAATGGCTCAAGCACACCTACAAAAAGACAATCAAGTAATTTTTTGTATCCAAATTGCTTTGGATCCATAGGCATTAGTAGCATAAAGTTTTATCCCCTTAGGAAACTATGTTTCAATTTCATCCTTTTTAGTTGAAGTAATTAATCCTTTTGGGACCCAAATACTTCTAAAACATTTTCCTTTAATAAATCTAGGGGCACTAGATTGTCTCGCATAAAAAATTTATTTTCCCAAATTGTTTTTCTTTTGTAATTCATTGGAAATCAAATATTTTTCCTTTTTAAGATCATCCAACTCCTTTTGATGATCTTTTTCCATACTTTGAAGCAAATTTTGTAAGTTTAAAACTTTAAGCTCAAAATTTTTAATTTTTGCTTCAAATTCCAAATTGGTTTTCAAAAGCAAATCATTTTCTGTTTTCAACTTTGAAATTATCTTTTTTATTTTTCGAAAATGAAGCCTTAAACTCAAAAACCAATTCATCATAGGCTTCTTGAAACTTATCAAATGTATATGAATTTGAATTTGAACAATATGAGTTAGAAGTTACCTCACCCTCTTGGAGGGCTATAAAGCATAAGTGGGCTACTTCATTATCGGTGGAGTCTTCTTCATCACTCCATGTTGCCACATATGCCTTCTTCGTTGAAGATGATCCCTTTTTTGTTAAAGTGAGGGCAGTCATATTTGGTGTGGCCTTGCTTCTTGCATTTAGAGCTCTTGGGGGGATCCTTCATCTTCTTCTTCGATTCATGCTTGGATTTTCCATTTCACTCTTCATGAACCGGGAAAACTCCTTGAAGAGATAGGTCATCTCTCCATCTTCACTTTCCTCCTCAATTGAATCTTCTTGATGGCTTGTAGAGGATTTAAGAGCAATGATGTTGACATCAACTCTTTGCTCTTTGATTTTCTTCTCATTCTTCTTTTTCAATGGTTTGGACATCATCTCATGGGTAAGAAGAGACCCAATTAGCTCATTAAGCTTGAGCTCCTTTAAGTTCTTGGCCTCGATAATAGCTATCTTTTTGCTCTCCCGTGATTCAAGAAGTGAATAAATCAACTTTCGAACAAGTTTGTCTTCCGAAATCTCCTCTCCAAGACCTTTGAGTTTGTTGACGATTATGGAAAAACGATCGAACATTCTCTTGATGTCTTCATCCGGGTCCATCTTGAAGTTCTCATAGTTGAGGTTGCATAGACCAAGCTTTGTCTCCCTCACCTCATTTGTGCCTTCATGGATTACTTCAAGTTTGTCCCACACCTCTTTGGCATTCTCACAAGAAGAGACCTTTGCAAACTCATCGGGGCCTAATGCATAAAGTAGGATGTGCAAGGCTTTGCAATTTAACTCCATCATCTTCTTGTCGTTGGCATTCTATTCTGCCTTACTTCTTATTGGCGCAAACGGTCCATCTTCAACAAGATCCCATAGACGATAATCTTTGGCCTTGATGAAGTACATCATCCTATTCTTCCAATAGGCATAATGTTCACCGTTAAAGAATGGTGGCTTGTCAATGAATTGTGCCATGGAAAACGGTTGATTTATTTGTTGGTCGAGCTTGCCAGATCGCCTCAATAGGATGTTAATTCCTCTTGATTGAGCCTCGCTCTGATACCAATTGTTAGGTTCCATGAATCAACCAAAATATGTCGCCAAGTAGTGGAGAAGTTGTATTTTGGCTGATGGTTGTGGAAAGTAAAAGATAGAAAATTTACACGATGATTTTAGAGTGGTTCGACTTCTAAACTAAGCCTACATCCACTACCTTAGCTTCCCACTAAGGCTTAGGAGGCAACCCTTACAATCCTAGACTCAAACCAAGCTTTGGGAACCCTCTCTAAAAACAGAAAAAAAAAAAAGCAAACATGAAATCCTCTCTTAGGCAAATTGTTTGCACTATAAAGCACTCACCCAAATTGAGCTCACAAGTGTAGTCTATACAAGAATGGGAAATATTAAGCTCTAAGACAATTTTAAATCATAATGTTGTTGACTTGAGGATCATTAGTTGTTGCTGAAGCTTGAAGATCCATTTTATACTCTCAATTGAGTTCCTAGCCGTTGGAGACCGTTGGGATTAAATTGGAGCCGTTGGAGACTCTATTTTCTGCAATAAATGTAGTTCTGCAGCCTTCAGTATCGGTACGCGGGTAGGCGTATCGGTACTGGTACTAGCCGTTATGCTCATTTTTGGCTACGCGTATCGGTACGCCTTGGTCCGTATCAGTATGCCAAGGACTGTATTGGTACGACCTGTAATTCAAAAGGCCGTTGGGAAATAGCTGTTGAAGGTGGTTGAAAATATGATCGGTACGCGTATAAGCATATCGTACGATTTTCCGGTTCTAGAATTTTCCTATAGCAAAAATCCTTATCTATATAGATACGGATGTGTTGAAATTTGAAGTTTGGCTACTTTAAAACACTTCCAAAACCTCTCAAAAACTTCTCAAACTTATTTTCAAGTTGTTTGGACTTAATAACATTTTTGAAATCTTTTCAATTTAGTCCAATTAATTAGATTATTAATCATATATGTCATGTAACACCCCAAAAATCACCTAATTCAAAAAACCCTAAATTGCAAAATCCCTAATTTAGAAACCCTAACATTTGGGGATTTTTGTTTTTGAAACCTTAATTGAGATTTGGGTATTAAATTGAAGTTTAGTGACCAATTTGATCTAGGGCTAAATTTTTGAGCTAAATACGCAAACCCTAGAAAGATCGAGGTTGTGCCTCGATATTTGCCCTTTTCCTTGGGAATTTAAAACCCCATTTCTCAGATTTGAGAAACCCTTCAGCTCCTATTTATTTTTCAGCCGTACCCCTCCTCCCTCCTCCCCCTCTTTCTTTTTTTCTCTCTCAAATAAGCTCTGCCCTTTTGATTTTCGATCGGCACTCCGATCGAGCGCCGACCAAGACAAAGTCGTCGTCCGTTTCGCAATCGGCCACCATCAACATAACCATCTTCGTCCAGTGAGCAACCGCAGCCACCAGATATTCTTTTATGGTCACCGTTTGTAGGAGAAGAGTGAGAAACGGCTCGAATCTTCCCTTGCGATGCCGTCCTCAATGTGCGTGACTTGTACAGCTATCATCGTTGCGTTCACCATTGTGTCGCAAACCCAGTGCTGCTTGTCGAGTCCCCTTGCGGGCCGTCGTCTTTACCTTTTGTGGTTGTTACTGTAGCAGTACCATCGTCGATTGTTATCCACTACTGTTGTCGTTCATCTTCTTCGCTGCCGTTAAGCAAGGGTCGGTAAACCCTAGTTTCAGTTTGCATATTAGTGCATGTGTGTTTGGGTGCTAATCAGTGGTCGTGTAGATGTTTGGCCAGAATGGCCATCGGGGTTCTCGTGTTATGATCTCGGCAGGCTGCCGCTGTCCATTCTGTCGTCGCCGTTGAAATCTCCTACGTCGCACTGTCATCTTTGGGTGTTATGGAACCCTAATTCTAGTTGGGTGGTGAGGAGAGAAAATGGATAATGGTGTTGGGCTGTGAGTGTGGGAAGGTAGATTGGGCTTGGTGATTGGCTCGTATGTGTGTTTATATTAGGCTGGAGTGCGTGGGTTGTGTGTGCATATGTGGAATTGGGTGAGCCCAATCGTGAGGCTTGTTGTAAGTTTGACTAGAAGTTTAACAAGTGGGTTGAGTATGTTGTTGTGGAGCCTAGTTTTGGATGTGAACCCAAATGGAAAACCAAATTCGTGACCTAAACCTGTGATCCGGACCGGACCTTATGAACCAACCGAACTGGTCGAGTTAAATCAGATCAGACCGAACCAAACCAGATCAGTGTGTCCAGACTAAACCGTTAGAGTTGACCGAACCGGATAGGTGAACCGAACCGGCAGAATCGGTTTTAACCTTGGACTGTTGACCGGCCTGACCCTTGGCCGGACCTGACCCATTAACTGAATGACATCAGCGTTAACCTTGATGATGTAAGCTTTGACCAGAGTTGACTTTTGACCATTTTGACTTTGACTTTTGACTAGAGTTGACCTTTGTCCAGTTTGACCTTTGACTTTAACCAGGTTTACTTTGACTTTTTGACCCAAAGTTGACTTGTTTAGAAAACCTTCATCTTGACCTTATTTGACATCCTGAGTTTGAATCCACTGCCCGTTTTGTCAAATTCGTACCCGAAAGCTCTATTTTTCTAATTGCGATTAATTTGTACCTTAGTAATTTTAGAAGAATTGAGTATTGATTAACCCAAGTTATTCTCGTGTTCAGGTATCGTCTCTGAGGATGACGAGTTACCTTATCCTGTTTAGACCGTTTTTGCACGTTCTTTGAAACCTTTATGTGAGTATGCCTTCGGTTCAGTTCTTACGTTTTTAGTGGTGGCTTAGTGTTGTCATGGTTATTAATATAGAGTTATCATCGTAGGTTCTAATTTAGCTAGACCTAAGTGTAAGGCGTGCTCTTCTCGGCTTAGAGCTACTGCTTGATAAGGTGTGCCTCTTCCTGTGCCACATATTTGTGTATTCTTACTGTGCTATATTCTGTAAAATAATGTTATATATCTTGTTTGATTTATTGTCTGAATGATTTTGATTTGAGAATGTTTTAAAAACATCATGCATGGCATATTAAATTGTGTTTTTAAATTAAGTATTAGATTTTCGGAAAATGAGACACTTGTAAGAGTTTGAATTTATGATTTTACAAATCATATCATGAGTCATGGGATCGAAATTGTGTTTCAAAAAAAGTGAGGGAAACCTCTACTCTGTATGATATCGGATAGTCGGGTATTGAGTCATGCATCGGACATCATAACATTATGATTTGGATTTATCAGATTTATTATGCATTTAGAAAAGACTTTATCAGAAAATAAAAATACTATTTGTTTTTGTGTTACTTGCACTTTAGAGACACACTAAGCTCTTTAATTTACCCGTATAGTTTCTTCTTTCAGATACTCAGACTATTTTAGGCGACTCGATACTTGGAGCTTCTTGCATATTACTCGGATATTTTATTATTCAGTATGAACTCTTTTCAATTATTCAGATTAATGTTTTAACATATTTTGGAACATTTTGTAATTCGGACATTTGGGACATTTAAATTGGGATTTTGTTTCCGCACGTGTTTTCAGATTTAATACAAATGTTTTATTTAAATACTTAGAATTTGTTTTAATGGTTGAGTTCGAAATTAATTGAGATATTTTATGGTAATTATTATTACTTAATAATAATTTTGATTTATAGATAAGAAAACCTAATTTTTGTTACTTGAGGGGAAAGTTTTCAAACTTGACTCCTAAGATTTAACCTAAGAAATTGGTTAAATTTAGGGGGTTACATGTGAAACCCTATTCCTTAGCTAGCATTATTAATCAATTGATTCAGTGGGTATCGATACTTGAAAATAAGTATCGGTACAGTACCCTTGGGTATAGGTACTCTCACGCATACTGATACGAAAATTGCTTACTAGAAACCTCAAGTTTCTTGAGTACCAATACAGGTCGACCCGTACCAATAAAACATCAAATAATGTATCGGTACAGCCAAAGCTTGTACCGATACCCCACCCATGATTTCTATAACATTAGAGAATTACCATAGTTACGAGACTTAAATCAATCCTTAATGCTTATAAAAGTCATTAGGATTTGTTTGCTAGCACGTGTAATTATTTAATAACTATCATCTTTATGGACATTTAATCGAATATTTATCAATATTATCCCTTAAGCATAATTTACCTCGATTCACGTCAATCCTATCGAACTAGCATACAAGGCATTGCAATATATCAACCAATCATCAAATAATTTTACTAGTATTTCAAACGACCCTACACGGTCTCTAAAGCTCATAAGAGTCACGTCATATCTCTATATCTTATCATGCACTTCACAATTATCAAACCTCATAATACCGGTCTCTACACATGCTTATATCTCATCTAACTAATTCACAAGGTTAAATACGTAAAAATAGCTTACCAAGTTCAAATTTGGAAAAACAGACTTCTCCAACAGACTCAAAACGTCAGAAAACCTGGGTAAAGTCCTCTAGAAAAGTCAACATTCGATCAACACTAGTCAATGTCGCTCAACGGCCCGACAATCTAGTGCGACGCAGTGTAGGGAAGCTACGTTGTACCTGCGGGCAGTGATCCGATGCAGCAGGGTGCATATGCACCAGGTGGGAGGAATCTAGTGTGACGTAGTGCACAAGAGCAGGTGTGCACCCGCTCTCTACTATTGCGTATGCCCACGTGTAGGGGACAACGCGTGGGGCGCGTGCGGTGACCTTCGGCTAAGGCAAACGGCCAACGATCTCTAGACTAAAGTTTTGGCACCTCTCGAGCAGGATGGTGACCTCGGTTTATAATTTTGGGTACCCAAACTAACTCAACTTAAAAAACCTAAATTTTCCTTTCTCTCACCCCTCTAACGACAACTCTGGTGACAACGAAACTGGTATCGACTGACTCATCTTGATAAGATGAACACAATGAGGTAGGAGGTGTCAAACACGAACACTTCGATGGCGGTAGATCGAACATGGAAGCTTGATGAATGGAAAGGAAAAGAGAGAAAAAAGGATAGAGAGAAAATGAAAGTTTTGATTTTTTTTCCTCTATTCCCACCACTTTATTTCAAAAATATCTTATTCCAAAATAAAATGGTACAATCGCATCTCGAGACCTCAACCTTCAATCCCTACACAAAATGATCATCTATTATTTTAAAATATGTCTTCCAACATCTAATTCTTGTAATTTAATACTTGAATTTATATATCTGACTCGAGTCCTAGAACAAATTTGGTCGTTACAACTCTCTACTCCTGAAAAAAAATTCTCCCACGAAATTTGTGCTAGTAAACCAAAGATTATTCTAAAACTCTAATAACTCTTCAACGCCCTTAAATATTACTCGCTGCGCTACTGTGATATCTCATATTACTTGTTAATTGCAACCCTTGTCTTTTAACGGTACAACCATAATCTCAACTGTTTCTTTCTTTTAAAGGGATTTATTCTCACTCGACGTATTATTGAAGGCATGCAATAAACCCAATGGTAGCCTGTCAAATTCATTACACATATACGTCATCAAAGGAATCTAACTTATGCGATAAGACCCAAAAAGGTTGATTTACAGCAAAATTTCTTCCACAACCTCGCACGATAAAAAGGAACATAGGGGTCGAGCAATCGTTACCACCAAAATGAAATGATTCCTCCCTTGGTGGCTCCTCATAGATGACTCAATCTCTAATGGCATCCTTTATCAATATCATTGTTTTCCCAATGTAAGACTTCTGAAAGCAAAAGACGTCTCAACTTGTCTCAAGCACTGACCTTAAACTCGGCATGATAACTCACATCGAAAACTATTACATCTCCTACTCAAAGCTATATCGCGTCTGGAAATGTGTCACTGTTTACTCACTAGGATCTGTCATCACGTGAAATCCCACCAAGGGATAAGGTTCCATCGCGAACCTCGAATCTCATATCAAAGGATAGCATGTCCACACCATAGTGTCGTACAACCCAAACCACAATCAATCCAAGTAGACTTTCCACCTGGATTTCTTCCTTACCGAAAATAAGCGAACGATACTTACCAAGAAATATATCATTACACAAAATGTAATCTCATCGAAGCTGTGCACTCAAAAATCTTTCACAAAATCCATGGTCGTTCTATTTAATTTCCACTGAGAAAATCTTGAAGCATCCCTGTTAACTGACAAAATCCATGGTCGTTCTATTTAGTTTGGTACAAATTGTCGCTCTCGAAAGGTACAATGTACTGAACACTATACTACACCGGAATAATCTCCTACATCGATACATCATTTTATAAAGCACACTCAAGAAGATCTTGAGGTCATGAAAAATAAAACATCGCACTTACATATAATCATAGCACTGTACCCATTTAATTATAATCAGATATTACTTCTTGCGGTTTCTAAAGCTAACCAATCCTTAATTCGGAGCTTAACTAACAAAACACATGGGTACCGGTACTGACTGGTTAGTACCGATATTATATGAGTCGAGTACTAGTACCGCATAGAGCTAGTATCGGTACTTCCTCATATGGTCATCACTAGAAATCATTGGTCGGTTCATATGAACATCATTACACACTAACTCGAACTAAACTCCGTGTAGTCTCTCGCTCATCAAGCTCACTTCATTTAGGTGGTAACTAAACACACAATTAGAGGTTTTCAAATACTTAGAATTGCTTCATTGTCCCAAATCTCAATTTCCTTAGCAATCAAGTACTCAAAAATTTTTGATGTTGGGGTAGACACAACATTCCCTTTTCTCACACAAAATACACCATTTTCAAAATAACAAAACATCCTCAATGATCTTGAATTCTTACTTGACTCTAATCGAGACAACACTACTATCATAATAAATGGTCTCGGGCAGTTTGAATCTCCACTAATGTTCCTCGTCTCGTTCCAAGGAAATTGTGATACCAATTAAAAGCAATTACGAAGTCTTAAGCCTTAAATTTCATTATTTAATCACATGGGTAATTAGCTTTTTCAACATATAGGGGCATTTTGGTAATTACAATGTCATCGTTCCTATTTCCAAAATCCTCATACATTCACACATGTCACGCAGAGCATCAAATTTATATTTGAGAGACAATATGGTGGCTCCACCCTAACATTGGTCAAAATAACAAAACATCCTCAAGTATCTCGAATTCTTACTTGATTCTAATCGAGACAACACCACTGTCATAACAAAATGGTCTCGGGTAGTTTGAATCTCCACTAATGTTCCTTAGTTCGTTCCAAGGAAATTCTGATACTAATCAAAAGCATTTATGAAGTTTTAAGCCTTAAATCCCATTAGCTAATCCCATTAGTAATTATCTTTTTCAACATATAAGGGCATTTCAATAATTACAATGTCATCGTTTCCATTTTAAAAATCCCCATACATTCACACGTGTCACACAAAGCATCAAATTTATATTCGAGAGACAATCTAGTGGCCCCTACCCTAATATTGTTGAAACATCTCGTACGTCAACACAGACATCAAACGTTACCATGACACATCTTAGAGAGGGAGAACCTCATTCTAAATTTTTTTTTGAAATTACTAGTCTCCAACACTTTCACCATAAGCATCTCATTCTCGAACTAGCTTAGAAAAATTATGTACTCCACTTTCGGTTAACAAACCATCCTCCTCATAGGGCGAATAATGGTTCTTCACTGTCACACAACAACTGTTGATGGTTTATGCATTATTTAAATGAACCAACTTCTTATTAGAGAAAAAGTCTGGTTTACCCTTAGGTGAAACACTCAGACAAAGGAAACCTTGTTCCAGTTGCTCCCTCGCAACTAAGCCTCTTTCTTAGATAGGTCAGTATCCTTCTATAAAAGCGATAGGCACTGATGCCAAACTCAGCCTTACCTCAACGTCTACTCGTATTCTTGATAGGGAGATAGTCTTAGTGACTTCTCTAAGAGGCATAAACGAATACTTTGACAGCCCAAAAGCTCTTAAGTGTCAAACTCTCTACATTGACATCCATCGCACGAGTCAAACATGTCTTACAACCCCGTTTTGTCATTCTCAAAATTACCATTGCAAAATTCTCGATAGAAGGATAATGGTTCAACATTCTTATTACCAAAGGTTGGTTCTCTCAAGGTCCTGAAGCCTCGAGCACATCTCTCGACATCACAAGCTAGCATCGATCTAGATTAACCAAATCGATGTCTCAGGTATGATAACTCTTAAAGATGCATCTCTATCAAACTTGCAAAAATATCCCACCTCGGTCATACTCATACAAACTAATGGATCAATAGTCCACTATCTTTGAAAAATGCCCTTGAGAAGGGCGATGATACTTCCCAAATATCCACAAGGCTCCTTTTAAGCGAACAAAGGGTCTTCCAACTAATGTGCATCCACTGATCGATTTTGAGAACGAATTATCCATACCCATATCACATATGTTAATCACACAGAATGATAAAAATTCCCTACCGCAACTCTTATAATGTATTTGAAGGCTTCAAAACGACTACTACGTACATAACAAAGGCACCATTCAAGAGGCAGAAGAATGACACATCCTCAACTCTGGCATCATTCAACTAACACACATCTCAACAGACCGAGAAAACCTTGCACCCAGAATCGCTCCATGAGCGGTTTAACTCTTAACTCGGCCCTTTTAGGAACAATCGTAATCATCTTAGCGTGGCAATATTGGACGCGCCATCTGGATTCCAGTCTTAAATAGTACAAACTTAATTTAAGGGATCATATTCACTAAACATCTTACTACAACACCTATACCACCTTGTGGTTTCCTAGAAACGGCTAAACCTAAGCTCTATCACCACTACATGTAACACCCTAAACTTAGATGTAACATTTGGGCCTTAAGCCCAAACCGTTACCATAAAATTTCGTAATTTGGTTTAGCTCAAACAAAATATTTTCCAAAAACATTTAAATCCAATAGTTGAAAATATAGATAAATGATTAAATTGTTACAAATGAGTTTAAAACATCTGAACATTCGACTTGATAATTACAATTCCAAAATAAAAATTACTGACTCGACCACGCAAGGTCCTATAAATACACAACCCACTAAATACAAGTATTGTACTCTGGCAATAACCGCTTGTTGGAATCCCAAACTGACAGTGCTCCTCAAGCTCTTAATCAATCTACCAACATACGTACGAAAATAATGATTTCGAGCACTGAGCTTATAAAGCTTAATGGTACACATCTGCTCTACTATACTTCATGCTAATCATAAACATAAGCATGCAAGCTAGTACGAGCAATAATGAGAGATAAATAAATATGTGGTCTACCACTAGTCGCTTAAACACATGCTCTCATCATGCAAGAGATCATACATGACACACAAGGCTCACCTATACCTGAGATATCATTAAATCATCTAGGCAAAAACATATATATCCTATATTAATCCTAGAGTGAGACTAGGTCACGCAGCATCAAAACATACACCTTGGGTGAGACCGGATCACATAACATCGAAAAATACACCCATACTCGGAATCCCCCTCGAGCATCTTCGAATGAGGCTCAAGTCACACAGCATCGAAAACCTTTATTCGATATCTCTAACTATAGTGTTGTAACACTTTTTCTATGGGTATCCGAATCCCAACAACCAATAACTCAACCATTCAAATGCCTACGCGGCATACAAGCAACGTGATCCCAAGGATCTCCAAAATGTTGCTAATCATCAACTCATCATTTATTTTACATTACCGAGTTGTTAACATATTATGGATGAGTGCATAATTATTCTCATTGATTATTTCCATTAGTTTGTACTATCTCTTTAATTATGGTATTAATCGGATTATTAATCATACATGTCAAACTCTATTCCTTAGATAGCATTATTGATCATTTGATTCAGTGGGTACCGATACTCGAACATGAGTATTGGTACAGTACCCTTGGGTATCGGTACTATTACGCGTACCAATACATAAATTGTTTACTAGAAACCTCAAGTTTCCCGAGTACCTTTACTAGAAACCTCAAGTTTCCCGAGTACCAATATGGGTTAACCCTTAACAATACGATGTCAAATAATGTATTGGTACAACCAAAACTCATATCAATACTCCACCCATGATTTCTATCACATTAGAGAATTACCATATTTACGTGACTTAAATCAATCCTTAACGCTTATGACGTCATTAGGATTTGTTTGATAGCATATTTAATTATTTAATAATTATCATATTTATGGGAATTTAATCGAATATTTATTAATATTATCCCTTAAGCATAATTTCCTTCAATTCATGTCAATCCTATCGAACTAGCATACAAGGCATCACAATTTATCAACCAATCATCAAATAATTTTACTATCATTTCAAACGACCCTACACGGTCTCTAAAGCTCCAACGAGTCACGTTATATCTTTAAATCTCATCATGCACTTCACAATTATCACGTCTCATAATATCAGTCTCTACACATGCTTATTTCTTATCTACCTATTTTGCAACCACTAACACACAAGGTATTTATATTTATGATACTCATGAAGCATTCGGAGTTCAAAGAGTACTAACCTCAAGTAGTAGCGATAAATCCTCATTCAAGCTTCCCGATTAATCTAATTGTTCTTATATTTGATCCCAAATATTCCTTAAATAAAATTAATATAATAGGTATTAATTTTCTACATTCAATAACTAATTCACAAGGTCAAATTGCATAAAAATAGCTTACTCTGTTCGAATTTGGCAAAACAAATTCATCAACAGACTTAGAACGTGAAAAACCCCTCTGGTAGGGTCCTTAGAGAAAAGTTAACAGCCAGTCAATGCCTGTCAACTCTGGTCAATGTCGGTCAACAACCTGATGATTTGGTACGACACAGTGCAGGGTAGCTACGGTGCACCTACGGGAAGTGATATGGTGCAGCAGGATGCATGTGCACCAGGTGAGAGGAATCTAGTGTGGCGTGATGCAAAATAGCATATGTGCACCCTCCCTCTGATGTTGCGCTTGCCTACGCGCAAACGACGACGCTTGGGGCGCTTACGGCAGCCTCTGGCAATGGCAAAAGGCCGGTGAGCTCCAGAATGAAGTTTTGGCACCTCCCGAGCATGATCGTGACTTCAGTTTCTAATTTTGGGCACATGAACCACCTCAACTCAAAAACCCAAATTTTCTTTTCTCTTACCCTTTCTGACAATGACTCCGGTGACAATGTCGTTGATTCCGACTGACTCGTCTCAGTGAGATAAATGCAATGGCGTAAGAGGTGTTGAACATGGACACTCCGATGATGGTAGATCATACATAGAAGCTTGATGAATAGAAAGGAAAATGAAAGAAGAAAAGAGAGAAAAATATGAGTGAGAGAAAAAATGAAAAATATGATTTTTCTCCTCTATTCCCACCACTTTATTTCAAAGCTGTCTATTCTAAAATAAAATAAGACAATCGTATCTCGAGACCTCAATCTTCAATCCCTACACAAAATGATCTTCTATTATTTTAAATTCTATCTTCCAACATCTCATTATGTTAATTTAATACTTGAATTTACACATCCGACTCGAATCTCAGATCGGTAAGATTGACCCGGGAATTGAGTCGTTACAATATATTTATATAGTATTTATGCTTATTAATGCTTTATGGTAGGCATGTATGTATGGAACAATGTTTTATATATTAGGTATTATGTATATATTATAGTTTTATATTATGTTTCTCTATATGTATAGATGGTTTGTTACGCATTATATATACACATATATATGGTACATCTTCTTTGCATCATAGTATTGTGTTATGTTTTTATGTTATATATGTATTTGTTTGATTTTTTAGTCGCTACATTTGTAAATACTATAAATAGGCCATAGCAATTTCACTTGTAAACACATAATGTAGAATTTGAACATCTTTGTGAGAGTTTAATCTCTTGGTTCTTAACTGAACTTTTATCTAACTTATCAAGGAATTATCCTTGTGGCGTCATTGTTTTATTCCATATATCGTTGGTTTCTAGTTTGCTAACTAGTGGGTCACGGTCTTTTGTTTATGAACATTATAGGAAATGAGTCTTCACTTTTCATAGTGTTGGCTCCTTCCTTTTTCCTCTAAATATCCAATAGGATTCGGGTCGACATTCTCTATAGTCTGATTTTCCCCATTATTTTTTTACCATCTTCTATATTCTCTTATCCTTTCACCACCATCCTCCATTCATCTTATTACATTCTCATCATATCACTTAACCAGCTTCCACAATCATATAAATTTCACCATCATTTCCTTAGACCATAACCACATTGAAACTATTTCAGCACCTTACGAAATACTTACTACGTTCACAATCGGACAACTAGTGATTTCGAAAACTCATGTAACCGGAATCACATCACATCGGGCATAATTGAGGAACTCAATTCGAACATGAAAACCGATGCACTAATTACTAAAAATTTTGAATTATTCGAATTTTCATTTTATAACTCAAACTTTGAGGATTTTTTTTCAAGTTGAGTTGATTTTATGAAATCACGAGTCGATTTTTTTAGCGTAGAGTCAAAAAGTTTAGTTTTTTCGAGTTGAGTTTTGTTCACCCCTACTTGTGGGTCTATAGCCCTTCGAATTTAAAAAATTAAAATTTAGTCTCTTAAAATTTTCAAAAAGTTTAATTTGGCCTCCACAAATTTTAGAAATTCATATTAAGCTTCAACTTTTTTTAATATTCTTAATTAAATACGTCCCATATTTTTTAAAAGTTCTCATTAATCCTCTCAAAATTTTAAAAATTTTAGTTAGACCCTAAATTTTTGAAAAAATAAATTGAACCCTTAAAATTTTTGAAAATTAACTTAAACTTCTAATGTTCCTCAAGTTTTAAATTGGCCCTCTAAAACTCTTTCATCAAGTTTTGCCATTGAGAAAATGTACCCAAGTTAGTTGCTTATTATGATGCGGACTAAGGTAGTGACCCGTATGAATATGATTGTTGCTCGACCACTGGCTATAGTTCATTTGATGGTCTAAACCTCATCTCATGGAGTTTGATGGTCTAATCCTCTCTCGCACCACAGTAGTAGCTGAATATCAAAGTCTACGAATCACAAGTATTTTAGTTTAAAGCGGTATCGTGTATCTAATACGTCTTCGTATCGTTATTCTCTTTATTTTTTCTTTTATTCTATTACTTTTTTTTCCTTTTCTTCTTTCTTTTCAACTTTTTTTACTCGCATGATTCAAATATAAATATATAGATATCTGTGATGTCATACTCATATGATTTTTTATGATTTTTTATTTTTATATTTTTTTAAAATTTAAAATTTAGTTTAAAACTGTCGTACTACCATGTAATTTGGAATTTCTTATTTATCATCTCCGTTTTTCGTACTTGTTTCGGCATCTATATGCATAGTAGTGCAACATAGATTAAAGCCTTGTTGATGCGGCATGTGAAATGCAGGTAAAACAACGGAATATACCCCTTAAAATTATTATTTAGATAAATAACCTTCGTCCAAAATTATTTAGATAAATACCCCTTTTAGCCCACGTAGGACGAATTCACATTTTATTTAAACCTAGTTACAAACTCACGCTTCAATAAAAGCAAGTTCCGTATTGAGTGGGCAGGTAAAAAGATAAATAATTTAATTTAGCATGTGTATTTTTTACACATAACTCGAGCTGGACTAGATGCGATTCTTGAACTCACACTGGACTAGATACGACCTTATCCTACGTGGGCTGAAACGGGTATTTACCTAAATATTAATTTTTTGAATAGTCTAAAGGTGATTACAAGATAGTATTTGTTCATAGATATTCTTAATCCTTTGACAATGCACACACATCTTGCAGACGTTGCGAAGCAGTTTGAAGTTGACTATGTTGGTAATACTCAACAGTGTAAAGCATGTAAATCCCATATTGATTTTCTCTTGTATAAAGTGAAAGATTTTTTTTAATTAAACTATTTATAGAGCTCGGAATAACATTATAAGATAACTTTGAATAGATGTTTAATTAATTGATTAATTGGTTGTCATTTGGAGTTTCAATCGTGCGTTAATATAGGCTTAATGGATTTTTAATTCAAAGCTGCCAACGTTTCAATTGTTTCAATACAATTGAATTTAACATTGGTTGCAGCGTTGATTATTGCCTAAAGTCTTCTTTTTGTTTTTTTTTTTTACGTTTCAAGACAACCAATTTAAGTGTATTAATTTGATGTTTTAATCGGCTGTGTTTTATGGACTGTTTTACCCTCAACCATTTCCTATAAATTGAGACTTTTCACGGTTCATTTGTACGATCCAATGAAAAACATTTTGCTTCAAAACACCTTCTTTCCTCTTTGTTTTATAAGCTTTCCTAAAGAAGAGCAGTACCATTTCTGTCCGTTCTGATTTTTAGGTTCTGATTTTTAGGTGTATGAATTTTTTGGGAGACCATGCTAACTTTAGGGGGCGTTCGTCCATTGTAGCAATTACATACATCGGGACGAATTCGCTTCTAAATCAGTGGTTAATATCACGAGACGATTATCGTTTTATTTAGTTATTTTATTTTTTTCAGTCAGTGCTAACGCCACATTTTGTAGCAGTCTATTTTCCAACAATTTAGAAGTGAATTCATTACTATTGGAACATGGATATGTTAGCAATGCAATCGAGTAATCTAAATGATAGTTTGGGTTAAATTCGGCTCAGTCCATATTCACTATGTATTGCTGGTAACGTGGAGCATAGTTTTATGCTTTATACTAAATGTTCGGTTAATACTAATTAGTAGGGGTGTTCATTACAGGGTACCCGATTTTCAGATACCTAAAAAATCGGGTACCCAATTTCTTCGGGTACCTATTTGTTGGCCCGTGTCCTGGTTCATTTAATTCGGGTACCCGATATCGACTACGCGTAAGACTTGGGTACCCGGTTAATCGGGTAACGGGTACCCAGTTCATTTTTTTTTATTTTTTTATTTAATTGTTTTAAAAAATCATATAATGAACAAATAAAATTTAAAAATTTATAATACATAATTCAAACACAAAAATTAGTGATTTGAAGTTAGTTTTAAAATATTTGGATATATATACATATATATATATATATGAAAGTTTATCACTAAAAAGACATTAAAAATATTAATCTTATTTTTTTCTTTCGGTATTAACAAATTAATAAAAATATATTTGAAAATTTTAAAACTTAAAAGTATATAATTCTAACATAAAAATAATTTAGAGATTTAAATTTAATTTTAGGTACTAATATTAAGAACATAAAATAAAAAATATAATTTAAAACTAATATATATATATATATATATAAACTTATCGGGTCGGGTACCCGATTATCAAAGAAAAATCATCCCAGACTCGGCCTAACTATTCTCGGGTCAAGTACCTGGCCCGGTCAAGTATTTCTTTGGGAAATATCAAATTTTTTCTTTCAGTTCATCAAGTTGGGTCAGTCGAGTCAGATAATTTTGAACACCCCTAATAATTAGTAGAAAGGAAAAAGGTAATGGTTATTGCAATTATTTCCTTTAAATTGGTATTAAACACATTTTTCCATGTGATTTGAATATTAATCATGTAATTTGGTAATTGATATTATGTTTGTTGTAACATATAATTTTGTATGATTATCATGTGGTGAAAAAATGCAAGTGACAATATCATACATTTGAATTTCTAGAAATAATGAATGTCGTGAAGCATGGTGCTAAGATAAAGATTATGTGCAGTCTTTAAATTAACTTTTTATTTAATATTATTTTATAATTTTTTAAAACATGCATTCAACGGATTTAATGTGTTTTATATATGTAGCTTTAAAACACAACGTGATATATGAATGATATTAATCATGTGGTGTAGCATGTTATCATGAGGTTGTGGTTCTTTTAAAATATCATTTAGATGCTTACCTTTGTGATAGTTGGTATGCAGAGATAAATGACTATCTATTTTCACGTGAGGTTAATTTTTTTAACTCATGAAAAAGGTGATAATATTTGTGGACTCTTTTTTGTCATACTAATAATTTCTTTTGAGAATTTTGTAAAGACAGCATGAGTATAATTTTGGAGAAGCATGATGGAGCTGCTGAAGTTGAAATGGAAATTTTTTCAAATCAAATGTTCTTATCCAATGGTTGATTTGATTACCGAAAGTTACTAAAGATAAGAACATTATTACAATCAGTTAATTATCTTAAATTTTACTGTTAGTAAATTATTTTTTGAGACTAACCACGTATAATCTTCATTTGAGTTTAGAAGATTCAAAAGAGGTTGTTGGTGATGTGATCGTCTTGGTAAATTCTGAGATCATTCTGATTAAAAGAAAATGATGGGAAGAGTGAAGATCATATTCATGGGGAGAATAAGCAAGTCTACTATGATATTATGGTCCTACCCTTGAGGTTGGACTATTTAGACTTGTTACTTATTAATTCATGCTTAGAATAATACATGAATTAATTTAAATGAGCATTTAAGTTAGTCTTTAAAACTTAGTGGATATATTATGGACTGAGATGAACCACTAGTATAAGGACTAATACTAATACTAGGTAGTAGTGAGCCCAAAATATGTATGCTTAATAAGATACTATTGTGAGTAAAAGTATAAAGCATAATTCTTTAAGAGGTCTTAATTAAAGAAAGGGAAAATTCATAAATGACTTATCAGAAAGCATTATGAAAATGCATGTCTATGATTGGTTCTATGAAAGACTTGGTATTTAAGTGTGCCTAGTGCACCACCCCTCTTTCATGGCAACCTACCTGGTGCATTATTCTTTAATGTGCTAATTTTATAAAAATACTATAACAAATAAGATCTCTTTAATCTTAAATAGAAGTTAAAAGAGTTGAGATTAATTTGGTTGAGTAGAATACCAAATTTAGTCATAGTAAATAAAATATGTGATGGTCTCTTTAGGGCTAATATGTTGAATAATATGAATGAGAATATAATAGGCATTAGTGCTACTAAAAGATTACTTGTAGCTACTAAATCTCTTTGAGTTCTTTTCTTAAGTAGAGGAAAGGAAATAGATGATCTAGCTAAGGAGTTGTGTTGAAATCTCTTATAAAAAACTTGAGATAATTTTCCTGTTGTTAGGAAAAGTTGAAAACTCATTATAAATATTTTTATAATATTCTTAAACACTTCTTATGAAGAATTAGGAAAACTAAAATTCTCTTTGAATGAGAAAAAGCCATGAATGACTACTGATGAGATATAAGGAATTTCATAACCGTTTGAGATTATGTATACTAATCTTAATGGTTAGTAAATTCTCAAAACTTTGAAAATATAATCATAGGTAAACAAGATTTGAGTTTGTTAAAACATAGTTTTATGGTTATAACTCATAGCAAATTTTACTCTAGTACGATTGAGTATTTGTTTACACGTTGTTTAAGACACTTCTAGATTTATTTCTATCTTAAAAATGTTAGAAATGTGGGGCGTCTTAAAATGATGATTAAAGTCAGAGAGGAACATAATTGATCTGTTTACCAAAGGTTAAAGTTAGAAGTTGGTTCTAGATTCGTCGAGGGGATGGGTCTAAAGCCTATTGGCTGAGAAATGGTGGATGCCCAACTTAGTTATCTAAGTTCAGTGTGGTTAAACAAAACCATGGAAAGACTCATAGTGTACATTTCTACCTACCTATCCCTATGACGAATAATGTGCATGCATAAGATGAGCTTTATTGCTCTTAATAAATTCATAGTCTAGGCTTTGGGTGGTCTTAGTGAGAAAGACTTGATGAATTTACCGATTTTGGATGAATATCCACTCTTAATAAGTTCATAACTCAGTGTTGAGTGGGTGGTCCTATCGTGAAGGACTATATGAACTTGCCACTAGAGAGGATGGATTTTCTTAAACTCTTAATGAATTCAATCACAAGAGTTTGGGTGATCCTATTTTAGAAGTACTCATTAAATTCACCGGTTAAAGAGGTTGAGTATTTATTCTTAATGATTTCTTATCCCATAGTTTGGGTGGTTCATTTAAGATGAACTTGAAGAAATTCACCTTGTTTAATGTGAGGCGAGCGGTTGTAAAAGTTCTTAACTATTTCATAGCCCAGATTCGGGTGGTTTATTTTGAGATAAACCTGATGAAATAACCTATGTAAGTGAGAAGGACTAGCCACCTTCTATGAAAAATGTTGGTCTATTCTTCTAGTACACTTACTAGAATCTTGAGAAAAGAGGGCTATATATATATACATTCGTATATATACTTTGTAGACACATCGATGACTTCGGTGGATGAATGAGATTAGTCATGTGTTATGAGATCCCTCCTATCTTAACAAGTTCCAGATTTGTTCACTCATTAAGAGAAAAATTACTCATTTTCACTATGTATTAATTCCAAATATGTTCACTAGTGCTTAAGCGGCTAATCTCGCTATTGCTCTTCTCGTGTTTTAAACTTCAAAAATTTCTTAATTTTATTTTTTTAAATCTTTTGTATTAGTGGGGGAGTATTGGTAATGCTCAAGAGTGTAAAGCATGTAAATCCCATATTGACTTTCTCTTGTATAGAGTGAAAGAATTTTTTAAATTAAACTATTTATAGAGCTCGGAATAACATTATAAGTGAACTTTGAATAGATGTTTAATTGATTGATTGATTGATTGATTGATTGGTTATCATTTGGAGTTTCAATCGTGCGTTAATATAGGCTTAATGGATTTTTAATTCAATGCCGCCAACGTTTCAATTGTTTCAATACAATTGAATTTAACATTGGTTGCAGCCTTGATTGTTGTCAAAAGTCAATGTTTTTTGACGTTTCCAGACAACCAATTTAAGTGTATTAATTTGGTATTTTAATTGGCTGTGTTTTATGGACTGTTTTACACTCAACCATTTCCTATAAACTGAGACTTTTCACGGTTCATTTGTATGATCCAATGAAAAACATCTTGCTTCAAAACACTTTCTTTCCTCTTTGTTTTATAAGCTTTCTGAATTCTTTTTCGGTGTTTTAAAGAAGAGTAGTACCACATATGTCCGCTCTGATTTTTGGGTGTACGAATTTTCGAGGAGACCGTGTTAACTTCAGGGGGAGTTCGTCCATTGTAGCGATTACACGCATCGGGACGAATTCACTTCTAAGGCAGTGGTTAATACCACGACACGTTTATCGTTTTATTTAGTTATTTTATTTTTTTCAGTCAGAGCTAACGCCTCGTTTTACATCAATTTATTTTTCAACAGACCATGTACTTGCGTAATTTCAAATTGCCAATATCCTTTAGAAACCTATTCAAACCATTACCATGTTAGAATCAAATCATAAATTAAATATGAAATCTAACTCATGATCTATCATGCCAAATCATCAAAAACAATAAACTAAATAAACTAATTGCAGAAGCGTACATGAATTAACAATATACTGAAAACCTTGAATCTTGATGTTGAAATCCCAAATATTTGGTATTGATCTTCCAAGAAGATAGATTTTCTCTTGATGTAAAACTCTCTGACGTAGAAGGAGAGAAAAACAAGTTAACCTATTTCTCGGGGACCACTACCTCTTTATATAGTTGATTATTAAATCAACTATTAAATATTTATAATTCTACCCCTCATTGAATTATAAATATATCTTACGATATCTACACTTTTATTTCCATGACACTTTATGTAACGCCCCGGTTTTGGGCCTAGCAATTTTGAGGCTTGATAGACGGTCCGATGGACCGAGTTAGGGATTCGAGTTGAATTCGGGAGTAAATATTTTTTTGGAAGATAAAAATATGGGAAAATGGTTAAAAATCATATTTTAATATATGAAAAATATTGGTTAAATCAATTTTGGAAAATGAGTTTTGGAAGGGTGACATTTTGGTTAGTGACTAAAATGTAATTTTTGAAAACCATTTTTAAAGGTGACTAAATTGTAAATGATCAAATTCGTAGAATCCTTAAGGAGCTATTTTACCAAGTTTTTTCTGGTGATTTCTCCCTTCAATTAAGACCTTTTAACATGTGTTTTATAAAGTAATTAAAAGGGTTTTTGTTAATAAAAGTTAGTTATTGGATTTAAAGAAATTTGACGTAAACTTTTCTCTCCACTTCTTTTCTGCCAAACACTCTTGTTTTCATCAAAATCTAGAGGTGAGAGATCTTTTTACTTGAATTCTTGATTTATAATTGCTTCTTTACCTTTGATTTACAAAACCTCATTGAAATCTTGTGTTTTTCTAGCTTTAATCAATCAATTGAGGGAGAAATCATACAATAGAGATAAGGTTCATTCTTCTCCTCTATTGATGGTTATTTATTGATATTCCCAAGTATCTGATCCTTGATTTATGATTTATAATCTGATTTTATGTTTTTACAATGATTAATTGATTTAATTGGGTTTAATTGGTGAAATTATGGATGATTCGTATTGAATCTATTTTTCAGTGTTGATGATTGATTTTAAACATATTTTGGATGATTTATAATGTTGATAAGTTGTTTTTAACAATGGTATCCCGAAACTCCTTGAATCCTTGATTATTAGGTTGTTAGATTTGTGTTTTTGTGGAGTTGTGGTGGCTGTGTAGTTGCTGGAAGTTTATGGGTGAATTAATCATGTTTTTAGATGTTATTAGATGTTGATTGAAGTGTTAGATTGATATATTGTGGCAGCATTGTGTTTGGAAAGAGTTAGATGATGATTTCAGTTGTTGTGGTTTGGTAATTGTGAAATGATTAGTGATGTTTGTAAGGAAATACTGTTGCAGTGTTTTAAATGCATTGAGATGCATTAATCCTCTGTTTTGATTTGGTAAAAATAGAGGAGGTTGATCCGGAAGTGATCAGTGAAGCTTTGGAGGCTTCAGACGCTTGATTTCACGTGGGGAATTGAGGTTTCACATATCGGTGAGTGAGAACATGGATTTCAGCTTTGAAATGATTTAAAGGTGGTTTATGGGAGTTTAAACTGAGCTTGAAATGCTGGTTTAAACTAAGAAGTAAGTATGATGTGGTTTTCTCTCTCGGTCGTGCTTTTATGAAATGGTTTTATGCATTTGTTGATTTACTTCGAACCTACTGTTTAAGCATGTTTTAAAGTATATGAGATACTGTTTTTGGATCATGAAATGATGATGTATGCACGTGGTAAGTGATCCGTGTAAGTATATGGGTTATACTTGAGTTTAAGCATGTGTTGTTGCTTGGTAAGTGGTTTGGTTAAATGCTTGTTAAAACAGTGAGGTAAATGGTAAATGATGAATTATGTTGGCAAGTGATGTGTTTTAAAAATTGTTACCAGATATAGTTGGCCGGCCATAGGATTGATAGTGCACTACAATAAGTCACCTTGGATGTTGAGGGGTTTTGATTTGGTGTACCGAAAACACCATCCAAGTACCCTAACGGTCAAAGGGTTATACGATACCAAAAACTCCCGTTAGTGGATTAAGCATCTAATCGATGATTGGGGTTGGTGTCCCCGTGAGTTGTAAGTGCACTCGGTTGTTAATGTACCACGATTGTGAATGTATCACTACTCCGGTTAAGATGACTTAAAGTGTTGTGAGGACACTTGTTGAATCTGTGTATCCGATGAACTATTTTGGTAAAGGAACTTGGTTAATGATCACTTCTAAGCCAATATAATTGTTGACGTATCATTGAAAGGTTTATGTTGTATAATGTGATTTATACATGTTTACTCTTTAAGCTTTGTGTATGGTTTTTATGCATGATAAGGCTTAAATTGAGGTTGATTAATGAGATTTGTTGTTGGTTAATGATACATATTGCATATGGTTTAATATACTGGTTTTTAAAGATGTTAAATGCATGGTTTTCAAGGCATGACAATGTTTCAAAAGACGTTTAAGAGATGACTGAAATGAGATTTCAACGTGTTGTTGAGAAAAGGTTTTTTTGCATTGATGGCGTGTTGTTTTTGAGCACTCATCACTAAGCCTAGTGTGCTTACGCTCTTTTTGTCCATCAATACAGAGAATTAAAGTCTTATAAGGCAGCGGGAAGCTAGGGATCACAAAAAAACTTGGTATCAAAAGTATGTTTTTGGACTAGACTATAAGTAATAAGGGCAATGGGGGTTTCGTTGTTGTTATGAGAGGTGTTTTGCTAAACTCCCTATTTGAGCAAGTTTGTTTTGCTGCTCTTGGGTTGTAAAAAAGCTATTTTGGTGTGATTGTGGTGATGTTTTGAGGTTTCATGTTTTGCTTTCCTTGGTTTCTAGGGAGCATGCGTCTAGATTTACATTCGAAGTATGGTGCCATGAATTGTTGTTGAAACTAGGTTGTTTTGATGTGGCTTGACCCTTGATTATGTTGGATTCATGTTAGAAGCATGTTAGGATGTTTTGGTATGCTCGAAAGCATGTTAAATCAGCAAAAATGGATATTACATGTTTAGGCGTACCGGTACAGGTGTCCTTGTTTCGGTATGGGTAAGCCATTTCAAGCTTAGCGTACCGGTACATGGGTAATCATTTCGGTACAGGCTTAGGCAAAATTGGCCAGCGTTTCGGTTCTCGAGGAGGTGTTTCGATACGGCATAGTGATTTTGTGAAGGGTGTTTCGATTGCGTAAGCTTATCAGAACGAGTTTACGCTACTGGAATTTTGGGGTTTGAATTAGTAAAGGCGTATCGGTACACCCCCTTGCCTGTACCGATACGGTGACAGTTATATTATTTATTTGGAATATTCTAAAGTTCTGGTTTCTTACATTTTAGTCCCTGAATTTTATGGATGCAATTGAATTAGTATGAATGACCTTTTTGAGCTGATTTTTGACATGTAAGTATGAAACCTAATTAATTTAAGGTTGGTAACATAAAAATGGGTTTAATCCTTGTAGTTTTCTAAAATTTCAATTTGGTCTCTAAATTGCAATTGTGATCAATTGGATGTCGGTTTGATGCCCGATTGAGTTGGGTTTTTACCTATAATTAGTATGTACATGTAGTATAATAATTGTGCATCTAGACAAGATAATAGAAAAAAATGGACGTGTTTCGGGTTTCATCTTTATGGTTTACTATAATAAACCTGATGTAGCTCGCTCGGTTTGGTCTTGCGACTAGGCCGGGTCGAGAGGGTTATATTTGGTGGTATCAGAGCCTAGTTTGCGATAATTGGGAGTTAGTAAGGTTGTTTTAATGTTTTTTGTGATTTGAAATCCATTGTTTGATATGTACGGTGATCGTAATATGCACGGTGATTGCTTTATGCTATGTTGGGGGAAATTTGGGAAACCCATTGCCTTATTATTATAGTATGAGATGTTTTGATTTTGAAATGAAAGTCTTGGATCCTTGCTTAAGCTGGCCTGATTATTTTGTTTTTGGTAAATTATCGTGCCTTAGAAATATTTTAGCACGATGGGACCGATGAGAGAGTTGCGATTTGGTATGATTGTTGTTGCTATTGGCCAAGGGGTTGAGGAGAATGTTATATCTCCTGGGGGTTTTCCACCCTGAGGTATGTACCACCTGTGCCAGTCGGGCCAGTGTTGGGGAATATGACGCCATAATATAGGTGATGGTCGGAGCTTTTTAAGGTGTTGTTGCTAGAGCGCATGTGTCTGTGCCAGCTGTTAGATAAACGGGGTTTCCATTGAAATTTCTCCATGTTTAAGAGGAGTTGGGAACTGTGGGTTGTCACTCGAGGCATCCGAGGTGTGGATGGCAAGTTCTGTTTAGATTTTTGGATCAAGTAAGGTGTAATGACACCCGTAATTTGGGATGTGTTGTATCCCTGTTGCAAGGTGATGTTTATAGTTGGTGAACAACTGTATCTGTGGGTATGGAACCCAATAACGTGGATTGGGAGTTTTCCAAGCTGTCTTTAAGTAGAAGTATCTGGGAGTTAGATACTTGGATGAAAAGAAACGAGAGTGCGTGGCTTGGGTTCAGGGCAATATATATGTGGCCGAGTTTGGGGAACAACTTATTCGGTTGAGCCATTATGCTCCTGAACTGGTACCGGTTGAGAGACACTGTTGTGATCGATTCTGCTATGAATTGGTGCAGGATGTTAAGATTTACGCGTTGGCTCTGGTAAAAGAGTGGTGAATTCTAGTTTTCGCAATGGTTAGGCCAAGAGACATCATCATATGAGATATCGCCCTGAGTTAAAGCGAGGTGGTGGTGATGTTGGGCGAGGATCACAGGGTCAAGGTACCCAGGTTAGAGCTTATCATAATACCTATTGGGTTTATGGATAGCAGGATCTTTTGAGGCAAGATTGCCCATGTTTGGCCAGAGAGGGTCAGACACCCGCGACGATTGTGGCCAATGCTTGTTAGAGTTATGGGTTTGGTGACCATCTGAGATGTATTTGTCATTTGTTGGTTGGAGGTGGGTAGGGTGCTACACCTGATGTTGCTCTGTAGAAAGGTCATGGTCGTGGCTCTTTTCAGCCTAGAAATGATGGGCTGAGGACTGTGGCTTATACCGTTGCTTTCCAGCCTGAGGGAGGTGGATCGGCTAGGGTGTATACGTACCGTGAGGGTTGTAATGGCACCGATGTGATTGTAGGTACTTTCTTTTCATAGTCTTTGCCGTTGTATTCGTTGGTTGATTCTGGTTCTACCCATTCATACATCTTGAGTGAGCATGCACAGTTGCTTGATATACCTGTTGAAACTGTTAATGTGGGTGTTAGGGTGACTAGCTCTTTTAGAGAGATAGACGTGGTTAAAAAGTTGTATCGTAGATGTCCGTTGATGGTTCAAGGACATGTGTTTGCCGTGAATTTGATGGAGTTGCCATTACATGGTTTTGATGTGATTCTGGGGATGGATTGGTTGACCGAGCATAGGGTTGTGGTAGATTTTGAGACCAAACGGATATCCCTGAAGTTGTCTAATGATTTTGAGGTGGTGGTTGTTGGTGAGAACCTAAGTTCTTGTTTAATGCTATTTCGGCTTAGGAAGTGAGACGGCTGTTGGATTCTGGATGTCATGCACTCTTGGCCTATGTTATGAATCCTGGTTTGAAGGAGTTGAGGGTGCAGGATATTTACACGATATGTGAATTTCCATATGTTTTTTTCGGAAGAGTTGTCGGGGTTGCCACCCGATCGTGAGGTGGAGTTTGGCATTGAGGTTTTTACGGATACGACACTAGTGTCTATTGCTCCATATCGCATGGCCCCGAAAGAGTTGAAAATGTAACTGCAGGAGTTGCTTGATTGAGGTTTCATTAGACCTTGTATTTCACCGTGAGGTGCATCAGTGTTGTTTGTGAAAAAGAAGGATGGTACGTTACGGATGTGTATAAGCTATCGACAACTGAACAAGTTGACAATAAAGAACAAGTATCTTTTGCCGCAGATAGCTGACCTGCTTGATCAGTTTAGGGGTACGTCGATGTTCTCTTAGATAGATTTAAGGTGTGGGTACTAACAGTTGAAGGTGAAGGATGTGGATGTGCCCAAGATAGCTTTTCGTACAAGGTATGGGCATTATGAGTTTTTGGTGATGCTGTTTGGGTTGACCAATGCACCGGCTGCTCATGGACATGATGAATCGATTGTTCCATGAGTTTTTGGACCAGTTTGTGGTTGTGTTTATCGATGATATCCTTCTGTACTCTCGTACTAAGAAGGATCATGATAAGCATTTACGGATTGTGCTTCAGACATTGTTGGCTAATTAGCTTTATGCCAAGTTAAGCAAATGCGAGTTTTGGCTTAGGGAGGTTGTTTCCTTGGGCATGTTGTGTCGGCCGAGGGGATTCGTGTTGATCCGCACAAGATTGAGGCTATGATGAGTTGGAAGGTGCATAAATCTATGACAGAATTTTAGAGTTTCCTTGGTTTGGCTGGTTATTACCTTAGGTTTGTTGAAGGTTTTTCCAATATAACTGTTCTTTTGACCAAGTTGTTGCAAAAGAATGTTCATTTTGAGCGGATGAAGGATAGACAACAGGCTTTTGAAAGGATGGAGGAAGCTTTGACGCGAGCTCCGATCTTGGTTCAGCCTGAATCAGGAAAAGAGTTTGTTGTTTATTGTGATGCGTCTTATATTGGGCTTAGTTGCGTATTGATGCAGGAGGGTAAGGTAGTTGCGTATGCATCTAGACAATTGAAGGTGCATGAACGTAATTACCCTACTTAAGATCTTGAGCTTGTCGTAGTTGTGTTTTCCTTGAAAATCTGGAGGCATTACCTTTACGGTGAGAAGTGTGTGGTTTACACGGATCATAAGATTTTGAAGTATTTGATGTCACAGAAGGAGTTAAATCTAGGATTTTACCACTGAGTATTATCCTGGCAAGATAACATTGTGGTTGATGCTTTGAGTAGTAAATCTGCTGTGGAATTAAGAGCTACGTTTGCTCGGTTGAGTGTGACATGTTGATTAAGGAAAAACTACCGTATGATGAGAGTTTGGTACCACATATAAAAGATATCATGGATGGGAATCCTACGAATTTTTATTTTAATGATGATGGGGTGTTGTGTTTTAAAGGTCGGGTTGTGGTGCCCAAAGATGAGGAGTTGAGATGTACCATTTTGACTGAAGCACATTCTAGTCCTTTTGCTATGCATCCCGGTAGTACTAAGATGTATCGAGGTTTGAAGGAAGAGTACTATTGGGTTGGTTTGAAGAAAGATGTAGCTGATTTTGTTGCTTAATGCATGGTATGTCAGCGAGAGAAAGCTGAACATCAGCTTCCTTCTGGGTTGTTGCTACTGTTGAAGATACCGGAATGGAAATGGGAAAGAATCACCATGGATTTTGTGTTTGGGTTGCCTTTGGCACCTACCAAAAAGGATTATATTTGGGTGATTGTTGATCGGTTTACGAAGTGTGCACATTTTGTGCCAGTGTATACGACGTATACCTTGGATAGGTTGGCAGATCTATACATATCTGAGAATGTGCATTTGTACGAGGTGCCCAAGTCCATAGTTTCAGATAGAGACACGCATTTTATAGCAAGGGTTTTGGGTGGGTTTGCATCGTGCTCTAGGAACTCGGCTGAATTTCAGTACTTCGTATCATCCTCAAACGGATAGTCAGTCGGAGCGTGTGATACAGGTCTTGGAGGTATGTTGAGATGCTGTATCATCGAGCTCCAAGGAACGTGGGAAAAGCAGTTGCCTTTGAGGGAGTTTGCTTATAATAGGCTAGTATACAAATGGCACCGTATGAGGCATTGTATGGTAGGAAGTGTCGTACACCATTGTGTTGGGCAGAAGTTGGGGAAAAATACGTTTCGATGCCTAATGTGTTGAAAGACACCAATGAAAAGGTGAAGTTGGTATGTGAGCGCTTGAGGGCAGCTTCAGATTGTCAAAAATCCTACGCGAATTTGAAGCGTAGAGATATAGAGTATGTTGTTGGTGATCGAGTGTTTTTGAAGGTGTCACGTTGGAAGAAGGTAATGCGTTCTGGGCGGAAAGGAAAGCTTAGCCCGAGGTTTATCGGACTATACGAGGTGGTTGAGTGTGTGGGTCTGTTGCTTATCGTTTGAGGTTACCTCCTGTGTTGGAGAGGATTCATGATGTGTTTCATGTTTCGATGTTGCGGAGGTATCAGTTGGATCCATCGCATGTTATACAGGTGAAGGATATTGAGTTTAGGCCATATCTATCTTATGATGAGGAACCGATGGAGATTCTTGACACCAAAAGTAAGGTTCAGTGTGGTAAGACGGTCGAGCTTGTTAAGGTGTTGTGGAGGCATCGCAGAGTTGAGGAGGCCATGTGGGAACGCAAGACGGACATGTTGGAACAGTTTCCGCACGTGTTTCCTCTAGGTAAATTTCGAGGACAAATTTTCTTAAGTGGGGGAGAGTTGTAACACCCCGGTTTTGGGCCTAACAATTTTGAGGCTTGCTAGACGGTCTGGTGTACCGGGTTAAGGATTCTAGTCGAATTCGGGAGTAAATACTTTTGAGAAAGATAAAAATATGGGGAAATGGTTAAAACTCATATTTTAATATATGAAAATATTGGTGAAATCAATTTTGGAAAACGAGATTTGGAAGGGTGACATTTTGGTTAATGACTAAAATGTAATTTTTGAAAACCGTTTTTAAAGGTGACTAAATTGTAAAGGATCAAATTCTTAGAATCCTTAAGGAGCTATTTTACCAAGTTTTTGCTGCTGATTTCTCCCTTCAATTAAGACCTTTTAACATGTGTTTTATAAAGTAATCAAAAGGGTTTTTGTTAATAAAAGTTAGTTATTGGATTTAAAGAACTTTGACGTAAACTTTTCACTCAACTTTTCTCTCCACTTCTTTTCTGCCAAACACTCTTGTTTTCATCAAAATCTAGAGGTGAGAGATCTTTTTACTTGGATTCTTGATTTATAATTGCTTCTTTACCTTTGATTTATAAAACCTCATTGAAATCTTGTGTTTTTCTAGTTTTAATCAATCAATTGAGGGAGAAATCACACAATAGAGGTAAGGTTCGTTCTTCTCCTCTATTGATGGTTCTTTGTTGATATTCCCAAGTATTTGATTCTTGATTTATGATTTATAATATGATTTTTTATGTTTTTACAATGATTAATTAATTTAATTGGGTTTAATTGGTGAAATTATGGAAGATTCGTATTGGATCTGTTTTCCAGTGTTGAGGATTAATTTTAAACATATTTTGGATGATTTATAATGTTGATAAGTTGTTTTTAACAATGTTATCCCAAAACTCCTTGAATCCTTGATTATTAGGTTGTTAGATTTATGTTTTTGTGGAGTTGTGGTGGTTGTGTAGTTGCTGGAAGTTTATGGATTAATTAATCCTGTTTTTAGATGTTATTAGATGTTGATTGAAGTATTAGATTGATACATTATGGTTGGGTTATGTTTGGAAAGAGTTAGATGATGATTTTGGTTGTTGTGGTTGGGTAATTGTGAAAGGATGAGTGAGGTTTGTAAGGAATTATTGTTGCAGTGTTTTGAATGCACTGAGATGCATTAATCCTCTGTTGTGATGTGGTAAAAATAGGGGAGGTTGATCCGAAAGTGATCAGTGAAGCTTCGAGGCTTCGAATGATTGATTTCGCGTTAGCGAATTGAGGTTTCGCGTATCGGTGAATGAGAACGTGGATTTTAGTTTTGAAATGATTTAAAGGTGGTTTATGGGAGTTTAAACTGAGCTTGAAATGTTGGTTTAAACTAAGAAGTAAGTATGATGTGGTTTTCTCTCTCGGTCGTGCTTTTATGAAATGGTTTTATACACTTGTTGATTTACTTTGAACCTATTGTTTAAGCATGTTTTAAAGTATATGAGATACTATTTTTGGATCATGAAATGATGATGGATGCATGTGGTAAGTGATCCATAAAAGTATATGGGTTATACTTGTGTTTAATCGGTTATACTTGAGTTTAAGCATGTGTTGTTGCTTGCTAAATGGTTTGGTTAAATGCTTGTTAAAACAGTGAGGTAAATGGTAAATGATCAATTATATTGGAAAGTTATGTGTTTTAAAAATTATTATCGGATATAGTTGGCCGGCCATAGGATTGATAGTGCACTATAATAAGTCGCCTTGGATGTTGAGGGGTTTTGATTTGGTGTACCGAAAACTTCATCCAAGTACCCTAATGGTCGAGGGGTTATATGGTACCGAAAACTCCCGTTAGTGGATTAAGCGTCTAACCGATGATTGGGGTTGGTGTCCACGTGAGTTGTAATTGTACTCGGTTGTTAATGTACCGCGATTGTGATTGTATTGCTATTCTGGTTGAAATGGCTTGAAGTGTTGTGAGGACACTTGTTGAATCCGTGTATCCAATGAACTAGTTTGGTAAAGGAACTTGGTTAATGATCACTTGTAAGCCAATATAATTGTTGATGTATCATTGAAAGGTTTATGTTGTATAATGTGATTTATACATGTTTACTCTTTAAGCTTTGCTTATGGTTGTTATGCATGGGAAGGCTTAAATTGAGGTTGAGCAATAAGATTTATTGTTGGTTAATGATACATGTTGCATATGGTTTAATATACTGGTTTTTAAAGATGTTAAGTGCATGGTTTTTAAGGCATGATAATGTTTTAAAAGACGTTTAAGAGATGATTGAAATGAGATTTCAATGTGTTGTTGAGAAAAGGTTTTGATGCATTGATGGCATGTTGTTTTTTAGCACTCCTCACTAAGCCTAGTGTGATTATGCTCTATTTTTCCATCAATGCAGAGAATTAACGGCTTGGAAGGCAGCGGGAAGCAAGGGATCACAAAAAGACTTTGTATCAAACGTATGTTTTTGGACTAGACTATAAGTAATAAAGGAAATGGGGGTTCCGTTGTTGTTTTAGGAGGTGTTTTGCTAAAGTCCCTATTTGAGCAAGTTTGTTTTGCTGCTCTTGGGGTTGTAAAAGGCCATTTTGGTTTGATTGTGTTGATGTTTTGAGGTTTCATGTTTTGCGTGCCTTGGTTTATAGGGAGCATGCCTCTAGATTTACATTCGAAGTATGATGCCATGAATTGTTGTTGAAACTAGGTTGTTTTGATGTGGCTTGACCCTTGATTATGTTGGATTTATGTTAGAAGCATATTAGGATGTTTTGGTATGTTCGAAAACATGTTAAATCAGAAAAAGTGGACATTACAGGTCCAGGCGTACCGGTGTCCCTGTTTCGGTACGGCTAAGCCATTTTAGGCTTAGCGTACCGGTACACGAGAAATCATTTCGGTACGGGCTTAGGCAAAATTGGCCAGTGTTTCGGTACTCGAGGGGATGTTTCGTTATGACAAAGTGATTTTGTGAAGAGTGTTTCGATACGCGTATGCGTATCGGAACAAGTTTATGCTATTGGAATTTTGGGGTTTGAATTAGTGAAGGTGTATCGACACACCCCCTTTCATGTACCGATACAGTGACAGTTGAATTAGTATTTGGAATATTTTGAAATTTTGGTTTCTTACGTTTTAGTCCCTGAATGTTGTGGATGCAATTGAATGAGTATGAATGACCTTTTTGAGCTGACATTTGACATGCAAGCATGAAACCTAATTAATTTAAGGTTGGTAACATAAAAATTGGTTTAATCCTTGTAGTTTTTTGAAATTTCAATTTGGTCCCTAAATTGTAATTGTGATCAAGGAGGTCAGTTCGATGCCCGATTGAGTTGGGTTTTCAGCTATGATCAGTATGTACATGTAGCATAATAATTTTACATCTAGAAAAGATAAAAGAAAAAATGGACGTGTTTCGGGCTTCATCTTTACGGTTTACTACTGTAAACTTAATGTAGCTCGCTCTATTCGGTTTTGCGACTAGGCCGAGTCGAGGGGGTTTGTAATATCCCAATTTTTGGCTAGTGACCAAAATGTAAGTTTTGTGGCTAAAGTATAAACTTTGGAAAAGTTTAAGGGTTAAAGTGCAATTTTTAAAAGTTATGTATTTTAACCCCTTAAATGAATAGTTTCCCTGAAGAATGACATTTTCATGTTACCCGAATTTTTCGTACAGAGTTTGTATTAATGGCTATAAAGCGATAAATTCAAAAAATATTATGATAATCGGATCGGGCTAAAATTTCAAAGATAGTTCCATGGACCTTAGAAGAGTCATAAAATATCATTTTATGAATATTTGGATGTTACAAAGATCGGGAAAAATTTAAATCGATTGAAATGACATGGAATGGCAATTTTGTGAATAAGTTGATCGGTAAAGGGTATTTTGGTCATTTCGCTCGAAAGGAACATGGAAGGAATTTTGAGATTTCTTTTATTAATGAATAGTGGCTGATTAGAATCCAACTAAGTCTAGTTGGAATGTTACAAAATGGAAAATTAGAAATATAGATCTAGTTGGAATGTTACAAAACGGAATTTATTGAATTAAAAATTTATTTTTTCATAATACAAGTGTCTTAAATACATGAAATATGAAGGAATTATCAGCCAAATACCCTCCAAAATCGTGGTGAAGAGAAAAAGAAGAGAAAAATTTTGCAAGCTCGATTTAAGCCTCGAATCTCAGTTTTCAGTCAAGTCCGAATCAAAGAAGGTTCGGGGTACTATGAAAGGATCGAACTAGGACATAGTGAGGCATTGTGCTAAGTGGACAAGGTGAGTGCCTTAATTATTACTTAATTATGCATGTGATAAAGGGAGGCTTGCGATAAGCCAACCTTATTTATGAATGCATGATATGATATATGTTGAAGTTATGTTCTACTGTTTAAATGTAGTAAGTAATATGGCGAGCAATATGGGGACAATGTTCCTAGCATTTGACTAAAGAATTATTTATGATATGTTATGTTCATAAAAAAATTAAGAATAAGTGATGTGTTTGATACATGATCACTGACTGGAAAATTATTCTTAATAAATAAGCTAATATAGCTTGAATAACATATTGTTTTAAGTATGAGAACTTATCTGTGAAATGTTATGATAGTCACTATAACTGATATGTTATTTGAATATGGTAAGAGCAAGTAATATGTATGATACACTGTCAATGCTCTGATAGATATCCTTATTATAATATACCTGATATTATATGGGCTATGAACTGCCATTATGATTTATTGATGACACTTGATATGATAACTTCTAATCATGATAAACATATATATGTATGCCCAAGTATTACAAAGTGGGAGTCCTTGGTATAGTTGGCATGCCATAGAATCTTAGCAGCTGCACCATTATGTTCTGATATATGTATGTTTTGTGACTACTACAGTGTCACATCCACCTTGGGGATCTAAGCCCATGGTGCTAAGTGCACTAAAGAGGTGCTTATGTGATGAGAAAAGAGCGTCCTTGATTGTATGAGGAGAAAAGAGTGTCCCCGAGTACATACTCATCTGTCTGTTCCGTTTGGCACTACAGTGTCATATTTCAGATGACTCGCGTACCTAAGGTCTCATAAAGTATACTTTGGGTAAATTTAAAAGACTAGTAAAAGTGACTCTACCCATTTTATTTTTGTAGTGGAATATCTCATTAGTAGGGTATTTCTATCGAGGGCCTAGAGGTTGGGGTTCATGTGACTAGTCCTTTGGGGCATGATGTCTTGGTGGACTAGGTTTATCAAAGGTGTTCTATAGAGGTTCAGGGTTTGATATTTTCTACAAATTTGATGGTCCTACCATTTTAAGAGTTTGATGCTATCTTGGGTATGGATTGGTTGTTTGAGCATAATGTAAGCTTAGGTTATGGAGTAAAGAGCCGTAAGCTTCATGGTTCAGATGGTTCTAAGCTAGTGGTGAAAGGTGAGTGGAGTCATTGCCTTTCAATATGGTGTCTTCCTAAGCGACACAAAAGATATTCAACAAGGTTGTGAGGCCTTCTTGGCTCACGTGGTTGATAAAGGGTTGGGAATTCGATGCTCAAGAGCCTTCAGACCGTTAGGGAGTTTGCCCATGTATTTTTGAAAGAGTTACCCGTATTACCCCTGGATCACGAGCTAAAGTTCCAAATTGAGGTGATGCTAGGTACGCCACCGATGTTCATTGCTTTGTATTGTATGACACCAACAGAATTAAGAGAATTAAAGAATTAGATTTAGGAGTTGGTAGAACAGGGATTTATTCGACCAAGCATCTTACCTTAGGGTGCTCTGATTTTTTGTCAAAAAGAAAGATGGCTCGATGCGGTTATGTATCACTATCGTCAGCTCAACAAGGTGACGGTAAAGAAATGTTATCCTTTACCATGAATAGATGATTTGTTTGACCGGATGAGAGGTCCCCGCTTATTCTCGAAGATTGATCTAAGTTTGGGTAGTTGAAAGTAAGGGATGAGGATATCTAGAAGGCCATTTTTAGGACGCGGTATGACCATTATAAGTTCTTGGTTATGCCATTTGCGTTAACCAACGCACCTGCAACTTTTATGAATTTGATGAACTGGATTTTCCAACCCTATCTAAACCAGTTTGTGGTTGTCTTCATCGATGATATTTTGGTTTACTCAAGCTCAGAGGACAAGCATGATTATCACCTCTGCGTCGTCCTTCAGATCTTAAAAGATGGACAACTTTATGCCAAGTTTAGTAACTGTGAGTTTTGGCTTTTTTGAAGTGGCATTCTTGGGCCACATTGTAGCGATGGGTGAGATTCGTGTGGACCCGCAGAAGATTCAAGCTATGGTGGAGTGGAAACCACCTAGAAGCATCTTGAAAGTCCGTAGTTTCCTTGGACTTGGTAGATCTTACCGTCATTTCGTCAAAGGTTTCTTGATCAACGCCTATGACAAAGTTGTTACAAAAGGGAGTTTCGTTCATGTGGAACAAAAAGAGATAGTAAAATTTTAAACAGTTGAAGGTTTATCTCACTGAATCCCTAATGTTAATGCAACCCGAATCGGGAAAAGATTATGTGGTTTTCATTGATGCTTCATTGAATTGGCTTGGTTGTGTTCTCATGCAGGCGAGTAAGGTGGTTGCTTAAGCTTCGAGACAACTTAGGCCTCATGAACAAAATTATCCCACGTATAATTTGGAGCTTGCAGCTGTTATCTTTGCATTAAAGATTTAGAGGCACTGCCATTATGGAGAGAAGTGCTACATCTTCACCGATCACAAGAGCCTTAAGTATCTACTCACTCAGAAAGAGTTAAATTTGAGATAAAAGAGATGGATTGAACTACTTAAGGACTATGATTGCATTATCGAATATCACCCAGGTAAAGCCAATGTTATGACCGGCACTTTGAGTTAGAAGTCTATGACAGACTTAAGGGCAATGTTTGCCAATTTGAGGTTGACCGAGGATGTCGGTTTGTTAGTCAAGCATTGTGTGGAGCCTATATTAGTACAAGAGATCAAGAGGACTCAAGTGCTAGATGAGGAGTTAGTATCGAAGATAGAATTGGTTCAGCGAGGTGAGACATCAAGCTTCGAGGTGTGAGATAGGTGGAGTCTTTTACCTTAAGGGTCGTTTGTGTATCTTGACCTTAGAGGATTTGAGAGATCAGATTCTTAGGTAAGCCCACCATAGCCCGTTTACTGTACATCTTGGCAGTAATAAGATGTATCAAGATTTACATCTTTTTTATTGGTGGCCCATTATGGAAAGAGACATGTCAGAGTTCGTAATAAGTGGCTAGCTTGTCAGCAAGTTAAGGTCGAGCATCAGGTTCTTTCAGGTTTGCTTCAACCCATTCAAATTCTACGATAGAAATAGGATCATGTGACCACATATTTCGTAACGAGTTTGCTTTTAACTTAAAGGAGGCATGATGCCATTTGGGTGATTGTGGATCATTTGACCAAGATAGTTCATTTCTTACATGTACATATGGACTTCACGCTTGAGAGGTTGGCACGGGTGTATATCTAAGAGACTGTGAGATTGCATAGAGTGTCACTGTTAATCATTTCAAATAGAGACCCTCGGTTTACGAAAAAAATATGGAAGAAAATACATGAGGCATTAGATACTAGGCTGTATTTTAGTATAGCTTTTTATCCTCGAACTGATGGTTAGTCTGAGTGAGTCATACAAATTTTGTAAGACATGCTCTATTGTTGTATTATTGATATTGAAGGTAGTTGGGAGGAGCATCTTCTGTTAGTTGAATTTGTCTATAACAACAGCTTCCAATCGAGCATTAAGATAGCTTCCTTCAAGGCCTTGTATGGGCGCAAGTGTAAACACCGTTGTGTTGGATAAAACTCATTGAGAGGAGGATTGTAGGATCAGATTTGATCCAGAAAATATAAGAGAAAGTCCAGATTATCAAAGAAAAATTGTAAGCGCTTTTGATCATAAAAAAGCTTATGTGGATCAACAGCTTAATCATATTGAGTATGAAGCCGGTGATAAGGTGTTTCTCAAGGTGTCACCATGGAATAGAGTAATCTTTTTTGGGAGAAAGGGTAAGTTGAGCCTAAGGTTTATTAGACCTTATGAGATTTTAGAAATGGTTAGACCTGTGGCATACCGTTTAGCTTTACCCTCAAAGATGTCACACATTCATAACGTCTTCCATGTTGAGGTGTTACCGTTCTGATCCTTCGTATGCTATTTCGCTTAATGAGATCGAGATCAACACTAAATTGACCTATAAGAAAGAGCCAATAGGAGTCCTTGATAGGGGAGTTAAGGAACTTCGGAACAAGTGTATACCTTTGGTAACGATGTTATGGAGGAACCACGGCTTTGAGGAAGCCACGTAGGAGGACATGATGTTGCTTTACCCGCATCTTTTTTATTTAGTAAATTTTAAGGATGAAATTTTATTTAAGGAGGAGAGAGTTGTAACGACTCAGATTTTGGAATCTGTGAGTCGGTTTGACCCAAACCATAGGCCTTGTGTGTTGGGCTGAGAATTTGGGCCTTAGGATTCTCATGAAAGCCATAGTGGGCTTCTTTTATTTTGTTGGGCTAGCGACCTTGGGTTGGGTTATGAATAGAGGGGTGATGGAAGCGTAAGGAGGTAAATTACCTTATTGGAAGAAGGAAAAGTTGGTTTTCTTTTATTTCTTTTGCAGAAAACCAAGGGGAGATGACCTCACCCTTGTCTCCTTCTTTTTCCACTTCTCTCTTCTTTATCTCCCTCTTATAACCCAAAAGAAAAGATTCAATCTTTATCATTTTGAGTGGAAATCTCAAAATTTATGTTAAAGGAAGCTTAATCTCTATTCAAATATCTACATTTTGAGGTAAGTATCATAAAAATAGACTGGATGTGAAGTTTATGGGTTTTGGCTAGTGTTAGGATGTAAGAGAGCTAGAGAAAGTTTTGATCGCGTTTTTCAGATTTGAAAGTAAGTTTTAGTATATCTTTCAACCCCTGGAAGTTGTAATTCGATTAACAACTTCCTTGTATAGTGAAAGAAGTTGGAGGATCTTCTAAGGAACAAGGAAAGAAGAAAATTTTAGGTTGAGCAAGGGCTACTTTTTTAGCTTTGGAAGAAGGTTAGTACACTTTACACTCCTTTTGTTTGGTGATTTCTGTGTTTAAATTCTTGAAAAATGGGTGTTAATTGTAAATCCAGGATTTAGTGTTAATAAAATGTAAAAAAGGTAGTAAACCACCCTAAATTACTCTCATAAACTGTAGGATCATCTTAAGAGGTTATTGGGTTCAAGTTGAAGGTTTTGGGGATGATTTCGCGAGCCTAGGAAGCCATTTCTAGGCTTTGATATTGATACACGGGGAGTCCGTGTTGGTACCCCAGTGTTCTGGGTTTTAAGAACATTGTTTTATTAAGACAAGTTAAGAGAGGGGTACATGTACGGTGTTCAAGCAGTACCGGTACGCCATGTAATTCTGTACCAGTACCCATTGGGCATTCTGCCCAATAATGTCAATTTCACCTCGAGGGCTGAAAAAGTTTAAGGTTCGATCAAATAGACCCCTTACGCTATAAAAAGAACTATAAAACTGAGAAAAAAGAATTTAGCTCACTTATACGAATGTAATGAGTAAAAACTTGAAATATGGTTGGGTGACTTAATAATGATGATTGCGATCACGATGATCGTTATGGTATTAATTTGTGCTGTGTGAGCACTTATATGGTTGAGTCACTTGATTGGTGGGATCTGGATGCTCGAGACGTGTTGCAACACCATTGTATGTTAACCGAATAAACACTATGATACTGTGTTACCCGAGCCTCATTTGAAGATACTCGATAGGGGATTTCGAGTATGAGTGTATGTCTCGATGTTGTGTGACCCAGTCTTCACTCCGAGCATATGTCCTGATGTTGTGTGACTCGGGCCTCACTCAAGATTTGTGGATTTGTTTGTTATGATGTATTTGATGATGGCATGATATGTTTATTTGATCAAGCATGATTTAGGTGACTGGAGTAGTGCCATGTATTAATATGTTGCCATGTCATCTTTTCTAGCTACATGCTTATGTTTATGATTTGCATGAAGCATAGTAGAGTAAAGGTGTATCCAATGAGCTTTATCAGCTCAACGTTCAGAATCGTTGTTTTCGTTTGTAGGTTTTTAAGTTGCAGCATTGCATTGAAGGAGCCCTATCAGAGTAGGACTTTCGCTTATTGATGTGATCAGAGTATAATACTTCGACGTGTCGGGCAATGTATTCATAAGACGCTTGATTTTATGTTTGTAACTCTTATTTTAGATTTATTTGATCATGCAGAACATTTTAATTATTTTGTTTTAAATTGGATATCCCCTTGTAAATGATTTAACTATTTCCTATCGTTTTATTTGAAACATTGATAGATTTATGAAATTTAATCTAGATTGGGATAAACCAGGCAAAAAAATTAGGCTTGTTATTTGGTCCTGAGGACCAAATGTGACTTCGGGTTTAAGGTATTACATTTAGCGGAATCAGAGCCTAAGTTTGCCAGTTTTAGGATAACCTCGAGGTAGTAGAGAGTCATTATAAGTTTTTCTAGTGAATACATACCCATAAGTCAAAGTTGTACTCGTTCAAAGCTAAATATTCGATAGAGTAATCTTATTTATTTATATGTGTAGAATTTAATCATGCCTAGAGGAGTGCATGATCGTGATGAGAGTTGGGGCTCTCGTGAAGGGAGTTATGATGAGGACTATGTTCTTGACACCGATGAGATGTTAGAAGACGAGAGAGGTCGGGAGGCCAATTATTTCACCCATCTATATTGGGCCTTTCACTGTATTGTGAGGGTCATTCTTAGGCCTTCAACCACTCCTGATGAAGCTCCAATTGAGAGGCTTTGCCGTCATGGCATAATAGATTTCCTTGGGACGAGATGAGACAATCCGGTTAAAATAGATCAGTGGTTGATGGATACATGTTAGATCTTGCGACTGATGCAGTTAGAACCTGATGACAAGTTAACCTGCATTATTTCTCTCTTGAAGAAGAATGCTTAGGAATGGTAGGAAGCCATGGAGTTAGGATAATACCTTAACCAACCCACCTAGGATTACTTACTAGATGAATTCAAAAGGAAGTATGTGGGCGAGGCCCACATGGATAGCTTGAAGGATCTATTCACTCACTTGGTCCAAGGGAATCGGTCTATCTTTTAGTACTAGCAAGAGTTTCTGCAGCTGAGCAAGTATAACCTAAAATTGGTTGCTACTGAAAAGATGAGGTGCAAGAGATTCTGAAGAGGTTTGAGGAAGAAGATTCATACTTGACGGTCGATCCACCAAAATTGTTTTTTTGACTTGATCTCTAGTACAAATCTCTCGATCAAGTGCAAGAGTTGGCCTACAGTCAAGCTGGAGGTCAAGGGGTTCGAGTAAAGGAAATCATTCTCACTCCAACCAATCGCAATCTCACTCTTGGAGGAATATGGGTCATTAGAACCAAGGAAGAGTAGCATCAAATTAGTCTACAAGATCATACCGTATATTTGAGTACTCTAGACATCGGAGGCTAAATCTCTCTTCTTCGACGATAAGTTCTAGAAGTTCAGTGAGAGGGTCTAGTGCACCTGTTTGTGGCCATTGTGGGCATAGGCACCGTGGAGAGTGTTAAGGAAATGCTAAGGTATGTTGTGGTTGTGGATCACCTGACCATTTCGTGAGAGACTGTCCAAAGGCTATGGACACTACCCCAGTTTAGAATTAGAGGGCTCCTTTTACAACTCAGAGGGGTTGAGGTTTCTCTAGGGGAAGAACGAGCCACATGTCGAGACATCAGAGTGAGGGTACTATCTAGTCTACTGCAAGGGCACCAACAAGACAGTATGCGGTTAAGGCTTAAGATGAATGTGAGGCTACCAACGTTATCTCATGTACCTTCACCTTGTTTATGTTCCTATTGTTGCTTTGGTAGACTTAGGGTTTACCCATTCTTATATTCGTTGGGGTTTTCCTATTGAGGGCCTAGAGGTTGAGGTTCGTGTGATTAGTCCTTTGGCGTATGATGTCTTAGTGGACAAGGTTTATCAGAGGTGTTCGATAGAGGTTCATGGTTCGATATTCCTTACGGATTTGATGGCCCTACCTTTTCAAGATTTTGATGCTATCTTGGGCATAGATTGGTTGTTTGAGCATGACGCGAGTTTAGGTTGTAGAGCAAAGAGCCTTAAGCTTCGCGGTTCAGATTAGGGGAGTGCAAAATAAATCGTAACTGTTAACCATAACCATTAATTGGTATAACCGTTCATTTTATTGGTTAATTAACCTAACCGTTAATTTTAAACGGTTTTGGTTAATCGAACTGCAAAAAAGATGGTTAATGGTTGACCTATAAGTTAACCTATAGGTACTTTATTTTAATTAAGTATGAAGTTTGTGTTTAAAATTTCTCTATCTAAGTAATTTTCTTGAAAATTTCAATACAATATCTATCAGGAAGATAGATTTATTATTTTAAAAAGAAATAATGAACATTTGAAAAGAAAATTGTAATAGGTTACAAGTTAATCTGTAGCCGAACCGTTTCTTAATGGTTAACCACTATAATGGTTAACCTTTTAAAAAAATTAACGATTAATTATTTCTTAACGGTTAGGTTATGATTAATAACCGCTATAACAGTTAACAATTGTTTAAGATAAACGGTACGGTTAACCTACCATTAACACCCATAGTTCGGATGGTGCCAAGCTAGTGGTAAAAGGTGAGTGGACTCATTGTTTTTCTAATGTGGTGTCCGCCTTGGCGGCACAAAAGATGATTCAACAAGGTTGTAAGGCACTCTTGCCTCATGTGGTTGATACAAAGGTTAAGAATCCAATGCTCAAGAGACTTTGGACCGTTAGGGAGTTTGCTGATGTATTTTCGGAGAAGTTACCCAGATTACCCCCAGATCATGAGCTAGAGTTCCAAATTGAGATGATACCAGGTATGACACCAGTTTCCATTACTCCGTATTGTATGGCATCGACGAAATTAAGAGGATTAAAGAATCATACTCATGAGTTGTTAGAGATGGGATTTATTTAACGAAGCATCTTACCTTGGGGTGCTCTGGTTTTGCATGTCAATATGAAAGATGGCTCGATGAGGTTATGCATGACTATTGTCAGCTCAATAAGGTAATGGTGAAAACCCGTTATCCTCTTCCAAGAATAGATGGTTTGTTTGACCAGTTAAGAGGTACTCGCGTGTTCTCGAAGATCGATATAAGGTAGGGCTATTACCAGTTGAAAGTAAGGGATGAGGATATCCAGAATACCGCTTTTAAGATGCAGTATGGCCATTATGAGTTCTTGGTTATGCCATTTTGGTTAACCAACACACATACAGCTTTTATGGATTTGATGAACAGGATTTTCCAATCCTATCTAGATCAGTTTGTGGTGGTCTTCATTGATGATATTTTTATGTACTCATGCTCGGAGGATGAGCATGATTATCACCTCTGCGTCGTCCTTCAGATCCTTCAGATCTTGAAAGATAGAAAACTATTGCCAAGTTCAGTAAGTGTGAATTTTGGCTTTTTGAAGTGGCATTTTTGGGCCTCATTACAGTGGCGGATGGGCTTCGCGTGGACCCGCTGAAGACTCAAGTTGCGGGTGCTTAGAAACCACCTAGAAATATCTCAGAAGTCTGTAGTTTCCTTGGACTTGCCAGATATTACCGTTATTTTGTCAAAGGTTTCTTGATCATAGCGACGCCTTTGACAAAGTTGTTACTAAAGAGAGTTCTGTTCATGTAGAACAAAGAAAGACAATAAAGTTTTAAATAGTTAAAGGCTTATTTGATGAAAGCTCCAGTGCAACCCGAATCGAGAAAATATTATATGGTTTTTAGTGATACTTCATTGAATGGGCTTGGTTGTGTTCTCATGCAAGAAGTTATGGTGGTTGCTTACGCCTCGAGATAACTTAAGTCTTATGAACAAAATTATCCTATGCATGATTTAAAGCTTATAGCTACTATCTTTGCATGAAAGATTTAAAGGCACTACTTTTATGGTTATAAGTGATATATCTACACCGATCACAATAACCTTAAGTATCTGCTCACCCCAAAAAGTTGAATTTTAGACAAAGGAGATGGATTGAACTTCTTAAGGAATTTGATTGTATTATCAAGTATCACCCTGGTAAAGCCAAGTTGTGGCCGACATTTTGAGTCGGAAGTCTATGTCAAACTTGAGGTTAATGTTCGCCCATTTGAGGATAATCGAGGATAGAGTTTTGTTAGCCGAGCTTCGTGTGGAGCCTACATTAGTACAAAAGATCAAGAGAACTCAAGTGCTAGATGAAGAGTTAGTATCGAATATAGAATTAGTTCAGCGATGTGAGACATCAAGCTTTGAGGTGCGAGATAGTGGAGTCTTATACTTTAGGGGTCGTCTGTACGTCCCGACCTTAGAGGATTTGTGAGATTGGATTCTCAAAAAAGCCTACCATAGCCCGTTTGGTGTACATCTAGGCAATAACAAGATGTATCAAGACTTACATCCTTTTCATTGGTGGCCCAGCATGAAAAAAGATATGTCAGAGTTCGTAACGAGGTGCCTAGATTTGTCAACAAGTTAAGGCCGAACATTAGGTTTCTTCATGTTTGCTTCAACCCATTCAGATTCCACATTGAAAGTGGGACCGTGTGACTATGGATTTCATAACAGGTTTGCCTTTAACCCAAAGGAGACATGATTCCATTTGGGTAATTGTGGATTGTTTGACCAAGATATCTTATTTCTTGCTTGTACGTATGGACTTCACGCTTGAGAGATTGACACTTCTGTATATCCAAGAGATTGTGAGGTTGCATGGAGTGTCATTGTCAATCATTTCAAATAGAGACCCTCTGTTTACGGCAAAGTTGTAGAAGAAAATATATGAGGTATTGGATACCAGGTTGCATTTCAGTACAACTTGTCATCCTCAGACTGATGGTCAGTCCTAACGAGTCATAGAAATTTTGAATGACATGTTTTGTTTTTGTATTATTGATTTTGAGGATAGTCTGAGGAGTATCTTTTGTTAATTGAATTTGCCTATAATAATAGCTTCCAATCGAGCATCAAGATAGCTCCCTTCAAGGCCTTGTATGGGCGCAAGTGTAGAACACCATTGTCTTGGATGGAACTCAATTAGAGGAGGATTGCAAGATCGGATTTGATCAAGCAAACTGAAGTAAAAGTTCAAATTATCAAAGAAAGATTGCAAGGGCTTTTGATCATCAAAAAGCTTATGCGGATCAAATCCGTAAGCACATTGAGTATGAAGTTGGTGATAAGATATTTCTCATGGCATCACCATGGAAGAGATTAATCTGCTTTGGGTGGAAGGGTAAGTAGAGCCTGAGGTTTATTGGACAATATGAGATTTTAGAGTGTGTTGGACCCGTGCTGTACCATTTAGCTTTGCCCATGGATGTGGCACACATTTAAAACATCTTCCGTGTTTCCATATTGAGGTGTTACCATTTCGATCCATTGCATGTCATTTCGCTTAATGAGATCGAGATAAACACTAATTTGACCTATGAAGAAAAGCCAATAAGAGTCCTTGATAAGGGGCTAAGGAACTTCGCAACAAGTGTATAGCTTTGGTAAAGATGTTATAGAGGAACTACGGTATTGAGGAAGCTGCGTGAAAGATCAAGGTGGATATGAGGTTGCTTTACCCGTATCTTTTTTCATCAGATAAATTTTGAGGATAAAATTTTCTTTAAGGAGGAAAAAGTTGTAACGATCGAGATTTCAAAATTTGTGGGTCGGTTTAACTCAAATCGCGGGCCTTGCATGTTAGGTTGAGAATTTAGGCTTTTGGGTGCTCATAAAAGCCTTAGTGGGCTTCTTTTATGTTGTTGGGCTAGAGGCATTGGGTTGGGTTGGGTTGTGAATAGAGGGAGGATGGAGGGGAAAGAGGTAAATTACCTCATTTGAAGAAGAAAAAGCTTGTCCTCTTTTATTACTTTTGCAAAAAACCAATAGGAGATGATCTCACCCTTGTCTCCTTCCTTTTCCCCATCTATCTTCTTTATCTCCCTCTTATGACCCAAAAGAAAAGATTCATTCTTTATCATTTTGAGGGGAAATCTCATAATTTATGTTAAGGTAAGGATCATCAAAAAATAGAGGGGATGTGAAGTTCATGGTTTTTGGTGGGGGTTAGGATGGAAGAGAGCAAGAGAAATTTTTGATCATGTTTTTCAGATTTGAGAGTAAGTTTAAGTTTTTCTTTCAACCCCCGCAAGTTGTAATTCGATTCACAGCTTTCTTGTGTAGTGAAAGAAATTAGAGAATCTTCTAAGGAGTAAGGAAAGAAGAAAGTTTGAGGTTGAGCAAGGGCTATTTTTTCAGCTTTGGAAGAAGGTTAGTACACTTCCAACTCCTTTTGTTTCATGCACATCCTAAGGATAATACCTTGTATTCTTGATTTGGTGATTTGGGTGTTTAAATGCTTGAAAATTGGTGTTAATGGTAAATTCGAGATTTAGTGTTAATAACCTATAAAAATGGTAGTAAACTATCCTAAATCACTCCAATAACCTGTAGGGTCATCTTAAAGGGTTGTTGGGTTCAAGTTAGAGACTTTTGGGATGATTTCTCGAGCCTAAGAAGTCATTTCTGTGCTTCGGTATCGGTACATAGGGAATTTGTACTGGTACCCTAGTGTTCTGGGTTTTATGAACACTATTTTATTGATACGAGTTAATAGAGGGGTACTAGTATGGTGTTCAACCAGTACCGGTATGCCATGAAATTTTGTATCGGTACGGGCCGACCCATACCGGTATGCTAAGACTTAGGAAAATTCCAGAAATCCATTTTTTTGTATCGGTACTCATAGTACCATACCAGTATGCGAAGGCTAGTACCGCTGGGCATTCTGCCCAAAAAATTTAATTTTTGCCTCAGAGGCTAAAAATTTGTGAGGTTCGATCCAATAAACCCCTTATGCTATAAAAAGAACTGTAAAACTAAGAAAAAAGAATTTGGCTCCCTTATACGAGCATAATGAGTAAAAACTTGAAATATGGTTGGGTGACTCAATAATGATAATAGTGATATAGCTCACGATGATTGTTATGATATTGATTCGTACCGTGTGAGCACTTATGTGGTTGAGTCACTTGATTGATGGGATTCGGATGCCCGAGACGTGTTGCAACACCATGGTATGTTAACCGAATAAACACCCTGATGCTATCTGACTCGGGCCTCATTCGAAGATACTAGCGGGGGATTTCGAGTATGAGTGTATGTTCTGATGCCGTGTGACACAGGCTTCACTCTGAGTGTATATCCTGATGTTGTGTGACCCGAGCCTCACTCAAGGTTTGTGGATTTGTTTGCTATGATGTGTTTGATGATGGCATGCTATGTTTATTTGATAAAGCATGATTTAGGTGACTAGAGTAGCGCCATTTATTAATACGTTGCCATGTCATCTTTTCTAGCTATATACTTATGTTTATGATTTGCGTGAAGCATAGTAGAGTAAAGGTGTATCCACTGAGCTTTATGAGATCAGCGTTCGGAATCGTTGTTTTCGATCGCAGGTTTTTAAGTTGCAATGTTGCATTAAAGGAGCACCATCGGAGTATGACTTCATCTCATTGATGTGATCAGAGTACAATACTTAGACTTGTTGGGCAATGTATTCATAGGACCCTTGATTTTATGTCTATAACTCTTGTTTTAGATTTATTTGATCATGTCGAATATTTTAATTATTTTGTTTTAAATTGGAGCCCCCTTGTAAACGGTTTAACTATTTCCTATCGTTTTGTTTGAAACATTGATGGATTTATGAAATTTAATGTGGATTAGGCTAAACGAGGCCAAAAAAATATGCTTGTGGCTTAGGCTTGAAGCTCAAATGTGACGTCGGGTTTAGGGCGTTACAGATGGGGTTTTCAGCCGTGAGGGTCTCACGACGGCAAGAGTGGCCGGTGGTTGTTGAATCGGTGGTGGAAGGGGAGGAATTTAGGGATTTAGAGTTTGTTTTTTAGAGATTAAAGATTTTGAGTTTTTTTTATAAAATTAAATATTTTTTTATTTTTAAAAAATAAAAATTAAAGAAAATACCATAAATATGCCACGTGTCATGTTTTAATTAGATAATGGTAATTTTTTAATGACCGTTAACAGAAAAACTGATATGGGTTACGAAATGAAACGCTAGATGCTAATTTAGCCCGAAATAAACGGTAGACACCAAATTGGAAAAAATATAATTTATGTAATTTTTTGACGTTTAAGCTTAATTGAAAATATAATATTAAAAAAAGTCCAAATTCAAATAAAAATTGTAAATATAGCCTTGAAATCAATGTCGTATTTGGTCGAGGGGTGGGAGCACCGAAAGAGGACCAACGATTTTTGTGGACTCGTTCTCAAAATTAAGGGTGGGAATCCATCAGTTTGGGACGGTTTTGCATTCTCCACTTCGTTCTCAATATTTGTGGGTACGATTTTAGGTAATCCTCATTACATGCTTCATTGAATTTTTCATTCCCATATCCAGTGGATCCCCGCGTTTTTTGGGGAATCTCCATCCCCAAAAGTTAAACAAAATTTACTATTTTACTAACCAAAATATATGGTCGCTTTTAATTTACAAGTCATATATTCAATACACTTAAACATATAGTTAAAGGGGAACAAAGTTTTGTGTAAAATCAACGGCAGAAATAGGGAGATAAATAAATTATATAATCTTAATTAACAAAAAATGGTAAATTACTAGAGAGGTCACCCAAGCTTAGTACAGTTTAAACAAAAGACACAAATATTTTGATGGACTAGAATATTAATAATAAGATAAGTATGTATACATATAAATGAGAGTTAATTATATATATTTTAAAAAATTTATAAAATATCGAGGATTCTTGTGGATATTTTTTGGGATCCCCACAGTTATTTATACGATTACGCTTCTGATTATTCTCATGGTTCGAATATAGCAATCCTCGTCCCCATCCCTATTTGAGCTTCGGTGATAAAACTTTCTCCGACCCGTCTCCGTAGGTGAAGGTTTCGGTTATTCCCCATCCTCGTTAGTTCAAATCCCTACGGTTTTCGGATATTCCTCACCTAATTTTTACCCCTACTCGTAATAACTAATTGTTTATTTTATTATTACTATTATTATTATAATAATTATTTACTGTCACCGATCAATGTACATTAAGACCCACCCATAACTTTGTTGACAATTTGATCTTAAATTAGAAAACCAAGTAGGCTGGGTCCCCGCACGACTAATTTTTAATTCAGAATTTTAAAATCCCTTATCGTCTGCAACCAACTTACATATGGTCCACACATAAATATTAAATTTATACCAAATGGATATGATGATGATGATACAATGAAGAAATGGAGATTTCTGCCATACTTGACCCATTAAAACACGGTACCATTGCCATGGCAACTGAAACGCATTATGCAATAGGGAAGCAACCTTTTAAAATAAGTAGTGGTGTGCAGATCGGTAAAATTTGGTAGATATTATTTTTTAGAGAAAAAAATAAAGAAATAGGGTTGCTTTGAGTTTATTTTGATTTTTACGGTAAAAATTATAGTAATTTAAAAAATTTTTTGTAAAAGACTTTTTCATATATTTCAATTAATAACTTCTCCTGCAGAAGATGTTTTTTTATATATTTTAATTATTTCTTTCTGATTTAACATAGCAACAGGGAAAAATAATTAAAATATATAAAAACGTCTTCTGCAAAATAAATTATTTATAAAATACATAAGAAGTCTTCTGCAGAAAAAATTCTCAAAAAATATTATAATTTTTACCATAGAAATCAAATAAACCTAAAGCAACCCTATTTCCCTAATTTTCTTTCCTAAAAATAATATCCACCAAATTTTGCCGTGCAAATCATCTATATTAATTTAATGTTTACCAAAGGGTAGGGCCGGCTATGGGATTAGGTTTGATGCCAAGATTTTCTATATAAGCACAGCTTCATTCAGATTACTCACACAAACAAAACAAGAACAGCTAAAGTATAGAAAAGGAAAGATTATGGATACTGCAACTGAGGCACCCAGAGCATCCGTGACTCGTGAAAGAAAGATTCGAGCAGACCTTGAGGAAAAATTACCCAAACCCTGTAAAGTTTCACTCCCCTTTTTTCCATTACCTAGTTTAGTTCAATGCTCAAATTCAATATGATGTCTTTGGTTCAGATTTGGGAAGGGCATTGGTTTCTCCAGACGTGGAACATCCACACGGAACTGTCGGACATGAGAACAAAGGACTGAGTGTTCTTCAGCAACATGCTTCGTTTTTTGATCAAAACAAAGATGGAATTGTCTATCCCCGGGAAACTTACAGAGGTGAGGTGGTTTCTTTTTCTCGACAATTTTTATGTTTTAATCTTTCTAACAAAACTTGTGTGAAAACCAGGGATGAGAAATCTTGGTTTCGGTCGAATTGAAAGCTTTTTTGCTGCAATCCTCATCAATGTGGGATTGAGTTATTCCACTCTCACTGTAAGTTATTCTGCTAGCTTGTATTGCCAAATATATACACATACTACACTATTTACGTCAACTCTGTTTGAATATCCTATTTCCGATGTCGTGCATGGGAATATTTTATTTTTCTTAACCAATAACCACATTGAGTGGTCATCGGATAGATCCGGAAAGTTTTAGTCATGTCATTTTGTGTTAATTTGTATTGTTTTAGGTTAGTCTTTTTGAATTTTAACCTTTCAGAGTATTTATAAGTTTGAGTTTTCATATTTCGGTCGTCTTGGGTTTTAGATCGTTTCAGGTTCAAGTTTGAATTTTTTTTAGGTCAGCCTCGAGTTCAGGTTTTTCTGGACTCCAGCTTTTCATGTTTGATTTATTTTATTCTTGAACCATCTAAGTACAGATCATGGATTTAAATTGTGGTTGCGGCTACATTTTCGGTCGTGGTTTTTATTGCGGATGCGGATAATAACGAATATATTACGGTCATTACGGACCACTATTGTTTCTAATAATGGTTTCGGACAGTGCCGCTACCACTACATAGTGGTCACTATTGCGTAGCACACCGTTATTTGAATCAATTGTTAAGATAGTATCGAAATTAGGTTTTTGACTTTTTGATCATTCTAGGTTTGAACGTGTTCAAATTTGGAGCTGATTTTTCAGGTTATGTTAATTTGGTTACCTTTATCACTATAGGTACGGGTGAGCATTCGATTAAGTCGAGTCGAGTAAAAAAGAATTCAAGTTAGTCGAGTTGATGAATCTTATTTTTATAACTTAAATGTTATTTGAATTTTTTTCGATTCGAGTCAAGTCAGGTCGAGTTGTTTGAGTTTCTGTTCAAATTTAATTGTAAGCATTTATCATGTTATGATACTAATTGGTTTCAATTTAAATGACTTTCTATAACTATATAAGATATACATAAATATTTTTCATAAGCAATGTGCATATATCAGACAAAGTTGTGAGACTCAACTTGAATTTGAAAATTGATTCACTAATTACTAAAAATTTCGAGTTATTTGATCTATTTTATAACTCAAACTTTATTTAAAAAAATTTGAGTCCAGTTTATGATATTACGATTCGAGTCAATTCGAGTCAAGTTTTTTTTTTGTGTCAAGTCGAGTAGAAAATTTTGATTTTTTTAATCGAGTTTTACTTACCCCTACATATAGACATATGCTAGGTGTTGTGGCCATCCCCTCACATGGTGTCACAACCGAGTCACTTTCACCATGCCCCATTTTCAAGCACATCAATGTTTTAGGAAGAAGAGTCTTTGTTTTCAATTATTTCTTTAGTTAGGAAAAAGTGTTCTCATTTCAAACATTAGAATGTTTACTCGGGTCATTTCTATAATGTTTTTTTCGCATATATGTAGGGGGTGGACAGTCAGTAGAGTTTGGGCTGATCCATTGGTAAAGGTATGTATCCTACACACCATCGAGGCGGCCCCTACCGCCCAATTCGATGGTGTGGATGAGTTTTTCTAATGTAACCCGATGCTTTCTTTTTTTCTAATAAAATAAAAACCATTTTTCTTTCCTACGGGGAAGCTGGGGGTCGACTGTGTGCATCCGCTATGCCCCACGGTTTCGACCATGGTTTGAATAATGGTTTTGTGGCGCGAGACTAATGTGTTGCTTGCTTATTTTAAGCAGATCAATCGAGAGAAAAGGCTGACTTGATCGGGAAGAGTCATTTTCAAGTGCCGTACGGCTTAGCGATCGAGTGAACTAAAGGCTAAGGCCGTGACACGTGGTATCAGAGCAAGGTTGTTGCACTCAATTTTGGGCGTAGTGTTGCCTGTTCATTATGGTGAAAAGCACAGAGGTGCGCAATCAATAGCACAGAGGTGCTCTTTAATAATTGTGGCACAGTGGTGCTCAATTTTTGTTCAAGCACAGCGGTGCTTCCTTGTTGCTAGTGCACAACAGTGCCTAGTTTTTTTTTATTGGGAAAGCACAGTGGTGCTTATTCCCTCTTGATGCACAGTGCTGCTTTCTTGCTTCTTGTGCACAGTGGTGCTTAGGTTTTCATTGGGAGGCACAGCGGTGCTTATTCCCTCTTGAGGCACAGTAGTGCTGAGTTATTAATAGACATTGTGGTGCTTATTATTTTTCCTATGCAGGAACTAGTGTGGTTGGAGTCGAACCGGGGATGGTGACTACGCGTAAGCATCAGAGGCCAAAAGTCATCCCGAGAACTGAGGTGCCAGCGGGCGCAGGTACTTCGGCGCAACATGGCGTGAGAGTGCCTACACAAGGGGTTAAGATCGTAGACCCCAATAGGTATGAGGAGCTAGAAGCCGCGGTGGCGGCCCTGAGGGCTCATGTGGTGACCAGTGAACGAGTTCGAGCGATTGAAGCTTCTCATCAGGATTTGGCTCACATGGTGAAACACCTCACTGATGAGACAAATGAGGCAATGAGTACTCTGAAGTATGAGATAGAGGAGCTTAAGGCTCAAATTAATTTGATTGAAGTGGCTGTGGGAAATTCGGTGACCATGGATAGGGGCCAGAAGAATAGGGTCCTTGAGCCTCAGTGGTATGAGGGGAACAGGGATGCCAAAGAGCTTGAAAATTTCCTGTTTGATATTGAACAATACTTTCGGGCTACTCGCACCACTATAGAGGAAGACAAGGTCTCGATGGCTTCTATGTACTTGTCAAGGGATGCCAAATTGTGGTGGAGGTCCAAGTTCACAAATGGCGTGTGTTCCATTAAAAGTTGGGACGAGCTGAAACGAGAATTAATAGCTACCTTCTTTCCGGAGAATGTGGAGTATAATGCTCGAAAGAAGTTGAGGGATTTGACCCATACTAGGACTATTCGTGATTATGTGAGAGAGTTTGCGGCATTGATGTTGGATATCAAGGACATGTCGAAGAAAGACAAGATGTTTGCTTTCCTTGAGGGCTTAAAGCCATGGGCTAGAACTGAGATTCAAAGACAACAGGTGCATGATGTAGTCGCTGCCATGGCGGTTGCTGAGCGGCTTAACGATTACAGTGATGGCTCAAACAAACGCAAGGCCCTAACTAGTGGGAGCAATAACCATGAAGGTAATGAGAGTAAGACGGCTAGAGGGGAGAGGCAGATATCTTAGGGAGCCGGGGAGAGGACTTCCAAACAAGGAACCGGTGCAGAATAGGGGGAATGGTGGCTTTACGCCGAGGAATGGACCAAATAGGCTACCCTTAGCATGCTTTCTGTGTAAGGGGCCTCATCGCGTGGCTGAGTGCCCACATAGGGGTGCATTGAGTGCTTTGGAACTTTCACGGCCTGAGGACACACCCCCTAACCCACCTACAGAGAATAGTGAGACTGATTTAGCCAGGATTGGGTCCATTCGTTTTTTGAATGCATTACAATCTCAATTGGACAACATAAAGAAGGAACCGGGAAAAGGCTTGATGTACATGGACTTGGTGATAAATGGGAAAGCGACTAGGGCTCTAGCTGACACGGGAGCAACATATACCTTTATCTCACCTGAGGAAGTCAAGAGATGCGGCTTAACAATTACTGGAGATGTGGGACAGGTGAAAGCAATTAATTTGGTGCCGCCGTAATTTGTGGAAGTGTTAAGAGGGTGAAGGCCAAGCTTGGGTCCTGGGAGGGAAGCGTGGATCTCACTGTTTCCCCTATGGATGGTTTTGATGTTGTGTTGGGACTAGATTTCATGACAAAAGCCCAGGCCATCCCCGTCCCTACTGCGAGCTGCCTATTATTTCTAGGGGATTGCCCGGGGGTGGTACCCGCTACCATTCTACCAAGAAGCAGAAAGATGCTGTCAACAATGCAATTTAAGAAATGGGTGAAGAAGGGGGAACCTTCTTTTGTCGTGTTACCTATTCTACATGGGGAGTCAACCCTTGAAGGTGTACCAAGTGGGATTCTGAGAGTGTTGGAGGACTATAAAGATGTCATGTCAGATCAGTTGCCAGAAGGGCTCATTCCTCGAAGGACGGTGGATCATGGGATTGAACTGGTCCCTGGTGCCAAACCTCCTGCGAGATGTCCGTACCGTATGTCCCCTCTGGAATTAGCTGAATTGAGGAAACAACTCGATGAACTGTTAAAAGTTGGGTTTATTCGATCGTCTAAAGCGTCATTTGGGGTGCCCGTGTTGTTCCAGAAGAAACATGATGGGAGCTTGAGATTGTGTGTGGACTATAGAGCCCTGAACAAGGTGACTGTCCAGAACAAGTATCCCATCCCCTTAATTGCGGACTTGTTCGACCAGCTAAGTGGCGCGAAATATTTTACAAAGCTGGATCTTCGATCGGGATATCATCAAGTAAGAGTGGCCGATGGAGATGAACCGAAGACAACTTGTGTTACTCGGTATGGGGCATTTGAGTTTCTTGTGATACCATTTGGGCTAACCAATGCGCCTGCAACCTTTTGCACCTTGATAAACCAGGTGTTCCATGTTTTTCTGGACAAGTTTGTGGTGATGTACTTGGACGATATAATGCTATATAGTTCCTCTTTGACATATCATGAAAACTATTTGCGGTTAGTGTTGCAGAGGCTTAGAGATAATCCGCTGTTTTGTTAAAAGGGAGAAATGTGATTTTGCCCAAACTCAAATCAAGTTCCTATGACACCTCGTTGGGCAGGGACATGTTCGAATGGATGAGGAAAAAGTGAAGGCGATCCAAGAATGGCCGACTCCAAAGAGTGTTAGTGAGCTCAGATCATTCTTGGGATTAGCTAACTATTATAGACGGTTTGTCGAAGGCTACTCTCGGAGGACAGCAATACTTACCAATTTGTTAAAGAAATGTGAGAAGTGGGTCTGGTCTAAAGAGTGTCAAGATGCTTTTGAAGGACTAAAAACTGTTGTGATGAACGACCCAGTCCTAGTATTACCAGACATTGAGAAACCCATGGAAGTTGAAACTAATGCATCTGACTTTGCCATAGGGGGAGTACTCATGCAGGGTGGTCACCCTGTGGCCTTTGAGAGTCGGAAGTTAAGTGGTGCCGAGACGAGATATGCAACTCAGTAAAAGGAACTTCTAGCTGTGATCCATTGTCTCAGGGCTTGGAGGCATTATTTGTTGGGCTCAAAGTTTGTTGTTAAAACAGACAACACAGCTGCTAGTCATATCCTGACACAACCAAAACTGTCGGCAAGGCAAGCAAGATGGAAAGAGCGCCTAGCGGAGTTTGATTTCAGTTTTGAGCATAAAGCTGGGAAGAAGAATCAGGTAGCTGATGCATTGAGTTGAAGGGCCGATCTGGCGACCCTTAGATTGATTGCTCCTATGTCAGCTAGTAGGGTGACGAATGACATCCGGGAACTCATAATGGAGAATATGGGAAAGAATCCGTAGATGATGGCAATATTGAGGATGGTGGAAAGTGGCCAATCGAAGACCTTTTGGGTAGAGAATGGGATCCTAATGACGAAATGTCCGCGTATATATGTCCCGAGAACGGAAAAACTTAGACAGAAACTACTGCATGAATGCCATGACACTCCCTGGGTAGGTCACCAAGGTTGGCGGCGTACTCTGGCCCTGTTGGAACAAGGATATTATTGGCCGCACATACGATAGGATATTATGGACTATACCAAGACTTGCCTTATTTGCCAGCAAGATAAAGTGTATCGACAAAAGACTGCAGGATTGTTGGAGCCATTGTCAGTGCCAGCATGGCCTTGGGAGAGCATTTCACTCGACTTCATAGTGAGCTTGCCTCGGGTGAGAGATATTGGAGCTGTCATTGTGGTGGTGGATCGGTTCTCGAAATATGCTACATTTATCCCTACCCCCAAATATTGTTCGGCGGAGGAGACAGCTCGGTTAGTCTTTAAACATGTGGTGAAGTATTGGGGTGTCCCACAAGATATTGTTAGTGACTAGGATGCTCGGTTCACTAGAAATTTCTGGAGAGAGTTATTCAAGATGTTAGGATCTAAACTGAATTTGTCATCAAGTTATCATCCCCAGACGGATGGGCAGACGGAGCACTTTAATGGGTTGTTAGAATAGTACTTAAGGCATTTTATCCAGGTCAACCAGAAAAATTGGACTTCATTGTTGGATGTGGCACAACTTTGTTTTAATTCACAAAAGAGTTCTGCTACTAATAAAAGCCCCTTTGAAATTGTGACAGGCCAGCAGCTGCGGCTTCCACACACCACTCTAGAGTCATACAAAGGAAAGTGTCCCCGAGCTTTTAATTTCTCAAAGAAGCAGCGCCAAAATACATAGATTGCTCGGGCTTATCTAGTGAAAGCTGCAAAACATATGAAGAAGTGGGCGGATCGTGGCTGAAGGGACCAACAGTTCAAAGTTGGCGATCTAGTGCTTGTGAAGCTAATGGTAGAACAGTTGAGGTTCTTACGGAATAGAGATCGGTGGTTGGTGAGAAAGTATGAAGGACCAGTACCGATTGTGGCCAAAGTTGGGAATAACTCATACAAGATCAAGCCGCCCTCATGAATGAAAGTTCACCCTGCGTTCCATGTGAGCAACTTGAAGCCTTTTCATGCGAACCCCTCAGATGTTAGCCGAGGACAGAGTGATCGGGGCCCCATCTGTACCAAACCCCCATCAGAACGTCGAGTTGAGGAGATCCTTGCTGATAGATTTGTTATGGTGTCCAAGAAGATGCCTATTCGTAACCTGGTCAAGTGGGAAGGTCTGGAGCTGAAGAGACAAGTTGGGAGAGAGATCATGACCTAAAGGCGTTCAAGCAGAAAATCGAGGAGTTCCTTGCAGCTCAGTCGACGAGGGCGTCGACAAGTTAGATGGGGGAGGATGTTGTGGCCATCCCCTCACATGGTGTCACAACCAAGTCCCGGGGCCACAATCGAGTCACTTTCACCATGCCCCATTTTCAAGCACATCAATGTTTTAGGAAGAAGAGTCTTTGATTTCAATTATTTCTTTAGTTAGGAAAAAGTGTCCTCATTTCAAACAATAGAATGTTTACTCGGGTCATTTCTATAATGTTTTTTCGCATATATGTAGGGGGTGGAGAGTCGATAGAGTTTGGGTTGATCCACTGGTAAAGGTATGTATCCTACACACCATCGAGGCGGCCCCTACCACCCAAGTCGATGGTGTGGGTTAGTTTTTCTAATGTAACCCGATGCTTTCTTTTTTTTCTAATAAAATAAAAACCATTTTTCTTTCCTACGGGGAAGCTGGCGGTCGACTGTGTGCATCCGCTATGCCCCACGGTTTCGACCATGGTTTGAAGAATGGTTTTGTGGCGCGAGACTAATGTGTTGCTTGCTTATTTTGAGCAGATCAATCGAGAGAAAAGGCTGACTTGATCGGGAAGAGTCCTTTTCAAGTGCCGCACGACTTAGCGACCGAGTGAACTAAAGGCTAAGGCCGTGACACTAGGCAAGGGCGAAGCCAAAATCATTTGTTGGGTCTAAGATTGAGATTTTTAATTTTAGGATCAAAATGAAAATTTATTATTATATTGAGTTATAACTTTTTCATTTTAAAGATATAAAAAACAATTCCATTTTAAAAGGATTATATAGCAATTTCACTATTTTTTGAGACAAGGCCACTACATGCACTTAGCTAGTGCCGCCCCCTTCATAGGCACAAGGTTTAAATACGGATCTTTCCAGCAAAACAAAGAATCGAAATAATGCAACAGTGTACATACACATGTGACACAAAGTTATTGATTTCACAAATTTGATAGGGATGGCTACCAGATCTACATTTTCCCATCTATATCGACAGAATACACAAATGCAAGCATGGCAGTGACTCGGCAACGTTTGACACTGAAGGAAGGTAATTAGCATATTCAACTTGAATCATTAAAAACGTAGAGAAAAAAAAAACATTTTGACCCTTGTCATGTTACGAATGGATTTTCATTTCAGGTTCATGCCGGTGAATTTTGAGAACATCTTCAGCAAGTACGCTCGAACCGTGCCCAACAAGTTAACATTCGAAGAAGTGTGGCACATGACTGAGGCTAACCGCAACCAATACGACTTCATCGGCTGGTACTGTCTTTGTTTTTGATTGGATTATGAAGGCTGAAGTTGTTTCTTCTAAGAGTTTTCAACTGTTTCCAGGATAATATCAAAGGGGGAATGGACACTTTTGTATCGGCTTGCAAAGGATGAGAACGGTTATCTATCGAAAGAAGCAGTAAGGGGATGCTTTGATGGGACGTTCGAGTATGTTGCCAAACTGAACAAGGCCAACTGATTCAAGTCCCGCATACTGTTGGTTTGAAATACGCGTTGTTTTTTTATTTTTCAAATAATGAAGTTACCCCTCGTATTTGGACTAAAGTTTCTAGCTTTTTATTGAATTATTATGATTATCTTTCTTGATATTAAAAGCGTCATAAATAATTTTACTTCGAAATATGCAAAAAGAACAACATTTCTTATGTGAAAATATTAAATTTTTAAATGTTTGTAAGAAATTTTTATTTTCTCAATAGAGTAATCTAACTTTTTTTTGTATTAAGAGAACTTTATTTGAAAAAAAACATATACCTCTTTTATATTATAAATTAAGGGGTCTTATTTTAGTAAATTACACATGACCTCTTAAATATTTAAACTGTCACAGCACATGAACAACTCTTAGAGTTATCAAATCATATAAGATAAATATAACATAATATAATATAGGGTAAACTACTCAAATAACCATTCAACTATGTGGTTGGTCTCGATTTGATCACTATACTTTCAATTGTGGTAATATGACCACTCAACTATATAAGTAGTCCCAATGTGACCACCTGTCGTAAAACCCTAGCGGAGGGAATGACGTGGAAAATAATAAAAAATTGTATAATTACACATTTGGTCCTCGTTACTTATACATTCTATCAATTTGGTCCTAATTTTAATTTAATAAAATAAATTAAACATTCAATTATGTGATGACATGTGTCATCGCCTTATTGGACGAGGAAAATGAAATTAAAAATATATGGCATGGGCAGGATTCAAACCCAAGTAAGGTAGGGATAAGTGGCGTACCTTAACCAATGCGCCAAACACAAGTTTCTGCTACAAATTACTAACTTTAATACATGTTTTATATGTAATCATCCCATCTGATATATGAAGTTAGGCATTTCCTTCAATCAAAGATCATTTATCAAACCATTTATCCAACTAGTCAATTCCAGGTGTGAATGGATGCAGCACACTTCAATGGTAGCATAAATCCAGCTACATTTTGACTGCTGCAATCATCTAGATTTTAAGAAACTCTTTGGTTCAGGTACATGCATTTCTTCATCTTCTTCCCTCATCAAATCAATCAACTTTCTAATTGTAGAAAAGAAATATATAAGCCTTTTGTTACGATACATAGGATTTAGTCCATCATAGAGGAAGAGTTGCAGATATTGAGATTTGAATCTATTGATATTTTTTTTAAAGTGATTTCCAGAACCCTTTGTTAAGAAAAACTTCCTTATAGATATAGGAATTATAACTTTAGAGTTGTTGGCTTAAGTTTCAGATTTATGGTAAGAGTTTATGTGACACTGCTGGACTAGGAGGTGGTGAATAAGGTAGATGAGAGCCATATGAGCATCATAAAGGCTTGCTTTATCTATGCGTTATAGGAAAATTTAAGAGTTGATGAAATCTAGAAGCTGATTTGTCAAAGGAAAATGTCTGGTCTTGCATCATCATCTTTATTGTCAACGGTCTCTCATGACCATATAAAATTTGGACTGACCTGATTTTTGAACCGTCTGTTTCCGGTTCTTTCCAACAATCATGAATCTTTAATACCTTTTTTAGATATCGTAATTAGGAAATAAGTGAACCTTGCAAAAGCTGGTATTCGAGTCTCAAACCTGTTCACTCTTAAAAATAGTTGCATAAGCCAATTATGTTAATTGCAAATGCTGGTATTCGATTCTCAAACTTGTTACAACTGTCTAGAATAATTGTATGAGCCTAGTAGGCTAAGCCTTGGTTCGTCGTGGGAAAAAATGGAATCAGTTGCAGATGTCGATAGTCGACTCTACATTTTGACTGCTACATTTTGACAGCAGCAATCATCTACTTTTTGACTGCTGCAATCATCCATTTATAATACGTTTAACACTGCAAATGCCTCGGTCTGATAACGCATCAAATTCATTTGAAGTGTTCTGCATCCATTCACCTGAAATTGCCTAGTTGGATAAATGGTTGGATAAATGGTCTTTTTGTTTGAAGGAAATGCCTAACTTCATATATCAGATGATGACATATAAAACATATGTCAAAATTAGTGATTCATAGCACAAACTTGTGCTTGCGTGGTTAAGGCATGCACTTACCCCTGCCTTACTTAGGTTTGAATCTTGCCCAAGTAATATCTTCCTAATTTATTTTTCTAACTAAATTGATAGAATATATAAGTAACGAAAACCAAATGTGTAATTATACAATTTTTTATTAACGGCCATATCACTCCCTCCGTTAGGGTTTAACGATAGGTGATCACATTGGGACTACTTACATAGTTGAGTGGTCATATTGCCACAATTGAAAGTATAGTGGTCAAATCGAGACCAACCCCATAGTTGAGTGGTCATTTGAGTAGTTTATCCTATAATATACTCCCTCCGTCCTACTATTATTGTCACATGTTGACTTTTTACGGAGTTTTAGGAAAAAAAGTTTATATAAGATGTGTGATGTAAAATAATTTAAATGACAAGTTTACCCTTAAAAATTAACTTTTATTTTTGTTGGAAAACTAAAAAAGATATAAAAAAAGTAAATTTACTTTATAAAAGTTGTTGAGCTTTTCAAAGTGACAATTTAAGTGAGACAAATTTAAAACAAAAAAATGACAATTTTATTAGAACAAAGAAAGTATCTATCAAATTCATTAAAAATAATTAAATGAGTCTAATTTTAAATTTTTATGATGACATGTCTGTATCTAATCCATTGATAATATTTACAAGTATATACCACCAACACATCAAATGTTTATTCTATAATATAACTCCACAAACAAATTAGAAAATCATCTTATTCTTAATTAATATTTTAAAATATAAAATATCCGAGATTTGTATACCTACTTCGAATGTGTTAATTGAAGCTACAACTTATCCGATATCATTCGAATTTGCTACGAAATTCGACGATGTGCTATATGAAAATTCAAAAATATCTTATATTCTATAATATAATATGCTCAATTGTCTTTGTAAGAGCCTATTTCTATCCAGGCCCCAAACTAAACCAAATTAAACCAACCCCAAACCATACTCAATACCAGACCCAAACTAATGCCCAAACCCGAAAATCCATGATCTGGCCCGGATTTAATGACCCAACCCAAACCAGAAAAAACCTAATAACCAAAAACATAACCCTAGTCGCCGCCTCTACCATCAAGCCACCGCCGCTGCCAAACCGCCGTCATCCCAGCCTCTTGCGCCGACCGCCAAACCCCAAATTAAATTAACCCCAAGCTATAAATCTTGATCCTAAAATGACCGAACCCCAAATCAAACTAACCCTAAAACCTAATCTTCCAGAAACCCTAAATAAAATAATTCTAAACCTATCCACTCACCTACCCAAGCCATGCTCTGCAATCCCGTAAAATTCGGCACAATATCCGACCTCTAAATCTAAAAAAGAAAAAAAATTGTTTTTTATTGTAACCAAATTCGGTTATAAAACCGAAACCAAATGTAAAATTGAAGGGGGCTTTTAGATCAAAAAAATTTATAAAGGGGATAAAAAAATTTGTAAGAGATTTTTTAGTGAAATACAAAAAAAAATCAAAAATTTCAGAACGAAAAAGAAATCTTTATCTTTTTTTAGTTTCGAATCAAAGATAAAAAAAACTGGTTCTCCAGTTTTAAAATTAAAACTTTGTTTTTTTATTGTTTTTAAATCTAGATTTGAATAACAAAGAAGGAAGTGTCGAACTTACCTGATCGGTCGAGTGCCGTCGTGAGTCCGCTGCGAGGCAAAACACCGATAAATAGCGTGAAGAATGGGGAGAGTGGTGCCGTTCTGGGTAAGGCAAAAGAGAGAGGATGGAAATTTTTTAGGGTTTTTTTTCAGCTTTGAATCGAAACAAAACCCTTAATATTGTTTTTAACCGGCTCTTGTAAAACGGTGTCGTTTCAAGCGCCTGACCTGGGGGAAAGATCCGCGTTTTTGGGTCAATGGTATAACTACCCTATCAGTCCCTAAACTCTTCTCTCGCCTTCATTTTTGTCTAGGGTCTAATTGCTTCTTCGGTCCTTCCCCTTTATTTTCCCTTTCAATTACAATTTATTTAAATTTTTTTCTTTCGATTTTGGCCCCATATCTTTTATATTTTACATTTCGGTCCCTTCTGTATTATATATTTGTTATATTAAATATGTATTTATCATATTATATATGTGTATGATATATTATGGTATATGGTATATAGTATATATATATTATGTAATATATGGTATTCTTTTATATATTATATTTTTGTATATTATATAGTATGTATACCTTCATGTACATGTATATGTATATATTATTTATATATTATATTTATATGCATATTTATCATATATTTATTATATAATATGTTACATATTCATATAATAAAGTTTTATAATATTATTATGATATGTTATAGATATATATTTGTTATACATTATTATATATGTTTATATGTAAATGTATACATTTATGTATATGATATACATAATTATAAATATATATAATATGTTTTATGATATATATATATATATATGCAACCTTGTTTATTATGTTTTATTATGTTTTCAAGTACATATAACAAAATATTTTATTTAGAATACATATATTTTTGTGTTTTTACATATGTACATATAGATATTTTAGTATCTAACATATAATTATATTGTAGTATATTAAAATGTTTTGATATATTAAAATACATATGTTACCTTTATAAGTTATAAATATAAATGTATAAGTATATAAGATATTATTAGTATTTTACATGCATTCGTATTCGTTTCTCACAAATTATTTCTTTTACAATTAAAAAAACATTATATTTTTCTAAAACTTCGAGAAATCATATCCCAGGCGTATAGGGATGTGATTTCCTTGAATTTTTCCAAGAAAACAAGAAACCATGTCCCGGGCACATAGGGATGCGGTTCTCTAAATATTTTTGGCATTTAAGAATCACATTTTAAATTGTAATCGAATTCGTAATTTCCAATACCAAGACAATAAGTAATCGACTAGGTACAAATTTTGGGCAGTGTGGGGGTGCTAATCCTTCCCCATCCGTAATCGACTCCCAGACACAAATTTTTAATCTCTGGTTTTATTTTGGTGTCCGATCTACTGTTACCTCTCCAGAAGTACTGTTTTTAATGCCAATCTTAAAATGCTTTTGCTTGTTTTTGGGTACATTTAGTTGCATTAGGATGTTAAAACCATGCATTTGCATAAGTAGTTTAGAATTATGTCTATGCCAGTGTGAAGGGTTGTTTTGTTGGCAATTTTTCAGGTTTGGCAGATTATTTGGCCTAGAAAGAAACACAGGAAGGAATGCCAGAGAGAATGCCGAGTACTGTTAGCACAGATGGACCAGACAATGATAAGCACCGGTTGGCAGAGAAGTGAACTTGATGCCATGCCAAGAGGCTGTGGGACCCCAAAAAAATAGGATAAGATCAGGCTCCGAAAAGATAGCAATTGGATCAATCTCTTAAAAAATAGCAGATAAGATGATGCCAAGACTGGTTAGCAGATTCATGCCAAGCTTGGATGCCAAGGCAGCGTCGGCAGTATGACGTCAGCACTAACCTGATCAGCTCTCATTCAAATTGGGATAAGATGATTATCTCTTATCCCTTCAAAATTTAAAATTCAAATGAGGAGCTCATCATATCCCTTCCTTGCACGCATATTTAAACACCAACCAAGGAAGATCTTGAGAGGGCGATTGATAGACGATCAGAGAGAGGAGTCGGTGTGAAACGATTGACAACCGGCTGCACCTTAGAAGGGTGGTTCGACCAGCTTGGCCGAGAAGCCCGGATCTTGAAGGGATGCATCGAGAGCCCTTCTAGCCCATTTTCTCTTTCAAGTTATTTTATTTTGTTTTAAATGATGATGTACTTGGGAAACGTTTGTGGTTTTTTGGTTAAGTCCCCCACCATGAACTAATTTCATAGTTGGTGGGGGATGTTTGCGTTGAACGCTATTTTATGTTTTAGTTTTTAATAATAAATCTGCCTTGGCAATGTTTAATCTATTTGGCATACTTTAATGCTTTCTAAATACTATGCCAAGCGAGAGCTGGCACTGTTGGCCTATTGCTCCTCAATATCTTAACACACTTGGGGTGGCAATGATTAAGTTGTTGAATACTGAGGAGAGAAGCCTCGAGAGAAGTCGTTCAAGTAGATGAACTTACTTCGGGAGTGAAATCTACCCCTTAGGAGTATAGATTGGATCTTAATCAAATTGGTTTATTTAAAAGCATGCACTATAGAGATATAGGGGTTGTTACATGATCAATTTAGGGCAATGACCATCGAGATAGGCTTTGCTAATTTTGAATATGCTCGGCAAACAATGCCAAGACAGGTTGTTATTAAAGGCTGGCACGACATGAATAGCATGAAAACTAGGCATTCCCTGCCAACACTCATCATTCATTAAAGCACCTTCCTTGCCAACGTCTTTACTATACTTTTATTTCTTTTCTATTCAATTATTTCCAAAACCAACTTCAAAACAAAACAACTTTTTCTCAAGGGAAGTAGCAATCAAAGACAACTGAATTCCAAGTCAATCTCTGTGGGATCGATACTCAGCTTAACTGCTGTATTACTTGCAGATCGTGTATACTTGCACACAAAAGACTCATCTTGGCACTGTTTTATACTTTTCCAATACATATCTTCTACCCTTTTTGCCAGCATTCACTTAGAGAGTCTACAAGTTTTTGGCGCCGTTGCTAGGGATTGCAACGGAATTGATTGTTTTCAAATTTTTACTTGTCCTTCTTTTAATTCTATTTCTGTTTTTACCTTTTGTTTTTATCGGTGTATGATCAGAAGCCATCCTGTTGTGGACGAGTGGCCATATGATCCAGAAAATTGAGAAAACCTTGCGGAGGTTAAAAAGAAGATTTCGAGAGATGCAAAACCCAAGAAATGGTGCGGTGAACAATGGAGGAAATCCACTTAACAATGGGATACCACCACCACCTGATGTCCCAGTTGTTAATAAAGAGAGACCTATTAGAGAACATTCGACACCAACCATTGACAATTTAATGCCAGGACTTGTTGGCACGGAGGTAACGCTGTTAATTTTGAACTTAAGCTAGTAATGATTCAAACTCTTTTGAATGTAGGTCAGTTTGATGGAGCACTTACTGGAGATCCAAGGTAACATCTGAAGCAGTTCATGGAGATTTTCCAAGTATTTCAACAAAATGGAGTACCTGAAGATACTGTGAAACTGAAGTTATTCACCTTTTCCTTGAGAGATAGAGCTAAGGCTTGGCTCAATTCCTTGCCACCTGGCTCAGTCACTTCATGGGAGGACCTATGCCAGAAGTTCTTGACAAGATTCCAACCGCCAACACTCACTGCCAAGCTACGAGGTGAGATCATTACATTCAGGCAGGCTGAGGATGAGACCTTATATGATGCATGGGAAAGATTTAAAGATCTGCTGAGGTGTTTTCCTATGCATGGATTCCCAAATTGGACTCAAATACAAACCTTTTACAATGGATTAAATGCACAAACAAGGACTGTTGTTGATGCTTCAGTAGCTGGTTCGTTGCTTGACAAGACGTTTACTGAGGCTGTTGACATTTTAGAAATGATTGCAATCAATGATTTTGAATATCTTGTTGCTAGACTTGGGACTGGAACTAAAACCAATGGGAAATTTTAGGTTGATGAACTAACGTCCATCCATGCCGAGATTTCCAACCTTACTAGCATGGTAAGAACGTTGCAAAAGAACAATGAAGCCCAAGAAGTCAAAGTATTAAACCCATTTTGTATAATTTGTAGAGAGAATCATCATGTAGATGAATGCCCTACCAACCCTAAATCGGTAAACTTTGTTGGCAATGTTAATTGTTACTATAATCCTAACTTCAATACTTATAATACAGGTTGGAGACAACACCCTAACTTAGCATGAGGAAATCAAAGAGGTAACCAGTACAATGCCCAGCGCTAGAATACCCACAGGCAGAATAACAATGCCATGCCAGCTTTCAACAACAATGGCATGCCAGCATTCTATCAGAATGCCATGCCACAGAAAGCTCAAAACAATTTCCAGCAAGGGCAGAGATTCAACCAAGGAGGCACTGTCACAGAGTACATGGAGAAGAATGATGCCACAGTCCAGAGTTTAGCAGCATCAATGAGGAACTTGGAAGTTCAAATTGGGAAGATTGCCAATGCACTCAGCAATAGACCCCAAGGAGCATTGCTAAGTGACACCGAAGATGCCCGACACAAAGAAAATGAGCAATGTAAAGCCATAACTCTTCAGAGCAGTAAGCAGTATGAAGTGGAGAAGGCTGCCAAGCAGCTAGTTAATTGCCAAATAGAGAAGCTAGTGCCCGCAGAAAACCCCAAGGAAGCAGAGAAAGAGGAATCAAACACAGATGAAGCCAGTAGCAATGCCAAAATAAATGCCAAAATCGATGCCAAAATTGATGCCAAACAAACTGATGCTAGCACTACATTGGCAAAGACATCAGCGCCGACATATGTTTATCCTCCACCACCATTTCCAGTGAGACTTCAAAAGCATAAGCAAGACCATCAATTCAAGCGTTTCTTAGAGGTTCTTAAGCAATTGCAAATCAACATTCCATTGGTAGAAGCCCTTGAGCAGATGCCCAACTATGTTAATTTCATCAAGGACATCCTATCCATGAAGAGGAAGTTGGGAGACTTTGAAACTGTTGCTTTGACCGAGGGATGCAGTGCCATGATCCTAAACCGATTGCCACCAAAGCTGAAAGATTCGGGAAGTTTTACCATTCCCTGTACCATTGTCAACAAATTCACGGGCAAGGCACTGTGCAACTTAGGAGCCAGCATCAACTTGATGCCAATGTCAGTTTTCAGGAAGCTTGGCATAGAAGCCAGACCTACCACGGTGACACTCCAGCTGGCAGACTGGTCCTATGCAAATCTGAAGGGTAAGATTGAGGATGTGCTAGTAATTGTAGACAAATTTATTTTTCCAGCTGATTTCATCATTTTGGATTATGAGGCTGATATTAAGGTCCCGATTATTTTTTGTAGATCTTTCCTTGCCACAGGTAGGGCTTTCATTGATGTTTATAAAGGGGAACTAACAATGTGCATGAATGACTAGCAAGTTACATTTAATGTGTTTCAAGCTTTGAAATGTGCAGATGAACCTAATGAATGCGAAGCAGAGGAGATGATGGAATCCATCTACACTTTGGACACGGCACAGTTATGTTAGAATACAAATTTTGATGCCAGCGACTTAGAAGGAATAGCTGAACTGTTTGAGGAACCAAAAGAATCAGTCTTGGAGGCTGAGAAGGTGAGTTATTTTGAGCCACTACAGTTGGCCGGCAGAGAGATCAAGACGCCTAGACCATCAATTGAGGAGCCACCATTGTTGGAACTAAAGCCACTTCCATATCACTTGAAGTATCCTTATTTAGGTAACCACTTGACCCTGCCAGTGATTATTGCCACTGATCTCACTAATGATCAGGAAAAAAGATTGCTGGCAGCATTACGCAAGTATAAGCAAGCATTAGGATGGACCTTGGCAGACATCCGAGAGATTAGCCCAACCATTTGCATGCACAAGATTATCTTAGAGGAGTACCATGGTAGGACCATTGAAGGCCAAAAGAGGCTAAACCCAAGCATAAAAGAGGTAGTGAAAAAAGAGATCATAAAATGGCTTGATGCCGGGATTATATATCCCATCTCTGATAGCTCTTGGGTTAGCCCGGTGCAATGTATGCCAAAGAAGGGTGGCATGACCGTGGTACAAAATAGTAAAGCTGAATTGATTCCCTCCAGAATTATCACAGGATGGAGAGTGTGCATGGACTATAGGAGGCTGAACAATGCCACGAGGAAGGATCACTTCCCATTGCCATTCATTGATCAGATGCTAGATAGGTTGGTAGGTAAAGCTTTCTATTGTTTTTTGGATGGTTATTCATGTTATAATCAGATTGTCATCGCCCCTGAGGATCAAGAGAAGACCACATTCACGTGCCCTTATGGGACGTTTGCTTTAGAAGGATGCTATTCGGCCTATATAATGCACCGAAAACATTTCAATGTTGCTTGATGTCCATTTTTTCTGATATGATAGAGCACAATATGGAAGTATTCATGGATGACTTCTCAGTGTTTGGCAAGACATTTGAGGAATGTCTTCAAAGTTTAGAGCAAGTCTTGAAGAGATGCATAGAGACAAACCTAGTGTTGAACTGGGAAAAATGCCACTTCATGGTGAAAGAGGGCGTTGTTCTCAGGCACAAGGTAACTGAGAGATGATTAGAAGTTGATCAAGCAAAAGTTGAGGAAATTAAGCAATTACCTCCCCCAACGAGTGTCAAAGTTATAAGAAGTTTTTTAGGACATACCGGTTTTTACCGGCATTTTATTAAAGATTTTTCAAAAATTTCTAAACTTTTATGCTTGTTATTAGAACATAATGCCACTTTTGCTTTTGACGATTCTTGTTTGAGAGAATTTCAGGAGCTTAAAAAGAAGTTGATCAATGCCCCTATAGTTGTTGCACCGGACTGGAATGAGCCCTTTGAGCTCATGTGTGATGCCAGCGACTATGCCGTCGGAGTAGTCTTGGGACAAAGGCATGGCAAAATTTTCCATGCCATCTACTATGTCAGCCGAACCTTGAACAAAGCACAACTAAATTACTCTACGACCGAGAAAGAATTTCTTACGGTTGTATTTGCTTTCGACAAATTTTGATCTTATTTAATTGGTAACAAATTTGTGGTTTATACAGATCATTTGGCATTGAAGTATCTCTTGGCAAAGAAGGGTGCCAAGCCCAGACTAATCCGATTGACGCTCTTACTTCAAGAATTTGATCATGAGATCTGAGATAAAAAAGGGCAGTGAAAACCTAGTACCTGACCATCTCTCACGTCTGGAGCATCATCTTGAAGATGGTAAGAACAATTTTATAAGAGATGAATTCCCTGACGAGTATTTGATTGCAGTTAATGCCGTGCCATGGTATGCTGACATTGTCAACTACTTGGTAAGCAACATTTTACCACCACACTTAGCATACAATGCCAAGAAAAGGTTCTTGCGAGAAGTTAGGCATTACTATTGGGACGAGCCAATATTGTTCAAACAGTGTGCCGACCAAGTGATCCATCGGTGTGTGCCCAAGGATGAGCAGCATAATATATTGCATTTGTGCCATGCCGCACCATATGGAGGTCACTTTGCTGGGATGAAGACTGCTGCCAAGGTGTTGCAGTGAGGATTCTTTTGGCCCACACTATATAAGGATGTCGACGAGTATGCCAAGGCATGTGACCGATGCCAACAGACAGGGAACATCTCTGGCATACACCAACTTCAGCTCTAAAACATTATGCTTGTAAACTTATTTGATGTATAAGGGATAGACTTTATGGGTCCTTTTCCACCCTTATTTGGTAATGTATATATTCTCGTGGATGTTGACTATGTATCTAAATGGGTAGAAGCTATTGCCCTGCCAACAAACGATGCCAAGGTTGTTGCCAAGTTTTTGCACAAACATATTTTTACTAGATTTGGCACCCATAGAGTGATTCTTCATGATGAGGGCACCTATTTTAAATGTAATTTAATCTCTAAAGCTTTGTGCAGGTATGGTATACAGTAGAGAATTACCACGACATATCATCCACAAACGAACGGGCAAGCCGAGATTTCAAACAAGGAGATTAAAAACATTCTAGAGAAGATTGTTAATCCATCAAGGAAAGACTGGTCCTTGAGACTAGATGAGTCCTTGTGGGCTTACAGAATGGCATTTAAAACTCCTTTGGGTACTTCACTGTTTAGACTTGTTTTCGGGAAACTATGACATCTGCTAGTGGAGCTTGAACATAAAGCCTATTGGGCCATCAGAACACTTGGCATGGCATGGAGAGCTGCTAGAGAAAAGCGGTTACTAGACCTAAATGAATTGGAGGAATTTAGGACGTAAGCCTACGAGAACGCCAGGTTATACAAGGAGAAGACAAAACGCTGACATGACAGTAGGATAATACCGAGACATTTCAAGGTAGGCCAACGTGTTCTGTTATTCAACTCACGAATTAAGTTGTTTCCAGGAAAACTAAGATTAAGATGGACGGGCCCTTTTGAAGTTGTGAAGCCCTATGCCCATGGAGCTGTGGAAATTAAGAATTTGAAGACAGAAGAAATCTTTAAGGTAAATGGTCAACGTTTAAAGCAATGCATGGAAGGTGATCAGAACAATGCCAAGGAGGTGATCCTCTTGGCAGATGTGACATGAAAACACCATTAGGTTTGAACTTTTGTAAATATTAGGATAAATGTTTTCTTTGTTTTTAGGTTTCAAGGTTTTTAGTAGTTTGTCTTTCGTTTAAATTTCAAGTTTTATTCCTTTGCTATGTTGAAAGGTTTTCTTTGAGTCAATGCATAATCAGTATGCCATGAACCATGCCAGGAACGATGTCAGGAGCAATGCCAGAAACGATGCTAGGATTATTGGCAGGAGCAGATGTCCCAATAGCTAAATCTGGCAGACATAGAGCCAAAATAGCTTGGCATGCAACGATGTAAAAGAAGGAAGGATGAGAGAAACCCTTTCTAGATAGTCCATTTAATAAAGAGAGAGTATTTTTCCTTAATTAAAAACCCTTAGCAACTTTAAAAAAAGAAAAAAAATTAATCAGGTTAAAATTTAAATTTAACCTAATCACCTTATCACTTTAAATCCCTACCCTATCCTATCACCTATCGCCTTATCACTTTACCCCTTTCAAATCAAATTCTTTTTATTTTTCATGATTATCCCTAATTACTCCTCCCATTAAAACATTCAACCGACCCAAACTTTTCATTTTCTCACATTAGCCGGTTAAATAACCAAACATCTCTCTCACTCCTTACCTTTCTTTTCTACAAGCAAGAATCAAAACTCGAAACCGTCTCTCTTTCTTCATCTTGTTCAGCACCGTTTCAAATTCTTCAACGATTTCAATGGCTTCCTCTTCTATTTCTTTCAAGCGATTCTTCAACGAGGAGATTCAGAAAAGTTTGAAAACAATTTTGCCTCAAGAAGTTTTTGCTATGAGAAGCACTTCAACCTCAAAACAGAGACAAACAATGGCTTCCCTCTAGAAGTCATGTTAACGATTAGCCTGCACAAATGGAGTCTGTTTTGCCAGCAAAAAATGGAGATCTATGCCACCATCGTTTAAGAATTCTATGCGCATCTTGTAACCAAGGATTTGCCCTTCTTGATGATTAGAGGTAAATGTGTTCGTTTTGATGAAGGGTATATTAACACTATGTTTGAGTTAGATGGTGCAAGGGATGAATATTTTAAGTACGCTGATTCGATGAATACTGCCAAGAGAAAGAGGCTGCTGGTGTAACTGTGTGAGCCTGGCACGGCATAGACAGTGTCATCCAAGAGGCACCGTACGATGAAGAGGTTAGCATTGAAACCCCAATAGAGAGGATGGAATCACTTTCTCAAGGAAAACTTGATGCCTACGTCCCATAATGAGACTGTGTCAGAAGAAAGGCTGATCCTATTGCACTCCATTGTTATGGGGCGCAAGATTAATGTGGGAAAGCTTATTATTTAAGAAACTTATAAATGTGCAACGAAAGGTAATGGCAGCTTGTTCTTTCCTTTGTTGATTTCTAACATTTGCATGCTCTATGGTGTGCCCAAGCTTGATACAGATAAGGAAAAAATGATCACGGGAAGAAACATTATAGCTGCTATATGGAGAAATCTCGTTGCTGTCGAGCCAAAGTATAAGGGCAAGGGGAAGGCCAAAGTGCCCACGCCAAGGCCTAAAATGTCAAAGGACGAGCCAGAAACTGTGCCAGACAGTTCAATGGCAATGTTGTCCCAAATTCACCATCGCCAGGAGATTATTCTCCAAAAGCTAAAAAAGCTGAGGATCTCAATGTCAAGATGCGATACTACATCTAAACCAGAGATGTTGTAATCAGGAAGGCTCTTACAAAATTATCAACTGATTTTGTGCCAGAATTTCCAGACTTCCCTGCCGAGCCCTCATCCAGCGACAATGCCATGCTAGCTAGTCCAGTTCATACCCCGTCTAATGCTACAGTCCCATTGTCTCATGTCCAAGTCGAGTCTGCCAGTTCTGATTCTTCATCTGAATCAAAGGAAAACAAAACCAAGTCTACCAAAGCCAAGTCGCAGTAACACCTGCTATACATACGCCATATGATGCCACCGATGCACCTGCCGCAATAGAGCCTGCCAAGAAAAAGGAGAAAGTTGGAGTCTCCACTGACGTTTCAAAACCGAGCCTAAAAAGAAAGAAGCACATGGCCCCTGATCGTGGGCCATTTGTAAGAAGAAAGACTCGTGCTGCACGAGAAGTAGTCTCCGAAGGGGAGTCTTTGTCTATCTAAACTCCTTTACATTTCATTTCATTGCATTTACATGATCATGCATGTTTATTTTTTCTGTTTTTCTTATATATATGTGTTGTTTCATGATTTGAGGACAATGCACATCTTGGGTTTGGGGGTGTGCATTTTCTCATATTTGTGCCATGCTATGCATTTCATATTTAATTTCTATTGCCATGTTATTTGCCATGTCATCTAGGTCTTTTAGGATAGATGCATACCGAACCACTAAAAAAAGAAAATTTTGCCTCGTTTAATCTTGAAAAAATGTTAACATTTGTTAGGCAAGTTTAATTTGATCTAGGTGTCTGTCCAATGAGGAAATTTTAATCTTTAGTTGTCATGCCATGCCACCAGAGTAGTATGACAAGTTAGCTTTGCAATTGATCTCTAGTTTAGGGAACTGAAACTTCACTTTACACGTAGTATGTATCTAGTTCCTTAGCAAACTTAGACTTTTTGAAATTATGCTCAAATTTTAAAAAAAAAGATGAAAGGATGCCAGGGCAAAAGAAACTAATAAGGCATCAATGTTATGTGATAAGTGTTCAAAAGTACTATTTTTCTTACCCTTTTTACTCATGTTATTGTTAGACTTAGGCTCATATTAGTTGCATAATTAGCCATTCATGCATTAATCCATGTTTCCTTCCAACGTTGAGCTTGATTACATAACTTGGTAGTTTTTGTGGGAAAAGATGCTGCTTTGGTGTGTTTTGTGTGTATGTGCAGGATCACTTGCCAAAGCAAGGCTAGAGCTAGTTGCCAGGGTAATACATGAAGGAGATGCCGAGCCGTTGCCAGGGCAATGCATGAAGAAGACGCTGAGCCAGTTGCCAAGGCAATTGTCGACAAGAGCAAAGGTGATAAGGTAGTCGAAATTTTCGACAACTGTAACAGATGATGCCGCGGAAACCTACATCGTGCCTGGACAAGCTGATGCCACGGCAACCAACCCTGAAGATGCCATGGCAACCAAAGCTAAAGACATCTCGACAACCACCGCAAAAGCCAAAGGTAAAGCACCTATGCCCGAATCAACTCCTACAGAATCATTTTCTGATTTTTCAGATTCGGACGAGTCCTCCATTGCACCAACAAAGACCGCACCAATTGAATCCTCCAAGCGAAAAGCCAATAACATTGATGAAGATGACGATGAGGACAACCCCGTACGAGGATCGATTCCACCACCGGCAACACGAAAACAACCATCGCGTTCAAGCAAGAGAATCAAGACACTGACCAAAAGGAAACTAATCATCCACGATGACGAACTCTCGGAGTAAGTCCTCCTATGCATTTTATTTTTTGTTATTTTTATTTTCCTTTAATGCATGCATTGAGGACAATGCCTCACTCGAGTTTGGGGGGGATTGTTATTAGTAGTTACCATGTTTAGTTACATTCATCTTAAGTATCACATTTAGGATACATAAATTGCTTGCCATGCCTTTAGTTGGAACAAGGATTGCTTAGATTTGATGAATATCCGATGATGACTTTGCCAATGCAGTTAATTGATAGAATTTTTATTCTAGGATAACCATGGAAAAACTTAGAATTTTACTATGATGCTAAATTTGATGAAACACTGTTGTGGTTTGATTAATTTAATGAATTCAAGTGAACTTAGGTTGATAATTAACAAATTGGGGGATTAGAATAAAAATTGGATGAATGCTAGAGCTGCCTAAAATTGGCTCTAGCATGTGCTAAAAAAATTAATCACTAGAGGTGCCCGAAACTGGCTCTAGTATGTGTTAAAAAAATTGATAGCTAGAGGTGCCCGAAACTGGCTCTAGTCGAATAAATTAACTTAAGAAAACTAAAAAACAAAACACTAGAGGTGCCCAAAACTGGCTCTAGTTAAAACATGTTAAAAACAACCCAATAAAGTAATTTGAAAACCTATTGTTTGCATAGAATCCGAAAAATCAACTTGCAGACAACTCCCACACACTCACAAGCATTATAGTTTGATTCCGAGTAACTCCTAAGTTTTCCGAAAAATAAAAAGCCAATCATACTCTGTGCCCCGGTTCAGAGAATTGAAATCAAGTTCAAAGCTAAGTTTGTGAAAATTGAAGTCTTGGCAGGTAATTATGAGTTTGCATTGCTTTGAGGACAAGCAATAGTTCGAGTTTAGGGGTGTGATAAGTGTTCAAAAGTACTATTTTTATTACCCTTTTTACTCATATTATTGTTGGACTTAGGCTCATATTAGTTGCATAATTAGCCATTCATGCATTAATCCATGTTTCCTTCCAACGTTGAGCTTGATTACATAACTTGGTAGTTTTTGTGGGAAAATATGTTGCTTTGGTGTGTTTTATGTGTATGTGCAGGATCACTTGCCAAAGCAAGGCTAGAGCTAGTTGCCAGGGCAATACGTGAAGGAGATGCCGAGCCAGTTGCCAGGGCAATGCATGAAGGAGACACCAAGCCAGTTGCCAGGGCAATTGTCGACAAGAGCAAAGGTGATATGGTAGTCGAAATTGACGACTAGACAAGCCCAAGATGACGTGGAGCAAAGCCCACTCCCAAAGGAATTTGATTTCCATGAAGAGATTAAAGAAGAATTAAATTCCAAGAAGATAGGAGAAGTTCTAGTAGGAATATAATTATAATAAAGAATTATATTCTTTAAAGATAATTTAATTCCAACTTAACTTCCTCCACAAAGAAGGACTTTGACCTAGCCCTATAAATAAGAGGGAGATTTCGACAATCCAAAGAGAGCAAGAGAGGGGAATTTCGACAACTCCAAGGAGGGCAAGAGGAGAGAATTTACGACAAGCATCTAGGGCAAGGAGGATTTCGACAAGCCTCCTTCTTCATCTTTTCTTTCTTGTTCGATTGGGTTCATGCTAGGGATTAATTATCTTGTGTTTCTTTGGAACCTAGCCATGATCTAAATCTATTTGGCTATGGTTATTGTGTTTTGCGGTTGTGAGAAACTATTGGTTTTTGTTTAGGTAATAAGATATTGCATTTTCTATTCAAGGTTTATTCATTCTTGGTTCTTATTCTTGTTTGCGAGTGAATTGGGAGAGGATCTCGTAACTTCATCCATTTATCTAATATCGGGAGAGTTATATTCAAGAAAAGAATGAATATGATATTTATTCAATCTATTGATGGTGAAGATTAATTCGGCTTAGGAATAAGTCAAGGATTTCAACGGCTAAGAGGAGTGCAAGATTGGTTGTTGTTCACCCTTGATTCACGCAGGGATGTATTATCAAGGCATGAACAAGTAGCTAGAGTTTCGACTTAGGGATAAGAAGAAACCATTGAAGAACGCTCTGCTGAACCTTGAAGGTTGCTGCCCAGACGCCCAAGTAGTTGCCCAACTAGTCGCCCAGGCAACCATCGATTAGTTGCCAAGGCAACCCCGTTGTGCAAGTTGCCACGGCAACTGAGTTGCCCGTGCACTCTTTTACCAAGACGATATAATTGGCTATCACACCTCAACTCACGATAACCTGGCCTATCTCTCTCTCATTTGATCTCATCTTTTCTTTTACTTTATTGCTTTCTAGTTTAGTTATTAGTTAAACTCCTATAATCCTTTATTTGTGTTTTTACTTTTTACAGTGCAAGAGACTAGATTCTTGAAGTGGCACCAATCCCTGTGGAGACGATATCTTTTATACTATAACTTGCAACGTGTATACTTGCACAATTGCGTAGCACTTATTACGCGCAACATTCTGCCAGGGCAATGAAAAAATGAACTCTCCTCTACCTAGGGATAATAAGTTACTTGAGGCTTCGTGGTTTGCTCCCTCTTAGTTCTCAAGTCCAAAACCTTAGAGTATGAGTTGAAGAGAAAGCCTAGTGATGTCTAGATTAAGGTGGGGATTCGTGGTATGCTCCATCTTATCTCTCACGCTAAATAGTTTCACGAAGCAAGCTTAAATTAATGCCAACAGAAACCCTAGGCAAGAAAAAAACATAATAAAAATAAGAATTTGAGTTTAGGTAGTAAAATTGGCTAAGGGAGTGAAAGGATACTCGATGCATATTGCCTACACAACATGCACTCTTCATGAACTTAGACTAGAGTTATATTGATGCACTTGAATTACTACCTGCTTGGCATTATTGGACTGAGATACTGAGGACAGAAATAGAGCCAAATTCTGCTTGCCAGCACGTGTTGGCATTCAACCAAAATTTTGTCAAGGTAACATTTTCATAGTTTTTGTTTTTATTTTAATTGCATTACTTGAGGACAAGCAATGAGCTAGGTTTGGGGTGTGTTACCTCTCCAAAAGAACTATTTTTAAGGCCAATCTTATAATGCTTTTTCTTGTTTTTAGGTACATTTAGTTGCATTAGGATGTTAAAACCATGCATTTGCATAAGGAGTTTAGAATTATGTCTATGCCAGTGTGAAAGGTTGTTTTGTTGGCAATTTTGCAGGTTTGGCAGATTATTTGGCCCAGAAAGCAACATAGGAAGGAATGCCAGAGAGAATGTCGAGTGCTATTGGCACAGATGGACTAGACAATGCCAAGCACCGATTGGCAGAGAAGTGAACTTGATGCCATACCAAGAGGTTGTGGGACCCAAAACATAGGATAAGATCATGCTCTGAAAAGATAGCAATTGGATCAATCCCCGAAAAAATAGCGGATAAAGTGGTGCCAAGACTGGTTGGCAGATTCATGCCAAGCTTGGACGCCAAGGCAACGTCAGCAGTATGACATCAGCACTAATCTAATCAGCTCTCATTCAAATTGGGATAAGATGATTATCTCTTATCCCTTGAGCATTTAAAATTCAGATGAGGAGCTTATCATATCCCTTCCTTGAACGCCTATTTAAACACCAACCAATGAGGATCTTGAGAGGGCGATTGATAGACGATCGGAGTGAGGAGTTGGTGTGCAACGATTGACAACCGACTGCTCCTCGGAAGGGTGGTTCGACCAGCTTGGTCGAGAAGCCTGGATCTTGAAGGGCTGCATCGAGAGACCCCTTCTAGCCCATTTTCTCTTTCAAGTTGTTTTATTTTGTTTTAAATGATGATGTACTTGGGAAACGTTTGTGTTTTTTTGGTTAAGTCCCTCACCATGAACTAATTTCATAATTGGTGGGGGATGTTTGCGTTGAACGCTATTTTATGATTTAGTTTTTAATAATAAATCTGCCTTGGTAATGTTTTATCTATTCGGCATACTTTTATGCTTTCTAAATACTATGTCAAGCAAGAGTGTCACTGTTGGCCTATTTCTCCTCAATATCTTAACAGACTTGGGGTGGCAATGATTAAGTTGTTGAATACTGAAGAGAGAAGCTTCGAGAGAAGTCGTTCAAGTAGATGAACTTACTTCGTGAGTTAAATCTACCCCTTAAGAGTATAGATTGGATCTTAATCAAATTGGTTTATTTAAAAGCATGCACTAAAGAGATATAGGGGTTTTTACATGATCAATTTAGGGCAATGACTATCGAGAGAGGCTTTGCTAATTTTGAATCTGCTCAGCAAACAATGCCAAGGCATGTTGTTATTAAAGACTGACACGACATGAATAGCGTGAAAACCAGGCATTCCCTACCAACACTCATCATTCATTAAATCATCTTCCTTGCCAATGTCTTTACTCTACTTTTATTTCTTTTCTATTCAATTATTTCCAAAACCAACTTCAAAACAAAACAACTTTTTCTCAAGGCAAGTAGCAATCAAAGACTATTGAATTCCAAGTCTATCTCTATGGGATCGATACTCAGCTTAACTACCGTATTATTTGCAGACCATGTATACTTACATGCAAAAGACTCATCTTGGCACTATTTTATACTTTTCCAATACATATCTTCTGCCCCTTTTGCCAGCATTCACTTAGAGAGTCTACAAGTTTTTGGCACCGTTGCCGGGGACTACAACGAAATTAATTGTTTTCAAATTTTTACTTGTCCTTTTTTTTAATTTTATTTCTATTTTTACCTTTTGTTTTTATCGATGTATGACCAGAAGCCATCATGTGGTGGACGAGTGGCCATATGATCTGAAAATTGAGAAAACCTTGTGGAGGTTAAAAAGAAGATTTCGAGAGATTCAAAACCCAGGAAATGGATGGGATGGTGTGGTGAACAATGGGGGAAATTCAGTTAACAATGGGATACTACCACCACATGTTGTCCCAGTTGTTAATGAAGAGAGACCTATTAGAGAATATTCGGGACCAACCGTTGACAATTAAATGGTAGGACTTGTTGGCACGTAGGTAAACACTGTTAATTTGAACTTAAGCAGGTAATGATTCAAACTCTTTTGAATTTAGGTCATTTTGATGGAGCACTTACTGGAGATCTGAGGCAACATCTAAAGTAGTTTATGGAGATTTGCCAGTTATTTCAACAAAATAGAGTACCTGAAGATACTCTGAAACTAAAGTTTTTCACCTTTTCCTTGAGAGATAGAGCTAAGGCTTGGCTCAATTCCTTACCACCTAGCTTAGTCACTTCATGGGCAGACCTATGCCAGAAGTTCTTGACAAGATTCCAACCGCCAACACTTACTGCCAAGCTACGAGGTGAGATCATTACATTCAGGCAGGCTGAGGATGAGACCTTATATGATGCTTGGGAAAGATTTAAAGATTTGCTGAGGAGGTGTCCTATGCATGGATTCCCGAATTAGACTCAAATACAAACCTTTTACAAGGGATTAAATGCACAAACAAGGACTGTTGTTGATACTTCAACAGTCGGTTCGTTGCTTGATTGTTGACATTTTAGAGAGGATTGCAATCAATGATTTTCAATATCCTATTGCTAGACTTGGGACCGGAACTAAAACCATTGGGAAATTTCAGGTTGATGAACTAACGTCCATCCATGCCGAGATTTCCAACCTTACTAGCATGGTAAGAACGTTGCAAAAGAACAATGAAGCCTAAGAAGTCAAAGCATTAGACCCATTATGTTAATCGTTACTATAATCCTAACTCTAATACTTATAATACAGGTTGGAGACAACACCCTAACCTAGCATGGGGAAATCAAGGAGGTAACCATTACAATTCCCAGTGCTAGAATACCTAGAGGCAGAATAACAATGTCATGTCATCTTTCAACAACAATGGCATGCTAGCATTCTATCAGAATGCCATGCCACAGAAAGCTCAAAACAATTTCCAGCAAGGGCAGAGATTCAACCAAGGAGGCACTCTCACAGAGTACATAGAGAGGAATGATGCCACAGTCCAGAGTTTACCAGCATCAAAGAGGAACTTAGAAGTTCAAATTGGGCAAATTGCTAATGCACTCAGAAATCAACCCCAAGGAGCATTGCCAAGTGACACCGAAGATGCCCGGTACAAAGAAAATGAGCAATGTAAAGCCATAACTCTTCGGAGCGGTAAACAGTGTGAGGTGGAGAAGGCTACCAAGCAGCCAGTTAATTGCCAAATCGAGAAGCTAGTGTCAGCAGAAAACCCCAGGGAAGCAGAGAAAGAGGAACCAAACACAAATGATGCCAATAGCAATGCCAAAATAGATACCAAAACAGATGCCAAAATAGATGCCAGAATTGATTCCAAATAGGCTGATGCTAGCACTACATTGGCAAAGCCATCAGCGCCGGTATATGTTTATCTGCCACCACCATTTCTAGCGAGACTTCAAAAGCATAAGCAAGACCAGCAATTTAAGCGTTTCTTAGAGGTTCTTAAGCAATTGCAAATCAACATTCCATTGGTAGAAGCCCTTTAGCAGATGCCCAACTATGTTAAATTCATGAAGGACATCCTGTCCAAGAAGAGGAAGTTGGGAGACTTTGAAAATATTGCTTTGACCGAGGGATGCAGTGCCATGATCCTAAATCGATTGCCACCAAAGCTGAAAGATCCGGGAAGTTTTACCATTCCATGTACCATTGGCAACAAATATACGGGCAAGGCACTGTGCGACTTAGGAGCCAGCATCAACTTGATGTCAATGTCAGTTTTCAGGAAGCTTGGCATAGAAGCTAGATCTACCACGGTGACACTCCAGCTGGCAGACCGGTCCTATGCACATCCCAAGGGTAAGATTGAGGATGTGCTAGTAAAGGTAGACAAATTTATTTTTCCAGCTGGTTTCATCATTTTGGATTCTGAGGCTGATATTAATGTCCCAATTATTTTGGGTAGACCTTTCCTTGCCACGGGTAGGCCTTTGATTGATGTTCATAAAGAGGAACTAAAAATGCGCATGAATGACCACCAAGTTGCATTTAATGTGTTTCAAGCTTTAAAATATGCAGATGAACCTGATGAATGCCAAGCAGAGGAGATGATGAAATCTATCTACACTTTGGACACAACACAGTTATGCCAGAATACAGAATTTGATACCAGCGACTTAGATGGCATAGCTGAACTGTTTGAGGAACCAGAAGAATCAGTCTTGGAGGCTAAGAAGGCGAGTTATTTTGAGCCACTACAGTTGGCCGGCAGAGAGATCAAGGCACCTAGACCATCAATTAAGGAGCCACCATTGTTGGAACTAAAACCACTGCCATATCACTTGATGTATTCTTTTTAGGTAACCACTCGACTCTGTCAGTGCTCATTGCCACTGATCTCACTAATGATCAGGAAGAAAGATTGCTTGCAACATTACGTAATTATAAGCAAGCATTAGGATGGACCTTCGAAGACATCCGAGGGATTGGCCCAACCATTTGCATGCACAAGATTATCTTGGAGGAGTACCATGGCAGGACCATTGAAGGTCAAAGGAGGCTAAACCCAAGCACGAAAGAGGTTGAAAAAAGATATCATAAAATGGCTCGATGTATGGATTATATATCCCATCTCCAACAGCTTTTGGGTTAGCCCAGTGCAATGTGTGCCAAAGAAGGGTGGCATGACCGTGGTACAAAATAGAAAAGCTGAATTGATTCCCTCCAGAACAATCACAAGATGGAGAGTGTGCATGGACTATAGGAGGCTGAACAATGACACGGGGAAGGATCACTTCCTATTGCCATTCATTGATCAGATGCTAGACAGGTTGGCAGGTAAAGCTTTCTATTATTTTTTGGATGGTTATTCGGGTTATAATTAGATTGTCGTCGCCCTGAGGATCAAGAGAAGACCACGTTCACGTGCCCTTATGGGACATTTACGTTTAGAAGGATGCCACTCGGCCTATATAATGCACCGGTAACATTTTAACGTTGCATGATGTCTATTTTTTCCGATATGATAGAGCACAATATGGAAGTATTCATGGATGACTTCTCAGTGTTTGGCAAAACATTTAAGGAATGTCTTCAAAGTTTGGAGCAAGTATTGAAGAGATGCATAGAGACAAACCTAGTGTTGAACTGGGAAAATGCCACTTAATGGTTAAGGAGGGCATTATTCTCGGGCACAAAGTAACTGAGAGAGGATTAGAAGTTGATCAAGCAAAAGTTAAGGTAATTAAGAAATTGCCAGTGTCAAAGGTATAAGGAGTTTTTTAGGACATGCCAGTTTTTACCAGCGTTTTATTAAAGATTTTTCAAAAATTGCTAAACCTTTATACTTGTTATTAGAACATAATGCCACATTTGCTTTTGACGATTCTTGTTTGAGAGCATTTTAGGAGCTTAAAGAGAAGTTGATCAATGCCCCTATAGTTGTCGCACCGGACTGGAATGAGCCCTTTGAGCTCACGTGCGATGCTTGCGACTATGATGTCGGAGAAGTCTTGGGACAAAGGCATGGCAAGGTTTTCCATGCCATCTACTATGCCAGCCGAACCTTGAACGAAGCACAACTGAATTACTCTACAACCAAGAAAGAATTTCTTGCAGTTGTATTTGCTTTCGACAAATTTTGATCTTATTTAATTGGTAACAAAGTTGTGGTTTATATAGATAATTCGGCATTGAAGTGTCTCTTGGTAAAGAAGGATGCCAAGCCTAGACTAATCTGATGGACGCTCCTACTTCAAGAATTCGATCTTAAGATCCGAGACAAAAAGGGCACTGAAAACCTAGTACCTGACCATCTCTCACGTCTGGAGCATCATCTTGAAGATGGTAAGACCGATTTTATAAGAGATGAATTTCCTGATGAGTATATGCTTGCAGTTAATGACGTGCCATGGTATGTTGACACTGTCAACTACTTGGTAAGCAACATTTTACCACCACACTTGGCATGCAATGCCAAGAAGAGGTTCTTGCGAGAAGTTAGGCATTACTATTGGGATGAGCCAATATTGTTCAAACAGTGTGCCAACCAATTGATCAGTCGGTGTGTGCCCGAGGATGAGCAGCATAATATATTGCATTTGTGCCATGACGCACCATATGGAGGTCATTTTACTGGGATGAAGACTGCCGCCAAGGTGTTGTAGTCAAGATTCTTTTGGCCCACACTATATAAGGATGCCCACGAGTATGCCAAGGCATGTGATCGATGCCAACAAATAGGGAACATCTCTGGCAGACACCAACTACCGCTCCAAAGCGTTATGCTTGTAGACTTATTTGATGTATGGGGATAGACTTTATGGGTCATTTTCCACCCTCATTTGCCAATGTATATATTCTCGTGGCTGTTGACTATGTATCTAAATGGGTAGAAGCTATTGCCCTGCCAACAAACGATGATAAGGTTGTTGCCAAGTTTTTGTACAAACACATTTTTACTAGATTTGGTGCCCCTAGAGTGATTATTCATGATGAGGGCACCCATTTTAAATGTAATCTAATCTCTAAAGCTTTGTGCAGGTATGGTATATAGCAGAAAATTGCCACGGCATATCATCCACGAATGAACGGGCAAGCTGAGATTTCAAACAAGGAGATTAAAAACATTCTTGAGAAGACTGTTAATCCATCAAGGAAAGACTGGCCCCTGAGACTAGATGAGTCCTTGTGGGCTTACAGAACGGCATTTAAAACTCCTTTGGGTACTTCATCGTTTAGACTTGTTTTCGGGAAACCATGTCATCTGCCAGTGGAGCTTGAACATAAATCCTATTGGGCCATCAAAACACTTGGCATGGCATGGAGAGCTGCTGGAGAAAAGATGTTAGTAGAACTAAATGAATTGGAGAAATTCATGACGCAAGCCTGTGAGAATGCCAAGATATACAAAGAGAAGACAAAATGCTGGCATGACAGTAGGATAATGCCGAGACAGTTTGAGGTAGGCCAACGTGTTCTGTTATTCAACTTACGACTTAAACTGTTTCCAGGAAAACTAAGATCAAGATGGACGGGCCCTTTTGAAGTTGTGAAGCTCTATGCCCACAGAGCTGTGGACATTAAGAATTTGAAGACAGGAGAAATCTTTAAGGTAAATGGTCAACGTTTAAAGCACTACATGGAAGGTGATCAGAACAATGCCAAGGAGGTGATTCTCTTGGCAGAGGTGACATGAAAACACCATCAGGTTTGAACTTTTGTAAATATTAGGATAGATGTTTTCTTTGTTTTTAGGTTTCAAGGGTTTTAGTAGTTTGTCTTTCTTTTAAATTTCAAGTTTTTATTCCTTTGTTGTGTTGAAAGGTTTTCTTTGAGTCAATGCAGAATCAGTATGCCATGAACCATGCCAGGATCGATGTCAGGAGCAATACCAGAAACGATGCTAGGATTATTGGCAGGAGCTGATGTCCCAAAAGCAAAATCTGCTAGACATAGTGCCAGAATAGCTTGGCATGCAGCAGTGTAAAAGACGGAAGGATGAGAGAAACCCTAGCTTGATCGATCTATTTAATAAAGAGAGAGTATGTTTTCCTTAATTTAAAACCCTTAGCCGCTTTAAAAAAGAAAAAATTAATTAGGTTAAAATTTAAATTTAACCTAATCACCTTATCACTTTAAATCCCTACCCTATCCTATCACCTATCACCTTATCACTTCACCCTTATCACTTCACCCTTATCACTTTACCCCTTTCAAATCAAATTCTTTTTTTTCATCATTATCCTAATTACTCCTCCCATTAAAACACTCAACCGACCCAAACTTTTCATTTTCTCACCTTGGTCGGTTAAATAACCAAACATCTCTCCCATTCCTTACTTTTCTTTTCGACAAGCAAGAATGAAAACTCTAAACCGTCTCTCTTTCTTCATCTTGTTCAGCACCGTTTCAAATTCTTCAATGATTTCAATGGCTTCTTCTTCTACTTCTTTCAAGCGATTTTTCCTCATAGGAGATTCAGAAAAATTTTGAAACCAATTTTGCCTAGAGAAGTTTTCGCTATGGGAAGCACTTCGACCTCAAAACAGAGATGAACAATGGCTTCCCTCTAGAAGTCATGTCAACGATTAGCCTGCACAAATGGAGTCTATTTTGCCAGAAAAAGGGGAGATCTATGCCACCATCGTTCAAGAATTCTATGTGCATCTTGTAACCAAGGATTCGCCCTTCTTGATGATTAGAGGTAAATATGTTCGTTTCGATGAAGAGTATATTAACACTATGTTTGAGTTGGATGGTGTAGGGGATGAATATTTTGAGTATGCTGATTCGATGAATGCTGCCAAGAAAAAAGAGGCTGTTGGTAGATCTGTGTGAGCCTAGCATGACATGGAAAGTGTCATCCAAGGGGTACCGTACGCTGAAGAGGTTGGCATTGAAACCCCAATGGAGAGGATGGAGTCACTTTCTCAAGGCAAACTTAATGCCTACTTCCCATAACGAGACTATGCTAGAAGAAAGGGTGATCCTATTGCACTTTATTGTTATGGGGCGCAAGAATAATGTGGGCAAGCTTATTATTGAAGAAACTTATAAGTGTGCAGCGAAAGGTAATGGCAGCTTGTTCCTTCCTTTGTTGATTTCTAACATTTGCATGCTCCATGGTGTGCCCAAGCTTGATACAGATAAGGGACAAACGATCAAGGGAACAATAATTATAGCTGCTATATGGAGAAATCTAGCTGCTGTCGAGCCAAAGGATAAGGGCAAGGGGAAGGCCAAAGTGCCCACGCCAAGGCCTAAAGTGTCAAAGGCCGAGCCAGCAACCATGCCAGAAATCGTGCCAAATAGTTCAATGGCAATGTTATCCCAAATTCACCATCGCCAGGAGATTATTCTCCAAAAGCAAGAAAAAGATGAGGTGCTCAATGTCAAGATGTGATACTACATCCAGGCCAGGGATGTTATAATCAAAGAGGCTCTTACAAAATTATCAACTGATTTTGTGCTAGAATTTCTAGACTTCCCTAACGAGCCCTCTGCCAGCGATAATTCCATGCCAGCTAGTCCAGTTCATACCCCATCTACTGCCACAGTCCCATTGTCTCCAGTTCAAGTCGAGTCTTCTAGTTCTGATTCTTTATCTGAATCAAAGGAAACCAAAGCCAAGTCTGCCAAAGCCAAGTCACCAGTGACACCTGCTGTACATACGCCATTTGATGCCACCAATGCACCTGCTGCAACGGAGCCTGCTAAGAAAAATGAGGAAGTTGGAGTCTCTACTGCTGCTTTAAAACTGAGCCTGAAAAGAAAGAAGCACATGGCCCCTGATCGTGGGCCATTTGTGAGAAGAAAGACCTGTGTTGCACGAGAAGTAGTCTCTGAAGGGGAGTCTTCTTCTATCTAAACTCCTTTACATTTCATTTCATTACATTTACATGATCATGCATGTTTATTTTTTCTGTTTTTCTCGTATATATGTGTTGTTTCATGCATTGAGGACAATGCACATCTTGGGTTTGGGGGTATGCATTTTCTCACATTTGTGCCATGCTATGCATTTCATATTTAATTTCTGTTGCCATGTAATTTGCCATGCCATCTAGGTCATTTAGGATAGATGCATACCGAACCTCTAAAAAAATAAAATTTTACTCTCATCAACCTAGGGATAATAAGTTACTTGAGGCTTCGTGGTTTGCTCCCTCTTAGTTCTCAAGTCCAAAACCTTAGAGTATGAGTTGAAGAGAAAGCCTAGTGATGTCTAGATTAAGGTGGGGATTCGTGGTATGCTCCCTCTTATCTCTCACGCTAAATAGTGTCATGAAGCAAGCTTAAATTAATGCCAACAGAAACCTTTGGCAAGAAAAAAACATGATAAAAATAAGAATCTGAGTTTAGGTAGTAAAATTGGCTAAGGGAGTGAAAGGATACTCGATGCATATTACCTACACAACATGCACTATTCATGAACTTAGACTAGAGTTATATTGCTGCACTTGAATTACTACCTGCTTGGCATTATTGCACTGAGATACTGAGGACAGAAATAGAGCCAAATTCTGCTTGCTAGCATGTGTTGGCATGCAACCAAAATTTTGTCGATGTAACATTTTCATAGTTTTTGTTTTTATTTTAATTGCATTACTTGAGGACAAGCAATGAGTTAGGTTTGGGGGTGTGTTACCTCTCCAAAAGTACTATTTTTAATACCAATCTTATAATGCTTTTGCTTGTTTTTAGGTATATTTAGTTGCATTAGGATATTAAAACCATGCATTTGCATAAGGAGTTTATAATTATGTCTATGCCAGTGTGAATGGATGTTTTGTTGGCAATTTTACAGGTTTGGCGATTATTTGGCCCAGAAAGCAACACAGGAATGAATGACAGAGAATGCCGAGTGTTGTTGGTACAGATGGACCAGACAATGCCAAGCACCGGTTGGCAGAGAAGTGAACTTGATGCCATGCCAAGAGGCTGTGGGACCCCAAAAAAATAGGATAATATTAGGCTCCGAAAAGATATCAATTGGATCAATATCCGAAAAAATAGCGGATAAGGTGGTACCAAGACTGGTTGGCAGATTCATGCCAAGCTTGGATGCTAAGGCAGTGTCGGCAATATGACGTCAGCACTAACCTAATCAGCTCTCATTTAAATTGGGATAAGATGATTATCTCTTATCCCTTCAGCATTTAAAATTCAAATGAGGAGCTTATCTTATCCCTTCCTTGCACGCCTATTTAAACACCAACCAAGGAGCATCTTGAGAGGGCGATTGATAGATGATCATAGTGAGGATTTGGTGTGCAACGATTGACACCCGGCTGCACCTCGGAATGGTGGTTCGACCAGCTTGGCCGAGAAGCCTAGATCTTGAAGGGCTGCATTGAGAGACCCCTTCTAGCCCATTTTCTCTTTCAAGTTATTTTATTTTGTTTTAAATGATGATGTACTTGGGAAACTTCTGTGGTTTTTGGTTAAGTCCCTCACCATGAACTAATTTCATATTTGGTGGGGGATGTTTGCATTGAACGCTATTTTATGTTTTAGTTTTTAATAATAAATCTGCCTTGACAATGTTTTATCTATTTGGAATACTTTAATGCTTTCTAAATACTATGCCAAGCGAGAGCTGGCACTGTTGGCCTATTGCTCCTCAATATCTTAACAAACTTGGGGTGGCAACGATTAAGTTGTTGAATACTGAGGAGAGAAGCTTCGAGAAAAGTCGTTCAAGTAGATGAACTTACTTCGAGAGTAAAATCTACCCCTTAGGAGTATAGATTGGATCTTAATCAAATTGGTTTATTTAAAAGCATGCACTATAGAGATATAGGGGGTTTTGCATGATCAATTTAGGGCAATGACCATCGAGAGAGGCTTTGCTAATTTTGAATCTGGTCGGCAAACAATGCCAAGACAAGTTGTTATTAAAGGCTGGCACGGCATGAATAGCGTGAAAACCAGGCATTCCCTGCAAACGCTCATCATTCATTAAAGCACCTTCCTTGCCAACGTCTTTACTCTGCTTTTATTTCTTTTCTATTCAATTATTTCCAAAACCAACTTCAAAACAAAAAAACTTTTTCTCAAGGCATGTAGCAATCAAAGCTAATTGAATTCCAAGTCAATCTCTATGGGATCGATGCTCAACTTAACTGTTGTATTACTTGCGGACCGTGTATACTTGCACGCAAAAGACTCATCTTGGCACTATTTTATACTTTTCCAATACATATCTTCTGCCCCTTTTGCCAGCATTCACTTAGAGAGTCTACATCTACCTTTTTTAAATAATCGGTGGCGACTCCATACTTTTAATTTCAAAATCTGGCAGGGGTTTTCCAAACTAAATTAAATCGAAAAGAAATTTTAAAATTTAAAAAAGATAGCGCTGACGGATTGTAGTGATTAGAGATGGCGACTCCGCTGGGGACACCTTTTAAATAAAAAGAAAGTCAAGCCACAAGTCGAATATTTTTAGTCTTAGTGTTGGAAATTTAAGAATTCAATTTTTATTTAAAATATGTTTCTGTCTTTAATTAATAAAACATGCATTTTATTTTCTGTAAGTATATATGTTTTACTTTTACTGTTAGTATAAGTGAACATAGACATAGGATGTCAAAAGGTTTGAGAGTTTCTCCTCACACACCGTGCACTTGTATTGCATTCCATGAGCTTTCTACCCGAGCTCCATCCTTTTAAAGTGGAAGTGTGATACTGCCTTTGTGTGGGTTACCACCGTATAGGTTAGTGAATCGCTTTTGGAATATATTTCTTATGCTTTCGTGTGGGTTACCTCCGTATAGGCATAAGGGATGTATCCTTCTGAATTGAACTTGGTCTATTTGAAGCCTATAATGGATGAGGATCAAGGGCCTTGCTACCTTTAGTAAGGGACAACGAAGAGAAGAATGAACTGAATAAAAGGAAAAAGTATGATAAAAGGAAAAAGTATGATGTACAAGGAGAGAAGAATGAACTGAATAAAAGCCAAAGTATGATGAGTGAGGTGCAAGAGTTGAAAAGACAGATGGCTGAAATGATGAGTATGATGACTGATATAGCTAAAAGGAAAAAGTATGATGTACAAGGAGAGAAGAATGAACTGAATAAAAGCCAAAGTATGATGGCCACCAATCAAGGCCTTATATCTGAATAAGATGATTCTTATAAACCCAAAGGTCGGTGCACCGTCGCGATCAACATCAATAAGACACCTAAAGATGCAAAAACTTCAACTTCAGAGAAAGTGGAGGTGAGCCAAAGAAGATAAAGATAAAAAGAAGGCATTTCAAATTTCGATGGCATACACAAATCTGCTACTGATACTGGTCAAGAAGGGTCTTGTGACTCCAGTCCAATCCAGCCAAAACAACCTCCTTTTCCTAAAGGGTATGACAACAAGGCTAGATGTAATTATAATTTATGAGGTACGGGTCATACTACCAAAAATTGTAGAGCTCTAAGTAATAAAGTCATAAGCCTTGTCGAAAAAGGGCTACTGAGTTTTGAAGAAGGAATCCCCAAAGCTTCCAAAAGCCTGACCAATGCTAGTACACCAGAGCATACGAATAAAAGCCAATTTTCAACACTCATAATCTAGTACCTAGGATAAAGTTTAAATTCTAGTGTCTAGCTTTCTGAGTTATCGGAAGCTAGCGTCCAAAAGCCAAGAACCAATGGTTCATTCGATCCTATACCTATCTCGTATGGGGAACTATATCCGCAATTGTTAGAAGCACGATTGGTGGTCTCATGTCACATCACACCTCTACAACCGCGTACCCTAAATGGTATGACGCTGAAGTTCGTTGTGAGTATCACGCTGGAATTAGGGGCATTCAATTGAAAATTGTATTGCCTTCAAGCGTTGAGTTCAGAACCTCATAGAGTGCAACATGTGGAAATTCAAAAAAGAAAATAAATATGGTCCAACTACCGTTCACCCAGAAAAGTCCAAAATTGAAGAGGATGAAAAGAGCCATTCGAGGCATGACGTTCAAGCTAGTGGATCGAAGAAAGAGATAGATTGTCTGAAAAATGAACTAAAGAGCTTGTAAGACAACTATGAAGAGCTTCGTTTGACTTTTAAAAATATTGGTTTGGTTGACACTCCCGATCGATGGAAAGAAGGAACTAAAGACCTGAAAAGAGATGCCGAATTTTGGAAAAAGAGTTTTAAGACCAACGAGGAACGAGCTAGTACCTTCTCTGGTAATCTGCAAGCAATGGAAAATTAATGTCGTGCCCTCAATGAAGACCTGAGGAGTAGTCAAGCCAAGATTAAGACCTTGGACATGTGTATAAGTTTGCGCGGAGACATCGTTGCTGAATTAAATGATAGTCATGTTGAAGTTCAAAGGCTAAAAAAGCAAGTGGATGAACGTAACGGCATTCTAGTGATGTACAAAGATCTTGTGGATGGTCTCAAGAAAGCATGGAAAGAAAATAATGAGAAGTGGAATCCTTAGCTTCAAGAATCTTCAGAGAAAATAAAGGCGACGGACTCAACTGATACAGCGACAGAATTGAGTCAAAACGATGAGCTCCCTGAACAAAACGAGAAGTTGGCTAGGCTCTTAGATAAGTTATGGAAGTTAGGCGCTAGAGCTTGACATTATCTATAACTCTAATGTCTGATGTAAAATGATCTTTTATGAAAGTTGTCCTAAGATGCTCAATTAGAATCAACCTTTTTTCTACATTCATATATACATTCAACATTGCATCTTTATTGTATTTTGCACTTTCAGCAACATAACATGTTCATTACATACATTGCATTTGCATTCATAGACCGATTTTGGTAATTTACCCCAGCAAATCCGACTTAAGTCCAATTAAACCCATCATTTTAGGATTAGATGGCTAAACCTTTCTAAGCAGAGAGTAAAAGAAAAGGTCACACTAGAAAGAAGTTGGAAGAAAAATAGGGCAAGTTTTTTGGACTGGCTGTAACTTCAGAATGAGAGAAGTCTGTCAATTTCACGCACTGTGTGAGTTTAGTTTACTTCAAAAAATGAAAAAAGAAGATAGAGAAAAACAAAATGATGAGCTTTTGTCAAAACTATTGTTTACCTGTTTTACTAAAATAAACTTTGTTTTACATCTCATTTGACAAATAATTCATATTCTTTGATTCTTTAAACATTTCATTCATTGCCATGAATTGGTTTTTGTTTTCCCAAACATATGTACATATCATTTTTATTAGGTCCTTGAATTTCAATTGCAAGAGTACCTTTTATTCAAATCCAATGATCAAATTCGAACAACCTATGTCTAAAAGAAAGCAAATTTTGCAAGGATATTGCAAATGTGAATATTTTTTGTTCTACTTAGGTAGACAGAAGGAAAAAACGAGTGTTCAGGAAATGGGTAGATCCCATTGAGTGAATTCCCCTCTCAGACATTTGTTGTTTAAGGTCCTTAAATCGAGTGTTGACCCTAAACTTCTTCCCCTAAAGACTATTTAGTTGTCGTATGTGAGAAGACGAATGGCATTCTTTCAATTCCTTTCACAAATAAGAAAATATCCATTGATGTCCCCCTTTAAGCCTGATCGCTTCTTTTTAATAAAACCCAAAACCAAGGAACACCTCCACACTGGGGCAAAGAAGAAAAAAATTTTTGTTTGCAAATAAAAGCCTCCTGATCTTGATCATGCTACACAGATAACACTTCAATTAGGGCAAGAAGTGAGATCAGATACGTGAAATGCAAGGGTCAGAGAAACATTAGAAGAGGCCAATGAAAGAAAAGTTTGTGCTTAAAGAAGCTGACCAAATCAAGTTGAAAATTGCCAACAAGAAGGCTGGCACAATCAAGGGAGAAAACGCTAAGTCAAAAAGTGCAATAAAGGAAATGCAAGAGCCTTGGAGGATTGGTTACTCTCAAGCAGAGGGGATAATCAATGTCTAGTCGAGATTGCAGAATAGTCCATAGCTACATTTTTCTAAACATGGAAGGAAATTAACTCTAGGGTGAAAAACCCAAAAATGGGCAGTCTAGAGCGATCCAAAGAATGAAAGAAAAAGGTTACTCCATGTGAGCATACCCAAATCAAGCAATACAAGAATGAGGTTTTAATTGGAAGCTTATACCAACTTTGGTGGATTGATCACTTTTAAAATGTAAATGCGTCAATACCGAGCCAAGATACAAATCGGTTAAAGGCTACATGTCCTAGAGCTATAAAAGAAAGAAATGAACTCTAGGGTGAAAACCCAAAATGGGCAGTATAGAGCAATCCAAATAATGAAAGAAAAAAGAGCATTTCATCAAAATACATCCAAATTACATGTGCAGAAGTGAGAGTGCGCCAAGAAGAAATGATCTTTGGTTTCATTACCCTTAAACTTGTTTGGGCATGAATATTCTTTTTTTCATACCCATGAGCCATAGCCTACATTACAAGCCTATAAAGACCATTATGATCATACATGGATATCTGAGTTTTGTCTTTAGACTATATTCTACCTATAAGGGTTAACCTTTCTTCAAAGAACATCAAACTTCAAGTGTCTGATCGACACCAAATGAGGGAAGGATGGGGCGTGGTGAGTTAGTGAGATCAAGAGAGCCACTTAAATGGGGTAGAAATTAGGTATGTGAAATTTTATTCTCAGAAGTCTAATAGCCCAAAAGGGACTTCTCATGTGCTTGTGTCACTGCAACCCTTGCTATCTTCTAAACATATGCTTCATTCGGGTTGCACATTGTCAATTTGAAGAAAAAGTACTTTTTGCACTTGATATTTGAGTGCTCAATTTTGATTTTCAAAATTTCACATTTTTGGAAAATTTAATTATTTCTTCTAAACTCTGCACAAGATTTTTTGCATAAAAAATCATCTTCACAAGTTTTTGCATTTAAGACCTACTCACCCTGAATGTCCAAAATAAGGCAAAATCGGCATATTGGGTCAAAGAACAGGAACATTAGTGGGGCATTGTTGTCCACAAACATAGAAGAGTAAGTTTAATAGTACTCATGATTCAGGAAAAGTAAATACTCAAAAGTTGATATTCGCCCGAAGAGGTAATTTCCAAAAGAAACAATCAAACTTGAGAGAGGTTGGGGCGTCGTTAGACAAGATTGGCCTTATCAGTCAACAAAATAGAACTTGGGGCATAAAGAGAATAATGCCAAGAGGCCTGATATGACCAGCCAGAGTCACGGGGCATTCCTTTTAAAGTCAAGCTATGGTCAACTGCATTGTATGTCATTTATCTCCGCATCAAGCATTTAGGTTAATTGCATACATACACCATAAAAATAGGGTGTATTCATCAACAAGTGCATATACTCAGCCATGTATAAAAACATGAGTGAATCAAATATGGCGAATCCTCAACCAAGAAAGGAAGCCGAACCACAAGGAGATTGATCCCTCAATGCAAAATCGAATAAAAATCAAGGCAATGACCATTTAAAAAACATCTAGAGCACGAACCCCAAAGGGACGCCTTTGGTATTCGAAATGAAGTTCCAACAAGCTCCAACATCCTTGACAAGAAAAAGTGTGGCAAGAGTGGTATGGCATCGTTGACACGAATGAGCAAATCACTTCTGAATAAGTTCCAGCATCCTTAATACGAAAATTTTTTCAAAAAAATCATATCAAGAAAAAGATCAAAAAAGGAAAAAGAAAAAAGAAAATAATGAAAAATAATGAAAAAAAGATAAAAAAAAACCAAGGTGAAAACCCAAAAGGGCACCATAAAAAAGAGAGAAACAAGAGAGATCTTTTCGAAATATCTTAGGCACGAATCCAAAAGGAGGCCTGGGACATTCAAAATGATGAAACCATATTTATCTCATCTCCTTGGAGAGGCAGCGGAATGAGAACCAAGACGAGTTCATCTCCCTGAATAGGCAGCAGAATGGACCCGACATAAAGTATGAATAGGCAGCAGAATGGACCCGACATAAAGTATGAATAGGCAGCATAATGGACCCGACATAAAGTTTATCTCCCTAGAGAAGCAGTGGAACAAACTTCATCACATTTATCTCATCTCCCTGGAGTGGCAGCGGAATAAGAACCAAGACAAGTTTATCTTCTTGAAGAGGCAGCGGAATGGACCCGACATAAAGTTTGTCTCTCTGGAGCAGCAGTGGAACAAACTTCATCACATTTATCTCATCTCCCTAGAGTGGCAGCGGAATGAGAACCAAGACAAGTTCATCTCCCTGAAGAGGCAGCGGAATGGACCCGACATAAAGTTTATCTCCCTAGAGCAACAGTGGAACAAATTTCATCATATTTATCTCATCTCCCTGGAGTGGCAGCGGAATGAGAACCAAGATGAGTTCAACTCCCTGAAAAGGTTACGGAATGGACCTGACATAAAGTTTGTCTCCCTGGAGCTGCAGTGGAATAAACTTCAGATGTAATCAAGAAATATTTTGTTTGAAGAAAAAAATGAAAAAAAGAAGAAAAAATCAAAAAATCAAAAAAATCAAAAAACCTCAAAAAAGATAAAGAAAAAAACAAAAAAAATCAAAGAGAAAAATGAAAATCAAGGTTAAAACCCAAATGGGCGCCTTGAAAGGATCTTTTTCAAACATCTCCAAGGCACGAACCCATAAGGAGGCCTTAGACATTCAAAACGAATGAGATGAAGATATGTTAGTCTCATCTCCCTAGAGTGGCAGTGGAATGAGTACCAACACAAATCTGTGGAACAGATGAACTACAAAAAATGACCCTATCTCTTTGAACTTTCAATGGAGCATGTCACTCATCCAAGAGAAGATGAAGTACAACATCTGACCCTATCTCCTTGAACTTCCAATGGAGCAGGTTATTCATCCAATAGAAGATGAACCACAACATCTGACCCTATCTCTTCAAACTTCCAATAGAGCAGGACACCCAATAGAAGATGAACTACAACATCTGACCCTATCTCCTTGAACTTCCAATAGAGCAGGACACCCTATAGAAGATGAACCACAACATCTGACCCTATCTCCTTGAACTTCCAATGGAGCCGGATATCCAATAGAAGATGAACTACAACATCAGAACTTTTCTCCTTGAATTTTTCAATGGAGCAGGTCACCCATCCAATAACAGAAAAAACTACAACAACTGACCCTATCTCCTTGAACTTCCAATGGAGCAGGTCACTCATCCAATAAAAGATAAAACTACAACAGCAGACCCTATCTCCTTGAACTTCCAATAGAGCAGATCACCTATTCAACAGAAGATGAAGCTACACCAAAAAAATAAAAAAAGAATAATAATAATAATAATAACATAAAAAGAAAAAGAGAGAAAATAGCGAGCAAGAAGGCCTTTATTTTCGACCGAGCATTATTGTACTTTGCTAAGTCTCAACCTAGTAAGCAGAGGAGTGAATTGATCGAAGAATTAAATATTCTTGAAGAGCGAAGATCGAAGACCTATCGAAGACTGAAGACCAAAGATCGAAGACAGAAGACTGAAGACAAAACACCAGCGCCTAAGAAGAGAAACAACGAGCTGAACTCATTTTGTTTCTCCAACCCCCCATTTTGAAGACTTTGCTTCCTCAAGAGTGACAGGGTGGATCAATCAAGAAAGAAGACATACGTCGAGAGGAGAAACTTAGCCAAACTGGACAAAATTGGCTCTTTTAGTCTTCACTCCATTGTCGTTGTACAACAATGAGCAAAGAAGGGCAATTGTAAGAGCCTATTTCTATTCGGGCCCCAAATTAAACCAACCCTAAACCATACCCAATACCAGACCCAAACTAATGCCCAAACCCGAAAACCCATGATCTGACCCAGATTTAATGACCTGACCCAGATTTAATGACCTGACCCAAACCAGAAAAAAACCTAACAACCAAAAAACATAACCCTAATGTCATTAACCCTAGCCGCCGCCTCTACCCTCAAGCCATCGCCGTCTCAGTCTCTTACCGTCGGCTGCCAAACCCCAAACTAAACCTTAATCTATAAACCTTGATCCCAAAATAACCAAACCCCAAATCAAACTAACCCTAAAACTTAATCTTCCAAAACCCCTAAATAAAATAATCCTAAACCTACCCACTCAGCCTACCCCAAGCCATGCCCTGCAATCCTGTAAAATTTGACACAATATCCGGCCGCCAGATCTAAAAAACAAAAAAAATTGTTTATTGTAACCAAATTCGATTATAAAACCAAAACTAAATGTAAAATTGAAGGTGGATTTTAGATCAAAAAAATTGTGAAGGGGATAGAAAATTTTGTAAGAGTTTTTTTAGTGAAATCCTAAATAAAATAATCCTAAACCTACCCACTCAGCCTACCCCAAGCCATGCCCTGCAATCCTGTAAAATTCGGCACAATATTCAGCGTCCAGATCTAGAAACAAAAAAAATTGTTTATTGTAACCAAATTCGATTATAAAACCAAAACTAAATGTAAAATTGAAGGTGCATTTTAGATCAAAAAATTGTGAAGGGGATAGAAAATTTTGTAAGAGTTTTTTAGTGAAATACAAAAAAAATCAAAAATTTCAGAACAAAAAAAGCAATCTTAATCTTTTTTTAGTTTCGAATCAAAGATAAACAAAACTGGTTCTCCAGCTTTAAAATTAAAACTTTGTTTTATATTGTTTTTAAATCTAGATTTAAATAACAAAGAAGAAAGTGTCGAAGCTTACATGATCAGTTGAGTGCCGCCGTGAGTCTGTCGCGAGGCAAAACGCCGATGAACGGCGCGAAGAATGAGGAAAGCGTCGTCGTTCTGGGTGAGGCGAAAGAGAGAGGATGGAAAGAATTTTAGGGTTTTTTTCAGCTTTGAATCGAAATAAAACCCTTAATATTGTTTTTAACCGGCTCTTGCAAAAAGGTGTCGTTTCAGGCACCCGACCCACGCGGTGACCCGACTCGGGAAAAGGATCCGCGTTTTTGGGTCAATGGTATAATTACCATATCGGTCCCTAAACTCTTCTCCTGCCTTCATTTCTGTCTAGGGTCTAATTGCTTCTTCGGTCCTTCCCATTTATTTTCCCTTTAAATTATAGTTTATTTAAATTTTATTCTTTCGATTTTGGCCCCGTATCTTGTATATTTTACATTTTGGTCCCTTCTGTATTATATATTTGTTATATTAAATATGTATTTATCATAATATATATATATGTATGATATATTATGGTATATAGTATATATATTATGTAATATATGGTATTCTATTATATATTATATTTTTGTATATTATATAGTATGTATACCTTCATGTACATGTATATATTATTTATATATTATATTTATATGCATATTTATCATATATTTATTATATAATATGTTACATATTCATATAATAAAGTTTTATAATATTATTATGATATGTTATATATATTTGTTATATATTATTATATGTGTTTATATTTAAATGTATATATTTATGTATATGATATACATAGTTACAAATATATATAATATGTTTTATGATATATATATATATATGCAACCTTGTTTATTATGTTTTTAAGTACGTATAACAAAATATTTTATTTAGAATATATATATTTGTGTGTTTTTACATATGTACATATAGATATTTTAGTATCTAACATATAATTATATTTTAGTATATTAAAATGTTTTGATATATTAAAATACATAGGTTACTTTTATAAGTTATAAATATAAATGTATAAGTATATAAGATATTATTAATATTTTACATGCATTCGTATTCGTTTTTCACAAATTATTTCTTTTACAATTAAAAAATCATTTCTTTATTTTTTTAAAACTTCGAGAAATCATATCCTGGGCGTATAGGGATTTGATTTCCTTGAATTTTTCCAAGAAAACGAGAAACCGTGTCCCGGACGCATGGGGATGCGGTTCTCTCAATATTTTAGGCATTTAAAAATCATATTTTAAATTTCCAATACCGAGACAATAAATAATCGGCTAGGTACCAATTTTGGGCGGTATGGGGGTGCTAATCCTTCCCCATCCGTAACCGACTCCCAGACCCGAATTTTTAATTTCTTGTTTTATTTTGGTATTCGGTCTACCTCTTTAAAATGATCGGTGACGACTCCATACTTTTAATTTCAAAATCGGGCGGGGGTTTTCCAAACTAAATTAAATCAAAAAAAAATTAAAATTAAAAAAAGAGAACGTCAGACGGATTTAAGTGATTACAGTGTTGATAATATTTCATACATAATTGACATGTCATATAATTGTTAGGGCTAATGGTAAAGATATCCACGGGACTATCGATATTCAAAACCTCTTACCCAAGCCCATTCGAGTCAAGCTTGGGTAGTTCCCGAATTGGCACGTACAACCCGTTTTAATAATAAAATTTATTATTGAAAATATTTTTATGATAATTAATTTTAAATAATTTTTATTTTTTAATTTATCTATTAGAGCGAGTCTAATAACTAATTATTCCTATTTTGTAGGTCCATATAAGGGATTAAATACATTTTTTTAATGATAAAATATAATTCGTTGTGCTTGCAACGAATTAAACTTATCTTATTTAAACGGGTTAGCATAATAAGAAGGTTGGGTAATCCGACCCTAAGGTAGTTCTATTTTATATACTAGGCTTGTTTAAAGATATCATAAAACCAAGTTAGGATAGCATGATTTTTAATTCTAATTAATTTGATTTAAATTAAAATTTAGGTTAATAACACAAATGCCCCCCATGTACTTATCAAATTGTCTAATACGGACTCTAAACTTTTTAAACGTTCAATGTATTCTATGTAATTTTTTTCGTTGGTTCCCGTTCATCTTCTTCCCCGTCCCTTTTTCTTTTGACACAGTATCAGATCCCACCATACATCGGCTTGTCTTTCATCGACAATCTGATTTTTCAAGATCGACTCCGTCTTAGAGGAGATCTTCTTGGTTTTTGTTTATTCTAGTTGTGTTTCTTTTTGACAGTTGTGTTTAGTATTTATTATGCATTTATGTTGGTTTTCCTGACATGGGTTTTGAGAGAAAGAAATTATTTGAATTTCAGGATTTGTTGAAGGGTGATGGATTCTACTGGAAAATGCAGAAAACAAAATGGAAAAGCTAACTGGGTTACGACTAAAAAAACAATATCAAATCCCTAGTTTTTTTCCCCTTTAATTTTCGCTAACGATGTTTTGTATATTTTTTTCTCAAAGTTCTATTTGATATATGTATTCAATTATTGCCTATGAGTTGGAAGACGACGAGGAATGAACGCCCATTGAAGGAGACGATTTCAATGACTGTGACCTTGGTAAGGAGGATGAAGAAGACAATATTATTTCATTTTTTAATCCAATTTTTCATTTTGGAACTGCAGAATGATTTTCTAAATTATGAGTTTTGTTTTATGCTTACCTTCAACCCATCTCTTTTTCTTCTTCTTCAATACTTTGATGAACATTTATCCTTCAAACAATCGATTTTATCATCTGTTTTATCTCTTATAACCATTTTTTTTCTTTTCTTGTAAATTTATTAGTAATATGTTTTAAATTTTAGTTAAAATAAAGGTAATTTATTAATCTGTCCTTCGCTTAAAAGCTTACTTAGTGACAAAAATGACAAAAAAATATAAAAATTAGGATTTTCTCAATTGTGGACTGTAGAAAAGAAATTTCTAAGGTTTTAAGGTGTCATGTGATAGAGAACGAGTAAAATAGGATACTCGCAAAATTTGGTTAAAATCCAAAGAAAATTGGAATGGGAATTTAAGGTTAAATTTTAGTAACCAAAATGATAAGTTTTTAAAATTTGGGTTGTACAAGTTGAAATATGAAAAGTTGAAGGACCAAAATTGTAATTTCCCAGAAGTTAGGTATTTTTTCATAAATAGATAGAGCCCCTATTGGTGTGGATCGAATCAGGAATTACTAATTTGATCCGATATTTCGATTATTGGGAAATTGTACTCAAAGTTTAAGTAGAATTCAGATACCTAGTCGAACTGGAAAATTATGAAATTTATCATATGTTAGAGAAAGGTTATAAAAGTCATTTCCAAGTGTTGGAAATATTTTAGTTCGATTCAGGATGCATCCTGTGATTTATTTTGATTAAGGAATCCATTTAGTAACTGATAAAATTGGAGATTTGACTTAAATATTGTATCAAATTTTTTTTCCAATCTATGACACAGTTGACTTTAGTTCCCAATCTATGGCATTTGCTACAATGCATGTAAAGTCGGATTCAGCTGAATCCGACTTTGAACAGTAATTTCCAAAAATACCCCTACAGACGGGTACAACAGGATCCGACTTCAAGCCATTCTTGATGTTGCAGCAGGGTATTTTGGGGAAACCACTATTCATAGTCGTATTCAGCTGAATCCGACTTCACGTGCACTGTAGAAAGTGTCATAGATTAGGAATTAAAGTCGATTGTACCATAAGTTGGAAAAAATAATTTTGGTGCAATATTTAAGTCAAAATTCCGATAAAATTCTTGGCATTTATTGGTAAATCGAATCAAGCTAAAATTTTGGAGATGATTCCACAAACTTTGGAAGAGTTATGATATATCATTTTATAGATATTTGGAGAATTTATCGGTAATTGTTTCATTCTGTACATGGATTAAACAAATCATGAAAAAAAATCTGATATAGATTCCGGGAATAAAAATGCAGTATAAGATATTGAATTCCGATCGAACTGCAAAGTTAAGTGTGCTCAGGGTATATGATGGGTGACCTATTGAGAAGGTCTTATGTCAGTACTTGAACTGATAAAAAGGAATCAGTTCGAGTTAATATTATTCGTATGGATATCTAATAAAAGATTATTAAGAGGATTCTATCCGATAAAGATTTCGGGTAAATTATCGGTATATTAGACCGAGTCAAAATTTTAAGTTTGACTTCATAAATATGGAATATTTATTTGATAATATTATTTATTTTTCAGATATAGAAATAAGAAATTTTTAGAATTTATGTGATAGCCCGGAAAAGGTAAAATCGCAGTAGAAGTATTTTATGAATATCGGGAAATCGGATCGAACTGGAATTTCAGAGGCTGATCCAAAAGCCATGGAAAAGTCATAAAATACTATTTTATAAATATTTTATTATAGTTGGTTGGATTCCAACTAGATTTAGTTGAATTTTTACAAGAATGGAAAGCTAGTTGGAGGGCAAATTGGTCATTTTGCCCCAATGGCATTTTTGAAATATTTAAAAAGTTATAAGGGTAATTTTGGAAAGAGGAAATAGGAGATTTAATCTTGGCCCTTGATTGATGATAAGATTAATCTCAACCGTTAGATTTTAATGGCAAAATTGTAATTTCACTATTAAATGAATTTAATATACATCTAATAGTCACATGTGTATAATAATAGTGAAAAGATGAACAAATTCATCTTTTCCAGCCAAAAATGTGAGATGCTAGGGAAAGAAAGACAAAATTTTTCCAAGCTCGATTCAAGCCCCAAAACTCGATTTTCAGGTAATCTCTTCAACTACAAAGTTGTTCTACTCTTCAAGTTCTATCTTTTGATATCAATAATTCATGGAATCCATGCTTGACTGATGAAAATTTACATGAGAAAGAAATTAGAGTTATGGATCAAATTGAGGCTTTTGAGATTTTATGATTCCATGATTGAATTCAAGTTGAAATCAAGCTAGTATGATGTTAAAATCATGATATTGAGTTGGGATTTAAGTTCTACATGTTTTGGTTATTATGAAGATGATTAGGGTTTATGAATTCAAGTTTAATTTAGGGTTTGTGATGTTGAATTAATGATTTAGTAAGCTTGATTTGTTGTTTGGAAGCAAAAGCCTAAGTTAATTTGATAGGGACCAATTCAGCAAACTTAAAAGTTAAATGACCAATTTGCATGGAATTGGTGTGTATTTATGTTATTAAGGATGTTAGAGATATGAAATTGATGTTAGAATGCTAAACCGATGTTAAATTGAATTAGTGACAATTTGACAATTTGTCAAAGTTAAGTGACCAATTCAAAAATGAGGTTTTGGATAAGGACTAAATCTAAATTTTAGTTGTAATGATGGAATTAAGGTGGTAATGTTGAATTGAGGACTATTTTGCAAAGTTAAGAAATTTGGATCCTTACCTTTGCATTATTAGTGACTATTCGATAAAGAAGGAAAATTAGAGGGAACAATTGTGAATAATTATTTGATGAAGAAGGTTATAAGTTGGTGGTTTAAAGCAAATAATGGGACTAAATTGAGAAGTAGAGAAATAAAGAGAAGTTTGTATAAAAGTTGAAGTTAATTATGGAAGCTGTGTAGAAAACTGGATTATGGCAGTAAGTTTGAAAATTCACCATAAATTCTACAAAAATGGTTAGGTGGATTTTATACCGATGTAAAGATTTGTACATCTAGTTTCGTTTCCAACAAATGGAAAATGATTTCGAGTATCGAGCCAAAAGATATGAATTTTTAAGTGACGAAAGGTCAGAAAACAGAGCACCAGTCTGTTCCGAATTCCAGCATTGCAATTGAATTTGAAAATTTGCCATAAATCGTACAAGTTGAATTTGGGATATTAATTTATATGGTTGAAAATCTTATTGAATCTAGTTTTTTTCAGAACAAACAGAATCGAATTTCGAGTTCTGGATTATTTTACAGAAATATTTCTTTGAAGGTAGTGCAATCTGCCAGAAAATGAGAATTGATACATTTTGTATCTAAGGTTAATTGGTAAGCTTAAAAGGGTTAATGGAAGTACTAAATGGTTATTAAGCACCAAAATGAGTTTTGGACAGTATAAAGAAGGAAAAAGGAAATTTGTATATTCGAATTATTAGATTTGATAGCATGTTTGAGAAATTTTTAGTTATGAATCTAACAAATGTTGTTTACATTCATGTGATTAATGAAGTTTGGATCTGAATCAGAAGAAGGTTCGAGGTACTATGAAAGAAAGGATCGAATAGAGCTTAGTAAGGCAAGCTAATAAATGGCCTAGGTGAGTGCATTCTTACTTGGTTATAATATATGTGAAATGATTGAATGCATTCTTATCTGTTATATATATATATATATATGATATGAGAAAACTTGCAATAAGTCAACCTTGATATTAATGAAAATATATGTTGACCAAAGTTATGTAAATAACATGAAATATTAAATGGCATATGTGATACATGGATATGGCATAATGATTTATCTAGGATAAATCGAAATTCAGACTTTGGGTATGAAATGCTCATTATCGAATTATGGTTGATAATATTGATTAATTGGATATTGAAGGTGAAAATAATATATTATTATGCCCAAGTACTAGTGTGAGAGTCTTGGTATAATTGGATATCCAAGAAGAGTCATAGCAGTTGCGAACCAGCACTACAATGCTGAGATAATGTAGGCACTATGGTGACGAGATAATATAGGCACTACGGTGCTGAGATAATGTAGGCACTATGGTGCTGGGATAACATGGCACTACGGTGCTAAGATAATGTAGGCACTACGGTGCTAAGATAATGTAGGCGCTACGGTGCTGAGATAATATAGGCACTACGGTGTTGAGATAATGTAGGCACTACGGTGCTGAGATAGAGTAGGCACTACGGTGCTGAAGGTATGAGGAGCAAAGATCGTCCTCGAGTACGTACTCACCATCAGACGCTACGACGTTGTAGACACTACGGTGTCAGACTCGTATACCATAGGTTCATATGAGAATCTTTGGCATAGTTGGATATCCCATAGAGTCTTAGCAGCTGCGTCAAAGCACTACGGTGCAAGAAAGACTCTACAGAGTCAGTTCAAACAGTACGGTGTTAAAAGGCACAAAATGTGCTAGGATAAAGAGCAGAGGGCGTCCTCGAGTACGTACTCATCTCAGTCACTTCGGAGGTGTAGACGCTACGGCTTCGTAGACACTACGATGTCGTGATGACTCGCGTACCATGGCATCACATGATTTTGTACTTTGGGCTATGATAAAGGAAATGATATACAAATGATTGCATAATGAAATAATGGCTATGATAAAGGAAATGATATGCAAATGATTGCATAATGAAAGAATGGCTATGACAAAGGAAATGTATGCAAATGATTGCATAATGAAAGAATGGCTATGATAAAGGAAATGATATGAAAATGTTTGCATAATGAAAGAATGTCTATGTTAAAAGATATGATATGCAAATGATTGCATAATGAAAGCATGGCTATGTTAAAGAACATGATATGCAAATGATTGCATGATGAAAGTATGACCATGTTATAGAATATGATATGCAAATAATTACGTAATGAAAGCATGATTACTTAATGATCATGAACCATAAATATCATGAATTCTATGACAGAATTGATAGATGATATGGAACATATTGAAAGCATGTTTATGTTGAAGTAATTTTTATGCATGTGAACACCTGATAAGCAATAATGGCATGACTCTTAAGATAATCATGATACATGCTTAATTATGCATTACAGTTGGCTTGAATTTTTATACTTTGGCTATAATACTTGAAATACAATTATGCAAGTAGTTAAGCTAAAAAGCTTAATGTACACAAGATTGGTAAGACAGACCGAATCCTGTGATTTGAATATTATATTGGACAAATGAACTATACAAGTAAGGCAGTTCTATACATGATAAAATGTTATTAACCGCAATTGATAATCATTTGACATTTTGCAGAGCTATGTTATTATAATTATTGTTTATATTATTGTGATTATGTTTCACTAAGTTATACTTAACGTGTGTTGTGTATCACACGTAGGTACTTCAAACGAGATAGCAAATGAGGAGCTGCACATCATTGAATCAAGTTAATATGCATTATCAGTAAGTATCACCACACCCTAATCTAGTGGGGCATGCATAAATTTTAAATAAGTAGTTATTTTGTATGATCTAGCATCATGAATCAGTTTGAAGAATTAAAAATATTAGAAAAGATCCTTTAAACGGTTTTAAACTTAGCTGGTCATTTATCACGTAGTGATTTTGAAAGCAAGAAAGAGTCTAGGCAGCACATATAGCTTTCACCCTGAATTATATTCTCATTTTAATAACTGCTTAAAGTATTTTACAAACCAATTCAGGGTTAAAACTAGTTGTGGTTGCTAGACATAGTTTCGTTTGAAAACCGAGAAAGGGCCAACCACTGAACTACTTTGTCGAGAAAGAAAATAATTAAAATAAAATAAAGAAAAATTACAATTCTGAAAATCAGTTAGTAACATCTTTAATGTGTATTCGAACATATACGTTAAGGGTGTTACATTTAGTGGTATAAGAGCAAAGGTTTAGCCGATTATGGAGGTTAAACTGAGTCAAAAATGATTTTGCTAAAGTGTACATGCCCCTCGGATGTGATGTTACTGAAATATTGCTTGCATAACTTGATGTAGCTCCTCAGTAGTATGAATGGGACTCTAATGGTTATAAGAAAAAAATAAGATAATGTTAGATTTCGTCAATTGAAAAATTTTTAAGGGTTAAGAATAGACCCATAGTGGATACAACACAGTGAAATAAATATGATAGTTAACTCTTATTCAGAATGAGTTATCTGATAATAGAGAACTGGTACAATAATTATAAGAAATAGAGGATACTTCGATTGTAAGGAAATTTCTAAATGCATTTTCGGATGAATTACAAGGATTACCTCCAAATAAAGAGGTATAGTTCGATATCGACATTTAATTCGAGAATAAAGAAAGTACTGATAGCACCTTGAAGAATGGCACTAACCCAGTTAGTGGAGCTGAAAGCTCAGCTGTAAGAGCTATTGGATTGGAGTTATATTCGATCAAGCGAGTTATTATAAAGAGCTTCAATATTATTCATAAAGAAGAAAGATAATTCTTTACGATTAAGTATAGATTATCGAAAGTTAATAGGGTAACAATAAAGAATAAATAATCTGTTACCAAGGATTAGGGATTTGTTTGACCAGTACCAAGGTACAAATGTGTTTCCAAAGGATTGACCTTTAATTGGGTTATTATCAGTTAAAAGTTAGGGAAGAAAATGCACCAAAGACGACATCCAAGACTCGTTATGGACACTACGAGTTTTTAGTGATGCCGTTTAGATTTTGAAACGCCCCGTCACATATAAGGATTTGATGAATGGGGTGTTTCAACCCTACTTAGACCAGTTTATGATGAAATAAAGAAAGAAATTGTAATAGAATGACAGTTAATGACTATTTTGATCTTTGAAGATAAGTTACGAGCTTAAATTATTGAGAATACATGATTGTAGGAAAGAATTGAAATGTTCAAAATAATCCAAAAATGGATGGAGTTGATTTGACTTGAGAAATAAAAGACAAAGTGAGGATTCTTTAAAATAATCCTAAAGCAGCTACAGATTGACAATAGGTATGCGAATAAAAAGAAAAGGAAAAGAAAATAAGAAAGCAGTACCTGAAGCTATTTAAAACTGGTACGTTTTGAAAATTAGAGGATGGATTTTCTTAAGGGGGAAGAATTGTAATACCCCAAAATTGATATGTTGATTAAGGGTCATTTAGTACTAATATAAGGGCTTAAAAGCTTACTTAGTGACTAAAATGACAAAAAATATAAAAGTTAGGATTTTCTCAATTATGAACTGTAGAAAAGAAATTTTTGAGGTTTTAAGGTGTCATGTGATAGAGAACGAGTAAAATAAGATACTCGCAAAATTTAGTTAAAATCCAAGGAAAATTGGAATGGGAATTTAAGGTTAAAGTTTAGTGACCAAAATGATAAGTTTTTAAAACTTGGGTAGTACAAGTTGAAATATGAAAAGTTAAAGGACCAACGTTGTAATTTTCCAAAAATTAGGTATTTTATTTCATAAATAGATAGAGCCCCTATTGGTGTGGATCGAATGAGGAATTACTAATTTGATTCGATATTTCGATTATTGGGAAATTGCAGTCAAAGTTTAAGTGGAATTCAGATACCTGGATCGAACTGGAAAATTATGAAATTTTATCATATGTTAGAGAAAGGTTATAAAAGTCATTTCTAAGTGTTGGAAATATTTTAGTTCGATTCAGGATGAATCCTATGATTTATTTTGATTAAGGAATTTATTTAGTAACCGATAAAATTCTTGGCATTTATTGGTAAATCAGATCAAGCTAAAATTTCGGAGATGATTCCATAAACGTTGGAAGAGTTATGATATATCATTTTTAGATATTTGGAGAATTTATCAGTAATTGTTTTATCCTGTACATGGATTAAACAGATCATGGAGAAAAATCTGATATAGATTCCGGGAATAAAAATGCAGTATAAGATATTGAATTCCGATCGAACTGCAAAGTTAAGTGTGCTCAGGGTATAGGATGGGTGACCTATTGGGAAGGTCTTATGTCAGTACCTGAGACTGATAAAAAGGAATCAGTTCAAGTTAATATTATTCGTATGGATATCTGATAAAAGATTATTAAAAGAATTTTATCCGATAAAGATTTCGGGTAAATTACTAGTATATTGGACCGAGTCAAAATTTTAAGTTTGACTTCATAAATATGGAATATTTATTTGATAATATTACTTATTTTTCAGATATGGAAATAAGAAATTTTTAGAATTTATTTGATAGCCCGGAAAAGGTAAAATCGCAGTAGAAGTATTTTATGAATATCAGGAAATCAGATCGAAATGGAATTTCAGAGGCTGATCCAAAAGTCATGGAAAAGTCATAAAATACTATTTTATGAATATTGTATTATATTTGGTTGGATTCCAACTAGATTTAGTTGAATTTTTACAAGAATGGCAAACTAGTAAATAAAAACTAGTTAGAGGGCAAATTGGTCATTTTGCCCCATGGCATTTTTTAAATATTTAAAAAATTATAAGGGTAATTTCGGAAAGAGGAAATTGGAGATTTAATATTGGCCCTTGATTGATGATAAGATTAATCTCAACCGTTAGATTTTAATGGCAAAATTGTAATTTCACTTTTAAATGAATTTAATATTCATCTAATAGTCACATGTGTATAATAATAGTGAAAAGATGAACAAATTGTTCATCTTTTACAGCCAAAAATGTGAGATGCTAGGGAAAGAAAGAGAAAATTTTTCCAAGCTCGATTCAAGCCCCGAAACTCGATTTTCAGGTAATCTGTTCAACAACAAAGTTGTTCTACTCTTCAAGCTCTATCTTTTGATATCAATAATTCATGGAATCCATGCTTGATTGATGAAAATTTACATGAGAAAGAAATTAGGGTTTATGGATCAAATTGGGGCTTTTGAGATGTTATGATTCCATGATTGAATTCAAGTTGAAATCAAGCTAGTATGATGTTAAAATCATGATATTGAGTTGGGATTTAAGTTCTACATGTTTTGATTATTATGAAGATGATTAGGGTTTATGGATTCAAGTTTAATTTAGGGTTTGTGATGTTGAATTAATGATTTAGCAAGCTTGATTTGTTGTTTGGAAGCAAAACCCTAAGTTAATTTGATAGGGACCAATTCAACAATCTTAAAAGTTAGAGGACCAATTTGCATGGAATTGGTGTGTATTTATGTTATTAAGGATGTTAGAGATATGAAATTGATGTTAGAATGCTAAACCGATGTTAAATTGAATTAGTGACCATTTTGACAATTTCTCAAAGTTAAGTGACCATTTTGACAATTTGTCAAAGTTAAGTGACCAATTCAGAAATGAGGTTTTGGATAAGGACTAAATCTGAATTTTAGTCGTAATGATGGAATTAAGGTGGTAATGTTGAATTGAGGACTAATTTGCAAAGTTAAGAAATTTGGATCCTTACCTGTGCATTATTAGTGACCATTCGATAAAGAAGGAAAATTATAGGGAACTATTGTGAATAGTTATTTGATGAAGAAGGTGATAAGTTGGTGGTTTAAAGCAAATAATGGGACTAAATTGACAAGTAGAGAAATAAGGAGAAGTTAGTATAAAAGTTGAAGTTAATTATGGAAGCTGTGTAGAAAACTGGATTATGGCAGTAAGTTTGAAAATTCACCATTAATTCTATAAAAATGGTTAGGTGGTGAATCTTATATCGATGTAAAGATTTGTTCGTATAGTTTCGTTTCCAACAAATGGAAACTGATTTCGAGTATCGAGTCAAAAGATATGAATTTTTAAGTGACGAAAGGTCAGGAAACAGAGCACCAGTCTGTTCCGAATTTCAGCATTGTAATTGACTTTGAAAATTTGCCATAAATCGTACAAGTTGAATTTGGGATATTAATTTATATGGTTGAAAAGCTTATTGAATCTAGTTTCTTTCAGAACAAACAGAATCGAATTCCGAGTTGTAGATTATTTTGTAGAAATATTTCTTTGAAGGTAGTGCAATATGCCAGAAAATGAGAATCGATACATTTTGTACTAAGGTTAATTGGTAAGCTTAAAAAAGGTTAATGGAAGTTCTAAATGGTTATTAAGGACCAAAATGAGTTTTGGATAGTATAAGGAAGGAAAGAGGAAATTTGTATATTCGAATGATTAGATTTGATAGCATGTTTGAGAAATTGTTAGATTTGAATCTAACAAATGTTGTTTACATTCATGTGATTAATGAAGTTTGGAGCCGAAGCGAAAGAAGTTTCGAGGTACTATGAAAGAAAGGATCGAATAGAGCTTAGTGAGGCAAGCTAATAAATGGCCCAGGTGAGTGCATTATTACTTATTTATAATATATGTGAAATGAATGAATGCATTCTTATCTGTTATATATATATATATATATATATATATGATATGAGAAAAATTGCAATAAGTCAACCTTGATATTAATGAAAATATATGTTGACCAAAGTTATGTAAATGACATGAAATATTAAATGGCATATGTGATACATGATATGGCATAATGATTTATCTAGGATAAATCAAAATTCAGACTTTGGGTATGAAATGCTCATTATCGAATTATGGTTGATAATATTGATGAATTGGATATTGAAGGTGAAAATAATATTTTATTATGCCCAAGTACTAGTGTGAGAGTCTTGGTATAATTAGATACCAAGAAGAGTCATAGCAGCTGCGAACAAGCATTACGGTGCTGAGATAATGTAAACACTACGGTGATGAGATAATATAGGCACTACGGTGCTTAGATAATGTAGGCACTACGGTGCTGAGATAATGTAGGCACTACAGTGCTGAGATAAAGTAGGCACTACGGTGTTGAAGGTATGAGGTGCAAAGAGCGTCCTCGAGTACGTACTCACCATCAGACGCCACGGCGTTGTAGACACTACGGTGTCAGACGTATACCTTAGGTTCATATGAGAATCTTTGGTATAGTTGGATATCCATAGAGTCTTAGCAACTACGTCAAAGCACTACGGCGCATGAAAGACTCTATGGAGTCAGGAATGACTCTATGGATCAGGAAGGACTCTACAGAGTCAGTTCAAACACTACGGTGTTAAAAGGCACAAAATGTGCTAGGATGAGGAGGAAATGGTGTCCTCGAGTACGTACTCATCTTAGTCGCTTCAGCGATGTAGACGCTACGGTGTCGTTATGACTCGCGTACCATGGCATCACATAATTTTGTACTTTGGGCTGTGATAAAGGAAATTATATGCAAATGATTGCATAATGAAAGAATGACTATGATAAAGGAAATGATATGCAAATGATTGCATTATGAAAGAATGGCTACAATAAAGGAAATGATATGCAAATGTTTGCATAATGAAAGAATGGTTATGTTAAAAGATATGATATGCAAAGGATTGCTTAATGAAAGCATGGCTATGTTAATGAACATGATATGCAAAGGATTGCATTATGAAAGTATGACCATGTTATAGAATATGATATGCAAATGATTACGTGATGAAAGCATGATTACTTAATGATCATGAGCCATAAGTATCATGAATTCTATGCCATAATTGATAGATGATATGGAACATATTGAAAGCATGTTTATGTTGAAGTAAGTTTTATGCATGTGAACACCTGATGAGCAATGATGGCATGACTCTTAAGATAGTCATGATACATGAGTAATTATGCATTACAGATGGATTGAATTTTTATACTTTGGCTATAATACTTGAAATACAATTATGCAAGTAGTTAAGCTAAAAAGCTTAATGTGCACAAGATTGGTAAGACAGATCAAATCTTGTGGTTTGAATATTATATTGGACAAATGAACTATACAAGTAAGGCAGTTCTATAAATGATAAAATGTTATTAACTACAATTGAAAATCATTCGGCATTTTGCAGAGCTATGTTATTATAATTATTGTTTATATTATTATGATTATGTTTCACTAAGTTATACTTAACGTGTATTGTGTATCACACGTAGGTACTTCGAACGAGATAGTAAAGGAGGAGTTGCACATCATTGAATCAAGTTAATCTGCTTTATCAGTAAGTATCACCATATCCTAGTCTAGTGGGGCATGTATAAATTTTAAATAAGTAGTTATTCTGTATGATCTAGCATCATGAATCAGTTTGAAGAACTAAAAATATTAGAAAAGATCATTTAAACGGTTTTAAACTTAGTTGGTCATTTATCACGTAGTGATTTTGAAAGCAAGAAAGAGTCTAGGCTGCACACATAGTTTTCACCCTGAATTATATTCTAATTTTAATAACTGCTTAAAGTATTTTATAAACCAATTCAGGGTTAAAACTAGTTGTGGTTGCTAGACATTGTTTTGTTTGAAAACCGAGAAAGGGCCAACCAGTGAACTACTTTGTCGAGAAAGAAAAAAAAATAAAAAAAAAATAAAGAAAAATTACAATTCTAAAAATCGGTTAGTAACATCTTTAATGTGTATACGAATATCGAATATACGTTAAGGGTATTACAAATAGTTTCATATTTTTTTATTTAAATTAATTATAAAATACATTTTATTATTTTTATTGTTCCTAAAATTATAAAATGAGATATTCAGACTAAATTAGATAAAATACAAATAGAATCAACTAAGCTACGTTAAAATTCTCAAACTGCAATCCCATCCAATTCGAGCATGGAAATCTCTACTTTTATAGGGTGCAGGGATAGGAAAAGCTGATCACAATGTGAAGATAAACAAAAAGCAGATGAGGATGAGGATGAGGATGAGGATGAGGATGAGGATGGACTTGATCTCTCACCCCAAAACAAGCGCGTTGTTTGGTCGCATCGCATATTTGCTGCGGCGGTAATCAGTATGTATTTTTTTTCTAACTTTTCATAGTCATGAGACAACAAGAAAAAAACCGTATAATTGGAGGATTAATTATGTAGTTTACCTTACCCCAATTAAAAAATAGGGTAAATAACATCGGTTGGCACCGAACTATTTGAGGATACTTATTTTGATCACCTAATTAGACAACTCGTCAATCATACCACCAAACTTATCAAATTGACCTATTTTGACCACCGCCTTTTAAAAAAACAAATGGATGGGTGACAGAGAGGTGACGTGACAGTTAACGAAAATTTGTAAAATTACACATTTAGTTCATGTTATTTACCTATTATATTAATTTGGTCATAATTTTAATTTAATTAAATAAAATTAATCAACCAACCAAATGACGACATGAGTCCCATCTATTTTTAAGTTTTAATTTATTTAGTTTAATTAAATTTAACCAATCAACCAGATGGTGACACGTGTTAACATCTGATTGGTCGTAAATAATAAAAGAAAATAAAATTGAAGAAAAATTCAACTATGGGGAATTGGTCCCACACCAACAACATGGAAGAGTAATGCTCCAGCTACTGAGCCAACTTGACTAACATGATATGGGGTTCTAACATATTTTATTAAAAGATTACTTTGTTGGTGAAAACTAAAAGTATAAAAGGGAATTAATGGAATTCAAACTCGGAACTAATTATACAAAACTAAAATGCAAAACCACTAAATCAACCTTATAACTTAAAAATGTGACTACATATAATATATGAATTGAGTAACAGTTAATGAAATAATAAATATGATTAATTATATTGATATTTTATTATAGAAAATTAAAATATTATTATAAATATAAATATTTTGATATTATATAATAAAATATTAATATAATTAATAATATTTATTATTTTATTAAAAATATTATTAAAAAATACTATTTATTAATATATTTTCAATATTTTTAATAATTTTAAAATTATTATTTTCATTAATATTTTAATTTTCTATAATAAAATATCAATATAGTTAATCATATTTATTATTTCATTAGATTTCAAAAAAATTATTCCATTAACCGTTACTCAATTGATATATTATATGTAGTTACATTTTTTCTAAGTTATAAGGTTGATTTAATGGTTTTGTATTTTAGTTTTGTATAATTAGTCCCGAGTTCGAATCTCATTAATTCCCTTTTATACTCTTTAATTTTCACCAATAAAATAATCCTTTAATAAAATATGTTGATACCACATGACATATTAGCGAAGTTGGCTTAGCAGCTGAAGCATTACTCTTCCATGCTATTGTTGTGGGATCAATTCCTCATAGGTGCATTTCTTTCAATTTTAGTTCTTTTCATTGTTTACAACCAACCAGATGGTGACGTGTGTCACCCTGGTTGGTTGTTTAAATATATTAAACTAAATAAATTAACTTGAAAATAGATGGGACACGTGTCGTTATTTCGTTAGTTGGTTAATTTTATTTAATTAAATTAAAATTTAGACCAAATTGATACAATTGGTAAATAACATGGACTAAATGTATAATTTTACAAATTTTCATTAACTGCGACATCACCCCTCCATCACCCATCTATTAGTTTTTTAATGGAGATGGTCAAATAGGTTAATTTAATAAGTTTGATGGTCTGATTGACGAGTTATCTAGTTCGATGGTCAAAATAAGTATCCCCAAATAGTTTGGTGGTAAACGGTGTAGTTTACCCTAAAAATATTATAACAACTTACTAATATATTTATGACCATTTTCTTAATGATTTATTGAAAGTTTTTAAAATTACACTAATTAATGTTTTACCAAAATATCTTATCAATTTCGAAAAATGATTTCTAAAAATTAACTACGAAAAAAAGTAAAATTATTTTCTGATGTTGTGTAATCAAAACGTAGAGGCAGATAGGCTTGCAAAAAATGGCATAAACCCAAAAGATAGCCTACTGGAGTGGGGTCCGGTTGTTGAGAAGGGGGAAGGCATTACTTATGTCCCTTAGGTGTTGTTCTGCGTAGACGAGATCAGCTGAGAGAGAGTGGAAAAACAGCATCTGAATTAAGACCTGCTCAGTGTAGTGATATTACATATCAGTGTGGCAAATTTGTCCTGTTGATAGTGATTTATTTTGGTTTGTCCATGTAATGAAACGACTGCCTTCAAGCTTGCAAATACATTGGTGGGGCCACGCTAGTGTGGGTTGGTGGTTACTGGTTGGTTTTTGAATGGATGGGAGACACAGGGAAATGGATGTTATTGAGATAGTCAGAGTATCTGTTTCGGCATTGATAATTTACTTTCGAACGGTTTGTTTTGGTGTGTTAGTCAGACTATGATGATACAATGGCTGCAGTCTCGGCATAAATACGATATACTCTTTTTTCTTCATTTATGTTTAGGGAAGTTTTTTAATGAAGCACGTATCTATGTCATATGTTGTATGATGCTCCTTAATAAAATCATACAATTTTATCTTAAAAAAACGTGTAATCCATTCTCTATTGTTTGTTAAATTTTCAGAAATTATTCTTAAAATATAACAACTCTAATTTCAATACCTGAATTATCAGACATTTAAATCACTGAAAAGTGTACCGAGCTTATGATACTGGATAATTAGAAATTTGAATTTATTCATAAAAAAATTAAATTTTATAGTAATATTGCTTAATTATACATTGGCCTTGTGCAACAAGAGCAGCGTCTTGTCAGGGCCCACCATTAAGAGAAGTTGAATGTTTGTAATATTTTCTTAATTATATTTATTATTAAAAATTTAATTTTATTCTAATACTTATTATTATAGATTTATTTTTATCAATATTTATTAATATAAGACTAAATTTTTATAATATTTATTAATATAAGACTAAATTTTTATAATATTTATTATTAGAAGCGTACTTTTAAAATTTTAGTTTTTTAATATTTTTATTAGTGGTCTAATTTTTTTAGTATTTGTTAATTATGGACATACTCTTAAAATTTAATTTTTTAATACTTGTTATTAGGGCTCAATTTGTTTAGTACTTGTTATTATGGATCTTACTCTTAAAATTTATTTTTTATTACTTGCTAATAGGGTAGGGATTTAAATAGCGGTATACAACCGCAATAACAATTGCTATGTGACAGTAGTGACACTATTTGAAACCGCTATCCTTGCTAATGTTATGTCCATAAGAATGTATGTTATGCAAAACTACGATAAATATAATATAATCGAAAATACTATCATAATTATAATTTAAATCCTTAATTTAGGATCTAATTTTTAAATTCTTCCAGAACCACAAAAACTCATAGCCTACCCCGATTAAGAATTGAAAATCGAACTTCCAACATGAATTGCAAAAAAGAAGGTTGGCATCTTCTGAAAAAAAATTGCATCGATATATCCATCGTATTCGTTGACCGCACAGAGATGCTCTAAGCATCTCTCAGAATTCGTAGTAAATGAATAGAAAGTTCGATGAATTATTTGTAAATTGTTTGTATAATTTTTGTTTATGTTCGTTAATTAAGTTAAATAAACAATATTAACAAAATTTTTATATTCATTCAATAAACGAACAAATATAAACAAAGATGTGCTCGGTTGGTTTATGTTCATGAATTATTGGTTCGTTTACTTGGTTCCCCTTTTCCTTTTATTTTTTTACATTTTAAATATTGGTGAATGTAGGGATTAAATTGAACATAGAGTGAACTTTGAAATTCAAACTGTGAAGCCTAAGGAGCTTAAGGACTAGTGGCATAATTTCAGCATTTGATGAACACATAAACGAACATGTTCATGATCGTTAAACGAACATGTCCATTAACATATAAACGAACATGTTCGCGAATGAGAAACAAACGAACACGAGCACCTTAAAAATAAACAAATGAACTCGTACATGATATTATAAATCTAAATGAACACAAACCGAACATGAACATGTTCAAAAATAAACAAACGAACACAAACTGTGGCAGATGCAGGTATAGGTCGTGCCCACCCTGAAAAAAAATTGGGTTATTAAATATCCATTTTATTTTTTTGTGCCCACCCTGAAATTTTTTTGTGCCCACCATAAAATTAAATTAGTGTGGTTAATGTGGTTGGTGCTTCATGTAAGAAAAAAAATAAATTCTTCAATCTAGTCAAATGATTAAGGTAAGAGAAGAATTATGAAGTGGCAAAATTTTCAATGGTCGTGAATTAAGATAAAAAAAATCCACGGTTACTTTTTGGTGCCTCTATCTATGTCCCAACACTAAGAAATTAAACCTACACTCTAACCCTAATTTCTAAATCATAAATCATAATCCCTACACCCTACAACCTAAACCCAATCCTAAACCTTAAACCATATTTTTTAATGTTGGGACATAGATAAGGGCACCAAAAGGGGTAGAGGATTTCTATGCGTGGATTAAATCTAGAAGTTGTTATAAAAAAGTTGGAAATAATTGTTAGTGTTCACATTATAAAATCATTATTCGTTTGATTACTATGTTTTCTTATGTGATGGATGTGCTTGAAATTATTGAGAAATATGAAACATACTCAGAGCAAAGAACTGAAGCTTGTATATTGTCAAATTCTTTACGGTCTTTTGAGTTTGCGTTTAATTTACACTTGCTGAAAAATATATTGGGGGTTAGTAGCGAATTATCTCAAGCATTGCAACATAACCACCAGGACATTATAAATGTTATGCATTTAGTTAGCTTGCAAGTAACGATTACAAATGATGAGAGATGTGGGTTACCAATATTTACTTCAAGAAGTTTCTTTGTTTTGTGAAAAAAAATAACATTGAGGCTCCAAAGATGAAAGATGTATTTGATGTTTCAGAGAGGTCTAGGAGAAAAGCCAACATAATTTCAAATTTGCATTATTTTCAGGTTAAATTATTTTATCAGGTGATTAACAGACAACTCCAAGAGCATAATAATGGTTCTTTGAGACAAGTATATAATTACTTCTTTGTGTGGCTTACTTGTGTAACACCCTCAACTCGGGTTAGAAGAAAACTGGAATCAAAGATGTCACTGCAAGATATTTCATGAAACAAATGATCAAAAACTAAAACTTTCAAAGTAATTCGAGACAGGTTAACAATTTTTTTCTTATAAACAAACTTTAACCATATAACTTAAACTGATACATACAAATCCAAATCTTGTAAAGTTCTGGATACACTTAAATCTATTACCTCATTCAAAACTAGGCATAATTGATATTTCAGAAATCTTTATCATGGTCGATTTACTTACTCTTTATCATACTATTAAGAACATTCCTTTTGTTCACATAATAAGTATCCACTATGATACTACATATAAATCTCACATCGTGTAGACTCCAAGCATCAAGACATGGAAATGGACAAGACATCAAGGAAGCATGCGTGTGACCCAATAAACATTTCCAAACATTACATAGATTATTCAACAATAAACAAGGGTAGTCTTACATCAAAGACCAAGAGGAATCAAGACCATTCAAACAAGTGATTACACCCTTACATGGATAATTCGAAACAAGCATATACACATATACATGATTACTCACTCAAAGTATATGTATATATATATATACATGGATACCCAACATAGCAATTTCATATATAAATAAAACTTTTAGAATATAGCTTATACAAAACATACATGAGTATGTGATCAAGCATATCTATTCACTCAATTAGTTACTCAAAAATCAATAAAAATATATTACTTACTATGAAATACTTACAATAATGCATTAATTTGGTTTATAAACTTTCTTGGTTTCTCTTTATCATAGATTTTCAATACATAAAATACTTGACACACAAGTCATCTAACTTGGCATATCATAATATGAGTTCCTTGACAAATAAGGTATCAACTTAGCATAGCATAATATGAATTACTTATCAAATAAGGCATCAAACTAATCGAACCAAACATATATATGCATATAAATCATCAATCGAATACACATATACTAAGGTATTAATAAAGCATATGTCTTCTTCCAAAGGATATTCAAGAAGTTCATTTGATACATCTTACTTGTCATACAAATTATTTTCAAGGAGACTTATATAAGCATTCTATCAAGCATACAATTGATCAATCCCAAAATCAAACAAGCTTTTAAGCCCATACATAAGTTTAATACAAGCCATCTAGTTATCACATTTATGCATATTAGTCTCATTAGAACCATTTAGTTAGTTCATACACACTTCTATGATATTCACTCATTAATTAATCAAAGTGATCAACCAAATATAACCATTTAAACATTGTCAAGAAATAGATAAGCCATTTACAAATTTTGCAGTGTCTAATGCAATGCTACATCAATATTATTGATATGCTTATTTACATCACTATGCCACCATCTAAGGAGTTCAACTAAGGAAATCTAAATCTACTTGGAACTTTGAGCAATGACTTGCAATCTTTCAACACGATCAACCCAAGGAGAAATCATATAACCTGCATATGCATGGAAATGAATGCATTAGGCTGATATAGCCTAAATGAGGTAGTGGTCCATGAAAACATAATAATCAATAATATCAATGTATAAAGGAAAGGTAATAAATTCCAAGTTTTATTAGTGGCAATGAAATACTCAAATTTTAACTTTAATAAGATTAGGCTTGTCATTTGAAGCTTTATCAGGGTTTATATTATTCCAAATCTTATTCTAAAATCTTTCAGAGTTTTAACTGAATTCTTTCGAATTTTCTTATCAAACTTATCAGAGTTCATAACTTACAAAACTTGAGACTTATCAAGGCTTATCGAAGTTCTTATCAAGCTTTCAGAGATCATAACGGAGATTATCCGAGTTCATATCATTACTTATCAAAGTTTCCATTTGAAGCTTAGTAATTGAGTTCATATCTTTTAGAACATTTGTCTTGGATCACATTTGGACATGGGAAGCATTAGTCCATGTTCGACCGTATTGGTTCGTTTTACACATAGCTCAAAGCACATAGCAATGGCTAACGTCAAAATATAACAACCTAACTTCTCATCTATCCAACCAACTGTCGCCAATCTCTTTATCATCTCCCCCGTTACCTCGTACTATCGCCAATATATCACATATATAGGGTCGTCACCTTTGAGTCGTAGCTCATGGACCGTAGTCCCAAATTATACCTTTGCACCATGCCAAAGTGTCCAAGGACTTCCATTGTTTAAACAACGTAAACTTTTTATGCTTTATTGTTAGGAGGAGTATCTTATGGCACAAGTATCTTACTTATTTCTTTTCTTAGTATCTTATAGCATAAGGTGAGTTTTTAGCCCTTAGAGTGTGAGTTCTTATAACTTTAAAGCTTGACGTTTTTACTAGTATTTTATGCTTTCAAAGGATTAAGGGTCCATACCAATTCAAAACAAAGCTATACTTCAATTCAATAGTCATTAAACATCATAATATAGCATACAATGCATTTATGATGCATATGCAATGCCTACCTTATCCATGAAACTTCAATGCCATGTATGTAACCCAATCCCATATGCTCTATATGAGCCTTATGCAAAATGGTCATATGTGATCCATACATAAATATTTAAGACAATAATTCTATAAAAGTAAAGATCGAGCCGACTCCGTGTCACCCGAAACAAATGCAACTACACTCACCTGATATCCCGAAGTTACAGGATACCTAAATCTACACTTTCACATACTCCCAATTTATTCCTTTTCTAGCCTTCATGTTGTTACCCACTTCCTTATCATGATACGGTATAACTAACATAACTGCTACATGTACTGATACACGTATAACCATATCGATATGGTGTGTTGACCAACCCGTATCGATACAGCCTTGACCCCGTACCGATCCCCCCTTTGTTATTTCAAAACTCAAAATTCTAGTAGCTAAAGCCCGTACTGATACGGTACCCCTTTGTTAAAATCAAAGGGATCATTTCAGTAGCCCATGTACCGACACCAGTGCCTGTTCTCTCTTAAGGCATACCGATACTCTGGCTAAGCGTACCGGTACCCTATGCTTAAATTCAATGATTTTGAGCCTCAACCAGACCCTGCGTATCGATCCTTAGGTACCTGTACCGGTACACAAAGGCCTGTAATGACCTATAGGTCCAACATATGACACTTTGGCTCACTTTAATCAACCTTACCACTTAACTAATCAATATATAACCTCATCAATATGTTTAAACATCAACATGCTAGCATTATAAACCGACCTAGCAAGTGTAGCATATTCAACCACAAAGTCTAGAGGAATGATTCTTAGTCCATATCCAAAACATAAAACCAACCACAACTCAATCACTTTAAGTCACTTACAAAACCAAACCAACAAATACAACTTGCCCAAATAGGGAGTTCATAAAAAACCCTCCTAAAACATTATTTGACACATTACCCTTATTACTACTATTTAGCGTTCAAATCGTACTTTGAAAATAAGTCAATGGAAATCTTTCCTTGCTTTCTCACTTCCCACAACCTTTAATTCTCTGCATTGATGGAAAATAGAGCGTAAGCACACTAGGCTTAGTGAGAAATGCTCAAAAATCAACCACCATCAATGCACTTTAAACCATTTTACAATCCATTTGAAAACCACTTTCCGAAACGCTTCAAATCAACATCACAACATCATGCCTTATCAAAACCATGCACTTAACATTTCCAAAACAACATATTAAACCATATGCAACATGTATCATTTTTTCTATAGCAAAGTCCCATTTGCTACCATCGATTTAAGCTTTCACATGCATACTACCAATGCAAGGCTTAAAGTGCAAAACATGTTTACCACATTAAACAACATAATCCATCTCATGATACATCATCAATTATATTGGCTTACAAGTGATCATCAACCCAAGTTCCACTTTACAAAACATAACATCGGATACACAGATTCAACAAGTGCTCCTCAACACTTAACATACAATCTACCAACATCTCAAGGTTCACACACGTGAGTTTTTGGTACCCATAAACCCCTCAACACCACTCACCAGCTAGATGTATAACCCACTAATGGGAGTTTTCAGTACAATTAAACCCCTCTACTGTTAGGGTATTTGGATGGAGTATTCGATACACATAAACCCCTCAATATCCAAGGCGACTTTTTATAGTGCACTATCCTATGGCCGGCCAACTATATTCGATAACATTTTCAAACCTTTTTATACCATCACTAGCCAATATAATTCATTTTAATAACAACAACTCATTGTTTTCATACGCATCATCAAAACCATTTAACCAATGCAATAAACCTTGCATTAACCAATGTTCATAAGCATTAACAAAATGTGCATTACTTCCAAATGCATCAACATCATTATGTAATCAATTTCCAGCTTTATACCATGCTCAAAACACGCATATACAATGAGTAATTAAACCATTTAAAATAAGTGCATAAACTAATTGCCAAATCGAGATCTAGAGAGAATTCATACTTTACTTACTTCAGAGGTTAGACCAGCATTTCAAGCTTGATCTAAACTCCCAAACAAAACTTTCAAACCTTTGCAAAGCTATAAAACACGTTCTCACTCACCGACTCGCAAAGCCTCGCTTGCCAAAAAGTAACCTCACCTCCAAAGCTTCTGAAAAAAATGTTCAAGCTTGAGGACCAACTTCCCCTGCTTTATTCCACACAAAAACAGAGGGTACATTGCATCAAATTGCAATCAACAACACAACAACACAAATCCTCAACAACTTTTATCAAATTCCACTCCACAACAACCGAAATTAACAACAAACCTCTTCCAAATTTAACCCTACCACGAACTAATGTTTCAACCCAACAATTAACATCAATTAAATCTAAAAACACATCACTAACATCCGTATAACTCCAGCATTCATAAAACCTCCTCAACTCCTTAAAAACTCATAATTAGCAACCTAGAAAATTAGGAACTCAAATAGTTCCAGGATTCCTATAATTAAGCCATCTCATAACATCATTCAACATCAAAATCATTATCTATTTCAATCCAAATCATGAGAAAACAGAACAATTACGAGATTAAAGCAATTTCCTCAATTAAACCTTGATTTAACCATTTTCTCTTAAGTAAATCATCAAAACACATTAGAAAACTTGAGTAAATGATCAAGAACTTGAGAATTTCAATAAAAAACCTCGTATTAGAGGAGAAGAATGAACCTCACCTCTAATGGTTTCTTTTCCCCTTAATTAGATGAATTGTCATAGCAAAACAATGAGAAACCAAATTGATTTTGTTAGTAAATCATTATAATCTCAATTGAAATCAAAGGATCAATTAAAAGAAGATTTTACCTGAGAATTTTGAAGAGAAAAAAGTGTTTGGCTGGAGAGAAATTTTTTTTGTTAAAAGCTAGTTACGCCAATTTTGTATTAAAGCTTTTTAATTGACCAATTAATTCTCCAACCATTTTATATTATTTAAAATCATTAAAAATAACTAATTAAGTGAAAAAGTCTGATATTATACTATAGGGTAAATAGCTCCTTAAAGATTCAAAGTTTTGACCATTTTGCAAAACAGTCACCAAAAATAGTTTTAAAACTTTGCATTCACCAACCAAAATGTACAATTTAAATTGACTTTACCAAAATCATTTCCATATTAAATAATGATTTTAGACTATTTTCTATAATTTTATAACATCTGAAAATATTTATTCCAAATTAAATCTCAAAACTGACTCGAATCATCTAATACCATCCAACGGACCGTCTAAACCGCCCAGAAAAATTCTATGCCAAAACTGAGGCATTACAAATCTTGCCCTTAATAAATTCGTCCTCAAAAATTACATAATGGAAATAGATGCAGAAACTGAGCAACCATGTCCGACTTACTGTCCCACATGGCCTCCTTAACACCGCGCTGTCGCCACAACACTTAACAAGTTCATTCATCTTGCTATGAAGAACTTTACTACTAGAGTCAAGTATCTCCACTGGTTCCTCATCATAAGTTAAATCTGGTCGCAACTCAATATCCTCAAATGGCATTACATGTGAAGGATCCGAACGATACCTCCGTAACATGGATACATGAAACACATCGTGAATCTTCTCCAACTCATGAGGTAAACTCAACCGATAAGCTACATGAACTATACGTTCCAGCACTTCATACGATCCAATAAACCTCAGACTCAAACTTCCCCTTACGCCCAAAGTGCATCACATTCTTCCAAGGTTAGACTTTCAAGAAAACCCTTTCACCAACATCGTACTCAACCTCTCTACGCTTCAAATTCGCGTAGGATTACTACCTATCTAAGGCCTCTTTTAAACGATCCCAAATCATCTTTACTTTCTCATATGTGTCTTTCAACACATCAGGCATGAAAACATACTTTTCCCCAGCCTCAGCCCAACACAATGGTGTACGACACCTCCTGCCATACAAAGCTTCATACGGTGCCATCTTTATACTTGCTTGATAGCTATTATTGTACGCAAACTCTACCAAAGGTAACTGCCTTTCCCAAGTTCCTTGGAACTCAATGATACACCATCTCAACATATCCTCCAAGATCTGAAGCACACGTTCAGACTGACCATACATCCGAGTATGATATGATCTACTAAAATTCAAGCGAGTACGCAAAGCTTGATGCAAACATCCCTAAAACCTCATTGTAAACCACAGATCTCTATCTGAAACAATCGACTTAGGTACCCCATGTAACCTCACAATTTCAGCAACATACAAATCTGCCAACCTATCCAAAGTATACGTCGTATGCACTGGCAGAAAATGAGAACACTTTGTAAACCTATCAATAATCACCCAGATGGAATCCTTTTTAGTCGGTGTCAAAGGCAACCCCGACACAAAATCCATGGTGATCCTCTCCCATTTCCATTCTGGAATTTTCAATGGTTGCAACAACCCGAAAGAAAACTGGTGTTCAGCCTTCACACGCTGGCATACCATACATCTAGCAACAAAATCAGCTACTCCTTTTTCAAACTCACCCAATAGTACTCTTTCTTCAAATCTCATTACATTTTAGTACTATCGGGATGCATAACAAAAGGACTAGCATGTGCCTCGGTTAATATCATCCGCCTCAACTCCTCGTCACTAGGCACCACTATCCTATCTTTAAAGCACAATACCCCATCACCATTAAAGTGAAAATTCAAAGGATTTCCATCCATGATGTCCTTGACATACGATACCAACACCTCTTCATAAGGTTGTTTTTCCTTAATTACCTGCGACAAAGATGGTTTCACTTGCAACTCTGTTAACAAACCTCCATCACGAGTCACACTCAACCTCGCAAACATAGCCCTCAACTCCACGATAACTTTTCTACTCAAAGCCTCAGCCACAACATTTGCTTTGCCTGGATGATACTCAATTGTCAAATCATAATCCTTCAGCAATTCCAGCTTTCTACGTTGCCTTAGATTCCACACCTTTTGTGACATCAAATATTCCAAACTCTTATGATCAGTGTATACAATACACTTTTCACCATAGAGATAATGTCTCCAAATTTTCAACGTAAACACTACCGCATCAAGCTCAAGATCATGCGTAGGGTAGTTGCGTTCATGCACTTTCAACTGCCTCGATACATAAGCTACAACTTTTCCATCTTGCATCAACAAACACCCCAAACCAACGTAGGATGCGTCACTATAAACCACAAACTCTTTCCCAAACTCAGGTTGAATCAAAATTGGAGCTTGGGTCAAAGCTTCCTTCAATTTCTCAAAAGCTTGCTTCCTAGCTTCTGTCCATTCAAATTGTACATCCTTTTGCGACAACTTGGTCAACGGAGCAGCAACTCTCAAAAAACTATCCAAAAAATGATGATAATAACCTGCCAAACCCAAAAAACTATGGACTTTCGTTACTGACTTTGGTTGCTTCCAATTCACAACCGCCTCAACCTTCTTAGGATCCACCCGGATACCTTCAGCTGAAGCCACATGACCAAGAAAAACCACTTCTCTAATCCAAAACTCACACTTGCTCAACTTGGCATAAAGTTGGTTATCCAATAAGGTCTGCAACAAAATTCACAAGTGTCAATCATGATCCTCCTCAGTACAAGAGTACATGTAATGCCCTAAAATTGGGCCTAGATGTGGGTTAGATCGGGTAAGTGGTTCGGTATAACTAGTTTAGGCAATTCGAATAGTTTTGGGAATTTTATTTTATAAAATTGATTTTTGGGTAAAATAAAATATGGAAAAATACTAGAAATTATTTAATTAATATTTTAAGTAATTTGGTGAATTCAATTTGAGGTAATTATATATGATTTTAAGACATTTTGGTCTAGTGACTAAATTGAAAGTTTTATAACTATTTTTGGTGACTAAATCGTAAAAGGGTCAAAACTTAGAATCTTTAAGGAGCTATTTGACCAATATTTTTCATCAGATTTCTCTCTTAATTTAGGCTATTTTAAGTGGTTTTATAATTAAATAAAAGGTTTTATTTAAAAGGATTTTTAATTGCCAATATATCTTTCTTACGTAACTACTTTTCATCCAACCTTTTTCTCTTAACTTTCTAAGCAACCAAACTAGGATTTCTACTCCAAAAATTTCAAGAATCAATTTATATTGATTTCCTTTAAAATTTCTAATCGATTTCTTTAAATTCTATTGCAAAATCTCTTTGGATTTCATCAAAGCATGGCCAATTAAGGGAGAAATCAACAATTAGAGGTGATTTTTGGTTCTCTCCTCTAATTAAAAGTTCTTTAATGAAATTCCCAAGTTCTTGATCCTTTGTTATTGATTTATATTATGGAATTATGATTTTAACATGGATTTAATGTTTAAATTGAGTTTTCTTGGAAAATTGTTAGAAATTGAATGGATCTATTTTAGTGATGAATCTAATTGAATTAGATCTCTATTTGGATTGTTTTAATGTTGAAATAATTGACTAATCAATGTAATCCCAAAACTATGTGAATTGATAGTTTTTAGGTTGGATATAGTTGGTTTTTGGATGATCTTGTTGTTGTAGTGTTGCTGGAGGTATAAAGATGTGTTTAAGATTTTTTGGATGTTAATTGATGTTGTTAATGTGTTTAAATCGTTAGATGTTGGCTGGGCTTTGTTTAGGTAAGGTTTGGTGGTGTTCTTGATAGTTTTAGAAAGGTGTTGGGTGGATTCTTGTGAGACGATGTTGTGTTTGTTGCTGGAGGTTTGCGGTGCAGATATGTGTTTTAATCCTCTATCTTTGGTTGGGTAAACAAGGGAGTGAAATCCTTTGGCATTTAAAGAAGGTGCGAAAGCTTCGGAAGCTTGATTCGCGCATCGACAAGCAAGCGTTGGATAGTTGGTGAGTGGAAAAGTGTTTTACTGCTGTTAAAAGGTTTGAAAAAGAGTTGTGGGAGTTTAGATAAAGTTTAATACACTTATCTAAGCTCGGAAGTAAGTATCGGTTGAACTTTTTCTTGATTCCAGTTTTGCAAAATGAAATCTCATGCACATGTTGATGGTTTTATTTACTCACTGTATTATGCATGTTTTGAAAGAGAAAGATGTTGGAAATGATCATAGATGATGACTTTTGGGAGTGGCATATGGTTTATGAAAGTATTTCTGAGATTATTAAAATACATGGTTTAATGTATATGTGTTGGTTTGATTCGATGCATATGTAAAACAATGAGGTAATATTGTTTATTGAATATATTGGCAAGTGGCTATGTTAAAATGATATCAGATATAGTTGTCTAGCCACAGGTTTAGAGTGCATTATAAAAAGTCGCCTTAATGTGTCGTGGGGTGTTAAGTGTCCGTAATCTCCACCATGAGAACCGCAATGGTTGAGGTGGGTAAATGTTCCATTTTCTCCCGCTGGTGGATTTATACATCCAACCATAAAGGCGGGTAAATGTTCCGTTACTCCAGTTTGAACTGTTGAGGTGGGTAAGTGTGTCGTTGCTCCGGTTGAGGTATGTATATGAAGTGGTTGTGGGAACCACTTGAGAAATATGTGTATCTGATGTATTTTATGAAATGAAAGGTTGCTAGTTTTGAGTCACTTGAAAGCCAATATATGAGATAATATATCATGAGAAATGAATTTTGTTTGTATAATGTGGTTAATACATGTGGTACTCTTTAATCTTGTTATAAAGGTGTTGTGGTGTGAAGCTTAAAGAGAGGTAGATATTGAATCCATGATACATGTGTTGAAAATGATTTAAATGTGCACATTTGAGATGACGCGAAAAGCATGAGATGTTTTGCCATTAGATAATTATATGTGATTTGAATCAAACGGTTTTAAATGCATTGATGAGTTTTTTTGCGATTCCCTCACTAATATTATAGTTTACGGTCTTTTTTTTCATAAATGTAGAGAAATAGCTTTCTCGGGCAACACGTGAGCAAGGGAGGATCCAAGGAACGTTTCATTACAAAGTATGGTTTTATATTCGATAAGCAGTAATAAGAAAGCAATGTGACCGGGTTGTCTTGGGAGATGTATTTTTGAGTTACTCCATGTGTGTAAAAGTGTGGATTAATGTTTTGGACTTATATGATGTTTTTATATTTAGTTTGAGGGGTTTGGGGGTCATTTAGCATGCTTGGGTAGAAATCATGCTCTTAGGTGAATGCTTGATTATGCCATGCTTAGTATGAACTCTTGCTCTGTTGCTATGTTTGAGAACTGGATGTTTGTGATGCCATGTGATGATTAGAGGAAGAATGAAGGGTGTTAAATCGAGCCAAAGTGTCATATATTGGACCTAGAGGTCATTATAGGTCTCACCGTACTGATACGGCCCCTCAGGTTTCAGTATGCGGGGATCTGTCTAGACTCAGATTGCTCCAATTAGCCTTGGCATACCGATAAGCCTGTAACCGTATCGATATGCATAGTGGTGTAATAGTGTTGGTGTCGGTACATAGGTTACCGTATCGACACGGTCTTTAGCTACTAGAATCCAAATTTTCAAAACACACAAGCCCGTACCGGTATCCCTGAGGACCGTATCGGTACGCCCTTGTCTTTTAGTGCCATTTTATTACAGTAGGCACCCGTACCGGTACGCTGAGCGTTAATTTAGTTGAGATGCTATCTAATGTTTAAAATATTTGCATTTTGGTCCTTGTTTCCTAATTGTGCAATTAAATGAGTTTGAGTGGTCATTTTGAGTTGAAATTTAACATGAAGGCATGAAACATGACTAATTGAGGATTGGTAACTTCAATTTTGTGCAATCCCTTAAAAATATTGCCAATTACATTTTAGTCCCTGTAAAGTGTTTTCAAGCAATTGGATGTCGAAATAACGGCTGATTGAGTTATAACTTTGACCACAACCTGTATGATCTCCAGAGGACCTAATAATGCATTTATATAAGATAAAAAGAAAAATGGACCATTTCTATCGTAGTCTCTTCGGGGTTTATTTTGGTAAACCCTAATATAGATCGCTCGATTCGGTCTTGCGACTAGACCGGGTCAAGGGTGTTACAGTACAGAAGAATATCATCAATGAACAGCCAAGAATTTATGGAACTCTCGATTCATCATATCAATGAATGCTACAGGCGCATTTGTCAACCCAAACGGCATCACCAAGAACTCATAATGGTCATACCTTGTACGAAAAGCAGTCTTTAACACATCTTTATCCTTAACCTTCAACTGGTAGTATCCAGATCTCAAATCGATCTTGGAAAACACTGTAGCATCTCAAAATTGATCGAACAAATCATCAATTTACAGCAAAAAATTCTTGTTCTTAATCGTAAACTTGTTCAATTGTGGATAGTCAATACACATCCTCAATGTGTCATCTTTCTTTTTTACAAACAACACCGGTGCTCCCTATGGTGAAACACTAGGTCGAATAAAACCACGATCCAACAACTCTTGGAGTTGCGTCTTCAGCCCTTTCAACTCCTTTGGTGCCAAGCGATATGGTGCAACACCGAAGCCAATAAGCATATGTCTAAATGCTAAACTCCACCTCCCTGTCCGGTGGCAAACTAGGTAACTCTTTCAAAAACACACCCAAAAAGTCACAAACAGTACGGATATCCTTAGTCTGCATTTCTTCGATGCTCGGATTCATAACATAAGCTAGATACGCCTGGCATCCACATTCTAGCAACTTATATGCTTCCATAGCCGAGACCATATTGAATAAGAACTTAACATTCTCACCTACAGCTACTACCTCATAATCATCAGCAAGTTTCAACGAAACCCATTTGGTCTCAAAATCAACCATAGCCCGATGCTCGGACAACCAATCTATACCCAAGATCATGTAGAAACCACGGAACGACAGCTCCATCAGACCAGCCGCAAATACGTAACCTTGAACCATCAGAGGACATCTCTAATACAACTTCCTCGTAACGAACGTCTCTCCAAAATAACTCGTTACTTGCATACCAACATCAAGCATTTCTACATGTATACCAAGAAAATATGCATGCTCATGCAAAACATATGAATGTGCAGATCCAAAATCTATCAAAGATAATAATGACATAGACTGCAAGGTAAAGGTACCTACTATCAGATCCGTGTCATTCCTCCTTTCGCGATGAGCATAGATCCTCACCGGTCCACCATCCTCAAGTTAAATCACCATGGTATATGCCACAGTCATCTATCTTTCCTCCCTCTGTTAGAAGGTACCTTGACCGTGCCCACGACCCTCAGGTGGTGCAACAACAGGTGTATGTGCCTGCCTACCTCTAGCAAGCAAAGGACAATCACATCTCGTATGATCTATCGAGCCACAACTCCAGCAAAAATTGGCAGCCACAACCGTAAAAGCCTGCCCCTCTCTGGCCAAATGTGGACAATATTGCCTCAAATGTTCTCGCGGTCCACAAACCCAACAAACATTATGCACTAACCGGACCTGAGTACCTTGTCTATAGGATCCTCGTCTTGCACCATCTCCACCACGTCTCCCATCCAATTGAAACCTCTTGTCATGGTGCCTCTTTAACTAACCACCCCCAGAACCAAAATCTACAGCTCTCTTCCTTGAGCCAGAACCTCTAGGACGATGAGATAAACCCAAACTCTGCTCAATATCCTTCGCCCTTGTAGCCAACACGTTGAATTCAATATAATCAGTGGCTAACATATAAGTTTTAACATCCTACACCAATCCGTATCGAAATTAATTATAGCAGTGTTCATCTGGCACCAACTCAGGTGTATACTGACTCAGCCTCATGAACTGCACCTCATATTCATATACTGACATACCGCCCTAAACCAAGGCCATAAACTAATGTTTCTTTTCGTCCAAGTATCTAACTCCCAGATACTTCTTCTTGAAGGCAGCTTGAAAGAATTCCCACGTCACATCATCAGGTTCTATGTCCATAATCATAGGGGTCCACCAACTGTACGCATCACCCTGTAACAGAGACACATCACATTTTAGCTTACAGTCATCATTGTATCCCATTTAAACCAAGATCCGCTCTATACTGGCAAACCACTCCTCGGATGCCTCGGTTGCCAACCCTCTAAACTCAACTCCTCCAAGAATGCATAGAAGATCCAATGGCAACCTCGAATTAGTAGCAACAGGTGCCGGAGCAGGTACATGAACTCTAGCTATCACGGCCTAGAATGCTCCCATCATCGCTTTAACCAAAGGCGTCATATCCCCAAACACTAGACTAGGTGGTGCAGGTGGTACTTGTTCCACTCCCTCAGGAGGACTAGGCGGAGGAGGCAGGAATTCCTCAGGATGTACAATCTCGCCCTCTACTCCATGCCCTCCAACAGTAGCATTTTCGCTAGATCGCAATTCTCTCCTCGGTGGCATCATATAAAAATGTATCTAAGGCATGATAATTACACCAAAACAAAAACAATCAGGCCAACTTCAAGCAAGGATCCAAGACTTCCATTTGAAACCAAAACTGTTTCATAATTGTAGTAATAAGGCAATGTGTCCCAATAATACCCCAACATGGCATATTTCAAGCACCGTACATGTAATCAATCACCATGCTTAGCAATCAGCATGATACAAACACCAACAACATCCCAATTTTTTGTAAACTTGGCTCTAATACCACCAAATGTAACCCCCTTAGCTCGACCTAGCCAAAATTGGACTAAAAGAGGCATATTAAGTTTACCGAAGCAAACCTGAACTAAGAACCTAAATCAAACCCATTTTTCTTTTTATCTTGTTTAGATGCATATCATTATTGCCCTATGTGAACATGTTTCGGCAGTAGCGTTATGTTAAAATCAAATTGCAAAACAGAGTCCATTTGCTCAACGATTCACATTAGGGGCAAAACATAATTATTGCAAATTACGGGGTATTTATCACAATTAAGATTACCCAATCTTTTTATTTCAATTTCATGCTCACAGATTAATTTTCAAACCAAAACAATCATCCAAACTCAATCAATTGCATTCGTAGCAATCACGGACTATATAGCAAGTTTCTCAATCTTCAGCAAATAAGAGATCACAATATCAATGTAGCGTACCGATACAGGCAAGCTCGTACCGATACAGTATAACTAACATAATGGCTACCTATACCGATACGCGTATAATCGTATCGATATGGTATGTTGACCAACCTGTACCGATACGGCCTTGGCCCCATACCAATCCCTACTTTGTTATTTCAAAACTCAAAATTCCAATAGCTGAAGCCCGTTCTGATACGTTACCCCGCGTATCGATATGGCATGTTAAAATTGAAGGGATCATTTCTGTATGTTAGCCCATATACCGACACCAGTGCCTGTTTTCTCTTAAAGCGTACTGACACTATGGCTAAGCGTATCGGTACCCTATGCTTAAATTCAACGATTTTGAGCCTCAACCAAACCTCGCATACCGATCATTGGTACTCATACCGGTACGCAGAGGCCTGTAATGGCCTCTTGGTCCAACATATGACACTTTGGCTCACTTCAATCAACCTTACCACTTAACTAATCAACATATAACCTCATCAACATGTTTAAACATCAACATACCAGCATTATAAGCCGACTTAGCGAGTCTAGCATATTCAACCACAAAGTCTAGAGACATACTTCCTAGTCCACATCCAAAACATAAAACCAACCACAACTCAATCACTTTAAGTCGTTTACAAAACTAAACCAACAAATACAACTTGCCCAAACATGGAGTTCATCAAAAACCCTCCCAAAACATCATTTGACACATTGCCCTTATTACTACTATTTAACGTTCAAACTGTAACAAGTCCTTGGAAATCCTTCCTCGCTGCCCGCAACCTCTAATTCTCTGCATTGATGGAAAAGAGAGCGTAAGCACACTAGGCTTAGTGAGGAATGCTAAAAAATCAACCACCATCAATGCAATTTAAACCATTTTACAATCCATTTGAAAACCACTTTCCAAAATGCTTCAAATAATCATCACAACATCGTGCCTTATCAAAACCATGCACTTAACATCTCCAAAACAGCATATTAAACCATATGCAACATGTATCATGGATTCTACAGCAAAGTCCCATTTTCTACCCTCGATTTAAGCTTTCCCATGCATATTACCAATACAAGGCTTAAAGAGCAAAACATGTTTACCACATTAAACAACATAATCCATCTCATGATACATCATCAATTATATTGGATTACATGTGATTATCAACCCAAGTTCTACTTTACAAAACATAACATCGGATACACAGATTCAACAAGTGTTCCCTCAACACTTAACATACAATCTACTAGCATCTGAAGGTTAACACACGGGAGTTTTTGGTACCCATAAACCCCTCCACCATTGTGACACCCATGGTGGAGTCTTCGGTACAAATAAACCCCTCAACACCACTCATCAGCTAGATGTATAACCCACTAATGGGAGTATTCGATACAATTAAACCCTTCTACCGTTAGGGTACTTGGATGGAGTATTCGGTATGCATAAAACCCTCAATATCCAAAACAACTTTTTATAGTGCACTATCAATTCTATGACCATCCAACTACATCCGATAATATTTTTAAACCTTTTTATACCATCATTTGCCAATTAATTTATTTTAATAACAACAACTCACTGTTTTCATATGCATCACCAAAACCATTTAACCAATGCAATAAACCTTGCATTAACCAATGTTCATAAGCATTAACAAAATGTGCATTACTTCCAAATGCATCAACATTATTATGTAATCAATTTCCAGCATTATACCATGCTCAAAACATGCATATACAGTGAGTAATTAAACAATTTAAAACAAGTGCATAAACCAACTGCCAAACTAAGTTCGAGAGAGAATTCATCCTTTACTTACTTTCGAGCTTAGACCAACATTTCAAGCTTGATCTAAACTCGCAAACACAACTTTTAAACCTTTGCAAAGCTGTAAAACACGTTCTCACTCACCGACTCGCAAAACCTCGCTTGCCAAAACATTAACCTCGCCTCAAAAGCTTCCGAAACAAACGTTCAATCTTGAGGACCAACTTCCCCTGCTTTATTCCACACAAAAACAGAGGGTACATTGCATCAAAATGCAATTAACAACACAGCAACTCAAATCCTCAACATCCTTTATCAAATTCCACTCCACAACACTTGAAATTAACAACAAGCCTTTTCCAAACTTAACCCAGCTGCAAACTAACATTTCAACCCAACAAGTAACATCAATTAACATCTAAAAACACATCACTAACATCCTTATATCTCCAGCATTCATAAAACCTCCCCAACTCCTCAAAAACTCATAACTAGCAACCTAGAAAAGTAGGAACTCAAATAGTTCCAGGATTCCTATGATTAAGCCATCTCTTTAACATCATTCAAAATCAAAATCATGATCTATTTCTATAAAAATCATGAGAAAATAGAACCGTTACGGGATTAAATCAATTTTCTCAATTAAACCTTTATTTAACCATTTTCTCTTAAGTAAATCATCAAAACAGATTAGAAAACTTAAGTAAAGGATCAAAAACTTAGGAATTTCAATAAAGAACCTTTTATTAGAGGAGAATAACGAACCTCACCTCTAATGGATGCTTTTCCCCTTAATTAGATGAATTGTCATAGCAAAACAATGAGAAACCAAATTGTTTTTGTTAGGAAATCATTATAATCCCAATTGAAATCAAAAGATTAATTAAAAGAATATTTTACCTGAGAATTTTGAAGATAAAATAAGTGTTTGGCTATAGAGAATTGGAGAGAAAATTCTTTTGTGAAAAGTTAGTTACGTCAATTTTGTTTTAAAGCTTTTGAATTGACCAATTAATTCTTCAGCTTTTTTATATTATTTAAAATCATTAAAAATAACTAATTAAGGGAAAAGTCTGATATTATACACTAGGGTAAATAGCTCCTTAAAGATTCAAAGTTTTGACCCTTTTACAAAACAGTCACCAAAAATAATTTTGAAACTTTGTATTTTGGTCACCAACCAAAATGTACAATTTAAACACCCTTTTTTTGTAAAATTGACTCTACCAAAATCATGTACATATTAAATAATAATTTTAGACTATTTTTCCATAATTTTATCACATCTAAAAATATTTATTCCAAATTTAATCCCAATTTTGACTCGAATCCTCTAATTCGATCCAACAGACCGTCTAAACCGCCTAGAAAACTCCTAGGCCCAAAAGTGGGGCATTACATGATATGTTTTGTTGAAACATATGAAGAAAAACTTATTTTTACTTTTGAAAAATGATCACTCAAGTGTGACAAGGTTTTAAAACGAGTTTTACATTGCATTAATGTTTTATTCTAGAGCATCCTCACTTAGCAAGTGTTCTTACTCTCTCCTTTATCCTTTGATGTAGAGCAACAAAGTTGAAGGGGCTGCTGTTGTTTGGGAAGAAGGAATCCAAGAACAAGGCAATTGTTTGAGTATGAAACATACTTTTAAATTTGGTTAATAAGGCAATGTGTTTATCATATTTTGGGGGATTTGTAATCTGGTTTTCAGCGATGTTGCTGATATTGTTTGCTATGGTTGATAGCTCATATTAATGTTTGATTGAAGTATATTTGATAGGAGATTTCTCATGTTTTAAAGTTCTTTGATTGCCATGCCATTAGTATGTTACTTGAATGCTTATGTCTAGGGCCATTGTGATGCAAACATATTTTGATTGATGTTAGTAATTCAATGGTTTTATGCCTAAGCTGAGATATGCCTTGATTCCTAGTTTAGATGTGGAGTTGGGTGAGTTTAGGAAGCATGCCTTTAGATTTGGGATGTTGGTGCATAATGTTTTACTTGATTATGTTTGCCATGTTTTATGACATGTTTTACCCCTTTGAAATTGATGGTACAAGTATATGATTGATTGAAGCATGTTTGGGGTGCTAATTGGATGAAAAACCAACTAAATTGGACTTTACAGGTTAAGGGGTATCGATACTCGAGGCCAAGTATCGATACTAGTAGGCAAAATTTAGCCTGGGTATTGATACTCAGGAAGGCATATTGATACGGGTGCCCATAATTTAGCTGGGGTTTCGGTACTCGGGATGAGCTATCGGTACTGATTTTGGCTACTGAAATTAGAGATTTTGGAATTCGTATGTAGGTACCGATACATGGGATAGGGGTACCGATACCCTTTGAAAATCAGGCCAGGTATCGATACCCAATATCAGGTGTTGATACCGCTAGAAGTTAATTTTGTTATTTTGATATTCTGGTTTTTTTATTCTTACATTTTAGTCTCTAGATTGTTATATTTGCAATTAAATGAGTATGGATGATCGAATTGAGTCAAAATTGGACATGTAAGCATGTAATTTGATTAATTGAAGATTGTTAGCTTAAAAATTAAAGAAGTCCTCATAGTTTTCAATATTTACAAATTGGTCCCTAAATCGTGACAATGCGTATTTGGATATCGATTCGATGCATGATTCAGTCAAGAGTTTATCCACTGTTAGCATGCACACCTTAGGCTTAAAATATGCATCTAGACAGGATAAAAGAAAAAAATGGACCTAATTCGTGTTAATATATAGCTTGCTCAGTTCAGTCTAGCGTCTAGGCCGGGTCGAGGGGGTTACAACTCCAAGAATCTAGTCTCTTGCACTGTAAAAAGTAAAAACACAAATAAAGGATTATAGGGGTTTAACTAATAACTAATCTAGACAGCAATAAAGTAAAAGAATAGATGAGATCAAATGAGAGAGATAGGCCAGGTTATCGTGAGTTAAGGTGTGATAGCCGATTGGATCGTCTTGGTAAAAGAGTGCACGGGCAACTCAGATGCCGTGGCAACTTGCACAACGGGGTTGCCTTGGCAACTAATCGATGGTTGCCTGGGCGACAGTTGGGCAACTACTTGGGCGTCTGGGCAGCAACCTTCAAGGTTCGGTAGAGCATTTTTCAATGGTTTCTTCTTATCCCTAAGTCAAAACTCTAGCTACTTGTGCATGCCTTGATAATACATCCCTGCGTGAATCAAGGGTGAACAACAACCAATCTTGCATTGCTCTTAGCCGTTGAATAAAGATCATATTCATTCGTTTCTTGAATCTAACTCTCCTGATATTAGATAAATAGATGAAGTTACGAGATCCTCTCCCAATTCACTCGCAAACAAGAATAAGAACCAAGAATGAATAAACCTTGAATAGAAAAGTGCAAACTCTTATTACCTAAACAAAATCCAATAGTTTCTCACAACCACAAAACACAATAACCATAGCCAAATAGATTTAGTTCATGGCTAGGTTCCAAAGAAACACAAGATAAATAATCCCTAGCATGAACCCAATCGAACAAGAAAGAAAAAGATGAAGAAATTGAAGCTTGTCGAAATCCTTTTGCCCTAGATGCTTGTCGAAAATCCTCTCTTCTTGCTCTCCTGTCGAAATTTTTCCTCCTCTTGCCCTTCTTGGATTGTCGAAATTCCCCTCTAATTTATAGGGCTAGGTCAAAGTCCTTCTTTGAGGAGGAAGTTAAGTTGGAATTAAATTATCTTTAAAGAATATAATTCTTTATTATAATTATATTCCTACTAGAACTTCTCCTATCTTCTTAGAATTTAATTCTTCTTTAATCTCTTCCTGGAAATCAAATTCCTTTGGGATTGGGGTTTGCTCCACGTCATCTTGGGCTTGTCTAGTCATCAATTTTGACTACCATATCACCTTTGTTCTTTGTCGACAATTGCCCTGGGAACTGGTTCGGCGTCTCCTCATGCATTGCCCTGGCAACTAGCTCGGCATCTCCTTCATGTATTGCCCTGGCAACTAACTCTAGCCTTGCTTTGGCAAGTGATCCTGCACATACACACAAAACACACCAAAGCAGCATCTTTTCCCACAAAAACTACCAAGTTAAGTAATCAAGCACAACGATGGAAGGAAACATGGATTAATGCATGAATGGCTAATTATGCAACTAATATGAGCCTAAGTCTAAAAATAATATGAGTAAAAAGGGTAAGAAAAATAGTACTTTTGAACACTTATTACACCCCCAAACTCGAACTATTGTTTGTCCTCAAGCAATGCAAACTAATAATTACCTGCCAATACTTTAATTTTCACAAACTTAGCTTTGAACTTGATTTCAATTCTCAGAACCGAGGCACAAAGTATGATTGGCTTTTCATTTTTCAGAAAACTTAGGAGTTACTCAGAATCAAACTATAATGCTTGTGAGTGAGTGAGGAGTTGTGTGCAAGTTGATTTTTCAGATTCTATGCAAACAAGAGGTTTTCAAATTACTTCATTGGATTCTTTCTAACATGTTTTAACTAGAGCCATTTTTGGGCACCTCTAGTGTTTTGTTTTTAGTTTTATTCGACTAGAGCCGGTTTCGGGCACCTCTAGCGATCAAATTTTTTTAGCACATACTAGAGCCAGTTTCAGGCACCTTTAGTGATCAATTTTTTTAGCACATGCTAGAGCCAATTTCGGGCACCTCTAGAATTCATCCAATTTTTATTCTAATCCCCCAATTTGTTAATTATCAACCTAAGTTCACTAGAATTCCTTAAATCAATCAAACCACAATAGTGTTTTATCAAATTTAGCATCATAGTAAAATTCTAAGTTTTTCCATGGTTATCCTAGAATAAAATTCTATCAATTAAGTGCATTGGCAAAGTCATCATCGGATATTCATCAAATCAAAGCAATTCTTGTTCCAACTAAAGGCATGGCAAGCAATTTATGTATCCGAAATGTAATACTTAAGATGAATGTAACTAAACATGGTAACTACTAATAACAATCCCCCCCAAACTCGAGTGAGGCATTGTCCTCAATGCATGTATTAAAGAAAAATAAAAATAATGAAAAATAAAATACATACGAGGACTTACTCCGAGAGTTCATCATCATATATGATTAGTTTCCTTTTGGTCGGTGTATTGATTCTCTTGCTTGAACGCGATGGTTGTTTTCTTGTTGCCGGTGGTGGAATCGATCCTCGTACGGGGTTGTCCTCATCGTCCTCTTCATCAATGTCATTGGCTTTTCACTTGGAGGATTCAATTGGTGCGGTCTTTGTTGGTGCAATGGAGGACTCGTCCGAATCTGAAAAATCAGAAAATGATTCCGTAGGAGTTGATTCAGGCATAGGTGCTTTACCTTTGGCTTTTGCGGTGGTTGCCGGGATGTCTTTAGCTTTGGTTGTCGTGGCATCTTCAGGGTTGGTTGACGGGGCATCTGCTTGTGCAGGCATGATATAGGTTGCCGCGACATCATCTGTTGCGGTTGTCGTGGCGACTACTTCATTGGTTGTCGGGGCAAGGATCTCGGCAGGAAAGATTGGGAACGGCATGCGACTGTCCGGGTACTTTTCTAGGATGACTTGGGTGATGGCGTTGTTGTGCTCCTTCATGTACCGCATGAACATTAGTTGCCGGTCTTCAATTTGCCTTAGGTGGCTCACCAATGGTTGCAAGAGTGCTTCAAAGTGTCCCGGGGTTGATGGCCGAGTTGCCCGGGCGTTAGGTGCTTGGGCATTAGGGATTGCCGGGGTGGCAGGAGTTGCCGCGCAATTGGAGCTCGTAAAGAATTTCCCGGTGCCTCTCCCATTAGCTTTCGGATTTGTGCTTGATTCTAACTGGACTTTGGTAGGGCCTTTTCATCGGTGGACTCACTTGGGACATGCATCTCCTTGCAAAGATTAGAAATTAAGCAAGGGAAGAAAAGAAAACCCTTATCTTTTGAGCTACATACAAAAATCTCATCACAAATAATTTTTCCAATGTTAATGATGCGATTATGCAAAATAGAATGTATGAGCAAAAGACGTGGTATATCAACAGTAGTATTGTGTGTGGTTGGCATTAAAGAAGTTTTAACAAACTTATTCCATAGTTTTGCCTCGGGTTTAAGCCGAAGGTGATTTACCGTGCCCTTGTATTTACCGTCGTTCCAATGAGTTCCCGGTTGAGTGAGTTCTTGAAGCACCTTGTCGAGTTGCTTGGGCGTGATTTGATCAACGAAGGCTTGGTGCTCATCCTTCTCAATGTAAAGCCCGTAAAAGGTGTTGACGTTTTCGGGACTTATGAGTATGGCCTTGTCACGAACAAAAACATAAGGATTATCCAGGTTAGGTGAGTGAGTATAGAATTCTCTTACCCATGAGATGTTTCCCAGTTCCGGTTGATGGCAAAAGATTTGCCACTTTTGATGTGCAATCCTCTCGAAGATGAATGGTTCAAGGCCGAAATCTTGATGAGAGTTGGAGTATTCAAAGCCTTGTTCTTCATGAATCTTCCGGCTTTCAAACTTGGAGTGAAATCTTTCTTGAACCACCGGTGTAGCAAACTTCTTGTATCTTGGTTCTTTGGAGGAACTTGGATGAACTAAAAATTTAATTTTGGAAGCCATGGATGATCTTGGTTGTGAGTTTTGTAAAAACAAATAAAAGAAAAGAAAAGAAACTAAAAAGTTGCAAGATAAAAAGTAGGAATAGGTTAAGGTTGATGGGTTTTATAGAAAAGATAGGTGGTAAATATGGTGGGTGGGATTAGGGGAAAACAAAAAAAGGGTTTTGGTTTAGGGAGAGGGTGACGGCAAGGGGGTTTGATTAGGGTAAATTGGAGGCTTTATATAAGCCTTAGATCCAGCCCATTAGTTTCTTTGTTGAAGATGTTTTCCTTCTTGGATTAAAATTCCTCTTTATCTTGAACTTTTTTCCTACAATTAAAAGACAAATCAAATAAGGATTAAAATTAAAGATAAACTAATAAAAGAAAATAAATAAATATATGTAAAGGGATTCTTAAACTTAAAAAGATTAAAAAAAATCTATCCTAAAAAAAGCAAATAATCAAAAGTAATAAAAAATAAAAAATAAAAAAAATAGAAATTAAATAATTCGACAAAATTAAAAATAAAAATAAAAAGAAAAATAAAATAAAATATCAAAAGGAGAGCATGCTCATGCATCTCCTAAGGTGACCACTTCTTTGTTACGTTCCACATGGGCACCATAGTAGTGCTTCAATCTTTGTCCATTAACTTTGAATTCATGGTTGTCAGATATGGACTTGATTATCACAGCACCATGGGAGAATGGTTTGACGACTTTGAATGGTCCCGACCATCTTGATTTCAGCTTTCCCAAGAAAAGTTTTAGCCAAGAATTGAATAAGAGAACTAGTTGCCCTGGCATGAATTGTCGCGGCAATAGTTTCTTGTCATGCCATCGCTTTGTTTTCTCATTGTAGATTCATGCATTGTTATAGGTGAGTGCACAGAATTCTTCTATCTCATTGAGGTCCAACAAACACTTTTGTCCGGCAATTTCCCAATCCATATTCACGGTCTTGATTGCCCAGTATGCCTTGTGTTCGATTTCCACCGGTAGGTGGCATGTTTTGCCATAGACAAGTCGGAAGGGGGACATACCTAAGGGTGTTTTGAATGCAGTGCGATATGCCCAAAGTGCGTCATCTAGTCTTAATGACCAATCCTTCCTAGAGGGATTTACAACTTTCTCGAGTATACTCTTCAATTCCCTGTTGGAAATTTCTGCTTGCCCATTGGTTTGTGGGTGATATGCCGTGGCGATCTTTTGCGATATGCCGAAGCGTTGCAACATCTTGGCAATTAGTCTGTTGTCAAAATGCTTGCCTTCATCACTGATAATTGCTCTCGGCATCCCAAACCGTGTAAATATGTTTTTCTGCAAGAATCGTTGCACAGTCTCGGAATCGTTGTTGGGAACTGCAGCTGTCTCAACCCATTTAGACACATAGTCGACGGCAAGTAGAATGTAGAGGTTGCCGAATGAAGATGGGAAAGGTCCCATAAAATCAATCCCCCATACCTCGAACAGTTCCACCTCGATGATGTTATGGAGTGGCATCTCATGTCGTCTAGAGATATTGCTCGTCCTCTGGCAACGATCACATTGCTTGTAAAAGTCTTGGGCATCTTTGTACAATGTTGGCCAATACAAACCGGATTACAAAACTTTGGCCGCGGTACGAGTTCCTCCAAAATGTCCTCCATAGGGTGAAGAATGGCATTGCCAGAGTACATTCTGTTGCTCTTCTTCAGGGACACATCGACGTATAACCTGATCTGCATATTGTTTAAACAAAAGAGGCTCGTCCCAAAAGTAATGCTTAGCATCATGGCGGAACGGCTTCTTCCCTCGGTGAGTAAGGCCATAAGGTAAAATACCACAAACAAGGAAATTAAATAAATCCGCGTACCAGGGTATTGCCGAGGCATGTGCTGCCGTGGTGACTGCTCCTAAAATTGCCGAGGTGTGTGCGTCAAAGGCTGCTGTGGCGTCGAGAGTTGCCAAGGCGTGCGCGTCCATGATTTCCGAGGCATCAAGGATTGCCGAGGCATGCGCGTCTATGGTTGTCGAGGCAACTAAAAGTTGTTCATTCGGGAATGTATCGCATATCTCTATATCCACGTCCTCCTCCCTATTGCGTTCTAAACGTGATAAGTGATCGACACTTGATTTTCTGTTCCTTTCCTGTCCTTAATTTCAATATCAAATTCTTGTAAAAGTAATATCCAACGAATCAAACGAGGTTTGGCATCCTTTTTAGCAAATAGATATTTGATTGCCGAATGGTCCGTATGAACAATTACCTTTGTACCAATCAAATAGGATCGAAACTTGTCAAATGCGAAAACTACAGCTAGTAACTCTTTCTCCGTTGTTGTGTAATTCACTTGAGCACTATTAAGAGTTTTACTAGCGTAGTATATCACATAGAAGGTCTTACCTGTGCGTTAGCCTAGGACTGCTCCTACAGTGAAATCACTTGTATCACACATGAGCTCTAAAGGTAGCGTCCAATCTGGTGGAGCAATAATGGGTGTCGAGGCAAGCTTTTTCTTTAGGGTTTCGAATGCTTGGGGTGCAAGAATCATCAAAATCGAAGACTTTATCATGTTCAAGCAAATTGCACAAGGGTTTAGTGATTTTAGAAAAATTATGAATGAACCTCCTATAAAAACCTGCATGTCCAAGAAAACTTCAAACTCCTTTAACCGAACTTGGTGGGGGTAATCTCTCGATCACATCCACCTTGGCTTTGTCTACTTCAATTCCCTTGGATGAAATCTTGTGGCCGAGCACTATTCCTTCATCTACCATAAAATGGCATTTCTCCCAATTGAGGACTAAATCAGTTTCTTCACATCTTGCCAACACCCTCTCTAAATTGCTGAGACAGCTGTCGAAGTCATTACCAAAAACAGAAAAATCATCCATGAAGATCTCAAGGAAGTCTTCGACCATGTCTGAAAAGAGTGCCATCATGCATCTTTGGAAGGTTGCCGGGGCGTTACACAATCCGAACGGCATCCTTCGGAAGGCATAAGTACCGTATGGGCATGTGAAGGTTGTCTTTTCTTGATCTTCTGGTGCTATGGCAATTTGATTGTAACCTGAATAACCATCAAGAAAATAATAAAAGGGTTTACCTGCAAGATAACCAAGCATTTGATCAATAAAGTGTAATGGGAAGTGATCTTTCCTGGTGGCTTTGTTTAGCTTTCGATAATCCATACAAACCCTTCAACCGGTCACAGTCCTAGTTGGAATGAGTTCATTGTTTTCATTACTTACCACTGTTATACCTCCCTTTTTCAGTACGTATTGTACCGGACTTACCCATGTACTGTCAGAGATAGGGTATATAATGTCAGCGTCAAGCCACTTGATGATTTCTTTCATTACAACCCCTTTCATGGCATGATTCAGTCTCCTCTGGGCCTCAATTGAAGGTTTGTGATCATCTTCCAACAAAATCTTGTGCATGCACACTGCCGGGCTAATTCCCTTCAAGTCAGCAATTATCCACCCTATTGCCTTTTTGTGTAGCTTCAACATCTTGATCAGCTTCTTTTCCTGCTCAAGCTGTAACTTAGAAGAAATAATTACAGGCAATGTATTATCGGCTCCTAAGTATGAATATTTTAGTTGTTCTGGCAATTGTTTCAACTCAAGAATCGGTGGTTGTTCAATAGAGGATTTTTCGAGTTTACCTTCCTTACCTGATTAATCCAGTGGTTCAAAGTATGTACATGGTCGATTGACTAGCCAATTTGCCTCTTCTTGTTGTTCCTCATCGACCGGTTCTTCATACTCCTCAGGTTCCTCTTGATCGGCATTGTAGTTGCCGAGGCAACTAAATTCCTCGTCGAAGTTAAACTCTTCCGTGGCATGAAAAAGTTGGCATTCTTCTGGATCATCGGCATGCCTTAGTGTTTGGAACACATTTAGTTTAACTTTCTGGTCATTCACTCTCATTGTGAGTTCTCCCTTTTCAACATCGATCAAGGTTCTCCCTGTTGCTAGGAATGGTCTCCCGAGAATGATGGGTGCATGCTCATCTGCTTCACAATCCAAAACAATAAAGTCAGGGGGAAAAATAAATTTATCAACTTTTACCAGTATGTCCTCGATTTTTCCCTCTGGATGTACATAGGATCTGTCGGCTAGCTGTAGTATAACTGTTGTAGGTTTTGCCTTCCCGATTCCTAGTTTCTGGAAAACTGATTTAGGCATCAAGTTTATGCTAGCCCCAAGGTCGAATAATGCTTTCCCGACATAGTGGTTTCCAATAGAACAGGGTATTGTGAAACTTTCGGGATCCTTTAACTTGGGTGGCATACGATTGTTTAACATTGCCATGCATCCCTCTGTTGCGGCAACTGTTTCAAATACTCCTAGCCTTGTTCTCTTGGACACAATGTCTTTAAGAAACTTGGCATAGTTTGACATTTGTTCAATTGCTTCCACCAATGGCAAGTTGATGTGGACTTGCTTTAGGATATCAAGAAACTTCTTGAATTGGTATTCTTGCTTTTGTTGCTTTAACCTTTGTGGGAATAGTGGTGGAAGTCAGATATCTTCGATCCTTTCATTGGTTTGGAACCTGATTGACGGCATTACCGGGACAACTGGAGTTGCCGAGGCATTATCAATTGGGGTTGTCGAGGCATGCTTATCACAAGTTGCCGAAGCATCCTTATCGTCGGTTGCCGAGGCATGCTTATTGCCGGTTGCTGCAGCAATTCCTGGTTCAGCATCTGAGGCTTTACCGCTAGGTTCGTCTTGATCTTTTTGTGGAGTTTTGTTTGATGAGCGGGTTTGAGCCTCTCTAAGTTGTTGGCCACTTCTAGTGGTGATCGCCTTACATTACTCATGGCCAGTTCCTCTTGCGACTTCAGTATCGCTAGGTAAACCTCCTTGCGGTCTAGTATTCAGATTTTGAGCAAACTGACCGACTTGATTTTCCAATGATTTGATTGTTGCCTCTTGGTTTTGTAATCTCATCTCGGTCCTGTTAATAAAAGCATCAGTTCTTTTTATGAAGTTACTATTCTCAGCCATATAAGATTCAGTTTTCATCATAAAAGCATTTAGAGAATTTTCCAAAGAACTAGATGTTGTCCGTTGTTGCTGCGGCAACTGTTGCCGTGGCATATTCTGCTGGAATCCCGATGCTTATGCATTCTGATTGTTCTGGTTTAAGGCATTGTTGGGATTACTCCATGAAAAATTTGGGTGCTTCTTCCAAGCTGAATTGTATGTATTGGACATCACATTATTGTTCCGATTGTAATTCCCCACATAGAAGCTGGATTCCGGATTCTGCATACATTCAGAAGAATCATGGTTATCACCATATAAATCACAAAAAGAATCCATTACCTTGACTTCATGTGTGTTGTTTGGTTTTTGCATATTCTGTAACATTTTGGTTAAAGTGGCCAATTGTGCCGAAATTGAATCTGATGATCCTAGTTCATGTATTGTGGCTTGGCGTCTAACTCCTCCTCTTCTAGTAGAGGGGAATTGATAATCATTCTTGGCCAGTCTGTTTAGAATTTGCATTGCTTCCTCCAGCGACTTATCTAAGAGTATGCCGTTTGCCGAGGCATCTAGCATCATTCTTGTAGGTGTATTCACGACGTTGTAAAACATTGTTACTTGAGTCCACACCGGGAATCCGTATAGGGTGCATTTGTGTAGAAGTTCTCTATATCGCTCCCAAGCCTCGTACATGGATTCATCATCTGCCTGCCGAAAAGAAGTAATGTCGTTACAAAGCTTATCAGTCAAATTTGTAGGATTAAACCGAGCAAGGAAATCACGACAAAGATCGGTCCAAGATGCTATTGATTCGGCATGAATGCTATTCAACCATGCTTTCACCCTATCCCTCAGTGAATGGGAGAATAATCTTAATCGTAAGACATCGGGGGTGACTCCGTGTATTTTGAACGAGTTGTAAATCTCGAGGAAAGATTTCAGATGTTGTCGTGCATCTCCAGTTGCTGAGCCGCCAAATTGACCAATTGTGTTGATCATATTAAACATTACCGGTTTTAACTCAAAGTGGTCGGCTTCAATTTCAGGTGCGACAACTCCTGGATTAAGTCCATCAAGATCTTCTTCAAGATAGTCTCGAATAGTTCTGTTTCGTGCAAGAATCACTCCTCCTCCTGCTGGAACATCTTGATTCATATCGCCGTCTTGATTAGCCATTGCTACTCTTATCCTTCGTCTAAGTCTTTGTAAGGTTCGTTCAATTTCTGGATCAAAGGGATTTTCTGGTGTAATCGGTCTCGCCCTGGTCATATACCAATGCAAAACCAAAGTTTGTTAGCCCTTTGAATCTTAAACAAGAAAAGTAAAAAGAAAGTGCAAGAAAATAAAAACAAAGTCGCTATTGCAAATCCCCAGAAACGGCGCCAAAAACTTGTTGCACGTAATAAGTGCTACGCAATTGTGCAAGTATACACGTTGCAAGTTATAGTACAAAAGATATCGTCTCCACAGGGATTGGTGCCACTCTAAGAATCTAGTCTCTTGCACTGTAAAAAGTAAAAACACAAATAAAGGATTATATGAGTTTAACTAATAACTAATCTAGACAACAACAAAGTAAAAGAATAGATGAGATCAAATGAGAGAGATAGGCCAGGTTATCGTGAGTTGAGGTGTGATAGCGGATTGGATCGTCTTGGTAAAAGAGTGCACGGGCAACTCAGTTGCCGTGGCAACTTGCACAACGGGGTTGCCTTGGCAATTAATCGATGGTTGCCTGGGCGACTAGTTGGGCAACTACTTGGGCGTCTGGGCAGCAACCTTCAAGGTTCGGCAGAGCGTTCTTCAATGGTTTCTTCTTATCCCTAAGTCGAAACTCTAGCTACTTGTACATGCCTTGATAATACATCCCTGCATGAATCAAGGGTGAACAACAACCAATCTTGCGCTCCTCTTAGCCGTTGAAATCCTTAACTTATTCCTAAGCCGGATTAATCTTCACCATCAATAGATTGAATAAAGATCATATTCATTCGTTTCTTGAATCTAACTCTCCCGATATTAGATAAATAGATGAAGTTATGAGATCCTCTCCCAATTCACTCGCAAACAAGAATAAGAACCAAGAATGAATAAACCTTGAATAGAAAAGTGCAAACTCTTATTACCTAAACAAAATCCAATAGTTTCTCACAACCACAAAACACAATAACCATAGCCAAATAGATTTAGTTCATGGCTAGGTTCCAAAGAAACACAAGATAAATAATCCCTAGCATGAATCCAATCGAACAAGAAAGAAAAAGATGAAGAAATTGAAGCTTGTCGAAATCCTATTGCCCTAGATGCTTGTCGAAAATTCTCTCTTCTTGCTCTCCTGTCGAAATTTTTCCTCCTCTTGCCCTCCTTGGATTGTCGAAATTCCCCTCTAATTTGTAGGGCTAGGTCAAAGTCCTTCTTTGAGGAGGAAGTTAAGTTGGAATTAAATTATCTTTAAAGAATATAATTCTTTATTACAATTATATTCCTACTAGAACTTCTCCTATCTTCTTGGAATTTAATTCTTCTTTAATCTCTTCATGGAAATCAAATTCCTTTGGGATTGGGCTTTGCTCCACGTCATCTTGGGCTTGTCTAGTGATCAATTTCGACTACCATATCACCTTTGTTCTTTGTCGACAATTGCCCTGGAAACTGGCTCGGCGTCTCCTTCATGCATTGCCCTGGCAACTAGCTCGGCATCTCCTTCATGTATTGCCCTAGCAACTAGCTCTAGCCTTGCTTTGGTAAGTGATCCTGCACATACACACAAAACACACCAAAGCAGCATCTTTTCCCACAAAAACTACCAAGTTAAGTAATCAAGCTCAACGATGGAAGGAAACATGGATTAATGCATGAATGGCTAATTATGCAACTAATATGAGCCTAAGTTTAACAATAATATGAGTAAAAAGGGTAAGAAAAATAGTACTTTTGAACACTTATCACTCGGTACCACTAAGCCTAGAGATCATACACTTTGAGTGAGGCCCAATTCTACTAAGCATCAGGATCATGCACTCATGCTCAGAATCTCTCATCAAGTATCTTCAAATGAGGCCCGGTTCCACTAAGTATCGGCATTATATACGCATTCTCGATATCTCTCATCGAGCATCTTCAAATGAGGCCTAGTTCCATTAAACAGGGGGATCATACATTTGAAAGTCTTCAACCATGGTGTTGCTACACGTTCTTTCTCTCACTTGGTATGTAGATCCCAACAAACAATGGTGACTCAGCCAGCAAGTGCCCTTACTTGGCACGCAACATCACACTATCCACCAAGGATCCCTATGGTTGCTATTACATATAAGTCATCCAAGGTTCTACCAAGTTATTACTTATTATGCTAGTATATGAGGTTTAAATATCGATTTCTCAATTTTACTATTTATTTTACCACCTTAGAAGCCCATTAGGACTTAGTCCTAGAATATAGGCCCCTCGAACTCAACGCATTTTTTGGACAGATTGCCTAGTGGGTATCGATAACCACCAGCACGTTCGGATACGCCTATCTAGGTACCGATACCCATCCAAAGTGTACCGATACTCAGTTTTATACACGTAGGGATTTAACCAGCAACCGTACCGGTATATGGGGGTCGTGTACCGATACCCCTTTAGTACCAATATGTTCCCAAACATAATGATACACGCTTTTGCTACTGGAATTTTGATGAAATAGGGGTTACCAATACCCACATTAGGCGTACCGATACGCCCTTCAATAATTGCATGATTTCCTCAACAAAAAACACAGGCTTCCGATACGCGTTCAACCCGTATCAGTACTCAAACCCAGAATTCATTTTCTGGAGTTCATAAATCACATTTCATACCTCCAAAACCTAAAGTTAAGACCCCCAAAATGAACCTACAAGTTATGAGAGATGGTTTAAGTGGTTTCCTACCATTTTTAAGCCATTTAACACCAATATGAAGATTAGCCATTAAAGAGGTCTCAAGCAGTCAAGCAATCAAAACATCAACTAAGCAACAAGGCAATCAAATTTATGATTTCCAGGAACACAAAGGAGCTAGTAGTGTACTAACTATACTCCTACAATTAAGAGTGAAGCTCCTAGCCCAAGCTTTAAGCATTCTTCTTCCCTTGCTCCTTGGAAGAGTTTCTAATTTCTTTCACTACAAGGAAATGTTGTAAATCAAATTACAACGTTGCTGGAAACTTAAGATATGAAAAAGGAAGAAGTCTACAACAAGAAATAGTCAAATCCCCATTCCAGTTCTTCATCTTCAACCCCCACCAAACACTTGTTTTCCAACCTCTACCAAAACCAACCATTCTTACCTTGATAGATAGATCATTGAATGATGATTAACCTTTCCTCAACAATCAATTCGAGATTCACACTTCCAAACACAAAAATTCAACATTTCTCCTTTATATGGGGTTAGGGGATGAGAAGGGATGGAGGTTGAAGAAAATAGGACATAGTGAGCTCATTCTCTTGCTTTTCAGTATAGAATTAAAGAAACTCACATTTTCCTCTTCAAATAATTATAAAATTACCTTATTACCCCCTATTGTCTTCCTAACGCATCCCAAACCAAAAACTCAATCTCAACAACCATAAACAAGTCCACAAATGCTCTCAAAGACTTAGACATCTCAGCCCAAACGATAAGCCCACGTTTCAGGTTAAACCGACCCTTAAATTCTAAAATTCAGGTAGTTACTTGTTACCTCTCTACAACGTTAGCATTCACACATGGGTCGTTAGGTCAGCACCGTTAACGAACACATTAGTACATTAACAGTCAATGTTAGTCAAATGGTTATGTTGATGCAATTTGTGAATTCGAGGACCAAATTGGTTAAGCTTTTCACAAAGGGGTTAAATTGATTATTTGGTACGAACTCAGAGATAAAAATACCCCCTTCAAACTTAATTAAAATAGTGTCAAATGGATTTACAAATATAAATAATAACTTAAAAGGGGTTATAAAATACATTTAGGGTGCATTTGATTCACGAAATGTAAGATTACTTATGGGAGTAAGATTCTCAGAATGTAACATTACCTAACATATTACTGATAATGTTATCTTATTTGGTTTATTTGGCAGGAATATAAGATGATAGTGTTTGGTTAAGGAATATAAGATTACATGAAAGCAAATTTTATCAAATTATCCTTATGATATTTTTTGTTTTTAACAATTTAGACTTCCAATATTAAATTTAAAATATTTGTATTAAAAATCATATAACTATTTTTGTTACATTATCTAAATTTTACAAGAATATTACACTTAACATATTACTAATATAATTAGTATATTAAATAATGTTTAAAAAATTACATAAATAAATATATTGTATTTACTTGTATCATGGTATATAATAGGAAATTAAGTTGATTTTTTAGTGATTAAATAATTATTCAAATTATTTAAAAAAATTAGTTTAGAGTTATAAACTCACTCTTAGATGATGATCGAGCTTTCTAACATGTGTCCATAACAATTTTTTTAACCATGAAGAACTCAGAAGGTGATTTTGGAATTTTGAGTTTTGACACGTTCATTATTAAACCAAATCCGGGTGAATTTGAGGAAATTTTGATAGTTCCATTGTCGTAAACTTGCAAGTCAAACTCTCGTATAAAAAAAATAAAGCTTAAACTAAAATCAAGTTTACATCATCTCAATCAAATATTCTCGATCAAAATCATGAGCTAGATATTTATATAATATGTTTAAAAATATTATTAGAGACGTTACAAACACAATATTAATAAAAATACATTAAATATTTAAACATTATTTAAATGTGTAATATTATTTAAATATTAAATTAATATGATAAAATATTTAATAAATTTACACCCAAAATAATTAGCTATATATAGTCAGAGACGGAGCCAATGTTTAGGGTTGAGGGGGGCAAAACATAAATTTTAAAAGGAGGGTAAATTCACAATTATATCATTTTTTTGAAAAATATAAAGAACTAAAGGGTAAAAAAAATTCCCCCAATCGGGGGGCAACAACACCTCCCAGGAGCTATTAAGCTCCGTCCCTGTATATAGTTAAAATTATGCAACAAATGGACTAATATGAAAATCCCTTATTATTTCAGGGGTATTTTGGTTTAAAATGGCAGGAATTAACAAATGCATAAGGATTGGGTGGGAATCACACTACTGGAATCTTGCCAAAAAAACGTTATAGTTGGTAATATTCTTTTTTGACCTGGTGGAAATGAACACAAACCAAACATTGGAATAAAATTCTAAAAAGGATTATTATCTATGATAATGATCTTTTCCACGAACTAAACACCCCTTTAAAGTATAGAAACTAAATGAATTAAGCTTGAAAAGCTCCGGATTGCAAAACCCTTCTTAAACCCCCTTCAAAAGTTCATACACAATTTTTAATGATATAGCTTTTCCTTGAAGCTATAACTTTAAATATTAGAAATATGACCTTCACAATTCTTTGATGTCTTGCTAGTAGGGGTGTGCAAAAAAATCCGATCCGATCTGTTTATCTGTTGATTCGATCCGTTTTTTATTTTTTTGGATAATTTGGATCGGATATCTGAAAATTTCGGATCGGATACGGATAGTTGTTTCACATTCGGATCGGATATCCGATATCCGAAAATTCATTTTTTTATAGATATGAATCTTGTTATATTCGATATTTTTACTTGTTATATATGAAAATTTGAAATTTTTATGGATAAAAATTTGTTATATTCAATAATTTGTTGATTGTTATATTTGAAAACCAAAAATTTTCATGGATAGGACCGTCAAATTTAAAAAAAAATAATTAAATTAAGTTATAAATTTGGATACTCGGATATCCAAATATCCGATCTAAAATTTCAGATATCCAAAAATCGAGTATCCGATTTTTTTGGATCAAATACGGATCGCTAATTTACCTATCTAAAAATTTTGGATCAGGTATCCGAAATGCACACCCCTACTTGCTGGGATGAAGGATTGGATTTAAGCTAAAATAAAATGAAAGAAGCAAAGGAGAAGAGGTGTGGGTGTGGGAAACAGGGTGAGAAGTGGTTAGCAAAACCCACTCTCCCCACGCCAATATAGACAGGGGGGGGGGGCAACCTATATATATAAAGAAATGAGAAATTTGCCCCCTTAGGTCTTTCATTTACACCCATATTCACTTATAACCCTTCAAGACCCAACAAGCTATATTCTAGCCCAAACCTCAACTACCGTCTTCCCAATTTAGCCCAATGAATCCAAATACCATATTAGGTTAACAATTCTAGCTTCAGGTCAACGTTAGATGGTTTACTAAAAAATTACATGTCGTTATAAGGAAAAAATAATGTGAGATTAACATAAAATAAGTAATAATGACCGCACATAAAAGAAATAAAAAGATTTTATGAAAAACTTTGAACAGAAAAATCTTGGACAATGGAGGAGAAGTTTACTATAATGTAAAAATAAGGATAAACTACTTGAGTAATGACCCAACTATTAAGTCTAACCTATTTTGTCCATCGAACTATAAAAATTCAAAATTCGGCCACCCAATTATTTAATTGGACCTATTTTGACCACCAGCCCTTAAAATCTAATAGATAGGTGGTGTGGCAGTTCAAGAAAATTTGTATAATTAAACATTTGGTCCCTGTTAGTTATATATTATATTAATTTGGTCATAATTTTAATTTAATCAAATAAAATTAATCAACCAATCGGATAATGACATGTGTCATCACCTGATTAGTTAAATTTATTCTTATTTTTAATTTATTTAATATATAATATATTTATTTTCATCCCCTGGTAAAAAACCCAAGCCATTACCACTACACCAACTTATTCATATTAATACAAATTGCACTCTTATATATATACCCTCCTCTTCTTCGCACTAAATCACCATCTCTGTTTGCCTGCTCCCGCCGTATGGGATTTGTCTATATGAACAAAGCAAACAGCTTGGAGCCGAACTGAATACTGAATTAAAATTTATTGATTCATTCTTTTGTAAATTAATCCTTTTGAAACTTGATATGTTTGTGTTATTCAACTTAGAAAGTTTAAATTCCAAAAGTTGAATTTGCTTTCTCTTTTTTCATTTTCTCGAAATGAATTGCCCTTGGCAAACGTAAACTAGTACCATTTTCATAAAAAGAAATCTAACAAGGCTTGAAAAAGAGTTAACAATGTCACTAATAGTCTTTTAATCGTTTGAGAAGTTTGGAAGCCCAGCGGCGCACAAGTCTTATGAGAGTATAACCCACTATAATTCCAGCAACAAATCAAATTCTAGAGTTTCGAACATGTCAATAGCGAGACAATCGCCTGCAATTTGAAACAAGAATTACAGCAATTACTGTAAATAATTGAGGTAAAGTTGATTGAAATGAAGGAAGGATATCTGAGACGCCTATTGACTAAAACACCAGCGCTATCGAAAAAAGAGGCAGCCGCTCCGCCTCCGCCGCGATGGTTGTAAGGAAGGTTCGTCAAGAAAGAAGGAGCTCCTGATTTTGGATCCTTGGAGAAGGAGCTGACCAAATTCTACAATCCCTCCATTGTTATTGTTGGAAAACCCTAAACCCCTCTTTCTCTAAATTAAATTAAATTAAAATTATGACCAAATTGATTAATTTTATTTGATTAAATTAAAATTATGACCAAATTGATATAATATGTAACTAACATGGACTAAATGTGTAAATATACAAATTTTCTTTAACTGCCACATCACTTATCCGTTAGATTTTAACGGCTATAGTCAAAATAAGTCCCATTAAATAGTTGGGTGGTCAAATTTTAAATTTTGTAGTTCGATAGTCAAAATAGATCAGATCTAATAATTGGGCGATCACACAAATAGTTTACCTAAAAATAATAATAATAAATGTTTGTTATTGTATGACTCACACTACCCTTAAATCACATTACATATTTATAAGGTTGCCAAAAACTTTTGTAGCAAGAAATCTTTTAAAACTATGTTTCTTACTTTGAACCAAAGTATAACAGAAAAGTATAATTGTGTATGGACTAAATGCGCGACATACCTTATACCATACGGGGCTTTGCCCTAACACCCCCGACCAAGATCAGTGTTTGACTATCACCATAGGCCTTCGACATACATCCACCACAAATCCTTTCTTTCTCTCCCAAATTTACTTTTCCATCAAGTAGGTTTTACAGCGAATTTTTCAAACTAAAACAATACAAAATTCGAGTCACAAACTCATATAGAAATATTATAAAAAATAGTTGTATTATTTTATTTGGTTCATTTGGTTAAAATGTAGATTATAGTATTTTATTGGTGAAATTTATAATTACCTAAGATAACATATTAATAAATTATCTTTGTGATATATTTTTAAAACAAGACTAACCTTCAATATCAAATTGAAAGATATCAATAAGAAACATTGAACTCTTTCCATAGGACGCTTACTAATTTTTTTTATTTAATATATTATCAATAAAATCAATATATTCAATAATATTTATAAAAAACATGTTATCGATATAATTAATGTATATGCTATTATATATTTTTCATGTCATTTCTAATATTACCACGTCTATTTAGGAACAAAGTATGAAATAATTATATTTCGAATTTAAGTTATATTAAATTCGACTAGGAAGGTCATCAAACTAATGTGCATGTCTACTTTGAAAAGATGAAAGTGACAAAAAATAAATTCTAGGGATAAAATTACCCAAAATGCAATATTCACATGAGAATATTATATTATCCAAGGAATGAGCGGTATTCACATTACCTCTAGAACGAGATAATGAAGAGTCATCGGACTTACGAAACCAAATGATATAATATAGTAAAGGTTATTATTACATGCAATTCCATTGAAAAAAGTTCCATAAGTATGCCTAATTTCATTCTAAAAATAAAATTTAAATTTCTAATCCCTAATTTATAAACTTTAAATCATAAATTCTAACAACAAATCTTATTTTATAACACTATAACCTAAACATATAAATCCTAAACTGAACCCATTTGAGAAGAACTTTTTTCCACTACTAGTGTATAAAATATTTTTCATATAGTGATATAACCTTTACCGAACCAGAATCGCCCTTAATATTCATCAAACCACTGAGATTTTACGTAGGGATGTTCATGGTTAATCAAAATACTAAAACGATTAACCTGTAAGTTATATTCTTAGTGAAATTAGATGATATTGTCTAAAGATAATGTGTTCTAATTACACTAAATATGTAACGACTCGGATTTTGGAATTCGTAGGTTGGTTTACACGAGTCATGGGCCTTGCATGTTGGGCCGAAATTGTGGCCCCATTAGGTACTCAAGAGAGCCTTAGTGGCCTTCCTAATTGTTGTTGGGCTTCAGCTTGGTCTAAAGTGTGATGGGAAGGAGGAATAGGGGGTTATGAGATAATTTATCCCATATTCAAAAGCAAAGGCTAGTTTTTGCAATGAAAATATGTAGAGAAAGAAGGGGAGTGATATCACTCTTGCCTCATTGTTTCCTCCATCACCCTTCTCCATCTTCTTCCTAGAAAATTAGAACAAGGGTCCAACCTTTGTCAATTGGAATGCGATTTTCGGATTTGGGATCAAGAGTATTGTCTACATTAAAGGATCTACATATGGAGGAAGAATAAGCTATGTGTTTTGTGGGGCTTTGGTGGAAATGGGTTAGAAGAGGAGTAAATCTCATTTTTCCAACTGTGAATGTAAGTTTAGTTACTCCTTTCATCTCCTACAAGTTGTAATTCGATTTACAACATCCTTGTGTAGTGAAAGAAGTTGGGGCATCTTCCAAAGAGCAAGGGAAGAGGAAAGCTTGAGGATTTGGGGGTGCAAGAAGCTTCTTTGCAGCTGTAGGAGTAAGGTTAATACACCTCTAACTCATTTGTTTCATGCACATCCTATAGCCCCCTAAACCCGGCCTAGAAGAAAAAACCAAATTTAGAAAGTCACAATTGAAAACTCAACCCTCAAGAAAAGAAATTTCGAAAAAAAATATACTAATATAATTTAAAATAAAATAACGATAATTTAATACATCACTTAATAATGAATAAAAGTGAAATGTCAAAATGATATTCAATTGTTTAATAAAAATAACTGTAGTGTCAAACATAACGTAAAGATGAGTACGTACTCGGGGACGCTCTTTGCTCCCCATAAACATAAAGCACCTCGACAGTGCACTCGGGCACAGTGGGCTTAGATCCCCAGGGTGCGGCACCTCGGCAGTGCACTTAGGCACAGTGGGCTTAGATCCCCATGGTGCATGTGACACAATCATTTTGTCACAATAACTGTTTGATAACATAAACATAGGGGTGCAGCTGCTAAAGACTCTATGGCATGCCAACTATACCATGAACTCTCATACTCAATACTTGGGCATTTCTTTTATCATCAATCAATTATCATATTCAATTATATAAATAAACATTTCATGTTTCATGGTTCATCCTAAATTTTCATGGCAAACATGGATCATCATCATTTCTTAGAAAAATAATTTATATTTCATATTCCATATAATCTACTTTTTATTACATCATGTAGTAACTCGGCACACATATATATATGGTAATACTATTTTTAGGTGTATCTTGTACCATCTTAACTTGTTTCATTTATATCATATCATTTTCCATATCTTATGTATGCGTAGTGCATCATCATATATGCAAACAATCACTCGTACCTGGTATTCCATCAATATTGCTATGTCAAGCAAAGTATTATAGAGAAATATAATGCCATTTTCAACATAATGAAATCACATAAAATGCAATATCATTTTAATTTAAGGTCGACTACTCCCAAGTCTTCCTAATTGCATATTTAAAAAAAATATAAATGCACTCACTTGAGCCGTGAATAGTATGCATCACTAAGCTTACTCGAGGTTCTTATCTTTCTTTTTATCATTCGTTCTCCTTTGTTTTCTTTTGAAACTGTATAACCAATCAACATATACATCACCATTCTTGTTTTTGACTTAAATCTAATACTGTTAATTTAATTCCTAAACATGACTATTCGAATATAAAAAAATTCTTAAAATTTTTCTCAATACTTTACAGGATGCCGAATTAGTCCCTAGGTCTTTAGTGACCAATTTGGACATTAAATAATTGTTCAAACCCATTTTTGAACAATTTCTATAATTATTTACATATTTTTGGACTATTTCCTTTTTAGTCCTCAAACTTTATAAAAGTGACATTTTAGTCACTAAATTGCTTTTGTTCCTTAAATTAATGTACAGTTTAACCTTTCACTTCTTTCAAACATCCTCATACATTTTCCTCAACTTCCAAACTTTATTAACTTTAGTCCTTCAACAATTCTTTCTTTCGAAATTGGTCCCTCTTGACTATTTTTTTGTCATTTCAATCCTTCAACTTTCATAACATGCATAAATCTTCAATTCTATAAATTTTCCATAAATTTCAAATCAGTCCCTAATTATATTCAAATTGCCGAAATGGTCCCCACGGTTTCTAAAATTTTCATTTTGGTCCCTAATCACAATTTCAAGCTTTTTTCATCATAATTCAATGTTTCCAATGCTTAAATTAAATTTGCAATAATTCCCCAAATTTTCCATGATTTTTGAAATAGTCCCTAAATTCACAACTTGGGAAATTATTCAATCTAACATCACAATTAGGCTTCCAACAACATAATTCAACCAATACCATCCTAATTTTAGCTTCCTAGTTAAAACCCCAAAATTTTAGGGTTAGGGTTTATGTCTTCTAACATGAATTTCATCCAAAATCAACCTTAATTCCATATCAAAATCATCATTTCTACCATTCTAATTACATCATAAACTTCAACTTCCATCATCAATCTTCATTCAAGTCATAACTTGTACTTAACCTTTTTATGCAAAAATACTATCAAAATAAAGAGATTGAAGTGTAGAACAAATTACCTAATTGAGGTTTACTTGATTTCCTTCAAATTTGGCTTGAAAAAAATTGCAAAATCCTTTCTTCTCCTTCTTTGAACTTTCGACAGTCTTGATTATTGGAAAAGAAATATTTTATTTCATCCTTTTAATTTTGTTAATCCATTTGTCCAATTAAATGAATATTAAATTCATTTAATTAATGAATTTACTTTCTTAACCCTTCGATCTAATGGCCATGATTTATCCATGTGTTTTTAAAATTTTAAAACTACCCTCAAAGTTGTAAAATATTTCAAAAATGTCATACATGGCAAATGTCCAATTTGCCCTTCAACTAAACTTTATTTTACAACTAGTCTTGAAAATTGCCATCCCATTAAAATTGAACCAAATTGGTTCCAATCCAACCGGTCATCTCCCAAAAAATATCTTAAATTTATTTATGATATTTATTCGATCCAAATATTCGAATTTCCTTCAATACGATTTCCAAATTTTCTTCCTACGAACTTTTTATAACCATTTCATCATATTCTAACTATATCTAGTTAGAATCCAACTAAATGTAATAAAATACTCATAAAATAATATTTTATGAGTTTCCCATAATTTTTTGGATATGTCTTTAAAATTTCAGTTCGATCCGATATATCGAAAATTTTCGAGAAATTTTATCGGATACATTTCTTCTTAAAAATTCTTTTTAACAGTCAAAATATTAAATATGGGACCTTCCCATATGGTCACCCATCCTTAGGCTACTCTAGACTGAGCACGCTTAACAATTTTATTCGATCCAAAAATGCTAATAATACAAGCCTCGTACGAAAAATTCGAGTAACATGGAAATGCCATTCTTGGGGTGAACTATTCATTTACGGGGTTAACTTACATAACTTTTGGAAATTACACACTGGTCCCTAAACTTTTCCAAGTTCACACTTTTAACCCCTAAACTTTCAAAAATTTCAATTTGGTCACTAGTCCCAAAAATTGGGATATTACAATTCCTCCCCCTTAAGAAAATTCGTCCTCGAATTTTCAACATATACTCTTTTAAACAACTTCATATTTTGCCCATTCATTCTTTCTTCAATTTCTCAAATGACTTTCTCTACTTTATTATTTCTCCAAAGAACCTTAATCAGTAGAATTTCTTTGTCCCTTAATTCTTCAACTTTATATGCTAGGATTTTCACTTCTTCTTCTTTATAAATCAAACCTGATTGCAGTTCAATCTTCTCAGAGGTAATTACATGTGAAGAATCCAATCCATATCTCTGAAACATAAATACATGAAACACACAATGAATCTTGTTCCTATATGGAATTAAAGCCAATTGATAAACCATTAGTTCCTTTCTTTTTAGAATCTCATATGGCTCTAATCTTTCCATTTCAACCAAAACGTAACACCTTCTTCCAAGGTAAAATCTTTAAAAACACTTTTTCTCTAACATCGTATTCAATATCCTTTTTTTCATTATTTGCACAGGCCTTTTGTCAATACACGACGACCTTAAAATTTTCTGTATAATCCTTACTTATCTTCCATGTCTTGCTTTAATTCAACTCCTTTAACATTTGAATTATACTGAACATTGAACATGTCTATCTTGTAACCCGAACCAGTTTAGAGAAGTTCGGTGTTTTCTTCCATTTGCCATCTTGATACCTACTTGATAACTATTGTTGTAAACAATTTCAGCCAAAAGCAAATACTTTTCCCATGATCCTGTAAACTCAATTACACAAACTTGTAACATATTCTCCAGAATCTGTATGATCCATTCAGATTGCCAATCTATTTGCGGATGAAAAATTGTACTAAAATTTAATTTAGTACCTAAGGCTTCAAATAATGTACCCCTCAATACCTTGAAATAAACATTGGGTCTCTGTCTAACACTATCAATGCGGAGACGCTATGTAGTCTTACTATCTCTCGAACATAAAGTTCTGCATATTTATCCAGCGAATAATCTACTCAACTAGAATAAGGTAATCAAACTTTGTCAGACAAATCATATTGACCCATATTAAATTCGTTTTACTTGGTATAGCTCACAAATCCATTATACAATCCATCGATACTCATCCCTACTTTTATTGGGGAAAAGAAGTAAACCGAAGTAATCCATAAATATTTGGCCACAGTTTCGAATCTTTAAATCTTGATACATCTTATTATTCCTTGGATGCACAATTAATAAACTATAATTGACCTCCTTTAATTTCTTCTCTCTTCAGATATTGTCAGCAACATATACTTTACCTTAGTAATATAATCAATCTCTTGGCTTAATTTCATAGTTTTGTACTTTCCTATTTCCACCTTATCTCTTCTTTTCAAAACATTTTTCAGCTCTTCCTATTCAAGAATAGCTTGTATTTTCTTAAGGTCAACCCTTATTCCTTCTAAAGACACTACATATCCAAGGAAAGTTATTTCTGACAACCGGAACATGCATTCAGAAACTTGGTATTAAGTTGCTTATCTCTTAGAGTTTGCAATATCACTCGAAGATGGTAGTCATGTTCAACTTCGGTCTTCGAATAAACCAAAATATCATTTATGAAGACCACAACACTAATCCAAATAGGCTTGGAATACCCTATTTATCAGATCCATAAATACAGCAAGGGCATTCGTCGATCTAAAAAGACTTCACTAGAAACTCGTAGCATCCCTAACGAGTCTTGAAACATGTCTTTAGTGTATCTTTTTCTTTAACCTTAGTTTGATAATAACCCTGATCGAAGATTTATCTTTGAAAAATACTACTTCATCTTTAAGCTGATCAAATAAATCCTCAATCACTGGTAGAGAATTCTTATTCTTAATGGTTACTTTATTCCATTGTCGATAATCTATACATGATCATAAGGAACCATCTTTCTTCTTTACAATTTAATACCGAAGTACCCCATAGTAATTCACTTGATCAAATATAACCCTGGTCTAGAAATCCTTGTAATTGAGCCTTTAGTTCCCTTCAATCAATTGATGTCATCATATATAGTACCATTGATATTGGCTCAGTTCTAGAATAAACATCATTCCCAAACTGTATTTTTTTATCCGTTGGTAATCCTAATAACTCATCCAGAAATATATAAGAAAACTCCTTTTCTGTTGGGATGTCTTCAAACCTTTTTAGATAATTTTTATGCATCTTCCATTCAAACCAAACATGTTTCACGTCTATTGAATAACAACCTTTGAGCTGTTATTACAGAAATTACTGACTCTAAACAGTCAATTCTTTCCCTCAAAGATTATTTTATTCTGCAAGAAGAAACTAAGGGTTTCCTATTCACTCTCTGGTTCAAAGCCAAACGCAGATCTAAAGCACCGGTCATCGGCGGCGCGCCTCATCGACCTCTTTAAACGCTGGCCAAGATCGCGGGGAAATGAGTCGATTCAAACCTCTCAAACAACTTTTTCTCTGAAACGAAGGTAAATCCTAAAACTTTCTAGTTTTGTTTTCGATTAAAATTTAAAACTCAAAACTTCTTTTAAAAGATCTGGAAACCCTTTTGTGTTTAAAACCATTTCTGAGATTCAAGAACAAAAACCCTTTTTTGATTTTTTAAAACCTAGATCCCCTTTTTTTAAAACACAAAGCCCTTGAAAAACGTTTGGAGATTTAGGACGAGAAGCTAGAAGAATCGGACGGAGATGGAAAATAGCCGGCGACGGGAAACCGACGGTAAACAAAACCCTAACTCTCCCTTTTCTTTTTTGATATTTGAATGAAAGAGAAACTTTTTGTTTGAATATATTTTTGTATTTGATTTTTTCAATATACCCGTCTGAGTTTTATATGGTTGTGTGGATCTGGCTTTATAGCCTATTACAATGCCAAAAAAGCAAACCTTTCCAAAAGCAGCACCAATTTCACAAACATATAAAAGAATCAAGCAAACACCATCATATGCAACTATATGAATTAAATGCAACAATATGTAATGAAATGGGCTTGAAACTAAACAATAACCTAAGTAAAAAGCTATAAAATGTATACTTTTTATAAGGTTAACATTACACAATTCGATAAATCCTATGTTAAGTTAAATCTCAAATCAAGTAAAAATGCATCACATCACATGTAAACATATGGATACGATATAAATTGTGACAAATAAAATCATCATTATATAGCACAATAAAAAACACACATTAACCAAAACAAATTCAACCTACGGTTTAAATCAGACTCATAGCTTAACTAAAGCAAGACTTTTCCATGATTCGTGATTGAACTCTGACAAATATTTCTTTTCGAGAATTAGAATTTGGTTGAACAATTACCAATCAAGGCTGCTGTGATTTAAAAAAAAATGTTCATAAAGTAACAATTGAACACCCAAATGTTGCAAGTGTGTACCCACGTGTTTTTGATAAGCAAAGATACAAAACGGCAGTGCGTATAAAATGGGGTTTTGAAGGGTGGATGAACTGTGGATGTTGATAAGGGTTATTGGTAACGGTATAAAGAGGATGTGCATGCACCAGCATAGGGATGACCATTTGACCATATCCGACAGGTTTCAACCCGACCCGATCGTATAAAGTCGATTTTTTTAAAGAAAATTTCAAGTTCGGGTCGGGTTCAAGTAGGATTTTATGAGGATGGGGTCTGGTCTGATTTGGATTTAAGGTGAAAAAATATCATGCTCGATCTGAACCGAAATATCATTTTAATTTTATTCTAAATATTTAGATATAATTGCTGTAATACCCCTCTTTATATATATTTTTTCAATTATCTTTCTATTTTGTCTAATAAAAATTGAATAATTATTATAATGCTCCCTTTCAATTTGTATTTTTTCAATTAACTTCATATTTTATCGAATAATAATAAAAATAATAATTTTTTATTTATGTCGGGTCGGGTTAGGTTCAAGTTTTTACTCTTGAATTCAAGTAGGGTAGAACATCATAAAATGTCGGGTCAAATTTAGATAGATGTATTAAATTTTTGGGTTAGGCGCGAATTGACTAAAAACTCGATCCATGGCCATCCCTACACCTGAAGCAACCATGAGGCTGCTGGGGCTTAGGACGACACAAATTGAGCACCAAGAACTGTTTTAAAGGGTTTCGGGATTGAGTTCTCTACAAAGCGGCTTGACTGTGGTTGGAGATATTCGGGGTAATAGGGTTTATAGAAATATATATTTGCTTATATATTATAAAATAAATAAATAAAATAAAATAAAAGTTTAAAGAGTTTTAATCGAGAATTAAAAGAGTCCATGTTTCCTTCTTTTCTTTTTATTATAATTATGACGTCAATTACTAAACATAAAACAATCAATTAATCCGTTGATTTTCGGTAATACATCAATTTGGAAAAGTAATTTGGCAAATCAGTAATTAAAATAAAAAAAGGTCAATGTTTCCTTTTTATTCAAATTCTTATAAAAAGAGATTGACAACATATATAATATAGATTAATATATACGTATATAATGTCTATATATTATAAGTAGACAAACATAAAAAAAATCACACCTATATATATATATATTTCACGATTTTGACCTATAGATCCAAGTTTCTCATAGTTTAATCTTGAGATCAGAGGTTTCGAAATTAAAATCCAAATGTTTCCGAACTATATTTATAATTTAGTTCTTGAAAGTTTAAAATTTTGCAAATTGGTCTCGAATTATGATTTTTAAAAATTTTAACAAATCGCTTCAAAAATCCTCAAAATTTAGGGTTTCAGAATTTGAGAATTCTAAAATTAGGGTTTTTAATTTAGGGGAAAATTCAGGGTGTTACACATACTAAGGATGGGGCCTTGTTGTTTAGATTTGGTGTTTATGGTTGTTTGGGGTGCTTTTGGGTAGGTGAGACTATTAAATGGTATGACTCGAAATTGGTGTTAATAATGAGTAAAACTGGTAGTAAACCCCCCTAAATAATTCCCATAAGATGTAGGATCAAGTTAAGGGGTTGTTGGTTGTGATTTGGGGGCTTTGAGGATGATTTCGCGAGCCTAGGAAGCCTTTTCTGAGCTTCAGTACCGGTACGCGAGGAGCCCGTATCGGTGCCCTAGTGTTATGGTTGAAGAACATTGTTTTATCGAGATGAACTATTAGAGGAGTACTGGTACGGTTCTCAACAGTACGCACAGACTTGGAAAATTCTAGTGAGTCATTTTGGTATTTGTACGTATGTGAGTATCGATGCCCAGGAATATTGTACCAGTACGCGAGGGCCAGTACTAGTACCAACTAGCCATTCTGCAAAAAAATGTTGAGTTTGAGCCAAGGGGCTGAAAAATTATGGAATATAGTCCAGTGGGTCTCTAATGAGATAATATGAGCTATAAAACTGAGAAATGGGATTTTAACCCTTTATACGAGTATAATGTGTAACAACTCGGTAAACTTGTTTGGGTGGCCTATTAATAATAGAAACCATAGAGTTATGGTAATTGTGTTGTTGTGTGCTATATGTTAGAAGAACAAAATCATAAATTAATATAAAACTTAATACCCATGATCTAGCATGTTAAATCATCAAAAATAATAAACTGAATGAACTAATTGCGGAAACGTACCTGAATTAATCGCTAGACTGAAAACCTTGAATCTTGATGTTGAAATCCAAAATCTTTGGTATTGATCTTCCAAGATGATAGGTTTTCTCTTGATGTAAAACTCTCTGACGGGGAAGGAGAAAAAAACAAATTAACCTATTTCTTGGGGACCACTACCTCTTTATATAGTTGATTATTAAATCAACTATTAAATATTTAGAACTCCGCCCCTCATTGAATTATAAATATATCTTACAGTATCTACACTTTTATTTCCATGACAGTTTAATACCTATGACACGACTAACATAATTGGTCACTTGATTTTGTGTCATACTTTATAATAGCATCATACATTTTACATATGTGCCCACAATTGCGGATTTTAATCCAACATTATATGGACATGTGTTTGGTTGAGTTACCTTTGGTTGATGGGATCCGAATGCCTAGAGAGCGTGTTGAAACATCATGAGATGAGACACTGAATGTACACTCCCGAGGTTGTATGACACCGGGCCTCATTCTAATATACTCAACGAGAGATTTTGAGTATGAGTGTACGTTCTCGAGGCTGTGTGACACCGAGCCTCATTCAGAGTGTACGTTACCGAGGTTGTGCGACACTAGACATCACTCCAGGTTTTTGGTATAATGCATATGTTTCCTTTGTGAGATTGATGCATCCATTGTTGATTGCTATGTATTTAGGTGATTAGAGGTAGCGTCCTATGTTGATGTATACTCTATACGAGTATAATGTGTAACAACTCGGTAAACTTGTTTGGGTGGCCTATTAATAATATAAACCATAGTGTTATGGTAATTGTGTTATTGTGTGCTATATGTTAGAAGAACAAAATCATAAATTAATATAAAACTTAATACCCATGATCTATCATGTCAAATCATCAAGAATAATAAACTGAATGAACTAATTGCGGAAGCGTACCTGAATTAATTGCTAGACTGAAAACCTTGAATCTTGATGTTGAAATCCAAAATCTTTGGTATTGATCTTCCAAGATGATAGGTTTTCTCTTGATGTAAAACTCTCTGACGGAGAAGGAGAAAAAAACAAGTTAACCTATTTCTTGGGGACCACTACCTCTTTATATAGTTGATTATTAAATCAACTATTAAATATTTATAACTCTGCCCCTCATTGAATTATAAATATATCTTACGGTATCTACACTTTTATTTCCATGACAGTTTAATACCTATGACACGACTAACATAATTGGTCACTTGATTTTGTATCATACTTTATAATAGCATCATACATTTTACATATGTGCCCACAATTGCGGGTTTTAATCCAACATTATATGGACATGTGTTTGGTTGAGTTATGGGATCTGAATGCCTAGAGAGCGTGTTTAAACATCATGAGATGAGACACTGAATGTACACTCCCGAGGCTGTGTGACACCGGGCCTCATTCTAATATACCAAATGAGAGATTCTGAGTATGAGTGTACGTTCTCGAGGCTGTGTGACACCGAGCCTCACTCAGAGTGTACGTTCCCGAGGCTGTGCGACACTGGACATCACTCCAGGTTTTTGGTATGATGCATATGTTTGCTTTGTGAGATTGATGCATCCATTGTTGATTGCTATGTATTTAGGTGACTAGAGGTAGCGTCCTATGTTGATGTATATGTCATGTCATTATGTCTAACTACATGCTCATATACATTAAGCATGGTAGAGTGGAAGTATATCCACTGAGCTTGTTAGCTTAGCATTTATAATTGTTGTTTCCATTCATAGGTTAGTAGGTTTGGCACAATGCATTGGAGGAGCACCATCGGAGTAAGATTTCAACATCACTTCATCAAAGTATAATACATAGATTTATTTGTGGTATGTATTTGTAGGGCCCTATGGTTTTGTATTGTAACTCGTAATTTGGATTTAACGCGATTCGAATGCTTTTATGATATAATTTTAAATTGAGCTCCTTTGTAAACATTTTCAAACATTTATCTATTTTTAAGTTATTGGACTAAATGATTTTTATAGAAATTTGGATTATGGATTGGGCTAAACTGGGTTGGAATTTTATGGTAGCAGGTTTTGCTTGAGGCTTAATGTGATATTTGGTTTGAGAGTGTTACATTTAGTGATAGTGGAGCCTAGGTTTAGTTTGTTCTAAGACAGCCCGAGATGACCTAGAGTAGTAAATATGTGTCGAGTGAATACATTGCCCAGAAATTCAAGTTGTACTCGTTTAAAGCTGAAATTGGATGGTGTAACCTTATTCTTTTCTTGTGCAGAATTCAACATGCCTAGAGGAGAGCATGACCACGATGAGAGATTTGGCTCTCATGAGGAGGAAAACAAAGAAGAGTATGTCTCGGACACAAAAGATGAGTCGGGAGGCGAGAGGGCCTGAAGGGCAAACTATTTCACCCATTTGCATCGTGCCCTTCATCGTATTATGAGGGGTCATTCCTAGGCCTTCGACTACTCATCGAGAGACACCAGTAAAGATACTTTGGTGGTATGATGCAAGGATTTCCTTGGGTCAGGGCAAAATGGCTCAGTTAAAGTAGATTAGTGGCTGTGTGATACAAAATGGATTCTACATTAGATGCAACTTGGATCTGAGGACAAGTTGGCATGTGTCACTTCTCTTCTAAAGGATAGTGCACACACTTGGTGGAAGACAGTAGAGTTGGGATGACATCTCAACCAACCCACGTGGGAAGACTTTCTTGAAGAGTTCCAAGGAAAGTACATTGGAGAAGCTCACATTGATAGCCTAAGGGGTTGATTCAACAATATGGTTAAGGGGAATTAGTCTATATTTGAGTATCAATAAGAGTTTTTGCAGCTTAGCAGGTTTACCCCAAAATTGGTTTCCCTAGTGACATTTTCTTAGTTAGCCACGAGTGCCAAGGCACTTGAAGAGGCGGGCAGTATGGTGTATGGCCAGAGTAGTGGTCAGGGAGGTTTAAGTGGAAGGAATCAGAACTTCTCTAACAACTCGCATTCCTACTCTGGGAGAAATAGGGGTTATGAAGGATCTGGTAGAGGAGCATCGAATCAAAATTTAAGGTTGAATCATAGATCAGAATCTACTGGCCGTAGGAGGCCCTCGCTGTCATCTTCTATGATGAGTTATAGAGGTTCACAAAGGAGTGTGGGCACACTCATGTGTGATCAGTGTGGACACAAGTATCATTGGGAATGTTGGGGGGACATCTAGAGTTTATTATGGTTGTAGATCGTCGAACATTATGTGAGAGAATATTCGACAGTTGCTGACACTGCTATAGTTTAGAGTTAGAGGACCTCTTATCCGGCTTAAAGAGGTTGAGGCTTCGCTAGAGGATGAGCGAGGCACGTGTTGGGTCAGCCAAGTAGGGGTACTGTTCAGTCCAATGCTAGGGCACTAGCGAGGTAGTATGCAGTCAAGGCCCAAGAGGATTGCGAGGCTACCGACATTATTTTAGGTACATTTACCTTGTTTTTAGTTCCTTTTATTGCTCTAGGAGACTCGGGGTCTGTCCATTCATATACTCGCAGTGGAATATCTCAGTAGTGGGGGTATTCTCGTTGAGGACCTTGAGGTCGGGATTCGCGTGACTAGTCCATTGGGATATGATGTTATAATCACTAACTTTATTCGAGTCTTTTGACCCTATTTTTCTACTATTTTATCTATTTTTATTTATTATTATATGATGTAATATTTATTATTAATAATAATATTATTTTCTTTTATTATTATTATTATATTAAACAAAAAAATAGAAATAGTATAAATTAAATAAAAAGCCCATGTTTTTATTAATGTTAGTCCATTATAATATAAGAGTCTATATACATAAATATAAATAAAAAATATACATCACATAAGGCCCGATTATGGGCCCAGACCCAAATTAATTTAACCCTAATTGAGCTAAAACCCTAATGCCTTTTTTTCTGCGCAACTGCACGACAGCCGTCAGATCTAGATTAGATCTAGCGGTCCAAATCGAGCAATGGGAGATTGCCCACATCCCATTCGCGCCTGCAAGGCACCACTCGACTCTTCTATTTCCTCGCGCACCCACGTGTCATTCGAGCCCATTCAGCTTCCACGTCGACGTACACCAGCTTCACTGGTCCCCTCCTTCTCTCTGACCATGTCACATGCAAAATGGAGACAAAAAAATTAGCAAATATCAGAGGCAAGGGCACATGCTAGGAAACAAAACAAAACTCAGAATGTCAAAAGCATTTCAAGGACAAGCCAACATTCTTAGAGGATTGCATGAAGCAGCCAATAGGGATAATTAGATTTTTTTCTTTTTAAAATGAATGTAATTTCGGTGTTATATAACCGAATCCCTAACCATTTGTAACCCTATGGGATATTCAACATCAATAGAGAAAAAAAGCAAATTTTTAGAGGTAATCTACAGTTTTCATTTTTATTCTAAGCAAATAAAAAATAGCAAAGCTAGGCTTTACCTTTCTACCTTTCGAACCATCCTGCCGGTGATAAACCCTTTGGTTCCCTTTGGGACTGAGCGTGGTGAACTGGTTGGGAAAGAAGATATTTTTTTAATATATTTTTAAAGAAAAAATGATTTTTTGTTTCGAAATTTAAAAGACTTTGGGCAAACAGGGTTCGATTTTGAGATTTTGAGTTTAGATTTGGGGTTTAGAAAGAAAAAAATGAAGTGTTTTAGATTTTTTGTGGTTCACTGACGCTGGCAAGCGGCAGCCGGTGATCGACCACGATAGATGGCATGGTAGAATGCCATTGGTTTTTGGGTTGGTTAGAAGTACATGGCGGTGTTCTCAATTTTTTAGAGCATTGGTTCGTTTTTTTTGAAATGGAGAGTGAAATTAATTTTTTCTTCAAAAAAATAACTTATATACTCGGTCCCTAAAAGAATTGGTTTATTTACGTCTTTAAATTCCTCAGTGTTCCCTAATTTGTAGCCAAGTCATTCCACTTTTCAAAACCTTCTCCGCAATCCCTATTTCTTTTCCAAAACTTGCTATTTCGTCCCTATTTTGTTTTAATCCAATTTTCAAATGGCATAACACCCTTTTTAGCCCCTTTAATTTCATTACTATTTGAATTTGGTTCGAAAACCAATGACATAATTTCCCATAAGCCCCTTTAGCTTTTCCTTTTATCATGTTTATAGCATTTAATTGTCGTTCTTATTATTGTTGCCTTGTGTTTGTGTTAGCATTCCTACTTTGTTCGATATATGGTTTGTTTTCAGTTTTTGTTTGCTTGCATGTTTCGAGGATAGTTAAGCTTTTTTAGAATTTGTTTTAATTAATTTAAAACATGCCCTTGGTTTAATGGGGTGTGTGTTTAGATTAATTAAAATGAATTTAGGTTCTTTTAGATTAGTCGAAACCCTAGTTAGAATTTAGGGCTTGAACAAATTTAATTAAATTAAATTTGTCCTTGGCTTAATGAGGGATATTTTAAATTAGTTAAATTTATTCTATTTCTCTTAAATCATTTTAGGTTATAAAAATAATGTTTAACTTAGCATAATTAAAAATCATTGTTCTTAATTTGATTTCTTTTAAATAGTATCCTTGGCTTAATGAGATACTATTTTAAAATTAATCAAATTAATTATTATGATTCAAGATAATTCTATAGAATATTATGTTTTCTTAGATTTGTAGGTTTCAATGGACTAGGACTAATATTAGAAGAACTTAGATAATAATAGATCATTAATCATATTTTTCATAACTTTGGCCTTTTAGGTTAGGACTTTTGTGAGTTTTTAGGTGTTTATTTTGAGTTTTTCCATGACATGCATTTATTTGTCATTCATTTGACCTTAATCTTCCAATGAACATTTTGTTAATAAATGATCCTTTAATTATAAAAAGGAGATACTTATTAACTCGGATATTTGTGTCGTAAAATATTGACTTAATGGATATTAACCAAATATTCGAATTAATTTGTACTGTCTAAAGGTAAATTTTAAAATGAATAAAATTTGACAAGTCATAACATCATATATAATTGTTTGCATCATGCATAAAGGTGATGCACTTGATCTGAACCATAAATTAACACGACAATCGGTCGTATTCATTGTTGGTTTAATCTATGGTCCGAATGTATAGTCATCCTTATTAATTAAATGATTAATTAATTCAAGCCCATCAAATGTATAAGCCCGCTTAATTAAAGTTTATATTCAATTGAGAACATTTGATTAAATTCAAATTAAATTTCAACAATTTCCATCGACAAAAAGCATTTTATGATTTGGTATTGATTTCGGGTGTTGTGGGGTGCTAATCTTTCCCTACACGTAACCAACTCCCGAACCCTTTTTAAACGAATCTCTGGTTTTGTGGTGTCCGGTCTACCTTATCCAAGTGACCGGTGACAACTCCAAGTTTTTATTTTTAAAACATGAATTTAAAAAAAGAAATCCCCAAAAATTTAATTTTTAAAATGTGGGATACTCTGAATTGTATCAATTTTTTAAAATAGTCGCTACAGATGTTTTGGTGGATAAGGTGTATCGGAGGTGTCTGATTGAGGTTCACGGTTTTACATTTCATGCAGATTTGATGGTACTACAATTTCAAGAGTTTTGATGCTATTCTGGGAATAGATTGATTGTTTGAGCATGATGCAAGTTTGGGTTGTAGAGCAAAGAGTCTTAAGCTTCATGGTTCGAATGATGCCAAGCTTGTTGTAGAATGTGAGAGAAACTATTACCTTCCCAATGTGGTGTCTACCTTGACGACAAAAATGATTATTCAACAAGGTTGTAAGGCCTTCTTGGCTCACGTGGTTGATACAAGAGTTGAGAGTTTGATGCTTTAAAGCCTTTAGACCGTTAGAGAGTTCACCGATGTGTTTTTTGGAAGAATTACCACGATTACCTTCAGATTGTAAGTTAGAATTTTGGATTGAAGTGATGTCGGGTACAACACCAGTGTCTATTGCTCCGTATCGCATGGCACCAACAAAATTAAAAGAATTAAAGAGTTAGATTCAAGGGTTGTTGGAGCGGGGATTTATCCGACCGATCATTTCACCCTAGGGTGCGCCAGTGTTGTTCGTTAAAAAGAAAGATAGTTCAATGAGGTTGTGCATCGATTATCGTCAGCTCAAAAAGGTAGCAGTGAAGAACCGTCTTCCTCTTCCAAGGATAGTCTCAAAGTTGGGTTATTATCAGCTAAAGGTGAAGGACAAGGATATTCAAAAGACAACTTTCAGGACGCGGTATGGCCATTATGAGTTCTTAGTTATACCCTTTGGGCTTACCAATGCACCGACAACTTTCATGAATTTGATGAATCGAATCTCTCAGCCTTATTTGGATCATTTTGTGATGGTCTTTATTGATGATATTTTGGTTTATTCAAGTTCGGAGGACGAACATGATTATCACCTTCGTATTGTCCTTTAGACTGTGAGAGATAGATAGCTTTACGCCAAATACAGTAAGTGTGAGTTTTGGCTTTTCAAGGTGACATTATTAGGCCACATCATTGGGGCAAATAGGATTCGCGTAGATTCACAGAAGATTCAGGCAATCCTGGAGTGGAAACCACCCAAGAACATTTCGGAAGTTCGTAGCTTTCTTGGGCTTGCCGGTATTATCGTCATTTTGTCAAGGTTTCTCTATCATAGCTACTTATATGACAAAGTTATTGTAGAAAGGAGTTCCATTCGAGTGAAAGAAAATGAGGCAACAAAGTTTTGAGCAATTAAATACTTATTTGATGGAAGACTCAATATTGACGCAACCTGAACCGGAGTAAAGATTATGTGGTGTTTAGTGATGCTTCATTGAATCGGCTTGGTTGTGTTGTCTTGCAAGAGGGTAAGGTGGTTGCTTACACCTCCAGACAACTTAAGCCTCATGAACGCAATTACCATATGTATGATTTAGAGCTTGCGGCAGCTATCTTCGCACGGGAGATTTGGAGGTATTACTTGTACGGGGGAAAATACTACATTTATACTAGTCATAAGAGTTTAAAATATTTTCTCATGCAGAAGAAGTTGAACTTGAAACAAAGAAGGTGGATTGATCTACTTAAGGATTATGATTGCATCATAGAGTACCATCCTAGTAAAGTAAATATTGTGGCTGACACTTTGAGTTGGAAGTCTATATCAGATTTGAGGGAAATGTTTTCCCGCTGGAGGATGACCGAGGCTGGAAGTTTTTTAGCTAAGCTTCGTGTGAAGCCTACCTTGGTGCAAGAGATCAAAAGAATGCAAGTGTTAGATTAAAGGTTAGTGGCAAAGATAGAGATGGTCCAACAAGGTGAGACTTCTAGTTTTGAGGTACGAGATTGTGAGATTCTGTACTTTAGAGGACAGTTGTGTGTTTCAGTCTCGAAAGATTTGTGAAACCGAATTCTTCATGAGGCACACAACAATACGTTTGCTATGAACACGATATTAACAAGATGTATCAGGATTTATGTCCCTTCTATTGGTGGCTAAGTATGAAAAGAGGTGTGTCAGAATTTGTACAGGTGCCTAGCTTGCCAACAAGTTATGGCCGAACATCAGGTCCTTTCGGGTTTGCTTTAACCCCTAAGATTCCACAATAAATATGGGACCAAGTGACCATGGGTTTTGTGATGGGTTTGTCATTGACCCAAAGGAAGCATGATGCTATTTGAGTAATAGTGGATAGATTAACCAAGACCACACATTTCTTGCTTATGCGCATAGATTTCACACTTGAGAGGTTAGCCCGTTTGTACACCCAAGAGATTGTGAGATTGCATGGGGTTCTATCCTCAATCATTTAGGATAAAGGTCCCCAGTTTACGTCAAGGCTTTGGAAGAAAATTTAGGAAGCGGTGGATACCACGATGCATTTTAGCATTGCCTTCTATTCTCAAACTGATGGTTAGTTCGAATAAATTATTCAGATTTTGAAAGGCATGCTTTGGTGTTGTATCATTGCTTTCGAGGGGAGTTAGGAAGAGCATCTTTTGCTAGTCCAGTTTGCTTATAACAACAACTTTCAATAAAGCATTAAGATGCCTCCTTTCAAAGCCTTGTATGGGCGCAAGTGTAGAATACCATTGTGTTGGACAGAGCTCAATGAAAGAATGATCGTAGGATCGGATTTGATTAAGCAAACCAATGAAAAGGTCCAGATTATCAAAAAAAGATTGCAAACGACTTTTGATTGCCGAAAAGCTTATGTGGACCAGAAATGTAAGCACATTGAGTATGGGGTTAGTGACAAAGTGTTCCTCAAAGTGTCACCATGGAAGAGAGTAATCCATCTTGGGTGGAAGGGCAAGTTGAGTCTGAGGTTTATTAGACCGTATGAGATTTTAAATAGGGTTGTACCTGTGGCTTACCGTTTGGCTTTACCCCTGGAGATGGCACACACTCCTAATATCCTCCATGTTTCCATGTTGAGGTGTTACCGTTCTAACCCTTCACGTGTTATTCCTCTTGAGGAGATTGAGATCAACACCAATTTGACCTACGAAGAAGAACCGATAAGAGTCATGGATAGGGGAGCCAAAGAACTACACAACAAGTGTATACCTTTAGTGAAGAAGTTGTAGAGGAACCACAATGTCGAAGAAGCTACATTAGAAACCGAGGAGAATATGTAGTTGCTTTATTCATATCTTTTTTCATTAGGTAAATGGCAGGGATGAAATTTTCTTTAAGGAGGGGAAAGTTGTAACAACACGAATTTTGAAATCCATGGACCAATTCACCTGAGTCATGGGCCTTGCTCGTTGGGCCGAGATTGTGGGCCCATTAGGTGCTCAAGAGAGCCTTAGTGGACTTCCTAATTGTTGTTTGGCTTGGTCTTGGTCTAAAATGTGATGGGAAGGAGGAATGGGGGTTATGAGGTAATTTAACCCATTTTCAAAAGCAAAGTCTGGTTTTTGCATTAAAAATTTGTAGAGAAAGGAGGGGAGTGATATAACACTTGTCTCCTTGTTTCCTCCATCACCCTTCTTCATCTTCTTTGTAGAAACCTAGAACAAGGGTCTAACCTTTGTCATTTGGAGTGTGATTTTCATATTTGGGATCAAGAGTATTGTGACCTACATTCAAGGATCTACATATCAAGGTAAGATTCATCAAGAATGGTGGAAGAACAAGCTATGGGTTTTTGTGGGGCTTTGGTGGAAATGAGTTAGAAGAAGAGTAAATCCCTTTTTCTAGCTGTGAATGTTAGTTTAGTTACCCATTTCATCTCCTGCAAGTTGTAATTCGAATTACAACATCCTTGTGTAGTGAAAGAAGTTGGGGCATCTTCCAAAGAGCAAGGGAAGAGGAAATCTTTAGGATTTTGGGGTGCAAGAAGCTTATTTGTAGTTGTAGGAGTAAGGTTAGTACACCTCTAACTCTTTTGTTTCATGCACATCCTAAGGACGATGCCTTGTTGTTTAGATTTGGTGTTTATGGTTGTTTGGGGTGCTTTTGGGTGGGTGAGACTCTTAAATGGTATAACTCATAATTGGTGGTAATAATGCGTAAAAAATAGTAGTAAGCTACCTTAAATAACTCCATAAGATGTAAAATTAAGCTAAGAGGTTGTTGGTTGAGATTTATGGGCTTTGGGGATGATTTCCCGAGCCTAGGAAGCCTTTTCTGGTCTTCAATACTGGTACGCGGTGTAACACCCCAGTTTTAGGCCTAGCATTTTTTAGGCTTATTAGACGGTCCGGTGGACCGGTTTAGAGGTTCGAGTCAGATTCGGGACTGTATATTTTTCGGTAAGATAAAAATATGGAAAAATGGTTAAAAATCATCTTTTAATATATGATTAATATTGGTGAAATTAATTTTGGAAAATAAAATTTTGAAGTGTGACATTTTGGCTAGTGACCAAAATGTGATTTTCAAAAACTATTTTTAAAGGTGACTAAAATGAAAAAGATCAAATTCTTAGAAACCTTAAGGAACTATTTTACAAGTTTTTGCTGGTGATTTGTTCCTTCAATTAAATCATTTTAACATGTGTTTTAAAGGATAATAAAAAGATATTTTGGATATTAAAGTTAGTTATTTGGTTTTAATGAAAATTGACGTAGCTTTTCTCTCAACTTTTCTCTCCACTTCGTTTCTGCCAAACACTCAAGTTTTCATCAAAAACCAGAGGTGAGAGATCAATTTTACTTAGATTCTTGATCTACAATTAATTATTTAACTTTGATTTACAAAACATCATTAAAATCTTGTGTTTTTCCTAGCTTTAAACAAGCCAATTGAGGGAGAAATCACACAATAGGGGTAAGACCGTGATCTCCTCTATTGAATGGTTCTTTATTGATATTCCCAAGTATTTGATCCTTGATTTATGGTTTATAATCTGATTTTGTGTTTTTATATAGATTTAATTGACTAAAATTGATTGAATGATGAAATATTCGAATTGAATCTGATTTCCAGTGTTATGGATTGATTTTGAACATATTTTGGATGTTAAATGATGTTGATAAGTTGATTTTATCAATGGAATCCCGAAACTCTTGAATCTCTAATTGTTTAGGTCGTTAGAATTGTGTTCTTGTGGTGTTGTGGTGGTTGTATGTTTGCTGGAGGTGTAAGGTTGCTTTGGTTCTATTTTTAGGTGTTAATTGATGATAAATGTGATGTTAGATTGATTGGTTGTGGCTGGGTTGTGTTTGGAAAAGGTTGGATAATGTTTTTGATTGTTGTGGTTGGGTAATTGTGAGGTGAATGTAAGAGTCCGTGATGATTTGTTGTTGCAGTGTTATAAATGCATTGAGATGCATTAATCCTCTGTTGTAATGTGGTTAAAACAAGGGAGATGGATTTGGAAGATATTGGTGAAGCTTTGGAGGCTTCAGATGTATGTCGACGAATTGAGGTTTCACATATTGGTGAGTAAGAACATGGATTCTAGCATTGAAATGTTTTAAAAGTGATTTATGGGAGTTTAAACTTAGCTTGATATGCTGGTTTAAACTTAGAAGTAAGTAAAAGTGGATTTTCTCTCTCGGTCGTGCTAGTGTTAAATGGTTTTATGCACTTGTTTTGATTTACATGTTACCTACTGTTTAAGCATGATTTAAAGTATTTGATATACTGTTTTTAAGCATGAAATGCTGAAGGATGTACATGGTAAGTGATCCTTGTAAGTATATGGTTTATACTTGTGGTTTAAAGCATGGTTGTTGCTTTGGATAAATGGTTGGTTAATGCTTGCTAAAAACAATGAGGTAAATGTTAAATGGTTAATTATATTGGCAAGTGGCATGGTTTTAAAATTGTTATCGGATATAGTTGGCCGGCCATAGGATTGATAGTGCACTATAATAAGTCACCTTGGATGTTGAGGGGTTTTATACGGTGTATGGAATATTCCATCCAAGTACCCTAACGGTCGAGGGGTTATATGGTACCGTAAACTCCCATTAGTGGGTTATACATCTACCGATGAGTGGCGTTGAGGGGTTTATGTGGTGTACCGAATACTCCACCACGGGTGTCACAACGGTAAAGGGGTTTATGTATACCAAAAACTCTCGTGTGTGAACCTTGTGTTGCCGGTGAGAATGTATGAAGTGTTGGGTAAACACTTGTTGAATCCGTGTATCCGATGAACTCTTTTGGTAAATGAATTTGGTTAATGATCACTTGTGAGCCAATATAATTGTTGGTGTATCATTGGAAAGTTTATGTTGTATAATGTGATTTATACATGTTTACTCTTTAAGCTTTGCATATGGTTGTTATGCATAAGAAGGCTTAAATTGAGGTTTAGCAATTGAACTTGATGTTGGTTAATGATACATGTTGTACGTTTACTCTTTAAGCTTTGCATATGGTTGTTATGCACGAGAAGGCTTAAATTGAGGTCTAGCAATGGAATTTGTTGTTGTAAATGATTCATATTGCATACGGTTTAATATACTAGTTTTGAAAGATGAAAAGTGCGTGGTTTTCAAGGCATGATGTTTTAGTGGTAATGTTTAAATGATGTTTAAAGAATGATTGAAATGAGATTTCAAGGTGTTGTTGAGAAATGGTTTTAAATGCATTGGTGGTGTTTTGTTTTTGAGCACTCCTCACTAAGCCTAGTGTGCTTACGCTCTCTTTGTCCATTAATGCAGAGAATTAAAAGCTTGGAAGGCAGCGGGGAGCAAGGGATCGGTACAAGACTTGTTAACCAAAGTATGTTTGAACTATACTATAAGTAATAAGGGCAATGAGGGTTTCCGTTGTTATTTGGGAGATGTTTTGTTGAACTCCCTGTTTGAGCAAGTTTGTTTGGTTGCTCTTGAGTTGTAAATGGCCTTTATGGTTTATTTTTGGTGATAGTATGAAGTTTGGTGTTTTGCTTGAAAGGTTATCTAGGAAGCATGCCTATAGATTTATATTTGATGCAAGATGCCATGAATCGATGTTGAATCTGTAATGCTTTGATGTGGTTTGAACCCTGAATATGTTGGATGTATGTTAGAAGCATGTCAGGGTGGCTCGGTTTGGCTGAAAGTATGTTTAACCAGCTGAAATGGACATTACAGGTCCAGGCATACTGGTACGGGTAAGCCATTTCAGGCTTAGCGTACCGGTACGCGGGCAACTGTTTCGGTATGCTAGGCAAAAACAAGCTTGGCGTTTCGATACGGGCTTTAGTGTACTAATACAAATTTATGCTATTGGAATATGCTTTTTAGAATATAACCCGCGTACCGAAACACCTCCATATCGTACCGATACAGGTGTTAAGTAAATTTAAACTAAACATTGGTTTTAGCTAGGCGTATCAAAACGGTATACGGTGTAACGAAACAGGGTAGTTTTATGTGAGACACCGTATCGATACGGTTTCCCACGTATCGATACGGTTGTCTGTTATTTCAGTTAATGTCATGGAAGTGAAGTTTTGTTTTCTTTCGTTTTGGTCCCTAATTGTTGTGGATGCAATTAGATAAGTTTGGTTGATCGTATTGAGCTAATTTTTTACATGTAAGCATGAAATATATTTAATTAAAGGTTGGTAACTTAAAATTGGAAAAGTCCCTGTATATTGCTAAAATTACAGTTTAGTCCCTAATTTGTGTTTGTGTCCAATTAGATATCGATTCGATGCCCGATTGAGTTGAGTCCTCATCTATGAACAGTATGTACATGTAGGAAAGTAATAATGCATCTAGACATGATAAAAAAAAACAATGGATGCATTTTAGGTTTCATCTTCCCGGTTTACTTCGATAAACCTAATGTAGCTCGCTCGGTTCGGTCTGGCGACTAGGCCGAGTCGAGGGGTTACACGCGGGGAGCTCGTACTGGTACCCTAATATTATGGTTGAAGAACACTATTTTATCAAGATGAACTATTAGAGGGGTACCGGTATGGTGTTTAACCTATACTGATATGCAACTTAGGGAAGTATCGGTACGAGTCAACCCGTACTAGCACGCGTAGGCTTGGAAAATTCCAGTGTGCCATTTTGGTATCAGTACGCGTGTGAGTACCGGTACCCAAGTTTACCGTACTGGTATTCGAGGTCCAGTACCGGTACCAACTGGGCGTTCTACCCAAAAATGTTGAGTTTGAGCCAAAGAGGCTAAAAAATTATGGAATGTGGTCCAATTGGTCTTTAATGAGATAATATAAGCTATAAAACTAAGAATCGTGATTTTACCCATCCATACGAGCATAATGTGTAACAACTCGGTAAACTTGTTTGGGCGGCTTGTTAATAATAGAAACCATAGAGTTATGGTAACCGTGTCAATGTTGTGTGTTGTGTGGACACTTGTTTGGTTGAGTCACCTTTGGTTGATGAGATCCGGATACCCAGAGAGTGTGTTGCAACACCATGAGATGAGACACTGAATATATGTTCTCAAGGTTGCATGACATCGGGCCTCACTCCAGGTTTGTGGTATGATGCATATGTTTGCTTTATGAGATTGATGCATCCATTGTTGATTGCTATGTATTTAGGCGACTAGAGGTAGCGTCGTATGTTGGTGTATATGCCTTGTCATCATCTCTTGCTACATGCTCATAATTATGATTTGCATGAAGCATGGTAGAGTGGAAATGTATCCACTAAGCTTGTTAGCTCAGTGTTCAGAATTGTTGTTTCTATTCGCAGGTTAGTAAGTTTAAAATGTTGCATTAGAAGAGCACCATCGGAGTAGGATTTCAGCATCGCTTCATCAGAATACAATACTTAGATTTATTTGGGCTATGCATACGTAAGACCCTATGGACTAAATGGTTTTATGGAAATTTGAAGTGTGGATTGGGCTAAACTAGGTTGAAATTTTATAGTAGCGAATTGGGCTTGAGGCCCAATGTGACATCCGGGTTGAGGTGTTACAAAATATTGTCTTAAGATAATGTAGAAAATTACATTAAGAATAGAACCTACAAATTAACTGTTGTAGTATTTTGATTAACCATGAATACCCTTAATTTTGCTTGTTTATGCAACCTAGCTCAAGCGGAAGTCCTTCGCTTAGTACGTGAAGATTAGCTGACAATGGTTCATACGTAGTGCTTGATTCTTGCTTTCTCCTTTTAAGTACCAAAAAGAAATAAGATTTATTAAAATGAAAACTTAAGTAATTTCAAAATCTAAATTGATGTATTACCGACATATGCAATCATACATTTTAATATTAATTATTTATAAAAGATGAGTTGATTTTCATATACTTCATCGGTCTCACTCAATATGCCTATTTTGTGTTTTAAAATTGTCCCACTTAAAAAATGAGTTGATGTATTACCGACATATGCAATCATCATTTTAATATTAATTATTTATAAAAGATGAGTTGATTTTTATATACTCCCTCTGTCCCACTCAATATGTTCATTTTGTGTTTTAAAATTGTCCTACTTAAAATGTCTAATTGAAAAAATCAACAACTTTTAAAAGGCATATTTCCCTTTATACCCTTTTTTAGTTTCCCAACAAAAGAAAATTCAACTTTTTAAGAATAAAATTGTCGTTTCAATTATTTTACATCATCTTTCTTACACAAACTTTTTCTTCCTAAAACTACGTAAAAATTAAACAATAGACGTTTTAAATGGGATGGAGAGAATATAATTTAACGCTTTAGTGAGGAGAGAAGTAAATTTTATAAATAAAATATAAAATGTGATAAATTGTGATGGGCTGATGTATCACCTAACTCCCTAACAGTGAGAAGCAGCTGATATTTTTATTCTTAATCTGTCGCCATTTTCACTCTGTAAAAGCCTAACAATAAGGCATAATACTAAAGAAATGTCTCTAATGTTTTTATTGAAAAGTAACTTTGGTTTCTATTTTTTCTTGAAATATTTTATATTAGAAAGGTGTTATTCTAAGAATTAAAAATAAACAGTAAAATAAAATAATGATATTATTAATGAATCGAACAGAACAAGGACAATAACTGGAATACAAATTTAAATTACTGAAATAAAAAATTTGAATAAAAGAATAAGTTCAAAAACCATGAATACATGTAAGTAGACCAAAATTTGATCAGGAAAAAAACGAGTTGAAGTGTGTCACTACATAATTTCCTTATGACAGATTCAGTCTCTCATATAGTACTTGAGATTCTCGATCGTCTGTTTCCCATAATTACAATAATTAGATGATCAATTGCAGTAGCACGACCGCAGAGATCATGAACTGTAACTTTGCCTTTTCTTATCACTAAAAACTAGGATGAAAATAAAGAGAAATATTTTGTGTTGTTTGTTAAACCTAGTAGGTTTACATGGAATTTATAGTAGTTTCACATAGGAGAATTATTGAAAAGTTAAAGTCAAAAAATTAAGGGGCAATTAATACCATATATTCTCGAATATATTCGTATGTGAATTAAAGTAACATTACTTAAAATAATGTATAAATTAAAAGAGTCATTAGTACAATATATTACGATATATTTATCCTTTTAATTCAATATATTTAAAAAGATATATTCTATTTAAGTAAAAATATTTTATTATTTAAAATTTTAATTTTAGGACAGAAGTAATTTTATAGATAAAACATAAATAGGTGATAAATTGTGATTGGCTGATGTACCGTCTAACTCCTCCACTGTCAGAAGTAATGTATAATTATATTCTTAATCTCACGCCAATTCACTCCATAAAAAACTAGCAATAAGGCATAATACTAAAAAATATCTAATGTTTGATTATATAGTCAGTTTGGTGCATATTTTTTTGAAATACTTTATATTAGAAAAATATTAATTCAAGAATTAAAAATAAACATTAAAATAAAATACTGATATTATTAATAAATTGAATAGAAAACGAACAATAAATTAAATACAAATTTAAATTACTAAAATCAAAAGTTCAAACAAAAGAATAAATCCAAAAACCATGAATACATGTAAATAGGCCAAAATCTGATTAGGGAGAAACGAGTTGAGGTCTATGACTACAAATTTCTTTAAGATAGATTCAGTCACTTCAATGGTGCTTGAGAACGTCGGCCGTCTATATCCTAGGATACAACAACTAGATGATCAACTACGGTAGTATGGCCGCAGAGATCACGAACTAGATAATGAACTCCTATGGTGCTTCAGAATATTGATCGTCTGCCTCCTAGAATACAAGAACTAGATGAACTACTACAGTAACACGACTGTAGAGATCACGAACTGTAACATTCCATTTTCCTATCACCTAAAATTAGATTGAAAATAGAGAGAAAATGTTTGTGTTGTGTGTTAAACCTAATATGTTTACAAGGTATTTATAGGGGTTGTACATAGCAAAATTATTAGAAAAATTAATATTCGGGAATTAAGGAGCCATTAATACCACACATTCTCGAATATATTTGTATGTAAATCAAAGTAGCACTACTTAAAATAATGTATAATTAAAGGAACCATTAATACAGTATATTACGATATATAATATATTTTTCCTTTTAATTCAACATATTTAAAAATGTATGCTTGATTTAAGGGGAAAATATTTTAAATTTGGACTAGAATATCATCATGCCCCCAAATAGCCTGATTAATTAAGACATTCGCAACACCCACCTCATATCAGCTTAATATATTATGTAACATCCCGAGTTTTTCCTAATTCGAAAAACCCTAAATTTAAAATTCCTAAATTGTAAACCCTAAGATTTGGGAATTTTATATTCAAAACCTAATTAATAATTGGGAATTAAATTGAATTTCAGTTATGAAATCGGTGACCTAATTGAACAAATCAAAATTTTGGGCTAATTTGTAAAATAAGTAAAGTTGCTGACCTTTATTTTGTGATTTAACCATTCTAGCATGGTATTTAAGCTTTTTTTTTTCAGTCCTAATGACCTTTTCATCTCCTATTATGTTTTGTAGCCTAAAATCACATCTCTCTCTCCTTCCCCCTCATTCTTTTTGAAAATACTCTCCCCACCCTTGTTTTTCGATCGACCTTCGACCACCGCTCTTTCTTCGTATGTTTCTCTCACCGCGACCACCATCGTTTTTCTCATCATCTTGCGTGCTAGCCCTAGCCGTCAGAGCATCATTTTTTATCATTGTTTGTGAGCACCAGTATCGAGAAAACCATTCGTTTTCATTTTCTCTCCGCGTCGTCATCGTCTCTCCAAATCCACCGTTTGGCAAGCCACGAATCATTGTGTTTTTGTTTTGATCTGGGGTGTTGAGCCGAGTCCCTAGCATATGCAATGTTGTTTTTGAGTTTGCGCTTCCCTTGCCTTTTCGTGTAGTAATCGCGCCGTCCTTGTTGGAGCAATTATTGTCGCACCATCTAGGGTTTAAAAACCCAAATTTTCATATCTAAAGTGATAAGAAGAACGGACTGTGTGTGTGTAATTGTGAGGCCTAGATGTGAGTAGCCTACTTTAGAGCTTGGTTTTGCTGAGCTCAATCGTTGGTACCCAAATCGATAGCCCAAGACCTTTGAGTCTTGTGACCCGATCAAATTTGAGGAAGAGAGAGAGCCCAAACCCAACCCCGACCAATGAATCGAACCAAACCGAGTTAATTCTTGAACCGGACTAGTGAGTTGAATTAAACCGACAGAACCAAAACTAGAACTGACCCATTAACTAACCTGACTCGTTGACCAACCAGTTGATCTTTGACCAGTCAAGTCAGTGTTGACTTTGACCTTCTGTTAGAGTTAACTTTGACTTTAACTGGGTTGACTTTGACCAAAGTTGACTTTTTCGGAAAACATTTACCTAGATCTTTTTTGACGTCCTAAGCCTGAATCTGCTGCCCGTTTTGTCAAATTCGATCCTGAGAGCTCTATTTTTCTATTTACATTTAATATGTACTTAATATATTGATGGTAATTATTATGGGATGATTAATTGAGCTCTCTTTGTGTTAAAGGTGATCCTGACTCTCTAGTTTGTGAAACTATCGATAAATTTCCTTTGCCCGTTCATATCGTGTAATACCCCAAAAATCTTACTAAGTTATATAAGTATCAATTAGTACTAAGGTTTTGGCACAAGGCTGATTTAGTGACCAAAATGACAGAATGTAAAAGTTAGTGACCAAAATGAAAAGTTGGTAGAAGTTCAGAGGCCTAAGTGTGAATTTTCCCAGAAATGATTCTTATTCAGTATAAGGATAATTTCGATCATAATAAGGATTTTGGTAATAGTTTTGGAAGCTAGAATGCAGTAGAAAATATGGAATTTTGATCGAATAAAATTGTTAAGCGTGCTCAAATTAGGGAAAAATTTGGGTGACCTTCGGGGAAGTGTCACATATCAGTAATTTTGATCAGTAAAAGGGATTCAAACAAAGTAGGAGAAGTTCGTATAAATGCTTGATGAATGATTTTCAAGAAAGCTGTTACCCGATAGAGATTTCGGGTAATTATCGGTATTTTTGGATCGAGTCGAATTTCTAAGTTTGACTTTATTAAGATGGCAGATTTTATATGAAAATATGTATTTATTCATGGAATTAAGGAAATATGAAATTTCTGAATTAAAGTTGATTGTTCGATAAAAAATCGTAGAAGGTGAAAATCAGGAAATTGAACCGAACAAAAATCATCAATGATGTTTTATGGTTATTTAATGATGATGGCCAGTTGGATGGGAACTAATCTAGTTCAAAAGTAATGGGATGGCATAAATTTGAACTAGCTATAATTTTTATTTAGTTAAGGGGCAAATTGGGAATAAAGTGAGAATTAATTTAAAATTCATTTTTCAATGTACAAGTGGAGCTTAATTATTTTATGTTGGAATAAATAAGTCAAAGATGAACAAATTTGTTCATCTTTATCCACCATTTTCGAAACAAGGAGGAAAAATAGGAGAAAAATATCAAAAAAATTTCCTAGCCTTTTTCAAGGCTTTTGATCAAGAATTCAAGCAAAGTTGTTTGAGGTCAAGTGATCTATTCTTCATTCTCTATATTTTGATAGTAAAATTGCATGGAATTAAGAATTTTAAGTTAGGGTTTGAAGAGAGAGAATTTAGGGTTTCATGGAATTTTGTTAAAATTGATGTAGTAGATGATGAATTAAGCTTAGTTTTGATAAAAACAAGCTTGAAATCAAGTTAATTTCATGTTGGAAGTTATAAACCATAATCTTGAAATTTAGAGTTTCAATTAGGGTTATGGAATTGATGATGGAATTGAAGTAATTATGATGTTAGAAGTTTATTTTAGCATACTAGAACAAAAAGAAAATTTTGAAAAGTTAGAGGATCATTTCGGCATTTTGAATAAATTTAGGGACTAAATTGTCAAAAATTTATTTGATGTTGGAAATGGGTAGAAAATAATATTTTGAGCTTGAATTGATAATTTAGGACCAATATTATAAACTTGGAAAATTTTGGGACCTATTCGGCAACTTCAAAAAGTTAAAAGAGGGATTTTGAAAATATTAGATTAAGGAGGGTTTAAAGAGTAATTATTGAAAATGTGATCAAATTGGCTTGAAATGATGAAAACGGACCATTTTGGCAAGAAGGGGAAAATAAAGGATTATTTTGGAAACTATTGTTTTGATAGTGGCTTAGATGAAAATGAGCTAGAATTGATGATTCAAGCTTATTAAGGACTAAAATGGGAGAATTTGAAACTTTCCAAAGTTTAGTAACCATTTCGGTCAAATGGAGAATAAAAGGGAAAATGTTGTAATTATTGGTAATAAGTGATTACTTGAATTAAGTTTAAATTCAAGTACCTTGGTAAAATTAGTGACTAAAATGTCATATTAGTAAAGTTTGAAACTTTATGGAAATGACTCGAATGATTTTGAAATAGAAGAATTGGAACAATAAGGCATGAATAGTTTGCTGAATGTTCAAAATGGTCACTAAGGACCCAAAGTGACATATATGGCAAATATTAGTATTTCTTTGACAATGTTAGACTCGTATTAAGAAAGTGTATAGTAATGTGAATATTCGATTAATTCTCTACAGTTGCAAGAAATACTGGGGAAGGTACAAGTATTCAAGGAAATGAAAAGATTAACGAGTAAGCTTAGTGAGGCAAGTTAATAATGGCCCAGGTGAGTGCATTTCTATATGTTTGCATTATGTTGAAATTGGCATTGCATTTCTCTATAATACGTGATATGATACATTGCTTGACATGGCAAGATTGATGGAATACCAGGTTCGAATGATTGTTTGCATAAATGATGAAGCATTATGCATACATGAAATATGGATAATGACAAGATTAAACTGAAACAAGATACACCTGGGGATCCACGCCCATAGTGCAAATGCACTAACAAGTTGTTTGATATAAGGAGTAAAGAGCATCCATATATGAGGAGCAAAGAGCGTCCTCCAGAGTAGGTACTCAAATAGCACTATGGTGCAGATAGGCTGTAGGTACCATGGGCCATTTAGCCAGACACGTTAATAATAATACAAGATGGTTATATGATAGATCATGCGCTTGCAAATGGCTGCATGATGATTCATGAATACATGATAATGATAATACATGAATCAAATGATAGTGATGATACATGACTCAAATGATAGTGATGATACATGATATTGATGATACATGATCTATATGATACATGAAGTATATGATAGATGCTACATGAATTATATGAAATGATAATACATGGTATACATGATGTTGATGATACTTGGTTTACATGCTATACAAATGATTACATGATATAAGCATGACCATGAGATGATACATGATATTAAGAAAGTATGATATATGATGAAAATTATGAAAATGATATATGAAATTTATGGAATATGAGATACATGATAATCGTGATCATTATGTTATGCTATTATGTAAATGTTTTAGGATGAAAGCATGTCCATGACAGAGAATATGTTATACAATATTAATATGAATTATATGATAGTTATAATGCATGACACATGTACATTGTGATATATTTGCCTTGTTGTAGAGAAATATGAAATGCATTCTTATATGAAGTATTATATAACATCATTTCATGTGTAAATAAATAAGTTTAATTGCCTCACTAAGTTCGTACTTAGCGTGTGTTTTATTTCACACATAGGTTCTTTAGATCAGAATTAGCAAGGAGGAGCCACTCATTTTGAAGTCAAGTTATGGGTAAGTGAAAGTACGTACATCTTTAAAATAGTCAGGAACTAGTGGGCATGTAATTATATTTTCAAGAAAACTATTTTGCATGTTTTAAAGTATATATTTTCAAAGTATGATAGTACAAGGATACATGGAGTATGAAAATGAAATAATATTACCAGTAAGGTAAAAGTGTAATGGTTTAGCCAAAATTTAAATCTTATCGCTCATAATTTTTTTAATCAATATATGGTTTAGGAAACAAGCGACATTTTCACCCTGAATAATATTTTCTTTTAAATAGCTAAATTTTATGTTTTATAAACCAATTCAGGGTTAAAACTAGCTACAATTGTCTAGAATTGCTTTCAGTTGAAATTTATAGAAATTGTTGTTTACTGAAAAGTAAAAAAAATAAAATTCTGTATATGATTTTTAGTAGCATCTATAATGTATATTCGTATTACAAATATACGTTATGAGTGTTACATTTGTTGGTATCAGAGCAAAGGTTTAGCCGATTCTGGAGGCTAAATTAAGTCAGAAATTATTTGTTAATAAGTACATGCCCCTAGGATGTTATGATAAAGATGTACTACTTGTAAAACTTGATATGGCTCCTCACTAGTATGAATTGGTTTGAATAAGTTATTGATTTATAGATAATATTAGATATTGTTGGATCACGATACACAGTTAAGTGTGATGATTAGGATAAGGTTTAGAGATAAGTATTGAGGTATATTATGTTTTATCTCCAGCTTCGATAAGGGCAGTAATGATCAAGGAACTTAAAAGTTAGAAATTCTTGAATATTGTGGTAAGAGTGGTCTAATGGTTGCCAATTTATGGCTAAAAATTTGTCCATGATACAGAAAAGTTAGAGGAATTTGTATTCTTGATAAGGGAACATGCTTGAGTTTGATGGACGAACACCATATAAATAGTATCCGTTGCTAAGGTGACACGGATATTTTTCCAAGAAGCGTTTAAGGTAAAGTATATTGGAGATCAGTTTAAAAGAGAGATGCTGCAACAATTTCTGGACCTTAAGCAAGATACTCATACTATCTAGGGGTACAAGTTAGAATTTAATAAGCTGAGTTGTTTTGCAACTAATTTGATGTCAATCGAAAGGTACATATATGAGTAGTTTATGATGGATATTTAGAAGAGCAGGCTAAGAAGCCCACTCAGATTGAAAGATCTACAATTATTCCACCTTGAGGATGAGGTTATGGTGAAGGTCAATTGAGGACAGTGACGAAAGAAATTTCTGAAGTTGCATCAAATAAAGAGTCTAGGACCCTAGCTTGGGTATATAACATTTATATTGATAAAGAAAAGCATAATACATATATTATACTAGGTATATTTTAGCTTTATAATGAGCCTATATTTTCTCTAATTGATCTAGGGTCTACTCATTTATATATATTAATGCTAAGATAGTGGCATAAAGGAAATATCTATGAAGATATTTCTAATTATGTGTTTGTCAATAATTTACCTGAACATAGTACAATAGTGACACAAATATGTAAGAATTGTCTGTTAATGATCTAAGGGATAGAGTTTCCAATAGATTTGATGGAACTTTCATTTTATGAATTTGAGATTATTCCTGGGATAGGAGAGTTATCGGTTTGTGGTGCAAAGATAAAGTGCAAGAAGAAATGATTGGTACTTTCAGGACTAAATGTTTCTGAAGTGATTGTTGTTGGAAAAAGGAAATGATTGTCTCAATTCAGAGATCTCTGCAACAAAGGCTCAAAGAACGATATGTAATGGATATGAGGCTTATTTAGCCCATGTGGTGGATATGCAAGTAGTACGTAAGAAGATAGAGAATATTCCAAATGTATGGAAATTTTCAGATATGTTTCTTGATGAATTGGTAGGACTACCACTAGATAAAAAGGTACAGTCTATAATTGATATTTATTCGGGAACAAAATTAGTATGGATGACACCGTATAAAATGGCGCCAACTAAATTAAAGGAGTTAAAAGACTCAATTATAAGGAATTGTTAAACTGAGGTTATATTCGACCGAGTGTAACACCATAGGGTGTTCCAGTGTCAATTGTAAGGAAGAAAAATGGTTCATTACGACTAAGTACAGATTATCAACAGTTGAGTAAGATAACTATTAAGAACAAGTACTTATTATTGAGGATTTAAGATTTGTTTGACCAGCTCAGGGGTACTACAATATTTTTAAAGATCGATCTTCAATGGGGCTATCATTAATTAAAGGTTCAAGAAGAAGATATTCCTAAGATAGTATTTAGAACTCGTTATGGATACTATGAGTTTATAGTAATGTCATTTGGATTTACAAATGCGCTTGATGCATTTATGGATTTGATGAATATGATGTTTCAACCCTATTTGGACCAAATTGTAGTAGTTTTCATAGATGATATTTTGGTATATTTATTAATAAAAGTTGATCATGATTATCATATCTGAATAGTATTACAAATATTGAAAGACAAGCAGTTATATGCCAAATTCTCCAAGTGTGAATTTTGGTTAACAGAAGTTATATTTCTTGGACATGCAATATTAATAGAAGGAATAAGAGTTAGTCCTAAAAGGGTATAAGTTATTACGAAAGGAAGTCTCGGTTGAATGGATTGAAAAATGTCAAGACAGTCTTGACAAGTTAAAGAAAGCTTTGACAGAATTATTAGTTCTAATATAGTCAGAGCATGAAAAGGAATATATTTTATATAGTGATGCATCTCATTGTGGTTTGAGATGTGTATTAATGCAAGAGGATCATGTAGTAGTTTATGTTATGAAACGGCTTAAGACCCATGAAAGAAATTACCCGACACATGATTTAGAGACGATGGCTGTAATTTTGGTTTTAAAGATATGGCGATATTATTTATATGGTGAAAAGTGCTATATTTATATGGATCATGATAAGTGTTCAAAAGTACTATTTTTATTACCCTTTTTACTCATATTATTGTTAGACTTAAGTTCATATTAGTTGCATAATTAGTCATTCATGCATTAATTTATGTTTCTTTCCACCGTTGAGCTTGATTACGTAACTTGGTGATTTTTGTGGAAAAAGATGATGCTTTGGTGTGTTTTTGTGCGTGTGCAGAATCACTTGCCTAAACAAGGCTAGAACCAGTTGCCAGGGCAATGCATGAAGGAGACGCCGAGCCAGTTGCCAGGGCAATACATGAAGGAGACGCCGAGCTAGTTGCCAAGGCAATTGTCGACAAGAGCAAAGGTGATATGGTAGTCGAAATTGATGACTAGACAAGCCCAAGATGACGTGGAGCAAAGCCCAAACCCAAAGGAATTTGATTTCCATACAGAGATTAAAGAAGAATTAAATTCCAAGAAGATAGGAGAAGTTCTAGTAGGAATATAATTATAATAAAGAATTATATTCTTTAAAGATAATTTAATTCCAACTTAACTTCCTCCTCAAAGAAGGACTTTGGCCTAGCCCTATAAATAAGATGGAGATTTCGACAATATTGAGGAGAGCAAGAAGAGAAGGGAATTTCGATAAGTCCAAGGAGGGCAAGAGGAGAGAATTTTCAACAAGCATCTAGGGCAAGGAGGATTTTGACAAGCCTCCTTCTTCATCCTTTTCTTTCTTGTTCGATTTGGTTCATGCTAGGGATTGTTTATCTTGTGTTTCTTTGGAACCTAGCCATGAACTAAATCTACTTGGCTATGGTTATTGTGTTTTGTGGTTGTGAGAAACTATTGGTTTTTGTTTAAGTAATAAGAGTTTGCACTTTAATTTCAAGGTTTATTCATTCTTGGTTCTTATTCTTGTTTGCGAGTGAATTGGGAGAGGATCTCGTGATTTCATCTATTTATCTAATATTGGGAGAGTTAGATTCAAGAAACGAAAGAATATGATCTTTATTCAATCTATTGATGGTGAAGATTAATCTGTCTTAGGAATAAGTTAAGGATTTCAACGGCTAAGAGGAGCACAAGATTGGTTGTTGTTCACCCTTGATTCACGCAGGGATGTATTATCAAGGCGTGCACAAGTAGCTAGAGTTTCAACTTAGGGATAAGAAGAAACCATTGAAGAACGCTCTGTCGAACCTTGAAGTTGCTGCCCAGACGCCCAAGTTGTTGCCCAGCTAGTCGCCCAGGCAACCATCGATTAGTTGCCAAGGCAACCCCGCTGTGCAAGTTGCCACGGCAACTGAGTTGCCCTTGCACTCTTTTACCAAGACGATCCAATCGGCTATCACACCTCATCTCACGATAACCTGGCCTATTTACTCTATTTTAATTTCATCTATTCTTTTAGTTTATTGCTCTTAGTTTTCGCGTTAATTAAAACCTCTATTATCAATTGTGTTTTTATTTTCACAGTGCAGTAACTTAAGCAAAGTGGCCCAAACCAATCCCTGTGGAGACGATATTCGATAATCGTATCACTTTATTACTAGCGACATGTATACTTGCACATTTGCGTAGCACTTATTACACGCAACAAGTTTTTGGCTCCGTTGCCGGGGATTGGCAATTGGTGTTAGTTGTTTTTGTTATTGCATTTTTTTCTATTAGTTTTACTAACTTTTCTTTTTGTTTGTTTTATCAAAAAAAAAGGTGCGCTACAAGTTAAGGGACATCAACATGTCAGGAAATAAAAGCCAATCTATTCGAGAGATGATGTTGGAAGATATGAGTCAATCCAATCAAGAGTTTCTTGCACCCTTTGATGATTACCTATACCAACCGAGAAAAGCCCAAAGAACTTATACAGTGGAAAAATCTTGTGCTATGTGTGGATAACATCATGTGTTTGAAAATTGCCCTCACATTTTCGGTGCATATAACTACATGGAGGACCATAGAGGGAACCAGCAGCAAAATTCTTCATGGTATGGTCAAAAAGCTCAATTTTTTTTTACCATAACAATTTTGCCGCAGCAACAGATATGCCATGGCAATGTAGTCCTTTTCAAGAGCATTCCAATTCCTTGGAGGAAACGTTACTACCTTCCTTGCCTAGACTTGACGGATCAATTGAAGAGATTCAAGAGCTATCAAAATCTATGGATACGAGGATAGCTCAGTGGGATGCAACCTTAGGGGATTCAGAAGATCAATTGGGGAGATCTACATATGTCATGGATAACATGCACCAACAATTCATTCCTAGGGATATTGACGTCCCAAGGCAAAAGGATAAGGAACAATGCAAAGAAAGCTCTCTGATGTGTGGGGAACAACTAGAACCTCAAAGTCAAGAGGATGCCAATGATAGAGACTGCCCAACACATGATGAGCCTGAACAACAAATTGCCTCGGCAATGATTGAGGAGCCTGATGCCCAGAAGGTTACAACGTTGACGTTGAAGCAGGAATCTGTAGATTGCTCTCATCTACAATTACCACGGCAATTACACGACCACATGCAAGATCAACGAGATGATAATACTTTTCCAATGGAATATGAGCAGGTAATGGTTGAACCTTTCGAATTCTTTAAAAACTCACCTCGTCCATTGCAGACATGTCTTGAGGAACCGAGGTTGGTAGATTTAAAGCCATCGAAATCTCTACTGATGGAGATGTTTGAGAGGCCAAAAGAAAACGGTGTTTGGATTTGTAAAGCTTTTCAGAAAATTGGTTCTTCCCTTGACTTACAACAAATTTTGGCAACTGATTGCAACGGTCATTGGCTTGAGCAGCAATTGCCACGACAACAAAGGCTACATCCAACCATGATAGAAGTCGACAAGAATGAGGTAATTGAATGGTTGAGAATGGATATAATTTTTCCTATTAATATATTTGTGCCTTCAGGAATAGTAGCAAGGTGGAGAGTATACATGAACTACAAGCGAACAAAGAAGAAAGACACCTCCACCATGGTAACGCAAAAGGGAGTATTGTCAAGCACATTGGCCAAACTCTTTTTGGTCAATATTATCACCCGATGGAGGGTACAGATGGACTATAAGAAGTATCGAAAACGACCATCCTCAAGTTTTCTCAGATATGCACTAACATTAGAAGATGCATGATGGCACTCTTTTCAGACATGGTCGAAGACTTCCTTGAGATCTTCATGGATGATTTTTCCGTTTTTGGTAGTGACTTCAACAGTTGCCTCAACAATTTAGAGAATGTGTTGGCAAGATGTGAAGAATCTGATTTAGTCCTTAATTGGAAGAAGTGCCATCTTATGGTAGATGAAGGAATAGTGCTCGGCCACAAGATTTCATCCAAGGGAATTGAAGTAGACAAAGCTAAGGTGGACGTGATCGAGAGACTACCCTCACCGAGATAAAGTCTTCAATTTTGATGATTCTTGCGCCCAAGCATTCGAAACCCTAAAGGAAAAGCTTGCCTCGGCAACCCTCAATGCCGCAACAACCCTTGATGCCTCGGCAACCATGATGCGCATGCCTCAGCAACCTTCAACACCGTAACAACTCCTGATACGCACGCCTCGGCAACCATGGACCCGCACGCCTCGACAACCATGGACGTGCACGCCTCGGCAACCATGGATGCGCATGCCTCGGCAACCCTCGACGCCACGACAACCACTGATACGCATGCCTCGGCAACCATGGATGCGTATGCCTCGGCAACTCTAGACGCACACGCCTCGGCAACCTTGGGAGCAGTCGCAACGACAGCACATGCCTCGGCAATACCCTGGTACACGAATTTAGTTAATTTCCTTGTTTGTGGTATTTTACCTTATGGCCTTACTCACCAAGGGAAGAAGCGGTTCCGCCATGATGCTAAGCATTACTTTTGGGACGAGTCTCTTTTGTTTAAACAATGTGCAGATCAGGTCATACGCCAATGTGTCCCTGAAGAAGAGTAGCAGAATGTACTCTGGTAATGCCATTCATCACACTATGGAGGACATTTTGGAGGAACTCGTATCACGGCCAAAGTTTTGCAATCCAGTTTGTATTGGCCAACACTGTACAAAGATGCCCAAGAGTTTTACAAGCAATGTGATCGTTGCCATAGGATGGGCAATATCACCCACAAACCAACGGGCAAGCAAAAATTTCCAACCGGGAATTGAAGGGTATACTCGAGAAAGTTGTAAATCCCTCTAGGAAGGATTGGTCATTAAGACTAGATGACGCACTTTGGGCATATCGTACTGCATTCAAAACACCCTTAGGTATGTCCCCCTTCCGACTTGTCTATGGCAAGACATGCCATCTACCGGTGAAAATTGAACACAAGGCATACTGGGCAATCAAGACCGTGAATATGGATTGGGAAAGTGCCGGAAAAAAAGTGTTTGTTGGACCTCAACGAGATAGAAGAATTCCGTGCACTCGCCTATAACAATGCACGAATCTACAAGGAGAAAACAAAGCGATGGCATGACAAAAAACTATTGCCGCGACAATTCATGCCAGGGCAACTAGTTCTCCTATTCAACTCTCGGCTAAAACTTTTCTCGGGAAAGCTGAAATCAAGATGGTCGGGACCATTCGAAGTTGTCAAACCATTCTCCCATAGTGCCGTGATAATCAAGTCAATTACCGACGAACATGAATTCAAAGTTAACGGACAAAGATTGAAGCACTACAACGGTGCCCATGTAGAACGTAACAAAGAAGTTGACACCTTAGGAGATGCATGAGCATGCTATCCTTTTGATATTTTATTTTATTTTTATTTTTATTTTTATTTTTCGAACTATTTTGTTCTATTATTTTCGGTTATTTTTTTTCTCTTTATTTTTTAGGATATATTTTATTTTTCTTCATTATCTTTAGTTTCCAGGTTTTCTTTTCCACAACAAGACTCACAACCACCATGCTAAGGAAATTCACTGCCGACTACTTGCCACAACGACCACAACAGAAACTGGCGATGCCCAGACAACAACAATGGCTTCGGCAACTACTGATGCCTATGCAAGTGAACCTGTATCGACAAACATGGATCAAATCAAAGCAATGCTATTCACGCGGTACCAGCATTCAACCACCGACTGAAAAATGAATCAAGCAAATAGCACGAAGGAAACTTATCATTCAAGGTGACGACCTCTCCGACTAACTCATTTCATTTAGTTTCTTTTAAATTTTATTTCACTCTTACATTCATTGAGGACAATGCTTCTCTCGAGTTTGGGGGGTGTTGGTTTCTAGTTAGTTTCATGTTTAGTTGCATTCATCGTTAGCAATCACATATAGGTTGCATATGTTACTTTCCACGCCTTTAGTTGGATTTAATTGCTTAAGACTTGTTGAATATCCAATGATGAATTTTTGCCACTACACTTAATTGAAAGAACCTTTAATTTTAGGATTACATGAAAAGAACTTAGAATTTTACTATGATGCTGAATTTTTTTACACGGTTGTGGCTTGTTGATTGAAAGAAACTTAGTGAACTTAGGTTGCTTAAAATTTTGGAAAATTTAAAATTTAAAATTAAAAGTTAAATTATTGCTAGAGGTGCCCGAAACTGGCTCAGTAGTAAATGCACTTTCTTGCTAGAGGTGCCCAAAACTGGCTCTAGTAGTTAATGCACATTAAAGAATCGCTAGAGGTGCCCGAAATTGGCTCTAGTGAAAATAAAAATAAATGCCCCAGTAGTTAAATTGATAAAAGCCTATTGTTCACATAGAATCTTGAAAATCAACTTGAACACAACTACGCACACACATTGCCACGAGCATTATAGTTTGGTTCCGGGTAATTTTTGTGCTATTCAAAAAATTAAAAGGTGATCATACTTTATGCCACGGTTCTAAGGTTTGAATTCAAGTTTGAAGCATATCTTTGATGATTAAAGTCTTGGCAGGTAATTGTTAGTTTGCATTGCTTGAGGATAAGCAATAGTTTGAGTTTGGGGGTGTGATAAGTGTTCAAAAGTACTATTTTTATTACCCTTTTTACTCATATTATTGTTAGACTTAAGTTCATATTAGTTGCATAATTAGTCATTCATGCATTAATTCATGTTTCTTTCCACCGTTGAGCTTGATTACATAACTTGGTGATTTTTGTGGAAAAAGATGTTACTTTGGTGTGTTTTTGTGCGTGTGCAGAATCACTTGCCTAAACAAGGCTAGAACCAGTTGCCAGGGCAATGCATGAAGGAGACGCCGAGCCAGTTGCCAGGGCAATACATGAAGGAGACGCCGAGCCAGTTGCCAAGGAAATTGTCGACAAGAGCAAAGGTGATATGGTAGTCGAAATTGATGACTAGACAAGCCCAAGATGACGTGGAGCAAAGCCCAAACCCAAAGGAATTTGATTTCCATGCAGAGATTAAAGAAGAATTAAATTCCAAGAAGATAGGAGAAGTTCTAGTAGGAATATAATTATAATAAAGAATTATATTCTTTAAAGATAATTTAATTCCAACTTAACTTCCTCCTCAAAGAAGGACTTTGGCCTAGCCCTACAAATAAGATGGAGATTTCGACAATATTGAGGAGAGCAAGAAGAGAGGGGAATTTCGACAAGTCCAAGGAGGGAAAGAGGAGAGAATTTTCGACAAGCATCTAGGGCGAGGAGGATTTAGACAAGCCTCCTTCTTCATCCTTTTCTTTCTTGTTCGATTGGGTTCATGCTAGGGATTGTTTATCTTGTGTTTCTTTGGAACCTAGCCATGAACTAAATCTACTTGGCTATGGTTATTGTGTTTTGTGGTTGTGAGAAACTATTGGTTTTTGTTTAGGTAATAAGAGTTTGCACTTTTCTATTCAAGGTTTATTCATTCTTGGTTCTTATTCTTGTTTGCGAGTGAATTGGGAGAGGATCTCGTGATTTCATCTATTTATCTAATATCGGGAGAGTTAGATTCAAGAAATGAATGAATACGATCTTTATTCAATCTATTGATGGTGTAGATTAATCCGACTTAGGAATAAGTTAAGGATTTCAAAGGCTAAGAGGAGCGCAAGATTGGTTGTTGTTCACCCTTGATTCATGCAGGGATGTATTATCAAGGCATGCACAAGTAGCTAGAGTTTTGATTTAGGGATAAGAAGAAACCATTGAAGAACGCTCTGCCAAACCTTGAAGTTGCTGCCCAGACGCCCAAGTAGTTGCCCAGCTAGTCGCCCAGGCAACCATCGATTAGTTGCCAAGGCAACCCCGCTTTGCAAGTTGCCACGTCAACTGAGTTTCCCTTGAACTCTTTTACCAAGACGATCCAATCGACTATCACACCTCAACTCACGATAACCTGGCCTATTTACTCTATTTTAATTTCATCTATTCTTTTAGTTTATTGCTCTTAGTTTTCTCGTTAATTAAAACCTCTATTATCAATTGTGTTTTTATTTTCACAGTGCAGTAACTTAAGCAAAGTGGCCCAAACCAATCCCTGTGGTGACGATACTCGATACTCGTATCACTTTATTACTTGCGACGTGTATACTTGCACATTTGCGTAGCACTTATTACACGCAATAGATCACAAGAGTTTAAAGTACTTGATGATGCAAAGAGATTTGAACTTGAGACAGTGAAGATGGGTTAAGTTCTAAAGGAATGATATAAGTATTAACTACCATTTTGGAAAAGTTAAGGTAGTAGCTAATGCATTTAGTCAAAAGACATTTTCAGTTCTTGTGCAATGAATGCTCAATTATCAGTAGGACAAGATGATTTATCAATAATAGAATTCCAGGTTAAGCCAGCTTTATTGAACAAGATTAAAAAGTTTAGAGAAAGAATGTATTGAAAAGAGAAGATAAACTGAATTTGGTGAAGTACAAGACTATAAAATTAAATTAGATGAACAGTCAGAGAAGATGATTCAGATTTGGTAAGTTATGTTTAGTGTTTGTATTATGAAATTTTCTGGAACATAAGAAAAATATCTTTCTTTAGCTGAGTTGTTTAAAAATCATAGTTATCAGGCAAGTATCAAAATGACATTATTTGAGGCTTTATATGGAAGAAGATGTAAGACTCCGCCTAATTGGTTTGAGCTACATGATCAAAATGTACAAAGTAAATTAAAAGTAAGTGGGGGTTGATCTAACTCAAAAAAATGGAGAACAAAGTAAGAATTATTCAAAATAATCCCAAAGTTGGAACAGATAGACAAAAACGCATATATAAATAAGAAAAGGAAGGATATTGAATATGAAGTTGGAAATAAAGTGATTTTAAAGGTATCATCATGGAAGAAAGTGCTACGATTTGGGCAAAAAGGGAAACTTAGTCCCAAATTTATTGGATCATATGAGATCTTAAAAAAATAGGGTCATTGGCTTACCGGTTAGCCTTAGCACTAGAAATGAGCAAGATACCCGATGTTTTTCATGTTTCTATGCCACGAAGGTATTGGTTAGATCCTTTACATGTCATATCTCCAGAGGAAATTGAATTACAATCAGACTTGATATATGAAGAAGAACCACTAAGAATTTTAGCATAAGAAGTTAAAAAGATAAGAAACAAGAAGATCCCTTTGGTCAAGGTTCTTTGGAGAAATTATAAGATTTGAGAGGCCACTTGGGAAATTGAAAAGAAGATGAAAGAGCAATATTCGAAATCGTTTGAAATATGTACGTTTTAAAATTTGAGGACGAATTTTATTTTAAGGGGGAGCAATTGTAATACCCTGAAAATCTTACTAAGTTATACAAGGATCAATTAGTACTAAGGTTTTGGCACAAGGCTAACTTAGTGACAAAAATGACAAAATATAAAAGTTAGTGACCAAAAAGAAAAGTTGGTAGAAGTTTAGGGACCTAAGTGTGAATTTTCCCAGAAATGATTTTTATTCAGTATAAGGATAATTTTGATCAGAATAAGGATTTTGGTAATAGTTTTTGAAGCTAGAATGCAGTAGAAAATATGGAATTTTGATCGAATAAAATTGTTAAGATTGCTCAAATTAGGGAAAATTTGGATGACCTTCTGGGAAGTGTCACATATCAGTATTTTTGATCAGTAAAAGGGATTCAGAAAAAGTAGGAGAAGTTCGTATAAATGCTTGATGAAAGATTTTCAAGAAAGATGTTACCTGATAGAGATTTCGGGTAGTTATCGGTATTTTTGGATCGAGTCGAATTTCTAAGTTTGACTTTATTAAGATGGAGGATTTTATGTGAAAATATGTATTTATTCATGGAATTAAGGAAATATGAAATTTCTGAATTAAAGTTGATTGTTCGATAAAAAAATTGTAGAAGGTAAAAATCGGGAAATTGAATCGAAAAAAAATCATCAATGATGTTTTATGGTTATTTAATGATGATGGCTAGTTGGATGGGAATTAATCTAGTTCAAAATTAATTGGATGGCATAAATTTGAACTAGATGTAATTTTTATTTAGTTAAGGGGCAAATTGGGAAGAAAGTGAAAAATGAATTTTAAATTCATTTTCAATGCACAAGTGGAACTTAATTATTTTATGTTGGAATAAATAAGTCAAAGATGAACAAATTTGTTCATCTTCATCCACCATTTTCGAAACAAGGAGGAAAAATAGGAGAAAAATATCAAAAAAGTTTCCTAGCCTTTTTCAAGGCTTTTGATCAAGAATTCAAGCAAAGTTGTTTGAGGTAAAATGATCTACTGTTCATTCTCTATATTTTGATAGTAAAATTACATGTAATTATGAATTTTAAGTTAGGGTTTGAAGAGAGAGAAATTAGGGTTTCATGGAATTTTGTTAGAATTGATGTAGTAGATGATGAATTAAGCTTAGTTTTGATAAAAACAAGCTTGAAATCAAGTTAATTTAATATTGGAAGTTATAAACCCTAATCTTGAAATTTAAGGTTTCAATTATGGTTATGGAATTGATGATGAAATTGAAGTAATTGTGATGTTAGAAGCTTATTTTAGCATATTGGACCAAAATGAAAATTTTGAAAAGATAGAGTACCATTTTGGCATTTTGAAGAAAATTACGGACTAAATTGTCAAAAATTTATTTGATGATGGAAATGGGTAGAAAATAAAATTTTTTAGCTTGAATTGACAATATAGGACCAAAATTGTACATTTGGAAAATTTTGGGACCTATTCGGCAACTTCAAAAAGTTAAAAGGGGGACTTTTGAAAATATTAGATTAAGGAGGGATTAAAGAGTAATTATTGAAAATGTGATCAAATTGGCTTCAAATGATGAAAAAAGACCATTTTGGCAAGAAGGGGAAAATAGAGGATTATTTTGGAAACTATTGTTTTGATAGTGGCTTAGATGAAAATGAGCTAGAATTGATAATTCAAGCTTATTAAGGACTAAAATGGGAGAATTTGAAACTTTCCAAAGTTTAGTAACCATTTCGGTCAAATGGAGAATAAAAGGGAAAATGTTGTAAATATTGGTAATAAGTGATTACTTGAATTAAGTTTAAATTCAAGTACCTTGGTAAAACTAGTGACTAAAATGTCATATTAGTAAAGTTTGAAACTTTATGGAAATGACTCGAATGATTTTGAAATAGAAGAATTGGAACATTAAGGCATGAATCGTTTGCTGAATGTTCAAAATGGTCACTAAGGACCCAAAGTGAAATATATGGAAAATATAAGTATTTCTTTGACAATGTTAGACTCGTATTAAGTAAGTGCATAGTAATGTGAATATTCGATTAATTCTCTACAGTTGTAAGAAATATTGGGGAAGGTACAAGTATTCATGGAAATGAAAAGATTGACGAGTAAGCTTAGTGAGGCAAGTTAATAAATGGCCCAGGTGAGTGTATTTCTATATGTTTGCATTATGTTGAAATTGGCATTGCATTTCTCTATAATACGTGATATGATACATTGCTCGAAATGGCAAGATTGATGGAATACCAGGTACGAATGATTGTTTGCATAAATGATGATGCATTATGCATACATGAAATATGGATAATGACAAGATTAAAATGAAACAAGATACACCTGGGGATCCACGCCCATAGTGCAAATGCACTAACAAGGTGTTTGATATAAGGAGCAAAGAGCGTCCTCTAGAGTATGCACTCAAATAGCACTATGGTGCAGATAAGCTGTAGGTACCACGGGCCTTTCAGCCAGACACGTTAATAATAATACAAGATGGTTATATGATAGATCATGAGCATGCAAATGACTTCATGATGATACATGAATCACATGATAGTGATGATACATGATATTGATAATACATGAATCACATGATAGAGATAATACATGAATCACATGATAGTGATGATACATGATATTGATGATACATGATCTATATGATACATGAAACATGAAGTATATGATAGATGCTACATGAATTATATGAAATGATAATACATGGTATACATGATGTTGATGATACTTGGTTTACATGCTATACAAATGATTACATGATATAAGCATGACCATGAGATGATACATGATATTAAGATAGTATGATATATGATGAAAATTATGAAAATGATATATGAAATTTATAGAACATGAGATACATGATAATCGTGATCATTATGTTATGCTATTATGGAAATGTTTTAGGATGAAAGCATGTCCATGACAGAGAATATGTTATACAATATTAATATGAATTATATGATAGTTATAATGCATGACACATGTACATTGTGATATATTTGCCTTGTTGTAGAGAAATATGAAATGCATTCTTATATGAAGTATTATATAACATCATTTCATGTGTAAATAAATAAGTTTAATTACCTTATTAAGTTCGTACTTAGCGTGTGTTTTATTTCACACGTAGGTTCTTCAGATCAGAATTAGCAAGGAGGAGCCACTCATTTGGAAGTCAAGTTATGGGTAAGTGAAAGTACGTACATCTTTAAAATAGTCAGGAACTAGTGGGCATGTAATTATATTTTCAAGAAAATTGTTTTGCAAGTTTTAAAGTATATATTTTCGAAGTATGATAGTACAAGGATACATGGAGTATGAAAATGAAATAATGTTACCAGTAAGGTAAAAGTATAATGGTTTAACCAAAATTTAAATCTTATCGCTCAGATTTTTTTTTAATCAAGAAAGGGTCTAGGCAACAAGTGACGTTTTCACCCTGAATAATATTTTCTTTTAAATAACTAAATTTTATGTTTTATAAACCAATTCTGGGTTAAAACTAGCTACAATTTTCTAGAATTGCTTTCAGTTGAAATTTATAGAAATTGCTGTTTACCGAAGAGTTAAAAAAATAAAATACAATATATGATTTTTAGTAGCATCTGTAATGTACATTCGTATTACATATATACGTTATGGGTGTTACACTTCGAGGTTTGCACGCGAGCATTCTTCTAGAGTAATTATTGTGTTTTAGTTGGTGGCTTAGTGATAATTAATATAGATTTTTTATCTTATAGGTTCTGATTCAGTTAGACCCGGTGATAGATATGAGCGTGGGAGACATACTCCTCAACATTAGAGCTACTACTTGCTTAAAGCGTGTTTCTTGTTGTGGTATAAATGATTTATGTTTTATATTTTTCTTGATTTATTATTTGAGTTATGATTTAAGAATGTTTTGGAACATCATGCATGACATATTAAATTGTGTTTTTAAATCAAGCATTAGACTTTCAAAAAACGAGAAACATGTATTCAATACGATAGTTCATATTTATTATTTTTAAACCATATATTTATGTACATGGGATGAGATTGTGTTTGGAAAATGTGAGGGAAAACTCCACTTTGGCAAGGGAAGCCTCCACTCTGGCAAGGGCAACCTCTACTCTATATGGTGATAGTAGTGTATCTAGTTGTGCATCAGACATCATATCATTACAATTTAAATTTATTGTGTTTTTTACTGAATTTCTAAGAAAATAAAATATTGTTTTGTTTGTCGTTGCTTGCACTTTATAGACACTCTATGCTCTTTAGCTTACTCCCCCTTATTTTCTCTTTCAGATATTAAGACTCTCTAGGCGACTCATTACTTGAAACATCTCGCATTTTACTCAGATATTCTATCATATGTACGAGTTGTTTTATTTAGACTTTTAGAACATTATTTACTTTTTTTGTGACATTTATGTAAATCAACATTGACACTGTTTATAATTTGGGATAAATTTTCAACATGCATTTACAGTTTTTAATTCAGATGTTCTTTATTAAATAATCAAAATATGTTATAATGTTTTTGTTACATAAATAATTATGGTATTTACGATAATTATTATTTAAGAATAATTTTGTTTTAAAAAATATTTAAACATAAAATTTGTTCCTTGAGGGATAAATTTTCAATGGTGGCTTCCTAAATTCGGTTGTTTCTTCTAAGCCGGGTTTAGGGGGTTACATTTAGTGGTCTTAGAGTTGATTTCAACTCTCGGACCGTGAGGCTTATTATAATTTTTTTCGAAACATTTTTTACTTCTAAATGCATCTAAAATATCTTAGGATAAATGAGAATTTTCTAAAAACTTACTATGATTTCGCATGATTTTTACTTTACCATTTTCAATGTGTTTTAAATCCGGGACTCTAGTACAGAATTTGACTCTAGATTAATCTCTCTGTAGATAGTTTGCTATGCCACAACGTAGGGGTTCTAGTTTTGTTATTGGTCGAGGTCAAGGTCGTGGCCGAGGCTAAACCGTCGCTTCTGATAGTGATCCTCTGACCCTACTTATCAGATAGAAAATCATAATGAGATACATTATGATGAAGAGGATGAGCAGACTGGAGGTGGAGACCCATTTGACTTTGAGAACAATGAGATAGTTCAACTGGACAATGCCACGATGAATTGAGATTTGTTGTGATATCTTCGTTAGATAGAGGGTTCAAGGAAACCCATATCTATAGAAATTTTAGCTATTGAGATGAAGATGTTTGGGGGTAGAACTAGTACAAATCCAACTAATGCAAAGTATTGGCTGAAGAAATTACAATTGTTGTTTATTGAGAAAAGCTATCCTTCCAATTAGAAGTTGAGGGCTGATGTATCATTACTAGAAGGTGAAGCACAAAATTAGTGGGAGTTAGTAGTAGATACTATTCCATCTAGTCGGATTACATAAGAGTATGTTTTGAAAGTCTTTTGAGGATCGATATGTGCGAGTAAAGTACCAAGCAAAGTGTCGAGATGATTTAATGATTCTGAAGTAGAATAATATGACAGTTAACGACTATGAGATAGAGTTTCTGAGGTTGATCAAATATGTTCCTGTGTTAGTTACAACTGAGAAAGATAAATGTGATTGGTTTTTGAATGGACTTTGTCTACCGATCTGAAAAGATGTTACGCATCAAGATAAGGTGTTTAATGATCTGGTTGGTCGAGCTAAAACTGGTGAGAGGATGGATGCACTCATGAAAGGTGAGGAACTTTATAATATTGACCAAGTCAGGAAGCAACCGAACACAATTGCTTAGCCAACTTTTGTCAACCCATCTAGAAAGTGAACCATAGATGAGTTTGATTCTTAGAGTTATCGAAGTGTGAGACCTACAGTATCGACAATTCTGACTGGCAACGTAGCTAGTTCAAATTCCTCGCCCTATATGTGTATGTAGCTAATACAATAAGAAGCATAAGGGGAGTGCACATGGTGCAAGGGAGCGTGTTTTAGATGTGGTTCTCAGGATCACTAGCAAAGAAGTTGTCTACGTCCATCTACCGATTCATTCGTACAAAGTCAGTCACATGCATCAGTTTAGGCACATCATGGAGGTATAGGACAAATTAGGTTAGCTGCTTATGGTACTGCTAGTAGAGGTAGACATGCTCGGAGCAATATATCAGCTAGATTCGCCACTATCCGACCAGGTTTAGTATATGCGACTGGAGCTCGTGACAAATATGCGGATGCATCTAAGGACATTGCATGTACATTTTGATGTATTCAGTTATTATATTTTGTTTTTTATGGATGGTGAATTTAGGATAAAAATGTGTAAGTATTGTCGATTAGAAGGTTTAAGAGAACCGAATTAGACAATTCGAGTTAGTTTCGAGAATTAAATCTTAATAAATAGTTTTTGGTTACAATAAAATATGGAAAATGCTAGGAAATATTTCATTAATATTTTAAATGTTTTTGTAAATGCAATTTGAAAGAATTAAATATGATTTTGTTACATTTTGGTCCGGTGAGTAAAATGTAAAGTTTTCAAAACTATTTTTGGTGACTAAATCGTAAAATGGTCAAAACTTAGAATCTTTAATGATCTATTTACCCAAAATTTTCCATTAATTTAGGCTATTTTTAAAGTGTTTTATTTAGTTTTAATATTAAAAGGAAATAGATTTAATAAAAGGATTTTATTTTTACAAAATAATTTTTCTTGCATAACTAAATGTGATACAACTTTTCTCTCAACTTTCTCAGTAGCCAAACTATCGGAATATTTCCAAAATGTTGAAATCAATAGGTTTTGGCTGGGCTTTGTTTAGATGAAGTTTGGTTGTTGATTTCGGTTGTTCTAGATAGGCGTTTGATGGATCTAAGGAAGGCGAAGTTATGTTTGTTGTTTGCTGGGGATTTGAGATGCATGGAAGTGCATTAATCCTCTGTTTTTATTTGGGTAAAGTATGGGAAGTGAATTCTTTAGCTTTTGGAGACATCACGGAAGCATCGAGAGCTTGATCGTGTATTGGCAAGTTGGGCGTTTGGTTGTCGGTGAGTAGAAACGTGTTTTAATGCTATAAAAAGGTTTGAAAGAAGTATTGGGAGTTTAGAATAAGTTTGAAACACTTATCTAAGCTCGGAAGTAAGTATTGGTTGAGCTATCTCTCGTTTTTGGTTTTGCAAAATACAATCTCATGCACATGTTCATAGATTTGATTACTTAATGTTATATGCATGTTTTAGGAATAAAAGAGATTACAGATGATTATATATGATGATATTTGAGCATAGCAAATGATTTATGAAAATATTTTGAGAATGCAAGAATACATGCTTTAATGTATTGGAAAATGACTTGAAATGATGCCTATGTAAAATAGTAAGTTAATGAGGTTATTATTGAATATATTGGCAAGTGGCTAAGGTAAAATGTTATCGGATATAGTTGGCTTGCCATAGGGTTTAAAGTGCATTGTAATAAGTCATCTCATGTGTGTGGAGGGGTCAAGAGTGTGCCATGCTCCACCATGATAACCGCAATGGTCAAAGGGTCAAGAGTGTGCCATGCTCCACCATGAGAACCGCAACGGTCGAAGGGTCAAGAGTGTGCCAATTCTCCTGTTGGTGGATCTATCGTTATAACCATTGAGGGATGCTCCGGTTCGAGGAAGTATGAGAAGTGGTCAAAGGAACCACTTGGAAAATTCGTGTATCCGATTTGGTTTTGATAAAATACAAAGAAACTTGTTTTGAGTCACTTGAATGCCAATATTTGAGATGTTGTGTCATGACAATTGGATTATGTTTGTATAATATGGTTTATACATGAGATGCTCTTTAAGCTTGCTATTTAGAGATTTTGGCATATGAAGCTTAAATTGAGGTTTATGATAGAAATCCATGATACATGTGTTGCCAATGATTTAAATGTGCATTTTTAAGGAGATTATAGAATCATGAGATGATTTTGCCATGAGACTTATACACTTGGTTTGAATTAAAATGATTTTAATTGAATTGATGAGTATTTTTACAATTCCCTCACTAAGCTTATACCTTACACTCTCTTTACTCATCAATGTAGAGAAATAGGCCTATTCGAACAGCAAATGTGCAAGAGGAGATCCAAGGGACAAGACAATTTCAAAGTATGATTTTATAAATGCTAAGTAGTAATAAGAGGCAATGTGACCAAGATCTTTTTGAGAGGTTTATTTTAGGTACTCTATGTTTGTAAAAGTTTGGTATGATGTTTTGGATTTGTGTGATGCATAATACTTGGATTTAAGGGTTTGGGTAACACTTTGCATGCTCGGGTAGAAATCACGCCTATAGGAGCTATATTTGGATTTGAGATGTTCTGTATGATCTTCTATCTTACTGCTATGTTTGAGGAATTGATGTTTGTGAGGTTATATGATGATGAAATGATGTTTGGAGTGTGTTAAATTGAGCCAAAGTGTCATATGTTGGACTAAGAGGTCATTACATGTATGTCTGTACTGGTAGGGTCCTCAAGGATCGGTACGCGAGGACCTGTCTTGGCTCAATCTGGGAAAAATTACCTTAGTGTACCGATACGCATAGGGACCGTATCGGTTCTCGTGGTTGAAAATTAAGCCTAGTTTCGGTACACGGGAAACCGTATCGGCACACCCCTTAGCTATTAGATTTCAATATTTTCGAACACACATACCCGTATCTATACGCTTGAGGACCATACCGATACACTTTAAGGATTTTCACACCCGCTACGATACGCTAAAGGGCAGTACTGGTACGCCAGTCATTAATTCAGTTAGGATGATCTATGAAGTTTGGATTCTTTGAAATCTAGTCCATGTTTCTTGTTTATAAAATTAATTGAGCTTGGATGGTTATTTAAGTCAGGATTTAACCTGCTGGCATGAAATGTGACTAATTAAAGATTGGTAATTCTATTTACAATTAAGTTCTCTTAATTAACAAAAAATATGTTTTAGTCCCTGAATTACGAATTTGTGCAATTAGATGTTAAATCGATGCCTGATTGAGTTGGGACTTTTACCCCAACCAGCATAATCACCTTAGGACTCAATTATGCATCTAGATAAGATAAAAAGAAAAAATAGATTGTTTCAACGTAAATCTTCCAGGTTTATTCCGAAAAACCCTAATATAGCTCGCTCAGTTTCGTCTTGCGACTAGATCGGGTCAAATGGGTTACATTTGTTGAAATCAGTGTCAGGTTATGATTGTTGAGAGGTGGGTTATGGTTATTTTATTGATTGTTGGTACATGGACATGTTGATTAACTTGCACGGTGTTTAAATTTGTGAGATTATGTTCAATATGTGAAAGGTTTGAGGTGTTTAACTTGGGTACACATTGCCTTATTACTACCAGTACAAAATGGTGTCTTTTTGAAACATGTCCAAACTCGTATAATTGCATACATAACATTGAGGGACTAAAACGCACGATATTCAAACTTCAGCAGGTAAAAACCTAAAGAAACACCACAGCGTACCGATACGGACAGGACTGTATCGATACGACATAACTAAAAAAATGGCTTTGCCTACCAATACTGTCAACCACGTATCAATACGATGTATAGGATAAACCTGTACCGATACAGTGCTACCCCCGTACCAATCCCCTAAGAAGTATTTTCAAAACTCCAATTGCAGTGGAGAAGGGGCGTACCGGTATGGTGGCTAAGCATATCGATACCCTTTGTATAATTTCATAGCTCTGAGCCTCACCAGACCCCGTGTACTGAAACTAGGGTACCCGTACCGGTACGCGAAGGCCTGTAATGACCTCTAGGTCCAACATATGACACTTTGGCTCACTCTAAACATGTTCAAACCATACATAGACATCATACACCATCAAAGGCATACTTATCACAACTATTCAAGAATGTAAGGACACTCATCATGCAAAACTTGAATCAACAAAACATCTATAGGCATATTTTCTACTCAAACATGCCAAACATGGTTTGAAGCCATTCACAAGCATATAAATCCTCATACAAGCCCAAACAACATTTAAAACTTGCACAAATGGGGAGTTTAGCAAACAACCCTCCAAAACAACAATTAACCATATTGCCTTTATTACTACAAGTGTATTACAAAACCACACTTGAAATGAGTAAGTCCTTAGTATGCCCCTTTGCTGGCTCGCTGTCTCCTACGCTTAATTCTCTGCATTGATGGAAAAAGAGAGCATAAGCACACAAGGCTTAGTGAGGAGTTCTCTAAAACAACCACCATCAATGCATTTAAAACCGGTTATTCAAACCACTTTGAAAGCCTCATTTAACACATATTTCAAAACATCATGCCTTACAAAACCATGAACTTAACATTTCTAAAACATACATATAAAACCATATGCAACATGTCTCATGCATCCAACAACAAAATCCCATTGCTACACTATATTTAAACTTTCCCATACATAACAACCCATATGCAAGGCTTAAAGAGTAAAACATGAATAAACCAACATTATACAACATAATCCATCGCATGATACACAACCCATATGCAAGGCTTAAAGAGTAAAACATGAATAAACCAACATTATACAACATAATCCATCGCATGATACATCAGCAATTATATTGGCTTACAAGTGATCATCAACCAAGTTCCACTTTAGAAAATATTACATCGGATACACAGATTAACAAGTGTCTTCTCAACACTACATGTAATGTCAACTGAAATTCAAGGTACAATCACAATCGGATACAATCACAACCCAATCATCAGTTAGATGCATAATCCACTAATGGGAGTTTTCGATACCATATAATCCTTCAACCGTTATGGTATTTGGATGGAGTTTTAGGTACACATAAACCCCTCAACATCTAAGGCGACTTTTTATAGTGCACTATCAATCCTATGGCCGACCAACTATATCTGATAACATTTTAAATCGCATCACTTGCCGATATAATTCATTAATAACCATGAACCTCACTATTTTTATATGCATCGTTTAAAACTATCTTTTTCAATGCATAAAACCATGAATTAACAAGTATAAACACATATTTCCATGAAGAAATGCATTTATCATCATTATATGATAAAAAATAGTATAAAACATAGTTTAAACTATGCACAAATAGTAGGTATCATGTTATTCAAAAACAAATGCATAAAACCAATTTCGCCAACCGAAAACGAGAGAGAATTCCTTTCATACTTACTTTCAAGTTTAAACCAGCGTTTCAAGCTTAATTTAAACTCCCATAACAACCTTTAAACCAATTCAAAGCTGAATTCCATGTTCTCACTCACCGACTATGCAAAACATTGATTGCCGATGAGAATCCAAGCCTCAAAGGCTTCCGAAACCTCGCCTCAAGCTTGAGGATCAACCTCCCCTATTTTAACCACACAAAAATAGATGATTCAATACATCAAAATGCATTCAACAGCCTAGCAACATCAATTCACAATAAGCCTCCTTAATCTCTAACCAATTTCCCTCCACAACAACTGAAAACAACATCAAACACCTTCCAAACTTAACCCAACCAAAACCTAATGATTTAATCCAACAATTATCATCAATTAACATCCAAAAACACATTTACAACATCCTTATACCTCCAGCATTCATTAAACCTCCACAATTCCTTAAAACCCAAAACTAACAACCTAGGAAATTAGAGATTCACCTAGTTTCGGGATTCCAATGTTAAACCAACTTATTAACATTATAAAAAATCAAAATCATGTTCTAATCCAATAAAGAACATAGAAAAATAGATCCAATATGAAAATCAATCAATCTCATCAATTAAACCTTGATTTAATCGATTTTCCATAATTAAATCATTAAAACTCATTAGAAAACATTTATAAATGATCAATAACTTGGGAATTTCAGTAAGGAACCATTCATTAGAGGAGAAGAACTAAGCTCACCTCTAATGCTAACTTTCCCCCTTAATTGAATGGATTTACATGAGAAAACAAGATTAAAACAATAAGGTTTTGATAGAAAATAATCAAGAACTCATTTAAAAACAAAAGATTGAAGAAATCAAGAAGTTACCTGATAATTTTGAAGAAGAAAAGAGCGTTTGGCTAGAGAGAATTTGAGAGAAAAATCTTTAATAGAAAAGTTAGTTACGTAAAGTTTGTTTTGGAAATTAATTATAAAATTAATTCTCCAAGCCTATTTATACCATTTTAAAACCTTTCTAAAATAGCCAATTAAGGAGGAAAGTATGATATTAGACTTTGGCCAAATAGCTCCTTAAAGATTCTAAGTTTTGACCCTTTCCCAAAATAGTCACTAGAAATAGTTTTTCATTCTTTACATTTTGGTCACTAGCCAAAATGTCAAATTTTGAAATTCCATTTTCCAAAATTTATTTTGCCAAAACATCTACATATTAAATAATGATTTTAGGATTTTTTTTTCCATATTTTTTCTCACTCAAAAATATTTATTTCAATTTAATCTTAAAATTGACTCGAATTTCCAATCTCGGTCCATCAGACCGTCTATCGACCTAAAAAACACCTAGGCCAAAAACTGAGGTGTTACAACTCTCCCCTACTTAAGAAATTTCATCCTCAAAATTTACTTGACAGAAACAAATGCGAAAACTGTTTTTTCATGTCTAACTTACTCTTTCATGTGGCCTCCATAACACCGTGGTGTCGCCACAACACCTTAACAAGCTCAATCATCTTGTCACGAAGAACTTTACTACTAGAGTCAATAATCTCTACCGGTTCCTCATCATAGGATAAATCTGGTTGCAATCCTCCACTGGCATCACATGCGAGGATCTAAACAATACCTTCGTAACATGGATACATGAAACACGTCATGAATCTTCTCCAACTCAAGAGGTAAACGCAATCGGTAAGCCACAGGACCTATGCGTTCCAACACCTCATACGGTCCAATAAACTTCATAATTAACTTTCTTTTACTCCCAAAGCGCCACACCTTCTTCCAAGGTGAAACCTTCAAGAAAACCTTTTCACCAACCGCGTACTCAACTTCCCTATGCTTTAAATCCATGTAGGATTTTTGCCTATCTAAGGTTGCTTCCAAACATGTTATGGTTTGAATTGTAAGATTCTTGTTGGAACCAAGTCGGTGAGAGCTATGTTAGCTACTGATATGGGTTACCATGCCGAGTTTAATATGAATGCTTGAATCGAGTTGAGGTGTCGTTTGTTTTCAAAAGGTTTACGCCTAGCAAGCAATATTTTAGGAAGGGAATGTCGTTAGAGTTAGAGTCTCCATCAGGGAGTTACCACGAGAAGAGTTGTTTCGTTCGGATGCAATGACTGTTTAACATCATGTTCTTTTTTATCGTGTGTTGTTGTAGAAGAATTTGTGTGCAACAATCTCTTGGGTTCTATAGTGCAAGTTAAGTTTCTTTGATGAAGTATCTGTGTGACGTTTTTGTCAAGGCACCATTGAGTTTTGGCTTGTCGTCTGTAATGTACCGAGCGATGATGGAATCCTTCTATGAAAAAGAATCAGTTAAGGTTTTGTTTGTACCATTAGAAGGAAAGGGTCATGTTGATAAGTGTTGTGAGAGATTAGAGTAGCACGACAAGAAATCTTGAGGACGTCGAAGAGTTGTAATGGGCTTGGTATCTTCACGGTTATGGATGCAAATTTTGAGGAAAAAATTTCTTTTAAGGAGGGGAGAATTGTAACAACTTGGATTATCGGTTAGAGAATTAGGTCTTGGACCCCGAGTATTGGGCCTTAGGTTGAGGGCCCAATTAAGAAATTGGATTTGGGCTTTATGGTAAAAGATGGTAGGGTTTTATTAATTATTTAGTATAATAAAAGGAATAAAAGCAAAAGAAGAAAAGAATAAAAAGAAAATAAAAAAGAAAAAGAAAAAGGGAATAGTTTGAATTTTAAATAGGTGGGTGGTTGAAAAGAAAATAAGAGATGATAGAGGAGAGAGAAATGAAAAAGATGAGAATGGTGGGAGAGAGAGAAAAAGAGAAAAAAGTTAAGAGTGGAAATTTCAAACTATGATCTATGGAGATCCAGCTGTCTGATTGTGACACCATCACCGCCATTGTGTTTATCTCGCCAAGATGAGTTTGCCAATACCAGCGGCACTACCATCAGAACCGCCGTCGAAGGAGGTAAGAGAGAGAAAGTTTCAAGTTTCTGAGTTGAAGGGGTTAGAAGGTTCAAATTGAGAAATGAAGGCCACCAATGAATTCACCAGCTTGAGAATAGTCGACCGATGAAGTTTGGTCACCAGAAGCTGCCAGAAACACCATCACATGCCCCCACACACCGCCATTGCACGTGGGCGTATCCCTATTTCAGGGGACAGAGTCACCCGAGTAGACTCGGCCCAACTCGGCCAAGTCAGGCAGAGCTTGCTTAGCCCGAGCCATGTTCATCTGAGCCATCGCTAGCTGAGCCGAGCTATTTATTACCGTCCCTGTTGACTACTGCTGCCGTTGACCATTGGCCACTGCCGTGCTATCACTGTCGTCGATCGCTGCTGTGTCACCGCCTCTACTGCGCTGCCGCCAATCGCCGTTGATTGTTGGGGCGTTGAATTTTTATGAGGGACCCTTCCCTGGGGTTTCTCGATGTTTTGGATCAAATGGCATATTCCGTTTTACCAAATTCGAACTTGGTAAGCTATTTTTACGTGTTTGACCTTTCGCTTAGTATAGAAGATGCATAGAATTTAAGTATTTTCGTATTTTTTGGTATGCGAGGATTATTCGAGTTTGGATATTGGATTAGGTTGATTGTTTAGGATGTTTGGATCAGGATTTTAGAGATATCGGCTTAAGGTTAGTACACCTTGAACTCTGAAATGCTTCATGAGCATCATAAGTGTAATTGCCTTTTATGTTAGTGGTTGCAAAATAGAAGATGGGTAATAAGCATGCGTCGATACTGGTATTACGAGGCTTGGTAGTTATTGAGATACTTGATAAGTTTGAGAATGTTCGAGTTTGTTATGGGCTTAGAGATCGTATTTTTAGAATGTTCGAGTATATTATGAACTTTAGAGACTATGTAGGATTGTTTGAATGCTCGTGCGATTATCTGATGATTGGTTGATTGATTGATAAATGATGATGCCTTGTATGCTAGCTTGAATAAGCAGATAGGTTCGACTAAAATGGAAGTTAAGAGATGATACCAATAAATAATTGATTTAATGGGTAAAAAGACGGTAATTAATATTAATTACTTAAATGCGTTAGTGTAGCGATCTTTCATTCTACGGTTGTTTTTTCGCTAAAAAGGGTTTTCAAAGTGATTGGGGTCTTTCGGGTATTAAAATATCTTCCGTGGGGTTTTTAAAGAATCGTGTTTTATTTTAAAAATGGAGTCACCACTGGCCACTAAGGTAGGTCAGGCACCATAAAACTAGAGATTTTAAAAATATTGTGTTCGGGAGTCGGTTACGGATGGGGAAGGATTAGCACCCCACACCGCCCAAAATTGGTACTTTAATAATTACCGCTTTATTAATATTAAACTTTCTGGATTAAATTAAGATTTGGTTATAAGTGCGAGTAAATTTTAAGGGCCCCATTATTCGAGAGTAAACCGATAGACCACCAACACTGCCTTTGATACTAGACACGTTTACGCTCGAATAAAAGGGCACCGCATTGACAAATAATATATCCGTTATGCAATCTTAGAAAATAAATTATAAAACATTAACATTGACATAGTACTAAAAACATAAAAAACATGAATATCATAATACTAAACAAAAGTAAAAAAAACATGAACATGAATAACATATCATATCAAAATAATAAAAATAAAGTATAAACAAAAACATGTGAAAAAGGAAAAAGCGTACCTCAAGAATTAATTAATAACATATATACATGTTAAAAAATACTAAAAAATACCACAATGCAATATATGCATGACATAGATAAAATATGATGCTAAACTAACAAATCAAAACAACATGCTAGCATAAAGAAACTAATACTTGATACTTAACATATGACACAATTTATATGCGTAAATTAAAATATCATGACATTATATGTGATAAAAACATCACACTAACATACAACCTAAAAAACATAAAACTCATGCTAACACATATAAGCATACCATGAAAACTAAACTAAAACATAACATATAAAAACGAACATGTATACCACATGGACAATAAAATTAAAACATAAAGGAAAGATACAACACATCTAAAAACATAAATAAGCATGATATATAAAAAAACATATATGGATATGATGAGCAATATAAACATGCTAAAAAACATAATAAAACGCAAATGACATAAACATTTAAAACACAAAAAGAGACTGAAATGAAATAAAATAAAAACAGAATGCTTAGAAATTAAATAAAAAATAGACATTTGGAGACCAAATTGAGAACCGGAAAAAATCCATGAGGATTGAACATGTAATAAAACCATACGGCAAGCTTAAACTGAAATGTCAAAAAAGCGGAAGGACTAAGGGCGTGATTTCACCATTTTGAAACAGATTTCAGCTAATTTTAGGACTAAAACGAAAGACTTTAAAAGAAAGAGGGACCAGAGTTGCAATTGGACCAAGGGGCGAGCCCAAAACGAAAGACTTTAAAAGAAAGAGGGACCAGAGTTGCAATTGGACCAAGGGGCGAGCCCAAACTAAAATTTTACAAAGGACGGAGGTCCTTATATCATAATTAAACCATTTTTAAAACATTAAATACCTATAAAATGACTTAACTAGATCTGTTTTCAAACTTTTTGCATTTCAAATTTTTGTTTAAAAAAACTCTCTCTTTGTTTATTCTTTCCAAAGACGAACAAAACCTTCAAACCCTCATCCCAAACCCCAAATTCCGATGGTGGCCAGCCACTCCAGCCGCCGTCTGCCACCACCGGCCGCCGCCAACCGACTCAAAAAACATTAAAGCCAAAACCTTTTTTTCGTTTTAAAACCCCAAAATCATTTCATTTAAACAAAAAACCCCTTTTTAACATACCACTTTAAAAAAAACCCTAGCATCCAAAACCGATTCATCGGATTCGGCCATAAGGGCCGACGGCTTGTCACCGATGATGGATGGCCGACAGACAAAAGGTAAACTCTCACTCATTTTCCTTTGTTTGTTGTTTTTTTATTTCGTATTTACACACATGCAAGAAAAAAAGGAGAGAAGTGATTACCACTAAAAAAAATTGTTATTTATTCTTGGATCTGGTAATTGAGTACAAAATAGTTGGATACATTTGATATATATGCCCTTTTTGGTTCTGATTTTGTTTGGTAGATAGAAAGAAAGGAAATACATATTTTTGGTGGATTTGGTTACTGATAATCTTTTTTTTTCCTATGATTTTGGCATGTTCGGCCATGCTTGGTGGTTGGTACGGCGGCATAGTAGAGGGATTTGCCCTACCAGATTCGTTCTTGGCCATTGGATCAGATCTGATCCAACGACTGAGATTGCTTGAAGAACGAACGGCTCAGATGCAATCTTGGGATGGGCGGGATTGCACGAGATTATGCCACGTGGCATCTAAGAAATCGAAGAGTCTTGTGCGTGGAAGTCACGCGCGCGTGGGGAGCTAAGTGGCCCGCGCGTGATCTCACGCGGCCAGCTGGAGAAACATCTCCCTTCAATCATGACTATTGGATCAAGATTTGATCTAACGGCTCTTGGTAGGCTGCGAATAAAGGAGATGATAATTAGGGTTGGATATTAGGGTTTAATTGGGTTTGGCCGAAATGGGCCTTGTAATATTTTTTTGGGTTCTGTAATTGTGGACTAGACTTTAATATATTTATTTGGGTTTTATAACTTTGGATTTTATTTTATATAGCCCAACACTAATAACAATAATAATAATAATACCATATACACATGCACATATAATATACTTACATGTAAGCATTCATGCAAATTAACATATATATCACATACGTTTAAACACATAACATACAAGCATATATATTTGTTTACACATATGGTACATATACAAACAATGCATACATAAAATATAAACATACATGTGGCACACATATACCATAATAAATATTAACACGTACACATACATAATATGTATAATATACATGTACTCACACATATCACACACATAATTTATGCACATATTAATGACACGTACATAATTAACACATATACTAATATAATATATGCATACATGCAATAATAATATCTATTAATTATTATACTAATATATTAACTTGATATTTACAAACCAGATAAAAATGAGTGATTACAGTTGCCCCTCTTTGCATGTTCTTGTGGAACGGGAGCAAAGCAAATATCATAAGCACTCATTTTTATCTAACTTCCCTGTTTGTAGCTTGGAAACCACGTGTTCTTCTGGAACTCTCCACTTTTCCTTAGCTGAATCTTCAGGTTTGTAAGCTCTTCCTATATAGAACTTTTTCGCCTTCTGATCTTGGAGCTACAGGTCCTTCCTATATAGAACCTTTCATTCTGAAGTCTTGAGTTATGAGTCCCTCCTATGTAGAACTTTTCACTCTGAGACGGTAAAGCTTGGAGTCCTTCCTATATAGAAATCTTCGCCTTCAACGCGATGGGTTTTTCCTATATATAACCTTCTGCGTCACGGATGGATTCTTCTAACTGAGAGTTCTTTTTATATAGAACTGCTAGTCTTTAAACCCTAGAGCTGTAAGTCCTTCCTATATAGAACTTTTAGCTTCTGAAATCTCAGAGCTACGGGTTCTTCCTATATGGAACCTTTCACTGTGAGGACTCGAAAATATAGGCCCTTCCTATATAGAACCTTTATCTTTGAATTTTGGGTTCACGCCAAGCTGGCTACCGATCTTTCTAGACTCACGCTACTAAGGTTGCCGAAATCTTTCTTCAAATTTGGGGATTCACACCGAAAATGGCTACCAAACTTTTTGGACTCACACTACTAAGGCTACCGAAATCTTTCTTCAAATTTGGGATTCACGCTGAAAATGGCTACCTATCTTTCTAGGCTCACGCTGCTAAGACTGCCAAAATCTTTCTTCAAATTAATCCACCTCTTCAATACGAAGTCACCGATCAAAAGTCATTGGCAATCTATAAGTACCTGTTTAAAATAGCCAAAATGTTATAATAAATGAGTTAGCATGCTCTTAATCCTAGCGATACCTAACTACATATGATGCATGAGTACTAATATCTCGATGCGCCTGCTTCCGCAGTCAGTCAATCTCGACTCTCTGCTTGCTTTCTCTTTATTTTCTTCTTCTGGTGGCGGTACCCTATCTCACTGTTGGGTTCAACCATTTCGACCTTTTTTTTAAATTTTCGGTTCTAAGTTCTAAAGTGCCCTTTCAGGTTTTCGCTTTAGAGGTTTTTTAGGCGCCCTTACGGGTTTTCACCTGGGAGATCCCATTGTCGTCTTGAATATTTTCTCAGACAAGTAAGAATGGTGCATGACATTGGTTATCTTATTCCGATGCTCGAAGTCTTCCCTTCGTCGCGCCTCGACATACATTACACATAAAGCTTGAGATCAAAGTTAATTCTATTTTTTAATCACCTGCATTCCACGGGTTAGATCATAGTAATGCTCGAAAATCTTTTGTTTATCATAAGTCTATGTTAACCTATTTGCATGATGCTTATGAAAATAATGAGAAGACAAGAAAAGGAAGACACAAAAACATGATCTTATTGACACTGAAAACTTGGAACATTTTAGACAAGTCATGGCAAACATGAGGAAAAGGGAAAGAAAAATATGGAATGCAAAACCCTAAATATCCACTGTATGAATAACGCGTGATCCTGTCAACCGAAATAGAAATCTTTGCCCAAAGCTCATTCTTCTGGTGCCTGTGAGGGTAATTCTACTTGCCTGAGGCCCAATCTTAAAATTTATCTAAGCCACACTTAACGAGTTTTCAACTCAGATCCCTCATTCGCTTCAAGACGCCCTTTTTTGGGTTTTCGCCTCGAGCCCACTTTTTTTCTTTCTAAGGCACCCTTTGAGGGTTTCCCCTCAAGTTTTCATTTTATCTTTTTTTTTCTTTTAGACATAATACTCTTTAACTGAATCAGAATTTATGGGATTTTTTAATTCTTCTTCATCCATTTTAGTTAAAATCAACGCTCCTCCCAAAAAAGCCTTCTTGACGACATATGGCCCTTCCCAATTAGGTATCCACTTTCTTCGAAAATCTTTCTGAATTGGGAGGATCTTCTTAAGCATCAGATCTCCCTCTCGAAATTCTCTCGGGCGCACTTTCTTATCATATGCTCGCATCATTCGTTTTTGGTACATTTGACCATGGCAGATGGCTTTCAGCCTCTTTTCTTCGATGAGATTTAACTGGTAAAGGCTGGTCTGCACCCACTCTGATTCATCTAGTTTTACTTTATTTAGAATCCAGAGTGATGGAATCTCAACCTCAATGGGTAGTACAGCCTCTGTACCGTACACTAGGGAATAAGACGTTACCCATGTTGATGTGCGAACAGATGTCCGGTAGGCGAACAAAGCAAATGGCAGCTTCTCATGCCAATCTTTGTAGGTGTCTGTTGTCTTCGCAATGATTTTCTTTATGTTCTTGTTTGCCGCTTCTACTGCCCCATTCATCTTAGGATAGTAGGTCATGGAATTATGGTGTGTTATTTTGAACTGGTTGTACACCTCAGTCATTAATTTGTTATTCAGGTTGGAAGCATTGTCGGTGATAATCCTTTCTGGCAACCCATATCAGCAAATGATCTCCTTCTTCAGGAACTTGCACACCGTTTTCCTTGTGATGTTGGCATAAGATGCTGCCTCCACCCATTTTGTGAAGTAATCAATGGCAACCAAAATAAAACGGTGCTTGTTGGAAGCCTTCGGATAAATCTGTCCAATGACATCCATGCCCCATGCTGCAAACGGCCAAGGCAATTTCATGGTGTGTAAAGGTAAAGGAGGAGCGTGGATCTTGTCGGCATATATTTGGCACTTATGGCATTTCCTGGCGTAATTGATACAGTCTTCCTCCATAGTCGACCAGAAATAGTCGTATCTTATGATTTTTGGGCTATTGACAGACCATTGGCGTGTGTTCCACACAAATCATCATGCACTTCTGCCAAAATTTCTTTCGCCTCCCAAGCATCTACACATCTCAACAACACTTGATCATGGCCTCTTTTGTACAGAATCTCCCCGTCCAGAACATATCATGTTGCCATCTTTCTGAGTATTTTTCGGTCATTTTTGTTTGCCCCTTTGGGATATGTCTGAAACTTAATATATTGCAAGATATCGTAATACCATGGGTTGCCATCTATTTCTTCTTGCACATTATAACAGTGAGCTGGCCTCTCAAAAGTCTACTTCTCGATTGGCTTCATTTCTGCTTTCATATTTGCTTTGAACATGGAGGCTAGGGTTTCCAAAGTGTCTGCCATCTGGTTGTCTTCTCTAGGAAGGTAGGTGAAACTGACCTTTTCAAATTCTTTGATGAGCTCTTGGATCAACTCGTAGTATTTGACTAACTTCAGATTCCTGGCTTCCCATTCTCCTCGTAACTGATAGATCACTAAGGATGAATCTCTGAATACTCGAAGTTCTTTGATATTTCTTTCAATGGATGCATTCAGTCCCATGACACAGGCTTCGTATTCAGCTATGTTGTTTGTGCAGAAGAATTCTAGTCTGATGGTGAAGGGATAGTAGACATCTTATGGAGAAATTAGTACGGCTCCTATTCCATGGACAAGGGCATTAGAGGTTTCATCAAAGTAAAGTTTCCATGAGCCGTCATCCGAAACTACGTCTCCCCCAGTTGTAATACACATCAAGTCCTCATATGGGAAATTGAAGTTCAACGATTCATAATCATCTGAAGCTCGACTAGCTAAGAAATCAGCTATAGCACTTTCTTTGACAACTTTTTGGCTCATATATACAATGTCGAACTTGGATAACAGCATCTGCCAGTGGGCCATCCTCCCCGTTAATGCTGGTGCTTCCATTAAAAACTTTAAGGGGTCCAATTTGGATATCAACCAGGTGGTATGGTATAACATGTATTGTCTAAGCCTTTTGGTAGTCCAAACCAAAGCACAACATAGCTTCTAAATTGGGGGGTATCGTGTTTCGCAATCAGTTAACTTCTTGCTTAGGTAGTAGATGGCTCTTTCCTTCTTCCCAGACTCATCATGTTGCCCCAACACGCAACCCATCGAGTTTTCAAAAACTGTCAGGTAAAGGATCAAAGGCCTGTTTGGTACCGGTGTGACTAAAATCAGAGCATTAGTCAAGTACTTTTTAATCTTCTCTAGAGTTTCTTGACATTCTTCATTCCAGACCCCTGGGTTATTTTTCCTAAGTAGTCTGAAGATAGGGTCACACTTATCTATTAATTGAGAGATGAAACAAGAGATATAGTTTAACCTTCCCAGGAAACCTTAAACTTCTTTCTGAGTCTGAGGTGATGGGAGGTCTTGGATAGCCTTTACTTTTTCTGGATCGATCTCAATCCACTTCATACTCACTATAAACCCCAAGAGTTTTCCAGATGTGACTAAGAAGGTGCATTTAGCCGGGTTGAGCTTCAGCTGGTATTTTTGTAGCCTCTAGAATAGCTTTCTCAGGTTTTAAAGGTGCTCTCCCTCAGTTCGGGATTTAGCGATCATATCATCTACATATACTTTTATCTCTTTGTACATCATATCGTGGAAAAGAGTCACCATCGCTCTTTGATAAGTCGCCCCTGCGTTCTTATGTCCGAAAGGCATCACCTTATAACAAAATGTACCCCACATGGTTACAAATGTGGTCTTCTCCATGTTCTCTGGGTCCATCTTCATCTGGTTGTATCCTGAGAAACCATCCAAGAATGAGAACCATGAGTGTCCCGCGGTATTGTCAACCAACATGTCAATATGTGGCGAAGGGAAATTGTCTTTAGGGCTTGCTCGATTGAGATCCCTGTAATCTACATTCATGCAGACCTTCACATCCTTCTTTGGCACTGGTACGATGTTTTCAACCCATTCAAGGTATTTGGCAACCTGCAGAAAGCCAGCATCAAACTGCTTTTTTATCTCTTCTCTGATCTTTTACAGCATGTCAGTCCTCATTCTTTTGAGCTTTTGCTATATTGGTTTGCATTCGGCCTCGTTGGCAGCTTGTGCTCTACTATATCTGTATTCAACCCTGGCATATCTTGATAAGTCCATGCAAAGATGTCCTTGAACTCTTGGAGCAGGGCTATCAATTCGCGCTTGGTTTCTGAGGAAAACGTAGTCCCAATTTTCACTTCTTTTCTCTCTTCATCGGTTCCCAAGTTCACAACTTCTATTTCTTCTTGGTGGGGCATGATATGCTTTTCTTAGTTGGCCATCATTCTTACCAACTCCTCAGGAGCCTCGCATTCTGCCTCATCGTCCTCCTCTTCAGTTTCTGTCGAGATCTCGGGGTGCTCGAAATCTACCTTGGGATTGGATTCATAATCATTCATACAATTAATCATAGGGACCATGCATGAAATAAGAACATATGTTGGGAAGAGGATGACTTTAAATGAAGTGAATGAATATGAGTAAGAAATGAATGAATGAATGAATGAATGAATGAAGTAAATGAAATGTTTGCCATTTGAGAAAACGAGGAAGACATTCTTTCATTGCAAACAAAAAGTTAACATAGATGCCCCATACAAAAGATCCCTATTGCCCATGGGCTAAAACAAAAGGGTTAGCTCAGAGCATTACTCTGATCTGGCCCTAAAGACTACAGGTAGATCAACGTAGCTCCAATTATTGAGAGTTTCCCCAGGATGGCAAGGGCGGATGTTGGTCAACACACTGCTGCCATTGTCATCTTCAGCTATCATGTTGATGGACATCCCTTCAAGCGATTCACTGAACATCTCATCCTCGTTAAGTATGTCATTTTCTCGAATTGCTTCATGTACTCTTTGTTCTGTGTGGTCAAATCCTCTAAAGACAAAAATATCTTTCACATGAGGAAAAGACATCGGTCTCTATGGAATATCCTCTTCGTTGAGCCTAGCCCTCCTTTGTTCTCCTTTCCTTCTGTATTCCTCTCTCCTTTGCTGAATACTTGGTTTGTAGCCAAGCCCAAAATGATCTTTCTTGGTGATGACACTTATAGGTCATAGGCTTCCTTGCAATCTCCTTCCTAGCCCTCTTCCTGTTTTGGCTCCTCGACCCAAAGTTTTAGAGATGGTCATCTTGGTACAATTAGATAACCTGGGGGAGGGGATCCGACTACCTTCCGCAAAAAATGTAGCATTTATAAGTTCCAATGCTCAGAAACAACATTCCATAACATCTTCACCGTTCTGGATATAGGGGGCATCTGATGTTACCGAGGCGATGATCTCTTGCTTAGCCTCTACAGTGACCAACTTACGTTTGATCACAAATTTCAATTTCTGATGGAGTGATGAGGGAACAACTCTAGCTGAGTGAATCCATGGTCTTCCCAATAAGCAACTATAGCTCGGCTTTATGTCCATTACCACGAAATCAATTGTGTACTCTGTCGGCACAATCAACAAAGGTACCTTAATTTTTCCAAGTGCTCCCATTTGAGTATCGTCAAAGGCTCTCACGGAGTTATAATAAGGTTTCATGTGGGAATCATCTATCAGTAGCTTTTGCAGAGTCACCATCGGTAGTACATTTAATGCCGACCCATTATCAATCAGTACTCCTGGCAAAACATACCCTTTGTAGTGGGTAGTGATGTTTAGAGCTTTGGTGGACCCATACCCCTTCCGGGATCTCGTCATCGCTGAATGTTATGTGGTTGTATGCGGTGATATGCCCCACTATTCTGTCAAGCTTAGATACAAAAATGTCACCAGGTACAAACGTTTGGTTCAGCACCTTTAACAATGCAACCCGATGTTTTTCTGAACTCAAAAGCAACTCCAACACCGTAATCCTCATTGGTTGCTTTCGCAGCTGCTCCACTACATTACATTCACTGTGCCTTAGGAACTTTAGGAATTCCTGTGCCTAAGTCTTAGTTACAGGCTCATTAATCTTTAGAGGGGACTCCTCGCCAAATATCTTCGTAGGACCAGTTGATGTACCTTCTCCCTTATCTTTTGTAGCTTCAGCAGGTTTCAAGGCTTCCGAAGAGTAGCACCTGCCGTTCCTCGTGAAGTGGCCTACCTCGTTGACAATTTCATCTTTCTTTGTGTTCATCTTTCTATGTTGGCTCTTCTTTTACCATTTGTTCCCCCTCCTCACGAGGTTCTGACTTCTCTAGTATAGACACGTTGGCGGTATAATTCCAAGGGGTTCACCGCGTGTCTTTGAATGAAAACGAGGCTGGTGCTGAGATGATGATTTTAGGGGCTACCTTTACAGCTTTTACTTGAGATGAACTTGCTTCCTTTGGTCTGGATAGGATGACAAAGGGTCTGTCTATTCCATACTTGATGTTGGAGCTATCTGACGCGCATACATCTAACCCCTTCCTTCCTGCAACCTCCTCAAAGAACTCTATCTCTTTAATGTGCATCAGCTATTGAATCAATCCCCTAAATTATTCACATTGTTGGATATCGTGTCCTTCATCCTTGTGGAACTTGCAATAAGCTCTACATCCTTTCTGCACCATTATCATGCCTCTGTCAATCAAGCGAGCCATGCATAATTGTTGGAACACCCACCGCAAGGGAGAATTGATTTCTGACACATCTTCCTTAACCTTCCTAGTAGAGTACTCCTCGATAGCGTTTACTCTACGATTCCCATGATTAGGCAACAGGTTAGCGGCCGCATTCGGTTCCTCAAACTTTAATACCCCATAATTAATTAGACTATGTACAAGTTTCTTGAATGCGAGGTAATTTTCTGTTGGGTGACCAGGGGCATCGCCATGATAATCGCAATGTGCGTTAGGATCATACCATGACGAAAACGGAGGTTTGAACAGAGTAACATAGTATGGGCAGACCAAATCAGCTTTGTACAACTGAGAATAAAGCTCGATGTACAAAACTGGTAACGGAGTAAAGGTTACTTTCTCTTGTTCCTTTCTTAGAGCTCTTCATTCTCTTTGGTTTGGGTTCTGAGCCTTTCCTGTTGATGCTTGCGGCTGAGAGACCGTAAAGTTCTTTGGGACATTGTAAGTGCTCGTAGTATTTACCTCATTATCTCTCTTCTTGTTGTACTTTCGAGAGTTGTCTCCGCTGTCAATCCTGCCATTCTTAATCGCTAATTTGAGAGACTCCCCAGTCCTGATTAAATCGGTGAAGCTCTGAGTTGTATTATTGATGAGGTGATTGAATAATGTCCCCATCAGAGTATTCACGAATAGGGGCATAATCTCGTGCTCAGGAATTGGTGGCTGTATCTGAGCGGCCACCTGTCGCCACCTCTCGGCGTATTGTCGCAAACTCCTATTAGACTTCTGTCCCATGTTTTCCAATATGATCCTACTGGGGTTTATATCTGTCACATGTTTGTACTACTCAATGAACGCCTTCGAAAGGTCCTTCCAGGACTTAATATTTACCCGACTTAGTTGGGTGTACCACCGGAGTTCTGCTACAGTTAGACTATCCTAGAAACAATGAATTAAAAGATTTTCATCATTGATGAAGACTGTCATCTTTTGGCAATACATGGTCACATGCGCGGAAGAATATGAAGTTCAGTCATACTTGTTAAATTTCTGGGTTTTGAATTTTGGTGGTAAAATAAGGTCGGATACCAGGCTTAGATCACTAGCCTCATTCTCTGGTTCATCTGTGGTTTACAGTGCTCTAGATTTTTCATCTATGAGACGAAACCTTTCATCCCACTTTTTCTCCATTTTCGTTCTAATTTTCTCGACCAAATTAAGATCCGGCACCTCTTCTTCATAGAATGCCTCTGTATCAATGGGTTGGTTTTCAGATGCCCTTGCCTGAAGACCAACAGATATCCCGACAGGGTCAATGTATACTTTTCTTGCCGGACTTGGCATGTTTGATTGAACCTTGTTGTGCGATTATATACCTTCTGGCTCCTGGGAGACTTTGTCTTTAACCTTTTCTTTCCCATAGTTTTTTTTCCAGCAATGCGGTTAACTTGGATAATATCGTAGCTTGTGATTGAGTGATCCGGTCGCTGAGGCGCTGTCTAGCTTCATCGAAACGTGCTTCCAAATCCTTCTGCCCTTTTTCCAAACCGACTATTTTGTCCTCCATTAGTTTGCTTTGGAAACGAGTAAAGTATGGATGAGGAATGGTTGCGGCTTATCTTTTAGTTTCACTGCCACAATATTTATACTATCAATATTTTTACAAAGAAAGATGAATGCATGTATAATGATGCAAATGCCATGATGCTATGCAAGAATGTATGCAAATAAAGGTACTGATTCCGCTGGTAATCACCCTTTTGAACTACTTTCATGGGAATTAAAGGGTCCAGATTACAAAATAATAAAGTAGAGTTCTACACATAAGCCCTAGCTCTAGATCCTAACTTCTCAATATCCCTGAGCAACTTGATGAACCTAGGCGCTTCTTTCATGTCCAAGGTTATGAAAGGTAGAAGGGCTTCGGCTTCTGCAACTAAATCCGTCACATGTCATGCAACTCGTTGTATCTCCACCATCAGGGTCATGTAATACTGGTCTCTTTCTTGAATCATCTGGGAGGCATCACCAAGTCTTCACCGCCAATAGTTGTCTCCACCTGCTACAGCTTCTTCAAATACCCTAATTATCCCCCATGTAATCCTGAACGGTTGCCTCAAGTGACTCAATGTGGGCTCGTAACATACCAATTTCACGCTCCCTTTCTTGTAGTTTGATGAAGCCATTCCTCCGATGATAGGAATAAAATGACTACTCTAACTTTGTCAGTCTCCCTTCTAGTTTGACATTCTGATCTTGGCTCTGATTCAGGCCTTGAATAGTGTCATTGTACAAGTTCTACATCTCTAGTAGTCTATTCCTGCTCCCCATGGATTTCCTCTTCCAAACGGTAGTGTTCTCTCTTTCGTAGATGATTGATTGTTTGCCTTTGTCGATCTCTTGCCTAGCTCTTTCTTTCTCTTGGTTAATAGCGTCCCTAGAAGACCGTCTTTCACTTTTGATGGCTAACATGCAACTTTCTAACTCCTTCTCGATTGCTTACTTGCCTTTCTCTCATTCTTCTTCAACTAAACGCATACCGTTCATCATTATCTTCTCCATGACTAGGAATTGGCTTTGGTTGGCATTCTGCCCCTTTGCTTAAAGCTAGAGAGTATCTTTCTGATAAAGAGCATTCTTCTCACTTAGATTTGCATACAGCTTCTTCAATTGCCTAATGGTCCCATCTCATTTGTTGACATCTAAACTTACTTTGTAGAGCTCACTCATATGCTGAGTCTATAAAGCCTCCATCTTCTTTTTAATCTCCTCGAGTTCATTTCGTAAAATGTCGGCCTCGAACGGTACTATCCTTATATACTCCTCAAGTGACATGGTTTGTCTTTGGTCGCGTTCTGGAATCTTGTCATTAACCCTCAGACGCCTCCAAAGATCGTAATCCAAAGTGAACATGTATTCGGTATCTCCTTCTACTCTTATCCGATAACAGTGATCCTAAGCTCTCATTATGGTCTGAATATTCGCCCTGAACTCGCCCTTGAAAGGAAACTCACTTCGACTTAAACCGGCGGTGACGGGAACAAACTGTCGCGATACGAATTGTCGGGTCACCAAAAGCGGAGCACAAGCAATCCTACCATGTAGCTTTAACATCTTTAGCTAGTCATAATCACCACAGCTGTACAAGAAGTAACTAACCCTGCCAAGCCAAGGAACTCTCCACACTATGTCTTCATCTTGAATGTCCTTAAAGATCTGTGTCCATTTCTTCCTATTCAAGTTTTCTCGCCATTCATTCGCTAAGTACTATCGCAAAGGAGAAAAGTCTCAGAATGATATTCACGATGAAACCCTCGTTGATGTCTTCCACATATGACTTTGAATCCAAACCTGTAGTAATTGTGCATACCCTCTAAAATGTCCCTCTTCATGCTTCCGACTCACATTCAATGAGATGAAAGTTTCAGTTAAGATTGACGGTACTGGATTCACCTTCCGCTTCATACGCTCAAATAGATCTAGGATGGCTACATCGATGTTTCCAAGAACCCTCGAAAAGATGACCAAACCATATATCCCTAAGGTGAATAGGTCCATCTCCTTCCCCTCATCTGGGTGCGTTGGTATGATGTCTCAGATACTTTCCCATGCAAAGGCTAGGTTGTCTCCTATATTTTGAAACAGGCCGTTAACCCAATCGTCACTCATCCCGGCAAAGGTTTTGAGCTTCGAAGGGTAATTCTGGTTCTTTGGTGGCTTCCCATAGATCCAATATTTCTGGACGTTCTTCTGATTAAGTAAGACTATGTATTCCTCTACTGTAGGCATCATATCTTGCTCATTGAAAGTGAAGCAGCAAAAAGAAGGATTCCAAAACTGGAAGATGGATCGGAGTAAAGGCTAGTTGACTCGGACATATATCAACTGTGCTGTGTTGTCGTAACTATCACAAAATAAGTCTCTTAGTCTTCGATCCCATCCTTCCCAAATTCTTTTAAGTTCCCATAAGTCTTTCTGTTGGAGGCTCACGTAAGTATACCCTAACATTATGCGCTCACTTGGCAAACTATTACCTTGGGTCCTCTAATTGACTTCAGGCCAATGTCTGATGGCTAAGTTGAGGTCATCCTTCTTAAGATACTTTTCTTTCCATGATGAAAGATTTTCTGATCGGGCAAACAACTTGATCTAGTACCTTTATGTAATGCAGATGCAATGATATATGCAAAAAAAGCAAAACAAAAAAGAAAACAAGTCAGTACCGGATAAAATCAATAAATACATAAATAAAGGGCAAATTAAATAAGATAAACAAATAAGACAACCCTATTTACATCCTGTCTAAAATACTTAGGTTATCTGCATGGCTCTAAAAGGTGGGTTTTTTACGTTCTCTACATGCGGTGTTGGTGCTAGGAGGTACCCGAATTGTCCTTGTTGTCCCCTACTAAGGGTAGCAAGGCCCCCGATCATCACCCATTATAGGCTCCTTTCAACCAGGTTCAATCCAGGGGGACCCATTTGCTTATACCCATACGAAGGAATGATATCCTCACGAAAGCATAAGGTACTCGAGCCCCGAAGGTACTTTTCTAGGCCCATACAGAGGAACGATATCCTCACGAAAGCACTAATGTTTCCCCCCACTCAAGAGGACAGGTTTATATGCCAAATTTTAAATGCGTTAAAATAAACGCGCAGTTATAACCAAATGTTAATTTAATAGTCACTTTAATCTGAAACTTCCGATATTAATAAAGCGGTAATTATTTAAAAATCTTGACTCTCTTTTGTTTTTGGAAAACAAAAAATATTCCCCAGCGGAGTCTCCATCTGTAGCTATCTTTATTTCTACGGTTGTTTTTTTGCTAAAAAGGGTTTTCAAAGTGTTTGGGGTCTTTCAGGTATTAAAACATCTTCCGTGGGGTTTTAAAAAAAATCGTTTTTTATTTTAAAAATGGAGTCGCCACCGGCCACTACTGTACGTCGGGAGTCGCCACCATAAAACTAGAGATTTTAAAAATATTGGGTTCGGGAGTCGGTTACAGATGGGGAAGGATTAGCACCCCCACACCGCTCAAAATTGGTACTTTAATAATTATCGTTTTATTAATATTAAACTTTCCAGATTAAAGTGAAGATTAAATTAAGATTTGGTTATAAGTGCGAGTAAATTTTAAGGGCCCTGTTATTCGAGAGTAAACCGATAGACCACCATCACTGCGTTTGATACTGGCCACGTTTACGCTCGAATAAAAGGGCACCGCATTGACAAATAATATATCCGTTATGCAGTCTTAGAAAATAAATTATAAAACATTAACATTGACATAGTACTAAAAACATAAAAAACATAAATATCATAATACTAAACAAAAGTAAAAAAAGCATGAACATGAATAACATATCATATCACAATAATAAAAATAAAGTATAAACAAAAACATGTGAAAAAGGAAAAACCATACCTCAAGAATTAATTAATCACATACATACATGCTAAAAAAATACTAAAAAATACCACAATGCAATATATGCATGACATAGATAAAATATGATGTTAAACTAACAAACCAAAACAACATGCTAGCATAAAGAAACTAATACTTGATACTTAACATATGACACATTTATATGCGTAAATTAAAATATCATGAAAATATATGTGATAAAAACATCGCACTAACATACAACCTAAAAAACATAAAACTCATGCTAACACATATAAACATACCATGAAAACTAAATTAAAACATAACATATAAAAATGAACCTGTATACCACATGGACAATTAAATTAAAACATAAAAGAAAGATACAACACATCTAAAAACATAAATAAACATGATATATAAAAAAACATATATGGATATGATGAGCAACATAAACATGGTAAAACACATAATAAAAAAGCAAATGACATAAACATTTAAAACACAAAAAGGGACTGAAATGAAATAAAATAAAAACATAATGCTTAGAAATTAAATAAAAAACAGACATTTGGGGACCAGATTGAGAACTGGACAAAATCCATGAGGACTGAACATGTAATAAAACCATGCGGCAAGCTCAAACTAAAAATGTCAAAAACGTGGAAGGACTAAGGGCGTGATTTCACCATTTTGAAATAGATTTCGGCTAATTTTGGGAATAAAATGAAAAGCTTTAAAAAGAAAGAGGGACTAGAGTTGCAATTGGAGCAAGGGGCTAGCCCAAACTAAAAATTTACAAAGGACGGAGGTCTTTATATTGTAATTAGACCATTTTTAAAACATTAAATGCCTATAAAATGACTTAACTGGATCTGTTTTCAAACTTTTGGCATTTCAAAATTTTGTTTTAAAAAAAACTCTCTATTTGTTTATTATCTCCAAAGCCGAACCAAACCTTCAAACCCTCATCCCAAACCCTAGATTCTGATGGTGGCCGGCCACTTTGGCCGCCGTCTGCCACCACCGGCCGCTGCCAACCGACTCAAAAAACCTTAAAGTCGAAACATTTTTTCGTTTTAAAACCCCAAAATCATTTAATTTGAACAAACAAACCCTTTTAACATACCCCTTTTTAAAAAAAACCCTAGCATCCAACACCGATTCACCGGATTCGACCATAAGGGCCGACGCCTTGTCACTGGTGATGGATGGCCAACAAACGAAAGGTAAACTCTCACTTCTTTTCCTTTGTTTGTTGTTTTTATTTCATATTTACACACATGCAAGAAAGAAAGGAGAGAAGTGATTACCACTGGAAAAAAATTGTTATTGATTCTTGGATCTGGTAACTGAGTACAAAATAGTTGGATACATTTGATATATATGCCCTTTTTGGTTCTGATTTTGTATGGTAGATAGAAAGAAAATACATATTTTTGGTGGATTTGGTTACTGATAATCTCTGTTTTTATGTGATTTTGGCATGTTCGACCATGCTTGGTTGTTGGTACGGCGGCATGGTGGAGGGATTTGCCCTACCAGACTCGTTCTTGGCCGTTGGATCAAATCTGATCCAACGGCTGAGATTGCCTGAAGAACGAATGGCTCGGATGCGATCTTGGGATGGGCGCGATTGCACGGGATGATGCCACATGGCGTCTGGGAAATCAGGAGTCTTGTGCGTGGACGTCACGCGTGCGTGGGGAGTTGAGTTGCCTACGCGTGATCTCACGCGGCCATCTGGAGAGACATCTCCCTTCAATCGGGACTGTTGGATTAAGATTTGATTCAATGACTCTTGATGGGCTGCACATAAAGGAGATGATAATTAGGGTTGGATATTAGGGTTTAATTGGGTCTGGCTGAAATGGGCCTTGTAATATTTTTTGGGTTCTGTTATTATGGATTGGACTTTAATATATTTATTTGGGTTTTATAACTTTGGATTTTATTTTATGCAGCCCAACACTAATAATAATAATAATAATAATAATAATAATAATAATACCATATACACATGCACATATAATATACTTACATGCAAGCATTCATGCAGATTAACATATATATCACATACGTTTAAACACATAACATACAAGCATATATATTTGTTCACACATATGGTACATATACAAACAATGCATACATAAAATATAAACATACATGTGGCACACATATACCATAATAAATATTAACACGTACACATACATAATATGTTTAATATACATGTACTCACACATATTTTACGCACATATTAATCAGACGTACATAATTAGCACACATACTAATATAATATATGCATACATGCAATAATAATATCTATTAATTATTATACTAATATATTAACAAGATATTTACAAACCAGATAAAAATGAGTGATTACAGTTAGCCACACACTTAAATGACTTTCATAAGCTTTAAGGATAGATTAAAGAATAATAAACATCATGATTCGAGGAATCTTGTAAATGTTAATAATTGAATTATACCCTGATAAATGGATTGCTTGAGACAATGAGTGAGATAAATTACACATTTCTCCATAATGTATTAACATGTTGGTAAAGCTTGGGTGATTGCTTGTAATAGTAACCTTAGGGATCCTTAATGGATCGTATGTGGTTGTGCCATGTATAGGCACTTGGTTGGTTTGAGTCTTCGTTTGATGGGATCAGGATACCCTATGAGTGAGTGTTGCAACACATGAATGCCACTCGATGTGAGATTTCGAGTGATGAAATAAAGGCCGTGCGATGTGAGATTTCGGGTGATGATGATTGCTCGATGTAAGATTCTGAGCCTTGTTTGATACGAGATTCTGAGCGAAGACTCGTGAGATTCTGAGTATACCGCTAAATATGAGATTTTGAGCAGCTCGATGTGAGATTTTGATCATGAGTGGATTTCTCAGTGTCGAGTGATATTGGGCCTCACTCTTGGTTTGTTTTACTGATGTGATTGTGATATTTGTGATGTTTCATTCATGCTTGACATGTGTTTAGGCGATTATGGTAGCGCCACATGTTTATTTATCTCTTCTTATTGCTCGTACTAGCTTGCATGCTTACATTTATGATTAACATGAAGTATAGTATAGTAGATGTATACCACTGAGCTTTGTAAGCTCAATGCTCGAAATCGTTGTTTTCGTGCATAGGTTGCGCATCGGATCGTGGGATTAAGGAGCACTATCAGACCGAGATTCTAGCACATGGTGATTTTTAGAGTATGATAATTGAGTTTAGTGGGCTATGTGTTCATAGGACCTTACATGTTGGAGTCTGTATTTATTATTTGAAATTGAATTATTTAAGTTGTATATTAAAATGTTTTAAATTTAAATTGGAGCTTCTTTGTAATATTTTATTTATTTATATATATTTATTTTAATCGTTGGTTCCAAATGTTTTTGCGAATTACTTGTTGGGCTGACCCATTTTGAAATTTTTTATGGTTTTAGGTTTGGGCTTGAGGCCCAAATGTGACATATAGGTCGAGGGTGTTACAATATTGCAACACATCAGGCATGAAAACATACTTTTCCCCAGCCTCATCTCAACACAAAGGCGTACGACACTTTCTACCCTACAAGGCCTCATACAGTGCCATCTTTATACTTGCCTGATAACTATTATTGTACACAAACTCCACCAACGGCAACTGTCTATCCCAAGTTCCTTGGAACTCAATAATAAAACACCTCAACATAACCTCTAAAGTCTGAATCTCACGTTCAGACTGACCATGCGCCTAAGGATGATACGAAATACTGAAATTCAAGCAAACACATAAAGCTCGATGCAAACATTCCCAAAACCTTGATGTAAGCCATGGATCCCTATCTGAAACAATCGACTTGGGCACCCCGTGCAACCTCACAATATCAGGGATATAAAGATCCACCAACCTATCCAAGGTATACATCGTACGCACTGGCAAAAAATGTGCACACTTCGTAAACCGATCAACAATCACCCAAATGGAATCTTTTTTAGTCGGTGTCAAAGGTAACCCTGACACAAAATCCATGGTGATTCTCTCCCAATTCTACTCCGGATTCTTCAACGATTGCAACAACCCAGACGAAAACTGATGCTCAGCCTTAACACTCTGACACACCATACTCCTAACAACAAAATCAGCCACATCCTTTTTCAAACCCACCCAATAGTACTCTTCCTTTAGACCTTGATACATCTTGGTACTGTCGGGATGCATAGCAAAAGGACTAGCATGAGCCTCGGTCAAAATAGTACGCCTCAACTCATCATCACTAGGCACCACTATCCGATCTTTGAAACATAGAACCCCGTCATTATTAAAGTGAAAACCCGTCAGATTTCCATCCATGATATCTATTACATGCAGTACCAATGCCTCATCATAAGGTTGCTTTTCCTTAATCAACTACGACAGAGATGGTTTCACCTGCAACTCAGCCAGCAAACCCCCATCACACTTTACACTCAACCTCACAAACATGGACCTCAACTCAACAACCTATTTTCTACTCAAAGAATTAGCCACAACATTTGCCTTGCTCGGGTGATACTCGATTCTCAAATCATAATACTTGAGCAACTCCAACCATCTACGTTGCCTAAAATTCAACTCCTTTTGTGACATCAAATACTTCAAACTCTTATGATCTGTGTACACAATACACTTCTCACCATACAAATAATGCCTCTAAATCTTCAATGCAAACACTATTGCGGCAAGCTCTAAATCATGCGTAGGATAATTGCGCTCGTGCACCTTTAACTGCCTAGATGCATAAGCTACAAAATTTTTTGTCCTGCATTAACACACACCCTAAACCAACATAAGATGAATCACTATAAACCACAAACTCTTTTCCTGATTTAGGTTGAATCAAGATCAGAGCTTGCGTCAAAACTTCCTTTAACTTATCAAAAGCTTGCTCTCTACCCTCTGTCCATTCAAAAAACATCATTTTGTAACAACTTGGTCAATGGAGCAGAAACCTTTGAGAACCCATCCACAAAGCGACGATAATAACTTGCCAACCCCAAGAAACTATGAACCACCATTTCAATTCGTAATCGCCTTAATCTTTTGCAGATCTACCGGATACCTTCAGCCAAAACACCATAACCGTGAAATACCACTTCTTTAATCTAAAACTCACACTTGCTCAACTTGGCATACAACTGGTTATCCAACAAAGCTTGTAACACAATTCGTAAATATTGATCATGATCTTCCTCGATACGAGATTACACGAGAATATCATCAATAAACACCATTACTAATTGGTCTAAAAATTCATGGAACACTAGAATCATCATGTCCATAAAAGCTACAGGTGCATTCATCAACCTGAACGGCATCACTAAGAACTCATAATGCCTATAACGTGTGTGAAAAGTGACTTCTGCACCTCCTTAACCTTTAACTGATAGTATCCAGATCTTAAATCGATCTTAGAAAACACCATAGCACCCCAAAATTGATCAAATAAGTCATCAATTTACGGCAAATGATACTTATCCTTAATTGTCAACATGTTCAATTACCGATAATCAATGCACATCCTTAAAGTGTCGTTCTTCTTTTTCACGAACAACACCGGTGTTCCCCACGATGACACACTAGGTCAGATGAAACCATGATCTAACAACTCCTAAAGTTGTCTCTTCGACTCTTTCAACTCTTTTGGTGTCATGCGGTACGGTGCAATTGACACTGGAGCTGTATATGCGTACGTCTCAATAAAAAACTACACCTCCCTATCTAGCAGCAACCTAGGCAACTCCTTTGGAAACACCCCTGGGAAATCACAAACGGTATGGATACCCTTAGTCCTCCCTTTTTTCATATTTGGGTTCATAACATAAGCTAGATATGTTTGACACCCAAACTCTAACAACTTCTGCGCTTCCAAAGCTAAAACCACATTGGATAAGAACTTATCATTCTCACCCACAACCATCACTTTGTAATCATCAACAAGTTTCAACGAAAGTTGCTTAGTTACAAATTCGACCACAACCCTATGCTCAGTTAACCAATCCATCCCCAAGATCACATCAAAACCATAAAATGACAACTCCATCAAATCAGTCACAAACACGTGACCTTGAACTACTAAGGGACATCTCCTATAAAACCTCTTAGTAACAACCGTCTCTCCAAAAGAGCTAGTTACTTGCATACCCACATTTAACACTTCCACTGGTCTGTTAAGCAAATGTGCATGCTCATGAAAAATATATGAATGCATAGAACCAGAATCCATTAGAGAAAGTAATGACATAGGTTGCAAGGTAAAAGTACCTGTAATCACATCCGTGTCATTCCTTCCCTCGCGATGCATATAGATCTTTGCAGGTCTACCACCCTTAGGTTAAACCGTCACTGTAAAAGAAACAATCCTTTAACCTTTGTCCCTTCACTGGAAATTACCTCAACCACGCCCACGGCCTCTCTATGGTGCAACATCAAGTGCAGGTTCCTGTCTACCCTTAGCCAACAATGGATAATCACGTCTCAAATAATCCTCAGATCTGCAACTCCAACAGGAATTAGCAACAATAGACGAAAGAGCCTGCCCTTCCCTGGCCAAACGTGGACAGTCTAGCCTCATATGATCTCGCGATCCACATACACAACATGTATTACGTAATGCTCTAACCTGGGTACTCTGACCCTGCTACCCTCGCCCAACATTACTTCTACCCCGTCTTTATTCAGGGCTATACCTCTATAATCACTAATTTTGTCCGGACTTTATTTTTCAATTCTATTTTATAACTTGGGCTCTTTTTTATTTATTTCCCTATCAATATTAATATATACATATAACGTCATTTATTATATTAATATTTATTATCATAATTATCTATTATATTATACTATATTATTAATATTATCATCTATTACAATTATTATTTTATTATGATTATGTTTATATTTTAAATCAATTTGAAACCAAAAATACTATCATTAGTATTATTGTAAATAATGACCCATATTATTGTTATTATTATATTATTACTAGTATTATTATCATTATAAAACAAAGCTGAAAAATTTAAAAATTAATTAATTAAATAAAGCCCAAGTTTTATATCATTAATTAAAGTCCAATTTACAAAAACCCAAAAATATTATCCTAATATTACATTTGGCCCATTTAGGCCCACAATAATAAACCCTAAATTTAACAAAGAATCCTAATCTAATTTGTTCCATGCGCAGCCGCTCCAGGGCCGTTAGATATGACCCTTGATCTAACGACTAAGAATGAAGTAAGGACAACATCTGGAAGCATCACGCGCTCATGCACGGAAACTCTCCAGCTCCTCATGAGGCTTTTTGTCTCCCTACGTGCGTGGATGCAACTGCTAGTCCCCCCAACTTCCCCATCAGCCAGGTCACTCTACTAGTGGTCTCATCTCCTCCGCCGTACATGCAAAACGCGAACAGATCATAAAAAATTAGTACAACCACAAGCAACAAACATGCATAATGTCAGAAACAAGCCAGAATATACAAAAAATAGTGGCCAACATACATATTCAAAACTACAATCACAGAGCCATGCATGAATTCAGCTAAAATTCTCAGAGCAATTTCATTTTTATCTTTTTTAATTCACGTAAAATCATAGGGTATTTAAACAAACCCAACACCAAATGTAAAGAAATTCGGGGGGATTTTCAGAGATCGAATACAAAGAAAAAACTTGTAGGTATCATCTTTTCTTTTTTTCAGTTGCATGCATATACAAAAAAAAATATAAGTGGGCTAGTTTTTACCTTCGAAGCGTGGCTGCCGTCGTTCGAATCCTCCTCGCCTGGTAATAAGCTATGGCCTTCGGGCCATCGTGGTGAACCAGTAGGGGAGGAGATCGTGTCTGGGTTTTCAGATCGAACAAAGAGGGGTTCTTTAGTTAAACAAAGAAGAGTTTTTGGTTCTTTTTTAGAAATCAAGGTTGATTCTAAGGTTTTTAGGGCAGCCGACGCGACAGAGCACAATGGTCGATGATCATTTTCTGTGTTTAAAGATGAACGCACGAAGGCGTTCATCCTTGTTTTAGAGAGAAAATGAGAGCTTTTTAGTGTTTGATTTTAAAAAATGGGTGAAAGGACGGTTCTGGGGAAATTTTTGAGTATTATAATCATTTAAAAAAAGTAAAATGGAATAATTTTCTCTTGGCCCCTCCGCGTTTTGGGAACTACACCCGAAGTCATTTCGCCTTTTAAAATTAGGCCCTAAATCCTTGTTTCTTTTATCAGTTTTTATAATTTTGTCCTTATCTTCTAATTAAATCTGATTTTTAAGGGTTAATCCCCTTTTTGCCCTTTGTAAATTTCAATTTCATTTTAATTTGGGCCCGTTTTCGGTGGTTTAATCGATTTTAAGGTCCCCTTTGTTCATGCATGTTTATTTTTAGTCCCTATTTCTGTTTATGTTTAAATAAGTTTGTTTATTTATGTTAGATAATATGTATTTGATTTGTTTCATTTTGATGCATGTTCAGTTTTTATGCTTTTAAGTTATTTTATGTTATACATGTGGTTTGTTTGCATATACATTAATATATGTATTATTATGTTATAGTAGTACATTATAGCTTTTTATTAAGACCTTACCTTACAAATATATATATATATATATATATATATATATATATTAAAAAAAGTTGTTTTCTTATATGTATATACATCGTATTTTTATATTATAACCCTTTCCTAAATTATGTATATTATAAAAAACTCTACTCTAAGTTTTTATATACTTAGATAATATATATGTTAGGTTTACCTATATACATAAGTTATATGTATTATTTATATTATAAGTTTATTCCTAGGTGTTATATATATGTATATTATATGCTTTTGTCATCCCTTTTATGGTTACATTTGTATCTCCTATCTTATGTTTGTGTTAAGCCTCTTTAGGATAGTTTTAGGATCTAAAAATTTAATTTAATTAATTTAAATTATGCCATTGGCTTATTTGAGTGTAAGTTTAAATTAATTAGATTAAATTTAGGTTTAGATTAGTTGAAACATTTGGTTAGTATATGGTTCGAATTAATTTAATTAATTTGAATTTATCATTGGCTTAATGGGATGAATGTTAAAGTAATTAAATTATTCTACCATCTCTTAATTATTTCTAAGATAAAATTTACATTTGACTTAGATAGAAACTCAATTAAAATCATAATTATTAATTCGATTCATTTTAAATAGTCTCCTTTGCTTAATAGGATGCTAGTTTAAAATTAATCAAATTAGTGATTTTGATTCTGGATAATTCATAAAATATTAGGTATTCCTAGGTTTTAGGATTTAATCAATTTAGGGTTAATATCAGAATAACCTAGCTAATAATTAGACAACTAATTAATTTTCACTAATTTGGGCGATTTTACGTTAGGACTTTAGTGGGCCTAAGTTTTACTTCGTGCTTTTCATTGTCATACATTTTAATTGTCATTCATTTAACCTTTAATCTTTTTGATGGACATCTTGTTAACTTATTAACTTTAATAATACAAAGCATGTATTTATTAATTTTGATATTTGTGTCGTAATAGTCCTAACTTAATGGATGTTAACCAAATATTCGTATTAATTCATACCGTCTGAAGGTAAACCTTAATTTGAATTAAAATCTTGACAACTCATAACATCATTTTTAGCTGTTTGCATCATGCATAAAGGTGATGTACTCGATTCAAACAGTAAATTAACACAACAGTCGGTCTTATTCGATGTCGGCTTAATCTATGGCCTGATGTACAATCACCCTATAATCACTCATTTTTTTTTGAGTTATAAATATTATAGTAGTATTGATTAATTATAGTTATTATTATATACATATGTTAGTATGTATGTATTAATTGTTGGAGAATGCTCAAGAGTGATAGAGCATGTAATCCCACATTAACACGTGTCTTCGATATGTACTTCATGTGTATTATATTTTTATAGATGGATCTGAATACTCTAGATGTTTAAATTTGAATTTGGACAATTGAACTGTGACCAGTGCAAGATTACGTGAATGATGCACATAACCGGTGTAACTTAATCATTTTGATTGTGTTATTGGCAGTATGCGTGACCGCCTAACAACTGTTCATTTGACTGGTGTAACAACCATTTAATTGTCCAAATTAGTAGCAAATTAAACATCAGAATTTATACCCATTATAGGCGCATTTAACAAACGTTTTTAATTAGTTTTTTTACATGATATTATCATGTTTGAAAGCTGCTGGTTTTTGACAGCTTTATTGGCATTAAACATACACGTTTTGACCGTTTAATGGCATGATTTATAACAGTTTTTAATGTGGTTTTAATTGCCTTTATTTTGGCATAAGAAATTGGCGTTTTTACCCTTCTTTTTGTTCCTATAAATAGAGAGCTATCTGTTCTTTTCAAATCATCCCAAGCAATACAATTCTATTGCTTACAAATTCCATCTCTGCTTTACAGCCTTTTGTAATTTTTAAGCTTTTACTAGTTATTTTCAAAAGCTTTTAAGCTTTTTCCGAGTATTCTAGAGAAGAGTAGTACCACCGATATCTACTCTGAAGTTTGGGTGTATAAATTCTCGGAGAGTCCGTGCTAACTTCGGGGGACGATCCGTCTGTTGCAGCAACTACACCAGTTGGGGCGAATCTATTTTTAGGCTGTGATGTTTACCACGACACGGTTCAAGTTACATTTTGGTTGTATTTTCTTAATTCCCAGTTAGTGCTAATGCCCTAGTTTGTAGTTATTATTTTCAACAATTTAGAAACAGATTATTTACTGCAAATGTCGAACCAATCGAGCAAGCTAGTTCTAGACCTTTCCAAGCTCGACGCACTGGATGGGTTTAATTACCGAAGGTGGTCCCAAAGAATAATGATATTCCTTGAGCAACTAGACCTTGATTACGTGCTAATCAATCTAGAATCAACCCAGCCAATTTTTGATGTGGCCGATGCACTCATTACCAACGAAGACGTCACAACAGTCCAAGTGTCCAACGAAAAATTCCAGAAAGACAACAAGACGGTGCGAGGACACTTGCTAAGCCACATGTCAAACAAATTGTTTGATATGTTTCATAAAGAAAAGAGTGCCAAGCTGATTTGGGATACTCTCGAAATAAAGTACGGAGCTAACGACGCTGGAATCAAAAGTATGTGGTCGGTGAATGGGTAAAATTCCAAATGATGGACGAAAAGCCAATCATGGAGCAAGTACATGACTACGAGAAGCTGTTGTCCGACATTCTTTCTGAAGGAATGAAAATGTGCGAGGTGTTGCAAGTCACCGTCCTGATCGAGAAGTTGCCCAAATCTTGGTCTGACTATCGTGATTCTCTCAAACACAAAAAAGAGATATGACGATTGTGGAACTGGTGGCCCATATGAAGATAGAGAAGGCAAACCGGTTAAAAGATAAGGTTTCCAACTCTAGTCAGTTTTCTTTTAAAGCTAACTTGGTTGAGTATGGTGGTGCCTCGGGTTCTAAATTCAAACCAAACAAAAGGGCAAACCAGAAAAAGAAAACCAAACCAATAAGACTACCAACTTCAAGAAGCCAGGAAAGGACAAGGCCCAGGAAAAAAATAGTTAATTGCTATGTATGTGGGCAGCCTGGACATAAAGCCTGCCAGTGGCAACAACGGTCAGGTTGCCAGAACCAACCACAACTCAACATTGCAGAAAATGACAATGATGTTATTGCAGCGGTGGTCTCAAAAGTGAATTTGGTGGAGAACAACACCGAGTGGATCGTGGACACTGGTGCTTTAAGACATTTCTGCGCCAAAAAGGAGCTGTTCATTGAGTTCGAAACTGTAGACAAGGGAGAGCAAGTTTGCATGGGAAACTCCAGCAGCTCAGATGTGCTTGGCAAAGGGAAAGTTTTGCTCAAACTGACCTCGGGTAAAACTGTAGCTTTAAGCAATGTCTTGTATGTACCTGCCTTAAGAAGAAATTTAATTAGTGGTGGATTATTGAATAAGGCAGGCGTTAAACTAGTTTTCGAAGTAGATAAATTAATACTTTCCCGAAACGGAGATTATGTAGGGAAAGGTTTTTTACAAAATGGTTTATTTGTAATTGAAACCCAGTTTAATGAGAATAATGAAGCCACTACTCCTGCTTATACTATTGAGACTCTTGATATGTGGCTTGCTAGATTAGGTCATATGAATTTACAATCACTTAAAAAACTCATAAAAATGAAGTTAATACCTAATCTAGAAGATAATAGCTTTAACAAATGTGAAATTTGTGTAGAAGCTAAGCATACTAAACCTACTTTTAAAATAGTCTTTAATCGTAGATTTGAACTTCTGAGCTTATACATACTGATCTAGCAGACTTTAGAAACTATGAAAGTAAGGGAGGAAAACACTACTACATCACCTTTGTAGATGATTTCTCTAGATATACAAAGGTTTATCTCCTTATAACTAAAGATGAAGCTGAAAACTACTTCCTTATTTATAAGGCAGAAGTTGAGAATCAGCTAGACAGGAGAATAAAACGTGTTAGATCTGATAGGGGTGGTGAATATGGATCTAATTTTCTTAAAGAGGTGTGTGAGAAGAATGGCATAATACATGAGACCTCTGCTCCTTATTTTCCTCAACAAAATGGCATTGTCGAGAGGAAAAATAGAACTTTAAAAGACATTATGAACTCTTTGTTAATAAGTTCTGGGTTATCTGATAACATGTGGGGGGAAGCCATTCTCTCGGCCAATCATATATTGAACTGAGTGTCTCATAAGAAATTAGATTGTACCCCATACGAATTATGGAAAGGTTATGCAGCAAATTTGCAATCCCTGAAAGTGTGGGGGTGTTTGGTAAAAGTTGGTTTACCTGACTTTAAGAATACCACTATCAGTCCTAAAACTGTTGATGCAGTGTTTATAGGGTATGCTACGAATAGTGCCGCATACAAGTTTATGTCTTTAAGTGACTTCTCTATTTGTGAATCTAGGGATGCAGTATTTGTTTAGGACTCCTTTCCTCTTAAAAAACCTAGACTAAATGTTGAGACACAACGAGAAAATCATGTTCCTACTTCTTATAGTAGTTCTTCCAAGGAGACTCTAGAGTTTGAATTAGAGCCTAAAAGAAGTAAAAGACAAAAGGTAGCTACTACCTTTAGACTAGATTTCATAACTTCCTTTATTACAGAAATAAGTGATATAGACTCTATAAATGAACCTATAGCTCAATCTTTCCTTTTAGATGAGGATCCAAAAGCATTTAATGAAGCTATAAGTTCAATTGATGCTAGTTTTTGGAGAAGTGCCATTAATAATGAACTAGAATCAATTAAGTCTAATCACACTTGGGAGTTAGTTGACTTGCATAGAGGATCTAAACCTATTAGTGGTAAATGGGTATTTAGAAAGAAACTAAGACCAGATGGGTCAATCCAAAAGTATAAGGCAAGACTAGTAGTCAAAGGGTTCACTCAGAAGCTTGGTATTGACTTCTTTGATACCTACTCTCCTAGAGGATCTAAACCTATTAGTAGGATATCAAGACAATTTTACTTTTCGAACCATGCATATTAGGAATTAAATTTTAAATTAAATCGAACTTTTTAATAATTACGATACGAACCCTATAGGTACCAGTTTTGGGCGTAGCAGGGTGCTAACCCTTCATCGTACGTAACCGACTCCTGAAACCATTTGAATCTCTGGTTTTGTTTTCAGTGTCCGGTCTACCTTATCCAAGTGACCGGTGGCGACTCCTAGTTTTCCTAAAATACGAGTTTTCTTAAAATTCCTCTTTTTAAATAATTTTTCAATAAAAGCGAGAAATAATCCCCCCTATATGACAATTTTTTCTATTTTTCGTAGCAGCCTGAAAAAAATTAGTCGCTACAGCATGATGACTTCGCTGGGGACAAATTTGTTTTTAAAATAAAAAGAGAGTCAAGCTTTTGTTGGGTTCGTATTGTATTTATTAAGAAAATAATTAAATTAAAATTTTAATTTCTAACCTTGTTTGTTTACCTTTTTTATACAATAGTTTTAGAACCTTTAAGGAGTGATTACTTCGCTTAGTGGGGTGTTCACGGATTCACTTTCGGGATCCTGTCCTTATATTTCATGGGGTCCTCACCCTCATATGGTATAAGGGTCGTATTCCCTCGAATCGATGTTCAAGTGGCAGTTCGAGTACCATTTTCTTTAGATCCAAACCGAATATAGTGGCCCATAGGAGCCCACCCTTTGTAAGAACCATGTCGTTATGTTGGCCGTTTAGAACTAACCCTTTTAGGTTTTGTTTTCTTTTATTTGTTGTACATACCTTTTATTCGCTTCGAATTGATTGCTTTATTTTATTATTGAGTATTTAATTTATTTTAGTTTGTTTATTCGATTGTTTAGCTATACTGACTTATTTTTTGTTTTGTTTTTCATTATTATTTTCCATTTTTTTGCATCCAATTTGCATCTCATATCATACATGAATTTTGATTCGAGAACAGTCCAATTAAGAAGACAGTCGAAAACAAGAGAGAAGTCTGTGATATCAAGAGCTATAATGCTACAGTATCCGGTTGAGCCAAACAAAGACCAATGAAGAAAAAAGAGAAAGTTCAACAAACGGGATGCATATCAAGCAAGAAGGTGACGTAACTTGGAATCACGGTTCGAGATTCGACTCATTTGCACCCAAATCTACCAAAAAGTGACCTTTGTCTACACTCTGCCTGAATAGGCTAGCGATCTTTTTGAAGTCCCCTAGGTGCATAGTTTTCACTACTGTGAACCTTTTGGTTAACAAAAAGAAGAGAACAACTAGATCGCCATTCAAACTAGAGACGACATCGAGAAATAGGATGCGAGCCTCATTTCAAGAAGTCAAAGTGTCAAGACAATAGTTATATGTAAATCGTTATTTTAGCTTCTTGTAATCAGACATCTTCTCTGTTAAATGGATGTCTTTCTAAGGACTATTTGCAAATCAACACCTTATTTGCATTCATTACATTTTATACTTATTGTCTGCCTTCTACTTTTTAGATATTTATGATGCATTTCATGCATTAATTAATTAAATAATAAAACTTTACAGGTTCGATGATAGTATTTGAGAACCAGTTGAAAGGAACAAAGGAACAAACTAAATCGAGACTTGACCAATTAGAGGATAGAGTCAAGAGAGAGCTCAAGAAGAAAGAAAAAAATGGATGTTTTCAATACAAGGGAGCTTTGCCTAGTCCTTGAAACAGGGGAGTCATTCCTCCTTGGCTATAGGAATTTTGGTAGCCATCTTGGCATGAATCTAGTTCTTAAGTCCTCTGGGTCATCTATAAGTTCCCCGAGCATGATGATTAACCTTATTTTGTTGCCAAGACTGGTAGAAATCGGGGCATCATTTTAAAGGATATTGGTAGACATGTTGGCGTAAATCCATTTAGTAAGACCTCGGGGCCACCAGTAAGACCTTCGGGCATGGTGTTAAGCTTTCCTTCGATGTCGAGATGAATACAAATCGGGAAATTAAAGAGATTGAAGCTTGAAGAGTTGGCCAGGAAGAGCGAAAAGTTCCAAAACAACTCACGATTCTAAGGCTAAGTACAGGGAAATATGACAAAAATAAGTGCTTTTGTTCTTTGCTTTGTTCTCGTTTCACAAGAACAAGAAAAGAGGGGCAGTTGTAATCACTCATTTTTGTTCGGGTTGTAAATATTATAGTAGTATTGATTAATTATAGTAATTATTATATACGTATGTTAGTATGTATGTATTAATGCCTATATGTAGGTGTGGTAATATGTATATTTAAATGTAGATGTGTTAATATGTATGTATATTATGTATATGTGATATCGTTGTATGTATTTATAAATATATGTAGTGTAAGTATATATGTACGTATGTCAAATATTATATGTATTGCATATGTGTAAGTATATATATGTGTGTATAAGTGTATTTATTATTATTATTATTATTATTAATATTATTATATAGCAGATCATATATTAATTAAAAAACCAATTAATATTTTATTAGTCCAGTCCAATTTACACCAAGTAAACCCAAATAATTACAAAGGCCTATTCGGCCACACCCAAACACAATCATAATAAACTAAAAACCCTAAAAAATAAAGATATCATAAACCTAATTGTTTCCCCTTCTTATGCGTAGCCCATCTTGAACCGTTCGATCAAATCTTGATATGACGATCCAAATCAAGCCTGGCCATGGCCATTGGACTCTCGAGGTGTGCGTGCAGCACACAGCCAGGACTGTTGGCTTGCCCACATGCCTACACGCCCGTTGTCGCCGTACGACATCCACCGGCTCTCTAACCATCCAAGCATGCAAGAAACATAAAAAATGGGGAAATTTTCAGATCAATCATCATGCAAGAATTTCCATTTAAAGTTTACTTATTTTGAAAACTAAGACCAAAGCAGAAAAAAAACGGGGGGATATATATATTGTAAAGCATATCCATTTGTAACCCAGGATTCAAGATTCAATAATGAAGAAAAAAACAAAAGGATTTCAGAGGTATCCTCTTTTCTATCTTGCATGCATTCGAACTAAAAAATAATATCAAAAACAATAAAAAGAGAAAGAAGGGAGGGTTATACCTTTAGCCGTTCAGTTTTCCTCTTGGCTGGTGACAAGTTGTCGGTCCCTAGAACTGAATAAGGTGAGCAGTGAGGAGGAATAGTTTTTTATGTTTTGATTTAGTAAAAGTAAAAGGATTTTGTTTTGGTTTTCAAAAAAGGAGGTATGTTCTTAGTTTAAAAACATCAAAGGTTTTGATTTTGTTGTAACGCCCTGAATTTGAGCATAGATGTAGATGAATCGATTAGACGGTTTGGGAGAACCGGATTTGGCAATTCGAGTTAGTTTCGAGAATTAAATCTTAATATATATTTTTTGGATAAAATAAAATATAGAAAAATTCTAGAAAATAATTAATTAATATTTTAAAGGTTTTGGTAAATTTTATTTGAAGGAATTAAATCTGATTTTGGGACAGTTTGGTCCGGTGACTAAAATGTAAAGTTTTCAAAACTATTTTTGGTGACTAAATCGTAAAAGGGTCAAAACTTAGAACCTTTAAGGAGCTATTTACCAAACTTTTTCATCAGATTTTCCCTTAATTTAGGCTATTTTAAAAAGGTTTTAATTGGTTTTAATAATAAAATTAAATAGGATTACTAAAAGGATTTTTATTTTCACAAAATCACTTTCTTACGTAACTACTTTTCTCCCAACTTTTTTCTCTTAGCTTTCTCAGCAGCGAAACTGTGATTTTCACTCTAAAAAATTCTAGAAATCGATCTCTTTTGATTTCCTTTTTGTTTTCTAATTGATTCCTTCAATTCTTATTACAAAGGCTACTTGGATTTCAACCAATCTTTGCCAATTAAGGGAGAAATCAGCAATTAGAGGTTATTTTTGTTTCTCTCCTCTAATTAAAGGTTCTTTAATGAAAATCCCAAGTTCTTGATCATTTGCTACTGATTTTTGTTATGTATTTACGATTTAATCAAGGTTTTATGGATTAAATTGAGTTTTGATGAAGAAATTGGATGTATATTGTTTTGGATCTATTTTGTAATGAATCTAATGGATTTAGATCTCTTATAAGATGTGTTTTAATGTTAAAAGAAGAGATTAATTAAAGGAATCCCGAAACTATGTGAATTGCTAGTTTTCTAGGTTGTTTATAGTTGGTTTTTGATGTGATCTTGGTGTTATAGTGTTGCTGGAGGTATAAGGACATGTTTAGGATTTTTTGGATGTTAATTGATGTTGTTAAGATGTTAAAATAATAGGTTTTGGATGGGCTTTGTTAGATGAAGTTTGGTGTTGGTTTCAGTTGTTTTAGATAGACATTTGATGGATAATAAGGAAGATGATGTTGTGTTTGTTGTTTCCTGAGGGTTAGAGATGCATGGAAGTGCATTAATCCTCTGTTTTTGTTTGGGTAAAGTAGGGAATTGAATCTTTTAGATTTTGGAGAGATCGCGAAAGCTTAGGAAGCTTGATCGTGTATCGGCAAGTGAAGCGTTCGGTTTTGTGGAAACGTGTTTCACTGCTATTAAAAGGGTTTGAAAGAAATTTTGGGAGTTTAGAATAAGTTTGAAACACTTATCTAAGCTCAAAGTAAGTATGGGTTGAGCTCTTTCTCGTTTTTGGTTTTGCAATACAATCTCATGCACATATTCATAGTTTGATTACTTACTGTTATATGCATGTTTTAGAAATGAAAGAGATTGCAAATGATTATACATGATAAGATTTGAGCATAGAAAATGATTTATGAAAGTATTTTGAGAATGCTAGAATACATGCTTTAATGTATTGGAAAATGATTTGAAATGATACATATGTAAAACAATAAGTTAATGAGGTTATTATTGAGTATATTGGCAAATGGCAATGGTTAAATGTTATCGGATATAGTTGGCATGCCATAGGGTTTAAAGTGCACTCTAATAAGTCACCTCATGTGTGTCGAGGGGTCAAGAGTGTGCCATGCTCCACCACGGGAACCACAGCGGTCGAGGGGTCAAGAGTGTGCCAATTCTCCCGCGGGTGGATTTATATGTTATAACCGTTGAGGACTGCTCTCATTCAAGGATGTATGTGAAGTGATCGAATGAACCACTTGGGAAATCCGTGTATCCGATGTGGTTTTTGATAAAATAGAATGAAACTTGTTTTGAGTCACTTGAATGCCAATATATGAGATGATGTATCATGAGAAATGGATTATGTTTGTATAATATGGTGGTTTATACATGTGATGCTCTTTAAGTTTTCTATTTAGAGATTTTGGCATATGAAGCTTAAATTGAGGTTTATGATAGAAATCCATGATACATGTGTTGCAAATGGTTCAAATGTGCATATTTGAAGAGATTATAGAAACATGAGATGTTTTACCGTGAGACTTATACACTTGGTTTGAATTAAAATCATTTTAATTGCATTGATGCGTGTTTTAGAGATTCCCTCACTAAGCTTATAGCTTACACTCCCCTTTCTCTTCAATGTAGAGAATTAAGCATTTTCGGACAACAAGTGCGCAATAAGAGATCCAAGGGTCGAGACAATTACACAGTATGGTTTTATAAATGCTAAGTAGTAATAAGAGGCAATGTGACCAAGTAGTATTGTGAGATTTATTTTGGTTACTCCCTGTTTGGACAAGTTTGGTTTGATTTTTTGGACTTGTATGATGCTTATTATTTGGTTTTGAGGGGTTTGGAACATTATGCATGCTTGGGTAGAAACCATGCCTATAGGAGTTATATTTGGATTTGGGATGTTATGTTTGATCTTCTACCATGTTGCTATGTTTGAGGAATTGATGATTGTGAAGTTACATGATGATTAGATGATGATTGAAGTGTGTTAGATTGAGCCAAAGTTTCATATGTTGGACCTAGAGGTCATTACAAGTATGTCCGTGCCGGTATGGGTCTTCAGGAATTGGTACGCATGGACCTATCTCGGCTTAATCTGGGCAAAATTGACTTGGCGTACCTATACACCTAGGGACCGTATCGATAAGCATAGCTAAAAAGTAAGCTTGGTGTCGGTATACGGGCAACCATGTTGGTACGCCATTTAGCTGCTGGATTTCAATATTTTCAAACACACATACCCGTATCGGTACGCCTAAGGACCGTACTGATATGCATTTGTATTTTTAGAAGTTGCGATATGGGAAATGCCCGTATCGGTACGCCAGCCGTTATTTCAGTTAGGATGTCTTTTGAAGTTTGGATTCTTTGCACTTTAGTCCTTGTTTCTTAATTATGCAATTAAATGAGTATGGATGGTTATTCTAAGTTGAAATTTAACCTGAAGGTGTGAAATATGACTAATTATCTATTGGTAACTCCAATTTCACGAATGTCCTCTAATTTATTGGAAATTATGTTTTAGTCCCTGAAATGCAAATTCGTACAATTGGATGTCAGATAGACGCCCGATTGAGTTGAAACTTTCACCATAATCACCATGATCACCTTAGGACTTAAATATGCATTTAGACAAGATAAAAGAAAAAATGAACCGTTTTCAATGTAAATCTTTTGAATTTGTCTCGGCAAACCCTAATGTAGCTCGCTCGGTTTAGTCTTGTGACTAGACCAGGTCAAGGGGGTTACATTTATTTTTTTAGGATTGATTAGGGGAGGCCGAAGGTGGAAGGCGGCGGCTGAGGAGGCCAAACACCACCGATTTCTGGCAATGATGGTGGCCGATGAGGGTTTCCGAGTTTTGGATTCGGTTTGAAAGGAAAATAAGAGCAAGAGGGTTTTTTTCGGATTAAAAAATTAAAATGGCTAAGGGCCGAAAATTTGTCTGATAAGGTCTATTTATAGACCATTTAATTTCAAAAATGGGTAAACTACACTTTTAGTCCTTCTGCCCTAAAATAATTGCACCGTGAGGACCTCTATTTTTTATTTGCTCTGGTACCCTTCTGCATGGGTAAATTACCCAAGCCGTCCTCCAATGTTTACAATTTCGTCCTCTCTTAATTCAATTGAAACTAGAATGGCTAAATTCCCTTTTTGGTCCCTACAAGTTTAATTTTCCCTCAATTAAGTTCAAAATACAGTGGGATATTTCTTCTTTTTAATCCTTGCTTAATCATGCATATTTAATTTCTACCCCTGTTTTTTATTTATTTAATTTTAGTTCTTATTTTGCATATTTTTGTTCGTGCTTTAATTTATTTGTTCGATATATGTTGTTTATTTTGTTATTTATTAATGTGTATTAATGTATATGTATTTATATATGTTTACATTTCGTGTGTATATATATGCGTGTGTGTATATTATGCTTATTACGTATACTATGTATATATTATATTTAGTACGTATACTATATCTTATTATCTACGTATTATATTGTATATATTTATAATTATATTAGGTATGTTGCTCTTATTATTATGTATATTTATGTAAATATGTATGTACGTTATATATGTGTATATTTGTTTTCTATTTGGTTAATTTACACATTATATATATATATATTACATACGGTGTTCATTTATATATGTTGGTATGTATAGAATATATGCATAGCCTATTTATTTAACTTTATTTATGTTTACTTTATGTTCATATATTTATAATACATGAATATATATATTACATTATTTGTGCTATTATATATATATTACATACTGTCTATATATATTATATTATTTATACTATATTAAATATTACTATTATATGTTACATACAGTTTTTATATACTAGAGTATATCTACTATGTATATATTATTATCTATATTTTATATTGTATATATATATATATTATCATCGTATCTTTATATGTTTAATATATGTTACTGCATCTTTATATATTTATTTATATTCAATCGTTCTTTATTTATTTAACTTTATTTATGTTCACCATTTATTTTTGTTGATGTCTTTTAATATTTATGTGAATTAATTATTCATGCATATATTTCTCACGTATAGTTTCAGGCCTTTATCCCGGTATTCTAGTGGGAGTGTCATCTCCTTTGGTACCGTGGATATCAAGGCAAATTTACTTTTTGAACCATCCATTGTACGAATTAATTTTTAAATTAAATCAAACTTTTTAATAATTACGATACAAACCTTATAGGTAGTAATTTCAGGCGTAGCGGGGGTGCTAACCCTTCCCCGTACGTAACCGACTCCCGAACCTATTTGAATCTCTAATTTTTTTTCGGTGTCCGGTCTACCTTATCCAAGTGACCAATGGCGACTCCTAGTTTTCCTAAAATACGTGTTTTCTTATAATTCTCTTTTTTTAAATAATTTTCAATAAAAGCAGGAAATACTCCCCCTATATGACGATTTTTTCTATTTTTCGTAGCGGCCAAGAAAAAATTAGTCGCTACACACCCTTATTAATTAAATAGATAATTAATTCAAGTCTATTGAAAGTTAAAACCCGTTCAATTAAAGCTTATATTCAATTACGAATAGTTGATTAAATCTAATTTAAGTTTCTACAATTTCCATCTATTAAAAGCAACATACAATTTGGTACCGATTTTCGTGCATGATGGGGGTGCTAATCCTTCCCCACATGTAACCAACTCCCAAACCCTTTTTCAAATGAATCTCTGGTTTTACGGTGTCCGACCTACCTTAGTGGCCGGTGGCAACTCCCTCAACCTTTCATTCATGAATACCAACTTTTTATTTTCAAAAACACAATAAAATTCCCCCTTTTTCAATTTTTATTCAACAAAGCTTTTAGTGACTTTTAGTGTTTTATATTAAAAAAAGAGGTCGTTACAGTGATACCTCTTATCAAGGTGTCTCTTATACTGACTACCATCGAAACCAAAATTTGCAGCTCTTCCCAAAGCCAGAACCTCCTGAACGAGAGAGTAAACCCAGGTTCTGCTCAATATGCTTTGCCCGTGTAACCAACACATCGAAATTCGTGTAGTCAGAAGCCAACATATATGTCTTAACATCATGCACCAATTCGTAACGAAATCGGGCACAACGATGCCCCTCATTCGGCACCAACTCAGGAACATACTGGCTCAGCCTGACAAATTGTACCTCATACTCCGACACGGACATACTACCCTGAACCAAGACCATGAACTCACGTTTCTTCTCATCCAAGTATCTAACTCCAAGATACTTCCATCTGAAGGCAACTTGAAAGAATTCCCATGTCACATCACCGGGTTTTATGCCCGTGATCACGATAGTCCACCAACTATAGGCATCCTCCTGTAGCAGCAACGCAACACATCCCAGCTTACGAGCATCATTGCACCATATCTGATCCAAAATCTGATATGTACTGGCAAACCACTCCTCAGATGCCTCAGGTGCCAACCCACTAAACTCAACTCCTCCTAGACTGCTTAAGCGCTCTAACGACAAACCCGATTTAGTAGCGGATATCGGTGTCGGTGTAGGTACATGTACTCTAGCCATCGTAGCGTGAAACACTCTAGTCATTGCTTGTATCAAAGGCGCTATATCACCGTACTCTGGACCAAGTGGTGCAAGTGGTACTTGCTCCTCTCCCTCAGGAGGATTAGGCAGAGGAGGTGGCAAATCTCCAGGAGGTATGACATTCTGTTCATATCTTGCCCCACAACAGCAGCACTCGTGCTCGATCTCAATTCTCTCATCGGTGGCATCATATAAAAATGTATCTAAGGCATGAAAATTACACCAAAACAAAAAGAATCAAGCCAACTTCAAGCAAGGATCCAAAACTTTCATCTCAAATCAAAACCATTTCATAACTGTAGTAATAAGGCAATGTGTCCCCAAAAATACCCCGACATAGCATATGCCAATCACCATACGTATAAACAATCATCGTACAAATTGCAAGTCTATTGCAAAACCACACTTGAAAATGAGTAAGTCCTTGGTATCCCCATTTTCTCCCTCACTGCCTCTTACGTTTAATTCTCTGAATTGATGGAAAAAGAGAGCGTAAGCACACAAGGCTTACTGAGGAGTGCTCTAAAACAACCACCATTAATGCATTTAAAACCAGTTATTCAAACCAGTTTGAAAACCTCATTTAAAACATCTTTCAAAACAACATGCCTTACACAACCATGCACTTAACATTTCCAAAACATTTATATAAAACCATATGCAACATGTATCATGGATCCAATAGCAAAATGCCATTGCTACACTCTATTTAAGCTTTCCCATGCATAACAATCCATATCCAAGGCTTAAAGAGTAAAACATGTATAAAACAACAATATACAACATAATCCATCATATGATACATCATCAATTATATTGGCTTACATGTGATCATCAACCAAGTTTCACTTTACAAAATATTACATCGTATACACGGATTCACAAGTGTCCTCTCAACACTTCATACAATCTCAACCGAAATTCAAGGTATAATCACAACCCAATTATTGGTTAGATGCATTATCCACTAACGAGAGTTTTCGGTACCATATAACCCCTCAACCGTTAGGGTACTTGGATGGATTTTTCAGTACACATAACCCCCTCAACATCCAAGGTAACTTTTTATAGTGCCCTATCAATCCTATGGCCGACCAACTATATCTGATAACATTTTAAACCATATCACTTGCCAATATAATTCGCTAATAACCATGTACCTTAATGTTTTTATATGCATCATTTAAAACCATCTTTTTCCAATGCATAAAACCATGCATTAACAAGTATAAACACATACTTCCTTGAACCATTTTCCAAATGCATTCATCATCATTATATGATCAAAAACAGTATAAAACATACTTTAAATCATGCATAAACAGTAGATACCATGTAATTCAAAAATAAGTGCATAAAACCAATTTTGCCAACCAAAAATGAGAGAGAATTCCTTTCATACTTACTTTCGAGTTTAAATCAGCATTTTAAGCTTAATTTAAACTCCCATAACAACCTTTAAACCAATTCAAATCTGAATTCCACATTCTCACTCACCGACTACGTAAAACTTTGATCGCCAATGCGAATCCAAGCCTCCAAGGCTTTCGAAACCTCACCTCAAGCTTGAGGATCAACCTCCCCTGTTTTAAAAACACAAAAATAGAGGATTCAATGCATCAAAGTGCATTAACATCCTAGAAACATCAATTCACAATAAACCTCCTCAATCTCTAACCAATTTCCCTCCACGACAACCGAAAACAATATCAATCACCTTCCAAACTTAACCCAGCCAAAACTTAAAGGTTTAATCTAACAATTATAATCAATTAACATCCAGAAACACATTTACAGCATCCTTGTACCTTCAACATTCATTAAAACTGTAACACCCATAACGTATACTCGTAATTGATATACATTATAAATGTTACTTAAACATGTTATTGAAAGTTTAGCTTAAATTTTTTATCCCTATATGATTCATCGTCTAGCTGATTATTTAAACTATTATTATAATTAAATTTAATGCATCATATACTATCAGTAAGTATATAGTTTACATGCCTACTAGAGATTGTCATAATTTAGAATGTTTTACTGATGTTCTGCAGATTTTAGCTGGAACAACATGCTTAACTCCTCTTCAAGTGCTCCAACTTGACCTACGTGTGAAACAATCACACGCTAAGTACGAACTTAGTGAGGCAATAATCTTATTTATCAAAACATAAAATTAAGCAATACATGTTAAACATTAATCTAGCATAGTTTCTGTCTAAAGTAGTATTGTACTAACAAGGTTTTTCATGGTCAGTCAATATTCATGTGCAAATCATAATTTTTCTAACTTGGTCTAGTTTCCAATACTCCATCATTATCAAGTAACTCATATACATGGCATAGTTCATATACATGGCATATTTCATACATATGGCATAATTCACATGCAAGACATGATTTATATATATATGACATAATTCACATACATGACAGAATTCATATACGTGTCATAATTCATATAATTCATGTAGCATCTATCATATACTTCATGTATCATATAACATGTAACATCTCTATCATGTATCATGTAACATCTCTATCATCAATCATGTCACAATATCAATGTTTCATGTATCATCATGCAGTCATTTGCATGCTCGTGATCTTATCATATAAACATATTGTATTATTATTAACGTGTCTGGCTAGAGGCCTGCGGAAACCCCGTAGCCTATCTGCACCGTAGTGCCATGTAGAGTACGTACTCGAGAGGACGCTCTTTGCTCCTCATATAAGGGTGCTCTTTGCTCCTTATATAAACACCTCGTTAGTGCATTTTGCGCTATGGGCTTAGATCCCCAGGGTGTATCTTGTTTCATTTAATCTTGTCATTATCCATATTTCATGTATGCATAATGCATTATCATTTATGCAAACAATAATTCGTACCTGGTATTCCATCAAGCTTTCCATGTTGAGCAATGCATCATAACTTTATCAATCATTCATCATCATTCATATGTATGGACAACTCAAATTCCCATAATTAATCATAATCATGAGCATGTCACTTGTTTTTTATCTTTTTCTATGCATCAAGAATATGCTTCATCAATGTCATTTACATGGTACTTGTATTTACTATATCATGCATCGGATAATAAAGTAGGCAACATAACATAATGTCATCATCAAGTAATTCAAATAGACAGTTCATACCCTAGCTTTCATAGAATATTATGTACATGTAACTTGCTTATGTTTTGTCTCAGGCATCAATCATATACTTGAAATCTTATCTCAGGTCTGATGTCATAATCAAAGCATGCACATACATGAAATACTGGTCATAAAGGTAACCATGTATTTTACATGTCACTTAATTTGTCATGTTAAATTAGCATACCAATGCACTTGTCAGATATTTTATCAAGCATTGTTACTTATTTAATCAAGTCCTTGTTTTTTCCATTTACAGATACATGTTTAGTTCTCATTCAAATTATTAATATCTAAATAATGCCATATTATAATTAGATCAGGGTTGACTTATCGCAAGTCTTCCCTCTTTTCATTTATCATACATACAAACATTGCACTCACCTGAGCCTTGTATTAGGTTGCCTCACTAAGTGTTGATTCGTTCTTTTTCTTTTCTTACTGTCATCTCGAACTCTCTTGTGATTTGAATTCGCCTTTGTTCATCATGTAGATAAAATAAATCACTTGTTAGATTTTAATCTAACATTTCCTTAAACATATGGCTTAATATAAAAAAAAATAATTCGAACATAATAAAATTCCCCAAATATTTTTATCTCTTCCTTATACTGTCAAAAACTCATTATGGCCCCTAACAACCAATTTAAACTTCAAATAACTCCTTTGAGTTTATCAAACTAATATTCGAATACAAATTATTCCTAATTCCAATCCTGGCAGCTCGCGCTACTTTCAATTAATCACTTTTACATAACAGAATACATATCGGATTTCGACTTTGTTTACACCGTTAAAAACTAGATTCGATAAGATTTTCACCCATATAAATTAATAGCCCAAATTCAACTTGTACGATTTATGGTGAATTTTCAAAGTCAACTTCCAGGACTAAATTTGAAGCAGACTGCTAAACTGTTTTTCTGACCTTTCATCACTTAAAAATTCATATCTATTTGCTCGGAACTCAAAATCAATTTCCGTTTCTTGGACACAAAACTAGATGAACACATCTTTATATCAGTATAAAATTCACCTTCTATTTTTATTTTATTACTACATATTTTTTCTTTTTATTAAAAATATTTTATATAATGTTTAAATTTTCTTAATATATTATATATTAAATATGATAACGAATAATTTTATCCATTTTTATTAATGTATTAAGTTAAAGTAGTATATTATAATAAAATATACATAATACCTTTATTCCAGGTTCGGGAGCGCCGCAACCTCTTCAAATTAACCTAATTTTTCTCTGCACAATTGCTAGCACCGCAGTCTCTCTTTTTTTTGTTCATTTAGCAGGTGGTCGACAACCGGTCTTAGTATTGGTTGTCGACCATCGGATTCATTATTTTCTTGTTTTTCATATTTTTAATAAGAATCTCTACCTTTTGGCATGCTTTTTCCTCAGCCTTTTTGGCACGCCTTTTTTTTGTGGTTTCGTTTCATCTGTCATTTTGGCATGATTTTAGCATATTTTTTTAAAGTTGTTTGGTGCTCGTACAGAGATTTTCACAGCGCTAGTTTCTGATTATGATTCTGTCGGCGGTCATAGAAAGATAGATCTCCACTCGATTGATGGATGGTTACCGATGTAATCAGTCCTGGGTAACGGAGCAATCTGCCTGATAATTTGGTTCGCTCATTTGGATAGAGACAAGGAGATTCATGAAGGCTTCTGAATTTTGACGGTATGTTAATCTCTATAAAAGTATTTACTTTTCTTTGCACCTTTGGGTTTCTATATGAGATTTTGGTGGACTACTCCCCATTATTCTCCCTTTTGGATGCGTTGTATTAGTGATATCTTTCATGGTTTTTTAATAAAGTTCAATATTACCAATTCGGTAAATCGTATAGGTCGACTTATCGCAAGTCTCCCAAAATCCCCGTTGATGAGCCCGACCCTGAAGCTCATTACATGCTAAGTATATATAATGCAAGCGACCTTCGCAAGTTGTTTAGGAGATACAACCGTGTAGGGGGTACCAACATCGAGTTGTATGTAAATTTTGATGAAGGTGATAGTTCATCAAGAATCGTAGGAGGTGCTTCATATTCTATAGAAGAAGATGTTTTTGTACGTAATTCTAGGAGACGACATGAAAAAAAACAAATAATTGAGGAATTGAACATCACATCTGATATATGTACAGACTATGACAGCATAGAAACATACTCTTCTTCCATTCATTTTAACTAAACTAAGATTAGTATGAAAGAACCATGTATCAAATTTTAGATCATACTTTTTAATCTTATTTTTGTTTGTGTTGGTGATCATATTTCTCAACATCGGTTCCTCGAACAAATTTACCAAATGTAATGAGATTTTGACAACTTAATCAGAGCTGAGTATATCGTTAAACATATTTGGCATTGTATAAGTATTGATAAGTATCGATACTAAACTTCAAGTTTTGATGTTTTTCAAAATGAACCTAAAATCTTACAAGGTTTGATAACATTTAAGGTGTCTATTCTCGTTTAAGTATCAAATCTCTTACATAAGTTTTGATACTGCCAATAAAATATGAACATGTAACTATACATGAACATGAACATTGTACAAGATTAGTATTGAAACTTTACAGGATTGGGTACATTTTATATGTTTGAGTATCGAAATTCTTTGTTCTGTTACAGCTAAAAATCCTGACAAGAGAAGACGTATCAGTCACGTACACCAGATAATCCAAATAATGAGATGATGTGTGAGCGACGTGCATAAGAGATTCCTGACATGAGTCGTGTCGGAGTACAACTTTCACTCAAGTTACTTTCACGAAACTAGTTGTGAGTATTTCGTATTACATTGACGATAAGCAAGCAGTTGCTTGTTAGTTTCCAAACGTATTCTGGTTTGTTTGCTAGAAGGTAACTTGAATCTTGTTCATATCTCTCTCGACGAAAAAATTTATTACAACATAACATAGCCATGAAATAATCAAAATAGTCTTGTAGAACATCGCATTGTTTTTTAGGTTTTTTATTTCGACTTCAAATTTGTCTAGTTTTTTTTCCAACCTTCGTACTTCATCCATCTTTACAAATTTCTACAATTCGACATTCTGAATTCGAATTTCCCTATTTTCAGCCAACAACGTTTGAACCTAATTTCTCAATTCTTTAACATCGATCGAATTTCCACCATTGTTAATCCATTTAAAGAAATCACAATGGCTCTACAAATATGCTAAAGAAATTAGAACAACGCATTAATCGAATCACTGGAACAATAAACCCAACTTATTACTTAATACCTCAGAGCCTCTAGCACATCTATAAAATCTCTTTCCTTTGCTCTGTGGTATAGTTGAAGTGCAAACCGGTGATTGCAATCCACAATAATAATGAACAATGTTTCTTTCAGCACATGATTTAGAACTTCCAGCAGACATCGTCAAAGGAAATCTCAAACATTTGACATTGCGCTGTGCAAAGATGGAAGTGGAAAGGATTATAAGAACAATATATAATTTTGGCTAGAGGAAATAAAATAAAAGGAAATGGAATTTTAAATTTGCAAAAATGTAACTGAAATAAAATAAAATGAAGTCCATCAAATTCCAAAAATATTAACAACTTCAAATGTCATTATATTAAAAGTCTAGTCATCTGTCTTGCAGGTACTGAATTCTTGAGAAATGGAGGCTATTTCCTTGTGAATCTCTGCAAACTGAGAATCAACATGCTTACAGAGCTCAGCAAACTGCAAATCTGCATGGATACAAAGCTCAACAAACTGATACTTTGCATGGTTTCGAAGCTCTACAAACTGCGAATCAGCATGGTTACGAAGATTAGCTAACTGCGAATCAACATGTTTATGACAAATAACCATGTAGTCAAGCAGTGACTTTATTGTAATCTCCACTCGATTTGTAGAAGAAACTTATTCGGCAGGTGAAGGGTAATGTTCTTCCATATTTTCTGCGTTGGCGACATCTTTTGAGTCATCACCTTTATAAATCCAACAATTTTTTTTGAAAGTGGAATCTGCATTTGCGGGCCGAATAAATTTCAATATTTTCCTTTAAAGGGACATGTGGATCAAAAGAAAAATCGACATCATTGTTCTGAAAGATGCGTGTAAGGATACAAGCAAATGGAAGAGAGGTTGAGGCTCCATGGCCCTTATTGACTTAGGATACTAGCCGAAGAAAAATGATTTTGGCAATATTAGGAACAACCTCATTTCAATATTGGTTAAGCCACCAATAATCAATCTCTCGAATTGTTGATGCCTTCCCAGCGGACGATCGAAAAAACCATGCGGCAATAAGGTGAAATATTCGCTCTTCAAAAGAAAGATTTTTGGAGCTATGGTCTTTGAACTTTTTAATAGAGCTGGTTTCATTTTCATCGTAAGGGCCTTTATTTTTAATACCTAAAGCTGATGCAATTGATTGGGGGGTGATAAAGAGTTCCTTACTCATAAGATAAGAGTTGATGCCTATGATCTCAAATAAATTTGGCTCACGTTCAATTGTGGCATTACTGTAAAAGACCCGTACAATTATTTCACAAGCCCTCGATTTGATCCCAAAAAAGCATTCCAACACTATTTCATGAAAGTTGAGTTCATTTTGAAGTTGTAGTCTGGGTTTTGAAGGAAATTCATATCCACGACACGTTCTTTACAAATTGGTATGTGCTAGAAATGTTTATAAAATTTGGTCTTTTAATCCTCGATTCTAAAACAGTATTTATCAATAGATGGTGTTGGCTCAGCGGTTATTTGACGTTTGGTTGGCTACATGGTTAATGAGCAGAGTAAAGAATAGTTGACTAGGATTTGTTTTAGGGATCTTGTAAGAAATAAAACAATTGATTGCAAGTCAATCAGCATCACAAATTGAAGAATTGGCCAACCCCATCAAATAAATTATGAAAATAGAAGAAAATTTACAGGAACCCATCAGTAATATCAAACGTGTTTTGAACACGAAGCCAAGCCCATCAATAATATCAAGCAATTCCCAAGTTCAAAGCTAAGCCATGGAAAGAATTGGAAAACCAAACAAAAGAAATGGTAAGTAAAAAATTTAGGGTTTCTAGAAATACTGTAACACCCCCTTCCCATATCCGTACACCGGGTACGAGTCGAAAACGTTACGACTTCTTTAATCAAAATCGGGGTAATTAAATTTTTTTAGAAAACTTCTAAATGGTCACCCATCCTAAAATTTCTCTATCCCAAGCACGCTTAACTTTATTTAAAATCGACATAAATATTTATTCGAGCTCCAATCATAAATCAATTATCCTAGCATGCAACTCATCACCTGAGTTTACTCTTAACTTTGAATCTTTCCAGAAATGCCAATTATAATGAAACCATAACAACTTTAAACGCCAATCATAACTCGAATAGGTTTAGCAAGTGTGACACCCTAAATCGGGCCTAGGAAAGTTACCACTACCTAAGTGATTAACTAATTGAATTAGGTGTTAGTCAAATTAAAAGAATTTGAAATTAATTCGGGGAAAAACATTAGCTAACATAATTAAAGGACTAAAATGTTATAACCAAAAGTTAGAGTGCCAAATTAAGATGAACAAATTGAAACAAGAATAAAACAATGAAATTGCATGGTAATTAGACCATTTAGTGGTAGTGGAATACATGTGGAAAGGTTAATACACATGTGGCAATTAAGGGTGTTGGCTGGCCATATTGTTGAAAGAAAGAGAAAACAAAAATTGAGTCTTCTTCAACCTTGCAATAGCTATAACCGATCCTAGCAATTAGAGAGAGAATAGAGAGAGTGAGCTGGTAACCATGGAAACATGAAGTTTTGGGTTTAATTGGGCAGATTTTGAATCTTTGTTTGAGTCTTCTAAGGAAGAAGAGTAAGTAATCTCACTTATTTCATTTATTTGAAGCTGAATATGAGAACTACATGTATATGAACCCTTGTTGTTTGAGTTGTGGTGCTTTTGATTGATTTTATAGTTACATTGTTTGCTGAAAAGTTGTCATAGTTTGAATGCCAATATGTATATATGTGGTTTAAGTTGTTAGAAAGATAATCAATGCTGGAAAATGTTAGGAAGTTGCTGGAAAATTAGGTACTAAATTGGTATAATTTGAATGTATCAAGGCATGAAACTGTTTTGATCACATTGCTAGATAAGATTGTGTAAACATGCTTGATTATATAAAATGCTCTGTTTTGATCACATTTGTAGGAGAATAAAACTGACCTAGACTTGTATGAATATGCATATAAGTTGAATTAACATGTAAGAAGAGTTATCTAAGTGATTAAAGAAGCTAGAAACTTAAGCTAGTGAAATCTGCCCAGAATGCTTTGTTCTGGGCAGTAACTTTGAAAAATCACTATAAATTGTACAAAGCGAATTTAAGGCTAGAAATTTTATGGATGGGGCCTTAATATGTTTAAATGCATTAGGAGAAAATGGAACTGAATTCTGGATTTTAGAATGAATTGTAGAAATGAAACACTAAGGACAGTGCAAGCTGTCCAGTGTTGTAAATTGCCCTGTCTTTAAACCAAAAACTGTATTAATTGGAAAATAATTAAAATTCAAGGCCTATATGGTTAGAAGGAAAATTAAGTTATCTTTCCAACGGTGTAAACCAATTGAAATTCTGACGTACGGAATGAAAGTTATGCATATTTTAGTAAGCAGTGCACAAGCTGCCAGGCAATAGCAGCAGCCTTGATGTTTTGAAATGAATGAATTATGTATTGTTGCCTTGTTTTGAAGAAATGAATGTATCTTGTCTTGACCTTGATTTACTTGTATGAATTGTTAGAGCAAGGAGTAAATCTTGTGGAAGAAGAAAGGAGTGGCCAAGCTAGTGGCAAACACAAAGGAGTTTGGATCCAAGACTAGCTAAGCTTGGAGTATTGTGAGTGTAGTTTAATATAGGGTTGGGACTTAGGTCCTAACCAAATATGCATGACTACTTTCTTTCTATGGATATGCCATGATAATGAACCTAATTTGAATTTAATATAAGTAATAGGGGAAGTATGAAATAAGATAGTATATGAAACTTGTCTACATCCTTGAAGTGTTGTATAATTAGAATTGCTTGATTCTTAATGCCTTGGGTGTGAATTATCGAATGCTACTTGAATGTATTGACTTGAACATGAATGTATTGTCTTGAACATGAAATGCATTGCTTTGAACATGAAATGCACTGCCTTGAACATGAATGGTTTGCCTTGAGCATGAAACACATGAAATGTGAAATGACATTAAAGAGCTAAGGCTCAATTGGTCTAAGGACTAAAGCATGCTATTGCTATACATTGATTGACTTGATTCTTGAATCATACATGACTCTAACCTTGAAAATCTTGAATAAAAGAAGTGTAATCAAACAACCTTGGTTGCTAGTTGAATAGGTAGAAGGGCATGCCTTAGAGTCTAGAGCTCGTTGTGTCGGGGTGGACTACGGTCTAGGGCTAAGGCCCCTAATTGGCGACAGACGGAGGGTACGTATTTGTGGTCTTTGGAGACAGTAGGAGGGTTGACCAGTACTACGGTACAGTACTACAGTACATCTTGAGTACTACGGTACATCTTGTGGAGACAGTTGGTTGGAGACTTGATCACTTAGTCAAACTATAAACCAAGGATTGTGTTAAAAGAATATAAATGAGCTAATAAATATTAATTGCTTGATTTCTTGTCTTGCAAACATGAATAGCTTATTACTTGACATGTAAACTTGCTACTTGGATTACTTGACTTGTATTCTTGAAATGAAAATCATGTAAACTTGAACTATTTGCCACTTGACTTGTATACTTGAATTCATGAGTATTAATTGTAATCTTGTTATGAATGAAAAGTTTGAACTTCTTGATTACTTGTCATATAAACATGAATTATGATTCATTGTCTCTTGCTTCTTGTACCATTCGATTGACTTGAAATCCTTAGCTAGGATTACTCTTGACTAATTGACATTTAACTTGATATAACAAATGGGTTAGAAATAGTTACTACCTCATTAAGTACATTCTTGTACTTATCACTCTTGTTTTCATCCTTCCCAACCATAGATTAAGGATTCGATCGTTGCTTGATCCTGAAGTCTGACTTCCTTGGGCTCGAAGCAAGACACAAGATTATCTAAAGTATGGTTCATACTTGTTTTGTACTCCCTTAGTTGGTGGCACATAGATGTATATAATGCCTAGTGCATGCATTTTGAATACTTGATATTGTATATATGTATGTCTTGAATGGCCTTCCATGATATGATCTTGGTTGATTTTGTGAACTCAAAATTGTATGAAATAGATAAGTATTTGCTGCGCATATTGATAGATATAAATGGAATGTTCAAAGTGATCATCTAACCTTGTACCATTCAAATGCCTTATGTGATAATTACTTGTGTAAGCATACCGTGTTTTTTATATACTTTTATAATCTTGAATGGTAAATGCCGAATGGTAAGGGTGACATATGCTTTCTTGGAACCAAGGTATGTACTTTTGATCATGTTTAATAAGTTAAGTATGTAATGTCACACGTATCAAGCTAAAGAGCAAAGAATGAAATGAAACATGTTTGCTTATTTAGGTTTCGAATGATGATGTTGTATGATGATGATATTTTTGGTAATCTATAATGTATTGTAGATGGGATTTCTTATGTGTTAAGTAATGAATATTTGGTTGCTTGTTAGTTAAGTAACTCATCTAATAAGGATGAGTTAACCTATCCTTGCCTTGTTCATGCTTGTATTGTACGTTAGTAACGCTCTCGAACCAGTTTGCTGCCAACCCGAGTAGGGGTGTTACATTTGTTTGGTAATCAGAGCTTTTTAGTCGGTTCTAGGACTAATTCGGGCTCTCTTGCATCATATAGGATACTTATGCCACCTAGGAGACTTGAACTGTATAGCTTGTGTCTTTGCTTATCTAAACCAAATTCCTAATTGTTCTATTTAAACGTAGAATGTCTGAAACAAGGCTCGCTCAAGATGGTGAAAGTCATGTAGGCTCCTCGAATGAAGGAGAGAGTGTGAGGATGGAGCGGAATCCTCCACAGCAACAAGATGAACCTAGAGCGCAAGCTCAACCTTGATTGAAAAATTAAACTTAAAGCCAGAAATTGTAAAACAAAGCCTTGTAGTTTCGAACCCTATAGGGGGAATTACAAACATAAGCCTTATCTGTAGAAAATGTCCCCTATTCATTCGAAATATACCCTTTCTTGTTAATCTATATGTACTACCAACTTGTGAGTTCGATCTAGTACTGGGACTAGATTGGTTAAGAAAGCATGAAGCCTGGTAGATTGCCTAAATAGGAGACTTTAACCCCAGAGTTTAGGAAATGAATCAATTCTTCTAATTGACAAGAAACTGACCTCAATCTTTGCTACTATGGTCTTACAAGGTGAACTTGAATTCGTCTTACCTAGTGTGCCTATTGTATATAAATATCTCGATGTTTTTCTCGAGGAACTCCCTGGTCTCCCTCCAATCAGAGAAGTAGAGTTCGAGATCGATGTCCAACCTGGAACAACTCTAGTGTCCATCACACCTTATCGAATGGTACCTGCTGAGTTGAAAGAACTCAAGAAGCAACTCCAAGAGCTACAAGACAAGGGTTTCATTAGGCCTAGCTCGTCTCTCTGGGGTGCTCCAGTCTTGTCCGTGAAGAAGAAAGACAGGACTATGAGACTCTGTATTGACTACAGACAATTGAACAAGCTTACAATCAAGAATCAATATCCTCTCCCAAGGATTGAAGATCTTTTTGATCAACTCAAAGATGTTGCAGTATTCTCAAACATCGATCTACGATCATATTAGTATCAAATGAGGGTAAAAGAAGCAGATGTACGTAAGACAACCTTTTGTACTCGATATGGCCATTTTGAATTCCTTGTAATGCCATTCGGATTAACGAATGCTCCAGCTACTTTCATGGATCTCATGAACCGTGTATTCAAGCCCTATCTTGACAAGTTCGTGGTCGTCTTTATTGATGACATTTTGTTGTATTCTCGGAATGAGAAAGATCATTCTGAACACCTTCGAATCATATTGCAAACTCTTTGAGAACGTCAATTGTTTGCAAAGTTCTCTAAATGCAAATTTTGGCTATTGAAAGTGTCATTTCTTGGACATGTTATCTCGGCAGAAGGGATTAAAGTAGATCCAAGGAAGATTCAATTTATCATAGATTGGAGACCTCCGAGGAATGTTGGTGAGGTTAGAAGCTTTCTCAGTTTAGCTGGGTATTATCTTGTTTTGTCAAGGGATTCTCATCCATTGCCGCAAGTTTGACTAAGCTAACCCGCAAAGATACACCCTTTGTTTGGTCAGAGAACCAACAACGAAGCTTCGATCAACTTAAACAAGCCCTAACTCATGCTCCAGTTCTCATACAACCAGTATCGGGCAAGAAGCACATTGTTTACGGTGATGCATCTCATTTGGGACTAGGATGTGTCCTAATGCAAGATGGAAATGTGGTAGCTTAGCTTCAAGACATCTAAGACCACACGAGTCGAACTACCCTACTCACGATCTAGAATTGGTAGCTATCGTGTTTGCACTCAAAGTTGGAGACATTACTTGTACGGGGAGAAATGCAAATTGTTCACAGACCACAAGAGTCTCAAATACCTCCTAACTCGGAAAGACTTGAACTTGAGGCAAAGGAGATGGCTAGAGTTACTTAAAGACTACGATTTAGTTATCGACTACCATCCAGGGAAAGCAAACGTGGTCGCTAATGCCCTTAGTTGTAGACCATACTCGGGTAAACCCTTAAATCTAAATCCTATAATAATTCATCAAAGAAACATTTCGAATTAGACATTTCTTGACTTACAAGTAACTATTCAAAAATCTCCCTTAATGATCTTTTCCATTTGTTTATAGCTTCCTTGGCTATCAATGCTCATTACCGTTTATCCAAAGGACGAAAATTCTTGTCTGAACTTCAAGTTCAATCTAGTCTAATCTCGAGAATCAAAGAACTCCAACAAATTGATCCAGATCTTCAGAAGATCATGTCCAAGCTAGACTCTGAGTCTAATTCCGACTTCTCCCTCAAGTTGAATGGACTCCTCTATTTCAAAGATAGAGTATGTGTTCCTACCAACGAAAAGCTAAGACTCGAGATGTTACAAGAAGCTCACCGAAGCTCTTTCTCGATTCACCCTGGATCGGTTAAGATGTACAAGGACCTAAAGCCACTATACTGGTGGCCAGACATGAAATTGATATCACAAACTTTGTTTCAAAGTGCTTAACTTGTCAGAGGGTTAAAGCCGAGCAGCAAGTCCTTACTGGATTGCTCCAACCAATCAAATTCCCTTAGTGGAAATGGGATCGGATTACAATGGACTTCGTTACTGGTCTTCCTTCCACTCCAAGAAAGAATGGTGTTGTGTGGGTGATTGCTGATAGATTCAAAAAGTCTACTCACTTCATCCCTGTTCGAATAAACATGAGCTTGGAAACCTTAGCCGAGCTATATATTCGTGAAGTGATTCGATTACACGGTGTACCTATAGCTATAATCTCCAATCGAGACCCTAGATTTGCTTCCCGATTCTGGAAATATTTGCAAAAAGCCCTTGGAGCCAAAGTGCACTTGAGTATAGCTTTTCATCCACAAAGTGATGACCAATCAGAAAGGGTAATACAAGTACTTGAAGACATGCTACGTGCTTGTGTTATAGACTTCAGAAAGAACTGGGAGAAATCTCTACCCCTAGTAGAGTTTGCTTACAATAATAGCTACCAAACATCTATCTAGATGGCTCCCTTCGAAGCTCTATACGGAAGGAAATGTAGAACTCCCTTGCGCTGGTCTAAATTGGGAGAAAACAAGGATTTGGGACCTCAATTACTTAGAGAAACCGAAGAACAAGTGAAGATCATACATGATCAATTGAAGCAAGCCTTTGATAGACAAAAAAGCATACGCAGACTTGAAAAGGAGAGACATCCAATACAATGTTGGAGACAAGGTCTTCCTGAAAGTGTCCCCTTGGATGAAAAGGGAAACCCAGTCCCCGATTCATTGGACCATTTGAAATCATTGAAAGGATATGGCCAGTGGCTTATCGATTGGCACTCCCTAGTGAATTTGATAAGATCCACAATGTCTTCCATGTTTCCATGCTTAGAAAATATCGATCTGACCCATCTCATGTTCTTGAACATGAAGAAGTAGAGTTGAATCCCGACCTATCATATGAAGAAGATCAAATACGAATACTTGACAAAGAAATTAGAAGACTCTAAAACAAGAATCTTCCCTTGGTGAAAGTGTTATGGATAAATCATAAAATGGAAGAGCCAACTTGGGAACCTGAGGCTACGATGAGAGATCAATATCCTCACTTGTTCAACTCAGGTAAATTCGAGGGCGAATTTATTTTAAGGGGGGAGAATTGTGACACCCTAAATCAGGCCTAGGAAAGTTACCTCTATCAAAGTGATTAACTAATTGAATTAGGTGTTAGTCAAATTCAAAGAATTGGAAATTAATTCGGGGAAAAACATTAGCTAACATAATTAAAGGACTAAAATGTTATAACCAACAAGTTAGAGTGCCAAATTAAGATGACCAAATTGAAACAAGAATAAAACAATGAAATTGCATGGTAATTAGACCATTTAGTGGTAGTGAAATACATGTGGCAAGGTTAATACACATGTGGCAAGGTTAATACACATGTGGCAATTAAGGGTGTTGGCTGGCCATATTGTTGAAAGAAAGAGAAAACAAAAACTGAATCTTCTTCAACCTTGCAATAGCTATAACCGATCCTAGAAATTAAAGAGAGAATAAAGAGAGTGAACTGGTAACCATGGAAACATGAAGTTTTGGGTTTAATTGGGCAGATTTTGAATCTTTGTTTGAGTCTTCTAAGGAAGAAGAGTAAGTAATCTCACTTATTTCATTGATTTGAAGCTGAATTTGACAACTATATGTATATGAATGTATATATGTGGTATAAGTTGTTAGAAAGATAATCAATGCTGGAAATTGTTAGGAAGTTGCTGGAAAATTAGGTACTAAATTGGAATAATTTGAATGTATCATGGCATGAAACTGTTTTGATCACATTGCTAGATAAGATTGTGTAAACATGCTTGATTATATAAAATGCTCTGTTTTGATCACATTGGTAGAAGAATAAAACTGACCTAGACTTGTATGAATATGCATATAAGTTGAATTAACATGTTAGAAGAGTTATCTAAGTGATTAAAGAAGCTAGAAACTTAAGCTAGTGAAATCTGCACAGAATGCTTTGTTCTGGGCAGTAACTTTGAAAAATCACTATAAATTGTACAAAGAGAATTTAAGGCTAGAACTTTTATGTATAGTGCCTTAATATGTATAAATTAATTAGGAGAAAACAGAACTGAATTCGGGATTTTAGAATGAATTTTAGAAATGAAACACTAAGGACAGTGCAAGCTGTCCAGAGTTGTAAATTGCCCTGTCTTTAAACAAAAAACTGTACTAATTGGCAAAGAATTAAAATGCAAGGCCTATATGGTTAGAAGGACAATTAAGTTAGATTTCCAACAGTGTAAACAAATTGAAATTCCAACGTACGGAATGAAAGTTATGCATATTTTAGTAAGCAGTGCACAAGCTGCCAGGCAGTAGTAGCAACCTTGATGTTTTGAAATGAATGAATTGTGTTTTGTTGCCTTGTTTTGAAGAAATGAATGTATCTTGTCTTGACTTTGATTTACTTGTATGAATTTTTAGAGCAAGGAGTAAATCTTGTGGAAAAAGAAAGGATTGGCCAAGCTAGTGGCAAACACAAAGGAGTTTGGATCCAAGACTAGCTAAGCTTGGAGTATTGCGAGTGTAGTTTAATATAGGGTTGGGACTTAGGTCCTAACCAAATATACATGACTACTTTCTTGCTATGGATATGCCATGATAATGAACCTAATTTAACTTGAATATAAGTAATAGGGGAAGTATGAAATAAGATAATATATGAAACTTGTCTACATCCTTGAAGTGTTGTATAATTAGAATTGCTTGATTCTTAATGCCTTGGGTGTGAATTATCAAATGCTACTTGAATGTATTGACTTGAACTTGAATGTATTGTCTTGAACATGAAATGCATTGCTTTGAACATGAAATGTACTGCCTTGAACATGAATGGTTTGCCTTGAGCATGAAACAATTGAAATGTGAAATGACATTAAATAGCTAAGGCTCAATTGGTCTAAGGACTAAAGCATGATATTGCTATACATTGATTGACTTGATTCTTGAATCATACATGTATCTAAACTTGAAAATCTTGAAATTCTTGAATAAAAGAAGTGTAATCAAACAACCTTGGTTGCTAGTTGAATATGTAGAAGGGCATGCCTTAGAGTCTATAGCTCATTGTGCCAAGGTGGACTATGGTCCAGGGCTAAGGCCCCTAATTTGCGATAGACATAGGGTACGTATATGTGGTCTTTGGTGACAATAGGAGGGTTGACCAGTACTACGGTACATCTTGAGTACTAAGGTACATCTTGTGGCGACAGTTGGATGGAGACTTGATTACCTAGTCAAACTATAAACCAAGGATTGTGTTAAAAGAATACAAATGAGCTAATAAATATTAATTGCTTGATTTATTGTCTTGGAAACATTAATAGCTTATTACTTGACATGTAAACTTGCTACTTGGATTACTTGACTTGCATTCTTGAAATGAAAATCATGTAAACTTGAACTAATTGCCACTTGACTTGTATACTTGAATTCATGAGTATTAATTGTAATCTTGTTATGAATGGAAAGTTTGAATTTCTTGATTACTTGTCATATAAACATGAATTATGATTCATTGTCTCTTGCTTCTTGTACCATTCGATTGACTTGAAATCCTTAGCTAGGATTATTCTTGACTAATTGACATTTAACTTGATATAACAAATGGGTTAGAACTAGTTACTACCTCACTAAGTACATTCTTGTACTTATCACTCTTGTTTTCATCCTTCCCAACCACATATTAAGGATTCGATCGTTGCTTGATCCTGAAGTTTGACTTCCTTGGGCTCGAAGCAAGGCACAAGATTAGCTAAAGTATGGTTCATACTTGTTTTGTACTCCCCTAGTTGGTGGCACATAGATGTATATAATGCCTAGTGCATGCATTTTGAATACTTGATATTGTATATATGTATATATGTCTTGAATGGCCTTCCATGATATGATCTTGGTTGATTTTGTGAACTCAAAATTGTATGAAATGGATAAGTATTTGCTGCGCATATTGATAGATATACATGGAATGTTCAAAGTGATCATCTAACCTTGTACCATTTGAATGCCTTATGTGCTAATTACTTTTGTAAGCATACCATGTTGTTTATATACTTTTATAATCTTGAATGGTAAATGCCGAATGGTATGGGTGGCATATGCTTGCTTGGAATCAAGATATGTACTTTTGATCATGTTTAATAAGTTAAGTATGTAATCTCACATGTATCAAGCTAAAGGGCAAAGAATGAAATAAAGCATGCTTGCTTATTTAGGTTTCGAATGATGATGTTGTATGATGATGATAATTGAAATTTTTGGTAACCTATAATGTATTGTAGATGGGATTGCTTATGTGTTAAGTAATGAATATTTGGTTGCTTTCTAGTTAAGTAACTCATCTAATAGGGATGAGTTAACCTATCCTTGCCTTGTTCATGCTTGTATTGTACGTTAGTAATGCTCCCGAACCGGTTTGCTGCCAACCCGGGTAGAGGGTGTTACAACAAGTATACATGCCACTATAATAATCAAACCTCAATTAGGATGTCATTACTATGATTACCTGTTGAGCTTTCCGATATTGATGTAATGCTCTTCTCACTCTCATCTTGATTTACCTACTTGTGTACAATCAAACACACGCTAAGTACGAACTTAGTGAGGCAGTAAAAGGAAGTTAATAACAATAATTTAAACTTTATTCAACTTCATGACTACATTTATATAGCATGATATATGCCAATGCATCAACTTTCACATTGCATTAGTAATTATTTACCATATGCCAATGTCATAAGATTTTCATGCTTGTCCATTTGTCATAATATGCCTTATATACATAAGTGCATCTTGATCACTAGATAAGTATACCATCATATTAATCATGTATCAACATAATATAAACCGGATATAAATTTCTTACCGATATACTTGCCATTTACTCCAAGAGTTCATATACTCCCTAACCTGTTTACCATTTATTATCCATTAATTTATAGCCCAAAATAAACCTTGAGGACCATGGGTACGCGAGTCAAATATGTACCGAAGTGCTAATACACATAAGGTCGTGCCCACCATCCGCACGTTTATAAGGTCGTGCTAACCATCCACACATTTATAAGGCAGTGCTAACCATCCACACATTTATAAGCCAGTGCTAACCATATACACTAAGTGTTCTTTATATACACTATAGTGCTAAACCGGATAACCGAGTATGCAACGTACTGCTGGACTCTATGGCATGCCAACTATACCCTGTCCCTCAATGACTTATTTGGCCAAAATTTCCGTATTTATTCCATCCATGGCAATGTATATCAATATAATTTAACATTGGGCAGTTCATACCCGAAATAACATTCATAGTATAACTAGTGATCCATGCATTTATACTCAATCTTTGACATATTTAAAATATGTCAATCATATAATCAATGACATAAATATCATGCCAATTTATAAACCAGGTGGACTTATTGCAAGTCTTCCCAATGATGTATAAAACATCCATGTATCATGTTATGTATGCATTGCGCTCACCTTGGCCACTTAACATAATGCCTCATTAAGTCCTAGTTCGATCCTTTCTTTCATAGTACCTCGAACCTTCTTGTATTCGGACTTGACTTCATTAATCACATGAATAAAATAAAATATTTGTTAGATTCAAATCTAACATTAACTTAAATATGTTGTCTAATAGAACCATTCGAATATAAAATTTCCAAATATTTTTCCTTTCCTCCTTGTACTGTTCAAAACTCATTATGGTTCCTAGTGACGAATTTGAACTTCCAATAATTCTTCCGAGCTTGCTAACTAACATTTGAAAACAAAATGTTTCAAATTCCATTTTCTAACAGCTTGCGTTGCCTTCTAAGATTTACTTATACAGGGCAAAATCATAATGGATCTTAATTTCCTTTATACTGGAGAAACTAGATTCGATAAAAATTCTAATGGTATAAGCCACATAAATTAATAAAATCAACAAAAATTATGAAAAATCACTGAATTCACGTCACAGACTGTCCAGGCAGAATGCTGCTCTATAATTTTTCTGACCTTTATTCGATTAAAAATTCATATCTTTTAACACGGTACTCGGAATCAGTTTCCGTTTGTTGGAAACGAAACTAGACTGACATTCCTTTATATCGATAAAAAATTCACCATCTAAACATTTTTATAGAATTTATGGTGAATTTCTAAACTTACTGCCATAATTTAAATTCTAACATAACTTTCCATAAATAACTTATAATTTACACCACCTTCTCCTTATTTCTCTACTTGTCAATTTAGTCCCATAACTTTACTCCAAATGACTAAATGAAGCTTGTATTCATAAGTTCTCTTTACATCTTTCATCAAAATAGGCTTAAACCTTTACTTCTCTAATTTCTCTTGATTTGTCAAAATGGTCACCAAATTTCAAATATAAGAACTCAAGCTTCTTAAACATTGCAAATTAGTCCTCCAATCAACATTACTACCTTAATTCCATCATTTTAACTAAAAATCAGATTTACTCCTTCCACATATCCTCTTTGCCGAATAGACCATTCAAGTTTGACAAATTGTCAAAATGGTCACTAATGCGATTAATCGTCAGTTTAGCATTCTAATATTCACTTTCATATCTCTAACATCATTAAGAATATAAATACACATCAAATTCATAAAAATCAAATCTGGTCCCTTAATTTTGAAGTTTGCCAAAATGGTCCCTATGTATTTAACTTAGGGTTTTACTTCCAAACAACAAATCAAGCTTACTAGATCATTAATCCAACATCACAAACCCTAAGTTAGACTTGAATCCATAAACCCTAATCTTCTCTATACAAACAGAAATATGTATGGTTTAAATCCCAACTCAATAACATGATTCCAACATCATACAAGCATGATTCTAACTTAAAATTAACCATGGATTCATAAAATCATAAAATCCCCAATTTGTGCATAAACCCTAATTTCTTCCACATATCAAATCTCATCAACCAAGCAAGTATTCTATAAATTATTTAAGATTACCTAAAAACCAAGATTCAGGGCTTAAATCGAGCTTGGAAATTTCCCTCTCCTTTCTCCTCTTTCTCCATGGTTTATGGATGGAAAAGATGGACATTTTTTTTCCATCTTTTCACTATTAAATAACACTTGTAACTATTAAATGAATTTTAAATTCATTTAAATAGTGAAATTACCAATTTAGCCTTTAAATCCAATGGCTAATTTAATCTCATCCAAAATCAAGGACCAAGATTAAATCCATGTATATTTCATCTTCCAAAAACGTCCTCAAAATTTTGAAAATATTTCAAAATTGCCATCCTTGCCAAATGACCAATTTGCCTTCCAAAAACATCCATGTATCATGTTATGTATGCATTGCACTCACCTTGGCCACATAACATAATGCCTCACTAAGTCCTAGTTCGATCCTTTCTTTCATAGTACCTCAAACCTTCTTTGATTTGGACTTGACTTCCTTAATCACATAAATAAAATAAAATATTTGTTAGATTCAATTCTAACATTAACTTAATCATGTTGTCTAATATAATCATTCGAATATAAAATTTCCAAATATTTTTCCTTTCTTCCTTGTACTAGTCAAAACTCATTATGGTCCCTATTGACCAATTTGAGCTTCCAATAATTCTTCCGAGCTTGCTAACAAACATTTGAAAACAAAATGTTTCAAATTCCATTTTCTGACAGCTTGCGCTACCTTCTATGATTTACTTATACAGGGCATTATACATATTGCATCTTAATTTCCTTTATGCTGGGGAAACTAGATTCGATAACGATTCTAACGGTATAAGCCACGTAAATTAATAAAATCTACAAAATTATGAAAAATCACTGAATTCAGTCAGACTGTCCAGGCAGAAAACTACTCTATAATTTTTCTAACCTTCATTCGATTAAAAATTCATCTCTTTTAACACGGTACTCGGAATCAGTTTCCGTTTGTTGGAAACGAAACTAACTGACATACCTTTATATCGATATAAAATTCACCATCTAGCCCTTTTTATAGAATTTATGGTGAATTTCTACACTTACTGCCATAATTTAAATTCCAGCATAACTTTCCATAAGTAACTTCTAATTTACACCAACTTCTCCTTATTTCTCTACTTGTCAATTTAGTCCCATCACTTTACTCCAAATGACTAAATGAAGCTTGTATTCATAAGTTCTCTTTACATCCTTCATCAAAATAGGCTTAAACCTTTACTTCTCTAATTTCTCTTGATTTGTCAAAATGGTCACCAAATTTCAAATATAAGGATTCAAGCTTCTTAACATTGCAAATTAGTCATACAATCAACATTACTACCTTAATTCCATCATTTTAACTAAAAATCAGATTTACTCCTTCTACATATCCTCTTTGCCGAATAGACCATTCAAGTTTGACAAATTGTCAAAATGATCACTAATGCAATTAATCATCGGTTTAGCATTCTAATCTTCATTTTCATGTCTTTAACATCATTAATAATACAAATACACATCAAATTCATAAAAATCAGACCTGGTCCCTTAATTTTGAAGTTTGTCGAAATGGTCCCTATGTATTTAACTTAGGCTTTTGCTTCCAAACAACAAATCAAGCTTACTAGATCATTAATCTAACATCACAAACCCTAAGTTAGACTTGAATCCAAAAATCCTAATCTTCCCTATACAAACCGAAATATGTATGGTTTAAGTCCCAACTCAATAACATGATTCCAACATCATACAAGCATGATTCTAACTTAAAATCAACCATGGATTCGTAAATTCATAAAAGCCCCAATTTGTAAATAAACCCTAATTTCTTCCACATATCAAATCTCATAAACCAAGCAAGTATTCTATAAATTATTTACATCAAAAGATAAAGATCGAAGAGTAGAACAACTTTGTAGTTTGAAAGATTACCTAAAAACTGAGATTCGGGGCTTAATTCGAGCTTGGAAATTTCCCTCTTCTTTCTCCTCTTTCTCCATGGTTTATGGCTGGAAATGATGAACATTTTTTCATCTTTTCACTATTAAATTACACTTGTAACTATTAAATGAATTTTAAATTCATTTAAATAGTGAAATTACCAATTTAGCCTTTAAATCAAATGGCTAATTTAATTTCATCCAAAATCAAGGAACAATATTAAATCCATGTATATTTCATCTTCCAAAAACTTCCTCAAAATTTCAAAAATATTTCAAAATTGCCATCCTTGCCAAATGACCAATTTGCCCTCCAACTAGTCTTTATTTACTAGTTTGTTTCGAAATTGTCATTCCATTATAATCTAACTAAATTAGTTCCTTCTCAACCAGCCACTATTCCATAAATATCATTTTATGATTTTACATGGCTTATGGAACAGTCTCTGAAATTTTAAATTCAATCCGATTTCCCGATATTCACTAAATACTTTTATTACGATTTGACCTTTACCGAGCTATCAGATCTATTCCAAAAATTCTATATTTCCATAATTTACCTCATTTCATCATCCTTCATCCAATGGCCTAGATTTAATCTTGAGTTAGTAGTTACAAACTTTGCCCTTATAATTTCCCAAAATTATGATCTTGCCATTTTTCATCCAACGACTCATATTTAACAGGGAAAATCAACTTAAATCTAAGGGTTCATATTCTTCCAACACAAAGAAAATATCTTAGACATGTAAAAATGACATAATCAACCTTGGCTTATCATCCTTCAAAATATCATGGATATTCGATTAGATCCGATTATCTGAATATTTTTTGAACTTTATCGCTTTATAGCCATTAATACAAACACTATACGAAAAATCTGGGTAACACAAACACATCATTCTTGGGGGTAATCTATTCATTTACGGGGTTAAAATACACAACTTTTGAAAATTACACTTTGATCCCTGAACTTTTCCAAAGTTTATACTTTAACCACAAAACTTTCAGAATTTACATTTTGGTCACTAGAAAAAAATTGGGATATTACAAATACCATTGATTCAACTAGGCTTAGGCTTCCTATTAAACTTTAAACAAATTTAGTGGAAAATCTTAAAAATCCAAACAATAATATCAACCAATTTTTGAACATCAACGATGAGGTATGGAAAGTGAATGAAAACCAATCAAAAAGCAAGGGAATGTTTGAAAAAAGTTGGGTTTCCAGAAATATACCTTTGATTCCATTAGGCATGATTTGATTGAACTGAGTTTAGGGTTCCTGTTAAAGTTTAAAAAAAGCATAAAATCTAAAAACTTCATCAATAATATCAACCAATTTTTCAACATCAATGGTCATCCATGGAAAGTAAATGAAAACTAAACAAAACCAAGGGTATTTTAACATAATTAGGGTTTCCAGAAATATACCTTTGCTTCTAGCAAGCTCTGAGTGAACAGGGTTTAGGGTTCTTGTAAAAATTTAAACAAAATAATCAAAAAATCTAAAATAGCCATCAATAATATTAACCATATTTTCAACATCAACGGTCAGCCATGGAAAGTACATGGAATCCAAACAAAAGCAAGGCTATTTAAAAAAATAGGGTTTCCAGAAACACCTTCGAATCCTACAGATTCAAATTAAACTGAATTGGGTGAGGAGATGATGTTTAAAAGGTTTGATAGGTGAAAGAATAAAGTGAAAAGTCCTTGAATTTAAATATTTTGAACTGAAGGAATGGAGGAATCTAATCGGTTCGCACAACTGAGTGAGAGAGAAAAAGAACATTAATTTTTTTTGTGACCCTTCCAGCTTTGATATATATTCCATGTTAAGTATCGGAACTAGGTCATAAGTTTCGAAACTATTAATGAAAAAGAAAAGGGAACGAAAACCAAAAATGTTATATGTTTTAGGTTTAAAATTGAAAATGTTATAAATCAAAGTTCAAATATTTTTAATGTTTCAAAATTGAGATACCAGTTCCGATACTTTATAGCAAACACTGCAACATAAGACATTTAATTAGTATCGAAACTTAAAGATGAAGAATGGTCACAATATTACTCCAACAACCATTCTCGAAATGTTGAATAAAAGTTCCAATAGATGTTGCAACTACCATCTAGGGCAGGTACTACCAACTTGAATAAACATCTCTTGCCTCTTAATCCTCTTCCCATTTAACAAGTTGTTCCATCTTATTATGAACTTGCTTAGCTTCTTAAGACCGTAGCTGCTGGAAACAAGGTTTATGAGCCTCAAGATGGAACAACTTGTTAAATGGGAAGAGGAGTATTCTCATCATGGAAGTTATTTCATATTAATTTACTCCAGCAGCAACTTAATTTTATGTAATTTTTAGTTATTTCATATTAATTTACTTGGGTGATGGAGTATTCTCATCATGGAAGTTCCAAGTACAGAAGGTGATGCTAAAATAGGAGGAGATAGTGCAGAGAGTTTGAATAACATCGTTGGCATGACATTTGCGTCATGTGAAGAAGTATGAGAATTTTATAAGGAATACGCAAATGAAAATGGATTTAGTGCACGTCGTGGAACAACTCGGGTTGATAGAAAAGCAAATCATTACCAACAAGAGTTTTGTTGTTCAAACAAGGGTAGAAGAAATCAAGAGTAGACGAGGCGCAGCGTTCACGGTCTCCATGACCATTGACAATGACCGGTTGCAAGGCTAGAATAATGGTCCATTCAGAAGATTTGAATAGTTGGGTAATATCATTGTCTAATAACGAACATAACTATCAACTTTGTCCACCATCCATGGCACCCTTCCTTTGTTCGCATCGATCTATGACAGAGACCGATATTGTAGAGGCTTCAACATTGCAAAATGTCAGTGTAGGAACATCAAAAATTATGAAATACTTCATGCAATAGTCTGGTGGTTGTTTTTTTAAAACCAACCGATTAAAATCCCCAAAATCTCCCCTTTTTATATACAAAACCAAACTCGTTTTGTTTAAAAAACACCCCGATCTTGAAACTCGCCGGTGAAAGAAATATAAAGAAGGAATGATGTTCGAGCGGTTCCATTCATCGGTGGCACCAACCTCGGCCGCCATGCAAGGCGGCGGCCCAAAGCCTAAAGGGTAAACCCTTCCCCTTTTTTGTTTATTGTTGTTATTATTTCTTTTTAAATATGCATGCAAAGAAATAAGAAGATGATGTACCTCTGAAGTTTTTTTTGAGTTTTTATTTCATCCAAAAACTTCTTGTACAAAACGGTTGGGATCCTTACAATATATGCTAATTTTTTTTATCTCTTTTTTGTTTACATCTATAAGCAAGAATTAAATGAAATTGTTGTAGGTGATGAGTTGATTCTAACATCCTTGTATTTTTTTATTTTGTTTCTTGGCCATATTGGTGGTTGAGGGAAAACCGATGGAGATCGTACGGTGATCTCAGAAAATTTGGCAGCAAGGACACGTGGTGGCGAAGGATCGGAAGATGGAGAGACTATTATGGCCAGATTTGATCTAGGCAGTTGGATCAGATATGATCCAACAGCTATGATCTCACCGGAAATAGATGACCAAGAACACTTTTGGAGTGCATCGTGGAAGCGTGAGATGACGACATGCAGCACAAGGGAGTTAAAGAGCCTTGCGCGTGGACCACACGAGTGTGGGGAGACGGGCGGTTCGAGCATGTATCACACGCGCCAGCTGGAGGGTTTCATCTTGTGATCTAGAGCCGTTGGATCTATTTTTGATCCAATGATCCATATTAGGCTGCGCAAGAGAGAATAAGATGTTAGGGTTATCAGATTAAATTAGGATTTAGAAGGGCTGGCTGGTTGGGCCTATGTAATAAATTAGTTTGGGTCTTGTAAATGGACTTTTAATATCAATAAATAGTATGGGTTTTATATTTAAATTGGATCTATTTTAAATTTCCATAACCCATTAATAATGATATTAGCTATTAATAATATTATTATTAATATTAATACAACTCTAATAATAATATGTACAATATAATATATACATGCGACATACATACATACATACATACTATCACACATATACATATGAAATTTAATATTCAACATAGAAATATCCACATATACACAAACATAATACACAATACATTTTAACAACTTACAAACAAGCATATAATATGTATACATAATATACATAATATACGTATAAATATTTACATACATATTACAACACATGCATTCAAATATACATATTACACATATTACATCCATGCATTAATACATACATACTAACAAACGTATAAATAATTACTATAATTAATCAATACTATTATAATATTTACAACCCGAACAAAAATGAGTGATTACAGCTGCCCCTCTTTACTTGTTCTTGCGAAACGAGAACAAAGCAAAGATCAAAAGCACTCATTTTTATACTGCTTCCCTATCCTTGGCCTTAAATTCACGAGTTCTTCTGGATCTTTTCGCTCTTCCTCGGATAACTCTTCAAGCTTCAATCTCTTGAATGCCCCGATTCATACTCATCTCTACATTTAAAAAGAAAGCTTGACATCATGCCAGAAGGTCTTATTAATGGCCCAAAGTCTTATCACCATGCCCGAAGGACTTTTTTGTGGCCTGAAGGACTTATCATCATGCCCGAAGGACTTATTGATGGCCTGAAAGAATTAAGATCTAGATTCACGCTGATATGCCTACTAATATCATTCTTAAAAATCTGGATTCACGCCAATAGGGCTACCAATATCCCTTAAAATGATGCCCCAATTTCTAATAGTCTTGACATCACAATAAAATTAGCATCATGCCCGAAGGACTTACTGATGGCCCGAAGGTCTTATCACCATGCTCAAGGGACTTATCGGTGGCTTGTAGGACTTATCATCATGTCCAAAGGACTTACTGATGGCCCGAAGGACTTAAGATCTTGATTCATGCCAACATGGCCACCAATATCTTTCTTGAAATCTGGATTCACGTCAACATGGCTATCAGTATAAATCTTTAATAAAATCTATTTCTTCAACATGAAGTCGCAGACCAAAATATTTGGAAATCCTTAAATACCTGTTTAAAACACACAAAATACTTCTAAATTAGCATGCCCCTATCTATATGATGCATGCAATGTAACACTTTTCTTTTCTTTTCTTTCCTTCTTCTTCTTCTTCTTCTTCTTCTTCTTCTTCTTCTTCTTCTTCTTTTTCTTCTTCTTCTTCTTCTTCTTCTTCTTCTTCTTCTTCTTCTTCTTCTTCTTCTTTTCTCTTTTCTTATTCTTGTTTTTTTATTTTCTCTCTTCTCATTTTTCTTTTTCTTTCTTTTTTCTTTCTTTTCCTTCTTCCTTTTTTTATTTTCTTTCTCTTTTCTTTTTCTCTTTTTTTTTCTTATTTCTTTCTCCCTTTTTAATCTGTTTTAAAATCATATTCCCTGAAAGGTCATTTTTCGAATTTCTTCACTCCATTTCTTTTGTAGGATGCTCTTTAATCTTTGTTTCATCAATCTTCATTTCATTAACTGAGCACTCACGCTCTTAATTCTCTTGCACGAGTAACTCTCTTCTCCTTCTTCGGGGTTTCTAACCATTTAGACTATAATCTAATTCTAGTCCCTATACTATTCTTATATAGGGACGCTCATCATTCTTCTGTGTTTAGCATTGCCTATAAAATCTCTAGGCTTAACTATTTCCAATTTCTTGGCCCAACATTTAGAGTCTTGATCTGTCTCAATATTAGGGAGGGCAAAATGCCCCTACTCCTTGAACTCATCCTAGGCAACATTTTCGGGAAACCAACTCTAGGTCCTTATACATCATATGTCTTGCATACTTATTATCCCTATTCTATTATGGGCTCAACTGTCTTTCTTGTCTTTGACTCAACATTCAGAGTCTTCATCTATCTTCTCATTAGGGCAGCAAAATACCTCTTCTCCCTGAACTTATCTCTAAATTCAATCTTCTTGCATCACCTTAGCGGGAACCAACTCCCGGTCCCTATGCTTTAATTTTCATCAAATAAAAAGTCAGTCAATTTGAAAATAAAACTGGGAGAAACTATCAAACATTTTGAAAACTAGTGTTTGAGAGAAAAAAACTATAGATATCTAAAAAATCAAGGTTTAGAAAAAATGCCAAACATCTTTGGAAACTGATGTTTGGAGGAAATGGTAAGTGTTAAAAGAATCAAAATTCGGAGTAAAATGGCAAACATTTTTTAAAAATTGATGTTTGGAGGAAATGGCAAATATTAAAAGAATCAAATTTTGGAGAAAAATAACAAATATTTTTAAAAATTAATATTTGTAGTAAATGGTAAATACTAAAAGAATTCGAAATTTGAAAAATTCCAAACACTTTTGAAAATTAATGTTTGACAAGCATTAAAAGAATCTAAATTCGAAAAAAATGCCAAACATTTTTAAAAATTAATGTTTGGAAGAAATGATAATTATTAAAAGAATCAAAATTTGGAGAAAAATGCCAAACATTTTTTTAAAACTGATGTTTGGAGTAAATCAAAATTTGGAGAAAATACCAAACAATTTTTAAAAATGATGTTTGTAGGAAATGGTAAATATTAAAAGAGTCAAATTTTGGAAAAAAAAACAAAACCAAACATTTTTAAACTGATGGTTGGAGATAAATATTAAAAGAATCCAAATTTGGAGAAAAATGCCAAACATTTTTGAAAACTGATGTTTGGAGGAAATGATAAATATTAAAATTTTGAAAATGTCAAACATTTTGGAAAGTTAATGTTAGACCCCTAAACTTTTCCTCATATTATGTGATCTTATTTTCATCCAGGTTCATTCTTCATTTCTCTGAACCACTTAATATATCATGGCCTAAACCTGCTTTAAGCCCCTTAGCTGTCTAACATATGAACTCTTGTCCTCATCTTCATCACAATCATTGATAGGTCATCACTCTGCATTAGTTCGATCAATTGTATCCACTTTCTTGTATTCTGAATCTCATCCTTGAAGTAATACATGGAAATCTTTGTTGCTTAAAACTGTCAGTTTGCTGATCGCCATTCCAATGAAGGGTGTCCTTTGGATTAACATACAAGACCTTGAAACCAGAATTATAATAAAGAAAACAAAATATGAGCTCTGGATATCAAGTGCAAGAGTATCTCAGATTCAACCATTCGGTGATCATTCCAAACATAGCTTGTGTCTATAAAGACTTTAAATGTTGTGGCAATTCGAAGTCATAAAATCCACCCGTATGACTCAATTCATCCTCATGATTATCGCATTGCTACAAATACTACTCCTTCTCAATTCTCATTATTTACTCTACCCAAAAAATGAACTTGTTTAACCGTTAGAGTGCAAAAATATCATTATAAGAATAAAGTTTTAGGTGCATGTGTGCTGCCGATTATATTTATGCTATTGTTCATTTTTCCTTATTCATTCCCCTTATTTATTCATTATTATTTTTAGGGAAATCAACTCATCAAATTCCTTTGTCTTGAGGGTAAGGATGGAGCAAACAACACTACCCTGAGTTCCTCGGCATAGTCATGATTTGAAAATATTACCATCGCTCATGAAGCTCAGTTTTTTTTTTGATTTGAATGGTGCATTGCAACCTTATTTATCCTATCGCTTCAGCGGAGTGCCCTAAAATTTCCACACTCTTATCCGACCATGCCCATTACAAGGATTCGAACATATGGGTGCTTTTTCTCTATTCATTCATCATTATTATTATTGTCAATTGTTAATCATAATTCATTATTATTTTATGCACATATACTTATATTTCAATTGTTAACTATAATCCATTAGTTTATAGTAGTTTACACTTAGAATTTCAATTTCAGGCAACTCTGTATGGTTAAATCTTGGAGCTTTTTCCTCATCGAATGTCATCAAAGGAGTAGTAATCTTGCTTTGCTGACCAGAGTCCATTGAGGGAAAAATTAGACCTCATCATTATCACAACGTCCAATTGATCTCAAAATCGATGTCACATCTTGTAAATGATATCTAGTGACCTACAAAGGCAACAAGAGATATACATACACATGCTTTCAAGGCCATTGTATGTTAAGCAAAATGAGTTTTTCATTGGAATAAAAATCCCCAAACAAGAAGATTTGACTTCATGCATTACTTCGAAAGACACTCCTAAATGCAAAGATGTCCTACCAAGACGATGTTTGAAGTCAAAATCATGGGCAAGATAAAACATAGGGCTTTAAATTATCCCTCAGGTGTTAACTCGTCCTGGCCTTCTTGGTACGGTACAAGCTTGCACCAATTCTTGTGCCTTCCATTGTTGGATCAATTCTTGAGTTAAAATTCCATTGCTAATTAGCTTTGTGATCTCTTCCCACAATGGTCTACACTTCCTGGTAGGATGCCCTTGTTCCCCCATATGGAAATCACATGTACTACTCGGGTCAAAACTATGGGCAAATGAATTAGGCGTAACCTTCATCGGTCTAAGAATAATATGCCGACTGTTGTGCGTAATAAGTGCTACGCAATTGTGCAAGTATACATGTCACAAGTTATAGTATAAAAGATATCGTCTCCACAGGGATTGGTGCCACTTCAAGAATCTAGTCTCTTGCACTGTAAAAAGTAAAAACACAAGTAAAGGATTATAGAAGTTTTAACTAATAACTAAACTAGAAAGCAATTAAGTAAATGAAAAGATGAGATCAAATGAGAGAGAGATAGGCCAGGTTATCGTGAGTTGAGGTGTGATAGCCGATTGGATCGTCTTGGTAAAAGAGTGCACGGGCAACTCAGTTGCCGTGGCAACTTGCACAACGGGGTTGCCTTGGCAACTAATCGATGGTTGCCTGGGCAACTAGTTGGGCAACTACTTGGGCAATTGGGCAGCAACTTCAAGGTTCGGCGGAGCGTTCTTCAATGGTTTCTTCTTATCCCTAAGTCGAAACTCTAGCTACTTGTGCATGCCTTGATAATAGATCCCTGCGTGAATCAAGGGTGAACAACAACCAATCTTGTGCTCCTCTTAGCCGTTGAAATCCTTAACTTATTCCTAAGCCGGATTAATCTTCACCATCATTGGATTGAATAAAGATCATATTCATTCGTTTCTTGAATCTAACTCTCCCGATATTAGATAAATGGATGAAATCACGAGATCCTCTCCCAATTCACTCGCAAACAATAATAAGAACCAAGAATGAATAAACCTTGAAATAGAAAAGTGTAAACTCTTATTACCTAAACAAAAACCAATAGTTTCTCACAAGCACAAAACACAATAACCATAGCCAAGTAGATTTAGTTTATGGCTAGGTTCCAAAGAAACACAAGATAAACAATCCCTAGCATGAACCCAATCGAACAAGGAAGAAAAGATGAAGCTTGTCGAAAATCCCATGCCCTAGATGCTTGCCGAAAATTCCCCTTGCTTCCTCTCTTGGACTTGTCGAAATTTGCCCTAATGCTCTCCTCCAAGTTGTAGAAATCTCCTTGCTATTTATAGGGCTAGGCCAAAGTCCTTCTTTGAGGAGGAGTTTGAGTTGGAATTAAATTATGTTTAAAAAATATAATTCTTTATTATAATTTTATTCCAATTAGAACTTCTCCTATCTTCTTGGAATTTAATTCTTCTTTAATCTCTGCATGGCAATCAAATTCCTTTGGGCTTGGGCCTTGCTCCATGTCATCTTGGGCTTGTAAAGTCATTAATTTTGACATCCCTATTGCATTTTCTCTTTGTCGACAATTGCCATGGCAACTGGCTCGGCGTCTTCTTCATGCATTGCCCTGGCAACTAGCTCAGCATATCCTTCATGCATTGCCCTGGCAACTAGCTCGGCATATCCTTCATGCATTGCCCTGGCAACTAGCTCGACATTGCTTTGGCAAATGATCCTGCACATACACACACAAAGCACACCAAAGCAGCATCTTTTCCACAAAAACTACCAAGTTATGTAATCAAGCTCAACGATGGAAGGAAACATGGATTAATGCATGAATGGCTAACTATGCAACTAATATGAGCCTAAGTCTAACAATAATATGAGTAAAAAGGGTAAGAAAAATAGTATTTTTGAACACTTATTAGCGACCCTCAACCAAACAAGGAAATATATCCAAAATGGATACCCCAAATACATCCAAGTCTGCACTTATTCAGGGAACCCAATCGAACAAGGAAGAAAAGATGAAGCTTGTCGAAAATCCCTTGCCCTAGATGCTTGCCGAAAATTCCCCTTGCTTCCTCTCTTGGACTTGTCAAAATTTGCCCTAATGCTCTCCTCCAAGTTGTCGAAATCTCCTTGCTATTTATAGGGCTAGGCCAAAGTCCTTCTTTGAGGAGGAGTTTGAGTTGGAATTAAATTATCTTTAAAGAATATAATTCTTTATTATAATTTTATTCCAATTAGAACTTCTCCTATCTTCTTGGAATTTAATTCTTCTTTAATCTCTGCATGGCAATCAAATTCCTTTGGGCTTGGGCCTTGCTCCATGTCATCTTGGGCTTGTAAAGTCATTAATTTCGACATCCCTATTGCATTTTCTCTTTGTCGACAATTTCCATGGCAACTGGCTCGGCGTCTCCTTCATGCATTGCCCTGGCAACTAGCTCGGTATATCCTTCATGCATTGCCCTGGCAACTAGCTCGGCATATCCTTCAAGCATTGCCCTGGCAACTAGCTCGGCATTGCTTTGGCAAGTGATCTTGTACATACACACACAAAGCACACCAAAGCAGCATCTTTTCCACAAAAACTACCAAGTTATGTAATCAAGCTCAACGATGGAAGGAAACATGGATTAATACATGAATGGCTAACTATGCAACTAATATGAGCCTAAGTCTAACAATAATATGAGTAAAAAGGGTAAGAAAAATAGTACTTTTGAACAATTATCACACCCCCAAACTCGAACTATTGCTTGTCCTCAAGCAATGCAAACTCATAATTACCTGCCAAGACTTCAACTTTCACAAACTTAGCTTTGAACTTGTTTTCAATTCTCTGAACCGGGGCACAAAGTATGATTGGCTTTTTATTTTTCAGAAAACTGAGGAATTTCTTGGAATCAAACTATAATGCTTGTGAGTGTGTGCAGAGTTGTGTGCAAGTTGATTTTTCGGATTCTATGCAAACAATAAGTTTTCAAATTACTTCATTGGGTTCTTATTAACATGTTTTTAACTAGAGCCAGTTTTGGGCACCTCTAGTGTTTTGTTTTTAGTTTTATTAAGTTAATTTAATCGACTAGAGCCGGTTTCGAGCACCTCTAGTTAAATTTTTTTTAACACATCCTAGAGTCAGTTTCGGGCACCTCTAGTGATCAATTTTTTTAGCACATGCTAGAGCCAATTTCGGGCACCTCTAGCATTCATCTATTTTTTATTCTAATCCCCCAATTTGTTAATTATCAACCTAAGTTTACTAGAATTCCTGAAATCAATCAAACCACAACAGTGTTTCATCAAAATTAGCATCATAGTAAAATTCTAAGTTTTTCCATGGTTATCCTAGAATAAAAATTCTATCAATTAAGTGCATTGGCAAAGTCATCCTCGAATATTCATCAAATCTAAGCAATTCTTGTTCCAATTAAAGGCATGGCAAGCAATTTATGTATCATAAATGTAATACTTAAGATGAATGTAATTAAACATGGTAACTACTAATAACAATCCCCCCCAAACTCAAGTGAGGCATTGTCCTCAATGCATGTATAAAAATAACGAAAAATAAAAATAAAAATGCACACGAGGACTTACTCCGAGAGTTCATCATCGTAGATGATTAGTTTCCTTCTAGTCGGTGTCTTGATTCTCTTATTTGAACGTGATGGTTATTTTCTTGTTGCCGGGATGTCTTTAGCTTTGGTTGTCGTGGCATCTTCAGGGTTGGTTGCCGTGGCATCAGCTTGAGCAGGCACGATGTAGCTTGCCGCGGCATCTTCTTCATTGGTTGCCGGGGCAAGGATCTTGGCAGTAAATTTCCTTAGCATAGTAGTTGTGAGTCTTGTTGTGAAAATGAAAACAAAGAAAACCTGAAAACTAAAGATAATGAAAAAATAAAATATCTCTTAAAAATAAAAATGAAAATGAAAAGAAAAAGAAAAAGAAAATACTGAAAGGAGAGCATGCTCATGCATCTCCTAAGTTGACCACTTCTTTGTTACGTTCCATATGGGCACCATTGTAGTGCTTCAATCTTTGTCCATTAACTTTGAATTCATGGTTGTCAGAGATGGACTTGATTATCACAGCACCATGGGAGAATGGTTTAATGACTTTAAATGGTCCCGACCATCTTGATTTCAGCTTTCCCGGGAAAAGTTTTAGCCGAGAATTGAATAGGAGAACTAGTTGCCCTGGCGTGAATTGCCGTGGCAATAGTTTCTTGTCATGCCATCGCTTTGTTTTCTCCTTGTAGATTCGTACATTGTTATAGGCGAGTGCACGAAATTCTTCTATCTCATTGAGATCCATCAAATGCTTTTGTCCGGCACTTTCCCAATCCATATTCACGGTCTTGATTGCCCAGTACGCCTTGTGCTCGATTTCCACCGGTAGATGGCATGTTTTGCCATAGACAAGTCAGAAGGGGGACATACCTATGGGTGTTTTGAATGCAGTGCGATATGCCCAAAGTGCGTCATCTAGTCTTAATGACCAATCTTTCCTTGAGGGATTTACAACTTTCTCGAGTATTCCCTTCAACTCCCGGTTGGAAATTTCTGCTTGCCCGTTGGTTTGTGGGTGATATGCCGTGGCGATCTTGTGTGATATACCGAAGCGTTGCAACATCTTGGCAATTAGTCTGTTGTCAAAATGCTTGCCTTCGTCGCTGATAATTGCTCTCGGCATCCCAAACCGTGTAAATATGTTTTTCTGCAATAATCTTTGTACGGTTTTGGAATCGTTGTTGGGAACTGCAACTGCCTCAACCCATTTAGACACGTGGTCGACGGAATGTAGAATGTAGAGGTTGCCGAATGAAGATGGGAAAGGTCCCATAAAGTCGATCCCCCATACATCGAACAGTTCCACCTCGATGATGTTCTGGAGTGGCATCTCATGTCGTCTAGAGATATTGCTCGTCCTTTGGCAACGATCACATTGCTTGTAAAAGTCTTGGGCATCTTTGTACAATGTTGGCCAATACAAACTGGATTGCAAGACTTTGGCCGTGGTACGAGTTCCTCCAAAATGTCCTCCATAGGGTGAAGAATGGCATTGCCGGAGTACATTCTGTTGCTCTTCTTCAGGGACACATCAGCGTATAACCTGATCTGTACATTGTTTAAACAAAAGAGGCTCTTCCCAAAAGTAATGCTTAGCATCATGGCGGAACCGCTTCTTCCCTTGGTGAGTAATGCCATAAGGTAAAATACCACAAACAAGGAAATTAACTAAATCCGCGTACCAGGGTATTGCCGAGGCATGTGCTGTCGTGGCGACTGCTCCCAAAATTGCCGAGGCGTGTGCGTCAAAGGCTGCTGCGGCATCGAGAGTTGCCGAGGTGTCTAGGGTTGCCGAGGCATCGAGGGTTACCGAGGCAACAAAAATTTGTTCATCCGGGAATGCATCACATATCTCTAGATTCGCGTCCTCCTCCCTATTGCGTTCCAAACGTGATAAGTGATCGGCCACTTGATTTTTTGTTCCTTTCCTGTCCTTAATCTCAATATCAAATTCTTGTAAAAGTAATATTCAACGAATCAAACGAGGTTTAGCATCCTTTTTAGCAAATAAGTATTTGATTTCCGAATAGTCCGTATGAACAATTACCTTTGTACCAATTAAATAGGATCGAAACTTGTCAAATGCGAAAACTACAGCTAGTAACTCTTTCTCCGTTGTTGTGTAATTCACTTGAGCGCTATTAAGGGTTTTACTAGCGTAGTATATCACATGGAAGGTCTTACCTGTGTGTTGGCCTAGGACTCTTCCTACCGCAAAATCACTTGCATCACACATGAGCTCAAAAGGTAGCGTCCAATCTGGTGGAACGACAATGGGTGCCGAGGCAAGCTTTTTCTTTAGGGTTTCAAATGCTTGAGTGCAAGAATCATCAAAATCGAAGACTTTATCATGTTCAAGAAGATTACACAAGGGTTTAGTGATTTTAGAAAAATTATGAATGAACCTCCTGTAAAAACCTGCATGTCCGAGAAAACTTCGAATTCCCTTAACCAAATTTGGTTGGGGTAATCTCTCGATCACGTCCACCTTGGCTTTGTCTACTTCAATTCCCTTGGATGAAATCTTGTGGCCGAGCACTACTCCTTCATCTACTATAAAGTAGCATTTCTCCCAATTGAGGACTAAATCCGTTTCTTCGCATCTTGCTAACACTCTCTCTAAATTCCAAGACAGCTGTCGAAGTCATTACCAAAAACTGAAAAATCATCCATGAAGATCTCAAGGAAGTCTTCGACCATGTCTGAAAAGAGCGCCATCATGTATCTTTGGAAGGTTGCCGGGGCGTTACACAATCCGAACGACATCCTTCGGAAGGCATAAGTACCGTATGGGCATGTGAAGGTTGTCTTTTCTTGATCTTCTGGTGCTATGGCAATCTGATTGTAACCTGAATAACCATCAAGAAAACAATAAAAGGGTTTACCTGCAAGACGGTCAAGCATTTGATCAATAAAGGGTAATGGGAAGTGATCTTTCCTAGTGGCTTTGTTTAGCTTTCGATAGTCCATACAAACCCTCCAACCGGTAACAGTCCTGGTTGGGATAAGTTCATTATTTTCATTGCTTACCACCGTTATACCTCCCTTTTTCGGTACACATTGTACCGGACTTACCCACGCACTATCGGAGATAGGGTATATAATGCCGCGCGTCAAGCCACTTGATGATTTCTTTCATTACAACCCCTTTCATGGCATGATTCAGTCTCCTCTGGGCCTCAATTGAAGGTTTGTGATCATCTTCCAACAAGATCTTGTGCATGCACACCGCCGGCTAATTCCCTTCAAGTCGGCAATTGTCCACCCTATTGCCTTTTTGTGTAGCTTCAACATCTTGATCAGCTTCTTTTCCCGCTCAGGCTGTAACTTAGAAGAAATAATTACAGGCAATGTATTATCGGTCCCTAAGTATACATATTTTAGTTGCTCTGGCAATTGTTTCAACTCAAGAATTGGTGGTTGTTCAATAGAGGGTTTTTCGAGCTTACCTTCCTTACCCGAGTAGTCCAAAGGTTCAAAGTATGTACCTGGTCGATTGACTAGCCAATTTGCCTCTTCTGGTTGTTCCTCATCGACCGTTCTTCATACTCCTCGTTCCTCTTGATTGGCAATGTAGTTGCCGAGGCAACTAAATTCCTCATCGGTTAAACTCGCCGTGGCATGAAGTAGTTGGCATTCTTCTGGATCATCGGCATGCCTTAGTGTTTGAAACACATTTAGTTTGACTTGTTGGTTATTCACCCTCATTGTGAGTTCTCCTTTTCAACATCAATCAAGGTTCTCCCTGTTGCTAGGAATGGTCTCCCGAGAATGATGGGTGCATGCTCATCTTGCTTCACAATCCAAAACAATAAAGTCATCTGGAAAAATAAATTTATCAACTTTTACCAAGATGTCCTCGATTTTTCCCTCTGGATGCACATAGGATCTGGCATTCATTAGCTGCAGCATAATAATCAAGTAGGTCTTGCCTTCCCGATTCCTAGTTTCTGGAAAACCGATTTAGGCATCAAGTTTATGCTAGCCCCAAGGTCGCATAATGCTTTCCCGACATAGTGATTTCCAATGGAACAGGGTATTGTGAAACTTCTGGGATCCTTCAACTTGGGTGGCATACGATTGTGCAACATTGCCATGCATCCCTCTGTCAGCGCAAATCTGCTTCAAACTCTCCTAGCCTTGTTCTTTTGGACACAATTTCTTTAAGAAACTTGGCATAGTTTGGCATTTGTTCAATTGCTTCCACCAATGGCAAGTTGATGTGGACTTGCTTTAGGATATAAAGAAACTTCTTGAATTGGTATTCTTGCTTTTGTCGCTTCAACCTTTGTGGGAATGGTGGTAGAAGTCGGATATCTTCAATCCTTTCATTGGTTTGAAACCTGATTGACGGCATTATCGGGACATCTGGAGTTGCCGAGGTATTATCAACTGGGGTTGCCGAGGCATGCTTATCGCAAGTTGTCGAGGCGTCTTTATCGTTGGTTGCCGAGGCATGCTTATTGCCAGTTACCGCGGCAATTCCTGGTTCAGTATCTGAGGCTTTGCCGCTAGGTTCGTCTTGATCTTTTTGTGGAGTTTTGTTTGACGAGTGGGTTTGAACCTCTCTAAGTTATTGGCCACTTCTAGTGGTGATCGCCTTACATTGCTCATGGCCAGTTCCTCTTGCGACTTCAGTAACACTGGGTAAACCTCCTTGTGGTCTAGTATTCAGATTTTGAGCAAACTGTCCGACTTGATTTTCCAATGATTTGATTGCCGCCTCTTGGTTTTGCAATCTCATCTCGGTCCTGTTAATAAAAGCATCAGTTCTTTTTATGAAATTACTATTCTCAGCCATATAAGATTCAGTTTTCATCATAAAAGCATTTAGAGAATTTTCCAAAGAACTAGATGTTGTCGGTTGTTGCTTTGCGGCATCCGCTGCGTGGCATATTCTCGCTGAATCCCGATGCTTGTGCATTCTGATTGTTCCGGTTTAGAGCATTGTTGGGATTACTCCATGAAAAATTCGGTGCTTCTTCCAAGCTGGATTGTATGTATTGGACATCACATTGTTGTTCGATTGTAATTCCCACATAGAAGCCGGATTCCGGATTCTGCATACATTCGAAAGAATTATGGTTATCACCACATAACTCACAAAAAGAATCCATTACCTTGACTTCATGTGTGTTGTTTGGTTTTTGCATGTTCTGGACCATCTTGGTCAAAGTGGCCAATTGTGCCGAAATTGAATCTGATGATCCTAGTTCATGTATTGTGGCTTGGTGTCTAACTCCTCCTCTTCTAGTAGATGGGAATTGATAATCATTCTTGGCCAGCCTATTTAAAATTTGCATTGCTTCTTCCGGCGACTTATCTAGGAGTATGCCGTTTGCCGAGGCATCTAGCATCATCCTTGTTGGTGTATTCACGGTGTTGTAAAACATTGTTACTTGAGTCCACACCGGGAATCCGTGTAGGGGGCATTTGTGTAGAAGTTATCTATATCGCTCCCAAGCCTCGTACATGGATTCATCATCCGCCACGGAAAAGAAGTAATGTCGTTCTGGCTTATCACCAAATTTGTAGGATTAAATCTAGCAAGAAAATCACGACAAAGATCAGTCCAATATGCTATGGATCCGGCAGGAATGCTATTCAACCATGCTTTCGCCCTATCCCTCAGTGAATAGGGAAATAATCTTAATCGTAGGACATCGGGGGTGACTCCATGTATCTTGAACGAGTTGCAAATCTCAAGGAAAGATTTCAGATGTTGTCGTGCATCTTCAGTTGTTGAGCCGCCAAATTGACCTATTGTGTTGATCATATTAAACATTACCGGTTTCAACTCAAAGTGGTCGGCTTCAATTTTAGGTGCGACAACTCCTGGGTTAAGTCTATCAAGGTTTTCTTCAAGATAGTCTCGAATAGTTCTGTTTCGTGCAAGAATCACTCCTCCTCCTGCTCGAACATCTTGATTTATATTGCCGTCTTGATTTTCCATTGCTTCTCTTATCCTTCGTCTAAGTCTTTGTAAGGTTCGTTCGATTTCTGGATCAAAGGGATATTCTGGTGAAGTCGATCTCGCCCTGGTCATATACCAATGCAAAACCAAAATTTGTTAGCCCTTTGAATTTTAAACAAGAAAAAAAAAGTGCAAGAAAATAAAAACAAAGACGCTATTGCCAATCCCCGGCAACGGCGCCGAAAACTTGTTGCACGTAATAAGTGCTACGCAATTGTGCAAGTATACACGTCGCAAGTTATAGTATAAAAGATATCATCTCCACAGGGATTGGTGCCACTTCAAGAATCTAGTCTCTTGCACTGTAAAAAGTAAAAACACAAGTAAAGGATTATAGAAGTTTTAACTAATAACTAAATTAGAAAGCAATTAAGTAAATGAAAAGATGAGATCGAACGAGAGAGAGATAGGCCAGGTTATCGTGAGTTGAGGTGTGATAGCCGATTGGATCGTCTTGGTAAAAGAGTGCACGGACAACTCAGTTGCCGTGGCAACTTGCACAACGGGGTTGCCCTGGCAACTAATCGATGGTTGCCTGGGCAACTAGTTGGGCAACTACTTGGGCGTCTGGGCAGAAACTTCAAGGTTCGGCAGAGCGTTCTTCAATGGTTTCTTCTTATCCCTAAGTCGAAACTCTAGCTACTTGTGCATGCCTTGATAATACATCCCTGCGTGAATCAAGGGTGAACAACAACCAATCTTGTGCTCCTCTTAGCCGTTGAAATCCTTAACTTATTCCTAAGCCGGATTAATCTTCACCATCATTGGATTGAATAAAGATCATATTCATTCGTTTCTTGAATCTAACTCTCCCGATATTATATAAATGGATGAAATCACGAGATCCTCTCCAAATTCACTCGCAAACAATAATAAGAACCAAGAATGAATAAATCTTGAAATAGAAAAGTGCAAACTCTTATTACCTAAACAAAAACCAATAGTTTCTCACAACCACAAAACACAATAACCATAGCCAAGTAGATTTAGTTCATGGCTAGGTTCCAAAGAAACACAAGATAAACAATCCTTAGCATGAACCCAATCGAACAAGGAAGAAAAGATGAAGCTTGTCGAAAATCCCTTGCCCTAGATGCTTGTCGAAAATTCCCCTTGCTTCCTCTCTTGGACTTGTCGAAATTTGCCCTAATGCTCTCCTCCAAGTTGTCGAAATCTCCTTGCTATTTATAGGGATAGGCCAAAGTCCTTCTTTGAGGAGGAGTTTGAGTTGGAATTAAATTATCTTTAAAGAATATAATTCTTTATTATAATTTTATTCCAATTAGAACTTCTCCTATCTTCTTGGAATTTAATTCTTCTTTAATCTCTGCATGGCAATCAAATTCCTTTGGGCTTGGGCCTTGCTCCATGTCATCTTGGGCTTGTAAAGTCATTAATTTCGACATCCCTATTGCATTTTCTCTTTGTCGACAATTGCCATGGCAACTGGCTCGGCGTCTTCTTCATGCATTGCCCTGGCAACTAGCTCAGCATATCCTTCATGCATTGCCCTAGCAACTAGCTCGGCATATCCTTCATGCATTGCCCTGGCAACTAGCTCGACATTGCTTTGACAAGTGATCCTGCACATACACACACAAAGCACACCAAAGCAGCATCTTTTCCACAAAAACTACCAAGTTATGTAATCAAGCTCAACGATGGAAGGAAACATGGATTAATGCATGAATGGCTAACTATGCAACTAATATGAGCCTAAGTCTAACAATAATATGAGTAAAAAGGGTAAGAAAAATAGTACTTTTGAACACTTATCAGCGACCCTCAACCAAACAAGGAAATATATCCAAAATGGATACCCCAAATACATCCAAGTCTGCACTTATTCAGGGAACTTTTCTTGATGGCTCAAGAGGTTCAGTGGGCCTTCTTCTTTTGCGATTATGAGTGCTCTAGAGACAACACTCATTCACCTCTTTTTCTTCTTCTATTTCCTCATTGTTTTGGGTTTTTAAACTTAGACCCCAATTTTCCTTCTTGGATTGCATACTCTATTCTCTCTCCCACCGCCATGAAGTCCTCAAATTTTCTTTTCGATTTCTACAACATTATATCGAAGAAAGGAACGGGAAGTGACGCGTGAAACAAGTGAGTCATTTTCTTTTCAGTTATGGGAGGCTGAACTTGGACAACTTGTATAGTCATACTACACGAATATGGGAATCTTGAAATCTAGAGGAATGAACAAGTCAGGGACGAAACAAAAATCTCTTGTTTTGAAAGAGTCTAGCTTTTCTTTTTTCTTTTTAATTTCCTTCTCAAACCTATCTGCTAACTGCTCGAGTCTTTGTTCCATTCTTTTTTTCAACTGGTTCTTGAATACTACCACTGAACCTATAAAATTTTATTATTTCATTAATTAATTAATCCATGAAATGTATCATAAATGTCTAAAATGTAAAAGGCTAGCAATAAGTATGAACTATCACAATGAATGCAAATGAGGTGTTGATTCGCCAATAGTCCTTTAGGAGGATTTTTATAAAGATAAGATATCTGTGTACAAAAGATTGACACTATTCTACATGTATCTATTAGCTACCATTCTTGGAGCAAAATGCATACTCAGTGCCTCACTTCTATCTACTCTTAATTTGCTTCATGCTCAGATCATTTCCAACCGTAGCATTATCAATCTCTGTACATTACAGAACATCTTCCCATTTATAAAAAATCCCGCAAAGTGATCATCGTAGAAAGGTTTTCATTAAACAAAAAGGCTTGTTGCATTAAATACCAGTCTTGTAAACTTTACAAATACTAATGAGCCCTACCCTTAACTTTTGGACTTCATCCAACAAACGAGTCATCTTTCCTTTATGGCCCAGTACGGGATTCATATTCTAACTCAACGACATAGCTGCGTCAGCCACATCTGCTACTTGATGAGCCACTCTGCGTACTTGAGTGATGACACTCTTCATTTCATTGTCTCTCTCTTATATTTCTTGCTCAGCTTTTCGTAGCTGAAGAGTTACCTTTTAGACGCTTTCATAGCTGGCTTGCTTGTAGGCTTCAGTTCAAATCTCGCTCGTATGCAAGGAACTTCGAAGGTCATTTGCTTCTTCTTTGAGTGATTTATTCTCCGACTGAAAAATGTTGGATTTAGCCTCACTCTGTTACAAACTTGATTTTAAAATCTCATTCATAGCTAGACTATCTAGCAACTCTTTCCGGCGGTATCGCATTGTTCCTCAGTTTTGTTCAACTTTTGTGCCAATAGTTGGGTTCTATTTTCCCTGGTCCTTCCTCTCTACTTCCAATGCCTCAAATCGGTCTTCAACTGAATAATGCCATTTTTCCATTCTTTAAAAGTGTTACCTAAACCAGCATTCTGAAAAAGTGCAGTGAAGCTCTTGATGCTCATCTTGTAGACTCTTCAGTTTCTCACTCAAATTATCTCTCTCCTGCCTGAGCTGATTATAATCGAACGAATGCCTCTCTTCTAGGATGCCTCTATCCTTGGTTTTTGAACTCGACTCCCTTAAATGATTCACTTTTGTATTATTCAAACCTTGTCGTGGGTATTGGCTCTCTTTGACTTTACTCCTTGAGTGACTGTTGGTTCATTGTAGAATTTGGGCCCTCCATCTTCAAAACTCAACGCTCTTATATTGACAAGATCTCTAACTCAGTTTTTGAAAGCCCCACAATTCTCTGTAGTGTGACCCGTACTTCCTAAGTAGTAACCGTATCTGGCTCGGCTATTGTAACCTTTCGGGTATAGTGGTTCTTTTGGAATAGACTGAACAGGGGTGATAAGGTTTATTTCAATAAGCATTGGGAGCAGCTCGGTGTACCTCATAGGAATCAAGACGTTCATCTTTACAACATTTGCTTTTTGGGTTTCTTCTGGACCTACCTCTATTTTTTGGGAGCTTGACTCAGATGTAACTCCCACTGGTTTGTTGATGCGAATCGCAAAAGGGTTCTAACTGTTGTATTTATCGATGTTATTTTGCTTGGGAATAGGATTTTGACCATCAAACTCTTTTTTCTAATTCTTGATTGGCTCTTCTTCTGGCTCTACAGACCCCTTGCCATTAGCCATAGCAGTCATTAGATTCATCATCTCAGCCATCTGTTTCTTCAATTCTTGTACTTCATCTCGCTCGTCTCCAATACGAGTATCAGTTACCCTATTTGGTTCGAACTCTTCAGATGATTCACCCTCTTTATTCTTCTGAAAATGCTCAGAATTTGCTTGTTTTATCTTAATACAAGACCTCTTATCCATTATGATTGCCTTCTACAGTGAGGGCCACTTGTGAAATAAATACCTTTATGTTGTGAAAATGCAATACACAAAAAGATGAAAAATGGCAAACACAAAAAGAAATTAGTGTCAGTTTGATAAGAATAATCTAAGTTAATGGTTAATAAACAGAAGCAATTAAAACACTCAAATCAAGCAGTTAAAATATGCACAAACAAACAAACAAACAAAAATGCGAATAAAAAACCTAAATAGGTTTTTTTCTAAACGGACAGAGTGCCGACATGGCTCTAATAGGTGGGCTCTACATCTCATTATATGTGGTTAAACTCTAAAGAAAACGGTACTCAAACTATTGTTCGAACATCGATTCAAGGGAATACGATCCATATACCATACGGGGGTGTAGACCCCACGAAATATAAGGATCGAATTCCAATAGTGAATTATAACACTAAATGGAGGTGAAAACCCCACGAAGCGAGGTAATCACTCATTCCTAAAAGTTCCAAGACTACTATATGATGATAGTTTATATCAAACAATATGCAAAGTCAAACAAGGTTTAGAAATTAAAAATTAAATTACATCAAATTCAAAATTTTCTTAATAACTATGATACAAACCTAACTAAGGCTTAACTCTCTTTTTATTTTTGAGAACAAAAAGTTTTCCCTAGCGGAGTCGCCATGCTGCAGTGACTATTTTTTTCAGGCTGATACGAAAAAATAAAAAACCGTACTTGGGGGTTTCCCGCTTTTATTGAAAACTTATTTAAAAAGGGGAATTTTAGAAAACTCGTATTTTAGGAAATCTAGGAGTCGCCACCGGTCACTTGGATAAGGTAGACCGGACACCAAAAACAAAACCAGAGTTTCAAAAACTTGGGTTCGAGAGTCAGTTACGTACGGGGAAGGGTTAGCACCCCTGTTACGCCCAAAATTTGTACCTAACAGGTTTGTATCGTAATTATTAAGGAAAATAAAAATTCAATATAATTTAATTTAATTTTAATTCCTAAAAATGCATATATCCATGACAATATTAAATTTGCATCTATACCATAGTATCAAAGGAGATGACACCCGGAAACTAGGACGACACTCCTACTAGAATATCGGAATAAGAAGCCTAACACTATATGTGACATATAAATAAAATGATAAATTAGCATTAATTAATAAAGGGTAAACAAATATTAAATAACAAAATACGCATGTGCATATATCAGCAAGTAAATATGCATGATTAAAATGAAACATCTATACATGTATAAATATGATACATAAAACATGTAACATTTACTACACATTAATACACAAAATAACATAATATGTATAATATAAATTATAACATGTACATATAATATAAAATATATATACGAAGAACATATACTACTAAAAAAGCATAATATTTATTTATAAATAAAAGGAGCATGTATCAAATAATATATACATGTATGCCATACGAATATATAAGGAAAAGAATGATATACACAAGTTAAATATATGATAATGGAAATATATGAAAAACTATATATATATGTATATATATATATCATACTACATCGCAAATACATAGAAATAAATTAATATATAACCAGAACCAAAGCATGTATCGAACAAAACAAGAAATAAAAACATAAATATACGACACAAATAAATAATAATAACAAAACAAAAATACATAAAACACAAATAATAAAAAAGGAATAAAGCTAAGATTAAACAAAACGAAAAGGGGAGGAGCTGGAAGGAGATTAAACCACTAGAACCTTGACCCAATTGGAAATCATAAAAAATTCCAGGGATTAGAATAGAAATTAACCCTTAAAAGCTATTAAAACCGCAATTAGTGACTAAATTGTGAAACGAATCAAATAAATAGGGACCTGTAGGGATATTAAACCATGCAGAAGAGCAAATTTGCAAAGAAAAGTTGGGCGGAGGGACTTATAGACTAATTTGCCCTCTTAAATCTGATTTAATTCAATTTAGGGATAAAATTGAAAACTTTGCAAAACATGTAGGAATCGAATCGAAAACTTTAAAAAACATGCATGGACAACATAGAGGACTATCCCCTGCAAAAGGCTGATGCATAATCATTTAGGGGCAGAGGGACTATTACGCTATTATACCATTTTCAAAATTCTAAAACTTTATAAATCACACTCTTCAGCCAGAGTTTAAACCCTTTAGCTAACTGTTTTAGATTTCCTCCAAAAACCATTATTTTGCTATGAAAATAAACACAAAAAACCCAAAAAAACTTAAAATTTTTAGATCAAAACCCCATTTTCCCCATGAACACGATGGTGTTCATCCTTGTTCTTCAAGAACATGATGAACACAAACCCAGAAACCCCCACTTTCCAAAATCTGACGATGGTCTAGCTACTTCAGCCACCGCCCTCAGCCACCGTTAATCGGTGCCGGGAAGATAAAAAATGTTTTTTTATTTTTTTAAAACCAAGCTAATTAAAATCCTCAAAATCTTCCATTTTTATATACAAAACCGAACTCGTTTTGTTAAAAAATACGATCTTGAAACTCGGTCGGTGAAAAAAAGATAAAAGAGGAATGATGTTCGAGCGGTGCCGCTCGTCGGCAGCGCCAACCTCAGCTACCATGCAAGGCGACGACCCCAAAACCGAAAGGGTAAACTCTTCCCTTTTCCATTTTTTTGTTTATTGTTGTTATTATTTCTTTTTAAATATGCATGCAAAGAAATAAGAAGATGATGTACCTTTGAATTTTTTTTTTGAGTTTTTATTTCATTCGAAAACTTCTTGTACATAACGGTTGGGATCCTTACAATATATGCTAATTTTTTTTATCTCTATTTTGTTTACATCTAGAAGCAAGAATTAAATGAAATTGCTGTAGATGATGAGTTGATTATGACATCCTTATATTTTTATTTTGGTTCTTGGCCATGCTAGTTGTTGGGGAAGAGCTGGTGGAGATTGTACGGTGATCCTGAAAAATTCAGCGGCAAGGATGCGTGGTGGCGAAGATCGGAAGATGGAGAGACTATTATGACTAGATTTGATCTAGGCCGTTGGATCAGATCTGATCCAACGGCTAAGATCTTGCCAAGAATGGATGGCCGATATCACTTTTGGAGTGCATCGTGGAAGCACGAGATGACAACACATGGCGCAAGGGTGCTGAAGAGCCTTGCGCGTGGACCACACGCGTGATTGGGGAGATGAACGATTCGAGCGTGTATCACACGTGCCAGCTGGAGGGAATAAGATGTTTGGGTTATCAGATCGAATTAGGGTTTAGGATATTTTAGGTTTTGGGCCTATGTAATTAATTATGTTGGGTCTTATAAATGGACTTTAAATATTAATAAATAGTATGAGTTTTATATTTAAATTTGATCTATTTAAAATTTCCACAACCCATTAATAATAGTAATAATAATAATAATAATAATAATTCAACTCTAATAATAATACATACAATTTAATACATACATGCGACATACACGCATACATAGTATCACACATATACATATGAAATTTAATATTCAACATATAAATATACATATTTACACATACATAATACACACATACATTTTAACAATGTACATACAAGCATATAATTTGTATACATACAAACACACACACACACACACATATATATAATGAACATTAATATATAAATACATATACAATGTGCAACATAATAAACATAATATATGTATGCATACTTACATACATACTACCACACATACATTCAAATATACATATTACACATATTACATACAGGCATTAATACATGCATACTAACATACGCATATAATAATTACTATAATTAATCAATACTATTATAATATTTACAGCCCAGACAAAAATGAGTGATTACAGCTGCCCCTCTTTGCTTGTTCTTGTGAAATTAGAATAAAGCAAAGATCAAAAGCACTCATTTTTTCCTACTTCCTTGTCCTTGGACTTAGAATCACGAGTTCTTATGGAACTTTTAGCTCTTCTTCGGCCAACTTTTCAAGCTTCAATGCCCTAATTCATACTTGTCTTTACATTCAAAAGGAAAGCTTGACATCATGCCTAAAAGTCTTACTAATAGCCCGAAGGCCTTATCACCATGCCCGAAGGAAATACTGATGGCCCGAAAGACTTATTAGCATGCCCGAATAACTTACTGATGGCCCAAAGGACTTAAGATATGGATTTACGCCGACATGCCTACCAATATCATTCTTAAAAATCTGGATTCACACCAACCGGGCTACCAATATCAATTAAAATGATGCCTCAGTTTCTAACAGTCTTGACATCACAATAAGATTAGCATCATGCCCAAAAGACTTACTGATGGCCCAAAAGTTTTATCACCATGCCCGAGGGACTTACCGGTGACCCGAAGGACTTTTCATCATGCCCGAAGGACTTACTAATAGCCCGAAGAACTTAAGATCTGGATTCATGCCAACATGGCTACCAATATCTTTCTTAAAATCTGGATTCACAACAACATGGCTGCCAGTATAAACCTTCAATAAAATCTACTTCTTCAACATGAAGTCGCAGACCAAAATCTTTGGTAATCCTTAAATACATGTTTAAAACACACAAAATGCTTCTAAATTAGCATGCCCCTATCTATATGATGCATGCAATGTAACACTTTTCTTTTCTTCTTTCCTTTCTTCTTCTTTTTATTCTTCTTCTTTTTTCTTCTTTCCTTTTCTTTTTCTTCTTTTTTCGTTTTTTCTTTCTTCTTCTTCTTCTTCTTCTTCTTCTTCTTTTTTCATTTTTCCTTTTTCTTTTTGTTCTTCCTTTTTCTTTTTCTTTCTCTCCTCTTTTTTTCTTTTTATTTTTTTCTTCTTTTTTTCTCTTTTTTAATTTTTTTTAAAATCCTATTCCATGAAATGTCATTCTTCGGATTTTTTCACTTCATTTCTTTGCAGTATGCTCTTTAATCTTCGTTTCATCAATCTTCATTTCATCAACAGAATACTCACGCTCTTAAATCTCTTGCGCAAGTAACTCTCTCCTTCTTCGGGGTTTTTACCCATTTAGCCTATAATCTCATTCTTGTCCCTATACTATTCTTATATAGGGACGCTCATCATTCTTATGTGTTCAACAATTCCCTATTAAATCTCCAGGCTCAACTATTTCCAATTTCTTGACCCAACATTCAGAGTCTTCATCTGTCTCAATATTAGGGCGGGCAAAGTGCCCCCACTCCCTGAACTCTTCCTAGGCAGCATTTGGGGAAACCAATGTTGGGTCCTTATACATCATCTGTCTTGCATCCTTATTTTCCCTATTCTATTTTGGGCTCAACTATCTTTCTTGTCTTTGACCTAACATTCAGAGTCTTCATCTATCTTCTCACTAGGGCGGGCAAAATACATTTTCTCCCTGGACTTATCTCTAAATTCAATCTTCTTGCATCAACTCAGTGGGAACCAACTCTCGGTCCCTGTGCTTTAATTCTCATAAAAAAGCCAGTCATTTTGAAAATAAAATTGGGAGAAACTATCAAACATTTTGAAAACTAGTGTTTAGGAGAAAAACTATAGATATCTAAAAAAATCAAGGTTTAGAAAAAATGCCAAACATCTTTGAAAACTAATATTTTGAGGAAATGGTAAGTATTAAAAGAATCAAAATTCAGAGCAAAATGCCAATTTTTTTTAAAAAAAAAGTGATGTTTGGAGGAAATGGTAAATATTAAAAGAATTAAATTTAGAGAAAAATGTCAAACAATTTTGAAAATTAATGTTTGGAGTACATGGTAAATATTAAAAGAATTCAAAAAAATGCCAACCATTTTTGAAAATTAATGTTTGATAGGCATTAAAAGAATCAAAATTCAAAAAAATGCAAAACATTTTTGAAAATTAATGTTTGGAAGAAATGGTAAGTTTTAAAAGAATCTAAATTATAAAAAAATGCCAAACATTTTTTAAAATTAATGTTTGGAAGAAATGATAATTATTAAAAGAATCAAAATTTGGAGAAAAATGCCAAACATTTTTGAAAACAGATGTTTGGAGTAAATCAAAATTTGGTTAAATCTTGGAGCTTTTTCCTCACTGAATGTCATCAAAGGAGCAGTAATCTTGCTTTGCTGACCAGAGTTTGTTGAGGGAGAAATTAGACCTCATCGTTATCACAACATCCAATTGATCTCAGAATCGATGTCACATCTTGTAATTGATATCCAGTGACCTACAAGACAAGAAGAGATATACATATAAATGCTTTTGATACCATTTTATGTCAAGCCAAATGCGTTTTCATTGGAATGAAAATCCCAAAACATGACACACACCTCTTTTACAAAAAGATCTCTGCTACATTCGGCCCAAATGTAGTAGATTTGATTCCATGCATTACTTTGAAAGACACTCCTAAATGCAAAGACGTCCTACCAGGACGACATCTAAAGTCAAAATCATAGACAAGATAAAATATAGGGCTTTATATTATCCTTCAGGTGTTAACTAGTCCTGGCCTTCTTGGTGCGGTACAAACTTGACCCAATTCTTGCACCTTCCATCGCTGGATCAATTCTTGAGTTAAAATTCCATTGCTATTTAGCTTCTTGATCTCTTCCTACAATGTTCTACACTACCTGGTAGGATGCCCCAGTGCCCCCATATGGAAATCGCAAGTACTACTCGGGTCAAAACTATGGGTGAATAAATTAGGCGTAACCTTCATCGGTCTGGGAATAATGTGGCGACCCTCAACCAATTAATGAAATATATCTAAAATCAATACCCTAAATACCTCCAAGTTTGCACTTGTTCAGGGAACTTTTTTTTATGGCTCGGGAGGATCAGAGGTCCTTCTTCTTTTGCGATTATGAGTGCTCTGGAGGAGACACTCATTTTCCTCTTTATCTTCTTCTGTTTCCTCATTAGTTTGGTTTTTAAACTTAGACCCCAATTTTTCTTCTTGGATTGTGCACTCTATTCTCTCTCTCACCGTCATAAAGTCCTCAAATTTTCTTCTCGATTTCTTCAACATTATATCGAAGAAAGGAATGAGAAGTGATGCATGAAACAAGGGAGTCATTACCTCTTTAGTTAAAGGAGGCTGAACTTGCGCCGACAAACTTCGCCATCTTAGAACATAATCCTTAAAGCTTTTATTTTGTTTCATTTTCATACTTTGAAGGAATTGCCCACCTGGTGCTAAGTCTAAGGCATACCTATATTGGCTCAAAAAGGTAGTGGCTAAATCATCCCAAGACTAAATCTAATTTCTGCTCAGTCGATTGTGCCATAATGCAGTGGGTCCCGCCAAACTATTGTGGAAGTAGTGGATCAGCAACTTTTCATTCTTTATGTAGCCCTCCATCTTTCTACAGAACATGGTCAAATGAACCCTTGGACAACTTGTACCATCATACTACATGAATCTGGGAATCTTGAAATCCAAAGGAATGACCAAGTTAGGGACTAAACAAAAATCTCTTGTTTTGAAAGCGTCTAACTTTCCTTTTTTTTCTTTTTAATTTCTTTCTCAAACCTATTTTCTAACTACTCGAGTCTTTGTTCCGTTATTTCTTTCAACTGGTTCTCAAATACTACCACCAAACCCATAAAATTTAATTAAATAATTAATTAATGCATGAAATGTATCATAAATGTCTAAAATGTAAAAGGCAAACAGTAAGTATGAACTATCACAATGAATGCAAATGAGGTGTTGATTCGCCATTAGTCTTTTAGGAGGATTTTTATAAACATAGGATGTATGTGTACAAAAGATTGACAATATTCTATAGGTTTCTATTAGCTACCCTTCTTAGAGCGAAATGCATACTTAGTGCCCCACTTCTATCTCCTCTCAATTTGCTTCATGCTTAGATTATTTCCAACCGTAGTGTTATCAATCTCTATAGATTATAAAACATCTTCTCATTTATAAAAAATCACCTAATATGGAATATTTTTTGAATCAACAAAATGCAAACATGAATGCAATAAGGTATTAATTGCAAAGTGATCATCGTAGAAAGGTTTTCATTAAACAAAAAGACGTGTTACATCAGATATCAGTCTTGTAAACTTTACAAATATTGATGAGTCCTAACCCATAACTTTTGGACTTTATCCAATAAACCATCATCTTTCCTTCATGGTCCAATGTGGGATTCATATTTTGAGTCAACGGTATAGTTACGCCGGCCACATCTGCTACTTGCTGAGCCGCTCTGCGCACTTGAGCGACGACAATCTTCATTTCATTGTCTCTCTCTTATATTTCTTGTTCGGCTTTTCGTAGCTGGAGAGTTACCTTTTCGATGCTTTCATATCCAACTTGCTTGTAAGCTTCGGCACGAATCTCGCTCGTATGCAAGGAACTTCGAAGCTCATATGCTTGTCCTTTGATTGGTTTATTCTCTAACTAAAAAATGTTGGATTTAGCCTCACTCTATTGTAGACTTGCTTTTAAAATCTCATTCATAGCTAGACTATCTTTCAACTCTTTCTAGAGGGTACCACATTACTCCTTAGTTTCCTTCAACTTTCATGCCAACAGTCGGGTTCTATTTTCGCTGGTCTTTCCTCTATCCCTCCAATTCCCCAAATTGTTCTTCAATTGAATAATGCCATTTTTCCATTCTTCAAAAGTGTTACCTATAATATCCCAATTTTTGGCTAGTGACCAAAATGTAAATTTTGAAAGTTTTTGTGGCTAAAGTATAAACATTGGAAATGTTTAGGGATTAAAGTGTAATTTTCAAAAGTTATGTATTTTAACCCCATAAATGAATAGTTTACCCCAAGAATGATGTTTTTGTGTCACCTGAATTTTCGTACGGAGTTTGTATTAATGGCTATAAAACGATAAAGTTTAAAAAAATATTCGGATAATCGGATCAAGCTAAAATTTTAGAGATAGTTCTATGGACCTTAGAAGAGTCATAAAATATCATTTTATGGATATTTGGATGTTAAAAAGATCAGGAAAAATTTAAATCGATCGAAATGACATGGAATGGCAATTTTGTGATTAAGTTGATCAATAAAGGGCATTTTGCCCAAAAGGGACATGGAGGGAATTTCGAGATTTCTTTTATTGATGAATAGTGAATTCAAAATATAAATCTAGTTGGAATGTTACAAAATGGCAAATTCAAAATATAAATCTAGTTGGAGAGTATATTTGCTGATAATTCCTTCATATTTCATATATTTAAGACACTTATATCATTAAAAATGAATTTTTAATTCAATAAATTCCAAAAAAAATTACAAGACGTGTAACACCCCCTACCTGGTCTAGGAAATAAACCGTCTCAGGACGTGTTACTAAACAAACACACATACTTTCTTTACAACTTAATGCATACAACTAATCATGCTCCCAAAAGACAGGGTAATTTAAAACTTTTTAAGAATTTCGAAGATCTAACTTAAACTTCCAATCATATACAAACATGTATTCACATACCATGGACTACACAACAATCACTAGATCTTGATACGCCTCTAATTTCCATGTTCTTCAATTCACAAAGTTTTTACATAACAAAATTACCAACTAAACAACTCACACCATTACCAAACATAAATCCTTAGCATCAAGCATTCAAGCTTAAACCAATTCTAACCAGACACATATAACCTTTGTCTAGTAAGACTAAATACAAAATTCATTAACATCAAGCCATTTACTTGTTCTAATCATTAAACTAACCATTCGATCTACACCATTTTTAGTTGGGGTTTAACACATGAATATATATATATATATTAGATTGCAACACACATGGCATCAAGGTGATCTATCAACTTAAGACTCTTACAGATATTTAATCAACCATACAACTTAGTAAATATTAAACTAAATAAAGCAGCAATAAACAAAAAGATTAATTAAAGGCCCATTACAAAACTTTCAATACTTAACAAACTTATATACATGTAAAACCAAAATGAGGGATCTATATGCACTATGCATACATTTCTACTATGTTCCACCAACTAGGAGATCTTAAAAGAGATATAAACGTACTTCTTGTTACTTGTGATCTTGTCCAAACTCGAGATTAACCAAACGCAATGTTACCCTGAAAAGTGATGACAGAATATGGCAAGCAAATGCTTAGTGCAGTAGTACTAATAACCGTAAACAATGTATTAAACATTTTGTAATCCAACCCTACACTTCCACCCAAGATATTCTAATTATGCAAACTTCTAACTTAATTATAAACAAGCTGTCTTAATTTAAAATATTTGAACTAGTATACTTCTTTATTCAAAGTTATAAGAGTCCGAGTAAATTCGATTTAATCAAATAACAAAGCATTGTAGACACGAAGAATCATATATAACATTTTATTAGCATACTTTCTAATCTCACCAGTTTCCTAGCTTAGCAACTTATAATCATGATTTGCTTCTTACAAGATTTTAAACATAACATATCGAAAACATAAATTACTTGTCATGGAAGATATTGAGCATCGCTTATCATAGACATGTTTTACTAGTTGTATGAGATATCAAACATTGATTATCAAAGAACCTATTTGGAAAATACTTATATATATATCCAAAACACTCCAATACAAAATAGTTCCAAAATTCATGTACATACATACATATGCTTAAACAGTCCACTACATACTTATACTTAATCAAAATAGTACAAAACATGTATGCACAATTATACATTGCAAATCAGCCCAAGACATAATCATTTATATCAAAACAGTCCACAAAATATGTATACACAATTATACATAGCAAAACAGTACATGGCATGATCATTTATATCAAAACAGTCCACATAATATGTATACACAATTATACATAGCAAAACAGCCCAAGACTTGATCATTTATATCAAAACAGTCCACATAATATGTATACACAATTAAACATAACAAAACAGCCCAAGACTTGATCACTTATATCAAAACAGTTCACATAATATGTATACACAATTATACATAGCAAAACAGCCCAAGACTTGATCACTTATATCAAAACAGTCCACATAATATGTATACACAATTATACATAGCAAAACAGCCCAAAACATTATCATTTATATCAAAACAGTCCACATAATATGTATACACAATTATACATACAAAACAGTCCACATAATATGTATACACAATTATACATAACAAAACAGCCCAAGACTTGATCATTTGTATCAAATTTTGTTTATAAATCATGTATATACTTATATGCCAAGCCATTTATTTAGTTTATAAGTTTTTCATGAATTCTTTAATCATAACCACAGGGTTTCGAATCATGGCACTAATTCTTAATCCAATTATGGAAAAATCTTCAGTTAAAGTTTAATTACTTAGTATGCAAGTTTTCATGTTAATCCATTGGATTAACCAGTGGATTCGTGATTTTCTTAAATAAGGCATCAGTTAAATAGTGTTACTTATTACTTAAGTAATTCTAATTCTGAATTACTTGTCTCATAAGACATCAAACATATCTTAGTCATAGTACATCTTAAGCATGATTTTACCTTTCAAATAAGTTATTAGCCTAGCAAGTCATGAACTTAAGTGGCTTATTATAGAAGTTCTCAAGCTTAGCATGTCATTGACTTATGTTTAGATGCAACATAAAATCTCAAACATAGTGTCTCCAGAGCATGTATACTTATTGTTGCGCGTAATAAGTGCTACGCAATTGTGCAAGTATACACGTTGCAAGTTATAGTATAAAATATATCGTCTCCATAGGGATTGGTGCCACTTCAAGAATCTAGTCTCTTGCACTGTAAAAAGTAAAAACAAAAATAGAAGATTATAGGAGTTTTAACTAATAACTAATCTAGAAAGCAATAAAGTAAAAGAATAGATGAGATCAAATAAGAGAGATAGGCTAGGTTATCATGAGTTGAGGTGTGATAGTCGATTGGATCGTCTTGGTAAAAGAGTGCACGGGCAACTCAGTTGTCGTGGCAACTTGCACAATGGGGTTGCCTTGGCAACTAATCGATGGTTGCCTGGGCGACTAGTTGGGCAACTACTTGGGCGTCTGGGCAGCAACCTTCAAGGTTCGGCAGAGCATTCTTCAATGGTTTCTTCTTATCCCTAAGTCGAAATTCTAGCTACTTGTGCATGCCTTTATAATACATCCCTGCATGAATCAAGGGTGAACAACAACCAATCTTGCGCTCCTCCTATTCCTAAGTCAGATTAATCTTCACCATCAATAGATTGAATAAAGATCATATTCATTCATTTCTTGAATCTAACTCTCCTGATATTAGATAAATAGATGAAGTTACGAGATCCTCTCCCAATTCACTTGCAAACAAGAATAAGAACCAAGAATGAATAAACCTTGAATAGAAAAGTGCAAACTCTTATTACCTAAACAAAATCCAATAGTTTCTCATAACCACAAAACATAATAACCATAGCCAAATAGATTTAGTTCATGGCTAGGTTCCAAAGAAACACAAGATAAATTATCCCTAGCATGAACCTAATTGAACAATAAAGAAAAAGATGAAGAATTGAAGCTTGTCGAAATCCCCTTGCCCTAGAAGCTTGTCGAAAATTCTCTCCTCCTGCTCTCTCTGAGTTGTCAAAATTCCCCTCTAATTTATAGGGCTAGGTCAAAGTCCTTCTTTGAGGAGGAAGTTAAGTTGGAATTAAAATATCTTTAAAGAATATAATTCTTTATTATAATTATATTCCTACTAGAACTTCTCCTATCTTCTTGGAATTTAATTATTCTTTAATCTCTTCATGGAAATCAAATTCCTTTGGGATCTGGCTTTGCTCCACGTCATCTTGGGCTTGTCTAGTCATCAATTTTGACTACCATATCACCTTGTTCATTGTCGACAATTGCCCTGCAACTGGCTTGGCGTCTCCTTCATGCATTGCCCTGGCAACTAGCTCGGCATCTCCTTCATGTATTGCCCTGGCAACTAGCTCTAGCCTTGCTTTGGCAAGTGATCCTGCACACACACACAAAACACACCAAAGCAGCATCTTTTCCCACAAAAACTACCAAGTTAAGTAATCAAGCTCAACGATGGAAGAAAACATGGATTAATGCATGAATGGCTAATTATGCAACTAATATGAGCCTAAGTTTAACAATAATATGAGTAAAAAGGGTAAGAAAAATAGTACTTTTGAACACTTATCACACCCCAAACTCAAACTATTGCTTGTCCTCAAGCAATGCAAACTAATAATTACCTGCCAAGACTTTAATTTTCACAAACTTAGCTTTGAACTTGATTCAATTCTCAGAACCAGGGCACAAAGTATGATTGGCTTTTCATTTTTCGGAAAACTTAGGAGTTACTCATATTCAAACTATAATGCTTGTGAGTGTGTGCGGAGTTGTGTGCAAGTTGATTTTCTGGATTCTATGCAAACAAGAGGTTTTCAAATTACTTTATTGGGTTCTTTTTAACATGTTTTAACTAGAGCCAGTTTTGGGCACCTCTAGTGTTTTGTTTTTAGTTTTATTCGACTAGAGCCAGTTTTAGGCACCTCTAGCGCTCAATTTTTTTAGCACATACTAGAGCCAGTTTCGGGCACCTCTAGTGATCCATTTTTTTAGCACATGCTAGAGCCAATTTCGGGACCTCTAGCATTCATCCAATTTTTATTCTAATCCCCCAATTTGTTAATTATCAACCAAACTTCACTAGAATTCCTTAAATCAATCAAACCACAACAGTGTTTCATCAAATTTAGCATCATAGTAAAATTCTAAGTTTTTCCATGGTTATCCTAAAATAAAAATTCTATCAATTAAGTGCATTGGCAAAGTCATCATCGGATATTCATCAAATCTAAGAAATTCTTGTTCCAATTAAAGGCATGGCAAGCAATTTATGTATCCTAAATGTAATGCTTAAGATGAATGTAACTAAACATGGTAACTACTAATAACAATCCCCCCAAACTCGAGTGAGGCATTGTCCTCAATGCATGCATTATAGAAAAATAAAAGTAACAAAAAGTAAAATGCATACGAGGACTTACTTCGAGAGTTCGTCATCGTGGATGATTAGTTTCCTTTTGGTCGGTGTCTTGATTCTCTTGCTTGAACGCGATGGTTGTTTTTTTGTTGCCGGTGGTGGAATCTATCCTCGTACGAGGTTGTCCTCATCATCCTCTTCATCAGTGTCATTGTCTTTTCGCTTGGAGGACTCAATTGATGCGGTCTTTGTTGGTGTAATAGAGGACTCGTCCGAATCTAAAAAATTAGAAAATGATTCCGTAAGAGTTGATTCGGGCATAGGTGCTTTACCTTTGGCTTTTGCAGTGGTTGCCAGGATGTCTTTAGCTTTGGTTGTCGTGGCATCTTCAGGGTTGGTTACCGTGGCATCAGCTTGTGCAGGCACGATGTAGGTTGCCGCGGCATCATCTGTTGCGGTTGCCGTGGCAACTACTTCATTGGGTGCCGGGGCAAGGATCTCGACAAGAAAGATTAGGAACGGCACGCGACTGTCCGGGTACTTTTCTAGGATGACTTGGGTGATGCCATTGTTGTACTCCTTCATGTACCGCATGAACATTAGTTGCCGGTCTTCAATTTGCCTTAGGTGGCTTGCCAATGGTTGCAAGAGTGCTTCAAAGTGTCCCGGGGTTGATGGCTGAGTTGCCCGGGCGTTAGGTGCTTGGGTATTAGGGATTGCCAGGGCGGCAGGAGTTGCCGCGGCAATTGAAGGCCTTGAAGATTTTCCCAGTGTCTCTCCCATTAGCTTTCAGATTTGTGCTTGATTCCAACCGGACTTTGGTAGGGCCTTTTCATCGATGGACTCACTTGGGACATGCATCTCCTTGCAAAGATTAGAAATTAAGCAAGGGAAGAAAAGAGAACCCTTATCTTTTGAGCTACATACAAAAATCTCATAACAAATAATTTTTCCAATGTTAATTATGCGATTATGAAAAATAGAATGTATGAGCAAGAGACGTGGTATATCAATGGTAGTATTGTGTGTGGTGGGCATTAAAGAAGTTTTAACAAACTTATTCCATAGTTTTGCCTCGGGTTTAAGCCGAAGGCGATTTACCATGCCCTTGTATTTACCGTCGTTTGAATGAGTTCCCGGTTGAGTGAGTTCTTGAAGCACCTTGTCGAGTTGCTTGGGCATGATTTGATCAACGAAGGCTTGATGCTCGTCCTTCTCAATGTAAAGCCCGTAAAAGGGGTGCGTATAGGCTGTTGTTAAGTTGCATTTTGATGCAATGTACCTCTAGTTTTGTGTTGCCGAAATAGGGGAGGATCAAGCTAAGCTTACCTTGTGGATACCGGATCGCTTAAGGAGCTTGGAAAGCAACGACAAGCGAAGTGTTGCATATTGGTGAGTGCTGTTCTTTTTTGACACTCTTAAAGGTTTGAATGAAAGAGTTGGGAGTTTACTTTAAGCCTAGCAAGCTTAACTAAGCTCAGAAGTAAGTTTTCCCTAATTCGCCTTTGAATATCAGTTTGATATGAGACTTGATTTGCATGTTTAAAAGCATGGATTGGTTTACTTACTATTTTATGCATCATTTAAAAGATATGCAATGGTTTATCAAGTTTATGGATGTCTAAGAGCATTGTGAAATGGTTCCTAAGTGGAATGTGATTGTTGCCTTGGGCAATGTGATTTTTGCATACGAAATTAATTTGTTAAATGCATTGGGAAAAATAGTAAGTAAATGTGTTTAAAGAATATATTGGCTATGTGACATACAAAGGGGAAAGTATCAGATATAGTTGGCATTTCATAGGGTTTAAAGTGCACTATAATATAAATCGATCGCCCAAAGGCCCTTGAGGATAGAGGTAGTACTATTCGGGCTGGTGTATTCTGCAGCTTGTTGGTAGAGATAGTCCTACTTGAGTTGTAGGTAAGTAATTGGTGATTTAAAGGTATCACCGGGAAATTCGTGTGTCCGATGAGGGTTTAAAAGAAGGAAATCATGTTATAAGGCTTTTATGCATATGGTTGTTATGCATGTCATGTTTTGAAAGAAGGAACTAAATGCCTTGGCTTTTACATTCATAATTTTTTTGCCATAAAGGCATGGTTTATTCATAGTACGTTTATGCATTGCAGAATGTTGGTGGAGCATCCTCACTAAGCATATGTTTGCTTATGCTCTAATTCTTCTTTGTAGAAAAATGAGGATTGATGGAGCTTTCAGAACGGGAAGATCCTAAGACATCGTTACTAGCAAGCATGGTTTCGTTTTAAACTTTCAGTAATAAGGCAATGTGTTGTCCAAAGTTTGGGGATTTTTATTTTGGTTGCTATTTCATTCAAAGGATTCTTTCTTATTGATTGTTGGTTTATCGTTTGGATTTTGGAGTATGTTGAGGGATTTATGTTTTGGTTACTATGCTTTATATCTTGTGTAACCCCCTTGACCCAGTTTAGCCGAAAGACTAAACCGAGCGAGCTATATTAGGGTTCACCGAAATAAACCCAGAAAAGATTACAACTAAAACGGTCCATTTCTTCTTTTATCTTATCTAAATGCACTATTAGGTCCTAAGGTGTTCATATGGGTCATGGTTAGAATTACAACTCAACCGGGCGTCATTTCGACATCCAATTGCTCGAATTTAGCATGTAGGGACTAAAATCTAATTTCCAAGATTTACAAGAACTTTCATGAAATTAAAGTTACCAAACTTAAATTAGTCATGTTTCGTGAATCATATTAAATCTCACCCCAAAATAATCATTCATACACATTTAATTGCACATTTAAGAAACAGAGACCAAAATGCAAATATTCTAAACTACAAATGCTATTATAACAGAATTAACGGTCAGCGTACCGGTACGGGTACTTAGCGTATTGAAACTGCACAATCGGAAAAATGCTTACTGATACGGTCCCTATGCATATCAGTACGAGCTTGTATATTTTGAAAATCCAGATTCTAGTAGCTAGAACCGTATCGATACGGTAACCCGTATACTGAAATGATCATTGTTTCAAAACTATGCGTACCAATACAGTTACCAGGCGTATTGGTACGCCTAGGCTATTTTGAACATTTTAAGCCTGGATGAGTCCCCGTGTACCGAAAATTGAGGGGCCTGTACCGGTATTATCATATGATATCATGGACATTTAATCATCAAACATAGAAACATAGATTGGGGCTATACTAAGCATGGCATACTCAAGAAATCACCTATGATCATGATTTCTACCCAAGTATGCTTAATGTCTCCCAGCCCCTCAAAACCAAATATAAAAGCATCATACCAAACCAAAACATCAATCCAAACTATTACTACATTGAGTACTCAAAATACATCTCCCAAAAACAATCCGGTCACATTGCCTTCTTATTACTACTTAACCTATATTAAACCATACTTTGCAATGGAATGTTCCTTGGATCCTCCCTTGCTCACGTGCCATCCGAGAAAACTATTTCTCTGCATTGATGAGGAAAAGAGAGCGTAAGCTATAAACTTAGTGAGGTAATCACTAAAACACTCATCAATGCATTTAAAACCATTTCTATCAAATCACATGTATTTATCTCATGGCAAAACATCTGTTGCTTTTCACAACATCTCAAATATGCACATTTAAATCATTTTCAGCACATGTATCATGGATTCAATCTCTACCTCAATTTAAGCTTCACACCATGATACCTTTATTACAAGCTTAAAGAGTAACACACCTATAAAACTCAATATACAAACATAATCCATTTCACATGATACATTATCTCAAATATTGGCTTTCAAGTGACTCAAAACTAGCAACCTTTCCATTCACGAAACTTATCAGATACACGGTTTTCTCAAGTGGTTCCCACAACCACTTCACATACATACCTCAACGGAGTAACGACACACTTCCCTACCTCAACAGTTCAAACTGGAGAAACGGAACCTTTACCCACCTTTACGGTTTGGATGTATAATCCACCAGTTGGAGTAAACGAAACATTTACACACCTCAACCGCTGCGGTTCTCATGTTGGAGATTATAGACACTTAACACCCCTCACAAACATGAGGCGAATTTTATAATGCACTCTAAGCTCTATGGCATGCCAACTATATCTGATATCATTTTAAAAATAGCCACTTGCCAATATATTCAATAAACAAAATTACCTCACTGTTTTACATAAGCATCAAATCAATCTAACACAAATACATTAAGCCATGTATTTTACAAATCTCCAAAAACACATTTATAAACCATATGACATTCTTATGAATCATTATCTATGATCATTTGCAACATCTTTCTCTTTCAAAACATGCATAATACAATGAGTAATTAAAACCAACAACATGTGCATGATATTTCATTTTGAAAAACCGAAATTGAGAGAAAGCTCAATCGATGCTTACTTCCGAGCTTATATAAGTGTTTCAAACTTTATCTAAACTCCCACAACTCCTTTTCAAACCTTTTAATAGCAGTAAAACACTTTTCGACTCACCAACAATCAAACGCTTTCTTGTTGACGCGCGAATCAAGCTTCCAAAGCTTTCGCGCCTTCTTCAAAAGCCAAAGGATTCAACTCCCCTTCTTTACCCAATCAAAATAAAAGGATTAAAACAATCTCTATACCTCAAACCTCCAGCAACCAACAGACACAACATCGCCTCACAAGAATCCACTCAACTCCCTCCTAAAACCATCAAGGACACCACCAAACCTTACCTAAACAAAGCCCAACCAACATCCAGTGATTCTAACACATTAACAAACATCAATTAATATCCAAATTCCCTTCGCTTCAAGTCAGCATAAGAATTTTGCCGATCGGAAGCTTCCTTCAATCGATCACTAATAAGCTTTACTTTCTCTTTGGTATCCTTCAACATATCCGGCAAAGAAACATACTTCTCTCCTGCCTTTGCCCAACAAAGTGGCGTACGATACCTCCAACCATACAAAGCCTCGTATGGTGCCATCTGGATACTAGCTTGGTAACTATTACTATAAGCAAACTCCACCAACGGCAACTGCTTCTCCTACGACCCCTAAAAATCTATGATGCATCATCGCAACATATCCTCCAACACTTGAATAACACGCTCAGACTAACCATCCGTTTGAGGATGATATGAAGTACTGAAGTTCAACCGTGTACCGCAAGGCCCTATGCAAACACTCCCAAAACCTTGCCGTGAAACGCGGATCTCTATCTGACACAATAGACTTTGTTACACCATGCAACCTCACAAGCTCAGCAATGTACAACTCTGCCAACTTATCCAAAGTATATGTCGTATGCACAGCCAAAAAATGTGCACACTTCGTAAACCTATCCCCGATCACCCAAATAGAATTCTTCTTTGACGGCGTCAAAGGAAAACTAGATACAAAATCCATGGTGATCCTCTCCCATTTCCACTCGGGAACCCTCAACGGTTGAAACAACCCCGAAGGAAATTGATGCTCTGCCTTAACATGTTGACAAACCATGCAACGAGCCACAAAATTCGCAACATCCTTCTTCAAACCAATCCAGAAATACTGTTTCTTTGGATCTTGGTACATCTTCGTACTCCCAGATGCATAGCAAAAGGACTCAAATGTGGTTCAGTTAAAATAGTGTGCTTCAACTCTTCATTCATCGGCACCACCACCCGACTCTTAAAGCACAAAACCCCATCCTTATTAAAACCATAATTCGTGTGATTCCCCTCCAAGATATCCTTAACGTGAGGCACCAACGTCTCATCATATGGTTGCTTCTCTTTTATCATCTGCATCATCGAAGGCTTCACCTGCAACTCCGCTAATAACCCACTATCTTGCGTTAAGCTCAACCGCGCAAATATGGCCCTTAACTATACTACAACCTTTCTACTCAAGGCATCCACTACCACGTTCGCTTTCCCCAGATGACACTTAATTGTTAGATCATAATCCTTAAGCAACTCTAACCATCTCTGTTGCCTAAGGTTTAATTCCTTCTGCGATATCAAATACTTCAAACTTTTGTGATCTGTGTATATGATATACTTCTCACTGTACAGATAATGTCGCCAAATCTTAAAGGCAAACATCACCACTGCCAACTCAATGTCGTGCGTAGGGTAGTTGCGCTTGTGCACCTTCAACTGCCTAGATGCATAAGCTATCACTCTTCCTTCCTACATTAGCATACACCCTAAACCCACGTAAGATGCATCACTATATACGGCAAACTCCTTCCCTGACTCAGGTTGAATCAAGATTGGATCCTGAGTCAAAGCTTCCTTCAACTTGTTGAAAACTTGCTGTCTAGCTTCTGCCCACTCAAAAGTTACATCCTTCTACAACAACTTCGTCAAAGGGGAAGCAATCTTTGAAAACCCATCTACGAAGTGTCGGTAGTATCCTGCCAACCCCAAGGACTTTCAAAACAGACTTCGATTGCTTCCAATTCACAATGGCCGCAACTTTCTGCGGATCCACACAAATACCCTCGGCTGAAATAACATGTCCAAGGAAAACCACCTGCTTGATCCATAACTCGCATTTACTTAGCTTGGCATAAAGCTTGTTGTCCAATAGAACTTGCAACACAACTCGAAGATGTCGATCATGATCTTTCTCGGTACGTGATTACACGAGAATGTCATCAATGAACACTTCCACGAATTGGTCCAAAAACTCATGAAACACCCTATTCATCATATCCATAAACGTTGCCGGTGCATTTGTCAAACCAAACGGCATCACTAAGAACTTGTAATGCCCATAACGTGTGCGAAAAGCTATCTTTGGCACATCTTTGTCCTTCACCTTCAACTGATAATACCCCGACCTCATATCAATCTTAGAAAACACCGTAGCACCCTTGAACTGATCAAACAGATCATCAATCCTTGACAAAGGATACTTGTTCTTAATCGTCAACTTGTTCAGTTGTCGATAATTAATGCACATTCTCATCGTACCATCATTCTTCTTCACAAACAACACAGGTGCTCCCCACGATGACACACTTGGCCGAATGAACCCATGATCCAGCAACTCTTGCAACTGCGCTTTAACTCCTTCAACTCTTTCGATGCCATACGATACGGAGTAATAGACACTGGATCCGTATCTGTGTACGTCTCATTGTAGAATCCTACCCCTCTATCTGGCAGCAAACCAGGCAACTCTTTCGGAAACACTACGGGAAAATTGCAAACTGTGCAAATATCCTGGGCACGTGAATCCTTCAATTACGGATTCATCACATAGGCCAGATATGCTTGACCCCTAAATTCCAACAACCTACGCGCCTCCAAAGCAGAAACTATATTTAACATGAACTCTACATTCTCGCCCACAACCACAACTTCATAATTCTCGGCAAGTTTCAAAGAAACTCGTTCGGCTTCAAAATCCACTACAGCTTTGTGTCGAGACAACCAATCTATACCCAAAATCACATCGAAACCATCAAAGTCAGATCGGCCTCAAACACATGCCCTTGAACCATCAAGGGACACCTCCTAAGCAAGCTCCTAGCTACAACTATCTTACCAAAAGAACTTGTTACCCGCATACCAACATCTAACAACTCTACAGGTAAATCCAACAAACATGCATGCTCGTGCAAATTGTAAGAATGCGTAGAACCAGAATCAATCAAAGCTAACAAAGGTATAGATTATAGGGTAAAGGTACTTGCGATCACATCGACATCATTCCTCCCTACACGATGAACAAAGACCCTCATCGGTCCACCCTCCTCAGGCTGAACCACTACGGTTTACGCTACCACTCTCTGTCCATCATCCCTGCGTTGGAAATGTCCACGACCGTGCCCACGACCTCTCTACGCCACAGCAACTGGTATATAAGCCTGTCCCTCTCTAGCCAACTGCGGACAGCCCCTCCTAAGATAATCCCTTGATCCACAACTCCAACATGTGCCTATAACACCTTAACATTCCTCTGAATGCTTCCTACCACACCTCTTACACTCAGGAGCTCCAACAAAGGTATTATGACCTTGAAAACCACGTCCAACACCATTTCCTCCCTGCCTCTGATCCAAATGGTACCTCCTGTCCTTATGCCTCTTATAACGATCCTTACCAACATCAGACTCTGCACCCCTCTTCCCCGTTGAAGAACTCCCCAAACAAGCAGACAAGCCCAAATTCTATTCTATGTCATTTGCTCGAGAAACTAGGACATCAAACTCGGTGTAGTCGGTGACTAGCATGTATGTCTTCACCTCCTTGATCAATCCGTAACGGAACCGTTCACACCTCTATTGCTCATCCGTAACCAACTCGGGAGCATACTTACTCAATCGAACAAACTGGATCTCATACTAAAAAATAGACATATTTCCTTGCTCCAAAGCCATCAACTCTCTTTTATTTTCATCTATATACCGCGTTCCCAAATACTTCTTCCTAAAAGCCTCACAAAAGAATTCCCACATAACATTGGCAGGTTTTATTCCCGCGATCACATTTGTTCACCAACTGTAAGCATCGCCCTGAAGTAATGACACAATACATCCCAATTTGTGTACATCATACACTCCATCTAGGCAAGGATTCTCTTAGTACTAGCAAGCCATTCCTGACTGCTTTAGGAATCAACCCTCTGAACTCAACACCACCCAGGCTATGCAGACGCTCTAAATGTAACCCGGTATTAACCGCTGTAAGTGTCGGTACATGTACATGCACTCCAGCCATGGCTGCCTGGAAAGCTCATGTCATCGCCTGGACTAACGGTGCCATATCACAAAGAACATGTGCTTGGGGTGCTTGAGGCGCACCTCCCTCTACTCTAACACCAGTAGGAGGATTCAGTGGAGAAGGAGGCAACTCTTCATCGTGTCTATCCACCACACTACCCATGTGAGCTCTAGTCTTTCATCTCGGTCCCATACGCAAAAATATGAGTCTAAACATGACAATGCAACAAAATAAACCAATTAGGCCAACTCGCAGCAAGAATCCAAGTCACACTTATTTTAAAGCAAAATAATTTAACTCAAGTAGTAATAAGGCAATGTGTCCCAAGTTTAAACACCCAAACATACCATATATCAAATACAATTCACAAATTCAATCACCGTATATGTCAAACAACGTATTCAAACAACATCAACCAACCAAACAACCATAACCCACCTCCCAACAATCGTAACCTGGCTCTGATACCACCAAATGTAACCCCCAAAACCTGGCTAGCCGAAACACTAAACTGAGCGAGCTACATTGGGGTTTACCAAAATAAACCCTGAAAAGATTACAACTAAAACTGTCTATTTTTTCCTTTTATCTTATCTAAATGCATTTTGAAGTCCTAAGGTGTTCATACGAGTCATGGTTAGAATTACAACTCAATCGGGCAACATTTCGACATCCAATTACTCGAATTTAGCTCGTAGGGACTAAAACATAATTTTCAAGATTTACAAGAACTTTCATGAAATTGAAGTTACCAAAACTCAATTAGTCATGTTACACGCCTTTATATTAAATCTCAACCCAAAATAATCATTCATACACATTTAAGAAACAGGGACCAAAATGCAAAGATTCCAAACTACATATGCTATTATAATAGAATTAACGGTCAGCATACCGATACGGGTACTTAGCATATCGAAACGGCACAAACAGACAAATGCATACCGTTACAGTCCCTATGCGTATTGGTACGGGCTTGTATATTTTGAAAATCTAGATTCTAGTAGCTAGACACTGTGTAGATACAGTAACCCGTGTACCGAAATGATCACTCTTTCAACACTATGCATACCGATATGGTTACCAGGCGTATCAGTACACCTAGGCTATTTTAAACATTTTGAGCCTGGACGAGTCTCCGCGTATCGAAACCTGAGGGGCCTGTACCGGTACGTGGCGACCTACATTGACCTATAAGTCCAACATATGTCACTTTGGCTCAGTTTAACACTTTCCATTCAACCTCTAATCATCATATGACATCATGGACATTTAATCATCAAACATAGCAACATAGATTGAGGCTATACTAAGCATGGCATACTCAAGCAATCACCTATGATCAAGATTTCTACCCAAGCATGCTTAATGTCTCTCAACCCCTCAAAGCCAAATATAAAAGCATCATACCAAACAAAAACATCAAACCAAACTATTACAACAGGGAGTACTCAAAATACGTCTCCCAAAAACAACCCGTTCACATTGCCTATATGTCCATACCCTAAGTTAACTATGACAAAACCCCTATATGTCTATAATGAATGTTTTCAAGAATTAACTTGATTAAGTGACAATCTTTACTCCTAAGGGGTAGGCTCACTTCCGAAGTAAGTTCATCTACTTGAACATCTTCTGTCGAAGCTTCTCACTTTAGTACTTGCCAATAGATCGTTGCCCCTTAAGTCTGTTAAGATATTAAGGTGCAATAAGCATGCAATGCCAACTGTCGTATGGTAATGGATTTGTAAAAAGATTAAGTATATGCCAGATAGAAAACAAGGTCGATGCATTTTCATTATTAAAAACTAAACATGAAATCAGCATCCATCCCAAAGATCCCCCAACCAAATGTAAAAGTTTAGTTCATGGTTGGGGTTTCCATCCAAAAAACATTATCGTATCCCCACATCCTCATTTAAACAAAATAAATAAAAACGGAGAGAATGGGCATGAAGGAGGTCCATCAATGCAGCCCTTCAATGGCGTTAAACTCTTGGTCTTCAGCTGGTCGGACCACGTCTTGGTTCACCATTGTTCAGCCTTTTCAATCTGATCTCTTCAATCCCCATCTTAAATGCTTGAACAATCTCTTTAAATGGGCTTGTGTGGGAAACCCTAGGATAAGGCCTTTGAATTTAAATTTTGAATTCACAAGGGATAAGATGATAGTGCATCTTATCCAGATTTGAATCCTAGGGCTGATGTGTACAAGGTCCAACGAAGACTTTGATCGGTCAGTTGATGACACTCTTTTCCAGCTGGGCTTGGCATTGATTGGTCCTTCTGTGCTAACTGCGCCTCGACAATTCTCTAACTTCCTTTCCTACATGCTCTGCCAAGCTTTCCTGCCTTTTTCCTGCGTTAAAAATAGCAAAATAACCCTTCACACTGGCAAACAGAATAGCTCATAAACTCCTTATGCGAATGCATGATTTTAATACCTAAATGCAACTAAATGTACTAAAAGGGCAAGCAAATGCATTGTAAAATAAGCATAGAAACAATACTTTTGAGGAGTTAACACACCCCCAAACCTAGCTCATTGCTTGTCCTCAAGTAATGCAACTAAAAATAAAACAGAAAAACAAAAAGATACCTCAAAAAAATTGTCATAGTCACCAACACCTGCCAACTAGCAAAATATGATTCTAGGTTGTCCTCAGATATTCAGTATATCAATGCCAAGCAGATAATCAAATTCAAGTGTAGCAATATATCTCTAATCTGAGGTCATTAAGTGCGCGTGAAGTGCGGGCAATATGCATCAAATTTACTTACCTCCCTTAGCCATTACTACCCAAACTAGAATCATTTTCATAATTTTTCTTTATTTGCCAAGGGTGTTTCTATGCTGGCAATTAATTAAGGTTGCGTCATGTACTGTTTAGCGTGAGACATAAGAGGCAGCAAACCACGAATACCCACGTTAATCTAGATTACATCACTAAACTAACCCATTACACTCATACCCTAAAGTTATGTTTGGCTTGATAACTAAGAAGGAGCAAACCACGAAGCCCCAAGTTAATTATTTCCTCTAAGGCAGATGAGTGTTCTAAAGTATTTCAGCCTTTGGCAAAACATTGTTGCCTCATTCTTTCTTTCTACCCTAGAATTGTTTTTCTTCTTCTTTTTTTATTATGAGTTCAGTTTCACGAGAACCTGTAACACCCCAAAAATCGGTCTAGTTAGAATTAGGTTTTGATGATCGAAAATTATGTATCAAAATGTTCCAATCAACGTATTGACTCCTTTATTGTACTCAATTGTAATGATATGAACTTTAATTGAGTTTAATTATCGACTTTGGACCTTTTTGAAAGAATTAAAAGTCATTTAGTGACTAAATTGTGAAAGTTGAAAGTTTGAGGGTAAAAGTGCAAACTTCAAAAAGTTAAGGGACCGCCCTCGTAATTATACCCTTTTGGAATATGACTCACTTGCTTGCTTGGATAAAGTCACGTGAAGGGATGTTGAATTTGTTATAAAAATATGACATAATTATGGAAAGAAGAAATGAATAGATAATTGGAATTTTAAATTCATTTCCAAAGTTACCTCCCAAGCTAGGAAAGCTTCCTATTGGAGGCTTGGGAGGCAACCAATAATGCTGAAGGTAGTGCATGGTTGAAAGGGATTAAGAGAGTTGGAAAGATGAGTTTTAGTTGGCAAACAAACCGAGACCACTAATCAAACTTTCTTTCATCTTTCTTCCAACTATCACAAGCTTAAGCAAGCACCACCATTTTCATCTTATTCACCGAGCTCAAGCAAGCACCTCACTTCAATCCTTGGATTTTCTTTGATTTCAAAACATCAAATTAAAGCTCTTATATTGGTGAGTTTAACCCCATGTGCTATATGCTTAATTCCATGGAATTAATGTTTTCTACAAGCTTTATTAAGCTTGGATATTGATTTTGAATCATTGATTATGATAGTAACAATTTCCCTATTCTTGCCTAGCTCAAGCCGTGGAAGATCAGCCACCATCTCCTACTAGAGATAAAGGTAAGGGAATTGTAATCCGGGAGCCTTAAGAGCTACGAAAATCAAGGTGAGTGTAGTCGGAGTCTCGAGAATAAGCTAGGCGCCTTTCCTGATTTTATTTTTATTGAATATATTATTGCTAACATTGATAATAAGGACATTGCATCGAACCCCTTTGGAGGGTGTGCTGGTAAGCTTCGATAAGCGTCCTTATTGAACTATTGAAACATTGAGTATCGATTATTGTCACTAAATATTGATTATTGTCATCGAATCATTGAATATCGACCATTGATATTCCATTGAAATGATCATTGTATTGTTATTGATCATTGGATATTGACCATTGAACTATTACCATTGTCATTGAATTATTGAACATACTGTTATTCGCCAACTTTTGTTACCGAACTCACCGATCATTGAAATGGACCTAAGGGTCAACCTATTGTTATTGAATCATTGAACCTATTGATATCGATAATGTATTGAGCATTGGCCTAAATTACTTGACCTTGGATTCGAGTGGACATTGGATACAATTGGCATGCCATAGGATTTATGAGCTTATTGGTACGGGTGGACTACGGTCCTTGGGCTACGACCTTTATATTGGTGAGGCGGAGGGATGTTGTGTTGGTCAATTGGTGAGGCAGAGGGACTAGACCTTTATTGACTTGGTGAGGTGTAAGAATCTGCGTATCCACTAACTTGATCGATCCAAGGGTTACTATTGATCTATATGAATTATTGACATTGAATAAAGGAACCAATGATATTGAACTTGTTGTATTGATATTGAACATTGATGAAATGCCATGGAAATATTGCCTAAGCATGCATTTTAATGCATATTGTATTTTTGGCATTGTTGTGACTACCTCACTAGGAAAAGTATGTCTAATGCATTCATCTTCATGCATTTTCAGGTTAAGCAAGGTGTTTGGGAGATCAGACAACCTTTTTGAAGATTTTGGCAAGTCTTACAAGGGTAAATGTAATGTTTATTTCCCTTACATACTCCTAAATGGTGGCATAGTTGTGGTAATAGTCACTTGTATGTCTTTTGATATGTGTATGCTATGCATGTTATTAGAATGCTTAAATAGGATTAAAATGACTTTTGGTAAAAGCTTAATTTGGTAAAAATTGGCATAAATGGTCAAAAAGGTGAAAATCATAGTAAATGGACTCGTTTGATCATGAAATTTGACATGCTAGTAGATTATTTTGATATTAATTTGCTGGTAAAATCTCATTGCATTTGGACATTGTATGATGGGTTAAAATGGATTAAAACCATAACAAATCTGTCATTTTAGTAAAGGCGTATCGATGCAGGTATGCATAATTGGACAAAGTCAATATCGGTCAACAGGGCTTATCGATACGAAAAGTCATCATTGCTGAAAATTAAATGCATCGATACGGTCTTCATGGCGTATCGAAACGGGTTAACCTGGTCAACCCGTACCGGTACGGTTCCCAGTCGCACTGATACTAGTATTGTCATTGAATTCTGATAATTATAAAATATGCATTGTGTATCGATACAGTTAGACACCGTATCGATACGGGCTTATTAACTCTTAACTGTTTAATGGCCATGACACAGGCATATCGGTACGGCATCTTGAATACCGATACCGATACAGTTAAATCTGTTAAAAGTTAATTGGAACTTGGCATATTGGTTACTGAACATTATATAGTTTAATTAAATGGGTAAATGAACTCTAATTAACCTGAAAATTTGTATGATCATTGAATATAGGTTGAATTTCTTTATAGTAAGACTAACATCAAAAAAACCTCTAAAAGACTAAAATTACAGATTAGTCCCTAAAACTTGTAAAAGTCAAAAATTGATTCAAAACCAATAATCACAGTACTGTACTGAGTTGTTAAGCTTAATGAATCAATATTGTATGGCTTGAAAAGAATTTCCTTGTTAAATCACTGAATTTTGATTAATAATTATTGCATTGATCATCGCATTGTTCACCGGTAACGCCTTCTGACCCGATTCTCTACCAGACCGGCAAGGGGGTTACATTTGTGGTATCAGAGCTAGAGTTTAGTCGATTCTAGGACTAAACTATTGTTTATTGTATTTTTATCGCATTGAATTATGCCACCTAGGAGTTATTATGTATATTGTGACTTGCTGACTAATCTGATCTCTTTCTTATAGATGTCTAACTCTAATGATGCTCGTATAGATGAGCATGTTACCGGCTCCTCTTCCCACGGTGGGGAGATTAGAGGTGGAGACCCTCAACCATAGCAAAAACCTTTGGTACAAGGCCTTGAGCCGGAGGCAATGACTATACAGGCTGAATGTTATCAGTGCATGGTGACATCTTTAAATAGTTTATGACCTCTATGAGAGCCGAGCCAGCTGTGTAGCCTACTACACCAGTCATCCAATATGTTCGAGCCCCTATCGACAAGCTATCTCAGCATCTGGCTTATACCTTTACTGGTCAAGATGATGACAATCCAGAGGTTGTCGAATACTAGTTGGATTATACGTTGCAAGTCCTGAATAAGCAGCTATAGTGTTCGTATAAATACAAGCTAGAGTGCCCTCGCATTGCTGGCCGACGAGGCACTCCAATGGTGGGAGACTACTATTCTTACGATCCCCGAAGAAGCTGTAAATTGGGAGTTCTTTCTTCGAGAATTTCGTAAGAAATATATATCAGTGAGTACTACCTCGCGGAGAGGTGTACTACATTCCTCCATCTTAAGCAAGGTGGATGACCCGTGGAGCAGTACATCCATAACTTTTGCAAGTACTGTCAATACGGAGCTGAATATATCTAGAAGGAGGAAGAGAAGTGTAGAATGTTTATTGTTGGGCTCAGTGATGAGCTGCAACCTATGTTCACAGCTCTGGGCATCACTAATTTTTAGGACCTGGTGAATCGGGTTAAGGCCACTAAAGCTACTCAGAAAGCATAGAGGTTTGGACGATCTAGTAAATTCGAGAAGAGGTAATATGGTGATTCCCCTCCTCCAAAGCCTAACAAGAAAGGAAAGTATCAAGGTCAGAAGCAAAATGCTTATCCTCAGCTTTCTCGATCTGGGAATATTGTTAGACCGCAAACGATGACCCAGTCGTTTGCCAAGGCTTCTTCAGTTGAGAGTACTGGAGGTTCGGGATGAGCCGTACAACATCCAGTATGCAATTATTGTTGGAATAGGCATCCTACGGGACAATGTCGCAAGTAATCTAGAGCTTGCTATTTCTGTGGTGAGAAGGGCCATTTTATCCAGGATTGTCCATTGAACACCAACAAGCCGGTTGCTACACAACCTTTACGACATCACATGTTCAATCTTATCAAGGAAAAGGATCAAAGCAGGGTTCATCGGGAGTTACGGGGAGACCCAATAACTAAACTAAGGCGTCAAACAAATAGGATTCGAAGGCCCCTACTCAGATGTATCATGTGAGGAGCCAAGAGGAGGATGAGGATCCTGACATCATTACACGTATCGTTGAGTTGTACTTTCATTCTATTTATGCATTGATTGATCCTAACTCCACACATTCTTTCATTAGTACGATGCTAGTTAAGAAACATAAGATATCCTTTGAACCCGTAGTATCTAAGATCTCTATAACCAATCCACTGATGATTGTGTCACCATAAGCCTTGTTTGTAAGAATTGTCCCCTAATGATCCAAGGGATTCCTTTTTTGGCCAATTTTTTGGCATTACCGATTCATGAGTTCGATGTTATACTTGGATTGGATTGGCTCAATGAATATCAAGCTTGGGTGGATTGTGCCAAGAAAAAGCTTTACCTTCGAGACCTTAGTAAGGAGAGTGTCATCCTGATGAGTTTGAGGAACCCATCCTTGTATGTATTGACCTTGCAAACCAATAACGAACCTCAACTGCTTAATATCGATATTGTGTGTGAATTCCCTAATGTCTTTCCGAATGAACTTCCAGGTTTACCTCCAACCCGTGAGGTGGAATTCGGTATCGAAGTGCAACCTGGAACAACCCCAGTTTCCATTGCACCTTACCTTATGGCTGCAGTTGAGTATAAATAGTTAAAGGCTCAAATTTAAGACCTGCTTGACAAGGTTTTCATTAGACCAAATTCTTCACCTTGTGGAGCCCCAGTCCTCTTTGTGAAGAAAAATGATGGATCTAAGAGGCTGTATATTGACTACAGGCAATTGAACAAAGTGACCATCAAGAACAAGTATCCCCTACCGAGAATTGATGACCTGTTCGATCAGCTTAAAGATGCCACTGTGTTTTCCAAGATCGATCTAAGGTCATGGTACTATCAAATGAGAGTTAAAGAATGTGATGTACCCAAAACTGCCATTCGTACTAGGTACGGGCACTATGAATTCTTGGTAATGCCATTTGGGCTAACCAATGCACCAATAGCCTTTATGGATCTGATGAACCGAGTTTCTAGACCCTATTTGGATAAATTTGTGGTGGTATTCATCTATGACATATTGATCTATTCCAAGAACGCGACATAAAATTGAGACTACCTTCGAATTGTGTTCAAACCCTGCGGGAGAAGTAGTTGTTTGCTAAATTATCCAAATGTGAGTTCTGGTTCACCGAAGTCACCTTCCTTGGGTACATTGTATCATCTTCAGGCATTCATGTAGATCCAAAGAAGATCCAAGCTATCCTAGATTGGAAACTACCGAAGAACATTAGATAAGTAAGAAGTTTCCTTGGTCTAGCTGGCTATTACCAGAGATTCGTAACCATTGACAAAGTTATTGAGGAAAGACTCTCCTTTTGTTTGGACCGAGGAACAACAAAGAAGCTTCATCCAGTTGAAGCAAGTATTGACTCATGCACCCGTCCTAATCCAACCCGAGTCTGGCAAGGACTACACAGTTTATAGTGATGCTTCTCTTCTCGGGTTAGGATGTGTCCTTATGCAAGAGGGCAAGGTCATAACTTATGCATCCCGACAACTTAAGCCACATGAAATGAACTATCCTACGCATGATCTGAAATTGACTATAGTTGTCTTCACACTGAAAATTTGGAGGCATTATCTCTACGGGGAGAAATGCTATCTCTTTACCGATCACAAAAGTCTCAAATACTTGTTAGCTAAGAAGGAGTTGAATCTTTGGCAACGGAGATGGATGGAACTCCTCAAAGACTACAATCTTGTTATTGTCTATCATCTGGGCAAGGCTAACGTTGTAGCTGATGCATTCAGCCGCAAAGCCTCAGCCTGGCAAGTACCGTCAATGACCATTAAACTTTATATATCCATTGTATGGAACTCATTGCATAATCCCTTTGTTGTAGCTGTAATACCCCTAAAATTGGGCTAAGAGTTTTACGAGGTAAACACATACTTAGAGAAGTTATCTTTAGATTATTAGAAGCTCAATTTGAGTCAATTGAATAAATAAGTCATTGAGAAATGGAGTATTGGTTTACTTGAGTCAATTAGGATTAAAATGAAAGAAGTTCAAAATTGAATAGTAAGGGACCAAATTCATTGAAAGATGAAATATATGGTTTTGCATGTCAAATTGACCAATGATGTGAGTGGAAAACATGTGTCTCTTACATGGGAATTAGCTGATGAATAATACAAATTATAATAAAAAGAAATGAAAAAAAATTAAGAAATAAGGGAGATAGAGAAGATGAGTGACCAGCCATTACATTGTGGAGAGGGAGTTTTTCTCTCATTCTTTTCTTCTCAATTGCATTCATCTTTCTAAGGCTGAAGCATAAACCTCCATTGGAGATCAAGGAAAATTTGAAGAAGCTTAGAAATTTGGCAGCATTGATGTCCATTGAGGATGTATAATCTGATCAAACAGTAAGCCCAACTGAATTCATGAACTTAGTTAGCATATTATTGAAGATTATGGATTTTTTTAGTATAAGAATTGAAGGAGATTTTTGTGTACTACTCATATAATTATTTGACGTTAGAAAACTATATTGTTAAGCTTGAGAGAAGTCCAATTGAGGAAGAATTTATAAGCTGTAACAGAAACTGTTGTGGTGGTATTACAATTAGAATTGAAGATGGTCATTGAGGTATAATTGGGATTGAATCAACTGTAAATTGATGTTAGATAGTTAATAAAAGGTTTTGAATGAATGGTTGCTGATCATGGTTGAGTTTAGAGCACTTAAGTTAGCTATAAACAAAGGTTAAATGTAATCTGCCCAGAGGACTCTGTTCTGGCAGTAGGTTTAGAAATTCATATAAAATTGAATCTGTTGAGATAGAAGATGAATTTTATATGTGTAGAACCATGTGTGAGTCTAGTTTAATCTCCAACAAACGGTGATTGATTTTTAGTTCAGAATCAAAAGTTATGAATTTTTAAGTGAAAGTAGTGCAGAAAATCTGGAGGCAGATTCTGCTCTGGACAGTTTCTGTTTTGAAACTTCTAAAAATTCTCCTAATTGTTGTAGAGCTCGTTAAATTATGAGGCTTATACCGTTAAAACCGTGTTTGAATATAGTTTGTAAAAATGTAAAGAACTTAAAATTCTAGTGTATACTCTGTTCTAGAGAGACAGTTCTTTGATGATAGCTCAAGTTGCCAAAAGATATAAATAAGGATTTAACTTGGAAATGGAATTGAAGAATGATTAGTATAGGCATGGTTAATGCTTGAGTAATGATATTGGTTATGCATATTGAGTTAATTTGTGTTAAATGGTATGTATATTAATGGATGTACTTGTAATTATTTAAATTAAAGTTGGTTGGAGGAAGCAAGGTTCAAGAAGGGACAATTTGAAATCAACGGACTTGGGTGAGCCAAGTATTAAGTGAAGGAAGTTCGAGTGAAATTAGTGGATCGGGATATCCTATAACTTCGGGATATAAGGTGAGTGTAACTATACCTTTGTGTGTGTTTATTTAAGACCGAAATACAGTTTCGGTTTAACATCTATGATAGATAAAGAATTAATCAAAATAAGAAGTAAGTAACTAAAGTATGCAAGAAAGTTGACTATTTGTGATGAAAAAAATGGAATGTAATTGAGAATTCAATGTGAGAATTAAGCTAAGATAATAGTTACTTGATAGCTCCGAGTACTTAGCTAATACTTTGAAATGAAACAAAGATGGAAATTAATGAGTATACCACTTAGTAATCTTTGTCAATGGATACACCAATGGTAAAAACAAGTAAGCATAAGGTAAACCCTTGTACAAATTATAGATTGATGATATGGGGAAGTATAGAATAATTTCTTGTTATATTAATGTAGTTTAAGATTCGAGATAGATCGAAACTCTCCCAAGCATACTATTTGTTTTATCTCACGTTGCTTGTCTAATGAGTTAAATTATGCTCGTGCTTCAAAGCTTGGAATCGAGGTAAGTACTTAAATTAAAAGTACCCTATGATATGTGATATTTGGTGAATGCTTGATATGTGTTTGGAATCTATTCGAATGGTTATATGCTGATTTGAAAGTGATGATTGTTATATGCACATGTTTGAAACATGATCAACAATGGTATGTTCTTTCAATTAAGAAAATGTGGAGCTATGCTCAATTATGATTCTGATATGAATAAGACATGCTATTCAAATGACATGAGAAAAAATGTATTGAGAAATTCATATGAGGTGAATACATGCCTAATATGAAAAAGGCAATAAGCTTTGCTGATATGATATTCTGATAAGGACTGAGCTTATTCTGTCTCTAATCAGATAAGATAAATGTGAAAGCCTTGGTTTCGAATCAGTCTTAGGTATAGCTGACATGCCATAGAGTCTATAGAGCTCGTGTTTGGGGTGGACTACGGTCTTTATTTGGTGATAGTATGAGGGAAGTTTTGTGGTCACTTGGCGAAAGTAGGAGGGATTGACCGGTATTGCAAGTACCATTTTATTTGGCAACAGTTGGTTAGGGATTCGTGTACCTTGGCTGTTACTTGATCCTCAAGGCTATGTTAAATATAAGAATAATGAAATTTACAAACCTATCAAATAAATTATCTTGATAACTTACGAGACAAGTAATACATGCCATTGATATGTTACGTTTGATAGTTTACATGATAAGTAACTCATATTCATGATATGATTATGTTGGATAACTTGCTTGATAAGTAACAATCACTCATATGATCTTTGTGTAATCTATTGTATAAAATGTTATGCCTTGTTCGAAGGTTGTTAAACAAATGACTAATTTCTTTTTTAAGTTTAAATCCTTACTTGATTACCAAGGTTATAAAATTTAAGTAAGATCGAAACATTATCCAGATTTCTAAGCTAAATGATTGCTTGTATGATTAGTAAGACTAATCTAGAGTATAATTGTAATGACCGAATACATTATGAAAACTAGCCTAGGCCTAAAGTAAAAGATAGTTTTAATTACCTTACGTTATCTTGCAAATTGTAACTTTGTTATGTACCTTTGCTATCCCGTTATATGTTGATAGCATTGATGTGGATAAGAAATGAAAAGAATGGAAATGGTACATGACTGGGAAATGAATGATAATTGTTTGCATGCTTGATTCTTGAATTATGAAAGTATGATATGAAATGCTAAGTAAATGGAATTGAATTTGATTTTATAAAGAATGAATTTGATTGTTTTATGTAATCCTTAACATGAAGATGTGTATGCTAAAAAATTATGACACTAATGATATGAAGTTAGTTAAGGATTTTTTTTAAAGACGCATTGTTGCTAGTACTAGATTAAATGGACTGTTTTGTAACCTTAACTAAGGGACTACTTTGCAATTGAAATTAGGACTGTTTTGTAATAAGAGTGGACGGTTTTGTAACCTTGATTAAGGGACAGTTTGCAATTGAAATTGGGACTGTTTTGTAACAAGAATGAACTGTTTGTAACCTTAATTAAGGGACTGCTTTGCAATTGAAATTGGGACTGTTTTGTAACCTTAATTAAGGGATTGTTTTGCAATTAAAAATGGGATCATTTTGTAACAAGAATGGACTGTTCTGTAACCTTAATTAAGGGACTGCTTTGCAATTGATATTGGGACTGTTTTGTAACAAGAGTGGACTGTTTTGTAACCTTAATTAAGGGACTGCTTTGCAATTGATATTGGGATTGTTTTGTAACAAGAGTGGACTGTTTTGTAACTTTAATTAAGGGACTATTTTGCAATTGAAAATGGGACTGTTTTGTAACAAGAATGGACTGTTTTGTGACCTTAATAAAGGATTGTTTTGCAACTTAAAATAAACTGTTTGGGGATTGTTTTATTAAATAAAAGTGTGGGATCATGATAGTGAAATTTTGATACTCTGTATGAAAAAGAAAGTGTTATGAGTAACAAAGCTTATTCTTATAGTCTTTACGTATGGGAAATATTAGTTCTCGATGAATCAATCATGAAATAGTTTGAAGAACCTGTAAGTTGAAATAAATGAAAGGAATTTTGGTGAAATGAATGAAAACAAGCAAAACTAAACATAAAGAATACTATATGAGTATATCTATTTGTATTTTTGATTGAATATGTTGATCTAGTTACCTCACTAAGTTCTTCTGAACTTACTTTGTGTTTGATTGATTAATTTTCAGGTGACTATCATATTGTTATGCCAGGATCGTGTCAACTCCCGGCAGTAAGTCACATAAGACCTAAGATTAGAGTATGTGGTAATTATAGTTACTTTAAATTCCTAGGGTGGTATTATAAGAATAAAGGTTCATGTTAAATAGTAGTTAGTTAGCATGTAGTTACATTCATTGTGATGATTATAGTACCTTATGAAGAACGTACAAGGTTGTAAAATTAATGAGCATATGTATGATATGTTTGCTTGCCATGATAGGCATGGTGTGCTTATGACTAAATATGTGTGTGATAGGTTTCTTGTTATGCTAGATAACTGGTTGCACATGATTGGATAGATAAGATAAATTAATGTTTATTTAGCTAAGTAATGATGTGCCTGACTAGACTAAATTGGGATCCTATTGACAAGTAATACTAGAAATGAAACGATGAATGAATAAGTAAGGATAATGTTAAGATAAGTGTAAACGTATATGAAAAAGTGATTGTGTTACGAATATTATAGTTAAGACTTGGTTAATTGAGTAAAGCTATTGCCATGTGAAACTAACCTAGTAAGTAAGACTAGGCTTTGAAAATTTTGAAATCATTACAAGGTTTTTAATAAGGAATTGAAATAAGAAATGAAAGTTATCCCATAATGTCTTAAAAGAAAATGAGAACATGTAGAATGTTTTAGTAATTTGGATTATAAGATTTGAAGTTAAATGATACAAACATGTAGGCTTAAAGATCTTTAAATAATGGTTTGTTGTTAACTTGAATGATCTTAAACATTGATCTATGTGTCTTAAAATGGATAAAAGCTTATAAAGTTGGTAATTAGTCCAAGAATAATGAAGTTTCTAAACAAAGATAAATCTTATAAGATTGTAGTAATAATATAATAAGCTTTGTGATCTGATGTACATAGAATATAAGGGCATGCTATGAACTAGGGGTTGAAGTGTATTGTATAATGTATAATTGATTGTGCACTAATTGAGGTTGAAGTCAGATCAGTGAAATAGTTTAAAAAGTTTTAATTTACCCTCACTTTTGAAGGTAGGTTTAGTTGTGTTGAGTTAAGTTTTCTCAAGAATGATTGAATGTCTATATTGTAACACTTCCTAAACTGGCTTAACTCCTACACCGGGTAGGGGGTGTTACAGTAGCCCCTCGTGCTATTAACGCTCATTTTCGACTTCAAAAGCATCGTTGCCTAGTAGCTAAACTCCAAGTTTAGTCTACTAACTTATCGATAATTAAAGCCTTGTAGGATTAGGATCCTCAATTACAGTCTCTTGTTTCCAAACTGTAAAGTGAGGATGAATCTAACTTCATAATTAATCCTGAAGGTCTTTTATTCTATCATGATCGGGTTTGCATATCCGACAATAAATCCCTTTATATCGACATATTAAAGGAATCCTATTCAAGCTCATTCTCTGTACACCCGAGTTTGGTTAAGAAGTACAAAGATCTCTGGGAACTCTATTGGTGGCCAGGCATGAAACACGCCATAGTTGATTTTGTATCCAAGTGTCTTACATGCCAGCGTGTCAAAGCTGAGCATCGTGTTCCTACCGGACTATTGCAACCCATCGACCTACCACAATGGAAGTGGGAGAAGATCGCCATGGAATTTGTCACTGGTTTGCCTTTAACTCCCACCAAACATGATGCCATATGGGTCATTGTGGACCGTTTCACCAAGTCAGCACATTTTTTATCGGTTAGAATGGACTACAATCTTCCAAAGCTAGCTGACTTGTACGTCAAGGAATTTGTGAGACTTCATATAATACCTAAGTCTATCATCTCCAATCGAGACCCACAATTTGCTTCTCGATTCTGGAGATCATTACATGATGCTCTGGGTACTAGAGTTAACCTTAGTACTTCATTTTACCCCCAGACTGATGGCCAGTTAGAAAGGGTAATTTAGGTAAATATCAAAAACTCCTTCTATCGAACCAATGAAAACGAGCATTGTTATTGAAATCCTCCATTACAGATTATGGAAGACATGCTTCGAGCATGTATCATCGACTTTGGTGGATCTTGGGAGAAATCCCTACCTCTTATCGAGTTTGCCTACAATAACATCTATCAAACTTCCATCAGAGTGGTGCCTTATGAGGCGTTGTATGGCAGACATTGCAGAACTCCTTTGTGTTGGTCTGAACTAGGTGAAGGCAAAATGTTGGGGTCTGACCTACTTCGAGAAACCGAAGAATAGGTTACCATCATCCATGATCACTTGAAAGCAACCTTTGACTGACAAAAGACCTATGCTAAACTTAAACGAAGGGATATTCAATACGAGGTTGGTGAAAAAGCCTTCCTCAAAGTATCACCGTGGAAGAAGATTTTGAGGTTTGGCAAGAAGGGGAAACTGAGTCCCCAATTCATTGGACCCTTTGAGATCATTGAAAAAGTTGGCCTGGTTGCATACTGTTTGGCATTACTGTAACACCCCTTACCTGTATCCATCACTGAATACGAGTTAGAGATGTCACATGACACTTATTCCATAATACTTATTTCAAAATCAGTAAAATTTAGTTCCTTTAAATTGTAAATAATTTACCATTTTTTGAAAGGATATTTAATCGCATAAAATTTAAAAACTAATATTTCTAAGTTCAATCTGAACCTAAATTCAGATAGTAATACGGCAGTTCAATTCTAATATATAAAATTAATAAAACTACCTAAATTAAAAATCATTTAAATAGTAAATAAAATACGATTAAACTAACTATTTTCTAACCACATACATATCAGAGCAGCCAAAACATTAATAAATATACATGCCAACTAGTAATATGAAAAGATAACATCAAAGATGTCATACTGATACTGATTTTCGGCTCTCCAAAATGTGATGATGTCCTCTGTTGCTCCTTAATATCAACGTGTGAAACAATCACACGCTAAATATATACTTAGTGAGGCAATGTAAAATAATTAAAACATTTCTTTGCAAAGTAATAATGGAAATAAATAGAGTGGAATATAACTATCAAAAAGGATTTGAAAATTATAAAGACTGACTTATCAAAACCATTCCCCTTTTTCGTAACCTGTAAAAAATCTCAATATTCATATATATATATATATACAATACAGGTTATATCAATACGATCCATTATACTTTCAATTTCAATATAGCCCAATGTACTATGGATAAGAATTCATGGTATGCGAGTCAATGATGAGTATGCACATGTGCTGACATCAACCAATATGTTGAATCATAATAAAAAAATATATCAATGTATCGATATCAATGTATCAATGTCAATGTATCAATGTAAACACTACCGTAACTTAACGGCATCAATAATAACGATAGGTCATAGTTGTAGAACACAACTCACTGTATCACAGCCGTAACTTAACAGCAGTATTAACCGATAGCTGTAAAACACAGCTCACTGTATCATTACTGTAATTTGACAGTAATATTATATCGATATACTCCACCTCTTTGGCATGCCAATGTACCAAGACTCTCAATAATCATACAATAGGCTTTTTGCACAATTCACTATTATGAATCTTTCATTCATTTTGATAATATCAATAGATCAAAATCAATAATTTTAACATATAAAAATATGCATAGGGCAGTTCATACCCGAAACATTCATAAAACTATTTAATATAAATCAAATCCTTTTCTTTCAACATTTGAGGTTGACTTATCACAAGTCTTCCTCGTATAATAATTAAAATAAATAAGATTGCACTCACATTTGCCTCACTAATAAGCTGTACTATTACTTCCAACCTTACTCTTGAATTTTATCTTTATCATCAGCCTTACTTGTATCCCGATTACAATCTACACAACATTTCAACAACACATACCATTCAAAGTACATGTTAGTATCATACTAACATTGATACATATTAGGAATAATATTTCCTAATAATTCTTTATCTTTCCAAAATACTTATTTTAGTCCTAAGGACTCTTTTTAAACTTCCAATCAACATTTTCAAGTCCAAACCTTACATTTCTCATTCTTTACACTTGAGGACCCAGACTTTAAAATTTTACACACTAATCCTTGAATTTGCCAAAATTTCAAATTGGTCCCCAAAGTTAACACAACTTCAAAATCAACCTTCTAGTCACTTTAACTTAATTTTCCAACACAATACACTTCAAAAACAAGCTTAACAACCAAACCCCTAAACTTCCCAAATTTACAACTTAATCCTCAACACTTTATAAACTTCCACATTAATCCAAAAAACTTTCTAAAGCTTACAAAATCATCCTTACACCATTTATAACGTTAGAAAAATTTTCCATAATTTTCCCAATATTTTTATACCATAGCTGAATACCAAAAGTCACTTTGACCAAACTTTACATTTCGATTCAAGCATAAATTCAACCTTCAAACATCATATTCAAGCTTCTAACATCATTCCCAATTCAAATAAAAATTTTGCAAGAGTTTCCCTTAATTTTTCAATTTTCCCAAATAATACCTAAAACCAAAAATCCAAATATTCATAAAATGATATTTTATGACTCTTCTAAGGTCCATGGAACTATCTCTAAAATTTTAGCTTGATCCGATTATCAAAATATTTTTCCAAACTTTATCTATTTATAGCCATTAATATAATCTCCGTACGAAAAATTTGGGTAACACATAAGCGTCATTCTTGGGGGTAAACTATTCATTTAAGGGGTTAAAATACATAACTTTTGAAAATTGCACTTTGATCCCTAAACTTTTCCAAAGTTTATACTTTAGCCACAAAACTTTCAAAATTTATATTTTGGTCACTAGCCAAAAATTGGGATATTACAATTACCCTCAAAATTAAGCAGAATTCATGATGTCTTCCATGTGTCCATGCTTTGCAAATATCGATCCGACCCTTCGCATATCATTGAGCCAGAACCTGTGCAAATCCAACTGGATTTCACCTATGAGGACAAACCAGTTCAAATTCTTTTAAAAGAAGTAACGAGTCTTCGTAACAAGTCTGTGTCATTAGTCAAAGTTCTTTGGAGGAGTCATTCAGTGGAAGAAGCCACTTGGGAACCAGAAGAGACGATGAAGAAGCAGTACCCTCATATCTTCGGTTTAGATGAAAATTCGAGGATGAATTTTTTGTAAGGGGAGAGTTGTAACACCCCAAAAATAGGTCTAGTCGAAATTAGGTTTCAGTGATCGGAAATTTTGTATCAGAATGGTCCAATCAATGTATCCTTTATTGTACTCAATTGTAATGACATGAACTTCAATTGATTTTAATTATCGACTTTGGACCTTTTTGAAAAAATTAAGAGTCATTTAGTGACTAAATTGTGAAAATTGAACGTTTGGAGGGTAAAAGTGCAAACTTTGAAAAGTTAAAGTACCACCCTCGTAATTATACCCTTTTGGATTATGGCTCACTTGCTTGCTTGGCTAAATTCATGTGAAGGTATGTTGCATTTTTTATAAAAATATGACATAATTATGGAAGGAAAAAAAGAATAGACAATTAGAATTTTAAATTCATTTCCAAAATTACCGCCCAAGCTAGGAAAGCTTTCTATTGGAGGCTTGGGAGGCAACCAATAATGATGAAGGTTGTGCACGGTTGAAAGGGATTAAGAGAGTTGGAAAGATGAGTTTTAGTTGGCAAACAAACCGAGACCACTAGCAAAACTTTCTTTCATCTTTCTTCCAACTCTTACAAGCTTAAGCAAGCACCATCAGTTTCATCTTCTTCACCGAGCTCAAGCAAGAACCTCATTTCAATCATTGGAGTTTCATTGATTTCAAAACATCAAATTAAAGCTCTTAGATTGGAGAGTTAAACCTCTCAAACAATTTGTTGATTCCATGGATATTTGAAGCTTAATTTCAAGATTAGAACTTGAAAGTTAAAGTATGAACCCATGTGCTATAAGCTTAATTCCATGTAACTAATGTTGTCTACAAGCTTTATTAAGCTTGGATATTGATTTTGAATCATTGATTATTATTGTAACCTATTCTTGCGTAGCTCAAGCTGTAAAAGATCAACCACCATCTCCTACTAGAGCTAAGGGCAAGGGAATTGTAATCTAGGAGCCTTAAGAGCTACTGTAATCAAGGTGAGTGTAGTCGGAGTCTTGGAATTAAGCTAGGCACCTTTCCTGATTTCATTTTTATTGAATATATTATTACTAACATTGATAATAAGGTCATTGCATGGAACCCCTTTAGAGGGTGTTTTGGTAAGCTTCGGTAAGCTTCCTTATTGAACTATTGAAACATTAAGTATCGATTATTATCATTGAATATTGATTATTGTCATCGAATCATTGAATATTGACCATTGACATGCCATTGAAAAGATCATTGTATTTTTATTGATCATTGGATATTGACCATTGAACTATTACCATTGTCATTGAATTATTGAACATATTGTTATTGGCCAACTATTGTTACCGAACTCACCAGATCATTGAAATGGACCCAAGGGTCAACCTATTGTTATATAATCATTGAACCTATTGATATCGATATCGATAATGTATTGAGTATTGGCCTAAATTATCAGACCTTGGATTTGAGAGGACATTGGATACAATTGGCATGCCATAGGATTTATGAGCTCATTGGTACGGGTGGACTACAGTCCTTGGGATACGACCTTTATATTGGCGAGGCAATGGGAAGTTGTGTTGGTCAATTGGCGAGGCAAGGGACTAGACCTTTATTGACTTGGTGAAGTGTAAGAATTCGTGTATCCACTATCTTGATCGATCCAAGGGTTATTATTGATCTATATGAATTATTGACATGAATAAAGGAATCAATGATATCGAACTTGTTGTATTGATATTGAACATTGATGACATGCTATGGAAATATTGCCTAAGCATGGATTTGAATGCATATTGTATTTTTGGAATTGTTGTGACTACCTCACTAGGCAAAGTATGTCTAATGCATTCATCTTCATGCATTTTCAGGTTAATAAAGGTGTTTGGGAGATCGAACAACCTTTTTGAAGATTTTGGCAAGTCTTACAAGGGTGAATGTAATGTTTACTTCCATTGTATACTCCTAGAATGGTGGCATAGTTGTGGTAATAGTCACTTTTATGCCTTTTGATATGTTTATTCTATGCATGTTAAGAGAATGCTTAAATAGGCTTAAAATGAATTTTGGTAAAGCTTAATTTGGCATAAATGGCCAAAAAGGTGAAATCATAGTAAATGGACTCGTATGATCATGAAATTTGACATGCTAGTAGATTAATTGATATTAATTTTCTAGTAAAATCGCATTGCATTTGGACATTGTTTGATGGGTTAAAATTGATTAAAACCAGAACAAATCTATCATTTTAGTGCAGGGAGTATCGATACGGGTGATGGCGTATTGATACAGGTATGCATAATTGGACATAGTCAACATCGGTCAACAGGGAGTATCGATACGTCAAAGGGTGTATCGATACGAAAAGTTAACACTAGAATCTAGAAAATTAAATGCATCGATACGATCTTCATGGCGTATCGAAACGGGTCAACCTAGTCAACCCGTATCGGTATTGTTCTCCAGCCATATCGATACGAGTATTGTCATTGAATTCTGATAATTATAAAATATGCATTGTGTATCGATACAGGTAGACACCGTACCGATACGGGCTCATTGACTCTTAACTGTTTTAACGGTCATGACACAGGCGTATCGATACGACCTCTTGAGTACCGATATCGATACAGGTAAATCTGTTAAAAGTTAATTGGAACAAGTTTGGAACATGGCATATTGGTCACTGAACATTGTATAGTTTAATTAAATGAGTAAATGAACTCTGATTAACTTGAAAAATTGTATGATCATTGAATATAGGTTGAATTTCACAATAGTAAGACTAACTTCAGAAAAGACCTCTAAAAGACTAAAATTACAGATTAGTCCCTAAAACTTGTAAAAGTCAAAAATTGATCTTAAACCAATAATCAAAGTACTGTACTGAGTTGTTAAGCTTAATGAATCAATATTGTATGGCTTGAAAAGAATGTCTTTGTTAAATCACTGAATTTTGATTAATAATTATTGCACTGATCATCGCATTGTTCACCAATAACGTCTTTCGACCCGGTTCTCTACTAGGCCGGGAAGGAGTGTTATAGAACCTAAGTTTGTCTTACAAACTAGATGCATATCACGGGAAGGATGAAACTAAAGTTCCCTAAACTAGAGTTCAATTGCCAAGCTACTTGTGTAATGCCCTGAAATTGGGCCTAGATGTGGGCCGAATCGGGTCGGTGGTTCAAGAGAACCGGTTTAGATAATTTGAATAGTTTCGGGAAAACTAAATCTATAAAATTGATTTTGGGATAAAATAAAATATGGGAAATGTTTTAAATTACTTAATTAATATTTTAAGTAATTTGGTGAAGTCAAATTGAGGTAATTAAATCAGATTTTTTAGACATTTTAGTCTAGTGACTAAATTGAAAGATTTCAGAACTATTTTTGGTGGCTAAATCGAAAAAGGGTCAAAACTTAGAATATTTAAGGAGCTATTTATCCAATATTTTTCAACATATTTATCTCTTAATTTAGGATATTTTTAAATAATTTTAAATGGTTTAATAATTGGATAAATGAGGATTTATTTAAAAGTTCTTTTATTTGCCAAAAAAATTTTCTTACGTAACTACTTTTCTCTCAACTTTCTCAACAACCAAACTAGGATTTCTACTTCAAAATCTCCAGGAATCAATCTCCATTGATTTCCTTTTTGATTCGTTGTTGATTTCTTTAAATTCATTTGCAAAATCTCTTTGGATTTCATCAAAGCTTGGCCAATTAAGGGAGAAATCAGCAATTAGAGGTGATTTCCGTTTCTCTCCTCTAATTAAAGGTTCTTTATTGAAATTCCCAACTTCTTGATCCTTTGTTGCGGATTTATGTTAAGAAATTATGATTTTAATATGGATTTATTAATTAAATTGAGTTTTCTTGGAAAATTGTTGCGAACTGAATTGGATTTGTTTTGGTGATGGATTTAATTGATTTATATCTCAATTTGGATTTATTTTAATGTTGATTAATCAATGTAATCCCGAAACTATGTGAATTGTTAGTTTTCTAAGTTGTGTATAGTTGGTTTTTGGCTTGATCTTATTATTGTGGCGTTGTTGGAGGTATAAAGACATGTTTAAGGTGTTTCTGGGTATTAATTGATGTTGCTAATGAGTTAAAATCATTGGATGTTGGCTGGGCTTTATTTAGGTAAGGTTTACTGGTGTTCTTGATGGTTTTAGGAGGGTATTGAGTGGATTCTTGTGAGGCGATGTTGTGTTTGTTGGTTGCTAGAGGTTTGAGGTATAGAGATGTGTTTTAATTCTCTGTTTTTGATTGGGCAAAGCAGGGGAGTTGAATCCTTTGGCTTTTGAAGAAGGAGCGGAAGCTTGATTCGCGCATCGGCAAGCAAGCGTTGGATTGTTGGTGAATGGAATATTCTTTTACTATTGTTAAAAGGTTTGAAAAGGAGTTGTGGGAGTTTAGATAAAGTTTGATACACTTATCTAAGCTCGAAAGTAAGTATTGGTTGAGCTTTCTCTCGATTTTAGTTTTGCAAAATGAAATCTCACGCACATGTTGTTGGTTTTAATTACTCACTGTATTGTGCATGTTTTAAATGAGAAAGAAGTTGCAAATGATCATAGATGATGATTCATAAGAATGGCATATGGTTTATAAATGTGTTATTGGAGATTGTTAAATACATGGTTTAATGTATTTGTGTTAGATTGATTTGATGCATATGTAAAATAGTGAGGCAATGTTGTTTATTGAATATATTGCCAAGTGGCTATGTTTAAAATGATATCAGATATAGTTGACATGCCATAGGTTTTAGAGTGCACTATAAAAAGTCACCTCATGTTCGTCGAGGGGTGTTAAGTGTCCGTAATCTTCAACATGAGAACCGAAGCGGTTGAGGTGGGTAAATGTTTAATTTTCTCCTGCTGGTGGATTATACATCTAAACCCTAGAGGTTGGCAAGTGTGTCGTTACTCTGGTTGAGGTATGTATGTAAAGTGGTTGTGGGAACCACTTGAGAAATCCGTGTATCCGATAAGTCTTGTGAAATGAAAGGTTGCTTGTTTTAAGTCACTTAAAAGCCAATATATGAGATAATGTATCATGTGAAATGGATTATGTTTGCATAATGAGATTTATACATGTGTTACTCCTTAAGCTTGTAATAAAGGTGCTGTGGTGTGAAGCTTAGATTGGGTAGAGATTGAATCCATGATACATGTGTTGAAAATGATTTAAATGTGCATATTTGAGTTGTTGTGAAAAGCATGAGATGTTTTGCCATGAGATAATTACATGTGATTTGATAAAAATGGTTTTAAATGCATTGATGAGTATTTTAGCGATTCCTTCACTAAGCTTATAGCTACGCTCTATTTCCCTTGTCAATGCAGAGAAATAGCTTTCTCGGATGGCACGTGAGCAAGGGAGGATCAAAGGAACACTTCATTACAAAGTATGGTTTAATATACGTCAAGTAGTAATAAGAAGGCAATGTGATTGGGTTGTTTTTGGGAGGTGTATTTTGAGTACTCCCTATTGTAATAGTTTGGATTGATGTTTTGGTTTGGTATGATGCTTTTATATTGGGTTTTGAGGGGTTGGGAGACATTAAGCATGCTTGGGTAGAAATCATGATCATAGGTAATTGCTTGAGTATGCCATGCTTAGTATAGCCCCAATCTATGTTGCTATGTTTGATGCTTGGATGTTTACGATGTCATATGATGATTAGAGGTTGAATAGATAGTGTTTGATTAAGCCAAAGTGTCATATGTTGGGCCTATAGGCAAATTCAGGTCACCCCGTAGCGGTACATGCGTCTCATGTCGATACGCTAGGACTCGTCCAGGCTTAAAATATTTAAAATAGCCTAGGCATACCGATACGCTTGGTAACCGTATCACTACGCATAGTGTTGAAACAATGTTTGTTTCGGTACACGGGCTACCGTATCGATACGGTGTCTAACTACTAGAATCTAAATTTTCAAAATATACAACCCCGTACCGATATGCCTAGGGACCGTATCGGTACATATTTTTCCATTTGTGCCGTTTTGATACACTAAGTAGCCGTACCGGTACGCCGGCCGTTAAATCTGTTATAATAGCATCTATAGTTTGGAATCTTTGCATTTTGGTCCCTGTTTCTTAAATGTGCAATTAAATGTGAATGAATAATTAATTTGGGTTGAAATTTAATATGATGGCATGTAACATGACTAATTGAGGTTTGGTAACTTTAATTTCATGAAAGTCCTTGTAAATCTTGGAAATTATGTTTTAGTCCCTAAAAACTAAACTCAAGCAATTAGATGTTGAAATGACGTCCGATTGAGTTGTAATTTTAACCATGACTTCTATGAGCACCATAGGACCTAATAATGCATTTAGAAAAGATAAAAGAAAAGTGGATCGTTTTACTTGTAAACTTTTTGGGGTATATTTCGATAAACTCTAATGTAGCTTGCTCGGTTCGGTCTTTCATCTAGACCGGGTCAGGGGGGTTACATTTGGTGGTATCAGAGCTAGTTTATGATTGTTGGGAGATGGGTTATGGTTGTTTGGTTGGTTTGTTTGAATAAGTTGTTTGACGTGTACGGTGATTGAATTTGTGAATTGCATTCGATATGTGGTATGTCTGGGGTGTTTTAAACTTGGGACACATTGCCTTATACTACTTGAGTTAAATGATTTTATTTTCAAACAGGGGTGACTTGGATTTTTGCTGCGAGCTGGCCTAATTGTGTTGTTTTGTTGCATTATCATGTTTAGACTCATATTTTCGCGTATAGGACCTAGACGAGAGACTAGAGCTCACATGGGTAGTGTGGTGGATACACACAATGATGAGTTACCTCCTACTCCAACGAATCCTCCTACTAGTGTTGGAGTAGAGGGAGGTGCACCTTAGGCACCCTAAGCACCTATTTTGGTGATATGGCACCGTTAGTCCAGACGATGATGAGAACTTTTTAGGTGGCCATGGCTGGAGTGCATGTACCTGCACCGGTGCATATAGCTGTTCATGCTAGGTTACCTTTGGAGTGTCTATGTAGCTTGGGTGATGTTGAATTTAGAGGTTTGATTCCTAAAGCATCCGAGTAGCGGTTTGCTAGTACTGAGAGAATCCTTGGCCAGATGGAGTGTACGGATGTACGCAAATTGGGATGTATTTTGTTATTGCTTTAGGGCGATGCTTATAGTTGGTGGACAATTGTGATCGCGGGAATGGAACCTTCCAATGTTACGTGGGAATTCTTTTGTGAGTTTTTCAGGAAGAAGTATTTAGGAACTCGGTATAAAGATGAAAAGAAAAGAGTGTTCATGGCATTGGAGCATGAAAATATGTCTATTTTGAGTATGAGATTCAGTTTGTACAGCTGAGTAAGTATACTCCTGAGTTGGTTCCAGATAAGCAATAGAGGTTTGAACGGTTCCATTACGGGTTAATCACGGAGATGAAGACATACATGCTGACCACCGACTATATAGAGTTTGATGTCCTGGTTTCTCGAGCAAAAGACATAGAAAAGAATTTGGGCTTGTTTGCTCGTTTTAGGAGTTCTTCGAGAGGAAAGAGGAGTGCGAAGTTTGATGTTGGTAAGGATCAATATAAGAGGCATAGAGACAGGAGGTACCGTCTAGACCAAAGACGGGGAGGAAATGGTGTTGGGCGTGGTTTTCAGGGTCATAATACCTTTGTTGGATTTCTTGAGTGTAGGAGGTGTGGAAGGAAGCATTCGTGGGAATGTTGGGGGTGCTATAGGCACATGTTGGAGTTATGGATTGAGTGATCATCTTAGGAGGGATTGTCCATAGTTGGCCAGAGAGGGTCAGGCTCATGTACCAGTTGCTATGGCGTAGAGGGGTCGTGGCGCGCCGTGGACATTTTTAGTGCAGGGGTGATGGTCAGAGAGTGGTAGCGCATACTGTAATGGTTCGGCCTGAGAAGGGTGGACCGGTAAGGGTCTTTGCTCACCGTGTAGGGAGGAATGATACCAATGTGATTGCAGGTACCTTTACCTTGCAATCTATACCTTTGTTATCTTTGATTGATTCGGGTTCTACATATTCCTACATTTTGCACGAGCATGCATGTTTGTTGAATTTACCTGTAGAGTTGTTAGATGTTGGTATGCGGGTAACAAGTTCCTTTGGTGAGACGATTGTTACTAGAAAGTTGTATTGGAGTTATCCCTTGATGGTTCAAGGGCATGAGTTTGAGGCTGATCTGATGGAGTTACCATTTCACGGTTTTGATGTAATTTTGGGTATAGATGGTTATCTCGACACAAAGCTGTGGTGGATTTTAAAGCCAAGCGAGTTTGTTTGGAACTTTTCGAGAATTATGAAGTTGTGGTTATGGGCGAGAATGTAAAGTTCATGTCAAATGTGGTTTCTGCTTTGGGGGCACGGAAGTTGTTGGAGTTTGGGGGTCAAGCATACCTAGCCTATGTTATGAATCTGAATATGAAGGAAGTGCATGCCCATGATATTCGCATAGTTTGTGATTTTCCATGAGTATTTCCAAAAGAGTTGTATGGTTTGTCGCCGGATAGGGAGGTGGAATTTTGCATTGAGACATACGCGAATACATCTCCGGTGTCTATTGCTCTGATCATATGGCACCAGAAAGTTGAAAGAGTTGAAGAAGTAGTTGCAAGAGTTGCTGGATCGTGGTCTTTATTCCATCTACAAGGATATACAGGTTCCTGAATGATGGGGGAAATGGACTCATGAAGTCTACTCTCCATATGTCAAAAACTCTACTGGCATGATATTCTAGAGCGGCAATTGATGTCTGCTGGCATCGATCATAGGCCTTGGCAAAGTAATGAGCGTCTTTAAACAATGTAGGCCAAAAGAATCCAGACAACAATACCTTAGCAGTGGTCTTTATTCCAGCAAAGTGTCTTACATACGGTGCTACATGGCAGAACTGTAAAATGCTGTGCTGCTCCTCCTCTCGCACACATCGGCAAATTACTTGGTCGGCACAATGTTTAAACAAAATAGGATCATCCTAATAGCACCGTCGTACATCTCGCAAAAAACATTTCTTGGAATTGCTTGCCAGATCTGTTATCATGATATTACTTACCAGATAGTTGACTATGTCATTATACCATGGCATAAAACTGACTGCAAGCAGGTGTTCATCGGGGAATTCATCTCTAATGGTAGCGGCTCTACATTCCTCCAGGTGATATTCTAACCGAGATAAATGGTCAGCAACTAAGTTCTCACTCCCTTTCTTGTCTCAAATCTTGAGATCAAACTCTTGCAATAATAGTGTCCATTGGATCAATCTGGGCTTGGCATCCATTTTTACCAATAGGAATTTCAATGTCGAGTGATCGTATACACAATAACTTTGTTACCAACTAAATAAGATATGAATTTATCAAACGCAAATACGACAACAAGAAATTCCTTCTCGATTGTTGTGTAGTTGAGTTGGGCTTCACTCAATGTCTGACTGGCATAGTATATAGCATGAAAAATCTTGCCACGTCTTTGGCCCAATACAACTCAAACGGCATAGTCACTGGCATCGCACATAAGCTCGAAGGGCTCATTCCAGTACAGTGCCATGACTATTAGGGCATTAATCAAGCTATACTTGAGTTCTTGAAACGCTTTTAAACAAGAATCATCAAACGAAAAAGTGGCATTTTTTTTCTAAAAGCAAGCATAAAGGTTTAGAAAATTTTGAGAAATATTTAATGAACCGATGGTAAAAACCTGCATTTCCTAAAAAAACTCATGATACCTTCTACACTTGTAGGAGGTGGTAACTTTCTAATTACCTTAACTTTCACTTTATCTACTTCCATGCTTCTCTTGGTTACTCTGTGACCGAGAACGATGCCTTCCTTCACCATGAAGTGGCACTTTTCCCAGTTTAGGACTAGGTTGGTCTCAATACAAGCTCTAGACTCTGTAGGCATTCCTCGAATGTTTTTCCAAACAATGAGAAGTCATCCATGATAACTTCCAGGTTACTCTCAATCATGTCAGAAAAAGTAGACATCATATATCGTTAAAATGTTGCCAGCGCATTACACAGTCCAAAGGGCATTATTCGAAAGGCAAATGTCCCATATGGACAAATGAATGTAGCTTTCTCCCGATCTTCAATTGTGATGGAAATCTGATTATATCCTAAATAACCATCATGGAAGCAATGGTATACTTTGCCTGCCAGCCTATCCAACATCTGGTCGATAAAAGGGTAGGGGGAATAATCATTCTAGGTGGCATTGTTCAGTTTCCTATAGTCCATGCACACTCTCCATCCGATGATAGTTCTAGAAGGAATCAATTCATCTTTGCTATTTTGAACCACAGTCATGCCACCTGATTTAATCTTCTATGGCCTTCGGAAGCTTTGGAGGCGTGTTTGTCGCATCGACAAGCGAGGCTTTGCGAGTCGATGAGTGGAAAAGTGTTTTCAACTTTGCAAAGGTTTGAAAGTTGTGTTTGGGAGTTTAGATCGAGCTTTAAACGCTGATCTAAGATCAGAAGTAAGTAAAGAATGAATTCTCTCTCGAACTCAGTTTGGCTAATAGTTTGATGCACTTGTTTTACGTGGTTTGGTTACTCACTTTATATGCATGTTTTGAGCATGGTTTAATGCTGGAAATTGGTTACAAAATGAAATTGATGCATTTGGTAGCAATGCACGTTTTGTTAATGTTTATAAGCATTGTTTAATGCAAGGTCTATTGCATTAGTTTAATGGTTTTGATGATGCATATGAAAATAGTGAGTTATTGATGTTAAAATGAATTATATTGGCAAGTGATGGTATGAAAATGTTTGAAAATGAAATTGGATATAGTTGATCGGCTATAGGATTGATAGTGCACTGTAAAAAAGGGGTCTTGGATGTTAAGGGGTTTATATGGTGTACCGAATACTCCATCCAAGTACCCAAACTGTCGAGGGGTTTATATGTATCGAAGACTCTCGTTAGTGGATTAAACATCATACCGATGAGTGGTGTTGAGAGGTTTATGTGTTTCGAATGCTGCGCCATGGGTGTCACAACGGTGGAGGGGTTTATGTGTATCGAATACTCCCGTGTGTTTAGATTGTTTGTTAAGTGTTGAGAGAGCACTTGTTGAATCTGTGTATCTGATGTTATGTTTTGTATTGCCTTATCTGATGTTATGTTTAGGTTATGTTTTGTAAAGTGGAAACTTGGTAAAGATCACTTGGAAGACAATATAATTGCTTATGTATCATGAGTTGGATTGTGTTGTTTAATGTGGTTTAAACATGTTTTACTCTTTAAGCCTTGCATTGTTAGTATGCATGGGAAAGCTTAAATTGAGGGTAGCAAATGGGATTTTGCTGTGGAAACCATGATACATGTTGCATATGGTTTAATATGCTATTTTGGAAATGTTAAGTGCATGGTTTTGATAAGGCATGATGTTGTGTTGATGTTTTAAAGAGTTTTGAAAAGTTATTTCAAAAGAATTATGAAACTGTTTAACTTGCATTGATGATGGTTGTGTTGAGCATTCCTCATTAAGCCTAGTGTGCTTACGCTCTCTTTTCCATCAATGCAAAGAATTAAAAACAAGGCAGTGAGGAAGCAAGGAAAGGAACACGAAAGACTTGTTTTTAAAGTATGACTTGAACGTTGAAAGTAGTAATAATGGCTATGTGTCGATTGAGGCTTTGGGAGGGTTTTTGATGAACTCCCTGTTGTTACAAGTTTTAATCATTTTTTGGACTTATATAATATGTTAATTGGTTAAGATATGATAGGTGTGATGATTTGGATGTGGACTAGGAAGCATGCCTCTAGACTTGGTATTTGAGTATGCTAGATAAGTTAGGTTGGCGTTTGATGCTGTTATGTTTTTTACTAAGCATGTTCATGATGATTTATGTTGATTAGATAAGTGTTAATGTTGTTTGGAATGAGCCAAAATGTCATATGTTGGACTTAGAGGTCATTACAGGCCTTTGTGTACCGGTACGGGAACCTCAAGGTTCGGTATGCGGGTCCTATAGAGGCTCAAATTGCTAAAATTAAACATGGTGAATCGATGCGCCTAGCCAACGTATCGATACGCCTTGAAGGAAAATAGGCATAGGTGTCGATACATGAATCTGCATATTGTAACGCCCTTTCAACTTTAACAAGACGTATCGATACGCAGGGTACCATATCGTACGGGCTTTAGCTACTGGAATTATGAGTTTTCAAAATAATCAAAGGGGTATCGGTACGAGTCAACGTCACATCGGTACAGTATGGTCAACATAATGTATCGATAAGTAAGAAATGTGTATCGGTATAGGGAGCTATTAAGTCTGTTAACCCGTATCAATAAGGCTTGCATACATCGGTACACTATGCTTGTAAGACCTCGAAAACCGGCGTAGTCAGAATTAGGTTCCAGAGACAGAAAAATATATATCGGAAATGTCCAAATATTGTATTGACCATAATTGGGTAATCAATTTTACCGTATTGGACAATAATCGAGTCAATTTAAAAGATGTCAGACCTAATTGAATTTCTAGAAACCTTTTTAGTGACCAAATTGTGAAAATTGGAAGTTTGGGGGTAATAGTGTAAAGTTTTGAAAATTGAGGGACCACCCTTGTAATTATCCCACTTTAGAGGTGAGTCACCTCCTTGCTTTCCACCCACCTCACGTGAAGTGGTCATCTTTTGTCATAGAAGATGACAAATGGGGGTAGACAATTATAGTTCTTGGATATTAAGAAAAGTGTGAAAGGATGGAACTATTAAAATAAGCTTACCCTTTGACAAGGGAAACCTTTCTATTGGTTCTTGATAAGGTGAAGAGCGGCCAAGGTTATAGGTGATATAGTTACCTTAAAATGATAACAAAAAAGACCATTTTCCTTTGTTTTTGATTCCACCGAAACTATTTTCTAAAATATCTCATCTTTTGCTTTGAATAAGCAAGCACCACCATTGTTGTCTTCAACCTAAGCTCAAGCAAGCACCTCCCTTGAATCCTTAAGTTTTCTTTGATTTCTATATACCTTTTGATAGCCCTTGTATTGGTGAGTAAAAGCCCCCAAACAATTCCATAAGCCCATGAAAGATTGAAGTTTAATTTTGATTGAAGTTAAATAGCTTAAGACTAAATCTTTGTTCTTCAATCTTAAAATCCATGGGAAGCTTTTGTAATCGGCTATTGTAAGTTTTAATATTGATTTAAAACTATAGCTTTGATTCTAACATCTTTCCTTTTGTTCACCTAGCTAGGGATTTGGAGAAGGAAGGTCCATCATCCCCTTCAAAATCTAGGAGTAAAGGAGTAATAATTCGAGAGCCGTAGAAGCATCAGAGTTCAAGGTGAGTGTAGTCGTAGTCTCTGGATTAGGCTAGGTTCCTATCCCGAATCATTGATTATTGAATTGCTAACCATTGCATTGAACATACTACATAAAAACCCTATTGAGAGCCATATTGGTATATATGGGTAAGTATTGCATAGAATCCACGTCCGAAGCATTGTTATTGTTGTCATCAAAACCATCGAAGCATTGTCATATAGAATTATTGATCATTGGATATTACTATGGCATATCATTATTGAAACATGGAATATTGTTATTGAAATAATGACTATTTTATTGCCTATTGATGTTGAATCATTGTCATTGAACATTGTTATTCATCTATCGTCATGAAATTATTGTTATTGAACTACCGTATTGAAATATTATTATCCAATCATTGCAACAAACTATTGTTATTGAAATACCGTTATTAAACTATTGATTATTGGACCTTGGATTTGAGAGTATTGGATACAATTGGCATGCCATAGAATTCATGAGCTCATTGGTACGGGTAGGCTACGACCTTTATATTGGTGCGACGGAGGGATGTTTTGTTTTGGTCAAATTGGTGTGGCGGAGGATATATGACTAGACTACTATAGATTTTGGTGCGGCGTAGGAATTCGTGTATCTATATAGCGGAAATCGGTCCAAGGAAACTTATTGAACATATTGCTATTAAATACTATTATTGACTATTGATATTGATTATGATTATTGATGTTTGATCATGCCTATATTGCCATCGAATTACATGTTATTAATCATAATTATAATGCATATTCTAGTACTTAAAATGCAGGATGGAGGCAACACCTGAATTTAGCTTGGGGAAATCAAAAGGGATAATCAAAATAATGGAAAACGTTAGAATATTATTCAGAGTCAGAATAACATTGGTCAGCAAGGATTCCATCAAAATGCTATTCCACAGAGGGCGCAAAACAAATTTTATGCAGGGAAAAGGAACAACCAAGGGATTTTGCTAGATTACATGGAGAAGAATGATGCAACTATCAAGAGTTTAACAGCATCTATGCAAAACTTAGAGATACAGATTAGACAAATTTGCGAGTGTACTTAGCAATAGACCCTATTAAGTTTTGCCAAGCGATACAGAAGATGCTCGACATAGAGGCAATGAACAATGTAAAGTTATAACTCTTTAGAGTGGCAAACAATACGATGCTGAGACATTTGACAAGCAGCCAGTTAATTGCCAGGAGAAAGAGAAGAGACCAGTAGATAAACCAAAAGAAGTAGAAGAGAAAGAAGCGAACATTAAAGATGCCAGACCTCAGTCAGATGCCAAATCTCAGTCGGATGCCAGCAACCCCTTGGCAAAACTGGTAGATCTAGCATATGCTTATCCACCTCAACCATTTCCACAAAGATTACAGAAGCACAAGCAGGATCAACAATTCAAGTGCTTCTTGAAAGTTCTTAAGCAGTTGAAGATCAACATACCATTGGTGGAAGCTCTCGAGAAAATGCCCAATTTTGTGAAATTCATGAAGGACATCTTGTCCAAGAAAAGAAAACTGGGTGATTTCAAGACTGTAGCTCTCACTAAAGGATGCAGTGCAATGATACTCAATCGGTAGCCACTGAAGTTGAAAGATCCGAGGAGCCATCATCAATTTGATGCCAATGTCGGTTTTTAGAAAGCTGGGCATCAAAACAAGATCTACCACGGTAACACTTTAGTTGGCAGATCCTAAGGGTAAGATTGAGGATGCATTGGTAATGGTCAACAAATTTATATTCCCAGCTAACTTTATTATTTTAGATTATGAGGCAGATATGAATGTCCCAATTATATTGGCAGACTATTCTTGCCACAAGTAGAGCTTTGATTGATGTTCATAAAGGAGAATTAACTATGCGCATGAATGATCAACATGTTACATTTAATGTGTTCCAAGCCCTTAAATGCGCAGATCAACCTGAGGGATGCCAAGCTGATGAGATGACATATTTCATTTTCACTATGGACGTGGCACAATTGTGCCAAGATACTGATGATGATGCCAGCGAGTTAGATAGTGAAGAAGAGACAAGTGAAGAAATTGAATGAATATTCTTGGAGAGAGAAGAAGTGAGTTACTTCGGACAGCCAGAGCCACTGGAGTTGGCTGACAGAGAGATCGTGGCACCTATATCATCCACCGAGGAGCCACCTGAATTGGAACTAAAACCATTACCAGACTATCTTAAGTACGCTTATTTAGGTAAACATTCAATCTTGCTAGTGATCATTGATGCTGATCTAACTAATGATCAAGAGGAAAGATGTTGGAAATTCTAATTAATAACAAGCAAGTGCTGGGATGGACCTTGGATGATATTCGAGGAATAAGCCCAACTATTTGCATGCACAAAATAATTTTGGAGGAATACCTTATCTGATGTCATGTTCAAGCTTGAGCACCAACTTCCCCTATGTTTAACCACACAAAAATAGAGGCACATTCCATCAAAATGCAATCAACAACTCAGCAACACATAACCTCAACACCCTTTACTCAAATCAACTCTACAACTCCCAAAATTAACAACAAACATCTTCCAAACTTAACCCAGCCACAATCTAACATTTAAACACTTCAATTATCATCAATTAACATCTAAACACACATCTCAAACATCCTTATATCTCCAGCATTCAATTAACCACCACAACTCCTAAAAAACACATAACTAGCAACCTAGAAAATTAGAGATCCACATAGTTTCGGGATTCCAATGTTAAAACCCACTTATTAACATTATTCAACATCAAGATTATGATTAGAATCAATCAAGAACCCAACAAAACATAATCCATACGAAAATCCTTCAATTAAATCCATTAAACCTCACTTTAATTAATTTTCCACAATTAAATCATCAAATCAAGTTAGAAAACATGTGTAAAGGATCAATAACTTGGGAATTTCAATAAATAACCTTGTATTAGAGGAGAAGAATGAACCTCAACTCAAATTGCTACTTTCCCTTCAATTAGTTGTTTTCCAAAGCCAAAACAATGAAAAATCAAGTTTATTTTGTTAGGAAACTATTGTAAACTCAATTGAAATCAAAAGATTGATTAAAAGTGAATTTTACCTGGAGATTTTGAAGATAGAAAAGGTGTTTGGATGGAGAGAAAATCTTTTTGCCAAAAGTTTGTTACGTAAAATTTGTTTTAGATATTTTAATTATTCAATTCTTTTCCCAAGCCTTTAATTATATTTTAAAATCATTTAAAATAATTAATTAAGGGAAAAAGTCAGATATTAGACCCTTGGGTAAATAGCTCCATAAAGATTTTAAGTATTGACCCTTTTACAAAACAGTCCTAAAAATAGTTTTAAAACTTTGCATTTTGGTCACTACCCAAAATGTCCATCTTTGATACCCTTTTTCTTAAAATTAATTCCACCAAAATCATTTCCATATTAAATAATGATTTTAGATAAATTTTCCATATTTTTAATCCTTCCAAAAATATTTAATCCAATTTAAATCCCGAAACTAGCCTGAATCCTCTAATCCGATCCCACAAACCGTCTAAACCACTAGGAAAACTACTAGGCCCAAAACTGAGGCGTTACAAGACCTGCAACACAATCTGAAGGTGTCGATCATGATCTTCCTCGGTACAAGAGTACACCAGAATATCATCGATGAACACAACCACGAATTGATCCAGAAACTCATGGAACACCCTATTCATCATATCCATTAACGCTGCCGGTGCATTTGTCAACCCAAGCGGCATCACCAAAAACTCATAAATCCCGTAGCACATACAAAAGGCCATCTTCGGTACATCCTTATCCTTCACCTTCAACTAAAGTACCATAACCGTAGATCAATTTTGGAAAACACGGTTGCACCCCAAAATTGATCAAATAGATCACCAATCCTCAGTAAAGGATCCTTGTTCTTAACCGTCAGTTGTTCAGTTGCCGATAATCGATGCACATCCTCATCGTGCCATCTTTCTTCTTTACAAACAACACTGGTGCTCCCCACGGTGAAACACTATGCCGAATGAAACCCCGATCCAGCAACTCCTGCAACTGCGTCTTCAGCTCCTTCAATTCCTTTTGTGCCATTGGATATGGTGCAATCGACACCGAAGACATATCTGCATACATTTCAATACAAAATTCCACCTCCCTATCCGATGGCAAACCCGACAACTCTTCTAGAAAAACTCCTGGAAAATTGCAAATAGTGTGAATATCCTAGGCATGCACTTTCTTCATATATGGGTTCATCACATAAGCTAGGTATGCTTGACCCCCAGACTCCATCATCTTTCGCGCTTCCAAAGCTGAAACAACATTGGACAAGAATTTAACATTCTCGCCCACAACTACCATTTCATAATCCTCGGCAAGTCTCAACAAAACTCGCTTGGTCTCAAAATCTACCATAGATCGATGTCCAGACAACCAATCCTTCCCCAAAATTACATCAAAATCGTGAAAAGGCAACTCCATTAGGTCAGCCTCAAACACATGCCCTTGAACCATCAAAAGACACCTTCTATACATCCTCCTATCCACTACCGTCTCACTAAAGGAACGGTTACCCTCATACCAACATCTAACACCTTTACAGGTATATCAAGCATGCATGCATATTCGTGCAGGATATATGAATGTGTAAAACCAAAATCTATCAAAAAAAGCAACGGTATGAATTGCAAAGTAAATGTACCTGCAATCACATCGGTATCATTTCTTCCCACATGGTGCGCAAAAAATCTCGTTGGTCCAAAATCCTCAGGATGAACCACGATGGTGTGAGCAACCACTTTCTGGCCATCATCTCTACAATGGAAATGTCCATGGCCACGTCCACGGCCTCTTTATGGCACAACAGCTCGTGCAACACCTTGACCTTGTGGACAATCTCGCCTAAGGTGATTCCGCGATCCACAACTCCAACATGTACCCAAGGTACCCCAGCACTCCTGAGTACGCTTTCTTCCACATCTCATATATTCGAGTACACCGGCATAAGCATTCTGACCCTGCAGACCTCGTCCAGCATTGTTTCCACCTCGCATCTGATCAGGTCGGTATCTCCTATCTCTATGCCTCTTATAACAGTCTCGACCACCATCCATCTCAGCATGCCTCTTCCTAACAGAAGAACTCCCAAATCGAGCAAACAGCCCGAAATTCTTCTCAATGTCCATTGCTCGGACAACTAGGACATCAATCTTCGTATAGTCGGTAGCCAATATATACGTCTTTACTTCCTTCACCAGCCCATAATAGAATTGTTGCAACACTGGCGCTCATCAAGAACTAACTCGGGAGCATACTTGCTCAATCGGACAAATTAGATCTCGTATTCCGAAACTGACATGCTTCCCTGCTCTAAGGCCATTCTTCTTCTCATCTCGGTAACGTGTGCCCAAATACTCCTGGCGAAAGGTAGCACAAAAGAACTCCCAAGTTACATCTATAGCTGCCACACCCACAACAACAAAATACAATCTAACTTTCGAGCATCAAAACACTTTATCTAACAAGGATCCGCTTGGTACTAGCAAACCACTCTGCAGTCGCTTTAGGAGTCAAACATCTAAACTCTATACCGCCCAAGCTATGCAAATGCTCCAAGGGTAACCCAGTATGCCCAGCTACAAGCGCCAATGTAGGTACTTGCACCCCAGCTATGGCCGCCTAGAAAGCTCAAGTCATGTTGGACTAAGGGTGCCATGTCACCAAAGATAGGTCCTTGTGGTGCCTGAGGCGCACCACCCTTAACCTCAACATCAGCAGGGGATTCGGTGGTGGGGGAGGTAACTCATCCTCATGTCTATCTACTACACTGCCCAAATGAGCTCTCGTCTCACATCTCAATCTCATTCGCAAAATATGAGTCTAAAACATGGTAATGCAATAAAACAAAATAATTAGGCCAGTCTGCAGGAAGAATCCTAGTCACTTTTGATTTAAAAACAAAATCATTTAACTCTAGTAGTAATAAGGCAATGTGTCCCCAAGCTAAACACTTCAAACATTCACATATAGCACATAATCTCACAATTTCAAGCACTGTGCAAAGCAATCAGAATAAACATTCATCAACAATCAATCATACAACCATAACCCACCTCCCAACAATCATAACCTAACTCTGATACCAACAAATGTAACCCTCTTGACCTGGTCTAATCGCAAGACCGAACTGAGCGAGCTACATTAGAGTTTGTCGAAACAAACCCGAAAGACTTACATTTAAACGGTCCGTTTTTTATTTTATCTTATCTAAGTGCATTAATAATTCCTAAGGTTATCATATTGATTATGGTGAAGACTACAACTCAATTGAGCGTCGAATTGACATCCAATTGTTTGATTACGCAATATAGGGACTAAAATGTAATTCTAGCTAATTAAGAGGTCTTACATGAAATTAAAGTTACTAATCCTTAATTAGTCATGTTTCAAGCCTTCCGGTTAAATTACAACTTAAAATAACCATCCAAATTCATTTAATTGCATTCACAAAAAACATGGACCAAATTGCAAAGAAAACAAACTTCAGGAAGCATCTTAACTAAATTAACTATCTGCGTACCAGTACAGGTGCATTCCATTTTGATACGGGCAAAAATACAAAGGTTTATTGATACGGTCCTCATCCATATCGGTACGGGTAGGTGATCTCGAAAAATTGGAATTCCAGTAGCAAAAGACCGTATCGATACGGTAATCTGTGTACTGAAACTAGGCTTATTTTCCAGCTGTGTGTATCGATACGGTTACCAGGCGTATCGGTACACCTAGGCAATTTTGCTTGGATTGAGCTGAGATAGGTCCCCGCGTACTGATCCAATGAGGACCTGTACCGGTACAGAAAGATCTGTAATGACCTCTTGATCCAACATATGACACTTTGGCTCAATCTAACATAACCCAAACATCATCTAAATCTCATAAGACTTCACAAACATCAATTTCTTCAACATGGCAGCATGGAAAAGCATCAATCACAACATGGAATATTCAAGACACTTCCCTATAGGCATGATTTCAACCCAAGCATGCATATAGTTCCCAAACGCCTCAAAACCAAAGTTTATACTTCTTACAAGTCTAAAACATCATATCTGAAACACCCCTAACCTGGCTTAGGTGTAAACGAGTTAAAAGGCGTTGCGGAACAAACATTCAAACAAGCATACAACATTGAAACCAACATATGACGGTTTAGCAGTTCACAAATAAGCATACAAACATAATTTAGGGTGATTTAAAGCTTTTTTTTATAAGTTGGATAGGTCTTCAACTCTAAATCACATGCATACAAAATATACATATGTTAAGCAAAGACACATCAAGCCAACCCATATCTTGCTCTTTAGTTTAGGTACTTCAAATCATAAAGTTTATTACTGCCAAACATGCAATCATGATAAGCATTTGAACGTCATATAAGCATAACATAACTTAATCAATGAATAATTATTCAAGGCAATAGAGACAAATTACAAAGAGTGTTACCACTTTTATTTACAAACCTCGAGATGAATCAACGCCTAATTCAAACCTAGACAAATGTATATAACCTTTCCATAGCATGATAAAAAAACTAGAATCATTGACATTTAAACATTTACTTATTCCAACAGGTACACAAGCCCTTTTAAAAAATGCTACTTTTACTAAGATTTAATTCGATAATTTACATATTTGATTATGCAATATACGTACCATCATGATATTAATCAACTTAAGATTCTCATAGGAAATTAAACAACATATCATTTTCAAAATGCAATAATAACTAATTTTTAGCATATCAATTATTTTGTTTATAAATTTTAAGCTTATTCAAGTCATAAAGTATCATACCAACTCATTCATGACCCTAATCCAATTAAAGCATCATAATTCACATGATTTCTATCGTGAGTAATCATTCAAATGTATTACTAGCATAACCCAGCTATCATTCAACTACTAAATCATATGCAGCACGCAATCACCAAGAAAAAAAATAGACCCATTACAAACTTGAATACTTATTAGGCTTATAAATATAATAAGCCACAAAAGAAATCTAAACAATCAATGAATGCTTAACCACTGTGTGCCACCAACTAGGAGTACATTTAAGCGATTATAAACATACATCATGGTCCTTGTGATCTCGTACAAGCTCTCAAGATAACTAAATGCAAGATTGCCATGAAATGTAAAAAAAGGATAAGCAATGGCTTAGTGAGGTAGCTTAAAAAGACAATTAGCGTGAAACAATGATCTAATATTTCTCATTCTAAGCTTGGACAAGAGGTTAATCATAAAGAAACAAGGCACAACAAGTACTTTTTCATATTCAAGATTTTCGAACCAAGCATGAACATAATCATATACATAATGTTCAATCATAACATACCCAAGAGTATTTGATTACTCACGTGATACATATCTGTTCACCCAATTTGTTATTCAATTATAATTAGATAGACAATGAGTATATCATATCATGATCAGGAGTTACTTAACACTTAAGATATTATAATTAACATATCTGGATCCTGGTCTCAGATAATACAATTTATCCTACTTAGCATATCATAGACATATAATAATTATCACCCAAACTATCTAACATGACATATTTCAAACATTAGATACCAATTCTATGAGTTATCAACATTGCATTTTATGAATATTATTACTTATTTCATAAGTTATCCGACTAACATATTTTTACACAAGTTACTTGACACATGATATCAACATATCGTGACATTTCCTTAAGATCCTTACATATGGTCCAAACACCCGAAAACATACTCAAATTTAATTAACACAATCCACCATTCATATGACTCAAAACAATCCAAGGTGTGCTTGAATTTCATCAAAGCAATTCATTAATCATACATTTACAATTATATTCTCCAAACAGTCCAGGGCATGCTTGCGTTTAATCAAAACAGTTCACAAATTATTTATATACACTTATACGCTGCAAAATACTTGGTGGCATGATCAATTATATCAAAATGGTCACAAAGAAATATATTTATATATACATGCTTATATATAGTAAAACAATCCATCATATCTTTAATTTATGCATAACAATTTGTATATCATCGATTTACACAAATTAGCCTAACATATCTTTAATTTATTCTAATTAATTTAGCATGCTTGCAATGTGTACAAAATAATCCAACATAACATATCATTAATACGAATTTTCTTCTCATGTAACTATCAAACACAACATATCAAAGGTATGTATTATTTGTCTCATGAGTTATCTAAATAGAGTTTAAGACAAGGTGAGGTTCGACTAAAACAAAATTATAAAATTCAATCATGTTAACAACTTAAAACACCAACATTGTACTTAATTCAATTACTAGGACTAAATTATATCGATCTTAATCTAATCATATATATATATATATACTCATAGTATTCGAATGAGTACATACATAAAAGCATATAAACAATGCACTTATAAGCATTTTTCTAAACGTATATTTTCTTGGTATTTAATAAACTTGTTTTACTTGCCACATGTGTTATCATTATAACACCTCAACATCAAATATTGTTTTTCTCATTAGTTGACCTCATATAATTTCATAAACATATATTTCTTATCATACAAGTTAACAAACATGTTTTCATATAGGCATGTGTTTCTAATCACATAAGTTAACAAACATACTTTCATATATTTATATATATATATATATAGATGCCACTCATCATATAAGTTATTAAACATGGCATACTTTAGACTTAAACTATTTTTTACTTAAGGTACCAAACATAAGCATAAGTTAAATGACACCAAAGGTACAAGACATATCATCTCTTAAACACATATTACTTATCACACAAGACATTGAACATATTACATTAATTTCGATAATGATTTAACTTATAAATCAACAATCGCATCTATCTTTTCTCCGATTCTATTAATCGTGCAAACTAATGACATGAACAAGAAGCTAAATAGTATGAAGCAACATTCGAGTCAGGCATATGCTTATAGGCTCAATTGTTTGAAAATTCATATGCAAAGATATATCTCACACTCAATAAAACCGTATTCAAATTGCAACCTTTATATACCCCCCAAAGCATGATAAATATTCAAGGTTATAAGTATTACTTGTTATGTAAGTCACCTTAATGATTATTTGAGTCAATTATAATTTCCATGAGTTATTAATAACATAGCCTTGAGAATCGAATAATAGACTAGGTACACGAATCCCCAACCAATTGTCGCACATAAAATGGTGTTCACAGTACCGGTCAATCCCTCTCACTGTCACCAAATGACCACAAAACTTCCCTCCTACTATCACCAAATAAGGACCATAGTCCACCCCGAAAATGAACTCATGGATCCTATGGCATGCCAACTTTACCTAAGATTGACTCGAGACCAAGGCTTACACATTTATCATATCTTATTAGCACGGGGGTGAGCAGTGCTCCTTATCAAGATATCATATCATATCATATCGTCTCGCTTGTTGCCCTTTTCATCTTATCATATATTCACCACATGTGAATTTCTCCTTAGTACATTTCTCTCATTCGAAGAGTATCATAGCAAAGATTAACATCAATAAGTATTATATATATAGTCTCCATTGTAAGCTTATTCACAAAATCACATAAATATATCGTGCCAAACATGTGTCATGCCTTCATCAAGTATTTCACATATAATAAAGTACTTTCATTAAAGTACTCACCTCGAATTCAAGCTTAATGTGCAGCACTAAATAAATTAACAAACAATCAAAGTAAAGTAAAACAAATAAAGGTGCTCGGGATAGTTTCAGTCTATCCCGAGACTTTAAACTACACTCACAGTTAATCTCCGAGCTACTTAAGATTGCGAATCAATACTCCTTTTTTGTTTATCCAACGTTTGCCCTGCGTTAGAACTTAATTCATCAATGTCCTCTCGGTCTAAAGGTGAATGAAAGAAATAAAAGTGCAATAATAATATATTAAAAATGGCCTTACATTCCATTACATGTAACTACTCAATTTAATCATATGCATACATAATTTCTTTACACCAAAAAATCTATTAACATAGGAATTCATATTCGAGCATGCTAGAACATTTCTCAACACTCATTAATACTCAGAACAGTCCTGAATCTTACGTACATATGCATATATTTACAAAATAGCTCAATTTACATGTATATACATTTTATCTTCCTTAAAACAATCCACCTAACCACATACACATACAAACAGGGCAGATTTTTACATGTACACATTCAAAACACTTTATTTTCATGAATATTTATTTACATGCTTGTCAAGCAATTCATTAACACTTATTTAATATAATTTAGTATCTTAACATCATAATTCGTGGAAACAATCACTAAAGTATTTATTTACAAAACAAGGCAACATTATAAGTGTATACATTTCCATATTCATCAAAACAGCCCCTACTATGATTTTTTGAGCTAAAACAGTCCCTAAGATACATATTTTTATAAGCATATCGACACAACAATTCAAGATAGGTGCAAGTGACTAAAACAGTCCTTAATTACATGTGTTAATATACATGTATATAAACAATCCACAATTGTTCTCATGTATACAAAATAGTCCCAATTTTACTTGTATATAGTCATAACAGTCCATTAATGCATATATGTTTTCATAACAGTCTCATATACCTACATATACATTCATATACTTACTTATTCACATCATAATAGACCCCTTTTTTCACCTATATACTTCCAAGACAAATTCCACATTCGAATGTACTCAATTATGTTTTCAAACAATTCGAAACAGCCACTTGTTTGACCCTAACCTTCCATTTTCGATACATAACCACAATGGAACTATAAGGCTCAAATGTTACCACAATTGACACTTTCCATCAAATTATTGAGTTATTCAAATCCTCCTAAAACAGAATATATATATTTTCTTCCTAGCATCAATTTTATCTTTCATTGCAATTAGTTTCCAGCTCCAATTCTAATTGCACAATCTAACCAAGAATCACTCAAGCACTCAACATATACCAACAACTCAAGAATTACTTCATCTAAAATAACCATTCAAAAATATATGAATATCTACTTTACAAATTCAATTTACTATACTTACATCCAAGAAATTAAAAGGGAGATTCTTACCTTCAGGAATCAGCTTGTTCTAACATTGATTAAATGGTTCAAAATTGAAGTTTGCTAAGGGTAACCATAGACATTCAAGCTCTCTCTCTCCCAACAATACTCTCGGTTCATGAAGAAATAGAAGGCAAAGGATTGCTTAATTCCTTGCTTTAGCCGAATCTCCCACACATGTTTTCCTTCAAGGATGACATGTGTGAAAACTTTTAATTTTATGAAATTTTACATGCAAATCTTACTATTATCAAGATATTCGAATTAGCCCATTCAAAATCAGCTAGCAAACTTTTAAAGCTTCACATTTGGTCCTTAACTTATCTAATTGATTATTCATAAAAAATCTTATGTCAATTTAAAACACCTTCAAAATAATAACATTCTTTTAGGCCTAGTTTCGAAATGTTACAATTCTCCTCCCCTAAAAAGAAATTCGTCCTTGAATTTCCTAAGGTGGACAAAAGAGAATAAGACTCATATATAATCGCCTTAGATTTTGTTATATAGAGGAAACAACCTCACTATACAGGTTGAGTTGATGTAGCTTCTTGCTACTGGTGACAATATTCTAAGAATTATGTTGTTCTCAATTCATTCTTACTCTTGTTCATCCATTGGAGGAACCATTCAAGATCCTTATATCCCAACCCTAACGCATCTTAAACGTTTCTGTAGGCTGATAACACATAAAAGGGAGCTTTTTATCAGAAGTAGATCACAAGTACTTATCAAATCTAACTACTAGGTGGCACAATAACTTATGATGATGCAACAAATTCATGTTTAGTCCGAGAATCGACTAAACCTAAGCTCTGATACCAAATTGAAACACCCCTAACCCAGCCGAGTTAAAAGGTGTTACGGAACAAACATTCAAACAAACACACAACATTGAAACCAACATATGACAGTTTAACAGTTCACAAATAAGCATACAAACAAAATTCAGGGTAATTTAAAACTTTTTTTATAAGTTGGATAGGTCTTCAACTCTAAATCACATGCATACAAAATATACATATGTTAAGCAAAGACACATCAAACCAGCCCATATCTTGCTCTTTAATTTAGGTACTTCAAATCATAAAGTTTATTACTACCAAACATGTAATCATGATAAGCATTTGAATGTCATATAAACATAACATAACTTAATCAATGAATAATTATTCAAGGCATTAGAGACAAATTACAAAGAGTGTTAGCCACTTTTATTTAAAAACCTCAAGATGAATGGACGCCTAATTCAAACATGTATATAACCTTTGCATAGCATGATTAAAAACTAGAATCATTGACATTTAAACATTTACTTATTTTAAACGTTACACAAGCCTTTTTTAAAAATGCTACTTTTACTAAGGTTTAATTCGATAATTTACATATTTGATTATGCAATATACGTACCATCAAGATATTAATCAACTTAAGATTCTTACAGGCAATTAAACAACATACCATTTTCAAAATGCAATAATAACTATTTCTTAACATATCAATTATTTTGTTTATAACTTTTAAGCTTATTCAAGTCATAAAGTATCCTACCAAGTCATCCATGACCCCAATCCAATTAAAGCATCATAATTCACATGATTTCTACGGTGGGTAAACATTTAAATGTATCACTAGTATAACCCAGCTATCATTCAACTACTAAGTCATGCTAACTATTAAATCATATGCAACATGCACTCACCAAGAAATAATAAAGGGCCATTACAAACTTGAATACTTATTAGGCTTATAAATATAATAAGCCATAAACAAAATCTAAACAATCAATGCATGCTTAACCACTATGTGCCACCAACTAGGGGTACATTTAAGCAATTATAAGCATACATCCTGGTCCTTGTGATCTTGTCCAAGCTCTCACGATAACTAAAGGCAAGATTACCCTGAAATGCAAGAAAAAAGGGTAAGCAATGGCTTAGTGAGGTAGCTTAAAGAGACTATTAGCGTGAAACAATGATCTAATATTTCTCATTCTAAGCTTGGACAAGAGGTTAATCATAAAGAAACAAGGCACAAGTACTTATTCATATTCAAGATTTTCGAACCAAGCATGAACATAATCATATACATAATGTTCAATCATAACATACCAATGAGTATTTGATTACTCACATGATACATATCTGTTCACCCAATTTTTTATTTAATTATAAATAGATAGGCAATGAGTATATCATATCATGATTAGGAGTTACTTAACACTTAAGATATTATGATTAACATATCTGGATCCTGGTCTCATCTAATACAATGATCCCACTTAGCATATTATAGACAAATAATAATTATCACCCAAACTATCTAACATGACATATTTCAAACATTAGATACCAATTCTATGAGTTATCAACATTGTATTTTAAGAATATTATTACTTATTTCATAAGTTATCCGACTGACATATTTTTACACAAGTTACTTGACACAAGATATCAACATATCGTGACATTTCCTTAAGATCCTTACATATGGTCCAAACACCCGAAAACATACACAAATATAATTAACACAATCCACCATTCATATGACTCAAAACAATCCAAGGTGTGCTTGAATTTCATCAAAGCAATTCATTAATCATACATATACAATTATATTCTCCAAACAGTCCAGGGCATGCTTGCGTTTAATCAAAATAGTTCACAGAATATTTATATACACTTATACGCTGCAAAATAGTTGGTGGCATGATCAATTATATCAAAATGGTCACAAAGATATATATTTATATATACATGCTTATATATAGTAAAACAGTCCATCATATCTTTAATTTATGCATAACAATTCGCATATCATCGATTTACACAAATTAGCCTAACATATCTTTAATTTATTCTAATTATTTTAGCATGCTTGCAATGTGTACAAAATAATCCAACATAACATATCATTAATACGAATTTTCTTCTCATGTAGGCTATCAAACACAACATATAAAAGGTATGTATAATTGTCTTATGAGTTATCTAAATAGAGTTTAAGACAAGGTGGGGTTCGACTAAAACAAAATTATAAAATTTGATCATGTTAACAACTTAAAACACCAACATTGTACTTAATTCAATTACTATGACTAAATTATATCGATCTTAATCTAATCATATATATATATATACTTATAGTATTCGAATGAGTACATACATAAAAGCATATAAACAATGCACTTATACTAATAAGCATTTTTCTAAACGTATATTTTCTTGGTATTTAAGATTGTTTTGCTTGCCACATGTGTTATCATTATAACACCTCAACATCAAATATTTATTTTCTCATTAGTTGACCTCATATAATTTCATAAACATATATTTCTTATCATACAAGTTAACAAACATGTTTTCATATAGGCATGTGTTTCTAATCACATAAGTTAACAAACATACTTTCATATATTTATATATATATATAGATGCCACTCATCATATAAGTTATTAAACATGGCATACTTTAGACTTAAACTATTTATTACTTAAGGTACCAAACATAAGCATAAGTTAAATGACACCAAAGGTACAAGACATATCATCTCTTAAACACATATTACTTATCACGCAAGACATTAAACATATTACATTAATTTCGATAATCACCAATCGTATCTATCTTTTCACCGATTCTATTGATCGTGCAAAAATAATGACATGAACAAGAAGCTAAGTAGTTTGAAGCAACATTTGAGTCAAGCATATGCTTGTAGGCTCAATTGTTCGAAAATTCATATGCAAAGATATATCTCACACTCAATAAAACTGTATTCAAATTGCAAGCTTTACACCCCCCAAAGCATGATCCATATTCAAGGTTATAAGTATTACTTGTTATGTAAGTCACCTTAATAATTATTTGAGTCAATTATAATTTCCATGAGTTATTAATAACATAGCCTTGAGAATCGAATAATTGCCTAGGTACACGAATCCCCAACCAATTGTCGCACATAAAATGGTGTTCACAGTACCGGTCAATCCCTCTCACTGTCACCAAATGACCACAAAACTTCCCTCCTACTATCACCAAATAAGGACCATAGTCCACCCCGAAAATGAACTCATGGATCCTATGGCATGCCAACTATACCTAAGATTGACTCGAGACCAAGGTTTACACATTTATCATATCTTATTACCACGGGGGGTGAGCAGTGCTCCTTATCAAGATATCATATCATATCATATCATATCATATCGTCTCGCTTGTTGCCCTTTTCATCTTATCATATATTCACCACATGTGAATTTCTCCTTGGTACATTTCTCTCATTCGAAGAGTATCATAGCAAAGATTAACATCAATAAGTATTATATATATAGTCTCCATTGTAAGCTTATTCACAAATTCACATAAACATATCGTGTCAAGCATATAGAATCTTATGTATCTCCCAAACATGTGTCATGCCTTCATCAAGCACTTCACATATAATAAAGTACTTTCATTAAAGTACTCACCTCGAATTCAAGCTTAATGTGCAATATTAATTAAATTAACAAACAATCAATGTAAAGTAAAGCGAATAAAGGTGCACGGGATAGTTTTAGTCTATCCTGAGACTTTAAACTACACTCGTAGTTAATCTCCGAGCTACTTAAGATCGCGAATCAATACTCCCTTTTTGTTTATCCAACATTTGCCCTGCGTTATACCTTAATTCACCAATGTCCTCTCGGTCTAAAGGTGAAAGAAAGAAAAGTGCAATAATAATATATTAGAATTGGCCTAACATTCCATTTCATGTAACTACTCAATTTAATCATGTGCATACATAATTTCTTTACACCAAAGCAATATATTAACATAGGAATTCATATTCGAGCATGCTAGAACAGTTCTCAACACTTATTAATACTCAGAACATTCCTGAATCCTACGTACATATGCATATATTTACAAAATAGCTCAATTTACATGTATATACATTTATCTTCCTTAAAACAGTCAACCTAACCACATATACATACAAACAGAGCAGATTTTACATGTACGCATTCAAAACACTTTATTTTCATGAATATTCATTTAAATTCTTATCAAGCAATTCATTAACATTTATTTAATACAATTTAGTCTCTTAAAATCATAATTTCGTGGAAACAGTCCACTAAAGTATTTATTTACAAAACCATGCAACATTATAAGTGTATACATTTCTATATTCATCAAAACAACCCCTACTATGATTTTTTATTGAGCTAAAACAATCCCTAAGATACATATTTTTATAAGCATGTCGGCACAACAATTCAAGATAGGTGCAAGTGACTAAAACAGTCCCTAATTACATGTGTTAATATACATGTATATAAACAATCCACAATTGTTCTCATGTATACAAAACAATCCCAATTTTACTTGTATATAGTCATAACAGCCCATTAATGCATATATGTTTTCATAACAGTCCCATATACCTACATATACATTCATATACTTACTTATTCACATCATAACAAAGCCCTTTTTCACCTATATACTTCAAGACAAATTCCACATTCAAATGTACTCAATTATATTTTCAAACAATTTGAAACAGCCCCTTGTTTGACCCTAAGCTTCCATTTTCGATACATAACCACAATGGAACTCTAAGGCTCAAATGTTACCACAATTGATACTTTCCATCAGATTATTGAAGTTATTCAAATCCTCCTAAAACAATATATATATTTTCTTCATAGCATCAATTTTATCTTTCATTGCAATTAGTTTCCAGCTCCAATTCTAATTGCACAGTCTAACCAAGAATCACTCAAGCACTCAACATATACCAACAACTCAAGAATTACTTCATCTAAAATAACCATTCAAAAATATATGAATATCTACTTTACAAATTCAATTTACTATACTTACATCCAAGAAATTAAAAGGGAGATTCTTACTTTCAGGAACCAGCTTGTCTAACATGATTAAATGGTTCAAGATTGAAGTTTGCTAAGGGTAACCATAGACGTTCAAGCTCTCTCTCTCTCCCAACAATACTCTCGGTTCATGAAGAAATGAAAGGCAAAGGATTGCTTAATTCCTTGCTTCAGCCGAATCTGCCACACATGTTTTCCTTTAAGGATGACATGTGTGCAAACTTTTAATTTTATAAAATTTTACATGCAAATCTTACTATTATCAAGATATTCGAATTAGCCTATTCAAAATCAGCTAGGAAACTTTTAAAGCTTCACATTTGGTCCTTAACTTATCTAATTGATTATTCATAAAAAATCTTATGTCAATTTAAGACACCTTCAAAATAATAACATTCTTTTAGGCCTAGTTTCGGAATGTTACAATATCAAAGTTATACAAACAGGGAGTCCTCAAAAATAACCTCCCAAGCACACATTGGTCACGTTGCCTTTTATTACTGGTTAGTCTATGTAACACCGTCAACGTATTTTTGAAATTCGAATACACATTAATGATGTTACTAACTGATTTACACTGATTTTCAGACTTGTAAAATATTTTTTTTATTTTTTCATTTAATGCAAAACTAATTTGATTAAACAACCCTTTCTTGGTTTTCATTAAATTACAAATCTGTCTAGAGTCACCTAGTTTCGACCCTGAATTGGTTTATAAAATACTTTAAGCATTTATTAAAATGAAAATATAATTCATGGTGAAAACTATGTGTGCTGTCTAGAGCCTTTCTTGATTTTAAAATCACTACGCGATAAACGACCAACTAAGTTTAAAATCATTTGAAGCATCTTTTCTAATATTCTTAATTCCTCAAACTAAGTCATGTTTCTAGATCATACATTCACATTAACTTATAAGTAGAGCACAAAATTTAGACATACAAAATAGCTAGTTATTTAATATCTATACATGCCCCACTAGACTAGGATGTGGTGATACTTACTGATAATGCAGGCTAACTTGATCCAACGATGTGCAGCTCCTCCTCTGCTATCTAGACTGAAGAACCTACGTGTGATACGAAACACACGCTTAGTATAACTTAGTGAGGCATAATCATAACAATGTAAAACAATGATTATAAATAACACAGCCCAACAAAATAGCAAGCGATTTCCAATTGCAGTTGATAACATTTTATCATGCATAGAACTACCTTAAATGTATAATTCATTAAACCAATATAATATTCAAATCATAGGATTCAATCTGTCTTACAAGTCTTGTGTACGTTAAGCTTTTTAGCATAACTACTTGCATAAATGCATTTCAAGTATTATAGCCCAAAGTACAAAATCATGTGATGCTATGGTACATGAGTCATCACGACACCGTAGTGTCTACGATGCCGTAGCGTCTGTATCGCCGAAGCGACTGAGATGAGTACGTACTCAAGGACGCTCTTTTCTCCTCATAATCGTACATTTTGTGCTAACAACACCGAAATGTCTGAACAACGCCGTAGCGTCTAAGTCGACACCGAAGTGTCTAAACATCACCTAAGTGACTAAAATGCATCGTAGTGTTTGGACCGACTCCGTAGAGTCTATCTCGACTCCGTAGAGTCTATCTCGACCCCGAAGAGTCTATCTCGACCCCGAAGAGTCTATCTCGCACCGTAGTGCTATGATGTAGCTGCTAGGACTCTATGGATATCCAACTATACCAAAGACTTCACAATAGTCCTTGGGCAAAATCAACATTCCATGTTCAAAGCATTAATATAAATCATAATTATATGTATATATATATATCCAAAGTCATAATATCGTTCTTACTTTATCAATAGGAAATACGATAGACTTACTGGCCTATCCACCTACATAAAAGCATTTCATGAATTATAACCCAAAGTACAATCTCATGTGAACATATGGTATAGGAGTCATCATAACGACACCGTAGTGTCTGCAACATCGTAGCGTCTGATGGTGAGTACGTACTCGAGGATGCCCTTTGCTCCTCATTATCGCACCTTTTATGTTAGTCGACACCGAAATGTCTAAACAACACTGTAGTGTCTGCATCACCGTAGCATCTGATGTCAACACCGAAGTGTTTGGAACGCACCGCAGTGCTGTAATGCAGCTGCTAAGACTCTATGGATATCCAATTATACCAAAGACTCTCACACCAGTACTTGGGCATAACAAAATAATATTTTTAATTTCAATATCTGATCTATCAATATTATCATCCATAATTCGATAATGAGCAGTTCATACCCAAAATCTAAAATCTGATTTATCTTAGATAAATCTATAAACTATGACAATGTATCATACATGTCACATCATTAATTCATAACATTCATACAATTATTAATTAACATGCATTTTAATTAATATCAAGGTCGACTTGTCGCAAGTCGTCCTATTTGTAACATGTCATACATGCATATAATGCACTCACTCATATCACATATATAATAACTAAGTAAAAATGTACTCACATGGGCCATGCATGATATTAGCCTCAATAAGCTATTTCGATACTTTTTCCTTGCTTTTCTTTGATCTGGTACCCTTAGCCTCGTCAATAGCTGTACAGTACCATTTGAACATACATAATAATATTCATGTTAGATTTTTAATTTAACATTGCTTAACTATACTATACTAGTATAATTATCCGAATATAGAATATTTCCAAAATTTTTCACTTTTTCCTTTAAAAATGCCGAATTGTTCATTATGGTCCCTATTGACTATTTTGCACATTTTACAATTTATTCCAGCTCGAATCACAATTATTCAATAATTCCAGCATTTTTACTAACTTTTATTCAATACCCTTCATCCACCAACTTTTACCAAAGTGACATTTTAGTCACTAATTTTACACATAAACTTGCAAACTTGAATCGAATAATTAATCCAACATTTCTATAATTTTTCTTTCACATTTCCCCCTACTTTTTGACGAAAGCTGAATTGGTCCTTGAATTAACCAGCGCTGTCGAAATGGTCCCTTGCCATTTCCTTTCTTATCAATTTAGTCCCTTGGATTCTAGTTTCATTTCTAGCTTCATACAACATATTTGAATCATAAAATCTCGCAATCATAATTTTCATAAAATTTTCCCATTATTCTTCTATGCTGCCGAAATGGGTATCTATATTTTCCAATGACTTTATTTTAGTCTGAACGCCATAATCAAGCTTCTAAGTTCATAATCTCTTCAAATCCATCACTAGGAAAATTTTCACAATATTTCTCCAAATTTCCCCATGTATGCCAAAATGGTCATTTAAAGTACTAGTTGAGGATTTTTCATTCTAACATCAAAATCAAGCTTCTAATATCATCAATCTTTCATTTTCATCATCAATTTCAAAACCCTAAATAAAATCCCAAATTTTAGGGTTAGGGTTTTTAACCTTAAACATGAAATTAATCACAATCTAAGCTTGATTTCATCTCTACAACACTAGATTTGCATAGATCGAGCTTCAATCTAAACATGGAACATGAAAACCCTATTTTATCTCTCTTCAAGAACATAATCAAATATTCATAACTCTTGATAAAATTACTATCAAATGAAAGAGAATTGAAAATAGATCAACTTTCTACCAAAAACATACATTGAATCTTGTTCGGGAGCCTTCAAAAATGCTTGAGAAAATTTTGTGTATTTTCTCTCCTTTTTTCCCATGGTTTCGAAAATAAGGTTGAAGAAGATGAACATTTTGTTCATATTTTTTAATTTATGCCACATGTAATTGATAAATTGATTTTTTTATTCAATTTAGTCTTTATTCCAAAATTAACCTCCAACTGAATCATAATTTACAAGTAGTCATTCTAGTTCAATTCCAACCAAATTCCATTCAACTTTGACCAAACTAGAGTAATGCTTTTACATGGGAAATTACCATATAGCCCAAGGTACTTTCAAAATATTTCAAAATTGCCATTGTGACCAAATTATCAAATTACCAAATTACCAAAATAGTCACTTAAATCACTAATTTTGCCATTTTGTAAAAATCCAATTATTCTAGTTAGATCACAATCAACCAATTAATAATTTATTCATAAAATAATATTTTATGAATTTTCTGTGGCTTATGGAACAACCTCTGAAATTTCAATTCGATCTGATTTCCCAGTATTTACTTACTACTTCTATTGTGATTTCCCCTTCACCGGGCTATCAAATAAATTCTAAAAATTCCTTATTCCCATACCTGAAAAATAAATAATATTATCAAATAAAATATTCCATAATTATGAAGTCAAACTTAAAATTTTGACTCGGTCCAAATATACCCATAATTACCCGAAATCTTTATCGAATATAATTACTCTTAATATTTCTTAATCCGCTATCCATATGAATAATATTAACTCAGACTGATTTCTTTTTATCAATATAAAGTACTGAAATGGGACCTTCCCAGGAGGTCACCCATCCTAGTGCTACTCTAGCTTGAGCACGCTTAACTTTGCAGTTTGGTCGAAATTCGATATCTTATACTGCATTTTTATTCCCAGAATCTCTATTAGATTTTTCCATGTAACTTTATTCGAATCAAATATTTGCCCATTCCCCTGATTTTCAATCGAGAATAAATTTCTACATAAATCTTATACTGGAAATTTGACTATACAAATCATCTTCCTGTAATCTGTACTACTTATATGTGGAATAAAAATTATTAATGGTAAAGTATCCATTAGGTGCCTATACTTTTCCCAACTTTTGACTTGCTGTCATTTTGGTCACTAAACTTTATCTTTTAATTCCCATTCCAATTTTTTATTAGGTTATTACCAAACTTTGCAAGTACCCTAATTTGCTTATCCTCTATCTCATGGTACTCTTAATTCTCAGAAATTCCTTCTCTAGAATCCATAATTAAATAAATCCTAACTTTTGCATTTTTTTTGTCATTTTAGTCACTAAGTTAGCTTTTAAGCCCTTATCTAGTCAACATAGCAAATTATGGGGTATTACAGTCTATAAAAAACATACTTTGAAAAGTCACAACTCTTGGATCCTTTCTCGCACCCTTGCTATCCGAGTGGCCGATTTCTCTGCATTGATGAGAAAAGAGAGCGTAAGCTATAAGCTTGGTGAGGAATTTGCTAAAACACTCATCGATTCAATGTAAAATCATTTTAGCTCAAACCAAATCTTCTTGTTCATGGCAAAATCATCTCATGCTTCAACAATCTCTTTTAAATGCACATTTAAAAGCATTTACGACACATGTATCGTGGATTTCATCTCTACCTCAATTTAAGCTTCAATTGTCAAATCTCCATATAACAAGCTTAAAGAGTTTCACATGTATAAACCACATTATACAAATATAATCCATTTCACATGATACATCATTTAGTATATTGACTTTCAAGTGACTCAAAACAAGTTTCCAAACTCTTTACAAAACTCATCGGATACGCGGATTCTCAAGTGGTTCCCACAACCATTTCACATACATACCTCAACTGGAGTAACGACACACTTGCCCACCTCTACGGTTCAAACCGGAGTAACTGAACCTTTACCCACCTCAACGGTTTAGATGTATAAATCCACTAGCGGGAGAAAATGAAACCTTTACCCACCTCAACCGTTGCGTTTCTCATGGTGGAGTCAACGGTACACTTACAACCCTTCGACACACATTAGTCGGCTTTTTATAGTGCACTAATAATCCTATGGCATGCCAACTACATCCGATTTCAATTTTACCTCAACCACTAGCCAATATACTCATTTAAACCACATTAACTTACTGTTTTACATATGCATTAACTCAAACCATTCTATCAATACATCTCAACATGTATTCAAACAACCTCAACATGCTTTCATAAATCATTTGCTTTACATAAGCTCAACATGAATAATTATTTGCATCACCTTTTGATTTCAAAACGTGCATATAAAAGCAAGTAATCAATTCTATAAACATGTGCATGCATATTCAAACATGATCACGGGGATATGACTCCAAGTAACAAAGGTTTTTTTGTGTTTAATCATGTTGCTAGTTGTTAATTTTCTCTTGTTCCATACACACAGGTTATCAGTGGCATAAACATGGGCAGCAACTGTGGTTATCATACGTTAGTAATCTTGTTTTTCCTCTATACATGTACATATTAGTTGGCTCCTAATTTCATTGTCATTATCCATGGCTCTGTATCATAGTTGTAAATACTTCTATGGGAAAAGTCAGTTTTTACTAATTGTGACTGATTTAGCCTACTATTGGAAGCAGTGTCTACTCTGGTACAGTTGCTGGTGCTTGAGAAGCCTTCTTCAATGACATACCTGCTGTTTCTGTATCATATGACTGGTATGTGGATGTATATTTTCGTTGCAAACTTGCAATATGTTTGTACAAAAGGATCATCTAAACTAGTTTTCCATTTCTTCTCTAGTTCATACTAGCCTTCATATGTGATTATTCTTGGTGTGGAATCTCAGGGTTGGCGGTAAGAGCAGTGTTGATGACTATAAGCTTGCTGCTGAGGCTAGCTTGCCAATCTTCAGTGCAATACTGGCTGAGATTAAGAATAAAAGTTATCCTCTAAGAGGCTTTTTGAATATAGATCTGCCTACAGATATTACCAACCACAAGGTAAATTTCAGATTAGAATGCCACATGTGTGCAACATATCTATAATTTTTGCATCTATAGTTGCTTAAAATCTAAACTATTGGCTATTTTTTATGATAGAAATAATATTATGGCTGTGTATTATAAGGCTAGATTGAGAAGTGTTTCATTATTCCTAGCATTTGACAAAGGTGTTGTTTGCTCGAAAAATCCCTGTTGCGAATATCTTTCTTGATTTCATCTATATTTCAGCACATTTTATATTTCATCAGTCCATTCTAGGATGGAGTTTCACATTAACTGACAATCTTTTATTTTGATCGAAAAGCTGACAGTGAACCTTTTGTTCAATGCTTTTTGCTTTGTGTGCCCTTCATAATGGGGATATATTCCTCAATTTTGTTTCGCTTTGCTGTAGCTTTGTCAGTTAAATTCCCTTCCTGTATGTTATACTTTAGGGTTCTCATCTTGAAACTTGATTAAATTGGTTTAAAAAGTTGCATCTTTAATTTTTTAAGTTTAACCCTTCAAAATTTTTAAAAATATTAATATAGACTCCTAATTTATTTTTTTAAAATTTTAACAAGCCCCCTCAAACTATCTTGCCAAGATCCGCCCTGTTAACATATCACTTATTTCATATTCTATGTCTGGCGGGTATGGACAAACAAATCAATCTCCTGACAATTTCTAATACATTCTTTTGTCTAGCAGTTTGTCTTTAGTACCTTCACCCTACATATGGATAGCTTCAATCCACACCTTTTCAAGTCTGTAAGCTGTTTTTCCTTGTTTCCTTGAGTAAATCCAACTTAGTTTTTCTGCAAGACAAAAGGACAAACATTCCTTCTTTTTACTGTGCACGGGCATTACAATACAATTACAAAATGATAGACATGGCGACACTGAATTTTCTAGAAAATTAAGACTTATGTCCAACAAGACACAGCGATAACAAAATAATTTTTTATATAATAATATACAGTAATAATATTCACACGCAAATAGTTTTTTCAATTTTTTATGACGAGTTTTCTATTTAAACATTTTAGTTGAACCTTACAAAATCCATTTGGATCAAATAGGTAAAACAAAAGGGCCAAAAGGTCTTATATTATCACACAAAATCAGTAAGGTCTTGTATCATCACACAAAATCATTCTCTGGCGAACTTTTTTCATACTAGTATCGTTTTGTATCACCTCTATCTTCCTTCTCTCTTGTGCTCAGTACCTGTAATATATTGACATTGATACTCTGTTTTCTACTACTCATTCTTTCATTTAACTCTCTATTCTTGTTGTTTTGTCTCTAGTATGTCTTTTCTTCCTTGTATCATTGTTTCTGGTGACAATCTAGATGCACAAATAGGGGAGTTAACCACCTCTCCCATAGGTGAGTGCTTCCTGAACAAGAGTGGTCCACTTGACTTTGTTTGTAGTCCATCGCCAACATCACCCCTGAAATCTTCCAAAGCATGCTCTAGGAGATTGTTTTAGACCATACAATGCTTATCTGAGTCTAAATCTGTGTTTTCTTTTAGATTGGCATTGAAGCCCAAAGGCATCTCCACAATTAACCTCATCAAAGTTTTTTCATGTAAGAAAATGTTCTTAATATTGACCTGTTGTATGCCCCAATTAAAGTTGGCTGTCATAGACAACAAGATCCTTTATTTATTTTTGCTACGAGTGCAAATCTTGGTGATCAGTCTATTAAATTCAAAAAAAAATGAGCTTACCCGTGTAACACATACTCGTATCCAACACTCAATCCTGAGCCCGAGTTTATAAATGAATTTTTTCAACATATTAGTAATACTACCATGTATTTATTCTGGACTCCGTAAATGAATATTTTGGCTGTTTCTTTTCCCTCAAAAGGGTTATAAGTTGACTAAACAGGGTAAAAGTATATTTAAAATGGGGTGGAAGCAAGTTATTTCTGAAAGGCAAGGAGGAAAGATGTTATCCTCAATGGAAATGGAATCAGATTCATTGGCGAGGACAGAAAATGATACATCAACAGTACCAGCGGGATACCTCTTGTTCAAAAGAGAGGTGATTACATATTCTTGTCTTATATTTTTGTTTGTATGATACTATTCTGCTAACTTGGTTTCTCTTTAATTATGCAATACTATTTGGCTTTCTTCCACATAAATCTATGCTCAAGAATTTGATATTTTCCATTTGAATGACTAGAATGTCGGTATGCATCTGTGCTGCTCCAATTCTTCATTTTTCTTGAAGTATTTGTAAGTCGTAGCTAACACTCGTGTTTGGCATATCTTCAGACATGGGTATGGGGATATGACTTTTCAATGATCTTTCAAATTCATAGAAAAACAGAGAAAATATTAAATAAATCCATATGAGAGAATCACTTGCACATTACTTACACATACAAGCCAGAGTAATATAGGAATCCATTATCAAGTTGGATAGTCTTTTAGCATGTTATTCGAAATGTGGTTCTGCATTACATGTTCGAATAAGTTGGTAGCTAAATGCCTCATTTATAAGGTCATTTGCATTTGCCTTCCATATCGTGCTTTTCAATCTTCTAGGTAAGAGGAGCCGTACTTGATGAAGCTGATACTGATAAGCTATCTCTTCAGGAAGGATATGTGAGTATCTCTTCTCAACTCGACCCAACTTCTTTCAATCATATAGCTTGTAATTTATGTAATACTTGTACTATTATTTCAGATCACTGTAACTCCTCTTGGAGCCGTTTCTCCAGCAGAGACTGATGTCCATTCTTTCTTTAAAGAATGGCTACCAAGTGCAATTCAACGATTCTCTTCATCGGCATTATAATCTGCATGATACTCTGGTGAGTCGAATAAACCTGTACATGCCTCATAAGTTGCTCTCTCTCTCTCTTTCCGCTTGCATACGGCTGGAGATTGTCTCTGGTCTTAAGTTTTAAGGATTAGTGCTCTTTGCTCCACTTGATCCCTTACAATGAGAAAGCTGCATATCATACTTAAATTGCAATCCTGTACGGACTAATGTTGATTAAAGATGGCGTTTTCTTTTTTTTGTTCACTTTGATACTCTGTGATTTAGTGTCTATTCCGAAATCCAAAATCCCGAACCAAATTATATATGCACGTCTTTAAAAGAATTTTTTTCCGAATACAATAGTTCATCTTTACTACAGCTAACAGTGGATATATTTCATTGAATTAAATAGTTATAGCAGTAGCTAAAATAGATCCTAAAATCAATGAATGGGAAATTTATATAACTAAAGTGACTGTGGATAATTTAGTAAAGGTTTGTTTATTTTGTAAAACAAATTAGTATTTATTTCTTAGAAACTAGTTTCATCAATAAAAAAATATCTTATTAATGGATAATTATTTTTAATTTAGAAAAAAATTCATGTTTTTGGAAAATATAAGATGTTTTTTGGAAAGCAAAATTAGCATTGGGCATTCTCCTGTCAATCTATACAGTCATTGAAGATTGAATTAAAGTCGTCTTTAAAGCTTCTCGGAATCCATAATTAAGGTAATGATCTGATGCACGGCGAGTGGAAGGTTTTTTGAAAGACTTGCCACGTCTTTTTTTAGGGGTTTAGACCCTAAGTTCTAAATTATAAACAATAAAATTTAAAATTTAAACCACAAATTCTTTCTCAAATCTTAAAATCTAATCACAAAACTAAAATCTTAACATTAAGCCCTAAACCCCACCTTTTAAATTATAAACCTTAACATTTAAACTCTATAAACTAGATGCTTATGGAAAATAAATTTTCTACAGTTAATGCATAAAATATTTCCTTATAAATAAATAAAAGTTAAACCTTTACGGAGAACCTATTTATGGGTCCGGTTCAAGTCGGATCCAGATAAGAGATATTTTGGTGCCCAAGTCGGGCCCAAAATGCTGGCTACTATGTTTACTCAAGCCCAGCTCTAACAAAAATTGTAAAACCAGGTCCAGCCCTTTTTCTCATTTTTTTATTTATTTTTAATTAAAAAGACATCACTCCATTAAAATTAGAGTAAATCAAACAAAACATTTGTAATCACATGAATCCATATTAGCTTTATATTAAGCACTATTAAATTAATCTTAAAATTATAATTCAAACCATAATCACATAAATCCATTAAGAAAACATTTGTAACCGAGCCAGTCATAGAAAACTCACACTCCAATTATTTTCATTAAATTATTTAAATAGTTTTTTTTTAAATTTATATTTTAATTTTTAATGACATTCATATTTTTTCAAATGATTTCTTAGTGTTTACAAACTATATAGTATTTGCAATGTTTTTAATAGTATTTAATCTTTTTATATATTTTTAAATAAGTTTTCAATTTTTTGAAATTTTGAATATTTTTAATGATGCTTTGATATTTGTGCAGTTTTTTAAATATTGCTTATTATTTTGTAATTTTTAAAATATTTTGTAATTTTTAAAATATTTTGTAATATCTTAGGATTTTAAATTATTTTTAGAATTTCTAAATAAAATGATGAATTTTCTTTATATATATTTTTAAAAATTAGAATTTTTAAAATAAAAAATTGTAAACACCACGTGACAACATCATGTCATGAGACATGGTACAAATGATTAAAAAATCATTAAAGTTAATTATCAATATTTTCTGAATAATCTTAAAATGATTATAATGTAATATTTTTCTTAATTATTTGACAATGCACACGCTTTGCTGAAAAAATCTCTCGAACCCTAACTCTTAAAATAAATATCATCGTCTTTTCTACTAGAACCACTCGTTGAGTTCATCAATACTAGTTAGGGAGGAATTAATGAAATTATGAGTTGTTTGAGCTAAATTCTGTGCAAAAAGACAATGACTTCATCTATTTCTTAAAGCTTGTTTTTTCATTATTATTTCTCTTTTACTTCTTTTTATATTGTTTATTTGTTAGAAAAATTAAAATATTATTTTATATGTTATTTGTGCTATTTTTTGTCATTTACAAGATTTTAGTTTTTTAGTATAAAATTTTGTGTTTTACAAAATCTAATTTGTATATTATTTTTTAAGTGGCGACGGTTAGAATAATGTCAAATATGTGGTAAGAACCATAATGACAAGTATTTCATACTTTTTTGTTATAACAAATTTGAATTATATTTATTTAACTAATACTTATAAATATATTATAAGAATGAATCATGGGGCGGGTAAGAGAATATTAGGTGGGTCTCAAGACTCATGTAGGTGGTAAGACGGGGATTGTTTTAGTCTTGTGGGTTAGAAACCATAGATGATTTTAAATTTTGTATTCACAGGGGGTTGGGACGAGGATGAAGATAAAAATTCTTGAGGGGACTAGTGTGGAAAGAATATCATTCGCACCCGCCTCGCTCAATTGACATCTCCTGCCTACCTACCTACCCTATTTGAATTTATCGATTATTTTATTTTTATAATTAAGATGGGGGTAAGATTTGAAATTTCGACCTGATTTAAATTTACAAGATTGATTACTTGAAATAATAGTTATATAGTATACTTAGAGTTTTGCTTCCCAATTTTTGGATTGTATTATCCCTCATTTTTATTTAAAGACCAAACATTTTATTTTTTTTGTTTATGTTTCAAAACTGATAGTTTTTCATTTCTTGACTTGAAATTGTTTATGCATTTTATATATAAATTACCTACAACTAAACGTCTTTTAATGTTGAATAATTTGAGAATGATGGTTATGAGATATTCAATAATTAAAAAATTAATTTGTAATATATATTTAATTTTTAAAATTTTCATATATTTTTTAAATTCTTTAATTTTAATTTTCTTTATAATTTGATAATCAAATTGTGAGAATGGGTAGAGGTTGAGGACACAAATTTGTCATTGTGCCATTTAAAAAAGCACCACATCTGTACAAAAAATTCGACAAACCGAAATCAAATCTAAGATTTAAAAAATTTGATCCCAAATTTTAATCATCCGAATTGAGAAAATTAATTTTGGTACAAGTTTTTTTTTGAACAATTATTTGGATTATGTGACTATTGCAAAAACAATAAACTGATTTGACTGATTATCTATAATATTTGTAAATTATATGTATTAAAATGTCAAACATTAGAGGCTAATTTTAAGAAATAATCTAGTGATTATTCAATCAAACGTTAGAGGTTAATTTTAACATTATACTTCTATAACCTAGCCATGCTTCTAAGACGACGACACCAGTTCTATAACCTAGCCCTGCTTCTATAACATTATACTTTTTCTTAATATTTATTTAAGACGACGACACCAGTTCTAGTACGGGTCGTCGACCTCCCGTAGTCCTTGATTTTTCTTTTTTTTTTCTTCCTATATTTGTTTCTCTTTTTTATTTTTAATAAGAATAACTTTAACTTTATGACACATTTTTTCTGTAACTCCCTCGACCCGGCCTAGTCGCAAAACCGAACCGAGCGAGCTACATTAGGTTTACCGAGATAAACCATGAAATAGAAACTCGAAACGCGACCATTTTTTTCTTTTATCTTATCTAGATGCAAGTTATTATCCTATGTGTTCATACAGAACACAAGTGAAAGCCCAACTCAATCGGGCATCGAATTGATATCCAATTGGGTACAATTGCAATTTAGAGACCAAATTGCAATTTCGGAAAATTAAAAGGACTTAACCCCTTTTAATGTTACCAACCTTTAATTAGTCCGGTTTCATGTATACATGTCGAAACTCCGCTCAATACGATCATCCATACTCAATCAATTGCATCCACAATATTCAGGGACTAAAACATAAGAAAATAGAACTTTAGAACATCCAAATAACTGAAATAACTGCTATCAGTATCGGTACGCTAGGGGGTGTATCGATATGCTTTACCTAATTTAAAATCCCCAAATTCCATTAGCTCAAAACTGTATCGGTACGCTTACGCGTACCGATACGCCTTGCCTAAAAATACCTTACCGTATCAAAACGGTCCATCGCATACCAAAACACCAACCACAATTGGCCTAGGCCCGTATCGAAACGGTTGCCCGCGTACTGAAACACCAACCCTAGAATGACTTACACGTACCGAAACGCTATCCCGCGTACCGAAACACCAAGCCTAAATTGGCTTATTCGTACCGGTACAGGAACACGCGTACCGATACGCCTAGACCTGAAATGTCCTCTTTTTGCTGGTTTAACATGCTTTCAAAGATTCCAAAATACCCTAAAATGCAACACATTCAAGGATCATACCTCAGCAAGACAACACAAAATCATCAACATATTCATGGCGTTTTGCATCAAACGTAAAACTAGAGACATGCTTCCTAAAAACCAAGCCAAGCAAAGCACAAATCTCAAACCAACACAACCAACACAACCAACAATCCAAAATGGCCAATTACAAACCAAGAATAGCAAAACAACATTGCTCAAGCAGGGAGTTTAACAAATCATCTCCTAAAACAACAACGGAACCCCCATTGTCCTTATTACTTATAGTTTAATTCGAAACATACTTTTAGTATCAAGTCTTTAGCGTTCCCTTGCTGCCTTCAAATCTTTAGTTCTCTGCATTGATGGACAAAGAGACCGTAAGCACACTAGGCTTAGTGAAGAGTGCTCAAAACAAAACACCATCAGTGCATTTAAAACTGTTCCCCAACAACACATTGAAATCTCATTTTAATCATCTTTTATACATCACTTAAAACATCATTTGAAATATCATGCCTTGAAAACCATGCACTTAACACTTTCAAAAACCAGCATATTAAACCATTTGCAACATGTTTCATTAACCGTCAGCAAATTCCATTGCTAAACCTCAACTTAATCCTTCACATGCATAACAAACCACATGCAAAGCTTAAAAGAGTAAACATGTATAAATCACATTATACAAAATAAACCATTACATGACACATCCACAATTATATTGGCTTACAAGTGATCATAACCAAGTTTCTTTACCAAAATAGTTCATCGCATACACAGATTCAACAAGTGTCCTCTCAACACTTCAAGCCATCTCAATCGGAATAGCGATATAATCACAATCGCGGTACATTATCAATCGAGTACAATTACAACTCACGGAGACACCAACCTCAATCATCGGTTAGATGCTTAACCCACTAACGGGAGTTTACTGTACCATATAACCCCTCGACCATAATATACTTGGATGGAGTATTCGGTACACCGTATAAAACACCTCGACATCCAAGGCGACTTTTTATAGTGCACTAACAATCTTATGGCCAACCAACTATATCCGATAATATTTTAAACCACATCACTTGCCAAAATAATAATTCACAATTAACCATGTACCTTACTGTTTTTCTATATGCATTAAACCAAATCATTTCCAAAGCAACAAACCATGCTTTTCAACAAGTATTTCCACATACCTACAAGGATCACTTACCATGTGCATCCTTCAACATTTCATAATCAAAACAGTATTAAACATACTTGAAAACATGCTTTAACAGTAGGTACCATGTAATTCAAAACAAGTGCATAAACCATTTCGTAAAAGCACGACTGAGGGAGAAAACCAATTATACTTACTTCTGAGTTTAAACCAGCATTTCAAGCTAAGTTTAAACTCCCATAAACCACTTTTAAATTATTTCAAAGCTGAAATTCATGTTCTCACTCACTGATATGCAAAACCTCAATTCGCCGACACGAATTCAAGCGTCCGAAACCTCCAAAGCTTCACCAATAGCTTTCGGACCAGCCTCCCCTATTTTAATCACATAACAACAGATGATTAATGCATCTCAATGCATTACAAACACTGAACAACATCCCTTACAATCCTCAACAATTCTTTCACAATTACCCGACCACAGCAACCGAAATCATCATCTAACTCTTCCCAAACACAACCCAGCCACAAACTATCAATCTAACACCTCCATTAACATCAATCAACACTCAAAATAGGATTACATCATCCTTATATCTCCAACAACTAAACAGCCCACACAACACCTCAAAAACACAAATCTAACAACCTAAATAATTAGGGATTCATGGTGTTTCGGGATTCCAATGTTAAAAACAACTTATCCACATTATAAAACATCCAATACATGTTTATAATCAATCCTCAACACTGAAAAAACAGATCTAATACGAATCTTCTACAATTTCATCAAATAAACCCAATTAAATCAAATAATCACCATAAAAACATAAAATCAGATTATAAATCATAAATCAAGGATCAAATACTTGGGAATATCAATAAAGAACCATTCAATAGAGGAGAAAAATGAACCTTACCTCTGTTGTATGATTTCTCTCTTAATTGATTGATTAAAGCTTGAAAAAACACAAGATTTCAATGAGATTTTGTAAATCAAAGATGAAGAATCATTTATAAATCAAAAGCTCAAGAAAATAGATCTCTCACCTCTAAAATTTGATGAAAACAAGAGTGTTTGGCAAAGTAGAAGTGAAGAGAAAAGTTTACGTCAAATCTTTATAAAATCAATAACTACCTTTTTAATATTAAAACCTCTTTTTATTAATTAATAAAACACATGTTAAAAATCCTTAATTAAGGGAAGAAACCACCAGCCAAAGTTTGGTAAAATAGCTCCTTAAGGATTCTAAGAATTTGACCCCTTTACAAATTAGTCACCTTTTAAAAACAGTTTTAAAAATATAAATTTTGTATCCAACCAAAATGCCACTCTTCCAATTCCAATTTTCTCAAATTGATTTCACCAATATTAAATATATTAAATAATGATTTTTAACCATTTTCCATATTTTTAACTTACTCAAAAATATTTATCCCTGAATCCAACTCAAATCCCTAACCTAGTCTACCGGACCGTCTAACTAGCCCTTAAACCGCTAGGCCCAAAATTGGTGTGTTACAACTCTCCCCCACTTAAGAAATTTCATCCTCAAAATTTACCTAGAGGAAACAGCTGTGGAAACTGTTTCAACATATCCGATTTGCTTTCCCACGTGGCCTTCTCAACACCGTGATGCCTCTACAACACCTTAACAAGCTCAACCGTCTTGCCATGCAAAACCTTACTCCTAATATCAAGGATCTCCAACGGTTCCTCATCATAAGATAAATCTGGCCTCGGTTCAATATCCTCCACCGGCATAACATGCGATGGATCTGACCGATACCTCCGCAACATCGACACGTGAAACACATCATGAATCCTCTCCAACTTAGAAGGTAACCTCAAACGATAAGCAATTGGACTCACACGCTCAACAATCTCATACGGTCCAATAAACCTCGGGCTAAGCTTCCATTTCTGCCCAAAATGCATCACTTTCTCCCAAGGTGACACCTTCAAAAACACCCGATCACTAACAACATATTCTATATTCCTGCGCTTCAAATTTGCGTAGGATTTCTGACGATCCGAAGCCGCTCTCAAGCGCTCACATATCAACTTCACTTTTTCATTGGTGTCTTTCAACACATCAGGCATTGAAACGTATTTTCCCCTAACCTCAGTCCAACACAACGGTGTACGACACTTTCTACCATAAAAAGCCTCGTACAGTGTCATCTGTATACTAGCTTGATAATTGTTATTATAAGCAAACTCTACCAAAGGCAACTGCTTTTCCCAAGTTCCTTGGAACTCAATGATACAACACCTCAACATATCCTCCAAGACCTGAATCACACGCTTCGACTGACCATCTATTTGAAGATGATACGAAGTACTAAAATTCAGCCGTATTCCTAGAGCACGATGCAAACACTCCCAAAACCTTACTGTAAAGCGTGGATCTCTATCCAAGACTATGGATTTGGGCACCCCGTGCAAACGCACAATCTTAGAAATGTACAGATCGGCCAACCTATCCAAGGTATACGTTGTATGCACAGACACAAAATGCGTACACTTCGTAAATTGATCAACAATCACCCAAATATAATCATTTTTGGTCAGTGTCAACGGCAACCCAGACACAAAATCCATGGTGATTATTTCTCATTTCCATTCCAGTATTCTCAACGGTTGTAAAACTCGGAAGAAAGCTGGTGCTCAGCCTTTACTCCTTGACATACCATGCATTGAGCAACAAAAGCAGCCACATCCTTCTTCAAACCAACCCAATAATACTCTTTCTTCAAATCTCAATACATCTTAGTACTATCGAGATGTATAGCAAAAGGACTAGCATGTACTTCGGTCAAAATGGTACACCTCAACTCTTCACAAAAGGCACCAGCATCCAACCTTTATAACACAACACGCCACCATCATTAAAATAAAAATTGTAGGACTTTCATCCATGATATCCTTCACATGCGGTACCAAACTCTCATCATACGGTTGTTTCTCTTTAATCAACTATGACAAGAACGGTTTCACTTGCAATTCTGCCAACAACCCGCCATCCCGAGTCACACTCAACCTAGCAAACATAGCCCTCAACTCAACAACAACATTTCTACTCAAAGCATCGACCACCACATTAGCCTTGCTCGAATGATACTCGATGGTCAGATCATAATCTTTAAGCAACTCCAACCATCTTCGTTGCCTAAGATTTAACTCATTCTGCGACATTAGATACTTCAAACTCTTATGATCCGTATAAACTACACATTTCTCACCATAAAGGTAATGCCTCTAGATTTTCAAAGCAAAAACAATTGCGGCGAGTTTAAGGTCACGAGTAGGGTAATTACGCTCATACAACTTCAGCTGTCTAGATGCATAGGCAACTACCTTACCCCCTGTATCAGTATGCAACCAAGCCCAACATAGGACGCATCACTGTAGACAACAAACTCTTTCCCTGATTCTGGTTGAATCAAGACCGAAGCTCGTGTCAAACCTTCCTTCAACCTTTCAAAAGCCTGTTGCCTATCCTATGACCACTCAAAATGAACGTTCTTTTGTAACAACTTGGTCAAAGGAGCAGCTATATTGGAGAACCCATCAATAAACCTACGGTAATAACCGGCCAACCCTAGGAAACTTCGAACCTCTGACACAGATTTAGGCACCTTCTAACTCATCACAGCCTTAATTTTGTATGGATCAACACGAATCCCCTCAGCCGACACCACATGCCCAAGGAAAACAACCTCCCTAAGCTAGAACTCACACTTGCATAACTTGGTATAAAGCTGATTAGCCCACAACGTCTAAAGCACAATCCATAAATACTTATCATGATCTTCATTGGTACAAGAGTACTCAAGAATATCATCGATAAACGCAACCACAAACTGATCCAAAAACTCATGGAACACCCAATCATCATCTTCATAAAAGCAGCCGGTGCATTGTTCAAACCAAACGGCATCACCAAAAACTCATAATGCCTATACCTCGTACGAAAAGCTATCTTGGGCACATCCACATCTTTCACCTTCAACTGATAGTACCCGGACCTCAAATCTATCTTAGAGAACACAGAAGCACCCCTAAACTGATCAAATAGATCATCAATCTGCAGTAAATGATACTTATTCTTTATCGTTAACTTGTTCAGTTGCTGATATTCTATACACATCTGCAAACTACCATCCTTCTTTTTCACAAACAACACTGGTGCACCCCATGGTGAAATACTTGGTCTAATAAACCCTCGATCAAACAACTCTTGCAGTTGCGTTTTCAACTCCTTCAACTTCTTATGGGCCATGCGATACAGAGCAATTGACACTGGTGCCGTATCCGAATAAATCTCAATGCAAACCTCTAGATTCGGTGGCAACCCCAACAACTCTTTCAAAAAAAACCCAAAAACTCACATACTGTACGTATATCTTGCACCCTTAACTCCTTTGAACCAGGATTCATAACATAGGCCAAGAAAGCCTGACATCCAGAATCCATCTTTTGACTTGCTTCTAAAGCCGAAACAACATTAGACAAGAACTTAGCGTTCTCACCTACAACCACCACCTTAAAATCATTAGACAACTTCAGGGATATCCGTTTGGTCTCAAAATCTACCACGACCCTATGCTCGATCAACCAATCAATTCCCAGAATAACATCAAAACCATAGAATGGCAACTCCATCAAATCCACAATAAACACATGACCCTGAACCATCAACGGACATCTACGATAGAACTTCCTAGCCACGACTGTCTCTCCAAGAGAACTGGTCACTCTAACACCTACATTAAGAATTTCAACTAGTACATCAAGCAACTGTGCATGTTCACTTAAGATATATGAATGGTTAGAACCATAATCAACCAATGGCAAAGACTGTAAAGTGAATGTACCTGCAATCACATTAGAGTTATTATGACCTTCATAGTGCGCATACACTCTAGCTGGTCCAACTCCCTCAGGCTGGATAGTAACCGTATGAGCCATAGTCCTCTGCCCACCATCCCTGTGCTGAAACTGGCCACGACCACGGCCACGTCCTCTCTGTGGAGCAACAACTGGTGCAGCACCCTGCCCACCTCCAGCTAACAAAGGACAATCACGTCTCAGATGGTCGCCAGACCCACAACTTTAACAACTGCAGGTACCTAACCATCTCTGGCCAAACGTGGGCAATCTCGCCTTAAGTGTTCACGTGATCCGCAAGCCTAACAGATATTATGCGGAGCTCTAACCTAGGTACCCTGCCCCTGCGCTCTACGCCCAAAAGCACCTCTATCGCGTCTCTAATCAGGGCGATACCTCCTATCACGGTGTCTCTTGGCCTGACCACTGCCAAAACTAAAATTTGCCACTCTCTTACCAGAGCTAAAACCTCGAGACCCAGAAGCTAAACCAAGTTTCTGCTCGATATCCTTGGCTCGCGTAACCAATACGTCAAAATATGTATAATCAGCAGCAAGAATGTACGTCTTAACCTCATGCACCAGCCCATAGCGGAAATGATCACATCGCTGTCGCTCGTTAGAAACCAACTCAGGTGCATACTGACTCAACCTCACAAACTGTACCTCACACTCAGAGACAGACATACCACCATGCACTAGAGACATAAACTCTCTCTTTCTTTCATCCAGATACCGGACCCCTAGGTACCTTTTCTGAAAAGTAACACAAAAGAACTCCTAGGATATAACCTTAGATTTCATCCCAGCTATCGTAGTAGTCCACCAGCTATAGGCATCTCCCTGCAACATGGTCACAACACAACCCAACTTACGGGCATCCGTACAACCCATCTGACCCAGTTTCCTCTCTGTACAAGCCAACCAATCCTGAGAAGCCTCTGGTGCTATACCACGAAACTCAACTCCGCTTAGATTGCGAAGACACTCTAACGGCAAACTCGTCTGTCCAACCACTGGTGCCAGCACATGAACACCCGTAATTGCTACATGAAAAGCACTAGTCATAACCTGAATCAACAACTCCATGTCACCCATCCCTAGCCCAGCTGGCACAGGTGGTACTTTCTCCACTTCCGTAGGTAAATTAGGTGGGGGCGGCGGCAACCCTTCAGAAGGTATAACATCCTCCTCATTTCCCTGCCAATGGCAGCAGCAATCGTACCAGATCGCAACTCTCTCCTCGGTCCCATTATAACACCCTCTACCCCGGGTTAGTAACAAACTGGTTCGGAAGCGTTACCAAACACATTACAAGCAAGAACGAGGCACGAAAAGGTTAACTCATCCCTATTAGATGAGTTACTTAACTAGCAAGCAACCAAGCATTTATACTTAACATTTAAGTAATCTTATATTTTGTTTACAAGACATTATAGGTTACCAAACAATTCAATTAACATCATTATACAACCAACATTCGAATAACCTAAGTGAGGAAACATGTTTCCATTTCATTTCATTGTTCCTTAGATTGATACATGTAACATATCATACATAAATTTACTAGACATGATCATTCATACAAACATTGTCTCCAAGAAAACCATATGCCAAGCCTTACCATTCGGCATTTACCATACAAACTTATAAAAACACATACAACATGGTATGTTCACACAAGTGACTATATTATCTCACAAGTCATTCAAATAGCATGATAGTCTAGACCAATTACTTTGAGCATTCTATATATATATATATATCCATAAGCGCAGCAAAAATACTTTTCCATTACATAAAATTTGAGTCTATTACTCGATTCACATTATCAACCAAGTTCATAACATGATAAGCCCATTCAAGAACATATATATAAAACTTTCAAGTATTCAAAATGCATGCACAAGTTCAATATATACAATCTAAGTGCCACCAACTAGGGGAGTACAAAACAAGTATGAACCATACTTTAGCTATGCTCGTGCCTTGCTTTGAGCTCAAGAAATTAGGATCAAGTAACGATCGAATCCTTTATCTTGTGGTTGGAAAGAATGAAAACAAGAGTGGTAAGCACAATAATGTACTTAGTGAGGTAGTAACTAGTTCTAACCAATTGTTATATCAAGTTAAGTGTCAATTAGACAAGAATGATCCTAACTAAGGATTTCAAAGCATTCGATTAACATAAGAAGGAAAAGACAGTAATTCATACTTATATTACAAGAAATAAAGCAAATCATGCCTTCATGACAAGAAATCAAGCAATTCATGCTTACATAACAAGTAGTCAGGCTATTCATGGTTACATGACAAGTAATCAAGCAATTCATGTTTACATAACAAGTAGTCAAGCTATTCATGGTTACATGGCAAGTAATCAAGCAACTCATACTTATTAGCTCATTTATATTCTTTTAACACAATCCTTGGTTCATAGTTTGTCTAGGTAATCAAGTCTCCAACCAACTGTCGCCACAAGATGTACCGTAGTATTGGTCAACCCTCCTACTGTCGCCAAAGACCACATACGTACCCTCCATCTGTCGCCAATTGGGGGCCTTAGCCCTGGACGGTAGTCCACTTTAACACAATGATCTCTAGACTCTAAGGCATGCCCTTCTACCTATTCAACTAGCAACAAAGGTTGTTTGATTACACTTTATTTATTCAAGGATTTTCAAGTTCAAGATCATGTATCATTCAAGAATCAATTCAAGCAAGGTATAGCAACATCATGCTTTAGCCTTTAGGCCAATTGAGCCTTAGCTCTTCAATTACTTTTCACGTTTTCAAGTGTTTCATGTTCAAGGAAAGATAATTCATGTTCAAGGCAAGACATTTCATGTTCAAGGATCACATTAAAGCAAGCATTCGATGGTTCACACCCAAGGCATCAAGAATCAAGCATTTGTTTTTACTTTTCTTTCTAATTAATTTATCAATATGCATGCTAATACTTATTCACAATTTTAGTTTAGTCCAATCTTCCCTTTTATTCATATTCAAGTTAAATTAATCTCATTATCATGGCATATCAATAGCAGGAAGGTAGTCATGCATATTTGGTTAGGACCTAAGTCCTAACCCTATTGTAAACTACACTCACAATACTCTAAGCTAGCTTATTTGTCTTGTATCCAAATCCCCTTGTTTTTAGCTTCCGAATGCTCCACTCTCTCTTCCTCCACAAGATTTACTCCTTGCTCTAAAAATTCATACAAGTAATTACATGTCAAACAAGGTACATTGAGCATAATAATTACCCATCTCAAGCAGTCAAATGTGTTTACACAATCACTTAACATGGCAACGATATTCATATATTTCTTGTAAGAAAAAGCAACATATTCATATATATATACATTAATTCACATTACTAAAATTGTTTACATTCCAATTTGGGGAAAACAGGGCAGTAACCAAACTGTTTACAAAATAATTTACAAAACTGTCCAAGACATCTAAACTGCTGCTGCCAGGCAGCAAGTGACCTACTTACTTAAACGTGTATAACTTTCATTCCGTACGTCGAAATTTCAATTGGTTTACACCATTGGAAAGCTAACGTAATTGGATTTTTAACCATATAGGCCTTGCATTTTAGTTCTTTTCCAATTAATACAGTTTTTAGCTTAAAGACCGAGCAATTTACAACACTGGACAGTTTGCACTGTCCCAAGTGTTTCTTCTCTACAATTCATTCTACAATCCAGAATTCAGTTCTGTTTTCTCCTAATGAATTTAGACATGTTAAGGCACTGTCCATAAAATTTCCAGCCTTAAATTCCCTTTATACAATTTATGGTGATTTTTAAAAGTTACTACCCAGAACAGAGTATTCTGGGCAGACTACACTAGTTTAAATTTCTAGCTTCATAGTTCCTCTAAACAAGATTCTAACATTGTAATTCAACTTATTTTCATGTTCTTACATGTCTAGGTCATTATAATTAACCTATCAATGTGATTATAACAGGGCATTATAGTGCTATGTTCAATTTTATCTATTTGATCAACAATATTCCTCTAATTCACCATTTGAGTAGTCTATTACCTAGCTTTAACTAATCCAATTATATGAATTCATTTTCCAGCAAGCTATTTACTCTATTCAAGTCTCAATTCACTTAGCAATGTGATCAAAACAAGGCAGCATATACAATTAAGCATGTTTACACATTTTCAACTAGCAAAACAGTCCCTATCCTCAATTTCCAGCAACCATACATATTTCCTTAGCAATTTGATCAAAGCTCAAGAGGAAAAACATACAAAAATTGCTTTCTATGAACTACAAATTCATTGCATGAATCCTTCAATTCAAGCTAAACGATTATTCATGAGAAGACTCTAAATCGAACTCTAAGATGGCCTTAAATTATGAAACAAGAAGAAGAAAGCTTACATCTCTTTAAGCTATTCGAATCCAGAATTTTAGAAGCTTTTCATGACTAAGTTGATCTTGATTTCCAAGATGAGCACACTCCCTTCTTCCCTCTTCTATTCGGTATCTTTTTGGGGGAAGAATGAAGATGATAGTCAATCCATTTGATCTCTCCCTCCTAACCGACACCTCACTCCTTCTTCAATCCACATGTTAAAGTCTATTAGCCACCTATACGAGTCCTTTTAATTATCTAAAATTTACATGCAATCACATAAGTTTTCACATTCTTAAATTCTACCCTTTACAAACTGGTTACTATTTTAAGCAACCATCATGCTTTGGTCCTTATTGTTTAGCCATCAATTTCTTTTTGATTCAATTTATTCCCAAAGCTTTAATAATCAAATCTATGAATCTCAATTTAGATTGGAAAAACATTCAGAGTAACTATGTACTTTTAACCCGGTATTTAGGGTATTACAATTCTCCTCCCCTTAAAATAAATTCATCCTCAAATTTACCTGAATCGAATAGGTGAGGATATTGCTTCCTCATGATTTCTTTAGATTCCCAAGTTGCCTCTTCTATCCTGTGGTTTCTCCACAAGACCTTGACAAGAGGAACGATTTTGTTCCTGAGTTTTCTAACTTCACGATCAAGACTCTGGATTGGTTCTTCTTCATAAGACAAGTCAGGATTCAACTCTACTTCTTTAGGTTCAAGGACATGGGATGGGTCAGACCTACATCTTCAGAGCATAGACACGTGAAAGACATTATGAATCTAGTCAAATTCACTGGGAAGAATCAATCAATAGGCCACTGGCCCTATCCTTTCAATGATTTCAAACGGACCAATGAATCGGGGACCGACTTTCTCTTTTCTTCTAAACTGAAAGACTTTCTTCCAAGGGGACACTTTCAGGAAGACTTTGTCTCCAACATCGTATCATTTTCAAGTCTGCATAGGCTTTCTGTCTATCAAAGGCTTGCTTCAATTGATCATGTATGATTTGAACTTGTTCCTCAGTTTCTCTGAGTAATTGAGGTCCCAAAACCTTGTTTTCTCCCAATTTAGACCAACATAAGGGAGTTCTACATTTTCTTCCGTATAGAGCTTCGAAGGGAGCTATCTGGATAGATGTCTGGTAGCTATTGGTTTAAGCAAACTCCACTAGGGGTAGAGATTTCTACTAGTTCTTTTCAAAGTCTATAACACAAGCACGTAGCATGTCTTCAAGAACTTGGATGATTCTTTCAGATTGTCCATATGATTGAGGATGAAAGGCTATACTAAGGTGCACTTTAGCTCCTAGAGCCTTCTGCAAGGAATTCCAGAATCGGGAAGCAAATCTAGGGTCTCGATCGGAGATTATAGCTGTAGGTACACCGTGTAATCGAATCACTTCACGGATGTATAGCTCGGCTAAGGTTTCCAAGCTTATGTTTATTCGAACATGGATGAAATGAGTAGGCTTTGTGAATCTATCAATAATCATCCACACAACATCATTCTTTCTTGGAGTGGAAGGAATACCAGTAACGAAGTCTATTGTAATCCGGTCCCATTTCCACTAAGGGAATTCAATTGGTTGGAGAAATCTAGTAGAGACTTGATGCTCAGCTTTGACCCTCTGACAAGTTAAGCACTTTGAAACAAAGTCTATGATAGCCGATTTCATTTATGGCCACCAGTATAGTGGCTTTAGGTCCTTGTACATCTTAACCGATCCAGGGTGAATCGAGAAAGAGCTTTGATGAGCTTCTTGTAACATCCCGTGTCTTAGTTCCTCGTTGTTAGGAACATATAATCTATCTTTGAAATAGAGGAGTCCATTCGACTTGAGGGAGAAGTCAGAATTAGACTCAGAGTCTAGCTTGGACGTGATCTTCTGGAGATCTGGATCAATTTGTTGGAGTTCTTTGATTCTCAAAATTAGACTAGATTGAACTTGAAGTTCAGACAAGAATTTCTGTCCTTTGGATAAACGAAAATGAGCATTGATAACAGGGAAGCCGAGTATGGTCTGCGACTAAGGGCATCAACAACCACGTTTGCTTTCCCTGTATGGTAGTCGATAACTAAATCGTAGTCTTTAAGTAACTCTAGCCATTTCCTTTGTCTCAAATTCAAGTCTTCCTGAGTTAGGAGGTATTTGAGGCTCTTGTGGTCTGTGAACAAGTTGTATTTCTCCCCGTACAAGTTGTCTCCAGACTTTTAGTGCAAACACGATAGCTACCAATTCCAGATCATGAGTAGGGTAGTTTGACTCATGTGGTTTTAGTTGCCTTGAAGCGTAAGCTACTACGTTTCCATCTTGCATTAGGACACATCCTAGTCCCAAATGAGATGCATCACTATAAATAGTGTACTCCTTGCCGGATACTGGTTGGATGAGAACTGGAGCATGATCGAAGCTTCGTTGTTGGTTCTCCGACCAAACAAAGGGTGTATCTTTGTGATTTAGCTTAGTCAAACTTGCAGCAATAGATGAGAATCCCTTGACAAAACGTTGATAATACCCGGCTAAACCGAGAAAGCTTCTGACCTCACCAACATTCCTCAGAGGTCCCAATCTAGGATGGATTGAATTTTGATTGGGTCTACTTTAATCCCTTCTACCGAAATGACATGGCCAAGGAACGACACTTTCGATAGCCAAAATTTGCATTTAGAGAACTTTTCAAACAATTGACGTTCTCGGAGGGTTTGCAATACAATTCGAAGGTGTTCAGAATATTCTTCCTTATTCCAAGAATACACCAAAATGTCATCAATAAAGACGACCACGAACTTGTCAAGATAGGGCTTGAATACACGATTCATGAGATCCATAAAAGCAGTTGGATCATTCGTTAACATGAATGGCATTACAAGGAATTCAAAATGGCCATATCGAGTACGAAAGGTTGTCTTGGGTACATCCTCTTCTTTTACCCTTAGTTGGTAGTATCCCGATCATAGATCGATCTTTGAGAATACCGCAACATCTTTGAGTTGATCGAAAAGATCTTCAATCCTTGGGAGAGGATATTGATTCTTGATAGTAAGCTTGTTCAATTTTATGTAGTCAATACAGAGTCTCATAGTCCCGTCTTTCTTTTTCATGAACAAGACTGGAGCACCCCAAGGAGACGAGCTAGGCCTAATGAAACCCTTGTCTTGTAGCTCTTGGAGTTGCTTCTTGAGTTCTTTCAACTCAACATGTGCCATTCGATAAGGTGTGATGGACACCGGAGTTGTTCTAGGTTGGACATCGATCTCGAACTCTACTTCTCTGGTTGAAGGGAGACCAGGGAGTTCCTCAGGAAAAACATCGAGATATTCAGATACAATAGGCACACTAGGTAAGCCGAATTCAAGTTCATCTTATAAGACCATAGTAGCAAAGATCGAGGTCAGTTTCTTGTCAATTAGAAGAATTGATTCTTTTCCTAAACCCTGGACGTAAAGTCTCCTATTTAGGCAATCTACCCAGGCTTCATGCTTGCTTAACCAATCTAGTCCCAGTACTAGATCGAACTCGCAAGTTGGTAGTACATATAGATTAACAAGAAATGGTACATTTTGAATGAATAGGGGACAGTTTCTACAAATAAAGCTTATGTTTGTAATTCCCCCTGTAGGGTTCGAAACTACAAGGCTTTGTTTTACAATTTCAGGCTTTAAGTTTAACTTTACAATCAAGGCTGAGCATACAAAAGAATGAGTGGATCCCGAGTCTATTAAGGCATAAACAGGAGTCGAATTTAACTCAACGGTACCTGTTATAACATTGAGTGATTATTTATCTTATTTTCCCCGGATATGATAGATTCGAGCAGGAGCCCGAGATTCCTGGTGAGTAGGGGCATTTGAATGCTGTCCCTTGCCCTTGCCCTGATTTCCAGACTGAGCTTATCTGGGACCTTTTTTTCGAATGGAATGAGTTGAGCTAGCATTTGCAAGAGTTCGATTTGGAACCTTGTTAGGTTTCTGAGGACAATCCCTGATATAGTGATCAGAGGCTCCACATAAGTAACATAGATTCTGTTGAGTTCTACACAGACCAGAGTGGTGTTTCTAGCAAAACTTGCAAGTAGAATATTGAGCAGCTTTACCGGAATTCCTCGTACTATCAACAGAGATGATCGGGGCTAAAGGCTTGGATACCGATTCATCATTCCTGGATCGTTTGTCTTTTCCAGGAATTTTTGCTTTTGCGTTTCTCATAGGCTTTCATCTTCGCCTCGGTTGCAATGGCCCGGTTCACCAGATTCTGGAAGTCAGTGATACCCAGGGTAGTGAATATTGGACTTAACTCATCATTCAATCCATCAATAAACATCCTACACTTGTCAGTATCAATCTTGATGTATTCTGACCCGTATTTGCAATATTTGCAAAAGTCACTCACGTACTATTTGATAGGTCGGCCACCTTGATTGAGGTACAAGAAACGCTTTCGGCACTCGACCAGGTATTGTTCACTGATGTATTTCTTCTTGAATTCCTTGAGGAAGAATTTCCAAGTTACAGTTTCAGCAGGAGCAGTCAGGGTAGTGGTTTCCCACCAGCTCAGAGCTTCGTCTGCCAATAGGGTTATAGCACATTCGAGTTTGTGTTCATCAGAATAGGGCATTTGTTTGGTCTGGATTCGAGTAGTGGCCTCTAACCAATACTCAGCTATTTCAGGATTGGCTTCATCAGTACCGATGAAGGTATAAGCCCAGTGTTGAGCCAGCTTGTCAATCGGGGCTCTAGTTGGAGCAGTAGGAAGAGGAATATGATGGTCTCGTTTATGATCGAACATCTTCTTCATGCTCATGAGACCTTCCTGCTGCATAAGATTTATAGCATGAGCTTCCTGTTGAGCAGCAGATTGGGCTCTAGGTTCAGCTCGTTGCTGTAGAGGATTCTGTTCCATCCTCACAGTATCCCTTTCATTTGAGGAGCCTACGGGACTTTCATCGTCCCGAGCGAGCCTTGTTTCAGACATTCTACATTTAAATAGAACAATTAGGAATTCAGTTTAGTTAAGCAAAGACACAATCTATACAATACAAGTCTCCTAGGTGGCACAAGTATCCTATATGATGCAAGAGAGCCCTGTTTAGTCCTAGAACCGACTAAAAATGCTCTGATACCAAATAAATGTAATACCCCCTACCCTGGGTTAGTAGCAAACCGGTTGGGGAGCGTTACCAAACACATTACAAGTAAGAACGAGGCACGAAAAGGTTAACTCATCCCTATTATATGAGTTACTTAACTAGCAAACAACCAAGCATTTATAACTTAACATGTAAGCAATCTCATATTTTGTTTACAAGACATTATAGGTTACCAAACAATTCAATTAACATCATCATACAACCAACATTCAAATAACCTAAGAGAGCAAACATGCTTCCGTTTCATTTCATTGTTCCTTAGATTGATACATGTAACATATCATACATAAATTTACTAGACATGATCATTTGTACATACCTTGTCTCCAAGCAAGCCATATGCCAAGCCTTACCATTCAGAATTTACCATACAAACTTATAAAAACACATACAACATGGTATGTTCACACAAGTGACTATATTATCTCACAAGTCATTAGAATAGCATGATAGTCTAGACCAATTACTTTGAACATTCAATATATATATCCATAAGCGCAACAAAAATTCTTTTCCTTTACATAAAATTTGAGTCCATTACTCGATTCACATTATCAACCAAATTCATAACATGATAAGCCCATTCAAGAACATATATATACAAGTTTTATGTATTCAAAATGCATGCACAAGTTCAATATATACAATCTAAGTGCCACCAACTAGAGGAGTACAAAACAAGTATGAAACATAATTTAGCTATGCTTGTGCCTTGCTTCGAGCTCAAGAAATCAGGCTTCAGGATCAAGTAATGATCGAATCCTTTATCCTTGGTTGGGAAGAATGAAAACAAGAGTGGTAAGTACAAGAATGTACTTAGTGAGGTAGTAACTAGTTCTAACCAATTGATATATCAAGTTAAGTGTCAATTAGACATGAATGATCCTAACTAAGGATTTCAAAGCATTCGATTAACATAAGAAGAAAAAGACAATAATTCATACTTATATTACAAGAGATCAAGCAAATCATGCCTTCATGACTAGAAATCAAGCAATTCATGCTTACATAACAAGTAGTCAGGCTATTCATGGTTACATGACAAGTAATCAAGCAATTCATGTTTACATAACAAGAAGTCAAGCTATTCATGGTTACATGACAAGTAATCAAGCAATTCATGTTTACATAACAAGTAGTCAAACTATTCATGGTTACATGACAAGTAATCAAGCAACTCATACTTATTAGCTCATTTATATTCTTTTAACAAAATCCTTGGTTCATAGTTTGTCTAGGTAATCAAGTCTCCAACCAATTGTCGCCTCAAGATGTACCGTAGTACTGGTCAACCCTCCTACTGTCGCCAAAGACCACATACGTACCCTACATCTATCGCCAATTAGGGGCCTTAGCCCTGGACTGTAGTCCACCCTGACACAATGAGCTCTAGACTCTAAGTCATGCCCTTCTACTTATTCAACTAGCAACCAAGGTTGTTTGATTACACTTCATTTATTCAAGGATTTTCAAGTTCAAGATCATGTATCATTCAAGAATCAATTCAAGCAAGGTATAGCAACATCATGCTTTAGCCCTTAGGCCAATTGAGCCTTAGCTCTTCAATTACTTTTCACGTTTTCAAGTGTTTCATGCTCAAGGGAAGACAATTCATGTTCAAGGATCACATTCAAGCAAGCATTTGATGGTTCACACCCAAGGCATCAAGAATCAAGCATTTGTTTTCACTTTTCTTTCTAATTAATTTATCAATTTGCATGCTATTACTTATTCACAATTTTAGTTTAATCCAATCTTCCCTTTTATTCATATTCAAGTTAAATTAAGCTCATTATCATGGCATATCAATAGCAAGAATGTAGTCATGTATATTTGGTGAGGACCTAAGTCCTAACCCTATTGTAAACTACACTCACAATACTCCAAGCTAGCTTATTTGTCTTGTATCCAAATCCCTTTGTTTTTAGCTTTCGGATGCTCCACTATCTCTTCCTCCACAAGATTTACTCCTTGCTCTAACAATTCATACAAGTAATTACATGTCAAACAAGGTACATTGAGCATAATACCCATCTCAAGCAGTCAAATGTGTTTACACAATCACTTAACATGGCAACAATATTCATGTATTTCATGTAAGAAACAAGCAGCATATTCATATATATATATATATATATATATTAATGCACATTAGTACAATTGGTTACATTCCAATTTGGGTAAAACAGGGTAGTAACCAAACTGTTTACAAAATAGTTTACAAACTGTCCACGACATCTAAACTGCTGTTGCCAGGCAGCAGGTGCACTACTTACTTAAACGTGCATAACTTTCATTCCGTATGTCGGAATTTCAATTGGTTTACACCATTGGAAATCTAACGTAATTGTCTTTTTAACCATATAGGCCTTGCATTTTAGTTCTTTTCCAATTAATACAGTTTTTAGCTTAAAGACCGAGCAATTTACAACACTGGACAGTTTGCACTGTCCCAAGTGTTTCTTCTCTACAATTCATTCTACAATCCAGAATTCAGTTCTGTTTTCTCCTAATGAATTTAGACATGTTAAGGCACTGTCCATAAAATTTCCAGCCTTAAATTCCCTTTATAAAATTTATGGCGATTTTTCAAAGTTACTTCCCAGAATAGAGTATTATGGGTAGATTACACTAGTTTAAATTTCTAGCTTCATAATTCCTCTAAACAGGATTCTAACATTGTAATTCAACTTATTTTCATGTTATTACATGTTTAGATCAGTCTAATTCACCTATCAATGTGATTATAACAGGGATTTATAGTGCTATGTTCAATTTCATCTATTTAATCAACAACATTCCTCTATTTCACCATTTGAGCAGTGTGATCAAAACAGTCTATTATATGAATTCATTTTCCAATAAGCTATTTACTCTATTCAAGTCTCAATTCACTTAGCAATGTGATCAAAACAGGGCAACATATACAATTAAGCATGTTTATACATTTTCAACTAGCAAAACAGTCCCTATCCTCAATTTCCAGCAATCATACATATTTCCTTAGCAATTTGATCAAAGCTCAAGAGGAAAAACATACAAAATTTGCTTTATATGAACTACAAATTCATTGCACGAATCCTTCAATTCAAGCTAAACAAATATTCATAAGAAGACTCTAAATCGAACTCTAAGATGACCTTAAATTATGAAACAAGAAGAAGAAAGCTTACATCTCTTTAGGCTATTCGAATCCAGAATTTTAGAAGCTTTTCATGACTAAGTTGATCTTGATTTCCAAGATGAACACACTTCCTCCTTCCCACTTCCATTCGGTATCTTTCTGGGGGAAGAATAAAGATGATAGTCAATCCATTTGATCTCTCCCTCCTAACCGACACCTCACTCCTTCAATCCACATGTTAAAGTCTATTAGCCACCTATACGAGTCCTTTTAACTATCTAAAATTTACATGCAATCACATAATTTTTCACATTCTTAAATTATACCCTTTACAAAATGGTTACTATTTTAAGCAGCAATCATGCGTTGGTCCTTATTGTTTGTCCATCAATTTCTTTTTGATTCAATTTTTTCCCAAAGCTTTAATAATCAAATCTATGAATCTCAATTTAGATTGGAAAAACATTCAGAGTAACTATGTACTTTTAACCCGGTATTTAGGGTATTACACCCATCGTGCCAAAAATATCTAAGGCATGATATTTCACCAAAACAAACACAATCAGGTCAGCTTTAAGCAAGGATCCAAGTCTTTCATTTCAAAACCAAAACATTTCAAACTATAATAATAAGGCAGTGGGTTTCCCAAATTTCCCCCCAGCATAGCATAAAGCAATCAATGTACATATCATAACCACCGTGCATAGCAAACAATACATTACAATCCACAACAACCATACCAACTCCCAATTATCTCAAACCTGTCTCTAATACCAACAAATGTAACCCCCTCGACCCGGCTTAGTCGCAAGACCGAACCGAGCGAGCTATATTAGGTTTATCGAGGTAAATCGTGAAGAAGAAACTCGAAACGCGGCCATCTTTTCTTTTATCTTATATAGATGCAAGTTATTATCCTATGTGTTTATACAGACCACATGTGAAAACCCAACTCAATCAGGCATCGAATTGACATCCAATTGGGCACAATTGCAATTTAGGGGCCAAATTGCAATTTCGGAAAATTACAAGGGCTTAACCCCTTTTAATTTTACCAACCTTTAATTAGTCTGGTTTTATGCATACATGTCGAAACTCAGCTCCATACGATCATCCATACTCAATCAATTGCATCTACAATACTCAAGGACTAAAACGTAAGAAAACAGAACTCCAAAACATCCAAATAACTGCAATAATTGCTATCCGTATCGGTATGCTAGGGGGTGTATCGATACATTTTACCTGATTTAAAATCCCCAAATTCCAAAAACCAAATCCGTATCAATACGCTTAAGCGTACCGATACGCCTTGCCTAAAAATACCTTCCCATATCGAAACGGTCCCTCGCATACTGAAGCACCAACCACAATTGGTCTAAGCTCGTATCGAAGCGGTTGCCAGCGTACTGAAACACCAAGCCTGGAATAGCTTACCCGTACCGAAACACTAACCCGCATACCGAAACACCAAGCCTAAAATGGCTTATTCATACTGGTACGGGGACACGTGTACCGATACACCCGGACCTGAAATGTCTTCTTTTTGCTGGTTTAACATGCTTTCAAAGATACCAAAACACCCTAACATGCTTCTAAAATTAATCCAACATATTCAAAGATCATACCTCAGCAAGACAACACAAAATCATCAACACATTCATGGCGTTTTGCATCAAACATAAACTAGAGGCATGCTTCCAAAAAACCAAGCCAAGCAAAGCACAAATCTCAAACCAACGCAACCAACAATCCAAAATGGTCAATCAGAAACCAAGAACAGCAAAACAACATTGCTCAAACAAGGAGTTTAACAAATCAACTCCCAAAATAATAATGGAACCCCCATTGCCCTTATTACTTATAGTCTAATTCGAAACATACTTTTAGTATCAAGTCTTTAGCGATCCCTTTCTTCCTTGCTGCCTTCAAATCTTTAGTTCTTTGCATTGATGGACAAAGAGAGCGTAAGCACACTAAGCTTAGTGAGGAATGCTCAAAACAAAACACCATCAATGCATTTAAAACCGTTCCCCAACAACACATTGAAATCCCATTTCAATCATCTTTTAGACATCACTTAAAACATCATTTGAAATATCATGCCTTGAAAACCATGCACTTAACACTTTCAAAAACCAGCATATTAAACCATATGCAACATGTGTTATTAACCATCAGCAAATTCCATTGCTAAACCTCAATTTAAGCCTTCTCACGCATAACAAACCATATGCAAAGCTTAAAGAGTAAACATGTATAAATCACATTATACAACATAAACCATTACATGACACATCCACAATTATATTGGCTTACAAGTGATCATAACCAAGTTCCTTTACCAAAATAGTTCAACGGATACACGGATTCAATAAGTGTCCTCTCAACACTTCAAGCCATCTCAACCATAAAAGCTATACAATCACAATCGCAATACATTATCAACCGAGTACAATTACAACTCACGGGGACACCAACCCCAATCATCAATTAGATGCTTAACCCACTAACGGGAGTTTATGGTACCATATAACCCCTCGACCGTAATATACTTGGATAGAGTATTCGGTACACCGTATAAAACCCCTCGAAATCCAAGGTGACTTTTTATAGTGCACTAACAATCTTATGGCCGACCAACTATATCCGATAACATTTTAAACCACATCACTTGCCAATATAATTTACAATTAACCATGTACCTCACCGTTTTTCTATATGCATTAAACCAAATCATTTCCAAAGCAACAAACCATGCTTTTCAACAAGTATTTCCACATACTTACAAGGATTACTTACCATGTGCATCCTTCAACATTTCATAATCAAAATAGTATTAAAAATACTTTAAAACATGCTTTAACAGTAGGTACCATGTAATTCAAAACAAGTGCATAAACCATTTCGTCAAAGCAAGACTGAGAGAGAAAACCACTTTATACTTACTTCCGAGTTTAAACCAGCGTTTCAAGCTAAGTTTAAACTCCCATAAACCACCTTTAAATCATTTCAAAGCTGAAATCCACGTTCTCACTCACCGATATGCGAAACCTCAATTCATCGACGCGAATTCAAGGGTGCGAAGCCTCTAAAGCTTCACCGATAGCTTTCGGACCAGCCTCCCTTGTTTTAACCACATAACAATCGAGGATTAATGCATCTCAATGCATTACAAACACTGCAACAACATCCCTTACAATCCTCAACAATTCTTTCACAATTACCCAACCACTACAACCGAAATCATCATCCAACTCTTCCCAAAAACAACCCAGCCACAAACTATCAATCTAACACCTCCAATAACATTAATCAACACTCAAAACAGGATTACATCATCCTTATATCTACAGCAACTAAACAACCTACACAACACCTCAAAAACACAAATCTAACAACCTAAATAATTAGGGATTCATGGTGTTTCGGGATTCCAATGTTAAAAACAACTTATCCACATTATAAAATATCCAATACATGTTTAAAATCAATCCTTAACACTGAAAAAATATATCCAATACGAATCTTCTCCAATTTCATCAAATAAACCCAATTAAATCAAATAATCATCATAAAATCATATTATAAATCATAAATCAGGGATCAAATACTTGGGAATATCAATAAAGAACCATTCAATAGAGGACAAAAACGATCCTTACCTCTATTGTGTGATTTCTCCCTCAATTGATTGATTAAAGCTTAAAAAACACAAGATTTCAATGAGATTTTGTAAATCAAAGATGAAGAATCATTTATAAATCAAAAGCTCAAGAAAATAGATCTCTCACCTCTAAATTTTGATGAAAACAAGAGTGTTTGGCAGAGTAGAAGTAAAGAGAAAAGTTGAGAGAAGTTTACGTCAAATCTTTATAAAATCAATAACTATCTTTTAATATTAAAACCTCTTTTTATTAATTAATAAAACACATGTTAAAAATCCTTAATTGAGGGAAGAAACCACCAGCCAAAGTTTGGTAAAATTGCTCCTTTTAAAAACAGTTTTAAAAATTTACATTTTGGTCACCAACCAAAATGTCACTCTTTTAATTCCAATTTTCTCAAATTGATTTCACTAATATTATATATATATATATTAAATAACGACTTTTAATCATTTTTTCATATTTTTTAACTTACTCAAAAATATTTATCCCTGAATTCGACTCAAATCCCTAACCCGGTCCACCAGACCGTTTAACTAGCCCTTAAACCGCTAGGCCCAAAATCGGGGCATTATAACTCTCCCCCACTTAAGAAATTTTGTCCTCGAAATTTACCTAGAGGAAACAATTGTGGAAACTGTTTCAGCATATCCGATTTGCTTTCCCTCGTGGCCTCCTCATCCCCGCGGTGCCTCCACAACACCTTAACAAGCTTAACCGTCTTGCCATGCAGAACCTTACCGCTGGCATCAAGGAACTCTACCGTTTCCTCATCATAAGATAAATCTGGCCTCAGCTCAATATCCTCCATCGGCATAACATGTGATGGATCCGACCGATACCTCCGCAACACCGGCACATGAAACACATCATGAATTCTCTCCAACTTAGGAGGTAACCTCAAACGATAAGCAACTAGACCCACACGCTCAACAATCTCATATGGTCTAATAAACCTCGGGCTAAGCTTCCCTTTCCGCCCAAAATGCATCACCTTCTTCCAAGGTGACACCTTCAAAAACACCTGATCACCAACAACATATTCTATATCCCTGCGCTTCAAATCCGCGTAGGATTTCCGACGATCTGAAGCCGCTCTCAAGCGCTCATATATCAACTTCACTATTTCATTAGTGTCTTTCAATACATCAGGCATCGAAACGTATTTTTTCCCAACCTCAACCAACACAACGGTGTACGACACTTCCTACCATACAAAGACTCATACGGTGACATTTGTATACTAGCCTAATAACTGTTATTATAAGCAAACTCTACCAAAGGCAAATGCTTTTCCCAAGTTCCTTGGAACTCAATGATACAACACCTCAAGATATCCACCAAGACCTAAATCACACGCTCTGATTGATCATCCGTCTGAGAATGTTAGGAAGTACTGAAATTCAGCCGTGTTCCTATAGCACGATGCAAACACTCTCAAAACCTTGATGTAAAGCGCAGATCTCTATCTGAGACTATGGATTTGGGCACCCAGTACAAACGCACAATCTCATAAATGTTTAGATCGACCAACCTATCCAAGGTATACGTTGTATGCACATGCACAAAATGCGCACACTTCACAAACTAAACAACAATCACCCAAATAGAATCCCTTTTGGTTGGTGTCAACGGCAACCCAGACACAAAATCCATGGTGATTTTTTCCCATTTCCATTATGGTATTCTCAACGGTTGTAACAACCTGGAAGGAAACTGGTGCTCAGCCTTTACTCGCTGACATATCATGTATTGAGCAACAAAATCAGCCATATCTTTCTTCAAACTAACCCAATAGTAATTTTCCTTCAAATCTCGATACATATTAGTACTACTGGATGTATAGAAAAAAGACTAGCATGCACTTCGGTTAAAATGGTATACCTCAACAATTGATCAACATGCACCACCATCCGACCTTTACAACACAACACGCCATCATCATTAAAATGAAAATCTGTAGGACTTCCATCCATGATGTCCTTCACATGGGGATACCAAACTCTCGTCATATGGTTGTTTCTCTTTAATCAACTGTGACAAGGACGGTTTCACTTGCAACTCGACCAACAACCCCCCAACCCGAGTCACACTCAACCTAGCAAACATAGCCCTCAACTCAACAATAGTTTTTCTACTCAAAGCATTGGCCATCACGTTAGCCTTGCCCAGATGGTACTCGATGGTCAGATCATAATCTTTAAGCAACTCCAACCATCTTCGTTGCCTAAGATTTAACTCCTTCTGCGACATTAGATACTTCAAACTCTTATGATTTGTATAAGCTACACATTTCTCACCATAAAGGTAATGCCACCATATTTTCAAAGCAAAAACAACTACCGCGAGTTCAAGGTCAAGAGTAGGGTAATTACGCTCATGCACCTTCAGTTATCTAGATGCATAGGCAACTACCTTACCCTCTTGCATGAGTACGCAACCGAGCCTAACATAGGACACATCACTATAGACAACAAACTCTTTCCTTGATTTTGGTTGAATCAAGACCGGAGCTCGTGTAAAAGCTTCCTTCAACCTTTCAAAAGTTCGATGCCTATCCTCCGACCACTCAAAACGAACGTTCTTTTGTAACAACTTGGTCAAAGAAGAAGCAATACTGGAGAACCCATCAACAAACCTACGGTAATAACCTACCGATCCTAGAAAACTCCGAACCTCTGACACAGATTTACGCACCTTTCAACTCATCACAGCCTTAATTTTGTGCGGATCAACACGAATCCCCTCGGCCAACACCACATGCCCAAGGAAAACAACCTCCCTAAGCTAGAACTCACACTTGCTTAACTTGGCATAAAGCTGATTAGCCAACAACTTTGAAGCACAATCCGCAAATGCTTATCATGATCCTCCTCGGTACGAGAGTACACATGAATATCATCTATAAACACAACCACAAACTGATCCAAAAACTCATGGAACACCCGATTCATCATGTCCATAAAAGTAGCCGATACGTTGGTCAAACCAAATGGCATCACCAAAAACTCATAATGCCCATACCTCATAGGAAAAGCTGTCTTAGGCACATCCATATCTTTCACCTTCAAGTGATCGTACCTAGACCTCAAATCTATCTTAGAGAACACAAAAGCACCCCTAAACTGATCAAACAGATCATCAATTTGCAGCAAAGGATACTTATTCTTTATCGTCAACTTGTTTAGTTGCAGATAGTCTACACACATCCGCAATGTACCATCTTTATTTTTCACAAACAACATTGGTGCACCCCACGGTGAAATACTTGGTCTAATAAACCCTCAATCAAGCAACTCTTGCAGTTGCGTTTTCAACTCTTTCAACTCTTTTGGGGACATGCGATATGGAGCAATTGACACTGGTGCTGTATTAGCATAAATCTAATGCCAAACTCCACCTCTCGATCCGGTGGCAACCCCGGCAACTCTTCCAGAAAAACACTCAGAAACTCGCATATCGTACGGATATCCTGCACCCTCAACTTCTTCGAACCAGGATTCATAACATAGGCCAAGAAAGCCTGACATCCAGAATCCATCATTCGACTTGCTTCTAAAGCCGAAACACCATTAGATAAGAACTTAGCATTCTCACCTACAACCACCACCTCTAAATTATCAGACAACTTTCGGGATATACGTTTGGTCTCAAAATCTACCATAGCTCTATGCCCGATCAACCAATGCATTCCCATAATAACATCAAACGCATGGAATAGCAACTCCATCAAATCCACAGCAAACACATGCCCTGAACCATCAGCGAACATCTACGATACAACTTTCTAAGCACGATTGTCTCTCCAAGAGAACTGGTCACTCAAACACCCACATTAAGAATTTTAACAGGTACAACAAGCAACTGTGCATGCTCATTTAAGAGATATGAATGGGTAGAACCAGAATCAACCAATGAATACAACGGTAAAGATTGTAAAGTGCATGTACCTGCAATCATATCAGAGTCATTGAGACCCTCACGATGCGTATACACTCTAGCTGGTCCACATCCCTCAGGATGGATAGCAACTGTATGAGCCACAGTCTTCTGCCCACCATCTCTGTGCTGAAACTGGCCACGGCCACGACCACGGCCTTTCTGCGGAGTAACAACAGGTGCAGCACCCTGCCCACTCCAGCTAACAAAGGACAATCACGTCCCAAATGGTTGCCAGACCCACAACTCCAGCAAGCATTAGCCACAATAGCCGCAGGTACCTGACCTTCTCTAGCCAAACGTGGGGAATCTCACCTCAGGTGATCATATGATCCGCAAGCCAAACATGTATTATGCGGAGCTCTAACATGGGCACCCTGCCCCTGCGCTCCACACCTAACAACACCTTCATCGCGTCTCTGATCAGGGTGATACCTCTTATCACGGTGTCTCTTGGCTTGACCACCGCAAAAACTAAAATCTACTGCTCTCTTACCAGAGCTAAAGTCTCGAGACCCAGAAGCTAAACCAAGGTTTTGCTCGGTATCTTTGGCTCGCATAACCAATACATCAAAATTCAGATAATCAGCAGCAAGCATGTACGTCTTAACCTCCTGCACCAGCCCATAGTAGAAATGATCACATCACTGTCGCTCGTCAGGAACCAACTCAGATGCATACCAGCTCAACCTCACGAATTGTACCTCATACTCAGAGATAGACATACCACCCTGCACTAGAGACATAAACTCTCCCTTTCTTTCGTCTAGATACTGGACCCCAAGGTACCTTTTTTGAAAAGCAACACAAAAGAACTCCCAGGATATATCCTCAGATTCTATCCTAGTTATCGCAGTAGTCTAGCAGCTATAGGTATCTCCCTGCAGCAGGGACACAGCACAACCCAACTTACGGGCATTTGTACAACCTATCTGACCCAGTATCCTCTCAGTACTAGCCAACCAATCCTCAGAAGCCTCTGGTGCTAGACAATAGAACTCAACTCTGCCCAAACTGTGAAGATGCTCTAACGGTAAACTCGTCTGCCCAACCACTGGTGCCAGCACATGAACACCCGCAACTAATCCCTAAAAAGCACCAGTCATGGCCTGAATCAACGGCGCCATGTTACCCATCCCTGGCCCAGCTGGAAAATATGATACTTATTCCACTTTCGTAGGTGGATTAGGTGGGGTGGCAGCAACCCTTCAGGAGGTGTAACATCTTCCTCATTTCCCTATCCAATGGAAGCAGCAATCGTACCGGATCATAACTCTCTCGCCGGTCCTATCGTGTTAAAAATATATCTAAGGCATGATATTTCACCAAAACAAAACAATTAGGCTATTTTTAAGCAAGGATCCAAGACTTCCATTACAAAAACCAAAACATTTTAGACTATAATCATAAGGCAATGGGTTTCCCAAAATTTCCCCTAACATAGCATAAAGCAATCAACGTGCATATCACAACCATCGTGCATAGAAAATAACAGATTACAATCCACAACAACATTACAACAACCATACCAACTCCAAATCATCACAAACATGTCTCTAATACCACCAAATGTAACCCTCTCGACCCAGCCTAGCCGCAAGACCGAACCGAGCGAGCTACATTAGGTTTACCGAGGTAAACCGTGAAGAAGAAACTCGAAATGCGACCATTTTTTCTTTTATCTTATCTAGATTCAAGTTATTATTCTATGTGTTCATACAGACCACAAGTGAAAGCCCAACTCAACTGGGCATCAAATTGACATCCAATTGGGTACAATTACAATTTAGGGACCAAATTGCAATTCTAGAAAATTACGGAGACTTAACCCTTTTTAATGTTACCAACCTTTAATTAGTCCGGTTTCATGCATGCATGTTGAAATTCAACTCAATACGATCATCCATACTCAATCAATTGCATCAACGATATTTATGGACTAAAACATAAGAAAATAGAACTTCAGAACATCCAAATAACTGAAATAACTGCTATCTATATCGGCACCTAGTGGTGTATTGATACGATTTACTTGATTTAAAATCCCAAAATTCTAGCATCTCAAATTCGTATCGATACGCTTACGCGTACCGATACGCATTGCCTAAAAATATATTTTCGTTTTGAAACAGTCCCTCGCGTACCGAAACACCAACCATAATTGGCCTAAGCCCGTATTGAAACGGTTGCCCGCATACCGAAACACCAAGCCTGGAATGGCTTACCCATACCAAAATGCTATCCTGCGTACCGAAACACCAAGCCTAAATTGGCTTATTCATACTGGTACGGGGACACGCGTACTGATACGCCTGGACCTGAAATATCCTCTTTTTGCTTGTTTAACATGCTTTCAAAGATACCAAAACACCCTAACATGCTTCTAATATGAATCCAACACATTCAAGGATCATACCTCAGCAAGACAACACAAAATCATCGACACATTCATGGCGTTTTGCATCAAACATAAAATTAGAGGCATGCTTCCTAAAAACCAAGCCAAGCAAAGCACAAATCTCAAAACAACAACCCAAAATGGCCAATTACAAACCAAGAACAGCAAAACAACATTGCTCAAATAGGGAGTTTAACAAATCATCTCCCAAAACAACAACGGAACCCCCATTGCCCTTATTACTTATAGTCTAATTCGAAACATACTTTTAGTATCAAGTCTTTAGCGATCCCTTGCTTCCTTGCTGCCTTCAAATCTTTAGTTCTCTGCATTGATGGACAAAGAGAGCGTAAGCGCACTAAGCTTAGTGAGGAATGCTCAAAGCAAAACACCATCAATACATTTAAAACGGTTCCCCAACAACACATTGAAATCTCATTTCAATCATCTTTTAGACATCACTTAAAACATCATTTGAAATATCATGCCTTGAAAACCATGCACTTAACACTTTCAAAAACCAGCATATTAAACCATATGCAATATGTGTCATTAACCATCAGCATATTCCATTGCTAAACCTCAATTTAAGCCTTCTCATGCATAACAAACCATATGCAAAGCTTAAAGAGTAAACATGTATAAATCACATTATACAACATAAACCATTACATGACACATCCACAATTATATTGGCTTACAAGTGATCGCAATCAAGTTCCTTTACCAAAATAGTTCATCGGATACACGGATTGAATAAGTGTCCTCTCAACACTTAAAGCCATCTCAACCATAATAGTGATACAATCACAATCGCAGTACATTATCAACCGAGTACAATTATAACTCACGGGGACACCAACCCCAATCATCAGTTAGATGCTTAACCCACTAACAGGAGTTTACGGTGCCATATAACCCCTCGACCGTAATATACTTAGATAGAGTATTTGGTACACCGTATAAAACCCCTCGACATCCAATGCGACATTTTATAGTGCACTAACAATCCTATGGCCAGCCAACTATATCCGATAACATTTTAAACCATGCTTTTCAACAAGTATTTCCACATACTTACATGGATCACTTACCATGTGCATCCTTTAACATTTCATAATCAAAACAGTATTAAACATACTTTAAAATATTCTCTAACAGTAGGTACCATGTAATTCAAAACAAGTGCATAAACCATTTCGTAAACGCACGACTAAGAGAGAAAACCACTTTATACTTACTTCCGAGTTTAAACCAGCGTTTCAAGCTAAGTTTAAACTCCCATAAACCACCTTTAAATCATTTCAAAGCTAGAATCAACGTTCTCACTCACGGATACGCGAAACCTTAATTTGTCGATGCGAATTCAAGCGTCTAAAGCCTCCAAAACTTCACCGGTAGCTTCCGGACCAGCCTCCATTATTTTAACCACATAACAAGAGGGGATTAATGCATCTCAATGCATTACAAATACTGCAACAACGTCCCTTACAATCCTCAACAATTCTTTCACAATTTCCCAACCACAACAACCAAAATCATCATCTGAATCTTCCCAAACACAACCCAGCCACAAACTATCAATCTAACACCTCCATTAACATCAATCAACACTCAAAATAGGATTACATCATCGTTATATCTCCAACAACTAAATAGCCCACACAACACCTCAAAAACACAAATATAACAACCTAAATAATTAGGGATTCATGGTGTTTCGAGATTCCAATGTTAAAAACAGCTTATCCACATTATAAAACATCCAATACATGTTTAAAATCAATCCTCAACTTTGAAAAAACATATCCAATACGAATCTTCTCCAATTTCATCAAATAATCATCATAAAAACATAAAATCAGATTATAAATCATAAATCAAGGATCAAATGCTTGAGAATATCAATAAAGAACCATTTAATAGAGGAGAAAAATGAACCTTACCTCTATTGTGTGATTTCTCCCTCAATTGATTGATTAAAGCTTGAAAAACACAAGATTTCAATTAGATTTTGTAAATCAAAGATGAAGAATCATTTATAAATCAAAAGCTCAAGAAAATAGATCTCTCACCTATGAAATTTGATGAAAACAAGAGTGTTTGGCAGAATAGAAGTGAAGAGAAAAGTTGAGAGAAAAGTTTACGTTAAATCTTTATAAAATCAATAACTACCTTTCAATATTAAAACCTCTTTTTATTAATTAATAAAATACAGGTTAAAAATCCTTAATTGAGGGAAGAAACCACCAACCAAAGTTTGGTAAAATAGCTCCTTAGGAATTCTAAGAATTTGACCCTTTTACAAATTAGTCACCTTTTAAAAATAGTTTTAAAATTTTACATTTTGGTCACCAACCAAAATGTCACTCTTCCAATTCCAATTTTCTCAAATTGATTTCACAAATATTATATATATATTAAATAATGATTTTTAACCATTTTTCCATATTTTTAACTTACTCAAAAATATTTATCCCCGAATTTGACTCGAATTCCTAACCCGGTCCACCGGACCGTCTAACTAGCCTTTAAACCGCTTGGCCCAAAATCGGGGTGTTACATCTTCAGTCTTTATGACGCATTTTCGATTTTTTTGTTGGTCGTTTGATCTTTTTTTATTTGTTTTTTCTCAGTGTTGGATTTGACGTCGCCTCGACTGAACAAGATGACACTTATTTGTTACTCTGGTGATCTTCCTTGCTTTGGACCATTGGATTGATTTTGATACACAATTTGCGTTCGTGGATAGTTTTCTCACGTCGCTCGGCTCTAATTTACGGTAGTTGATGGCCGTTCAATAATTTGATCCCTTTTGTGGTTTGTTTGCGGACGCAGTCAAATATGTTCGTATCTATATTTTATTCTAGTCTTTTGGTTGAGTTTTTAATCTTTTCCTTATAAAGTCAAAAATAGCCCCCAACGTTTGACCTTATGATCACCTTGTACCCTATTCTTTTTTGGGTGCAATTAAACCCTTAATGTTTCATTTTGAGTCAAAATAGGCCCTTTGTCAATAAAAATCGTTGTCAACTAACAGTCAACTCCCTTTGATGATGTTGCAGGTCTGCATGATAGGACTTGCTAACGTGGCACTTTGTTGGCGTGGCATCAACAATTTTTTTTAAATAATTATTTTTATTATATTAATTTTACATTAGTTTTTAACCAACCAGATGATGACACGTGCCATTATCTGATTGGTCAAAAATTAACGAAGTTGGAAAATTAACACTAGAATCATCATCTTGTTGGTTAAAAATTAATACAATAAAAATAATTAGTTTTTTTAAAAAAATTTGTTGATGTCACATCAGTAAAGTGTCACGTCAGCAAGTCATGCCATGCAGACCTACCACATCATCAAAGGGAGTTGACCATAAGTTGACTAATGGTTTTTATTGACGGAAGGCCTATTTTGACTCAAAATGAAAAGATAAGTGTTTAACCGCACTCAAAAAAGAATAGGGGCCAAAGTAACCATAAGATCAAATGTTAGGGGTAAGGGTGTTCAAAAGTTCGGTTAACCGAATTAACCGACCGAACTGATATTTTTTTCGGTTAATCGGTCGGTTAATTTTAGGTTCGGTTGGTTAACGGTTAATGATTTTTTTCAAACTTTGGTTATCGGTTAATTCGGTTCAAAATCAGTCGGTTAACCGAATTACTCGAAATTTTTATATTCTAATATTATATATATTTATGTTTGGTCACTAAACTTTTAAAAATTATAAAATGGTCATTAAACTTTATCAAATTAGCACAAAATGATCATTAAATTTATTAAATTATTAAAAATAATCATTAAAATTTTCAATATTTATCAATAATTTATAATGTGCAATAAATCAATCATCATTTTGTAATAATTCGATAAATCTAATGGTTGCTTATAACTTTTGAAAGTTCAGTGGCTAAAAAGATTATTTTAACATAGTTCAGTGACCATTTGTGTAGTTTACCCAAAATTTTATAAAAAATTTCTGTACCGACCGAATTAACCGAACTTTTTTCGGTTCGGTTAAATATTTTAGAAAAAATTTTGATTCGGTTAACGGTTAATTGGAAAAAAATTGCGGTTAATGAAAATTTGAAAGTTCGATTCGGTCGGTTAACCGAACCGGCCGTTTGAACACCCCTAGTTGGGGGTTATTTTTGATTTTATGCCAAAAAAATCTAAATTATATGTTTAGTTTATAATTATAGTTCTAAATCCTCATTGTAATTTTAAATGTTTTTTATTAAAAAAACTAACGGCTTCTATAAAAATATTATACTTCTATATTTTTATTAACTGTCTTTAATAAGTATATAACTATAATAAATATTTACATGACATTAAGTTTATTATTTTTGTATATCGTTATTTTTAACATTGGTTAAGTGGGGAAAATGTAATTATTATTAAAATCATAAATTTTCTATTAAATACTAATTAATAAATGGAAAAACTTTGATACACAGTCTGTATAAAATTTAGTTTACACGTGCCTTTTAGTTTTAGGGGTTAGGGTTTTAGTTTAGGGTTTAAGGTTTAGGGGTTTAGGTTGTAGGATTTAGAATTTAAAGTTAGTGTTTAGAATTTAGTGTATAGAGTTTAAGGTTTAGGGTTTAGTTTTTTAGGGTTAGGGTTAGGAATTTAGGATTTGGGTTTTTATAGTGTAAATACACAGATCTGTGTAAAATTAATTTTACACAGCCTGTGTATCAAAGTTTTATCCTTAATAAATCTAGATTTTTTGGGTTTTTACTATAAACCTAATTTAGTATAGGTCTGCTGTGATGCTACGTCTATATAATTCAATTGTATACTAGACTTAGGGCCGTGTGCTTAAAAAAGCACGTTTGCACCTAAAAATAATTTTTAGGCCAAAAACAATTTCAAATAGATGAATTTTAGCATAAAAATGGCGTTTACAACGTGATTTTAAACTCCAAACGGAAAAGTTAGTTTTTTTTTTTTTTAACTTTTTGAGTTGTAAAATTCGTTTGGAATTAAAATTCAAATTTGACCCTTATAAAAATCAAATTATAATATTTTATTTTATAATATCATTTTTAAAATGAATATTTTATTTTTTCAAAATTATTCTTTTACATCAATAATAAACACTAAAATCTTTAACCTATCTTTTTAAAATTATTTTTTACAATATTTTTAAAAATTATCTTTTATCATACTTTTTAAAAATAATACCAAACTAAGCCTTAATATCCCGTTTCATCAAAAAGCTACTTTAGGCGGCTTTTAAATGTAAAAAAGACATGAATATATGAGGGCACACGTGTTCAATAAAATCCCAAACAATCATCCACATACTCAAACATGTAATTAATTAACCGAATAAAATATTTTTTTTCATAAATTGATTAAAAACTTTGGTACTCATAGTATCATAATTTCGACTGTATATTAAAATTTATATGGGTAAACTACATAAATGGTCACCGAACTTTTAGGGCATATTCATTTTGGTCACCGTACTTTTAAAATATTCGATAAGGTCACCCAATTTTTAGTTCGATTTCAATATAGTCACCGAACTTTTAGGGTGGATTCATTTTGGTCACCGTACTTTTAAAATATTTGATAAGGTCACCAATCTTTTAGCTCAATTTCAATATAGTCACCGAATTTTTAGTTCGTTTTCAATATGGTCCCTCCCGTTACCTTCCGTTAAAAGATGACGTTAGTTTTCGTTTTCCTTAATAAAAAAATGGGTAAAATACACCAATCAACACTCAACATTCTTCTCACTCCTATTTTGGTCACTAGTGTTAAAAAATCAATTTAATAACTTAACTTTCGAATTGTTCATATTTTGGCCACTCTCAAATGACATGTTTATACAAATAGAAAAATTTGATTAATCCTTAAAAGATTTATTTTGGTTAATTGGTAAATTTAGATTATTCAGTTCTTGATCTTATATTGTATTAATTAAATCATATAATCGATTAACTAGTTAACTGAAATATTTGATTCTAGAAATGATTTTTTAGTTTGTTTATTAAAATATCAAATATGATAAATTCAATAAATTTTCAGTTGTGATAAAAGTGTAAAAACAACTAGAAAGTCAAAAATTGAAAGTTCACACCTATTAATTCTACCCAGAGCCAAAACTTAAAAAAAATCAGAAGGGTATCAAAATCATTAGACTATAAGATATTGTAATGCATATAATTTAGAAATATTATATATACTAGATCAGATCAGTTAATCAATTTTGCTTAAAACTGTGAACCGTAATCGATCGAAATAATTTATTTTAAAAATTTGTACCGGAATCAGATTCAATTAATCCTTAAAAATTATTTTGGTTAATTGCTAAATTCAAATTATTCAATTCTCAATCTTATATTGTACCAATTAAATCGGATAATCAATTGACCGATTAATTGGAATATTTGATTCGAGTAATAATTTTTTACTTTACTTATTAAAATATCAAATATGGTAAATTTAATAAGCAAAGTAAAAAAATCATTACCCAATTTTTTTTAAGGATTAATTGAATTTTTCTATTTGTATAACCATGTCATTTGAGAGTGACCAAAATATGAACGATTCGAAAGTTAAGTTATTAAATTGAAATTTTTTAACTCTAGTGATCAAAATAGGAGTGAGAAGAATGTTGAGTGATGATTGGTGTAGTTTACCCGTTTTTTTATTAAGGAAAAACAAAAACTAACGTCAGCTTTTAACGGAAGGTAACGGGAGGGACCATATTGAAAGCGAACTAAAAGTTTGGTGACTATATTGAAATTGAACTAAAAGTTGGACGACCTTATCGAATATTTTAAAAGTATGGTGACCAAAATAAATCTGCGCTAAAAGTTCGGTGACTATATTGAAATCAAACTAAAAGTTAGGTGACCTTATCGAATATTTTAAAATTACGGTGATCAAAATAAATCTGCCCTAAAAGTTTGGTGTTATGTAGTTTACCCAATTTATATAGATTTTATCAAAAGTTTTTAGAATTAGGATCAATTTAACATAACTTTTAAAAAATATGGTGAAAATATATTTATGAAGAGTTTTTTTTTTAAATATTTTTGAGTTATTTGGTTTAAAATTCAAATGTTTAATATTATAGTCAAAAAATATTTTTGAAAAGATAAAAGACCATTTTAAACATGATACAATAAGTTCAAAAAATATACAAAAATACTGAAAATTTAATAGCGAAACTATCAGCATCAAAGATTATATATATATATATATACATATTAACAAATAATGAAAGGAAACATAGACCGGCTTGAAGAAAAAGCAGTGGTGGATGTTATTGAGCTTTTTGATAATGGCTTCTTAAAGAATACGCAGAGTGCAGTGTTGACGGCGAACTTCCTATTTTAATCAGGTAAAAATGAAATTAACATACCACGTCAACACTTATAACGGAAGGTAACGGGAGGGATCGAAATAAAATTTGAGTGATTTTAATGTAAATTTTAAAAGTTTACTGACCAAAATAAAAATATCCTAAAATTTGATGACCATTTATGTAGTTTATCCAAAATAATCATTTGTTTAAAATATATTATCCATCCAAAACTTCTAGCGCTTTACTAAAGTTTCTAATATTACACAAAAATTACCGTGTTACCAAAATATGTTATATATCTAGAATTTCTCACGTTTTACCAAGTCTCTAAAAAAAGTCAATGCTTTACCAAAGTATGTTATTCATCCAAAATTTCTAATGTTTCACCCAAGTTTCTAAAGTTACACCAAAGTTAACATTTTACCAAAAATATTTAACGTTACATCAAAATATATATTTAATTATGAAAATATACTCTTGAACCCACTGAATTGTTTCGATGGTAAAGGATGACGTTGTTCCTCCCAGATGATCCGGATTCGAGCAATGTAGTCTGAAGATGTGCATGAGTTTATCCAAATTTGAAACCAGACTAAAATATTACCTTGTAATTGAATTAGAATGATAAAAATAAAATTATGAATGTAACACCCCCGATCTGACCTGAGAATTTGAAGTGTCAAAACGCCGACTTGACTCGCCAAAAATTTAAAACCATAATTGCGCTATATCATTAATCATTCTATCGTAAAACATTCATATTAGCAAAATCAATTAACATTTAGTTTCCAAAACATGTAGTTCGGTTTCAACAATTTATAAATTAAAATATTCGAATATCAAAATATTTACAGACTTCGCCTAGTAAGCTCTTATGAATACACAGCCTCATTAAATACAAGTATTGTATTCTCGTAAATATTGCTTGCTAGAATCCCATACTGATAGTGCTCCTCAAGCCCACGATCGATCTACCAACCTACTCACGAAAACAACGATTTTGAGCACTGAGCTTATAAGCTTTGTGGTACACATCTACTCTACTACATGCTAATCATAAATATAAGCATGCAAGTTAGTACGAGCAATAATGCAAGAATAATAATCATGTGGCGCTACCACTGATTGCCTAAAAACATGCTCACATAATAGAATTCACCATAAATGGTACACAAGGCCCACCCATATGTAGACATTCATTTTATCTTGCACAAGAATTAAAACCCAAACAAATCAAATAAAAAATTAAAATTAAGTAAAGTCCATTAAATGTCCATTATAAACCAAATTAAACCTTCAACCCATTACACTCTTTACCCAAATACATAATTGACCCAACCAAAGCCCAACTACCTAAACCGACAGTCCAACACCTAGCTGAATCGAGACCCCTGTTTGCCAGCACCCTAGTGCCCACACCTTGGTTCTTCCTCAATCATGAACCCAGCCACCCATGTCACTTCTTATCAACCGAGCCTCTAGAAACCATCACCACACCCCTAGTGTCTCTAAACCGAGCGACCCAGGCACACCTTGGTATAACTTGCTCGGGCACCTCAGTTGCACCCCCTGCACCCAGGTCCATACTCCAACCGAAACCCTAGGTGCACTCCACGAGCCATATCAGCAGGCCCTTTGTCCTTTTTGCCATTGCACGAGCCAACCAACACTGTGGTCCCCTTTTTTGCATTCGACAGCTGTACAAAGAGGCAACCATAGAGAATTCAGCAAATATATATGAATACAAACAAAAAGAAAAGACATCAACAAATAGCAATTTAGGATTCTTTTTTCCTTTGTATTTGTAATCAGAAGATCAGGCTATATAAAGCCTTCAAAAACTGATTGTAAAGGACTCTTTTTCTGTAATTTCGAAATACAAAAAGTACAGAGAATTTTCTAGGTATTTTCTTCATTTTCTTGTTCATTTTGATTTCTAAAAATGAACAAAAGAGGGTTTTAAAAGGGGGATTTCATAATCAATTTGGAGCTTTTGATTTCTTACCAAATAATAGAAAGGGGTGGTAAAAAGAATTTCAGATTCAAAACAAGGGGTTTGAGATTCATTTCGATTTTGCCTTTAAACTATACTCAAGATTATTTAAAAAAAAGACCAAAAAGGGTTTCGAGGTTACTTGTCTCTAGGAATAAAGCTATCGTGCACCGGCGCCTTTGAATATCGAGAACGGCCGGTGAGGCCGCGCCGCCGAAGAACGGCGCATGAAAGAGGCTAGGGTTCCTTTTTCCCTTAAACTTTTTCAGAGCATTTTCTCTTCCCCTCTTTTTTTATTGAAAATCTGAAATGAATGAAAATGAAGGCCTTAGGCCATTTTTAGCCTTGTTCTTCATATATAGTATGATCCATACGCTGCCGTTTTGGTAAGCAGGCGGTGACTCGGCCTAGGGGAATGACCCGCGTGTTTCGGCCCAAGGGTTTATTACCCTTTTGCCCCTTTTGTTTCTTTATGTTCTAATTTTTTCCATTTTACTTCCATTTTTGTCCGATTTGGTCTCATTTCTAGATTTAATTTGTTTTCTGTTTTTAATTTATGCACCTTTAAAAGTGTCCACTACCTCTATAGCTTCCATTTTCTCTTTGAGTCGCTTGCAACAATCTTCAGTCTCTTTTGAATTCTTAATTTTTGGTTTCTCGATTTTGATCAACTGATCTATTTCTTAGACATAATTTTTAGCTTGATTTCCCCCGACTTAACTTTCGATGTATAGGGTAGATTCATAGGGAAATAGGTGTCGGCCTAATGAAGTGGTGACTTCCCTCGAGAAAGTACTACCTGAGGGTCGAGTTGAACTTTAGCATGGGTGGGAGTATACCCCGAAGGATAAATCGAACCTTTTCTCCCATTAGTGGGATTTTCCATAGAATTTATAATATGAGCCTCTCCTTGCTCAAGAAGCCTAAATCTAGCATTTATGCTATTTGGCCTAGCATATCTTGTTGAGATTTCTTGATCTATTCCCTCATATCTTGCTAGGCTTTAGCTAATTGATCTTCCAACTTTTTAGCCAAATCTGTTTTCATGTCTTTTTGAGTTTGTTCAATTCTGTTCAATCTATCTTCATTCACCATTTTGGTCTTGTATCAAGTTCTGTAGGGGTGTTGAATCGATTGACTTTTTCCTTTATCTAGTATCACTGTCACGGAACATTCCAAAAACCAGTCTTGATGTCTCTAAAATGAATGCATGTAAATGCAAGGTAAATGCCCTAAATACAAAGGTATTGGTTTAGACATGGCGTTCGTAGAACAACTCCCCAAATATATGAGATTAATTTGCAACCTTTGAATGTTGCATTTAATTGATATCTAGGTTACTAGATTTTCTCTCAATTTGTGAATGCTTTCCAACTGATCTATCTCCGAGACAAAATTTTTAGCTTGATTTCCCCCAACTTAACTTCCGATGCAGAGGGTAGATTCATAGGGAAAGAGGTGACGGGCTAATGAAGTGGTACTTCCCTCGAGAAAGTACTACCGGAGGGTCAAGTTGAACTTTAGCATGGGTAGGAGTAAGCCCTGAAGGATAAATCAAAACTTCTCTCCATTAGTTGGATTTTCCATAGAATTTATAATAGGAGCCTCTCCTTGCTCAGAAAGCCTAAATCTAGCATTTATTCTATTTAGCCTAGCATGTGATGTTGAGCTTTCTTGATTTGTTCCCTCATATATTGCTAGGCTTTAGCTAACCGATCTTCAAACTTTTTAGCCAAATCTGTTTGCATGTCTTTTTGAGTTTGTTCAATTTTGTCCAAACTGTCTTCATTCACCATTTTGGTCTTGTATCAGGTTCTGTAGGGGTGCTGAATCGACTGACTTTTTCCTTTATCCAGTATCACTGTCACAGAACATCCCAAAAATCAGTCTTGATGTCTCTAAAATGAATGCATGTAAATGCAAGGTAAATGCCCTAAATGCAAAGGTATTGATTTAGCCATGGCGTTCGTAGAACAACTCCCACAAATGTACGAGATTAATTTGCAACCTTTGAATATTGCATTTAATTGATATCTAGGTTACTAGATTTTGTCTCCATTTGTAAACGCTTTCCAAATTGTCCACCATTCACGAGTTAATACCTTATATCGGTGCAAAGCAAAATTGACTAATTAAAATATCATATTGATGTCATGTCGATTTACAATGCAAATGAATGAAATTGATGCTAAATGCCAACGTGATGCAAAAGATTAAACACCAAAACAAATGGGTTAGTACGAATAAAATAATTAACAGAATTAATAGAAAAAAATTGTATAGAATAAAAATCCTACTCGACATGCTTTCTACCCAACATGCTTTATTTGTAGAAAAATAAACCGTACCCATCATGGTGTGTGCACGCATGCTTTAGCATAAAATAAACCCTATCCGTATGATATTCTAGTTCTCTAGGGTTACTGCATGGCTCTAAAGGGTAGATCTTATGATTCTTTATAAGACGGTTAGTTCTAAAAGGGTACCCAAATTTTTATTGTTGTCCCCTGCTAAGGGTAGCAAGGCCCCCGATCATAACCCATTATAGGCTCATTTTAATCGAGTTCAATTCAGGGGGACCATTCGTCCACGTCCATATGGGGAAATGATATTCCCACGAAAATATAGAGTACTCGAGCCCTGAAGGTACTTGCTAGGCCCATACAGAGGAACAATATCCTCACAAAAGCACTAGCATTTTCCCCTACTTATACAAACTGGTATGTTATGTCATATTTTAAAATACGTTAAAATGAACTCGTATCCATAAAAGGATATTAAATTAATTTGAACTTGAACTTGCAATTTTCAATTTATTAAGGCAAATGGTAATCAACTTCTGGCCTACTCTCTTTTTTTTTGTAAAAACAAAATTTGGTCCCCAACGGAGTCGCCATGTTGTAGCGACTAAAAAAAATTTGGGTCGCTTGAAGGTTTATTTGAAAAACCCCAATTTTTTATTTATGAAAATGATGTTTGAAAATGATGGAGTCGCCACTGGTCACTTGGTTTAGGTAGACTAGACACCAAAAAGGTAACCAAAGAAAATAGGGTTCGAGAGTCGATTACGAGTGGGGAAGGTTTTCTACCCCCACCACGCCCGAAATCGGTATCTAGTCGATTACACGTTGCCTTAAAATTGGAACTTGCAAGTTCAAACTTAATTTATTTTAAGATCCATTTACAAATGAGAATTCATTTTAAATGCCCTATTATTCGAAAAGTAAAAAAAAAAAATCACCGTCAACTTTTTTAGCGCTAACCAATTTTACCCCCAAATAATAGAACACTGCACTAACAATTAATGTGTCCGAATACAGCAAGATATAACTAAGCATGGCATATATACAAAATGAAGGCATAAAAATAAATAAATATGAAAATTAAAGGTTAAATGTTAGATGTTAGTTAGTTAGCTAAATCAACTATGTCGTAAATAATACAGATCATTCCCTGGTGCGGGTCACCATAAGACCGTAGATGAATCGTGTTTGAACCAAAATTAAGGGTGCATAAATTAAAAACAGAAAACAAATTAAATCTTGAAATGGAATCTATGGAGGTAGTGGACACTTTTATTTGGTGTTACCCCCTAAGTTCAAGGTCCTAGAATTCAAAAAATATGATGGGACGAGTTGCCCCCGTGCTCGCCTTACCACGTTTTGCCAAAGAATGACGTGATATGGTAGAGATGACAAGTTATTGATTCATTCCTTTCAAGGTAGCCTATCGAGATCTGCCACTAGATGGTATAATCAATTGAATCGACTTTAGATAAAGTCATAGAAGGACTTGGCCACAGCTTTTCTAGAACAATACCGGCATGTCAGTGATATGGTGCCAGGCAATTGGACTCTACAACACATGAAGCAAAAGTTTAATGAAAGCTTTAGGTAGTATGCCCAACATTGGAGAGATATAGTGGCACAAGTTCAACCTCCACTTGGTGAGAAAGAGACGATGGTCACATTTATTCAAACCTTGGAGGGCCCAATTTTGGATCGCCTCATAGGTAATGCAACTATCAATTTCGTCGATCTAGTACTATCTGGTGAGCTTAATGAGAATTCATCAAGAATGACAAGATCGAAAGTGGAGGGAGTTCATCCCACAAGAATTCATCATCTGGAATGAAAACTAATGAGGTAAACTTATATGGTGTTTACAATGCCAGTTATACAAAGCTGGTGACGATTGTACAACCTAAAGCCGCATCAAATGCTCAAGGTTCTTCAAGCCAAGAGGTTAGAAGAAGAATACTGAAAAGATGGAGTTCACTCCAATACCGATGTCATATGGGGAATTATACCAAGAGCTATTTAATAATCATGTGGTAGCACCTTTCCACCAAGGACCACTACAACCTCCCTTTCCAAAGTGGTACGATTCTAATGCATAGTGTCATTATCACGCGGGGCAAGTTGGCCACTCAATCGAGAACTGTATAGGCGTTAAGAAGATAATGGAAAAGCTTATCAAGACTGGGGTTTTAAAATTTAAGGACCTCGTAGGAAGAGCTACAACTGGAAATCCCCTACTAAATTATAAAGGTAGGGTGAATGCTATTTTTGAGGAAAACAACTAAATGGTCAAGTCAGAGGTTTCTAAAGTCAAGTCTCCACTTAGATGGGTTTGGAAGAAGCTATTCAATGCAGGTTTGATCAGCCAAGGAGTGATGATACCTGAGGGGCACGTCGGTCCCTACTATGAGTTCTATGTCGAAGATGGGTACACTATCCAAGATTGTTGTAAGTTTAAAGCTACGGTTCAAGGATATATAGACAATAAAGAAATTGAATTCTTTGTAGAAGTCAAAGAGTCTAAAAATAGATAGTTGAAAAATTTGCCCTCGGGTTCGTGTCCGCATCTACTCCAATGACTCTTGAAGCCTTGGAATTTGTACCTCCTAAGGATGAAGAGGCAAAGAAGAGCCAAGAGAAGTTTTGGCCAACACCTTTTCCTCCTCTAGATGAGACCTTCATGTAAGGAGGATTCGTCTATTCAATCAAGCGGTTTGAGATACTATTTGGGAACACAGTTCGAAAGGCGGATACATCTGAGCAAAAAATTGAAAAAGCTATAGAAAATATGAGCATAAACTTGTCACTGGAGAAGGATGCCGAAGATGGAGACTTGTCAAAAACTCGCCCTTGTTTCTTGGGCTAGATGGTAAGCTGCTTTAATTTCAGTAGGTTTCCCTATCGGTTTTAATTTCTTTCAAAGTAATGCCTATGAATCAATCTTACTTGCTTAAGCCCGAAGGTAGTGAGAATCTTTTGTAAGGGAATAAGACTACATGTTTTAAGTTTCAATGAAAAGATGCATCATATTTTGTGTTACAAACTTTCTCTTCATTTTGTGTATATATTTGTCTATTGGGTCCCCATATATTAATTGCTCAAGGATATTGATCTGAAGATTGATTTCGAGCATCCTATGTCTAGAGGAAATCTTAAATTACGAATATGATGAATATGTGACTTGCATTCTAACTTAATTTGGTCAATTATTTAGGATCACCCATAGGGAGCAAATTAATGCGTTTGGGAGGGTGACGAAAATCTTCCACAAAAAATGAAAAAAGACAATATAAGAAAAGAAATCTCGAGGGCACTCCATTGTAGCCTTAAGGTTGAGTGCCTAATAAGGTAGTTATGCTCCATCTACTCTATATCTTGGCTTCATGAGTGATTTTCAAATTCTGACAAAGTCAAATAACAAATGAGATTAAATCTCGAGATAGAAAAACAAAAACAAAATCAAAAACAAAAACAAAAAGGCATAAAAATGCACTCCAATGTTTGAATCCCGGTAAAAAAGGCATTTTGAATAAGAGTACAAAAACTTTGGGACACTCCACTGTAGCAAAATTACAAATAAGGTAACTATGCACCATCCAAATCAAAAAACCTTAGCTTCATGAGTGATGGTAATATTTTCAAAATAGTGACAATATTGAGTAACTAAGGATTTTGTTTTCTTCTCCATCATTTATTTCGAGCAAAAGGAATGTGATGTGTTGAATTCCCCAAAATAAGAAAAAAATGAGACAAAGAAATGATAATTTAATTTGGTTAAAGACCAAGTTAACTCAAAAGATACTTCACATCTTCAAATATCGACTCAACTTTCGAAGTCTCCTAGACATAGGATATGCTTGAGGCAATCCTTGATATGTCATTTCAATGTCGCTCCTGCACTTGATATTCGGGGCATCTAATCTAACTTGATATATTCATAATCTGAAAAGAAAAATCTAGTTTTTCTTAATGAGCATCTCACATTGAAATGAGAATGTGTAGTCTAAGATTTGTTGTGAAACAAAAGATTTCTCTATATTACTTCACAAAGAGATTCAAAATTACAGGGACCAAACGTAAACGTGCCCTCCGAATGTACAAGAAAAAACCGTTTTGACTAAGAAAATATTCAAAAGTTGAAGTTTGCCTAGAGAGGTGACATTTCAGAAGAAGATGGTCAAACCCATGAAAGATTGAGGCATCATTGCATACAAGATGACAAGAATCATTTAATCAGTCTACAAGACAGAAATTGAACCAAAACAAGACCAAGCAACCAATATTGTAACGACCCAAATTTTCGAGTTAACAAATAGAAGTTAACTCGAGTTATGGACCTTCGTGTTAGGTTAGGTTATTAGACCCATAGGTTCAAGTTCGGGCCTTGTTGGATAAGAATTTGACTATGTGGGCTTGGGAGGTGACCATTTTGTGATAAAGATGAAAGTATGGGGTTTTATGTGGTGACTGTTCCCCTTTTTAAAATAAAGACTGCCCACCCTTTATTACATGGTTGTCTTCACATGAGAAAGGGGTAGACAAGCTTACCTCACTCTCCCATCTCCATCTTTTCTACTCTCCCAAACACCATCTCCTCCATTTTCAAGTTTGGGTTTTCATCTCTAAAAGAACAAATATTTTCCTAGATATGTTTCATTTCAGAATTCATGAGTGAAGAAGAAATTAATCTTTATCTCCTAAACTTCAAGAAAGTGGTTTTCTCTTCTTAAAAAGGTGAGTTTGTCATTTATGGGTTTTGGGGGATTAAAGGTGTTATATAGCTTTCCTTTGAGGTTTGGGTTGTAAGTTTGTAGTAGATTTCACCCAATATTATTTGTTTAAGCTTTAATTCATTTTTTAAGTTGTTATGGCAAGAGGAGAAATTTGGGGGTTTCTTTAAGCTTAGGTAAAAAGACAAGTTGAGGGGTTTGCTTGGGAGCTTGAATTTAGGATTTCTAGCTAAATGTCAATACATCTCTAACTCCCAATCTTCTTGAAGATCATAAATTAATTGCTTTGCTTGATTTTATGGTTAGGATTACTAGATTTGGTGTTTATGGTTGTTTGGGTGTTTTTTGGGTGAACCGGACTTTAAAATGGTAAAACTCGGATTTGATGTTAATCATGTGTAAAAATGGTAGTAAACTACCTAAATAACTTCCATAAGATGTAGAATCGAGTTAACGAGTTGTTGGTTGAGATTTGGGGGCTTTAGGGATGATTTCCCGAGCCTAAAAAGCTATTTCTAGGCTTCAATACCGGTACACAAAGAGCCTGTACCGGTACCCTAAGTGTTTTGGGTTGAAAAACACTGTTCTGTTGAAGATAAACTATTAGAGGGGTATCGGTATGATTTTCAACCTATACCTGTATGCCATGCAAAGGGGTATCAATACGGGTCGACCCGTACTGGTACACGAGGGCAACTAAAATTCCAGTGAGCTATTTTTGTATCGTGGGTACCGCTAACTAGGGTACCGTATGGTACCCACTGGACAATTTGCCCGAAAATGTAAATTTAAGGTCGAAGGGCTGATAATTCGAGGACGATGGTCCAATGAGACTCTAATGTGGTAAAATGAATTGTAGAACTGAGAAACTGAGATTTAACCCTCATGTATAAGCATAATGTGTAATAACTAGGTAAGCTTTGGGTGACTTGTTAATGATAGAAACCATAGAGTGGCAATATTGATATTGATGACATGTGCGATAATGTATTAACAGTAATGTAAACTAAATGATGTGATGACGAGTAGCAATGGTAGGGAGATCCTTGGGATCACGTTGCTTGTATGCCAAGTAGGCATTTATTTGGATGAGTCAATTGATTGATAGGATCCGAATACCCAATGAGAGTGTTGCAACACCATGGTCAAAGATGCCGAATGTACATTCTCGATGCTGTGTGGCACCAGGTCTCATTCAAAGATACTCGAGGGGGATTTCGAGTATAGAGTATATGTTCCTGACACTATATGGCCTTGGGTCTCACTCAGGTATTTCAGAGTATAGAGTGTACGTTCTCAATGCTGTGTGGCCCCAAGTCTTGCTCAGAGTGTACGTTCCCGATGTTGTATGGCCCCGAGCCTTACTCAAGGTTTGTTGTTGTATGATATGTGTGCTTTTGCCTTGATGATCTGATAAGATCTCGGGTATGGTTGGGCCTTGTGTGCCATGTATGATTGCTTATGGATGTATTAGCCTCAAGGAGCTGAGTGACCTCGACTATTTTTGAAGCCTTGTAGAGCATGTAAGACTTCTTGTAGATTTAAGGATGCCATGAGATAGGTGATCTAAGAACTCTAGCTAGTGTAGGCTAGATGATGACTCATAGATGGTGAAACCTTATCTATGCTCTTTAGACTATATTTATCTCACATGCTTATTTTATGAAAATCACAAATTATGGTAGAGTAGAAATGTACCACTGATCTTTGTAAGCTCAGCATTTGAAATCGTTGTTTTCGTTCACAGGTTAGTAGGTTGATCATGATCGAGGAGCATATCGTGAAAGGATTTCCCAAGACCGCATTGCTTCAGAATACAATTCTTGATGTTTAGTTTGGGCTATTGTATTCATAGAACCTTACAGTGGTTGAGTTTGTAAACTCTATTTGGAATATTATTTTGATATACAATATTTAAACTCAGAGCTCCTATTTTGTAAACTGTTTTATATTGTTTATTTAATTAAATGTATCATAGATGATTTAATGTTTTAAAAGAGGCTAAACTTATGGTTTTAAATTGTAAATTTGATGGGTCAGTTTTTGGGTGATCCTAATGTAGCACTTCAGATTCGGATTGAGATCAGGGTGTTACAGATATGGCCAATAGAAGTCGAGGCATCCCTTTTGAAAGACAAAATTGATAACAAATGAATTGCATTCATGAAATTATCATGCATTTAGGTCATGCATACATTCTCATGATCTATGATAAGTGCATTTACTTCACTCACACATGAAAACATGTTCAAGACAAAAAGCCTCAATCAGAGAGGATAACAAAAAAATGGCAAACCTTCAGTCATAAAGAAAGGCTAACCCACAAAGAAGTTGAAACCTCAAGAAAAAGGATAACAACAAAATTCAAAACATTGAATGAACAATTACTAACTAATGTTTACTTTCATTTTCAGATCTTGCCTCCATTAGTGGTGTAGCGGATCAAAATCTTTCTTTAGGTTTTGCCTCTATTAGTGGTGTAGCGGATCAAAACTTTATTTTTAGATCTTGCCTCTCCGTTAATGGTGTAGCAGATTAACCTTTTAACTTTAGATCATGCCTCTCCGTTAGTGGTGTAGCGGATTAAAACTTTATTTTCATATCTAGCCTCTCCACCAGTGTGTAGCGGATCAACATTTTTCTACAAATCAACATTTTTTCTCATAAATTTTGTAATGCCCAGGTTTTGGGCCTAGGAGTTTTCCTAGTAGCTTAGATGGTCCGATAGACCGGGATTAGAGATTTGAGTCAGATTCGGGATAAAAATTAGAATAAATAATTGGGGTGCGAGAAAAATATGGGAAAAATATCTAAAAATCATTATTTAATATATGGATATTTTTTGGTAAAGTCAATTTTGGAAATTGGATTTTGGAAATGGGACACATTGACTAGTGACCAAAATGTAAAGATTGAAAACTATTTTTAGTGACTATTTTGAAAATGTGTCAAAACTTAAAATCTTTAAGGAGATATTGTACCAAACTTTAATATCAGATTTTTCATCTCAATTAGGATTATTTTAAAAGTGTTTTAAGTGGGTAATTAAAAGGGAATTAACTAAAAGGTAGTTATTTTCTTAAAATCAAAAAGTTATGTAACTTTTCTATCAAACTTTTCTCTCAAAATTCTTTAGCCAAACACTCACATTTTTCGTCCAAAAGCTGAGGTAACATTCTTGATTTCTTAAGTTTTAGTTTCTTAATTGATTCTTTAATTTTGTTTTGCAAAACATCATTGATTTTCTTTGTTTCAAGATCTAAAACATCCAATTGAGAGGGAAATCGCTCATTAGAGGTAAGGTTCATTCTTCTCCTCTAATGAATGGTTCTTTACTGAAATTCCCAAGCATTTGATCATTGTTTAATGTTTTCTAAAGAGTTTTGATGAGTTAATTGTGTAAATTGAGTAAATCAAGGTTTAATTGAAGAAATTAAGTGATTTCCTTTTTGGACATGTTTTGCTGGGAACTTGATGAGTTATAATCATGTTTTCAATGTTTTATAATGTTGCTAAGTTGGTTTTAATATTGGAATCTCGAAACTATATGAATCTTTAATTTTCTAGGTTGATAGTCATGTGTTTTTGAGGAGTTGTGGTGGTTAATTGAATGCTGAAGATATATGGATGTTTGAGAAGTGTTTTAGGTGGTTAATTGATGTTAATTGAAATGTTGCAACGTTTGATTGTGGCAGGGTTAAGTTTGGAAGGGGTTTGCTGTTAGTTTTGGGAGTTGTGGAGTGATTTTGGGTAAGAGATGTTGAGGTTTTGTGTTGCTGTGATGTTGATTGCATTTTAATGCAATTCACCGCTGTTTTGTGTGATTAAAAGCAGGGGAGTTTGATCCTCAAGCTTGAACATGAGTTTCGGAAGCTTTGGAGGTGTGTTTGTCGCATCGATAAGTGAGGCGTTGCTAGTCGGTAAGTGGAAACGTGTATTCAACTTTGCAAAGGTTTGAAAGTTATGTTTGGGGGGTTTAGATCGAGCTTGAAATGCTGGTCTAAGCTATGAAGTAAATGATGAATTATCTCTCGAACTCGGTTTTGGTAATAGTTTGATGCACTTGTTTTACATGATTTGATTACTCATTGTTTATGCATATATTAAGCATGGTTTAATGCTGGAAATTGGTTTTGAAATGTTGTTAATGTATTTGGAAGTAATGCACGATTTGTTAATGTTTATGAACATTGTTTAATGTAAAGGTTGATGCATTGGTTTAATGGTTTGAAAATGAAATCGGATATAGTTGGCCAGCCATAGGATTGATAGTGCACTATAAAAGGCACCTTGGATGTTGAGGGGTTTAAATGGTGGAGCGAATACTCCATCCAAGTACCGTAACGGTTGAGGGGTTGTACGATACCGCAGACTCCCGTTAGTGAATTAAACATCGTACCGATAAGTGGTGTTAAGGGGTTTATGAGTACCGAATACTCCACCATGGGTGTCACAATGGTGGAGGGGTTTATATGTACCGGATACTCTTGTGTGTGAACCTTGTGTTACCATTAGATTGTTTGTTAAATGTTGTGGGAACACTTGTTGAATCCGTGTATCCGATGTTACGTTTTGGAAAATAGGAATTGGTAAATGATCACTTGGAAGCCAATATAATTGTTTATGTATCATGAGATGGATTATGTTGTTTAATGTGATTTAAACATGTTTTACTTTTTAAGCCTTGCATTGGTAGTATACATGGGAAAGTTTAAATAGAGGGTGGCAAATGGGATTTTGTTGTGGGATCCATGATACATGTTGCATATGGTTTAATATGCTATTTTGGAAATGTTAAGTGCATGGTTTTCTTAAGGCATGATATGTGATGATGATTCAAAATAGCTTTGAAATGTATTTTACAAATTTATTGTGAAATGGTTTTAAAATGTATTGATGATGGTTGTTGCTTGAGTATTCCTCACTAAGCCTAGTGTGCTTACGCTCTCTTTTCCATAAATGCATAAAACTAAGGTTTGAGGCAGCAGAGAAGCGAGGAAGGAAATTCTAAGACTTGAACTCAAAGTATGGTTTGGATATAAAAAAAATAGTAATATGGCAATGTGTCGATTAAGGCTTTCGGAGGGTTTTGATAAACTCACTGTTGTTGCAAGTTTACTTGCTGTTTTGGACTTATAATATGTTTTAAGAGATTGTGATATGGTTGGTTTGATGCTTTGGATGTGGACTAGGAAGCATGCCTCTAGATTTGATTGCTTGATTGTGCTAGTTGTGCTAGATTGGCTTCTAGTGCTAGTATATTGTTGCTTAAATATGTTGATGATGTTATATGGTGATTAGACAAGTGTTAAGCTTGATTTAAGTGAGCCAAAGTGTCATATGTTGGACCTAGAGGTCACTACATGCCTTTGCGTACCAGTACGGGTACCTCAGATCAGTATGTGGGGTCTGTACGAGGCTCAAAGTGTTAAATTTAAACTACGGGTATCGGTACGCCTAGGCACCGTATCGGTACGCCTTAAGGAATTTGCTTGTTTTTTTCGATACACGGGTTTGAGGATCGGTACGTCCCCTTTGATTTTAGCTACCCGTATTGATATGTGGGGTGCCGTATCGGTACGCATTTTGGTTACTGGAATCCAGAGTTTTAAGAAAATAGGAAGGGGATCGGTACAGGTCAAAGTTGTACCGGTACAGAGGTGGTCAAACCATTGTATCGGTACACGACTTTGTGTATCGATACATTGAGCGTTATATCTGTTAACCCGTATCAGTACGATCCTGATAGTATCGGAACGTTATGTTGTTTTGTGCTTTTTGGGTGATGTTGGAGTTTAAAAATCTTGCAATTTGATCCCTGTTTGAAATGTATGTAATTAATTAAGTTCGAGTGTTTGTTTTGAAATAGGATTTGACCCATATGTATGTAATTGGACTAATTAAAGTTTGGTAACCTTAAATATGTAAAATTGCTAAGAATTTATGGAATTTGCATTTTGGTCCCTGAAGTGTTATGTTGTGCAATTATTTCTCGTTTTGAAATTTGATTAATATGAAAAGCTACTGCTGTGTCGTGCTCATAGGACTCTAATAAAGCGCATCTAGATAAGATAAAAAGGAAAAAATGGGTTCAATTTAGGGTTTTAGATCGGGTTTGTTTCAGTAAACCTATTGTAGTCTTTTTAGTTCAGTTTCGGCTAGGCCAAGCTAAGGGGGTTACATTTGGTGGTATCAGAGACATGTTTGCAAAAATTCGAATACTGTTCATGTTTGTCACTTGATGTTTGCTATGCATGGTGATTGTTTACATGTACGATGTTTGAATTATGCCATGTTTGGGTACATTGGGGACACATTGCCATATTACTATGTTTATGAAATGATTTTGGTTTAAAAAGGAAGTCTTGGATCCTTGCTTGAGGCTGGTCTGAATGTTTTGTTCTTGTGTAATTATTATGTCTTAGATAAATTTTAGACTATGCCACCGAGGAGAGAATTGCCATCTAGCGGAATCGCTGCTGCTGGAGGATAGGGAGTCGAAGGTGAGCTAGTACACCTTGAGGATTTGCCATCTTCTCTACCTAATCCTCCTGAGGGAGTGGAACAAGTACTCCCTGCACCATCTGGTTCTGTGTTTAGGGACATGACGCCTTTGGTTGAGGCGATGATAGGAGCATTCTAGGCTGCGATTGCTAGAGCTCAAGTAATTGCTCTGGCGCCTGCTGCTGCCAATTCGGGTTTGTCATTGGAGCATTTGCATAACCTGTGAGGGATTGAGCTTAGAGGGTTGGCACCTGAGGCATCCGAGGAGTGGATGGCTAGTACATAGCATATCTTGGTTCAGCTGAGGTATAATGATGACCGCAAGTTGGGATATTCTGTTTCCCTGTTGCAAGGGGATGCGTATAGCTGGTGGACCACTATAATTACGAGCACGAAACCAGGTGATGTGATGTGGGAGTTTTTCCAGGCTACCTTCAGGAAGAAATATCTGGGTGTTAGATATTTAGATGACAAGAAACGGGAGTTTATGGCCTTGGTTTAGGGCAGTATGATCGTGACTGAGTATGAGGTGCAGTTCGTATGACTGAGTCAGTACCCACCTTAGTTGGTGCCAGATGATAGGGACTGTTGTGATCGTTTTCAGTATGGTTTGGTGCAGGATGTCAAGACGTACATGTTGGCCATTGAGTATATTGAGTTTGATGTTTTGGTATCTCGAGCAAAGGATATAGAGCAGAGTCTTGGGTTGTCTCTTCGTTCGGGAGGTTCTAGCTTATGGAAGATAACTGCAGAGTATTGTTCTAGGAGTGGCCAGGCTAAGAGACACCGTAACCAAAGGTTTCTACTAGATGCGAAGCGCGTTAGAGATGGTTAAGGAAGAGGATATCAGGGATAAGGTGCTCAAGTTCGAGCAGCATAATAGTTGTTGGGGTTGTGGTTCTAGAGAACATTTGAGGCGAGATTGCCTACGTTTGGCCAGACAAGTGCAGGCTCCTGCAATCGTGGCTGCGAACTCTTGTTGGAGTTGTGGGTCAACAGAACATATCAGATAATAATGTCCTTTGCTTGTTGGAGGTAGGCAGGCACCTGCACCGTTGCTGCACCGCCTAAGGGTTGTGGGCGCGGCCGAGGTACTTTTTAGAGGAGGGAAGAGGGACAGAAGACTGTGGCGCACACAATGGTGATTCGAACGGAGGATGGTGGACCAGTGAGGATCTATGCTCATCGCGAGGGGAGAAATGACACAGACGTGATAGCAGGTACCTTTACCTTACAATCTATGTAATTGTTATCTTTGATAGATTCTGGTTCCACACATTCATATGTTTTGCATGAGCATGTGCATTTGTTTAGTGTACCGGTAGAAATGCTTGATGTTGGTATGTATGTGATGAGTTCTTTTGGCGAAACAGTCGTTACAAGAAAGTTGTATCGGAGATGCCCTCTAATGGTTTAGAGTCTCGTGTTTGCGGCTAACCTGATGAATTTGCCGTTCTATGGTTTTAACATGATTTTGGGTATGGACTAGTTGTCCGAGCATCGAGCTGTGGTTGATTTTGAGACTAAGTGTTTTTTAAAAGGCTTGCTGATGATTATGAGGTTGTGGTGGTGGGAAAAATGTAAAGTTATTATTTAATATGGTTTCAGCCATAGAAGCGTGTAAGTTGCTTGAAAGTGGATGTCGGGCATATGTAGCCTATGTGATTAACCCGAATGTGGAGGAGGTGCGGATGAAGGATATCCGTACTATTTTTTTACTTTTCGGGTATGTTTCTGAAAGAGTTACCTATTTGCCCCCAGACAGGGAGATGGAGTTTGCATTGAGTCATATGCTGATTCGGCTCTGGTGTCAATTGCACCATACCGCATAGCACCAAAGGAGTTGAAAGAGTTGAAGATGTAACTTCAAGAGTTGCTGGATAGGGGTTTTATTTGGCCTAGTGTGTCGTCATGGGGAGCACCGGTGTTGTTTGTAGAAATGAAGGATGTCGCGTTGAGGATGTGTATAGATTATCAGCAACTGAATAAGTTGATGATTAAGAACAAGTGTCCTTTACCGTGGATTGATGATCTATTCGATCAATTCTGAGGAGCTACGGTTTTCTCCAAGATCGATTTGAGATCTGGTTATTATCAGTTGAAGGTGAAGGATAAAGATGTGTTGAAGACTGCTTTCTGTACGAGGTATGGCCACTATGAGTTCTTGGTGATGCCATTTGGGCTGACGAATGCACCTGTATTATTCATTGATATGATGAACCGGGTGTTCCATGAATTTTTGTACCAATTTGTAATAGTGTTCATCGATGATATCCTGGTGTACTCTCGTACCGAGGAGGATCATGATTGACACTTAAGGATTGTGTTGCAGACCTTGTTGGATAATCATCTTTATGCCAAGTTAAGCAGATGCGAGTTTTGGATTGGGGAAGTGGTTTTTCTTCTGCATGTGATTTCAGTTGAAGGTATCCGGGTAGATCCTAAAAAGGTTGAGGCGGTGGTGAATTGGAAGCAGCCAAAGTCAGTGAAAGAAGTTCATAGTTTTCTGGGCTTGGAGGGTTATTACTGTCGTTTCGTGGATGGGTTTTCGAGAGTTGCTGCTTCGATGACCAAATTGTTGCAAAAGGATGTGCGGTTCGAATGGACGAGAGCTAGACAACAGGCATTTGAGAAGTTGAAAGAAGCTCTGATGCAAGCTCTAATCTTGATTTAACCGGATTCAGGGAAGGGGTTTATGGTTTATAGTGACGCATCCTACGTTGGGTTAGGGTGTGTGTTGATGCAGGAAGTGAAGGTCGTGGCTTATGCATCGAGGCAGTTGAAAGTGCATGAATGCAACTACCCTACGCATGATCTTGAACTCGTGGCGGTAGTGTTTGCGTTGAAAATTTGGAGACATTACTTTTATGGTGAAAAGTGTGTTTTATACATTGACCATAAGAGTTTGATGTACTTGATGACATAGAAGAAGTTGAATCTTCATCAGCGCAGGTGGTTGGAGTTGTTGAAGGATTACGATTTGACCATTGAGTACCATCCGGGTAAAGCCAATGTCGTGGCTGATGCTTTAAGTAGAAAGTTCATTGTGGAGTTGAGAGCCATGTTTTCTAGGTTGAGTGTGACCCTTGATGGAGGGTTGTTCGCAGAGTTGCAAGTGAAACCTTCAATGGCACAGTTGATTAAGGAAAAGCAGTCGTATGATGAGGCGTTGGTACCTCATGTCAAGGACATCATGGATGGAAATCCTACAGATTTTCACTTTAACAATGATGGGTTTTGTGCTTTAAAGATCGGCTTGCGGTGCCTAGTGGTGGGGAGTTGAGACGGATAATATTGACCGAGGCATATGGTAGTCCTTTTTCTATGCATCCTGGTAATACTAAAATGTATCAGGGATTGAGGAAGGAGTACTATTGGGTGGGTGTGAATAAGGATGTGGCTGATTTTGTTGCTATATGTATGGTGTGTCAGCAGGTGAAAGCTGGACATCAGTTTCCTTCCAGGTTGCTGCAACCGTTGAAAATTCCAGAGTGGAAGTGGGAAAGGATCACCATGGATTTTGTGTCAGGACTACCTTTGACACCGTCTAAAAAGAATTCCATTTGGGTGATTGTGGATCGGTTTACGAAGTATGCACATTTTCCACCCGTGCATACGACGTACTCATTGGATAAGTTGGCAGGTTTGTATGTTGCTGAAATTGTGAGGTTGGACAGGGTGCCCAAGTCGATTGTTTCGAATAGAGTTTCATAGTTTACGGCGAGGTTTTGGAAGTGTTTGCACCGAGCTTTGAGTACTCGCTTGAATTCAGTACATCGTATCATCCTCAGACGGATGGCCAGTTTGAACGTGTGATTCAGATCTTGGAAGATATGTTGAGATGTCATGTCATCGAGTTCCAGGGAACTTGGGAAAGCTAGTTGCCTTTGGTAGAGTTTGCGTACAATAACAGTTGCAAAGTGTGTATAAAGATGGCACCGTATGAAGCCTTGTATGGTATGAGGTGTCGTACGCCCTTGTGTTGGGATGAGGCTGTGAAAAAGTATGTTTCCATGCCTGATATTTTGAAAGACACGGGTGTAAAAGTAAAGATGATTTGTGATCATTTAAAAGAGGCCTTGGATAGGCAAAATTCCTATGCAAATTTGAAGCGTAAAGAGGTTGAGTATGTTGTTGGTGAAAAAGTGTTCTTGAAAGTTTCGCCTTGGAAGAAGGTGATGCATTTTGGGCGTAAAGGAAAGTTGAGCCCAAGGTTTATTGGACCGTATGAGGTGCTGGAACGCATTGATCATCTGGTTTATTGGTTGAGGTTACCTCCTGAGTTTGAGAAGATTCATGATGTGTTTCACGTGTCCATATTGCGGAGGATGTTATGCCAGTTTATGTTGAGTTGTGACCGAATTTTTCTTATGATGAGGAACCAATGGAGATCCTTGACTCCAGTATTAAAGTTCTTCGTGGCAAGATGATTGAACTTGTTAAGGTGTTGTGGCGATATCAAGGTGTTGAGGAGGCCACATGAGAGAGTAAGTCGGACATTGTTGCTTAGTTTCCGCATCTGTTTCCGTCAGGTAAATTTCGAGGATGAAAATTCTTAAAGGGGAGAGTTGTAACGCCCCAATTTTGGGCCTAGGAGTTTTCCTAGTGGTTTAGACGGTCCAGTGGATCGGGATTAGAGATTCGAGTCGAATTTGGGATAAAAATTGGAATAAATAATTGCGGTGTGAGAAAAATATGGGAAAAATATCTAAAATCATTATTTAATCTATGGATAATTTTTTGGTAAAGTCAATTTTGGAAAATGGATTTTGGAAATGGGACATTTTGGCTAGTGACCAAAATGTAAAGATTGAGAACTATTTTTAGTGACTATTTTGAAGATGGTCAAAACTTAGAATCTTTAAGGAGCTATTGTACCAAACTTTAATATCAGATTTTTCCTCTCAATTAGGATTATATTAAAAGTGTTTTAAGTGGGTAATTAAAATGGAATTAACTAAAAGGTAATTATTTTCTTAAAATAAAAAAGATACGTAACTTTTCTCTCAAAATTCTTCAGCCAAACACTCACCTTTTTCATCCAAAATCTGAGGTAACACTCTTGATTTCTTAAGTCTTAGTTTCTTAATTAATTCTTTAATTTTGTTTTGCAAAACCTCATTGAATTTCTTTGTTTCAAGATCTAAAACATCCAATTGAGAGGGAAATCACTCATTAGAGGTAAGGTTCATTTTTCTCCTCTAATGAATGGTTCTTTACTGAAATTCTCAAGTATTTGATCATTGTTTAATGTTTTCTAACGAGTTTTGATGAGTTGATTGTGGAAATTGAGTAAATCAAGGTTTAATTGAAGACATTAAGTGATTTCCATTTTGGATATGTTTTGCTGGGTTCTTGATGAGTTATAATCATAATTTTGATGTTTTATAATTTTTCTAAGTTGGTTTTAATATTGGAATCCCGAAACTATTTGAATCTCTAATTTTTTAGGTTGATAGTGATGTGTTTTTGAGGAGTTGTTGTTAATTGAACGCTGGAGATATATGGATGCTTGAGAAGTGTTATAGGTGGTTAATTGATGTTAATTGAAATGTTGCAATGTTTGATTATGGCTGGGTTAAGTTTGGAAGGGGTTTGTTGTTAGTTTTGGGAGTTGTGGAGTGATTTTGGGTAAAAGATATTGAGGTTTTGTGTTTTTGTGATGTTGATTGTATTTTAATGCAATGCACCTCTATTTTGTGTGATTAAAAGTAGGGGAGTCTGATCCTCAATCTTGAACGTGAGTTCTGGAAGCTTTGGAGGTGTGTTTGTCGCATCGACAAGCTAGGCATTGTGAGTCGGTGAGTGGTAACGTGTTTTCAACTTTGAAATGGTTTGAAAGTTGTGTTTGGGGTTTAGATCGAGCTTGAAACGCTGGTCTAAGCTTGAAAGTAAGTAAAGGATGAATTCTCTCTTGAACTCGGTTTTGGCAACAATTTGATGCACTTTTTTACATTATTTGATTACTCATTGTTTATGCATATATTGAGTATGGTTTAGTGCTGGAAATTGGTTTTGAAATGATGTTAATGCATTTGGAATTAATGCATGATTTGTTAATGTTTATGACCATTGTTTAATGCAAAGGTTGATGCATTGTTTTAATGGCTTTGGAAGATGCATATGAAAACAATGAGTTGTTGATGTTAAAATGAATTGTATTGGCTAGTGATGTTATAAAATGGTTTGAAAATAAAATCGAATATAGTTGACCGGCCATAGGATTGATAGTGCACTATAAAAAGGCGCCTTGGATGTTGAGGGGTTTAAATGGTGTACTGAATACTCCATCCAAGTACCCTAACGGTTGAGGGCTTGTACGGTACCGTAAACTCCAATTAGTGGATTAAACGTCGTATCGATGAGTGGTGTTGAGCAGTTTATGAGTACCGAATACTCCACCACAGGTGTCACAATGGTGGAGGGGTTTATATGTACCAAATACTCCCGTGTGTGAACCATGTGTTACCTGTAGATTGTTTGTTAAGTGTTGTGGGAACACTTGTTGAATCCGTGTATCTGATGTTACGTTTTGGTAAATAGGAATTGGTAAATGATCACTTGGAAGCCAATATAATTGTTTATGTATCATGAGATGGATTATGTTGTTTAATGTGATTTAAACATGTTTTACTCTTTAAGCCTTGCATTGGTAGTATGCATGGGAAAGCTTAAATGGAGGGTGAAAAATGGGATTTTGCTGTGGGATCCATGATACATGTTGCATATGGTTTAATATCCTGTTTTGGAAATGTTAAGTGCATGGTTTTGTTAAGGCATGATAATGTGATGATGATTCAAAAGAGCTTTGAAATGTATTTTACAAATGTATTGTTTGTTGCTTGAGCATTCCTCACTAAGCCTAGTGTGCTTACGTTCTCTTTTCCATCAATGCAGAAAACTACGGTCTGAGGCAGCAAAGAAGCGAGGAAGTAATTCCCAAGACTTGAACTCAAAGTATGGTTTGGATTTCGAAAAATAGTAATAATGGTAATGTGTCGATTAAGGCTTTGGGAGGGTTTTGATGAACTCCTTGTTGTTGCAGGTTTACTTGCTGTTTTGGACTTGTAATATGTTTTTAAGAGATTGTGATATGGTTGGTTTGATTCTTTGGATGTGGACTAGGAAGCATGCCTCTAGATTTGATTGCTTGATTATGCTAGTTGTGCTAGATTGGCTTCTAGTGCTGGTAATTGTTGCTTAAATATGTTGATGATGTTATATGATTACTAGATAAGTGTTAAGCTTGATTGAAGTGAGCCAAAGTGTCATATGTTGGACCTAAAGGTCATTATAGGCCTTTGCGTACCGGTACAGGTACCTTAGGTCAGTACGCGGGGTTTGTACGAGGCTCAAAGTGTTGAATTTAAGCTATGGGTACCGGTACGCCTTAAGGAATTTGCTTGTTTGTTCTGATACATGGGTTTGAGGATCGGTACGCCCCCTTCAATTTTAGCTACCCGTACTGATACGTGGGGTACCGTATTGATACACATTTTGGTTACTGGAATCCAAAGTTTTGAGAAAATAGGATAAGGACAGTACGGGTCAAAGTCGTACTGGTACGGGGGTGGTCAACAAACTATATCCATACATGACTTAGTGTATCGATACACTGAGCCGTTATATCTGTTAACTCGCATCGGTAAGATCTTGATAGTATCGTTACGCTATGCTATTTTGTGCTTTTTGGGTGATGTTGGAGTTTGGAAATCTTTCAATTTGATCCTTGTTTGAAATGTATGCAATTAATTGAGTTCGAGTGTTTGTTTTGAAATGGGATTTGACCCACATATATGTAATTGGACTAATTAAATGTTGGTAACCTTAAATATGTAAAATTGCTAAGAATTTATGGAATTTGCATTTTGGTCCCTAAAATGTTACGTTGTGCATTTGTTTTCCATTTTGAAATCTGATTAATATGAAAAGCTATCAACGAGTCGTGCTTACATAGGACTCTAATAAAGCTCATCTAGATAAAATAAAAAGGAAAAATGGGTTCGGTTTAGGGCTTTTGATCGGGTTTGCTTTGGTAAACCTAATATAGTCATTTTAGTCCCGTTTCAGCTAGGCCAGGCTAAGGGGGTTACAACTTTTCTCTCCTTCAGTGGTGTAGCGGATCAAACCTTTATCCTCAGATCATGCCTCTTCGTTAGTGTTGTAGCTTGGTCAACTAGCTCTCAGATCATGCCTCTTCGTCAGTGGTGTAGATTGATCAAAAATAATTTCTAGATCTCGTATCATTGTCGATGGCGTAGCAAGTCTCATTACCAGATCTTGCCTCCCCGTCATTAGTGGAGCAGGTTACCCCAATTTGTGAATTCTACTTCTCCAAGATTGAAGGAGTGGATCAACCAAATCTCAAATATGTCTTTATTCAGCTTAAAGGTTTATTCTTTACAGTTTTAAATAAAACAAGTGATAGTTCATTCTGACATAGCGTTTTTACTTTTGTACATTCTACCTTTTCAAAAGAAAGGATAAAGTAGATGAGTCGAACAGATCCTGTCTCTCCATCGGTGGTGTAGCGGATCAACAGATGAGTCTTATTTTTTGAAAGGACAAAAGAATGGGTCAGTTAGATCTAGAAGGGGTTGCGTTATAAGGAGAGCTTCATCTTGTCCGGATGAAAGTGGCTATCTTTTATTCTTTGCTCTATTCCTGTTTCACAGTAATGAGCAAAGAGGGGAAGCTGTAGATACCCATTTTATCCAGCCCAATAATTAAAACCCAAACAAATCAAATTCAAAAATTAAAATTAATTAAAGTCCATTAAATGTACATTACAAAACTAAATTAAACCTTCAACCCATTACACCCTTTACCCAATTACATAACAGACCCAACCAAAGCCCAACTACCTAAACCCACAGTCTAACACCAGTTGAATTGAGACCCCTGGTTGCCAACACCCTGTCCCAACCGGCCACACCCTGGTGCCAACACCTTGTTCTTTCCTCAACCATGAACCCACCCACCCACCCATGTCCTTCTTATCAACTGAGCCTCTAGCAGCCATCACCACACCCTTGGTGTCTCTGAATCGAGCGAACCACACACACCCTGGTACACCTTTGCTCGGGCACCTCAGTTGTACCCTCCTGCACTATGTCCTTACTACAACCGGCACCCTAGGTGCACTCCATGAGCCATAGCAGTAGGCCCAGGCCCTTTTTCCCTTTTGCTGTTGCACGAGCTAATCAACACCATGGTCCCCTTTACTGCATTCGACAGTTGCACAAAAAGACAACCTACATGAATATAAACAAAAGGAAAAGGCATCAACCAATAGCAATTTAGGATTCTTTTTTTCCATTTTATTTGTAATCAAAAGATGAGGCTATATAAAGCCTTCAAAAACTAATTGTAAATTACCATTTTTATGCAATTTCAAGATACAAAAAGAATAGAGAATTCTCTAGGTATTTTATTCCTTTTCTTCTTCATTTGCATAGGATTTTCAAGGTTCATTTTGATTTCTAAAAATGAACAAAAAGAGGGTTTAAAAGAAGGGTATTTCAGAATTAGTTTGGGGTTTTTAATTTCTTACAAAAAATAAAAAGGGGTGGTAAAAAGAATTTCAGATTCAAAACAAGGGGTTTGGGATTCCTATCGATTTTGCTTTTAAACTATACCCTAGATTATTTTTTAAAAAGAACAAAAAGGGTTTTGAGGTTACATGTTGTCTAGGAATAAAGCCGTCATGCATCGGTGTTTTTGGATGTCAGGAATACTCAGCAAGGCTGTGCCACTAATGAATGGCACATGAAAGAGGCTAGGATTCCTTTTTTCCTTAAACCTTTTCAGAACATTTGCTCTTCCCCTCTTTTTTGATTAAAAATCAGAAATGAATGAAAAATTAAGGCTTTATGGAAATTTTTTAGCCTTGTTTTTCCATATATAGTATGATCCATATGGTGCCATTTTGGTAAGCATGGATTCACGTAGTGACTCGACACGGGGGAATGACCCGTGTATTATGGCCGAAGGGTTTATTACCCTTTCGTCCCTTTTGTTTCTTTATGCTTTTAATTTTTTCCATCTTACTTCCATTTTGTCAGATCTGGTCCCATTTTCAGATTTAATATTTTTTTGTTTTTAATTTATGCACCTTTAATTTCATTTCGAACACGATTCATCTACTCCCTACTGTGACCTGCACCGAGAAATGATCTGTATTATTTACGGCACGGTTAATTTAGCTAACTAACTAACATCTAACATTTAACCTTTAATTTTCGTATTTGCTTATTTTTATGCCTTTATTTTGTATATATGCCATGCTTTGTTATATCTTGTTACATTTGGACATATTAACTGTTAATGTAGTGTTCCATTATTTTGGGGTAAATTTGGTTAGCGCCAAAGAAATTGGCGAAGATTTTTGTTTACTTTTCAAATAATGGTGCCTTTAAAATGAATTCTTATTTGTAAACAAATCTTAAATTAAATTAAAATTAAACTCACAACTTCCAATTTTAAGGCAACCTGTAATCGACTAGGTACCGATTTCGGGCGTGGTAGGGGTGCGAAACCTTCCCCACTCATAACCGACTCATAAACCATATTTTTTGGTTACCTTTTGTGTCTTGTCTACCTAAACCAAGTGACTGGTAGCAACTCTATCATTTTCCCATCATTTTTCAAACATCATCTTCAAAAATAAAAAATCAGACTTTTTTAAATAAACCTTCTAGCGACCCAGATTTTTTTAGTCGCTACACCATACCCGAGATCTCATCAGATCATCAAGGTAAAAACATACAAGGAAAAACTACAAACCTGGCATAAGGCCTAGTGTCACACAGCCTCAGGAATATACACTTTGAGTGAGGCCTAGTGTCACACAATCTCGAGAACGTATACTCATACTTAGAATCCCCCTTTGAGTATCATCGAATGAGGCTCGGTGTCACACAAGATCGAAAACGTACATTTGACATCACAAACCATGGTGTTGCAACACGCTTTCTGGGTATCCAGATCCCAACAACCAAAGGCTCTACCAGTCAGATGCCTTTCAGGCATACAAGTAACACGATCTCAAGAATCTCCCTATTGTTCCTAATCATTAACATATCATCAATTTTACATTATCGAGTAGTTAATAAATTACAGAGTTCTTAATTATTATCATTAGTTTGCTCCATTAATCCACGTGTCATCTCCCAACTTTAGCTAGTATTATAGATCATTTTGCTTAGTGGGTATGTGTACCAATACGAAAATTTCTTATTAGAAATCTTAAATTTCTCGAGTACTAGTATAGGTTGACCTGTTGTAATCACTAATTTTATCCGGATCTTTGACCCGGTTTATTTTATTTCATCTTATTTTGTTATATTATTATCTTTATTATTATTTCTATTATTATTGATATCATTATTATGTCACAAAAAACTAATTTATATGTATATATGTTGGTATTAAATAATTAAATAAACAACCCAATTTAAATTAAATATATAGTCCATTTAAATAAAAAACCCAAAAATGGGTTATATACTATGGACCATTTTAGGCCCAACTTAAATTAAACTAGAAACCCTAACATTCTCTTTCTGTCCCGTGCACAGTCAATTTTAAACCGTTAGATCAGATTTGATCTGACGGCTGTGATCAACTCTGAGAAAGCTCATTGGCTTTCCCCACTCAAAAGTGAAGTCCACTCGCCCGCCTCTTCATGTAATATCCCAATTTTTGGCCAGTGACCAAAATGTAAATTTTGAAAGTTTTGTGGCTAAAGTATAAACTTAGGAAAAGTTTAGGGACTAAATTGAAGTTTTTGAAAGTTATGTATTTCAGTCTCGTAAATGAATTGTTTACCCTGAGAATGACATTTTTTTGTTACTCGGATTTTTGGTACAAAATTTGTGTTAATGGCTATAAAGTGATAAAGTTTGAAAAAATATTTGGATAATCAGATCGAGCTAAAATTCCAGAGATGGTTCTGTGAACCTTAGAAAAGTCATAAAATATTATTTTATGGATATTTGGATGTTAAAAAGGTCGGGAAAAATTTAAATCGATTGAAATGACATGGAATGGCAATTTTGTGAATAAGTTTATTGGTAAAGGGCATTTTGGTCATTTCACCCAATAGGGACATGGAATGAATTTTGAGATTTCTTTTATGGATGAATAGTGGCTGATTAGTATCCAACTAAGTTTAGTTGGAATGTTACAAAATGGCAAATTAGAAATATAAATGTAGATTATGGATTTTATAAATATGAAATATGAAGGTTTATCAATGAAATTTCATCTCCAAAACCGTGGAGAAATAGGAGAAAGAAGAGGGAAATTTTCCAAGCTCGATTTAAGCCCCAAATCTCAGTTTTAAGTCAAGTCTGAATCAAAGAAGGTTCGAGGTTCTATGAAAGAAAGGATTGAACTAAGATTTAGTGAGGCATTGTGTTAAATGGCCAAGGTGATTGCAATGCATACATAACATGATACATGGATGTTTTTATACATCATTAGGAAGACTTGCGATGAGCCTATCTTATTTATATATTGGCATGATATTTATGTCATTGATCATATATTGACATGCTTTAAATATGTCAAAGGTTGAACATAAATGTATAGATCACTAGTTATAATGATGTTACATTATGAATGTTGTTTCGGGTATGAACTTCCCAATGTTAAGTTATGTTGATATACATTGCCATGGATGGAATAAATATGGAATATATGCCCAAGTATGTTAATGAGTGACAGGGTATAGTTGGCATGCCACCATAGAGTCCAGTAGCACGTTACATACTCGGTTTAGCACTATAGTGTATATAAAAGAGACTTAATGTATATGGTTAGCACAACCTTATGTGTGGATGGTTAGCACAACCTTATGTGCAGATGGTTAGCACAACCTTATGTGTGGATGGTTAGCACAACCTTATATGCGGTTTTGACTCGCGTTCCTAGGGTCCTCATAGTTTTAAATTTGGGTCATGGTTTATTGGTTAGTAAAAGATAAACAGGTGAAAAAGCTTATGAGCTTTTGGAATAAATGGCAAGAATATTGGTAAGAAATTTATATCCAGTTTATATTATGTTAATATATGATTAACATGATGGTAATACATGTCTAGCGATCACGATGCATTTATGCATATATGACATATTATGAAAAATAGACAAGTGTGAAAGTTTGATGGCATTAGCATGTAGTAAATCATTACCAATGTAATATAAAAATTAGTATATTGGCATATATATATATCATGTTATATAAACATAGCCATGAATTTGAATAAAGTTTAAATTATTGTTGTTACTTCCTTTATTGCCTCACTATGTTCGTACTTAGTGTGTGTTTGATTGTTCACACGTAGGTAAATCAAGATGAGAGTGAGAAGAACATTGCATCAATATTGGAAAGCTCAACAGGTAATCACAGTAATGACATCCTAATTGAGGTTTGATTATTATAGTGGCATGTACACTTGCTAAACCTAATTGAGTTATTATTGGCCTTTAAAGTTCGTTATGGTTTCATATTAATTGGCATCTCTGTAAAGATTCAAAGTTAAGAGTAACCACAGATGATGAGTTGCATGTTAAGATTATGGAGAACATGTATATTTAAGGATGGTAAAGTTGTGACATTCCTGATTCGTATTCGTCGTAGATACGAAAAGGGGTGTTACATTTATTGGTATTAGAGCTATAGGTTTAGCCGGTTCTAGAGTTAAACGAAGTACGGTAAAGGTCAAAAGTGTATACATGCCACTAGGATGTCAGAATTACTGATATTTTACTTGTTGGAATGGATGTAATTGCTTACTTCATTATAATAATAATGTTAAGTTCCAATGTGTGAGGGTAAAAGAATCGTGTTAGGTGTTTAGGTGAGTGGATCAACAAGAGATTCACCAGAGTAATAAGGTTAATGATAATATTCGTGGTGCAGAGGCATAGAGTAACATGATATGCATGTTATGGATTAAGATTTTATTCTTTTAGACATTAGATGCGATCATGAATCAGCCTGCTTAGGCACCGATTGCAAAAGAATTGAGAGTTCTGGCACACTAGATTTTCAGAGAGATATTAATGGAGATCCTATGATTGTTAATCTATGGTTTAATGATATAAAAGTTATGTTGAAGGAACTCTGTATTGATGATTTGAGGAGGCTCAAAGAAAAGTATTATCTCATCTAAAAGGATTAGACTCGTATTTGATAAAGTAATGTTATGGTACATACTCAAAAGTTTATTAACTAGAAGTTCTTTCTTTGAGAGATCTGTAACAAAGTTTATCCTAGAGATGCAACGAATTTTCTTGCATCTTAATTAGGGCAATTAGATTATTTACGGGTATGAGTGCAAGTTTAATAAACTGAGCTGATTTGCTTCTAAACTACTTCCTACAGACAAAAAGAGAGCCTATTATGACAGGTCATAGATGGTTGTGGTCAAGTACAAAGAAGTACTAACTGCCCTATGTATTTCAAAATTTCATGAAGCAGTAAATTATGCAAATGCAATGCAAAGAGTTCAGAATGAGAAAATATTTAAAAAGATGTCACAGCTCGTAAAGAGGAATAGTGAATTATTACTTATTTCACCCCTTCTAAAAAGTAGTGAGGATTCCCGGTAAAGATATCAAGCTGAATTTATTACATAGTTCCACTAAGAGACCGGGACAAGGAAAATTAAGAACTCTCTGACATTTATAACTAATGTTGGAGATTCAAGAAAACCATAAAACCAATCAAGTGAGGGTTGTGATAATTGGCATGCATGAGAATCCAGAGTTTTTATTGGAATTTGTTACTAATGTGAAAATTATTTAACATATGCTATGGATGACGAGCATCAAGGGTAAGCTGGGAGAGTATTCCTATTGTTTGTGAGATTTAAATGGGTTGCCCAAGAGGAGATGTCAGGCTTGACGCTTAATCGAGAGGCTAAGTCTAGGATTGGATTTAATTCAATATTGGACCTATATTGATTACACTCTACAGAATGGCTCTTACTAGATTGAGAAAGCTAAAGATATAGTTGTAAGAGTCATTAGATTGAGGTTTTATACGACTCGGTATATCATGTTAGGAAGCTCCAATAATGTTAGTCAAAAGAAGCAGTAATATTCCTCTAAGATTAAATTACGATTATATTATTACCAGTAGAATAAGATTTGATAATAGCACTAGTATTAGTGCAGTATGAATCTACTAAGGATTCTACCTTATTTAATAATACGTCTCATAATAGGTTGGGATGTGTATTGATGTAATAAGGCTAAAGTAGTAGTTAATGTATTTAGCCAATAGTCATTATTTGGCTTATAAGCATTAAATGCCCAATTACCTTTGGAAGAAAATAGTATATTGATTACATAGCTTCAGCTCAAATCTACTTTGACAAATCGAATCAAAGATTTACAAATGAAATATAAGATATGTCTGGAAATAATTCCGTATGGTGAAAAGGGAAAATTAAAGATTTTGGTGTTAAGTCTAAAATATGTTCATATTATCAAGGGGTAATTTATATCCCCGATGATAACGAGTTAGAAAGAGAACAAAAATGATTTTGAATCTGATTTATTTTAGGATGCAAAAAATAAAGTAAGAAAGGTTCGAAGCAGTCTATAATTTCTTTTGAATGATGGATAGTATCTGCTGATTTTGAAATATAAGATATTTAATATGAAGTTAAGGATAAGTATTCTGTAAAAGTTTCACCTTGGAAGGAGGTGTTATGGTTTGGACAAAAAGGGAAGCTGAGTCTGAGATTTATTGGGCCATATAAGATTGTGAAAAGAGTTGGTCTGGTGATTTATTAGCTAGTAATACCTCCGAAAATGGACAAGATTCATAATATACTTCATGTATCGATGCTCAAGAAGTATCGATAAGATCCTTTACATATCATTACTCTGGAGGGAATAGAGATTCAACCGAATTTGATTTACGAGGAAGAATCGGTAAAGATATTGGAACATGAAGTCAAAAAACTAAGGAATAAGATGATTTCGCTTGTTAAAGTTCTATGGCGAAATCATGAAGTCGAAAAAGCGACTTGGGAAAGAGAAAAAGATATGAGAAGCAGTTTCCTTACCTTTTTGAACCAAGTATGTGTTGAAAATTCGAGGACGAATTTTCTTAAGGGGGAGAATTGTAATATCCCAATTTTTGTCCAGTGACCAAAATGTAAATTTTAAAAGTTTTGTGGCTAAAGTATAAATTAGGAAAAGTTTAGGGAGTAAATTGTAATTTTTGAAAGTTATGTATTTCAGTCCCGTAAATGAATAGTTTACCCCCAAGAATGACGTTTTCGTGTTACTCAGATTTTTGGTACATAATTTGTGTTAATGGCTATAAAGCGATCAAGTTCGAAAAAATATTCAGATAATCAGATCGAGCCAAAATTTCAGAGATGGTTCCATGAACCTTAGAAAAGTCATAAAATATTATTTTATGAATATTTGGATGTTAAAAAAGGTCGGGAAAAATTTAAATCGATTGAAATGACATGGAATGGCAATTTTGTGAATAAGTTGATCGGTAAAGGGCATTTTGGTCATTTCTCCTAATAGGGACATGGAATAAATTTTGAGATTTCTTTTATGGATGAATAGTTGCTGATTAGAATCCAACTAAGTTTAGTTGGAATGTTACAAAATGGCAAATTTGAAATATAAATCTAGTTGGAGGGTATTTTTGGAAAGTGGAATTTATTGAATTAAAAATTCATTTTTAATTATACAAGTGGCTTATATGTATGAAATATGAAGGTTTATCAATGAAATTTCATCTCCAAAACCGTGGAGAGAGAGGAGAAAGAGAGGGAAATTTTCGAAGCTTGATTTAAGCCCCAAATATCGGTTTTAAGTCAAGTTCGAATTAAAGAAGGTTCGAGGTTCTATGAAAGAAATGATCAAACAAGATTTAGTGAGGCATTGTGTTAAATGGCCAAGGTGAGTGCAATGCATACATAACATGATACATGGATGTTTTATACATCATTAGGAAGACTTACGATGAGTCTACCTTATTTATATATTGGCATGATATTTATGTCATTGATCATATATTGACATGTTTTAAATATGTCAAAGGTTGAACATAAATGCATAGATCACTAGTTATATATGATGTTATATTATGAATGTTATTTCAGGTATGAACTGTCCAATGTTAAATTATGTTGATATACATTGCCATAGATGGAATAAATATGGAATATATGCCTAAGTATGTTAATGAGGGACAGGGCATAGTTGGCATGTCATAGAGTCCAGCAGCACGCTGCATACTCGGTTTAGCACTATAGTGTATATAAAAGACACTTAGTGTATATGGTTAGCACAACCTTATGTGCGATTTTGACTAGTGTACCCAGGGTCCTCATAGGCTTATATTTGGGCTATGGTTTATTGGTTAATAAAAGATAAACAGGTGAAAAAGCTTATGAGTTTTTGGAATAAATGGCAAGAATATTGGTAAGAAATTTATATCCGGTTTATATTATGTTAATATATGATTAACATGATAGTAATACATGTCTAGTGATCATGATGCATTTATGCATAATGACATATTATGAAAAATAGACAATTGTGAAAGTTTGATGACATTGCCATGTAGTAAATCATTACCAATGCAATATAAAAGTTAGTATATTTGCATATATATATCATATTATATAAACATAGCGATGAATTTGAATAAAGTTTAAATTATTGTTGTTGCTTCCTTTATTGCCTCACTAAGTTCATACTTAGCCTGTGTTTGATTGTGGACACATAGGTAAATCAAGATGAGAGTGAGAAGAGCATTGCATCAATATTGGAAAGCTCAACAGGTAATCACAGTAATGACATTCTAATTGAGGTTTGATTATTATAGTGGCATGTACACTTGCTAAACCTAATTGAGTTATTATTGGCCTTTAAAGTTCGTTATGGTTTCATATTAATTGGCATATCTGTAAAGATTCAAAGTTAAGAGTAACCACGGATGATGAGTTGCATGTTAAGATTATGGAGAGCATGTATATTTACGGGTAGTAAAGTTTGTGATATTCCTGATTCGTATTTGTCGTATAGATACGAAAAAGGGGTGTTACACTTCAGTTGCCGCGTGAGATGCACTCTAGTTCCATAATGCTCTATTCGTTGGATGGCTGCCACGTCGCCAAGCTCTTTCAATCTCGACCGTGGATCTTCGAACCATAGCAGCCCTCAGATTTGGCCGCTATCGACAGTGGAGATGAGACCTACAGTAGCCACGTCGGAAACTTCTCTCTCTGGTCCCCTCCTCCATCACTCGGCCACGTCACAAACAAGGGAACGTAAATTTAGAATATTAGATAAAAATAGAAATTTAGAGACAAGCCAACAAAATCAGAGTTGCACCTGAATACAAACAAAATCAACAGAGCAACCAATAGGCTTTTTTCATAGTTTTCTTTTCTTTTTTTAGAATCGTGTTATTATGGCATATAAAATTCCAAACCCTAATAGTTGAAATCATATTCTAATCAACACAAAAGAAGAGATAAACTTCTGAGGTAAATTTGTTTGGTCTATTTTTTATTTCTCTATTCGAATACAAAGAGGAGATGTTTTAGGGTTTTATAGCTGGTTTAGTCTTGATATTTGTCGCCGCTCTGGTGGTCGAGGCCACTGTCTCCGATGATAGATGGTCTCAGTTTACAAAACAAGGTTTTAAGGTCTTTTGTTTCAGTTTTTAGGGATTTGAGATATCTTTTTAAAAAATGGTGATTAGATTTAGGTTTAGGGGTAAAGGATCTGTGATTTGGGCTGAGTTTTTGAGTTCGTCGGTGTCGACGAACGGCAGTGTCTGATGGAAGTTATCACGACGGCCGAGATGACGAAGTTCGCTGAAATCTAGGTTCATTCCCGAGTTCTTGAAGAACTCAAGAACATCGAAGAACATTTGAGAGAAAACATTTTGAGGGTGTTTTGACCCATTTTTAAAATAAAGGAGAAGTGATTTTTGTTTATCAAATGTGGGTTTTATATATGGTTTTAAAAATAGGCTAATTACCCCATTTAAGGACCTCCGACCTTTCTAAATTCTCTCTGTGATCCCTTAATCTTTTTCAAAACTTTCAATTTCATTCCTATTTCGTTGATCGTGACTTAATGACCAGCGGTATAATCACCTTTTAAATCCCTCCTTTGCTAGTCTCCTCCTCCTCCTCATACGACAGCCACAACACATGCAATCAAAAAGATTTCAGACGAATTAAAAGAAGAATGAAGACAAGAACTAAATGAACCAATGATGTTTTTCTTTTCTTTTTTCTTTTCACACATTTCATTAATTAGGGTATAAAATCAAACCCTAAAAGCAGTGTAATACTCAGATTCAGTAATCAATACAAAAGAGAGAGAGCTTTTCACAAGTATATTCAATTTCTTTTTCTATTTGAATTAAAAAGAGAAATGGGTTAGGGTTTATATCTGACTTCGATCTTGAGCTGTCGTCGTTCAAGGTAGTTAAAGTTAGTGTCGCAGATGAATGACACTCATTTTTCTTTTTCTTTTGTTTTGCCAGAGAGGATTTTAAAAACTCAGTTTTCAAAATAAAGTTTATAGGCTTTTTTGTTTTGATTTTTTTAAGGATCTTGAGAGAGTGGTTTGTTTTTTTCGAAATCGAAGAGTGGATTCGTTTTTAAAAGTGAAATGTGTTTAGTTTGGGGATACTTTTAGAGTTGGTCGATGCAGCAGCAACGTTACACGAAGACTAATACGACGAAGGCTTGCAAGAATCTGAGTTTCGTTCTTGGGTTTCAATTACGATCCAAACTTCATTTTCTGTTGGATCGCATATACAGCAATTACGAAGTAAACAAATGCTATTAGTAGGCTTAACCGTAGAAAAATGATTAAACTATATATATATTTCAATTAGATGCATAAATTATTATTCGGGCCAAAATAGTGCCTAATGTTTTATTCTGTTATTGAAATTATTTTTCGTCAAGGCCGTTAAAAAATTTCCGTTATCCAATTAGAACATGACATATTTTTGTTATTTTCTTCAATTTTTATTTAAAAAATCAAAAAAATCTTTAATTTTATAAAAAAACCCAAAAATCTTTAATTTCTTAAAAAAATCAAACTCTAACCCTAAATCCCTAAATTTCTCCCCTCCCACTACTGATTCTACAACTATCAGCCACCATTGCCTTCGTCGGACCACCATGACTGAAATCCCACCATCCCCTCGTCAAAATCAGGGAATGAACCATTGAAGAACATCCAACAATGAAGAAAAAAGGCCAATTGGGTTTTGACCGATGGCTAGAGGGTGGGAATGCCGAACGACGAGGTAAGCGATGCTTGGGCGGTGAACGGTGAACCATCGAAGTGTGAGGATGTCGGGCGGTGAGGGAGATGTGATTTAGGAGTTTGATTGAAAGAAATTAAAACTTTGAGATTTTTAAAGAAATTCAAATTTTTTTATAGAAATTCAGAAATTAAAAAATAAAAAAGGCTTCTTATCATGTTTAGAATATATGACGAAATTTTTTTAATGGTCGTTGACGAAAAGACCTTATTTGAATAACTACATTAAACATTAGATATATATTTGACTTAAAAATAGTTTATACACAAAGAAAATTATAATTTGAACACCTGTATTAAAGTTAGGCCGAAAAAAAAATGGTAAAATAGCGAATAAAACACCACACATGCTGCAGTTATGCTGGTAATTTAGTTTTTTTTCTCTTGAAGTTATGGTGGTCTTAGCGTTGCGGAATTCGAGAAGATGCTATGGTAGAACCCCTTTCGTTTTTTTCTTTTCTATTTTCTATGATATGCTTGATTACAATGAATAATGAAATAGGTGTTAAATAAATTCTTCATAATTTTTGCAATTATTATATTCTACCGTAAATTGTACTCTATTAAAGAAATAGGTTTAGCTTGACCTAGAGTAATTAAGAGCCTAACCGCTTCTCATAAATGTCGTTTACGGCCAAAAAGTTGACACTAGTTCATACCAAAGGTCATGTTATTCACATAACTTAATATATACCACTCTTTAATTTAAGTTGATTTGATTCAATTTTCATTATTAATATAGTATTAATAAGAAAAATATTTTTAATTTATGAAATAAATAAAACAAATTATTCAAATTGAGATAACCCTATTTAATTAAATTCAATTAAGAGATTTCAAAAAAAATCGAAGTAAAATCCATTGAATTCTTAGACACCTATAATGAGATCACTCAATATTCCACCTAAAATTACATTAGCAAACTGATCATGAAAATAATGTTTTTCTCCCTAATTTCAGTAAGGTTATGTTTGTTTCATGTAATTGATTTTATGGAGATTTTTTTTCTTTTGATTCAGTGTTTGGTTGGGTTAAAATAAATTCCATTAATGTAAATGACTTTATATTTAACAAAAACAACTATTTTCTCAACAATTTGAGTAAGATTTGAACTGAACTTTGGTTACTCAAGGGTTGAGGAATAAGTTGAATTGTAGCCGAGATCAAGAACAACACTTATCCGCAAGCTTGTTTTTTAAATGTGAACCTCCCAAAAGATATTGCCAATCACAAGGTATTCTCATTTTGATCTAAACTATCTCTTTCTCTTCCTTTGCCGAAGAATTTGAAAGAGAGAATGTGTTATTTACGTACCTCCTAAAGGGGTACAAAGTGGCAAAACAGGGTAAAAATATGATGAAGATAAGGTGGAAGCAAGTGGAGAGAGGACAGCCATTATCAACAACCCAACACAATCTTTTATTCAGTAGACAAGTAAGCTTTTCAATTCCCATCAGTTTTGTTTTCTTAAAAATTCATATTATTATTATTATTAGGGGTGTACAAAATAAACCGTAATCGTTAACTGTTACATTTACATGTTAATTAAGATAAACATTTTAGTTAATCAAACCGCTAAAAATGACGGTTAATGGTTAGAATCTCTCCATTTAAATATATATTTTTTAAAATTTTTAATATAATACTTATCGGAGAGATATTTTTATTAATCTAAAAAAAGTAATGAACATGTGAAAAAAATGTAATAAGTTACAGGTTAACATCTAACTGAACTGTTAAGAAACGGTTAATCGTTATAATGATAACCATTAAAAAACTTAATGATTAACGCTATAACGATAACCGTGATTAAATAATGATTAACTGTTTTTTAATGATTATGAAACAACTAGTAAAATTCAATAACCATTATAAAGATTAACAGGCCGTTTAAGCTAAATAGTACGAACATCTTTAGTTATTATACCTGTAGATGTGTAGTGGCCGAACTCAACATTATTTATTGAGTTTTAGCACACAAAAAATATTTATTAAGAGGGCCATTTAAGAATGTCTAAACTTATGAGAGACTAATAATATAAATTATATATTTTTAAAAAATAAAATATAACTTTATCATTATCCCAATCCAATAGGTTCGGCTCTTAAATGTCAAGGTTTGTGTAAGAGACTTTTGAATAAATATTGATTGGAAAATATTTTTATTATTTAAATGGTAAACAAGTTGTAATGTTAGAGTGAGTTACGCTCAATTTAATTCGGATTTAGACAAAAAAAATTCTAGATCCAGGACATGACTCGGCCCATAAATATATATAGGTCTCACCTCATCAACCTTTTGTTTTTATTTATTTTTCACAGTTAAATATTTCATCTTTGTTGTACCTCTGTCAAGCTTCCCCGAAAATCCTCACCCTCGGAGAGATCGCCTCCGCACCACACTTCGACATTTCCTCAAGGGCTTACCTCCGAGAACGGCGAAGCCTCCAGGACCCTTAAGCCTCGCGGCAGAGCCCCCAGAGCTCCTAGCCTTTGAACCATCATCCCCACGCTATGCTCCATACATCACGGAGCCCGAATGCTACTATACCTCCGTCCCCATCAGCATCCAAAGACTCCCACATTCGGTCATCGCGCCATGATAAGACGACCACCAAGTCCGACTGAACACCAATCTGACAGCCGAGCTACTACCTGTTGGCCTATCAATAGCCATTGTTAGGCTTGACACAGTCTCATCAGCCATCACTCGGCCTACAATACTAAGGGCATATAAATACCCCTTAGACAAAAGATAAAGGGGACGCTCCCCCAATTATCTAAGGGTTATCATCACCCGTCTCTTTCTCTCATCTTCCAAATGGCTCCGGCCACCAACTCAATGCCAACAGTGGCTCTTGGGCCAAAGTCAACCAGGGATGAATCGTCTACTTCAATGACCAACCATCCCAACGAGTGAACCACTCATCGTTAACCCCACGCCTACCGTCGACCATCATCTCTACCTCTTTATTTGGTGTCACCCAAAATTGACATCAACAATTGGTGCGGTGAACGTGGAGATCTTTTCGACCAGAAGAATCAGTCGTGATAGTTTTCCTGCTCGCAATTGGCGACATAGATGACAGAGTCGAAAACAACGGTTAATCATTCAAGATCACAGACCGCCTCTAAGTCTATCTGGCACGCCTGGTTTTTTTGATTTGTAACAACAAAAGACCCGTTTAATACGTTTGCATCTAACGATGCGGGGAAGTTTGATCTTATTGCTATGACCATCGTCGACGACGTTACTCTGTACATAGGTGTCAGTCTAGCCAGGGTGAACAAAGTAGTTTCTAACTCACCACCGGTCCTTAGTTTAACCGCTGATAGGGTTTTATTTCCTACCGAGCTGTTCGGCAAGTCACTATTGTTGGCAACTGGCTCAGAGCCAATTTTCTCGCCTACACTGACACTGAATCTATCTCTATTGTTTGAAACACAATCGCCACTTACTGTTTCACCACCGACTCCACTAAGCGACACCCCTACACTATGAGGGAAAGAATATTAAAACATCCGTACCTCTGGAGCAATCGCCTTCTTCCAAAAATTATGGCATTCCCTGGACGAGCATCCTCTCTGCATTTCTAGAGCATCTGCCTTCCTCTACACATGCACTCACCCTCCGCAAGAGCACTACAACGGCACCAACCTTCGCATACACTTCTAGCCGACATGAGCATCCAAGTCTCCGCCAAACGCCGTTGAGTTGTTCACTTCAACATTAAAACATTGCAAAGGGACAATTATTCTACAAACGAATGCTCTCCAACATTGAAAGCACTTAACTTAAAACTCTTCTCAGAGGTTCTTCTACAAATCATCTCTCTGCAACCACTCTTCTACAAATGGTGTCTGCTAAAAAAACTATAAGGTATAAAGATTAGCCCATTGGTACATAAAGCACCCCAGAGAATTTGTACCTCTCGGACAAGTGCTTAAACTGCTATGAATAAATGAATACGTGGATGGATGCAAATAAGTAAACCTCCATCCTCTAGCATTGACACCACGCGGGCATGCTGAGTCACCTCTTCCCATTCAACACACATGAATTATGACTTTTTCTACAAATTTTAAAGCGCCTCAACTCGATTATCGATTATTTCTACAAAAGTTATTGACTACTTCTATAAAAATAATGTGATAACTCCGTCCATCCAGTACCGCTGGTACCACCTTTCTATAAGGACGTTGAGATACCTCTAGCTCATTTGCCCAGTTCACCAACTTTTTCCAAGGGCACGATGCTACAAGAGTGCTGAGATGCCTCTACCCAAGAAAAACCCTTGACTTTCTAAGGGTACGAGATACCTCTTAAAAGGAGATGTCACCATAAATTGTTTTTACAAAATACAAGAATGCCCTTAAAGGGAATACTTTTGCGCTTCTCAAGAGAAACCCTCCAACAACATAAAAGGAGATGCCTCCGCCCATAGCACTCGATGCTACAAGAGTGTCGAGAAAAGCTCCACTCTATAGCATTTAATTCTATAAGGGCGTTGAGCAAGGCTCCACCCATACAAGATTTGTTTTCTCTAAGGGAGATTGAGCAAAGGCTCTGCCTATTTGATATTTGATTCTCTAAGTATGTCGAGCCAGGAATCCACCCAATATGTATCTATTTCTCCAAGGGCGATGAGCAAGGCTTCGCCCATGATATGTTATTCCTCCCAAGGCATTGAGCAAGGCTTTTTTCCCTTATATTTGATGAATCCAAGGGTGTCGAGTGAGACTCTGCTCATTTAATCACCGTTTACCAAACGAGCATCGAGCAAGCCTCTGCCCACATAATATAATTTTCTCTAAGTGTATTGAGAGTAAGCTATGCCCATAACATGATTCTTACCAAGGGCATCGAACAAGACTCTACCCACATAAAACTCATTTATCCATAAAGGTGTTGAACAGGGCTCCACCTACTCAGTATCTAAAGGGCGACAAAAGTGAGCCCTACCTATGACACAACTTTATCTAAGGACACAAGCATAGCTTCGCCCGTTTGACATTTGACTCTTCAAGAGAGTCAAGCAAAGCCCCACCCATTACTTGTTCACTCCTTCAACGAACATCATGCAGGATCTAATCCATTTAATGTTCTCTCTCTAAGGGCATCAAGTAAGGCTCTGTCCCTTATGTACATGACTTTCCAAGGGTGATGAGCAAGGCTCCACCTAACACATGTTATTGTTTCCCAAAAGGGGCCGAGCAAAACTCCATCCATCTAGTATTGAAAGACAGTCTAGCGAGACTCTACCCATCATGTGGCTATTTCCCTCGAAGCGTTGAGTTACCTCTGCTTAGCAAACTACCGCTCGTTCCAATACATTTAAATAACCCTGATGATTGAACGAGGGCAACCTCCGTCAAATTATAAAACAGACAACTCTAAAAAAGAGGATGGCTCGTCATTTTAAGTCGGTCAGAGTGCATCCACCTCTTAGCACGAGATATAGACACTAATAATGTGTCTATCCCTCATTACTTAAGACCAATGGTTCGAGAGCATAGGAGACGCTCCAAATCACCAGTGGCTATCTCTATAGAAGTAGGGAACCCTAATGCACTCCTTCACAACAGGTCTCTCGGAGTTGAGTTACTCATTAACTCCCTTTTAGGGGTTGATTCACTGGTTTACTTCTCCAACAAGTTTTTCAAAGTCAAGTCACCTAACCACTCCCTTGATGTTATCCAGGGTTGAGTCATCCATTCCTTCCAAGGCAGTCTCCCAGGGTCGAGTTCTTTGCTTAAAAATCGTCTCTTCACCTAACTATGATCCTTAGCCGGAATCAACAATTGGTCATTGTCCTCCCCAAGAAGCTCTTCGGTAAGGAAGCATGTGATTTTTTCCAATGAAGTCTTAGAAGCTCTTCCCCAAAGAAGCCTTAGGCACTAGCGCGAAGAGAAGTCTTAGAAGCTCTTCCCCAGGGTCGAGTATGTTTTAATTTGATTGGAGAAATCTTTGAAATAGATAATTAAATGAATTAAGGACCTATAATAAAATTTGTATAGTTTGTTAACAAAATTGAAATGACTATCATGAAAAGTTTTAATTATGGAAATTTTGTATGTAAAATTAATGGAAATTTGGGGACCCTAATATGTGTCATTTTGAGAAGGATATATATGCAAGGGGGAGGGATTAGAACCGGTCAAAGTGGGAAGGAAATAACCAAGTGGTTATTATCTTCTTCTTTCTACCATGTAGACCGAAACAAAAAACATTGGGAGAGAAAGTGAAAGTTTTGCCATGGAATTAAGGATTTAAGCTTAATTAAGTCTTTCTTGGAGCCTTTACTTGGGTAATTTGAAGAAGAGGGTAAGAATTCTCTTCTCTTCTTTGATCAAAGATATAAATTGTGAATTGAATTATGATGTCTTTATGTGTTTTATAGATATTAGATTGTTGGAAAAGTGAACTCATGCTAGAAACTTTATTGATAAATTCGAATAACATGCATGTCCAACTACCATGTTTTTTTTTGTAAACTTGATATGTAGCTCAAGATGCTAAGCTGTATGATTTTGATGTGTAATTGTATATGTATACTTGGCTGGACAGTTTTGAGTAAAAATGAAAGTTTATGGACAGATTTTGATGTGTAATTGTATATGTATACTTGGCCGGACAGTTTTGAGTAAAAATGAAAGTTTATGGACTGATTTTGATGTCTAATTGTAAATGTATACTTGGCTGGACAATTTTGAGTAAAAATGAAAGTTTAATGGACTGATTTCGATGTGTAATTGTATATGTATACTTCTCTGGACAGTTTTGAGTAAAACTGAAAGTTTATGGACTGATTTTGATGTGTAATTGTATATGTATACTTGGCTGGACAGTTTTGACTAAAAACGAAAGTTTACAGACTTATTTTGATGTGTAATGGTATATGTATACTTGGCTGGACAGTTTTGAGTAAAAATGAGGAATTAATTGGGAGTATAAGGAAGTGTGTATTTAGGTATCCCGTAATGTCAAGATAAGAGGTGAGTGTAGTTGTACTTGTCTCGTGTGACAGGGTGTCATCCTGATCTTGGTTTCTATCATGTGTTATGTTTATGTCATGTATATATGCATATGGCTCATATAGAGCACAATGTGTGATTGCATTCATAGTATGGCATCTTTGAAAGGTCATTTGGTTATGTTGCATTACATATGCACCTTGTTCTTTGCTATGCTATGTTTGTAAGTGATGAATATGTACACTTTATTATAAAGCTTGAAGCTAACTACTAACTAATAAGGCTATAAGATTCCAATAAAGGAATTGAGTATCAAAGCTATAAGTTTATAAATTTTAAAGCCATAAGGAGCTAAAAGCTCAACTTGTGTCATAGAATATTGGAAAGAACTAATTAAGTTTACTTGTAGCATAAGAAATCACTCCTAACTTCAAGACATAAGATATTTAAGTTGCCTATTCAATGGAAGCCCTTGGACACATTGACATTATACATAGTATACTTTGGGACTATGGTCCATGAGCTATGGCTCGGGTGACGACCCATAATATGTGATATAGTAGTGACAGTAGGAGGTAACGGGGGAGATGTTAGGAGATTGGCAATAGTTGGTTGGATAGATGAGAAGTTAGGATTGTTATATTCCCGAAACTAGCCATTGCTATGTGCTTTGAACTACGTGTAACTTGGACCAATGTGGTCAAATCTTGAATCAATACTACACATGTCCAAATGTGATCCAAGATACTAAGCCTCGATAAGAAACTTTGATTAGTAATGTTATGAAATTCAGATAAGTTATATTATGATCTCCGATAAGCTTTGATAAGTACTCTGATAAGTTTTGAAAGAATTTCAAAAACTCTGATAAGTATTTCGCTAAGCTTTAATAAGACCTTAATAAGACAAGTTTTGAACTTTAATAAGTTCAACAAGAAATTCGAAGGAATTCAGTTAAAAATCATGAAGGATTCTAATGAGATTTTAAAGAATATGAACTCTGGTAAAATTTTCCAGTAAACCGAGCCTCGTTAAAGTTATATTAAGACATAAATAACAATTGCTAACTTATGCTTATGTTTTTGAAATTTTTTCCATACAAAATTATTGGCTTCATGCTTTGTTAATTAATGATACTAGCTCATTTAGGCTATATAAGCCTAATGCATTCAGTTCCATGCATTTGCAGGTTATATTTTGTTCCTTGTGTAGATCATGTGGAAAAGCTGCAAGTCAAGTTGTAAATACTTTGTAGTTGTCTAGACTCTTACCTCGGAACTTCTAGAATGGTGGCATAATGCATTTGTTTTAGAGTAATTAAAATTATGTAGTTATGGCATGTTTTATAGACACTGGATTGTAATTGATTTTCTATGTTTAAAATTGCTTGTTAACTAAGATTGGACAGAGAAGTAATCGATTGCTTTATTGTTAAAGTAAGATATGTTCAATCTGATGTATACCTGAGATTATTAACATTTGAATAATTTAAGTTGCTAATGTATTGTTTTATGACTTTGAGTTTGTAAAGACTTCTATGTAATTGGAATAATTATATTTGTTTTTATAGAAATGTTGATCTTGTATTTGAATAAGATATTTGACAGATTTCGGATTCCTTGTTTTTATAATATGATGATACTAAGATGGTTTAAATGAAATATTTTAGAATACAAATCGATGAGTTAATAGTTTACTCACTTTCAAAACAAAGGTCATGTAATGTGTTATGATTGAGCTTATGTGTGTTTAGTACACGTTCAATGGATCTATGTGATAATCATAAATATTTCATTGTGTAAAGATATAAGTTTTAATAGATTTTTATGCATGCATAAAATTTTGGCTGATTGGAACGCTATATATATATATGGAATTCGAATCTTGAAGAAGAGTATATCTATGTATATTAGAATGGTATCTTACATTAGCTAATGACTCGTCCAAAATAGAATTATATTAGGATAATTTTGTGATAAAAGAATAGTTAATTCATAAGGCTATGATAAAAAGAGTCCATGAATGTTCATACGTGGATTATTGAGACTTATATTAACTTGCCTCATATAAGTTATATGCTATGGTGACAGGTTTTGTGAGTAAGTGTCTAAATAGATTCTTTTGCTGTCTTGACTGATTGAATGTCATGTTTATATATATACAAAGGTTTGATGGAATGATTGCTTAGCGATTTAACTATAACAGACAACATGTTCGAATATTGTCATTATAATTATATGCTGGTTATGAGGTGCGAGTCTTGGATAGTAATCTCGATTATTAAGTTTAAATTTTAGATAATTCAACGTAATAGCTTAAAGAGTACTAATTAAAGGTTTTCTATATCTTGAATAATATTAATCATAGGTCGATATGTCTTAGAAATGGGTTGAGTTATGACAGTCGTAATCAATCTAAGAATAATAAGAGGTATGAATGAAAAGAAATCTTATGTGTTTAAAAAAAAGAAGAAGATAAGTCATCATATGTTTATAGAGAGGTTGTATGTTTGTTCCATAACACTTCCTAATTTGGTTTACTCCTAAGCCCGGTTAGGGGTGTTACATTTTGGTATCAGAGCCCAGACTTAGCCGATTCTAGGGTTAAACCGAAGTCTGTTGTATGTCTTCATTCTACATATGTCACCTAAGAGTTTTAAATTCTATTCAGAACTTGTGACTTGCAACTAACACGATTTGTATACTCTGCTTTGACATTTAGAACGTGAGAAAGTATTCTGAGTTTGATAATACAAGTAGTCATCATTAAAGAAATTCGAGGATGAATTTCTGATAAGGGGGAGAATTGTAATACCCCAAAATTTGGTCTAGGAGTATGACACTAATTCGAGTATGTTTTAATTTGATTGGAGAAATCTTTGAAATAGATAATTAAATGAATTAAGGACCTATAATAAAATTTGAATAGTTTGTTAACAAAATTGAAATGACTATCTTGAAAAGTTTTAATTATGGAAGTTTTGCATGTAAAATTAATGGAAATTTGGGGACCCTAATATGTGTCATTTTGAGAAGGAATCATGTGCAAGGGGGAGGGATTAGAACCGGTCAAAGTGGGGAGGAAATAACCAAGTGGTTAGTATCTTCTTCTTTCTACCATGTAGACCGAAACAAAAAACATTGGGAGAGAAAGTGAAAGTTTTGCCATGGAATTAAGGATTTAAGCTTAATTAAGTCTTTCTTGGAGCCTTTACTTGGGTAATTTGAAGAAGAGGGTAAGAATTCTCTTCTCTTCTTTGATAAAAGATATAAATTGTAAATTGAATTATGATGTCTTTATGTGTTTTATAGATATTAGATTGTTGGAAAACTGAACTCATGCTAGGAACTTTCTTGATAAATTCGAATAACATGCATGTCCAACTACCATGTTTTTTTTTGTAAACTTGTTATGTAGCTCAAGATGCTAAGTTGTATGATTTTGATGTGTAATTGTATATGTATACTTGGCTGGACAGTTTTGAGTAAAAATGAAAGTTTATGGACTGATTTTGATGTGTATTGTATATGTATACTTGGCTGGACAGTTTTAAGTAAAAATGAAAGTTTATGGACTGATTTTGATGTGTAATTGTATATGTATACTTGGCTGGACAGTTTTGAGTAAAAATAAAAGTTTATGGACTGATTTTGATGTGTAATTGTATATGTATACTTAGTGGGTGGACAGTTTTGAGTAAAAATGAAAGTTTATGGTCTGATTTAGATGTGTAATTGTATATGTATACTTGGCTGGACAGTGTTGAGTAAAAATGGAAGTTTATGGACTGATTTAGATGTGTAAATGTATATGTATACTTGGCTGGACAGTTTTGAGTAAAAATGAAAGTTTATGGACTGATTTCGATGTGTAATTGTATATGTATACTTGGCTGGACAGTTTTGAGTAAAAATGAAAGTTTGCTGGATTGTTTTAATGAATAAAAATGTGTACACATGTGTTTTGGACTGTTTTGGCATGTTAGGAAAGTATGTGAACTATCTTGAGATATATGTTTATGTAATAGATGGGAATTGTTTGTAAAATAGATAGGGATATATGTAAGATAGGAATAGTTCTACAAGAAAATAAATGTATTAGGGACTGTCTTAATGTATGTTATATATATGCAAGTGCAATGAATTAATTAATCATGTATATGATAAATGGTGAGCTGTTTTGATCACATATGAATATAATAAATTAAGGTGAATTATAGAAGAGAGTTTTATGTCTTTAGCAAGATTATTTGATCTGAGGATTGAATGAGACACTATGCTTAAAATGGTTTACTATTTAATGTGAGGTACACACCATGATTAGGAATTGGATAATGGTTTGAAGATTAAAAATGGGAATTAATTGGGAGTATGAGGAAGTGTGGATTCAGGTATCCCGTAACGTCGGGATAAGAGGTGAGTGTAGTTGTATTTGTCTCGGGTGACACGGTGTCATCCCAATCTTGGTTTTTATCATGTGTTATGTTTAAGTCATGTATATATGCATATGGCTCATATAGAGCACAATGTGTGATTGCATTCATAGCATGACATCTTTGAAAAGTCATTTGGTTATGTTGCATTACATATGCACCTTGTTCTTTGCTATGCTATGTTTGTAAGTGATGAAAATGTACACTTTATTATAAATCTTGAAGCTAACTACTAACCAATAAGGCTATAAGATTCTAATAAAAGAATTGAGTATCAAAGCTATAAGTTTATAAATTTTAAAGGCGTAAGGAGCTAAAAGCTCAACTTGTTTCATAGAATATTGGAAAGAAGAAATAATTAAGTTTACTTGTAGCATATGGAATCTCTCCTAACTTCAAGACATAAGATATTTAAGTTTCCTATTCAATGGAAGCCCTTGGACACATTGGCAAGATACATAGTATACTTTGGGACTACGGTCCATGAGCTATGGCTCGGCTGACGACCCATTATATGTGATATATTGGCGACAATAGGAGGTAAGGCGGGAGATGTAAGGAGATTATCGACAGTTGGTTGGATAGATGAGAAGTTAGGATGGTTATATTTTCGAAACTAGCCATTGCTATGTGTTTTGAGCTGCGTGTAACTTGGACCAATGTGGTCAAATCTTGAATCAATACTACACATGTCCAAATGTGATCCAAGGCAAATGTTCTAAAAGATATGAACTCAGATACTAAGTCTTGATAAGAAACTTTGATTAGTAATGTTATGAAATTCAGATAAGCTATATTATGATCTCCGATAAGCTTTGATAAGTACTATGATAAGTTTTGAAAGAATTTTGAAAACTCTTATAAGTATTTCGATAAGCTTTAATAAGACCTTAACAAGACAAGTTTTGAACTTTAATAAGTTCAACAAGAAATTCGAAGGAATTTAGTTAAAAATCATGAAGGATTCTAATGAGATTTGAAAGAATATGAACTCTGGTTAAAATTTCCAGTAAATCGAGCCTCGTTAAAGTTATATTAAGACATAAATAACAATTGCTAAGTCATGCTTGTGTTCTTGAAATTTTTTCCATACATAATTATTGGCTTCATGCTTTGTTAATTAATGATACTACCTCACTTAGGCTATGTAAGCCTAATACATTCATTTCCATGCATTTGCAGGTTATATTATGTTCCTTGTGTAGATCGTGTGGAAAAGTTGCAAGTCAAGTTGTAAAGACTTTGTAGTTGTCTAGACTCTTACCTCGAAACTCCTAGAATGGTGGCATAATGCATTTGTATTAGAGTAATTAAAATTATGTATTTATGGCATGTTTTATGGACGCTGGATTGTAATTGATTTTCTATGTTTAAAATTGCTTGTTAACTAAGCTTGTACAGAGAAGTAATCGATTGCTTTATTGTTAAAGTAAGATATGTTAAATTTGATGTATACCTGAGATTATTAACATTTGAATAATTTAAGTTGCTAATGTAATGTTTTATGACTTTGAGTTTGTAAAGACTTATAAGTAATTGGAATAATTATATTTGTTTTTATATAAATGTTGATCTTGCATTTGAATAAGAGATTTGACAGATTTCGGAATCCTTGTTGTTATAATATGATGATACTAAGATGGTTTTAAATGGAATCGTTTAGAATAAAAATCAATGAGTTAATGGTTTACTCACTTTCAAAACAAAGGTCATGTAATGTGTTATGATTGAGCTTATGTGTGTTTAGTACACGACCAATGGAACTATGTGATAATCGTAAATATTTCATTGTGTAAAGATATAAGTTTTGATAGAATTTTATGCATGCATGAAATTCTGGCATATTGGAACGCTATATATATATGGAATTCGAATCTTGATGAAGAGTAATAAGAGGTATGAATGAAAAGAAATCTTATGTGTTTTTTTTAAAAAAAGAAGCTAAGTCGTCATATGTTTATAGAGAGAGGTTGTATGTTTGTTCCATAACACTTCCCAATTCGGTTTACTCCTAAGCCGGGTTAGGGGTGTTACATGACTCTTCGCCCCTAAGCTACAAAGGGTAAACCGCTTAAAGTCACCATCAAGCCTCCACCCAACGATGGCTCAAAACGACAAGAATGACCTACCACGGTTCTTCAAACCAGTGTTTGGGGAAGAACCGTCCAACAAACCTCCCTCAAAATGATGAGATCCCCGCCAAAGAACATAACAGATCAGCAAGGTCTCAGTTTATGCCACTTTATGGCACTCTTTTGACTAAAGGGGGACTGATGTTGTACCTCAGCCAAACTTCCTCGAAACCCCCCGAAGAGATCACCTCCACACCACACTTCGGCATTCACCTGAGGGCTTACCTTTGAGAATGATAAAGCCCCCATGACTCGTAAGCCTTGGGAAGAGCCCTCGGAGCTCTTAGCCTCTAAACCATCATCCCCGCGCAATGTTCCATACATCATAGAGCCCGAAAGCTCCTATATCTCTGTCTCCATCAGCCTCCAGAGACTCCCACACTCGACCATCGCGCCATGATAAGATAACCATCAAGTTCGATTGAAAACTAGTCTCACAGTCGAACTACTACATGTTGGCCTATCAATATCCATCGTTAGGCCTGACACGGTCTCATCAGCCTTCACTCAGTGCGCGGTGCTAATGGGACATAAATACCCCTTAGACCAAAGATAAATGGGACGCTTCACCAATTCTATACAAGGGCTATCATCGCCCATCTCTTTCTCTCCTCTTCCAAATGACTTCAGCCACTAGCTCAACGCTGGCAGCGGCTCTCAGCCCCAAGTCAATCAGGGGTGAACCGCCTACTTCAATGACCAGTCATGGTCCTCTGTGGCTCTCGGCTCGTCTCTCGATGAGTGAACCATTCATCGTCTGCCTAACACTTACCGTCGGCCACTGTTTCCACCTTCTTGTTTGGTGTCGCCCAAAATTGGCATCAATAATCCTTAAACAATGTCAAAGGTTCGAATCCTGACATTATTAATGAAGTAATTGGCTTGGGAAGATTGTTCTCGTAATAGATCTCTACAGTACTCGACTCAAATTAATCAGCCAATGAGTTGAATATCGGTGGTTAAACAAAAGAACTATGCAGTAAAACCTCTATAAATTAATAATGTCGGAACCACACAGTTTTATTAATTTAAAGATGTATTAATTAATATATAAATTAATAATTTATTAATTTAAAGTGATTTTTCCGATTCAACGAACCTACATTATTCTTCATGAATAAAACATATACATTGTATTGACTAATTAAATATAATACATACCCCTAAAAAACAAAGTTCATTGTAGTACGTAGTACTAGTTAGAACTTAATGCAAGTTCATGTATGGTAAGGAAATCAACCACCAGAACTTTTGGATGCAGTAAGAAAAGTTAGAGATGAAATATAGCTAGATTTAAATTTTAAGAAGAAGCAAACAACAATAGAATCATATTTTACTAAGTTGTCCTAGTTACATTTGTAATTTTATGGAATTATTAATTTATAATATTGAAGGGACCATAAATTTCTATAAGAGTATTTCGGAAAATTATTATCTTATTGATTTATTAAAATTATTAATTTAGACCTTTGGCCCAAGTCGGGACCGAAAAAATTATTATTTTAAATGTTATTAATTTATCGAGTATTAATTTATAGAAGTTCTACTGTAATGTTGTAATTGTTGTTCTGTTATTCCAGCTCTTTGCCATAACTCTCCACTGTGAATTAAATGTATATGGTTTCTACTAACAACTCGTAAATAAATTCTTATATATAAACAAAAATATCATAGTGCGATATAAAATATATTAAAAACATTTTTTTAGAAAACTAATAAATGATCTAGTGGTTTACATTATGAATTGCAATATTTGTGGATTTTTTCAAGTGCATATTTTTTTCACAAAATACCGATTTTATTGAACACATAAGAAAGAGACAGTAAAATACATACCCTGACAACCAGATAATTTTGGAATCATAACCAAGAAAACTCAGAAAACAACGGAAATCTCAATGGACATGAAATCTTAAACAAAAAATACCATCTCTTCTAGTAATTTCTTCATCAACGTTCATAAAATCCAGTACCATGGATTATACTCGGAGTGCTCATCGTAAAGAGCTCAGATAATATAATTACCTCCGAAATATAATAGGAGACGAAATGCTTTCTTCACCAAAAGACTTAAACAATCTTGCACAAAGTTTTATCATCAGTTCCAACCGCATCAGGGTTTTTTTTTTAAATAGTTATCTAAGCATTGCATACTGCCAACCATCCCAAAACAGAACATGCATCATGGTGTTTTCTCTACAATTATCAACATGCCATAAGGATCTAAGAACATGCCAAAGTGGTAGACAAAGAACGTATCAAAACGACAGACGAAAAACGTGTCAGAATAACAGACAAAAATAAAATAAAAACACAAAAATAATAAAAAAATAAAAATAAAAACAACCTAACCGGCGACCGACAACACATTTCAGGTACACATATAAATATTGTGATTGAGAAAACATTTGAAATTAGACATTATAACAATTATCTACGACGGATTGGATTAATATACATTATCTATGGGACAGATTCATGTATAGGTTGTCCTCTTAAATTTTTTTGGTATAATAACATTTATAGTCTTTTTTTTAATTTAAATATTAGTCAAATAAGACATTTTTCCTTCAAATTTTTAAATTTAAAAGCTTAATGAATTTTTGTCCCTTCTAATATTTAATTCTAACCCCATCCCTGATTATCTAAAACCGATTTATTTTATTTGCTAATAAATTCAAATATTTCATGCCACTATTTATTGCCACTTTTTATTAACAGAAAATAAATTAAAATATTTAGATCAAAGTTCCGCATCAACTTTACTTTGTAAAATTTTTATATAAATTCTGCTGGTCTACTAACTTTGGAAATCCAACAAATGGTGTTATTTAATTTAGATTTAAATGTTGATTGAGTCTTTTGGTTGATACATTATTATTGTAATATATAAGAATACATTAATTCAATTATGCTTAAATGTGTAATATCGTAATATTTATATAGATGAGGGGAGATCTAGATAATTTACGCATTAAAAAGAGAATTGATTCAAATAATACTATTCTAATTTAATAAGGATAATGGTGTAATTTGGATATCTACTTTGAATGTTTGTTCATTTGTTTTTCTTGGTTAAAAAGTTGGAATAATGCCAAAAAGAAAAATGTTCACAACGTTTATTTTTTGGTCAATATTTTTTATGCACTTCAACTATTAACGTTTTATTTTCGGTCAAAATAACTCTTATGTGGATGAAAATCGTTAGGCAACTAATTGTCCACACTTTGAAATAACGTGACAAATTAACCTACATGACATTGCACACTAACATGGTTGTGTCATATGGACAAAAGTGTTGACTTGACAGGAAAAAAATAATTTTATAAAATTAGATAAAATATAAAATATTTTTTGACATACGTGTCATTTTGTCAAGTCATCTCAAGACATTAATCGTTGATTGAATAACAGTTTATATTCACAGAGGATATTTTGGTCCAAAATGTGAGTTAAAACGACTATTATGTCAATTGACGGACGTATTGTTGTGAACAACATTGATACAGTTGAGCGGCTCCAAGTTGGCAATGAGGACTCAGATGAGAAAAATATTGAAGAAGATTCAAACTCATCAAGACGTGGATTGCAACGCATACTTCGAAGAGTTGCTCCCAAAACTCTGTAATTCATCAATCTCCTAAACATTGGCTGGGTTACTCCTGCGGAACAATTAATGATGATAATAACCTCAATGACTACGCTTTAAACTTCTTAATGATTCTGAGTTTCAATCTATTGCTGCCAATACCAAACGGTTGAGATATTGATTTTGATATAATATAAATTGAAAAATGTTTTTAGACTTGTACAAATTTGTAAAAATAATTCAAAGTCCAAATAACTTGAAAAATATGTTTGAAAGGTTTTTAAAATGTTTTTGACATGTTTAAATGCTTTCAAAATAACTTAATTCCAAAACTCTCTTCGTACCGATACTAAAAAGCTCGTACCGGTAAGTTCATACGCGTACCGATATCCTCTTTGTTTCCTCAAGCTTTTCAAATTTTCAGTAAGCAAGTGCACGTACCAGTAGAGGCTTGGCCGTACCGACACGCTAGGCATCGTACTGATACGCAAGAATCGCCTACCGGTACTCGCTGTTATAAATGCTCAACAGCTCTTTGTGTTTAGTAGGTACCAATATCGAGACCCACGTACCGATACCCACTGTACCAGAAGTGCATTTAATGTTGAAAAATAAAGTCTCCAACGGCTCTTAACAACCCCCAATAGTTAGAAACGACCACAAACTCCTTAGAGGGTTTAAGCTTCAAGCATCCATGAAACAACAAGAAATACATTGTCAACATTCTTTGTATAGAGAAATTTGTTATTGGGTTAAATTGTCATATTCTTGTAGAAAAACACTTGTGAGCCAAATTGTCAATATTGCCCAAGTGTTTAGGATTTTGGTTGAGTGCTTAAGAGTGCAAACTATTTGCCTTTGAGATATTTTTCCTTTGTTTGCTTTTTTGTATTTTCTATTGGAAGAGAGTGTCTCAAACCTTTGGGGTATAGACTTGTGAGCTAAGTCTCTTGATCCTTGAAAAAGAAAGACAAATTACCTAATCTGTGGAAAATGCTTAGTGAGGAGCTAAGGTAGTGGATGTAGACTTAGTTTAAAAGTCAAAGCACTGTAAATCCTTGTGTCCAAAGTTTTAATTTCAATTGCTTCCACCACTTTCATTGCAAAGCCAATTCACCCCCTATTGGCGATTTTGGTTGATATATTCGAGCCCAACACAAACAATTCTAAAACTTTTCTGAAATATTGTGTTGAGTAAGTTTAGGGGCGGTTTAAAGATTTGATGGGTTCTGTTCAATTAATTAAAATGGGCCACTAATTTATAACATGAAATAAGTATAACGTTTCTTTTTAAAATAAAGTTTCCTTAATACAAAAAAATGTTAGATTACTCTTTTGATCAACATAAAAGTGGTTTATAAATATATAAAAATCTAACATTTTCACTTAAAAAGTGCTGATCTTGCATGTTTTGAAGTAAAATCATCTACAACACTTTCAAAATCAACTTCTAAAAGATCGCTCTCGATTTTCTTCAAAACAAGTCCATTTTGCCTTTCTTGCGACATAGTTGTCTGTAAGTATGACTTCACAAACTTCAATTTTGAAGAGTTTCGTTCTGTAGAAGCAACATTAATAGGAAAAGTCAATAAGAGTCTATATGCAATTTTCGTATTTGGAAAGTTAAAGGAATTGAGTGGCCCCAGTCACAATTAATGTTTGGATTAAGAATTTTTTAGAAAAATAATTGTTATATATACAATATTTTTGAGAATATATATTATATTAGATAACTCATTTGGGACCATGTGCGTTCAAACCTATTGAACATGTCAAGAACCACCCCTGACTAAGCTTATTGTTAAGTGGATCAATCTATCGATGTTGGCCAGGGGGTGAATTGACAATTTAAAAATTGGTAGGAGCAAATTGAAAAGAATAGAGAAATTGCAAAGTGATTTATAGTTGTTCAACTCCCTCAATGGAGTCTACATCCACTATCTTAGCTACCACACTAAGGATTTCACAAATTTACTAATTTGTCTTTCCTTTTAGGAGAAGGAGATTACCTTACACTTATCACCTAGATTTATACCCCCAAAGTTTAGTGAACCCTTTCCTAAAATTTAATACAAATGAGCAAACTATGAAAACCTTTTAAAGGATGTTTGTAGAAATGAAGCTCACTAAAACCCTAAAACACTTGACAAATACAGATTAAAAGAAAAACTCTCTCTAGTGTTTACAAGAAATTTTACAATGAAGCTCAAATAGACTTTTGGATTTGATTGAATGCTTTAGAATAGTTGTGTTATTCTTGAAGAAGCTTCAGATACTTGTTTTTATACCCTCTCATAGATTTCTAACCATTTGAGTAGTTGAGATATTGAATATAGCCGCTAAGTAGAGTTTTTCCTGCAATGGCAATTGTGGGTATCAGTACACGAAGGCTCGTACAGATACCTGCTTAATGAATAAATAGTCGTTTGTAATACAGGATGTACCAGTACGCAAGGTTGCGTATCGGTACAGAGTAAGGGGTACCGATACTTAAAAGATTGTATCAATTCTGAAATTGCTCACTAGAAATTTGGCGGAGCTTTGCTTATCGGTGCGCTTAAGGTCGTACCAGTAATCACAGTGCAAGTGAAATGCAATTGCATTAGGCTGTATCGGTATGGGGTTCACTATACCGGTATTGAAAATGCATTCTAAAGAAATAATTTAAAGGCCTGTACCGGTACGCCAAGGTCCATATTGGTACCCCTTAACCATTTTGGAATACAGATTCAAAAAGTTGTATCGGTACGCAAAGGGTCGTACTAGTACTCACTGACCAAAATAGCCCCTTTGAGTACTAAAACACTTAGAGAAATATTGAAACTTAAATCGATTTACTTAGAAATAGTTTGACTTTAAAGAAAGTCAAATTTTGTTTGAATGCTTGTCATTTTTTTAAAATATGTGAGTAATTTCAACTACCTTAAAAATTTATTTATTAACTTAAAATACTTGTTATATCAAAATAAAAATGACAGGTTTAACAATCTTCCCTTTTTGATATAACAAAACCATATAAATTTTTAAGTCTCTCCCCCATTGTTTTTTACTACAAGGCCTGAAAAGATTTGAAAAAAATTATTCTCACTTCTCCCCATTTTTGTTGAACAAAATCAATAAAGTAATAAACAATATACAAAGCTCAAAAGTTTAAAATAAAATCAAACTATAATATCCAATAATAATATCATAAATCCAAAGCAGTAATATCCAAACATATCTAAAATAGAAAAGCATAATCCAACATAATATCAAATTAAGTCATAGAGAATATCCTAAAAATCCAACATAGGTGCAATCCAAAAACATAAGTAAATATTAGTCGAATGATATGATATGCATGAGAATCTAGAGAGCCGGCAAAGCATCATCGTCATCACCATCTCCATGTGCATGTTTCCTCCACTTATGGTGAAAAACAACAAGAGTGTTCTTAATAGTAGAAAGTCGGTTCTTGAATGATGTCTCTATAGAGGTGATCCTAGCATCAATGCTCGTCTCAAGAGCGGCAAACTTCCCATCAAGATATGTCATCAAGGCATCAAGGGAGGAGCAACTGGAGGTGCGAGAGATGCTGCAACCAAAGTGGCCAAAGCATCACCGTCATCATCATCATCTCCACCGGCGACATTAGGATCTCTCACCCATTCTCCATTGATGTAATGGAATTTGTCTTTACTGAGGGATTTATCATCTATGACATCGGTAAGAGGAGATGGAAGATCGAAAGAGCAAACTATGTTTTCCTTCTGGAAGATATGGATCAAGAAACACATAGGAAAAATATTTGACAAGGTTGATGCGACGGTGATTAATGGTATGAACTAGATTGACAAAAATGATTTGGGCAATGTTGGGAGATTTTTCCTTACAAAAGCAATAAAGCCAAAAATTGTCAACCATACGAATGGAAGACCATTTACCACTGGATGGTCATCAAGTGATGAGAAAGTAAAGAAAACGATCATGGGCATCAAGAGTTTTGACTGAGGAACCCAGGCATGGAAGGATGGAAATTCGGTCTCATCATTTAAACCCTCATTTTCTAAGCCTAGGTGATCGACAATGATTTGAGCACCCAGATGAAATTTCTTGCCCATAACATAGGACTCAATTGCAATGACTTGGGTTTTATCATCATTTAGGATACACCTAGCATTACAGTAAAAGATACATAAAAGGGTTTTATAGACAATGCTCGGAATTTGAAGAAAGTAAAAAAAATTCCATCACCCAAGAAATTCAAGATAGTGAAACTTAAAAGCATCAAAACACATGTATTCAAAATCCACAACTCGCTCAGGACGGATACAAAAGTTTTGGAACATTTGAAAATTGAAGAGTTGGTTTTGACGACATGCCTCATTAAAAATTTGATTGTAAATGGTAGGAAAGTTTGGGTGAGGGTTGTTACTGGAGGAACTAGATGCACCGGTCCTATGACTTTTGGCACGAGGAGATATTTTTTAAAAAATAGGATTAAAACACTTAAAGGATAGGAGCTTGACACAACCCAAAAACAAGAAATTACCTCTTGCAAAACTAAACAATAATAATATATGCATCACATCAATAATTCAATCCAAAAAAATTATATAAGTATAAAAATGTATAGATATAAATTTGAAAGAATATGTATATGTATATAGGTATATATATGTATATATGTATTAATAAATAATAATAAATATATATATGTATAGAACATTTGGATTTTGAAAAACATCGATAAAAGAATACACTATAACCTAATATACTAGATTCAACCTAATATCTATACAAAATTTAAAGAAATTCAAAATTATAAAGAAAATAGGGTATTTACCTTGAAGAATAGATGAATGGAATGATGATTTTGCACTATTTGATTATGAGAGGATGAATCCTTGAAAGATTTGTTGAAAACCCAAGTCAATTTGAAGTTGAATGGTGAAAAAATCGAAAGATTTAAGTGAAAATTGGGAGAAAATAGCAATTTTAGAGTTTAGGTTTGAATGATTTGGGAAAAAATTAGATAACATTCCTATTTATAGCCCATGGCCTGCGACTATGGATACAATATTTCACGTACCAGAACACCGCGTACCAGTACGGATTGTCCATACTAATCCCCTAAAAAGCATACCGATACTAAGACTTCAGTACTGATTCCCATAATGAATCTAATACCAGTACTCTCTACACCAAATGGTCATTTTTGGCTGCAATGTACCCAAAATTATACCAAAAATTATGGAGTGCAAGCATCAAGAAAGTACCTTAACCATTGATCATAAATAAATTCAAGCAAGCCAAAAATATTATAAAAGACACTAAGGGTCAAGGAAGGTTGGTAAGACCTAACTCTCTCCTAAGAGTCCAAAAGCGTTTCTCATCTAAAGGATTTGTATTAATATCTGCTACTTGATGCAAGGTATCTACAAACTCTAGAACTACAACTTATTTTAAGACATGTTCTATAATGAAATGATGTCTTATTTCTATATGTTTGGTTCTAGAATGTTGGATATGATTCTTAGTGAGACAAGTGACACTTGTGTTGTCACATTTAATGATAATGGTACCTACATCAATTCCAATTCTAAAACTTGTTGTTTCGTCCATAAAACTTGAATACAATAACTATCTGCTGAAATATATTTTGTCTCATTAGTTGATAATGCTACACTATTTTGTTTCTTAGAAAACCAAGAAATAATCATATTTCCTAGGAATTGACAAACACTGGATGTATTCTTTCTATCTATCTTACAACCCTTACAATCTGTATACGAATAAGCATGCAAACTAAAGGATGAGTCTCTAGGATACCAAAGGCCTAAACTAGGAGTATCTCTAAGGTATCTAAATATTCTCTTAATGGCATGTAAATGTGATTCATTAGGAGATGCTTGAAATCTAGCACACAAGCAAATACTAAACGTAATATGGTCTACTTGCGGTAAGATAAAGCTATGAAGCTATCATAGATCTATAAAATTTAATATTGACACATTTACCTCCTTTATTTTTGTCAGGCTTTGTAGAAGTGCTCATTCGACTGGCTTGAGGTTTCACATTCTTTAGGTCAAACTTCTTGAGCATGTCCTTGATGTACTTTGCTTGATTGATGAAGATGTCATCCTTCCCCAATTTGGTTTGGAGCCCCAAAAAGAATGAGAGCCCCCCATAATGCTCATCTCTAACTCACCTCGCATTAACTTAAAAAAATTCTTGACAAAGAGACTCATTAGTAGAACTAAAAATAATATCATCAACATAAATTTGTACTACTAAAATATCTTGCCTTTTCTCTTTATAAAAAGTGATGTATCAACCATCCCTTTGTTAAAACCCTTTTCAATAAGAAAACTAGATAATCTTTCGCACCAAGCTCTAGGATCTTGTTTTAAACCATATAAAGCTTTTGAAAGTTTAAAAACATGGTTTGGAAATTTGTCTCATCAAAATCGGGAGGTTGTTCAACATACACTTCTTCATTTATAATACTATTTAGAAAAACACTTTTGACATCAATTTGAAAAAAACTTGAATTCATGAAAACATACAAAAGCAAGTAACATCATAATAGCTTCTATTCTAGCTACGGGTGCATAGGTTTCATCAAACAAATTCGTACTTCTTGAGTGTAACATGGAGCAAAAAGTCTATTCTTGTTTCTCACTATGTTATCACTCTCATCTAGTTTGTTTCTAAAAACCCATTTAGTACCTATATTAGATTTATTAATAGACCTATCAGCTAATGTCCAAACTTTACTCCTCTCAAATTGATTTAACTCTTCTTTCATAGCCATAATCTAATAATCATCATTTAATGCTTCTTTCATATTCTTAGGCTCTATTCATGAAATAAATGTAACATAATTACATGTATTTCTAAGAGAGGATCCAGTGGTTACCCCTTTAGAAGATCACCAAAAATCTCACAACCTTTGACATAGTTGAACTCCCTTGGGTATGTGATCTCCCTTTCCTCTAGAGATAGCTCCTTTAAAGATTCTTGAGATGGATCTTGTAGTTCAATCTTTGATGATTCATCATCTACCTTTGACGATTATTCTTCACCATCATTAGCATTTAAAATTCCTACATCATCATCACAAGAATCCTTCATCTGAAGGGGGTTATCATAAAAAACAACATGAATGGACTCTTCAACCATTAAAGTTTTTTTATTAAATACACGATAAGATTTAGAGTTTAAAGAATATCCTAGAAAAATATCTTCATCACTTTTAGCATCAAATTTGCCAAGATTACCGTTTGCATTGTTTAAAATAAAACGTTTGCATTCAAAAGGATGAAAATAAGTAATGTTAGGCTCTTTATTTTTGAAAAGTTCATAAAGGGTTTTCTTTAAAAGAAACCTAATCATTACCCGGTTGATAATATAACAAGTGATGTTTGTGGCTTCTGCCCAAAACTACTTTGACAAATTGTTTTCACAAAGCATTGTCCTAGCCATTTTTTTAAATTTCTATTTTCCTCTCAACAACCCTGTTTTGTTGAGGGGTGCGAGGTGCCAAAAAATTATGGCTAATTCCACTAGCATTACAAAACTCTTCAAAACAAAGATTTTGAAATTCGGTTCCATGGTCACTCCTATCATGTGAAACCGAGTAACCAGACATCATTTTGGTTTGCTTTTGAAAACGCAATGGATTTTCTAAAGCATCATCTTAGTACTTAAAAATAGAACTCAAGTAAATCTAGAGTAATCATCAACTAAAAAATGCATATTGTTTTCACCCAAGCTCATAGTCCTAAGAGGACCAAAAGGATCTATATGGATCAATTCTAAATTTTTACTAGTTGATACATCATTAATGAATTTAAAAGAAACTCTTTTGTGTTTGCCTTTAACATATGCATCACAAACTTTATCTCGAGAAATTTGATTTTAGGCAAACATCTTACTAGAATATTAATTTTTTTTCTAAAACACTCATACTCGAATGTCCTAGTTTTCTATGTCACAACTAAGAATTATGCTCATCTTTAGCAACAAAGCATACATTAGAAACATGAATGTCATCTAAAAGCACATATAAATGTTTCCTATTATATGACATATAAGCATAATCATGTTAGATGCAGAATCAAATATGACAGTGAATCCTTTATCACACAGTTGGTTTATGCTTAATAAATTATATTTTAGACCGTTGGCACATAAAATATTATCAATCAGAATAAAAGAGTGATTACCAGTAGAACCAATTCATTCGATGTGGTCTCTGGAGTTGTGACCAAATGTCACCACTTCTCCACATTTTGGCTTTAGCTCTATGAACCGACTCTTGTCACTGGTCATGTGTCTCGAGATCCACTATCAAGTTACCATGAATTTGAACTTGCATTTTGGACCTTGTAGCAATACCCCCTACAAACATAGAGTTACATGTTGATTTTTGGTACCCAAATTATTTTGGGTCCATGAGTATTAGCTCCCAAAATCTTTGTCCCCTTAGGGATCCATTTCGTAATTAGATCATTATATTTAGTAGCTAAGAGTTCCTTGGGAGCCCAAACACTCTTAAAATTTTCACCATTAGATAATCTATGGGAACTTATATGTTTGTAACCATTAAAGCTTCTCTTCACGTAGTTGGGCTTTGAATTTTCTCTTTTTTCAAAACGTTTAGCTCCAACTCTGTTTAAAGAAACTTTAAAACCGTCAATTTCTTTTTGATGATCACCAAGAACTCTTGAAAGTAGGTTATGCAAGTCTTGATTTTTCTTTACAAATTCTTTTGCTTTTTCTTGCATATCCTTAACCTTTCTTTCAAGCTCCATTTTAGTTTCGGATAAAAAGTCATTTTCATTTTTCAAATACAAAATGATTTTCTTATTTTTCAAGATGGACTCTTTAAAATCCAAAACTAACTCATCATATAACTATTGTAATTCTTCATAAGATTCTTGAAGTTTATTAAAAGTGAAATCAAACGAAGATGGATTAGAGGTTACCTTGGGATAGATTGGCTACTTCTTGCTCTTCCTCATCGGATGAGTCTTTATCACCCCAAGTAGCCATGTGAGCTTTGTGCTTCTTCTTCTTCACAAAACTCTTCTTTTTTAATTGGGAGCGATCAAATTTGAAGTGCCCCCAGCTTCTTGCACGTCATTCTCTTTAGGTTCATTCTTGAATCATTCCTTTCTCTGAAATCTTCTTCCTCTATTGGACTTTATGAACCTTGTGAATCTCTTTGCAAGCTAGGCCATTTCTTCATCTTTTTCATTGCTAGAATCACTCTCATCATTTGTAACTTTGAGAGCAATTCCAACCTTCTTCTTCTCCACTTCCTTATTCTCTTTCTTATTCTTCTCTTCATCTTTATTTCCTTGTCTCATCAACTCATGAGTTAGCAAAGACCCAATAAGTTCATCAAGCTTTAATGTCTTGAGGTTCTTTGCTTTTATGGTGGCATTCTTCTTTGAATCCCATAAGTCGAGAAGAGAATAGGTAAGCTTTATCACAAGCTTATCTTTCGAAATAACATCTCAATATCCCTTGAGCTCGTTCATTATGACGGAGAATCGATCGAACATCATCTTGATATCTTCATTAGGATCTATCTTAAAGTTCTTGTAACTAAGATTTAGAAGACCAATCTTAATCTCTTTCACCTCATTTGTACCTTCATGTGTAACTTCAAGTTTGTCTTATATCTCTTTGGCATTGGAACAAGAAAACACATTGGCATATTTATTCGGGCCAAGTACACAAAAGAGGATATGTATGGCTTTAGCATTGACTTGCATGTTCTTCTTATCCTCATCTTCTCATTCTTTTTTGTTCTTGAGAACGTATATTTGGCCTTCTTTCTTTTAAGCTAAAGAAGGACCTTCAATCACCACATCCCATAGGGAGTAGTCGTTGGCTTAAAGAAACAACCTCATCCTATTATTCCTATAGGCATATATGGTTCCATTGAAATATGAAGGCTTGAAGATAGATTGAGACTCCTCTATGAAGTAGTTTTCAGAACTTGAGGCCATGCATGACTTGCTTATTGATAGAACACTCCTTGGATCTTCTTAACGAGTTGTAAGACCTTCGATTGAGGCTCACTCTAATACCAATTATTGAGTGGATTAATCTGTTGGTGTTGGCCAATAGGGGGTGTGTAGCGATGTCCCCCTTTTGCTAGAAACGTAGTTTTTGAAGTGTTTGTGGTTTTTCGGGTATTAAAATATTTATCCATGGGTTTTTTTAAACGCATTATATTAGAAATTGGAGTCTTGTAAAAAATCGTATTTTATTTTAAAAGAGGAGTCGCCACCGGCCACTTAGGTAGGCCGGACACCATAAAACCAGAGATTCAAACTTTGAGTTCGGGAGTCGGTTACGGATGGGGAAGGATTAGCACCCCCACACCGCCCAAAATTGGTACTTTAATAATTACCACTTTATTAATATTAGATTTTCTGGGTTAAAGTGACGATTAAATTAAAATTTGGTTATAAGTGCGAGTAAATTTTAAAGGCCCCGTTATCCGAGAGTAAACGTCTAACCACCATCACTACGCCTGATACTGGCCCCGTTTACGTTCGGATAAAAGGGCACCGCATTGACAAATTTTTATACCATTATGCGATCTTAGAAAACATAGAAAAAAAACATAAACAAACATTCATATTGACTTGGCATTAAAACCCGAATAATTTAATTTAAAACAAAAATAATTAAAATGCATGAACATAACATATCATGATGATAAAAACAAAACAAAATAAAATATGAACAAGAAAAGGCTTGCTTCCAAAATTAGACTAATTAGTCTTAACATGCTTAAACACATTAAAATGAACCGTAACTATAACATGCATGGCATAAACCTAAAAAGGGTACGAAATTAACAAATCAACAACACCACAAAAATACACTAAAACCCTTATCATGCGGTACACTTTACATGCATAAATTATGACACGCCATGATATTAATATGTAACAAAAAAAATACCCATTTTTAATATGTAACCCAAAAATGCAAAACACAAATAAACGTGTTAGAATTCAAATCTACATGATAAATAAATAAGCTAAACATGATCACTTACTAAAAGAAAAGTATATGGCATGAACAAATAAACTAAAAGATATACAAGCGTGATAATACATACATTATAAAAATACAAATAAAGACACATAATATGCCAACCAACATACATAAAACACATGAAGAAATATATAAACAAGATGTTCAAACGAAACTAGACGTAACATATAAAATAGATATGTACATAATACGAACGAAATAAATAAAACGCTAAAGCACATGATAAACACATATTACATAAAAACATAGATAAATATGATACAAGAACATAGATAAAAACATTGAGAGCAAAATTACCGTACCACAAAACCTAATAATAAACAAATAACCACAATTATTTGGCATAAAATAAAGGACTGAAATTGAGTAAAAAGAGAACCAGAATACTCGAAACAAAAGAAGAAAAGAGCATAATTTGGGAGCTAATTATAATATGAAATAAACATGCGGGGACTAGAGATGCAAATAAACCAAGGGGCAAGCTCGAAGTGAAAATTTTCAAAACACGGTGGGACTTAGAACGTAATTTCACCATTTACACGCTGATTCTGGTTAATTTCAGGATGAAATTAAAAAAATTTAAACGATAAGAAGGACCAGGCTTGTGATTGTACCAAGGGGGATGCTCAATTTGAAAAGATCAGAAACGCGGGAGTCCTTAAGCCCGAATTAACCCATTTTGAAAATATTAGGACTCTATATATCACATTTATCAGGTTGAAATTCGACCCTTTCCCCATTTTTTACACTTAAGAGCAAAGCTCTTATTTCTCTCTGAATCCCCGGAGCCTAACCTTGATGAACCCAGAAACCGGCGACTCTCCGCCGTCCTTTCCGCCGCCGGCCGCCGTCCTTAATCCCGATATACAAGCAACGTAATCCCAAGGATCTTCCAATTGTTTTTAATCGTCAACACATTATTAATTTAAAATTACCGAGTTGTTAATACATTATGATGAGTATTTAGTAATTTTCAGAAATTATTCCATTTAATCCGTGTTACGTCATTTAATAAGGTATTATTTAATGTTTGAGCCACTATTGGTCTTGAACAATTCAATCTAATGTTACAAGGTAGGTTGCCCAACGGGTACCGGTACACAACCTCGTGGATCGGTATAGTCCCTCTAGTACCGTATTCACACATGTACGAATATAAAATTACTTACTAGAATTCTCAAAATTTTTGAGTTCAGTACGGATAGACCCGTACCGATATGGCATCGAAGAACATACTAGTACAGTCTGAGCCCATACCAATACCCGACTCACGAGTTCGTAACATTTTAGTAGAAAATGATATTATGAGCCTTTATTCAATCCCTAAAACTTATGAAAGTCATTAGGGTTTTTTACTAATACATTTAATCATTTAATATCGATCATCGACTTTATGACCATTTATTTGAATTTTCGTATTTATCTCCTTAAACATGGTTTATGTCAAAACAGTAAGCCATTCAACTAGCACACACAACATCACACAACATCATACATTAATCAATGAATCATCAGTACCTATATGCATATTATCGGTGTGAAAACGTCACACTATTAGTGTAAGGTACACTATCGATGAAAGTATAGAAATAAGGTAATCTTGTTTAATATCGATTCCATGAGGATGGTGCATTACGCTTATACTTATGTGACTACAATACAATACTACGATAGTGGTAGTTGTGGATGCAATTGTGGTTGCAATAATAGGATAAAAAGGTGAGAAAATTGATTCAATGTGGTAGCAATAATATATTGTAATAAAAGATAGAGAAATATGATAATAAAGCATGGATCTCCATGGTTTAGCTTGGCAGAAAGCTCGAGTACACTTTGAGGGAAAAATTGGTTCAATCAGCGATAAGGCGGGAGGCTTGAGTATCAGCTTCCATTTAACCTTTAAGTATTGACTCAGGGGTGTAGACTGACTTCAACTTTCATAATAAGTCAAGACTATAGCCCTTCTAACGAGCGGACTAACTTATGTTGTAAAACTCATTAATCTGACTCGACACTGCATCCATCAATGTTAGTTGCTAGTTTAACACTCTCATACAAAGCATAAATCAGATCCAACAATTAAAGCTTAAGAAAAAGCTAACACAGATATATATTAAACTAAAAAATAGTTTAAAAAAGTTCAACAAGCTCCAAAAAATTAAGCCAACATCAAGATGAGAACAAATACAAAGTAAATCTCCAAAAAAACATCAAAATAGAGAGAAGTTTAAGAAGATAACAATATATTTCCTTGATTTAGCACTAGACTCCTCATTTCCTTCGATAAATCTGCCTTACTTCACCTTAGATCTCTAGAAATAAGCTTAAACCACCATGGATGGAGGGAGAAAGCTCGGAGGTTGAAGATAATATGAAAATGGGAATAACACGATTCTCTCCTCTGAAATAGTCCTTTTATAGGCCACCTAAGGAAGGACGCCTGTCATGCATGTTATTTGTGTGCTCAGTGTCGTACAAAATTTGTTGTAACAAGCTGGACAGCTGAATATTCGTCCTTATCCTCAAGTAGACTGGACAGCTGGTAGATGCAGTGTTGAACTAGCTGCAGTGGTGAAAACAACCTCTGCAGGGACATTAGCAATGCAGGGACAACAAGGCAAAAGTAGGTAAAATATACAAAACACGAGCCACCGGAACCAAGTTAGAAAATATAGAGAAATAGACATGAAAATGCATAAATGGATGTAATGGATACCAATGTAGGGAAAATAAGACCTATAAATCAAAGGAAAATACATGCTCTTTAAAGAGCTATCACACTCCCAAACTTGAGTTTTTACTTGTCCTCAAGTAATGATCAAAACAACAAGGTCGAACAAAAGATTAAAAGGAATTCTAGATACTTGATTCATTCTATTCAATCAATAAGTTCTATGCATCGACAAGAAAGATAAATACATAACCAACTCCATATTAATAAATCAGCTAGCAATTCACCAATGCCTAACATCATCCCTAACACTTTAGATTTATTCCTCCTATAAGCATTTATTTAGCATCAAACATAATAAAATATAAATATCATACATATATTTTTTTTATAATTTCATTCTTTTTCTCTTTTTATGCAGTGAAGGATATCGAACAATGAATGCACCTTAGACCCTTAGAAGTAAGATGTTGTGCAACGAACGCCCAATAAGTACTTCATTGTAACGACACACACTCATGCAATGACAGCCTTTGGCCATATTCATTTTTCTAACGCATGTAGAGGAGTGTTCCCCCTTAAGTCTACTTTATTTTATTGCACTCAAATTGGAATGCATTTTATTTGTACTTAATAGAATATACATATATAGATGTATTACGCACATGCTACAATAGGAGAAAGTCATCAAAAAGTCAAAGGAATGATGCAAGATATTCTCTAATCAAACCAACAGATATATCAATACAAAGTTAAGAAATGCAATTATCCATCAAGTATATCCAACAGACTTATCAATGATTAGAACAATTCAAGATTTATACATCAAATGCAAGCTATAGATTTTTAAAATAAAGGGACCTTGAATTTGTATTGATTCTTTTTGAAAATTTTGAAATAGGGTTTCATTTCAACGTCTAGGCATATACCCCCAAACTTAAAGGTTGCATTGTCCCCAAAGCAAAAGAAAATAGAATGGAATGAAGGAATGCAATGACAAAATGTAATGACAAAATGCAATAATAGAATGCAGTTACAACGATGAATGCAATGCGCTTAGAACTAAATGTTGATACAATGACAATGTAATGACAATACAGAAATATAAAATGAAGTTACACTACATGGAATGCATGCCTACAAAGACTAAAAATAGACTAACTCAATTCTCGGGCTCGTGGGAGGAGGAGATGGAGCGTCTCTTCTTCTTCTTGCTAATATTCTCTTCTTTTCTCTTTTTCTTGCTCTTCTCCTTGGACTTGGAGCACTTTTTTTCTTTTTTTTTCTTAGGTAGATGAGTCTCTTCTTTATCTTGGTCAACTTTTTCTTCTCTTTCAGGCTCCTCTTCCACTTTTGCATCATCGGCCGTAACCTCAGATAGGATAAACCTGGGTGGTGCTTTGTATAACGCCATTGCAAGAGGGTTTCCATTTTGTTCATCCACTATGGATGCAACTTTCGCCTGTCTCGCCACAACTAGCTTCATCTCAGGTCCTTCTGTGGTTGTATCCACACTCTTGGATGCAACCAAATCTTTCTCAACAATCTTTTTGATGGTAGTCATCTCAGTATCAAAATCGTCTTCATCATCTTCATCGACGTCCTCGACAAGGAGTTTATCATGCTCATCAGCAGTGGGTATGGCATCACCATCCATAGGGACATTCAGATCGAACAAGCAATCCTTGATGATCTTACTCGATGCCTCTTCTCGTGGTGGGGCACTAGCTTCCCTAACATTGTTAGAGGAATTCACTGACTTTGCTGGTACATCTTTGGTGGCAGTATCGGAGGATAAATCATAGTCTCTGATGATGGGAGGGAAAATAGGAAATTTTGGTGGATCAACTGGATTAACTCGGCTCAGGAAACAAGTGCAGACTTATGCCACTACTTCACAAAGCCATAGAATAAGTTCTATGCCAGATCCATGGTTTGTACAGTGGTCGCAATAACTATCAGTTTACTCATCACTACATCGAGTTTGTCTTTGATTTTCAAAACTTTTGTCAGACTTCATCACTCGTCGGGATATTTTTTGGTGCATCATCCAGTTTAGCTTTACCCTTATCCTCCTTCATGGTAGTGCCCAATCTTGGTGTAAGATCTTCAAAAGCACGAATCATCCTTTCTATCGAAACCTTATTGGTGGGTCCTTTGTTGGTAGTCTTCTCTTTATTTTGCTGGGGTTTTAATACCTTTGATGCACATAGCTGCATGATCAGAGAAGGGAAAACCAATATACCAATTTTCTTTTTAGCAAACCCCTTAATCTTCTTGTGTATTATTGCCCCCACGTCAATTTTCCTCCCCTTGATGATAGAATGTATCAAACACATTTATCAAGAGAAACAATCATGCTATGGGTGGACGGCAACAACCTAGAGTTAATAAACTGAAACCATATCTTGGGAGGTAAAGTTAGAAACTTCCTTAGTATGGTAAAGCTTCTAGCATTGGTCCCCGACATAATGCACCTGCTACGCATTAATCTTCAACTAAAAGAGCAAGTTTTTCATCACTGATCTCATCCACAAATGGTACATTTTCATCCGCATTCACAATAATATTAAATAGCTTGTTAATATAAGAAGGACTCCAAGGAATAGAGTGTTCTCTCACAAAAACAAGTTTCAAAGAAGGCTCGTACAGATTTTCATAAAATTCTCTTACCAAGGCAGCACTGTAGTTGCCCGAATGAGTGCATAATCTACCCTATTTGTGAAGTACGATGGTGGTGTGGACGGATTTCCCAAGATCTTCATCAGCAGAGAGTTTGGTTCCTTGCTCGGGATGGATGCTTCTCTTTTGGATGTGCTCTGTAAAGCATTCACCCACAATCCCAGTTTGGAAAACCTTGTACTCAGGAATCTCCTTTGGAGCAACATGATCTTCTGATTGAGGGTTTGATTCATAGCTTGGAATGTCTTAAATAGGGGTTTCCCTCAAGATATTTTGTCCTGCTCTTGTCATGGCCATAAAGGATTATAAGAAAGAAGGTGAAAAAGAAAGAATTTGCAGAGAAAAATTCAAGATTTTAAGCTTCAAAAACTTAGAGAAAGCAGTGAAATAAATGAGCATTCAATAAAAACCAAGCTGCTTAATAAAGAAGAAGAAAAGAGGGAAAATGAAAAGGCATAATTGTTACATTCCGATGTGATGATTTTCAATGGCTTGATCTTGGCGCAAAAATCATGCCCGTTCAATGTGTTTCCCGCTCATGTGATGAAAGGCTATGATTATTAATGATAAATCAGTGCAATAGAATTGCCCGATTTTGCCTTTAAACTTTTTCATGTATATGTTGTGAGTCGTTCCATCATACAAGTTGTTTGAGAAGAGACAAAACAGAGAGATTTTATTATGCAAGAAGGGAAATAAAGGAAATTAGAAGAAAAAAATAAAACTTATAAAGCAATTAAAAAGAAAATTTCAAAAAAATCGACCATTTTAGTGGTCTCAATATTTCCAGGATCTAAGTCACCACAGTAGAGTTTGAGTCTTTGGCCATTGACTTTGAGAGGAATAACCCCTTTTGTATCTTTGATTGTGACAACACCGTGTGGAAATACTTTCATAACTTCAAAAGGTCTAGAACATCGTGATCTTAGTTTTCTTGGGTGCAATTTCAGTCTAGATTTAAATAGTAAAACCAACATCCCACTTCAAATTGTCGATGCAAAATAATCTTATCATGCAAGAGCTTGCTCTTGTCCTTGTAAATAGAGGTATTTTTATAAGAATTGCGTCAAATTTCCTCTAATTCAGTAATGTCTAAGCAAGTGATTCTTTCCTGCTACCTCAAAATCAAGTTTGACTTGCTTAAGAGCCCACAAAGCCTTGTGCTCAATTTCTACTGCAAATGACAAGATTTTCCAAAAATAAGTTGATATGATGGCATTCCCAACTAAGTTTTTTATGCAGTACATATATCCCACAATGCATCATCTAAACGAGAGGACCAATATTTTCTAGGGGTGTTCACCACTTATTCCAGAATATTTTTAATTGCTTGATTAGCTACCACTGTCTATCTATTGGATTGAGGATGATATGTTGTGGCCAATCTATGATTTACTCCATAGTATTTCAACTCAGCAGCCACCTAGCTGTAGTGGAAATGTTTACCCTCGTCCCTAATCAATGCTTTGGGTATTCCAAAATGGGTGAGTATATATTTGTGAAAGAACTTCAATACTGTCTTTGCATCATCTTTAGTCATTGCAACGACTTTTATCCATTTTGACACATAATCAACCGTAACCAAAATGTATAGATTTCCAAAAGAATTAGGAAAATGGCCCATAAAATCCAATCCCCAAAAATCGAATAACTCAATTTCCATTATTGGTTGTTGTGGCATCTCATTTCTTCTAGATATGGATCCTATGCGTTGACATCTGTAACAATATTGAGTGAACCCATGCGCATCGTTGAATAAAGACGACCAATAAAGTCCTAATTGGAGAACTTTTGCAGCCATTCTCATTCCACCAAAATGCCTTTCAAAAAGAGCACTGTGACAATGATGTAGAATAGATTTCATATGTAACCCCCTTGACCTGGTCTAGTCGCAAGACCGAACCGAGTGAGCTACATTAGGGTTTATTAAAATAAAACCCAAATAAAACTACATTTGAACCGAACCCTTTTTTTCCTTTTATCTTTTCTAAATGCATTTTTAGGTTCTACGGTGTGCATACAAGTCATGGTTAAAATTTCAACTCAATCGGACGACAATTCAACATCTAATTGCTCGAATCTACATTCTAGGGACCAAAATGTAATTTATGATATTTATACGAGCTTTCAACAAATTTTAGTTACCAATCCTCGATTAGTCATATTACATGCCTTCATGTCAAAGCACAACTCAAAATGATCATCCATACTCATTTAATTGCATAAATAAGAAACAAAGACCAAAATGCAAATATTCAAACATCAAGCAACATTTCCAACTGAAATAAAGTCCTGTAACGCCTCAGTTTTGGGCCTAGCAGTTTAAGGTCTAGTTAGACAGTCCGGTGGACTAGGTTAGAGATTCGAGTCAGATTCCGGAATAAATATTTTGAGTGATTTAAAAATATGGAAAACTGGTTAAAAATCATTATTTATTATATAAATGATTTTGGTGAAATCAATTTTAGAAAATTGAAAGTGGAAGGGCGACATTTTGGTTGGTGACCAAAATGTAAGGTTTTTAAACTTTTTAAATGGTGAATAGTTCAAAAAAGGGTCAAATTCTTAGAATCCTTAGGGAGCTATTTTACCAAGTTTTGGCTGGTGGTTTTTCCCTCAATTAAGGTTTTTAACATGTGTTTTATTAGATAATTAAAAAGAGGTTTTTATAAAAAATGTGGTTATTAATTTTTATAAGATTTGACGTAAACTTTTTTCTCCACTTTTACTCTGCCAAACACTCTTATTTTCGTCAAATTTCAGAGGTGAGAGATCTATTTTCTTGAATTCTTGATTTATAATTGATTCATCATCTTTGATTTGCAAAATCTCATTGAAATCCTTTGTTTTTCAAGCTTTAATAAATCAATTGAGGGAGAAATCAAACAATAGAGGCAATGTTCATTTTTCTCCTCTATTGAATGGTTCCTTATTGATATTTTGAAGTATTTGATCCTTGATTTATGATTTATAATCTGATTTTATGTTTTTATCATGATTATTAGATTAAATTGGGTTTAATTAATGAAATTGAGGGAGATCCGTATTGGGTCTATTTTTCAGTGTTGATGATTGATTTTAAACATGTATTGGTTGTTTTATAATATTGATAAGTTGTTTTTAACATTGGAATCCCAAAACTCCTTGTGTCCCTGATTATTTAGGTTGTTAGATTGGTGTTTTTGAGGTGTTGTGATGGCTGTTTAGTTGTTGGAGATATAAGGATGATGTAATCTTGTTTTTAAGTGTTGATTGATGTTAATGGAAGTGTTAGATTGATAGTTTGTGGCTAGGTTGTGTTTAGAAAAAGTTATATGATGATTTTGGTTGTTGTGGTTGGGTAATTGTGAAAGGATTGTTGATGCTTGTGAGGAATGTTGTTGTAGTGGTTTGAACGCATTGAGATGCATTAATCCTTTGTTGTTGTGTGGTTAAAATAGGGGAGGCTGGTCCAGAAGCTATCGGTGAAGCTTTGGAGGCTTCGGACGCTTGAATTCGCGTCGACGAATTAAGGTTTCGCGTATCGGTGAGTGAGAACGTGGATTTCAGCTTTGAAATGGTTAAAGAGTGGTTTATGGGAGTTTAAACTTAGCTTGAAACGCTGGTTTAAACTCGGAAGTAAGTATAAAACGATTTTCTCTCTCGATCGTGCTATTATGAAATGAATTTATGCACTTGTTTTGAATTACATGGTACCTATTGTTTAAGCATGTTTTAAAGTATGTGAGATACTGTTTTTAATCATGAGATGGGGAAGGATGCATGTGGTAAGTGATCATTGTAAGTATATGGAAATACTTGTTAAAAAGAATGGTTTGTTGCTTTGGATAATGGTTTGGTTTAATGCATATAAAAACAGTGAGATATGTGGTTAATTGTGAATTATATTGGCATGTGATGTGGTTTAAAAATGTTATCGGATATAGTTGGTCGGCCATAGGATTGATAGTGCACTATAAAGAGTAGCCTTGGATGTTGAGGGGTTTTATACGGTGTACCGAATACTCCAACCAAGTACCCTAACGGTCGAGGGGTTATATGGTACCGTAAACTCCAGTTAGTGGATTAAGCATCTAACTGAGGGTTGGGGTTGGTGTCCCCGTGGGTTGTAAGTGTACCTGGTTGTAATGTACAGCGATTGCGATTGTATCGCTATTCCGGTTGAGATGGCTTGAAGTGTTGTGAGGACACTTGTTGAGTTTGTGTATCTAATGAACTATTTTGTTAATGGGACTTGGTTAATGATCACTTGTAAGCCAATATAATTATTGATGTGTCATGTAATGGTTTATGTCGTATAATGTGATTTATACATGTTTACTCTTTAAGCTTTGCATACGTTTATTATGCATGGGAAGGCTTAAATTGAGGTTTAGCAATGGGACTTGCTGATGGTTAATGACACATGTTGCATATGGTTTAATATTCTGGTTTTTGAAAGTGATAAGTGCATGGTTTTCAAGGCGTGATGTTCAAATGATGATTTAAGTGACGTCTAAAAGATGATTGAAATGAGATTTCAATGTTTTGATGAGAAATGGTTTTAAATGCATTGATTGTGTGTTGTTTTTGAGCACTCCTCGCTAAGCCTAGTGTGCTTACTCTCTCTTTGTCCATCAATGCAAGAGAATTAAAGATTCGAAGGCAGCGAAGAAGCAAGGGATCGCCAAAGAATTGATACTAAAAGTATGTTTTGAATTAGACTATAAGTAATAAGGGTTTCCGTTGTTGTTCTGGGAGATGGTTTGTTAAACTCCCTGTTTGAGCAAAGTTGTTTGTTGCTCTTGGTTTGTAAATGGCCATTTTGGACTGTTGGTTGCTTTGGTTTTGAGTTTTAGGCTTTGCTTGGCTTGATTTTTAGGAAGCATGCCTCTAGATTTCCATTTGAAGCATGATGCTATGAATTGATGATGGATCTGTGTTGTCGTGCTGTGGCTTGACCCTTGGATGTGTTGGATAGATGATAGGGTGTTTTGGTATGTTGGATAGCAGGTTAAACCAGCAAAACATAACATTTCAGGTCCAGGCGTATCGATAAGCGTGCCCCTATTTCGGTATGGGCAAGCCATTCCAGGCTTAGCTTAGGCCAAATATGGCTAGTGTTTCGGTACGCGGGCTGAGCGTATCAGTACGGGTAAGCTTTTCCATGCTTAGCATTTCGGTACACGAGGAACCGTTTCAGTACGGGGTAAGTGTAATAGGTAGGGCATATATTACGAGAGGGCATTTCGATACGAGTTTTGGTTACTGGAATTTAGGGATTTTGAAATAGCAAACACGTACCGATACGTGTGTAAGTATACCGATACGACTAACTGTTAATTCAGTTAATTGGATGTTTTGAAGTTCTGTATCTTGCGTTTTAGTCCCTAATTGTTGTGGATGCAATTGAATGAGTATGAATGATCGTTGTGAGCTGAGTTTCGACATGCATCCATAAAATTGGATTAATTAAAGGTCGGTAACGTAAAAAGGGTTTAAGTCCTTTTAGTTTTCTAGAATTTCAATTTGGTCCCTAAATTGCAATTGTAACCAATTGGATGTCAATTCGACACCCGATTGAGTTGAGTTTTCACCCATTACCATTATGAACACTTAGGATAATTATTTGCATCTGCATAAGAAAAAATGGGCATGTTTCAAATATCTTCTTCACGATTTAACTCGGTAAACCTAATGTAGCTCGCTCGGTTTGGTCTTGCGACTAGGCCGGGTCGAAGGGGTTATACGTCTAGTGTTTCAGTACAGGTGTCCACCGTATTGATACGGTTCTGAAGAGCATTGGCGTACCGATACGGTTCTCAAGCGTATCGGTACGGCTTGTATAATTTCAAAAGTCCAGATTCCAGTAACTAAGGACCGTACTGGAAAAGTGACTCGCGTAACGAAACCCTCCCTAACCGTATCGGTATAGTAAGGCAAATTTGTACCATTTTGAGCCTATACAGGTCCCTACATACCGACACCCTGAGGTACCGTACCGGTACGGTAAGACCTGTAATGACCTCTAGGTCCAACATATGACACTTTGGCTCAATCTATCTCCCTTAATTCAACCTATAAGCATCATATAGCATCATAGACATACATCTATCACACATATCAACGTATGAAGAGGTCAAAACATGCATGGCATACTCAAGCATTCACCTAAGAGCATGATCTCTACCTAAGCATGCTTAAAGTTTCCCAAACCCCTCAAACACATGTAAAAAGCATCATAAAAGTCCAAAACCACAATCTAAACTATTACATCATGGAGTATCACAAAACACAACTCCCAAAACCCATTGGTCACATTGCCTTCTTATTACTACTTAGAATGTATTAAAACCATACTTTGAAAGGTATCAAATCTCCGAATCCTTCCTCACTCGTGTGCTTTCTGAGAAAGCTATTTCTCTACATTGATGAGGAAAGAGAGCGTAAGCATTAAGCTTAGTGAGGGAAACCACAAAACACTCATCAATACATTTAAAACTATTTTGTCTAAATCATATGTAAACATCTCTTGATAAAACATCTCATGCTTCTCATGACATCTCAAAATATGCACATTTAAATCATTTTCAACACATGTATCATGGATTCAATCTCTACCTCAATTTAAGCTTCACACCACAACACCTTATAACAAGCTTAAAGAGCAACACGTGTATAAATCACAATATACAAAAACAATCCATTTCTCATTATACATTATCTCATATATTGGCTTTCAAGTAACTCAAAACCAGCAACCTTATGCTTCATAAAACACATCGGATACACGTATTCTCAAGTGGTTCACACAACCACTTCACATACATATCTCAACCGGAGTAACGACACACTTGCCTACCTCAACGGTTCAAACCAAAGTAACAGAACATTTACCCACCTCTACGGTTTGGATGTATTAATCCACCAATAGGAGAAAAAGAAACATTTACCCACCTCAACTACTACGGTTTTCATGGTGGAGATTATGGACACTTTAACACCCCTCGACACACATGAGGCGACTTTTTATAGTGCACTTTCAATCCTATGACCGATCAACTATATCCGATAACATTTTAAACACAATCACTTGCCAATATATTCAATAACCAACATTACCTCATTGTTTTACATATGCATCAAATCATTCCAACACAAATACATTAAACCATGTATTTCCATAATCTCAAAACACTTGCATAAATCATTTGCTATTCTCAAGAGTCATCATTAAAGATTATTTGCATCATCTTTCACTTTCAAAACATGCATAATACAGTGAGTAATAAAATCATAAACATGTGCATGAGATTTCATTTTAAAATAACAAAAACGAGAGATAACTCAACCGATACTTACTTCCGAGCTTAGATAGGTGTGTCAAACCTTATCTAAACTCCTTCATCACCCTTTTCAAACCTTTTAACAGCAGTAAAATACTTTTCCACTCACCAACAACCCAACGCTCGATTGCCTCAAGCCTCTACAACTCCCGCGCCTTCTTCGATAGACAAAGGATTTAGCTCCTCTGCTTTACCCTATCAAAAACAGAGGATTAAAACACATCTTTGTACCAAAACCTTCCAGCATCCAACAAACTCAACAACACCTCACAAGAATCAATCGAACACCCTCCTAAAACCAACAACCACCAAACCTTACTCAAACAAAACCCAACCAAGATCTAACGATTCTAACACATTACTAACATCAATTAACATCTAACAACAACCTGATCACGTCCTTATATTTCCAACAACAACACAACAACCAGATCGCACCAAAAACCAACTATAGACAACCTAAAAACTAGCAATCCTTATAGTTTCGGGATTCCATTGACTAATCAATCCTTTCAACATTAAAAAACATCTAATTTAAGATGTAAATCAATTAAATCCATCACCAAAATAGATCCAATTCATCTTCCATTAATTTTCCAAGAAAACTCAACTAAATTAACAAATAAATTTTTAAATCTCAATTCCACAATATAAATCAACAACAAAGGATCAAGAACTTGGGAATTTCATTAAAGAACCTTTAATTAGAGGAGAGAAACAAAAATCACCTCTAATTGCTGATTTCTCCTTAATTGGCCAAGCTTTGATGAAATCCAAAGAGAATTTGCTAAGGTATTTGAAGAAATCAAATAGAAATCTGAAAGGAAATCAATAAAGATTGATTCTTGGAGATTTAGAAGTAGAAATCTCAGTTTGGTTGCTGAGAAAGTTGAGAGAAAAGTAGTTATGTGAGAAATTATTTTTAGGAAATAAAGATCTTTTTTATTAAAACCTCATTTATCCAATTATAAAACCTTTTAAAATACTTTAAACTAACCTTAATTAAGAGAGAAATCTATTGGAAAAAAGAATGGTCAAATAGCTCCTTAAAGATTCTAAATTTTGATCCTTTTTCGATTTAGTCGCCAAAAAACAATTTTGAAATCTTTCAATTTAGTCACTAGACTTAAATGTCTAAAAATCAGATTTAATTTCCTCAAACTGACTACACCAATGTACTTAAAATATTAATTAAGTAATTTAGAGCATTTTTCCATATTTTATTTTGCACCCCGAAAATCAATTTTTAATTTATTTTCCTGAAACTATTCGTATTGCCTAAACCGGTTCTCTCGAACCTTCGGTCCAACACAGTTCACATCTAGGCCCATTTTCAGGGCGTTACAACTCTCCCCCCTTTTAAGAAATTTCGTCCTCAAAATTTACCTGATGGAAAAGATGAGGGAACTGCTTCAACATATCTTTTTTGCTCTCCCAGGTAGCTTCCTCTACACCGCGGTGCCGCCACAACACCTTTACCAACTCTATGGTCTTTTCGCGGAGAACTTTACTACTCAAATCCAAAATCCTCACCGATTCCTCATCACAGGTCAAATCCGGATTCAATTAAATCTCCTCAACAAGCATAACATGAGAAGGATCCGATCTATACCTCCGTAACATCAATGCATGGAAAAACATCATGTATCTTTTCTAACAGCTAACAACCTCAATCTATAGGCAACATAGCTGATGCGCTCTAACACCTCATACAGTCCAATGAACCTAGGGCTTAACTTGCCCTTCCGCCCAAATCTCATCACCTTTTTCCAAGGCAAAACCTTCAGAAAAACACAATCACCAACCGCATACTCAATTTCTCTCCGCTTCAAATCAGCGTAAGACTTTTGTCGATTCGAAGCTGGCTTCAAATGATCACTAATAAGCTTCACTTTCTCATTGGTATCCTTCAACATATCCGGCAAGGAAACATACTTCTCTCTCGCCTCCTCCCAACAAACCGGCGTACGACTTCTTCTACCATACAAAGCCTCGTGTGGCGCCATCTGGATACTAGCTTGATAACTATTATTATAAGCAAACTCCACCAAGGGCAACTGTTTCTCCCGCGACCCTTGAAAATCTATGATACACCACCGCAAAACATCCTTCAGCACTTGGATAACACGTTCTGACTGACCATCCGTCTGCTGATGATACGAAGTACTAAAGTTCAACCTGGTACCCAAGACCCTATGTAAACATTCCTAGAACCTCGCGGTGAAACGTGAATCTATATCAGACACAATAGGCTTCGTCACCCCATGCAACCTCACAATCTCTGCAACATACAACTCTGCCAACTTATCTAGAGTATATGCCGTATGCACAGCCAGAAAATGTACACACTTCGTAAACCTATCCACGATCACCCAAACAAAATTCTTCTTTGACATCGTCAAAGGCAACCCAGACACAAAATCCATGGTGATCCTTTCCCATTTCCACTCGAGAACCCTCAATGGTTGCAATAACCCTAAAGGAAAATGATGTTCTGCCTTAACATGTTGGCAAACCATGCAATGAGCCATAAACTCCGCAACATCCTTCTTTAAGCCAACCCAGAAATACTCTTTCTTCAAGTCCTGATACATCTCTGTACTCCCTGGATGCATCAAAAAAGGACTCGAATATGCCTCGATCAAGATAGTGTGCCTCAGCTCCTCATCCATCGGCACCACCACTCGACCCTTAAAGCACAAACCCCATCCTCATTGAAACCAAAATCCATTTGATTCACATCCAAGATATCCTTAACATGCGGCACCAACACATCATCAAACGGTTGCTTCTCTTTAATCAACTGCAACATCAAGGCCTCGCTTGCAACTCCGCTAACAACCCTCAACTTTATTGTGACCTTTCTACTCAAAACATCCGCTACCATATTCGCTTTTCCTAGATGGTACTCAATGGTCAGATCATAATCCTTCAACAGCTCAAACAACCTTCGCTCCCTAAGTTTCGAACTTTTGTGATCAGTGTATACAACACACTTCACACCATAGAGATAGTGTCACCAAATCTCTAAGGCAAACACCACCGCAACAAACTCAAGATCGTGCGTAGGGTAATTGCGCTCATGCACCTTCAATTACTTAGATGCATAGGCAAAAACCCTTACTTCCTACATCAACACGCATCCCAAACCCATGTAGGACTCATCACTATACACAACAAACTCCGTCCCTGACTCTGTTGAATCAAGATTGGAGCTTGTGTCAAAGCCTTCTTTAGCTTATCGAAAGCTTGTTGCCTAACTTTCATCCACTAAAAACCTACATCCTTTTGCAACAACTTCGTAAAAGGGGAAGCGATCTTCGAAAACCTATCCATAAATCGTCGATAATATCCCGCCAACCCTAGAAAACTACGAACCTCTAAAACAAATTTTGGTGGTTTCCAATTCACAATGGCCTTAACTTTCTGCGGATCTACGCAAATACCCTCAGCCAAAAAAACATGACCAAGGAAAACCACCTGCTTCATCCAAAACTCACATTTATTTAACTTGGCATAAAGCTTGTTGTCCAATAGAACTTGCAACACAATTCAGAGATGTCGATCGTGATCTTCCTAGGTACGAGAGTACACAAGAATGCCATCGATGAACACTACCATGAATTGGTCCAAGAATTCATGGAACACCCTATTCATCATATCCATAAATGCTGCCGGTGCATTTTTCAAACCGAACGGCATCACCAAGAATTTGTAATGCCCATAGCGTGTGCAAAAAGCTATCTTCGGCACATCCTTATCTTTCACCTTCAACTGATAATACCCTGACCGTAGATCAATCTTAGAAAACACAGTAGCACCTCGAAACTGATCAAACAAATCATCAATCCTGGGCAAAGGATACTTATTCTTGATCGTCAACTTGTTCAATTACCGATAATCTATGCACATTCTCATCGTGCCATCCTTTTTTTTCACAAACAACATCGGTGCACCCCACGGTGATACACTCATAAGAATGAGCCCACGATACAACAACTCTTGCAACTGCTCTTTCATTTCCTTCAACTCTTTTGGTGCCATACGATACGGAGCAATCGACACCAGAGCCGTATCAGCGTACGTCTCGATGCAAAACTCTACCTCCCTATTCAGTGGTAAACCAGGCAACTCTTTGAAAAACACTCCTGGAAAGTCGCAAACCGTGTGAATATTCTGGGCACGTACTTCCTTCATATTCGAGTTCATAACATAGGCTAGGGATATTATCGACGGTTTGTGGATAGGTTTTTGAGGATCATAACCTCTTTGACGAAGATGTTGCAAAAAGATGTGAGTTTTGAGTAGACGAAAGTTAGGCAGCAAGCTTTCGATAAGCTAAAGGAGGCTTTGACACACGCTCCAATCTTGATTCAACTAGAGTCAGGAAAAAAGTTTGTTGTGTATAGTGATGCATCCTACGTGGGTTCAAGATGCGTGTTGATGCAGGAATGAAGGGTTGTCTCCTATGCATCTAGGCAGTTGAAGGTGCATGAGCGCAATTACCCAACACACGATCTTGGTTAGCTACGGTGGTGTGTTACCTTGAAGATTTGGCGACAGTATCTCTATGGTGAGAAGTCTGTTGTTTACACTGATCACAAAAGTTTGAAATACCTGATGTCTCAGAAGGAGTTAAATTTTAGGCAACAAAGGTGGTTGGAGCTATTGAAGGATTATGATATGACCATTGAGTACCACTTGGGGAAAGCAAATGTGGTAGTGAATGCTTTGAGTAGAAAGGTCGTGGTAGAGTTGAGGGCGATGTTTGTGTGACTGAGTGTGTTGCGAGATGGATGGTTGTTAGCAGAGTTGCAAGTGAAGCCTTCGATGTTGTAGTTGATCAAAGAGAAGTAACCTTATGATGATGAGCTAGTGCCACATATTAAGAATATCTTGGATGGGAATCAAATGGATTTTGGTTTTAGTGAGGACAGGGTTTTGTGTTTCAGACGTTGAGTGGTGGTGCTGAATGATGAAGAGTTGAGGCACACTATCTTGACCGAGGCATATTTGAGTCCTTTTGCGATGCATCCAGGGAGTACGAAGATGTATCAGGAATTGAATAAAAAATATTTATGGGTTGGCTTGAAGAAGGATGTTGCGAAGTTTGTGGCTCGTTGTATGGTTTACAAACGTATTAAGGCAGAACATCAGTTTCTTTTGGGGTTGTTGCAACCGTTGAGGGTTCCCGAGTGGAAATGGGAGAGGATCACCATGGATTTTGTGTCTGGGTTGCCTTTGACGCCATCAAAGAAGAACTCTATTTGGGTGATTGTAGATAGGTTTACGAAGTGTACACATTTTCTGGCTATGCATACAACGCATGCTTTGGATAGGTTGGCAGAGCTGTATGTTGCAGAGATCGTGAGGTTGCATGGGGTGCCGAGGTCCACTGTGTCTGGTAGAGATTTGCATTTCAGTACGAGTTTCTAGGAATGTTTGCATAGGGCCTTGGGTAGTATCATCCGCAGACGTATGGTTAGTCGAAACGTGTTATCCAAGTTCTAGAGGATATGTTACGGTGTTGTATCATAGATTTTCAGGGATTATGGGAGAAGTAGTTTCTGTTAGTGGAGTTTGTTTATAATAACAGTTATCAAGCTAGTATCTAGATGGCTCCATACGAGGCTTTGTATGGTAGAAGATGATGTACGCTACTTTGTTGGGCGAAGGCAGGAGAGAAATATGTTTCTTTGCCAGATATGTTGAAAGGTACTAATGAAAAAGTAAAGCTTATTAGTGATCGTTTGAAGACAGCTTCAGGTCGGCAAAAGTCCTACGCTGATTTGAAGCGAAGAGAAATTGAATATGCAGTTGGTGATCGTGTTTTTCTAAAGGTTTTGCTTTGGAAAAAGCTGATGAGAATTGGGCAAAAGGGCAAGTTGAGCGCTAGGTTCATTGGATCGTATGAGGTGTTGGATCACGTTGGCCTTGTTGCGTATAGATTGAGGTTGTTGGTTGAGTTAGAGAAGATACATGATGTTTTCCACGTGTCTATGTTACGGAGGTATAGATCGGATCCTTCGCATGTTATGCCTATTGAGGAGGTTGAGTTGAATTTGGATATGACCTATGATGAGGAACCTGTGAGGATTCTGGATTCAAGTAGTAAAGTTCTCCGCGGAAAGTTCATAGAGTTGGTAAAGGTGTTGTGGCGGCACCGCGGTGTAGATGAAGCTACCTAGGAGAGCAAAAAGGATATGTTGAAGCAGTTCCCTCATCTTTTTCCGTTAGGTAAATTTCAAGGATGAAATTTCTTAAAATGGGGAGAGTTGTAACGCCCTGAAATTGGGCCTAGATGTGAACCGGGTTGGGCTAGAGGTTCGAGAGAATTGGTTTAGGCAATTCAAATAGTTTCGAGAAAATAATTTTATAAAAGTGATTTTGGGGATAATAAAATATGAAAAATGCTTTAAATTACTTAATTAATATTTTAAGTCAATTTGAGGAAATTAAATCTGATTTTAAGACATTTTAGTCTAGTGACTAAATTGAAAGTTTTCAAAACTGCTTTTGCTGACTAAATCAAAAATGGATCAAAACTTAGAATCTTTAAGGATCTATTTGACCAATCTTTTTCAACATATTTCTCTCTTAATTTAGGCTATTTAAAGTAATTTTAAATGGTTTAATAATTGAATAAATGAGGATTTAGTTAAAAAGATCTTTATTTCCTAAAAACATTTTCTTACGTAACTATTTTTCTCTCAACTTTCTTAGCAACCAAACTAAGATTTCTACTTCTAAATCTCCAAGAATCAATCTTCATTGTTTTTCTTTTTTATTTCTATTAGATTTCTTCAAATACCTTTGCAAAATCTCTTTGGATTTCATCAAAGCTTGGCCAATTAAGGAGAAATCAACAATTAGAAGTGATTTTCGTTTTTCTCCTCTAATTAAAGGTTCTTTAATGAAATTCCCAAGTTCTTGATCCTTTGTTGTTGACTTATATTGTGGAATTTTGATTTAAACAATGATTTGTTAATTAAATTGAGTTTTCTTGGAAAATTAATGGAAGTTCAATTGGATCTATTTTGGTGATGGATTTAATTGATTTACATCTTAAATTAGATGTGTTTTAATGTTGAAAGGATTGATTAATCAGTAGAATCCTGAAACTATATGGATTGCTAGTTTCTTGGTTGTTTATAGTTGGTTTTTGGTGTGATCTGGTTATTGTGGTATTGCTGGAGATATAAGGACATGTTTAGGTTGTTGTTGGATGTTGATTGATGTTAGTAATGTGTTAGAATCGTTAGATGTTGGTTGGGGTTTGTTTGAGTAAGGTCTGGTTGTGTTCTTGTCGGTTTTAGGAAGGTGTTAAATTGATTCTTGAGAGGTGTTGATGAGTTTGTTACTTTCTGGAGGGTTTTGATACAGATGTTTTCTTAATCCTCTGTTTTGGTTAGGTAAAGTAGGGGAGCTGAATCCTTTACCTATCGAAGAAGGCGCGGAAGTTGCAGAGGCTTGATTCACACATCGACAAGCAAGTGTTGGTCTGTTAGTGAGTGAAAAAGTATTTTACTGCTGTTAAAAGGTTTGAAAATGAGTTGTGGGAGTTTAGATAAGGTTTGATACACCTATCTAAGCTCGGAAGTAAGTATCGTTGAGCTTTCTCTCGATTTCGGTTTGTAAAATGAAATCTCATGCACATGTTTATTGTTTTATTACTCACTATATTATGCATATTTTGAAAGTGAATGATGATGCAAATAATCATTGATGATGACTTTTGAGAATAACATATGATATATGTAAGTGTTTTGAGATTATGAAAATACATGATTAAATGTATTTGTGTTGGAATGAATTGATGCATATGTAAATTAGTGAGGTAATGTTGGTTATTGAATATATTGGCAATTGGTGGTGTTAAAATGTTATCGGATATAGTTGACCGGTCATAGGATTGAAAGTGAACTATAAAAAGTCACCTCATATTTGTCGAGGGGTGTTAACTGTCTGTAATCTCTAACATGAGAACCACAACGGTTGAGGTGGGTAAATATTCTGTTTTCTCCCGCTGGTGGATTTATACATCCAAACCATCGAGGTGGGTAAATGTTCCGTTACTCCGATTTGAACCATTGAGGTAGGCAAGTGTGCCGGTACTCCGGTTGAGGTATGTATGTGAAGTGGTTGGTGAACCACTTGAGAATCTATGTACCCGATGTGTTTTATGAAATGTAAGGTTGCTGGTTTTGAGTCACTTGAAATCCAATATATGAGATAATGTATCATGAGAAATGGATTATGTTGTATAATGTGATTTACACATGTGTTACTCTTTAAGCTTGTTATAAAGGAGTTGTGTAGTGAAGCTTAAATTGAGGTAGAGATTGAATCCATGATACATGTGTTGAAAATGATTTAAATGTGTATTTTTTCGATGACATGAAAAGCATGAGATGTTTTACCATGAGATATTTATATGTGTATTGAGCTAGCAAAATGGTTTTAAATGCATTGATGAGTGTTTTGCGGTTTTCGGTACTAAGCTTATTGCTTACGCTCTCTTTTCCTCATCAATGCAGAGAAATAACTTTCTCGGGCAGCACGTGAGCGAGAAAGGATCCAAGAATTTGATACAATCCAAAGTATGGTTTAAATACATTTTAAGTAGTAATAAGAAGGCAACATGACGTGTTTTGAGATACTCCCTTATGTAATAATTTGGATTATTGTTTTGGACTTGTATGATGCTTTTTACTTGTGTTTGAGGGGTTTGGGAAACACTAACCATGCTTGGGTAGAGACCATGCTCTTAGGTGAATGTTTGAGTATGCCATGCTTGGTATGATCTCTTGATATGTTGAGATTCTTGATGATTGAAAGTTTATAATGTCATATGATGATAGTAGAATGAATTAAGGGTGTTAGTTTGAGCCAAAGTGTCATATGTTGGACCTAGAGGTCATTAAATGTCTCACCGTACCGATACGGTACCTTAGAGTGTCGGTACATGGGGACTTGTCTCGGCTCAAATTGTCCAATTTTGACTAGCCATACCGATACTCCTAGTAACCGTATCGGTATACGTAGTTATGAAATAGGGAAGGTTTTGGTACGCGAGTCACTATTTTGATACGGTTCATTGCTACTGGATTCAGGACTTTCAAAATTATACAAATCGTACCGATACGCTTGATGACCGTATCGTTACGCATTTGTTCTTTAGTATCATATCGATACAGTGGAGAAAATTAGCTTGAAAATTCAAAAGGAATTTTTTCTCTTACCTTGGAGGGGGTTTCGAACAAGAGGAGAAGTGTGGAGAAAAATCTTGAATTTTCAATTCTTTTTAGTTAGGCCATTTGTCATATTTTATAAAGAATTAAATTAAAAATCCATTTTATGACAAAATGACCATTTTGCCCTTGTAATCCAATGTCGCACAACTTGCCACATGTCAAAGGACTCATCTAAAGGTCAAAATAAACCAAGAAGTTAGGGATTACCAACTTTACCCTTGGAATTTTCCAAAATTACCATCTTGCCATTTTTTCATCCAATGGTTCACATTTTACATTGAAAATCTACTTTAAATCCAATGGTCCATGTTAAATCCTACCATTTTAAGACATGGAAATGACATTTTTAACCTTGCTTTATCATTCTTCAAAATATTTTAAATGTTTAAATTCGATTCGATCATCCGAATATTTTTCTAAACTTTATCACTTTATAGTTGTTGCGCGTAATAAGTGCTATGCAATTGTGCAAGTATACACGTTGCAAGTTATAGTATAAAAGATATCGTCTCCACAGGGATTGGTGCCACTTCAAGAATCTAGTTTCTTGCACTGTAAAAAGTAAAAACACAAATAAAGGATTATGGGAGTTTTAACTAATAACTAATCTAGAAAGCAATAAAGTAAAAGAATAGATGAGATCAATTGAGAGAGATAGGCCAGGTTATCGTGAGTTGAGGTGTGATAGCCGATTGGATCGTCTTGGTAAAAGAGTGCACGGGCAACTCAGTTGCCGTGGCAACTTGCACAACGGGGTTGCCTTGGCAACTTGCACAACGGGGTTGCCTTGGCAACTAATCGATGGTTGCCTGGGCAACTAGTTGGGCAACAACTTGGGCGTCTGGGCAGCAACCTTCAAGTTTCGGCAGAGCGTTCTTCAATGGTTTCTTCTTATCCCTAAGTCGAAACTCTAGCTACTTGTGCATGCCTTGATAATACATCCCTGCGTGAATCAAGGGTGAACAACAACCAATCTTGCGCTCCTCTTAGCCGTTGAAATCCTTGACTTATTCCTAAGCCGAATTAATCTTCACCATCAATAGATTGAATAAAGATCATATTCATTCGTTTCTTGAATCAATAAACCTTGAAATAGAAAAGTGCAAACTCTTATTACCTAAACAAAAACCAATAGTTTCTCACAACCACAAAACACAATAACCATAGCCAAGTAGATTTAGTTCATGGCTAGGTTCCAAAGAAACACAAGATAAATAATCCCTACCATGAACCCAATCGAACAAGAAAGAAAATGATGAAGAAGGAGGCTTGTCGAAATCCTCCTTGCCCTAGATGCTTGTCGAAAATTCTCTCCTCTTGCCCTTCTTGGACTTGTCGAAATTTCCCTTCCTTTCTCTCTATCAATTGTCGAAATCTCCATCTTATTTATAGGGCTAGGCCAAAGTCCTTCTTTGAGGAGGAGTTTAAGTTGAAATTAAATTATCTTTAAAGAATATAATTCTTTATTATAATTGTATTCCTACTAGAACTTCTCCTATCTTCTTGGAATTTAATTATTCTTTAATCTCTGCAAAGCAATCAAATTCCTTTGGGTTTGGGCTTTGCTCCACGTCATCTTGGGCTTGTCTAGTCATCAATTTCGACTACCATATCACCTTTGGTCTTGTCGACAATTGCCATGGCAACTGGCTCGGCGTCTCGTTCATGCATTGCCCTGACAACTAGCTCTATTCTTGCTTTGGCAAGTGATCCTGCACATACACACAAAACACACCAAAGCAGCATCTTTTCCCACAAAAACTACCAAGTTATGTAATCAAGCTCAACGATGGAAGGAAACATGGATTAATGCATGAATGGCTAATTATGCAACTAATATGAGCCTAAGTCTAACAATAATATGAGTATAAAGGGTAAGAAAAATAATACTTTTGAACACTTATCACACCCCCAAACTCGAACTATTGCTTGTCCTCAAGCAATGCAAACTCATAATTACCTGCCAAGACTTCAATTTTCACAAACTTAGCTTTGAACTTGATTTCAATTCTCTGAACCGGGGCACAAAGTATGATTGGCTTTTTATTTTTTCGGAAAACTTAGGAGTTACTCGGAATCAAACTATAATGCTTGTGAGTGTGTGCGGAGTTGTGTGCAAGTTGATTTTTCGGATTCTATGCAAACAATAGGTTTTCAAATTACTTCATTGGGTTCTTTTTAACATATTTTAACTAGAGCCAGTTTTTGGGCACCTCCAATGTTTTGTTTTTAGTTAATTTATTCGACTAGAGCCGGTTTTGGGCACCTCTAGCTATCAATTTTTTTAACACATACTAGAGCCAGTTTCGGGCACCTCTAGTGATCAATTTTTTTAGCACATGCTAGAGCCAATTTCGGGCACCTCTAGCATTCATCCAATTTTTTATTCTAATCCCCCAATTTGTTAATTATCAACCTAAGTTCATTAGAATTCCTTAAATCAATCAAACCACAAAAGTGTTTCATCAAATTTAGCATCATAGATAAATTCAAAGTTTTTCCATGGTTATCCTAGAATAAAAATTCTATCAATTAAATGCATTGGCAAAGTCATCATCGGATATTCATCAAATCTAAGCAATTCTTGTTCCAATTAAAGGCATGGCAAGCAATTTATGTTTCCTAAATGTAATACTTAAGATGAATGTAACTAAACATGGTAACTACTAATAACAATCCCCCCGAACTCGAGTGAGGCATTGTCCTCAATGCATGCATAAAAATAACGAAAAATAAAAATAAAAAAATAAAAAAAATAAAAAAATTACATACGAGGACTTACTCCGAGAGTTTGTCATCGTAGATGATTATTTTCCTTTTGGTCAGTGTCTTGATTCTCTTGCTTGAACGCGATGGTTGTTTTCTTGTTGCCGGTGGTGGAATCGATCCTCGTATGGGGTTGTCCCCATCGTCCTCTTCATCAATGTCATTGGCTTTTCACTTGGAGGATTCAATTGGTGCGATCTTTGTTGGTTCAATGGAGGACTCGTCCGAATCTGAAAAATTAGAAAATGATTCCGTAGGAGTTGATTCGGGTATAGGTGCTTTACCTTTGGCTTTTGCAGTGGTTGTCGGGATGTCTTTAGCTTTGGTTGCCGTGGCATCTTCAGGGTTGATTGTCGTGGCGTCAGCTTGTGCATGCACGAAGTAGGTTGCCGTGGCATCATCTGTTGAGGTTGTCGAGGCAAGGATCTCGGTGGGAAAGATTGGGAACGGCACGCGATTGTCCGGGTACTTTTCTAGGATGACTTGGGTGATGGCATTGTTGTGCTCCTTCATGTACCGCATGAACATTAGTTGCCGGTCTTCAATTTGCCTTAAGTGGCTTGCCAATGGGTGCAAGAGTGCTTCAAAGTGTCCCGGGGTCGATGGCCGAGTTGCCCGGGCATTAGGTGCTTGGGCATTATGGATTGTCAGGGCGGCAGGAGTTACCGTGGCAATTGGAGGCCTTGAAGAATCTCCCGGTGCCTCTCCCATTAGCTTTCGGATTAGTGCTTGATTCCAACCAGACTTGGGTAGGGCCTTTTCATCGGTGGACTCACTTGGGACATGCATCTCCTTGCAAAGATTAGAAATTAAGCAAGGGAAGAAAAGATAACCCTTATCTTTTGAGCTGCATACAAAAATCTCATCACAAATAACTTTTCCAATGTTAATGATGCGATTATGCAAAATAGAATGTATGAGCAAAAGACGTGGTATATCAACGGTAGTATTGTGTGTGGTGGGCATTAAAGAAGTTTTAACAAACTTATTCCATAGTTTTGCCTCGGGTTTAAGCCGAAGGTGATTTACCGTGCCCTTGTATTTACCGTCGTTCCAATGAGTTCCCGGTTGAGTGAGTTCTTAAAGCACCTTGTCGAGTTGCTTGGGAGTGATTTGATCAACGAAGGCTTGATGTTCGTCCTTCTCAATGTAAAGCCCGTAAAAGGTGTTGACGCTTTCGGGACTTATGAGTATGGCCTTGTCACGAACAAAAACATAAGGATTATCTGGGTTAGGTGAGTGAGCATAGAATTCTCTTACCCATGAGATGTTACCCGGTTCCGGTTGATGGCAAAAGATTTTCCACTTTTGATGTGCAATCCTCTCGAAGATGAATGGTTCAAGGCCGAAATCTTGATGAGAGTTGGAGTATTCAAAGCCTTGTTCTTCATGAATCTTCCGGCTTTCAAACTTGGATTGAAATCTTTCTTGAACCACCGGTGTAGCAAACTTCTTGTATCTTGGTTCTTTGGAGGAACTTGGATGAACTAAAAGTTTAATCTTGGATGCCATGGATGATCTTGGTTGTGAGCTTTGTAAAAAACAAAGAAAAGAAAAGAAAAGAAAAGAAACTAAAAAAATTGCAAGATAGAAAGTAGGAATAGGTTAAGGGTGATGGGTTTTATAGAAAAGATAGGTGGGTGGGATTAGGGAAAATGAAAAAGGGTTTAGGGTGAGGGAGAAGTTGTCGAGAAGGGGTTGTGGTTAGGGTGAATTGGAGGCTTTATATAAGCCATAGATTCAGCCTATTAGTTTCCTTGTTGAAGATGTTTTCCTACTTGGATTAAAATTCCTCTTTATCTTGAACTTTTTTCCTACAATTCAAAGACAAATCAATTAAGGATTAAAATTAAAGATAAACTAAAAAAAATAAAGATGTGTAATAGGATTCTTAAACTTAAATAAAAAAAATCTATCCTAAAAATTACTAATAATCGAAAATATATAAAAAATAATAAAAAATCTAAAAAATAAAATAAATAATTAATCAAAAAATAAAAATAAAAATAAATAAAAATAAAAATATCAAAAGGGAGAGCATGCTCATGCATCTCCTAAGTTGATCACTTCCTTGTTACGTTCCACATGGGCACCATTGTAGTGCTTCAATCTTTGTCCATTAACTTTGAATTCATGGTTGTCAGAGATGGACTTGATTATCATGGCACCATGGGAGAATGGTTTGACGACTTCGAATGGTCCCGACCATCTTGATTTCAGATTTCCCGGGAAAAGTTTTAGCCGAGAATTGAATAGGAGAACTAGTTGCCCTGGCGTGAATTGCCGTGGCAATAGTTTCTTGTCGTGCCATCACTTTGTTTTCTCCTTGTAGATTCGTGCATTGTTATAGGCGAGTGCACGGAATTCCTCTATCTCATTGAGGTCCAACAAACGCTTTTGTCCGGCACTTTCCCAATCCATAATCACGGTCTTGATTGCCCAATATGCCTTGTGTTCGATTTCCACCGGTAGATGGCATGTTTTTCCATAGACAAGACGGTAGGGGGACATACCTAAGGGTGTTTTGAATGCAGTGCGATATGCCCAAAGTGCGTCATCTAGTCTTAATGACCAATCCTTCCTTGAGGGATTCACAACCTTCTCGAGTATACCCTTCAATTCCCGATTGGAAATTTCTACTTGCCCGTTGGTTTGTGGGTGATATGCCGTGGTGATCTTGTGTGATATGCCGAAGCGTTGCAACATCTTGGCAATTAGTCTGCTGTCAAAATGCTTGCCTTCGTCACTGATAATTGCTCTCGGCATCCCAAACCGCGTAAATATGTTTTTATGCAATAATCGTTTCACGGTCTTGGAATCGTTGTTGGGAACTGCAGCTGCCTCAACCCATTTAGACACATAGTCGACGACAAGTAAGATGTAGAGGTTGCCGAATAAATATGGGAAAGGTCCCATAAAATCGATCCCCCATACATCGAACAATTCCACCTCGATGATGTTCTGGAGCGGCATCTCATGTCGTCTAGAGATATTGCCCGTCCTCTGGCAACGATCACATTGCTTGTAAAAGTCTTGGGCATCTTTGTACAATGTTGGCCAATACAAACCCGATTGCAAAACTTTGGCCGCTGTACGAGTTCCTCCAAAATATACTCCATAGGGTGAAGAATGGCATTGCCGGAGTACATTTTGTTGCTCTTCTTCAGGAACACATCGGCGTATAACCTGATCTGCACATTGTTTAAACAATAGAGGCTCGTCCCAAAAGTAATGCTTAGCATCATGGCGGAACCACTTCTTCCCTTGGTGAGTAATGCCATAAGGTAAAATACCACAAACAAGGAAATTAACTAAATCCGCGTACCAGGGTATTACCGAGGCATGTGATGCTGTGGCGTCGAGGGTTACCGAGGCGTGTGCATCCATGGTTGCTGAGGCGTCGAGGGTTACCGAGGCATGTGCTTCCATGGTTGCCGAGGCAACTAAAATTTGTTCATCCGGGAATACATCGCGTATCTCTAGATCCGCGTCCTCTTCCCTATTGCGTTCCAGACGTGATAAGTGATCGGCCACTTGATTTTCTGTTCCTTTCCTGTCCTTAATTTCAATATCAAATTCTTGTAAAAGTAATATCCAACGAATCAAACGAGGTTTGGCATCCTTTTTAGCAAATAGATATTTGATTGCCGAATGGTCCGTATGAACAATTACCTTTGTACCAATCAAATAGGATCGGAACTTGTCAAATGCGAAAACTACAGCTAGTAACTCTTTCTCCGTTGTTGTGTAATTCACTTGAGCACTATTAAGAGTTTTACTAGCGTAGTATATCACATGGAAGGTCTTACCTATGCGTTGGCCTAGGACTGCTCCTACCGCGAAATCACTTGCATCACACATGAGCTCAAAAGGTAGCGTCCAATCTGGTGGAACGATAATGGGTGCCGAGGCAAGCTTTTTCTTTAGGGTTTTGAATGCTTGGGTACAAGAATCATCAAAATCGAAGAGTTTATCCTGTTCAAGAAGATTACACAAGGGTTTAGTGATTTTTGAAAAATTATGAATGAACCTCCTGTAAAAACCTGCATGTCCGAGAAAACTTCGAATTCCTTTAACCGAACTTGGTGGGGGTAATCTCTCGATCACGTCCACCTTGGCTTTGTCTACTTCAATTCCCTTGAATGAAATCTTGTGGCCGAGCACTATTCCTTCGTCTACCATAAAATGGCATTTCTCCCAATTGAGGACTAAATCTGTTTCTTCACATCTTGCCAACACCCTCTCTAAATTGCCAAGATAGCTGTCGAAGTCATTCCTAAAAACAGAAAAATCATCCATGAAGATCTCAAGGAAGTCTTCGACCATGTCTGAAAAGAGCGCCATCATGCATCTTTGGAAGGTTGTCGGGGCGTTACACAATTCGAACGGCATCCTTCGGAAGGCATAAGTACCATATGGGCATGTGAAGGTTGTCTTTTCTTGATCTTCTAGTGCTATGGCAATTTGATTGTAACCTGAATAACCATCAAGAAAACAATAAAAAGGGTTTACCTGCAAGACGGTCAAGCATTTGATCAATAAAGGGTAATGGGAAGTGATCTTTCCCAGTGGCTTTGTTTAGCTTTCGATAATCCATACAAACCCTCCAACCGGTCATAGTCCTAGTTGGAATAAGTTCATTATTTTCATTGCTTACCACTGTTATACCTCCCTTTTTCGGTACACATTGTATCGGACTTACCGACGTACTATCAGAGATAGAGTATATAATACCGACGTCAAGCCACTTGATGATTTCTTTCATTACAACCCCTTTCATGGCATGATTCAGTCTTCTCTGGGCCTCAATTGAAGGTTTGTGATCATCTTCCAATAGAATCTTGTGCATGCACACTGCCGGGCTAATTCCCTTCAAGTCGGCAATTGTCCACCCTATTGCCTTTTTGTGTAGCTTCAACATCTTGATCAGCTTCTTTTCCTGCTCAGGCTGTAACTTAGAAGAAATAATTATAGGCAATGTATTATCGGTTCCTAAGTATGCATATTTTAGTTGCTCTAGCAATTGTTTCAACTCAAGAATCGGTGGTTGTTCAATAGAGGGTTTTTCGAGCTTACATTCCTTACCTGAGTAATCCAGTGGTTCAAAGTATGTACCTGGTCGATTGACTAGCCAATTTGCCTCTTCTTGTTGTTCCTCATATACCGGTTCTTCATACTCCTCAGGTTCCTCTTGATCGGCAATGTAGTTGCCGAGGCAACTAAATTCCTCGTCGAAGTTAAACTCTGCCGTGGCATGAAGAAGTTGGCATTCTTCTGGATCATCGGCATGCCTTAGTGTTTGGAACACATTTAGTTTAACTTGCTGGTCATTCACCCTCATTGTGAGTTCTCCCTTTTCAACATCGATCAAGGTTCTCCCTGTTGCTAGGAATGGTCTCCCGAGAATGATAGGTGCATGCTCATCTGCTTCACAATCCAAAACAATAAAGTCAGCGGGAAAAATAAATTTATCAACTTTTACCAGATGTCCTCGATTTTTCCCTCTGGATGCACATAGGATCTGTCGGCTAGCTGCAGCATAACTATTGTAGGTCTTGCCTTCTCGATTCCTAGTTTCTGGAAAATCGATTTAGGCATCAAGTTTATGCTAGCCCCAAGGTCGCATAATGCTTTCCCGACATAGTGATTTCCAATAGAACAGGGTATTGTGAAACTTCCGGGATCCTTCAACTTAGGTGGCATCCGATTGTGCAACATTGCCATGCATCCCTCTGTTGCGGCAACTGTTTCAAACTCTCCTAGCCTTGTTCTCTTGGACACAATGTCTTTAAGAAACTTGGCATAGTTTGGCATTTGTTCAATTGCTTCCACCAATGGCAAGTTGATGTGGACTTGCTTTATGATATCAAGAAACTTCTTGAATTGGTATTCTTGCTTTTGTCGCTTCAACCTTTATGGGAATGGTGGCGGATGTCGGATATCTTCGATCCTTTCATTGGTTTGAAACTTGATTGACGGCATTGCTGGGACAACTAGAGTTGCCGAGGCGTTATCAATTGGGGTTGCCGAGGCGTCTTTATCGTCGGTTACCGAGGCATGCTTATTACCGGTTGCCGCGGCAATTCCTGGTTCAGCATCTGAGGCTTTGCCGCTAGGTTCGTCTTGATCTTTTTGTGGAGTTTTGTTTGACGAGCGGGTCTGAACCTCTCTAAGTTGTTGGCCACTTCTAGTGTGATTGCCTTACATTGCTCATGGCTAGTTCCTCTTGCGACTTCACTATTGCTAGGCAAACCTCCTTGCGGTCTAGTATTCAGATTTTGAGCAAACTGTCCGACTTGATTTTCCAATGATTTGATTGCCGCCTCTTGGTTTTGCAATCTCATCTCGGTCCTGTTAATAAAAGCATAAGTTATTTTTATGAAATTACTATTCTTAGCCATATAAGATTCAGTTTTCATCATAAAAGCATTTAGAGAATTTTCCAAAGAACTAGATGTCGTCGGTTGTTGCTGCGGCAACTGTTGCCATGGCATATTTTGCTGGAATCCCGATGCTTGTGCATTCTGATTGTTCTGGTTTAGAGCATTGTTGGGATTACTCCATGAAAAATTTGGGGGCTTCTTCCAAGCTGGATTGTATGTATTGGACATCACATTGTTGTTCCGATTGTAATTCCCCACATAGAAGCTGGATTTCGGATTCTGCATACATTCAGAAGAATTATGGTTATCACAACATAACTCACAAAAAGAATCCATTACCTTGACCTCATGTGTGTTGTTTGGTTTTTGCATGTTCTGGACCATCTTGGTTAAAGTGGCCAATTGTGCCAAAATTGAATTTGATGATCCTAGTTCATGTATTCTGGCTTGGCGTCTAACTCGTCCTCTTCTAGTGGATGGGAATTGATAATCATTCTTGGCCAGCCTGTTTAAAATTTGCATTGCTTCTTCCAGCGACTTATCTAGGAGTATGCCGTTTGCCGAGGCATCTAGCATCATCCTTGTTGGTGTATTCACGGCGTTGTAAAACATTGTTACTTGAGTCCACACCGGGAATCTGTGCAGGGGGCATTTGTGTAGAAGTTCTTTATATCGCTCCCAAGCCTCGTACATGGATTCATCATCTGCCTGCCGAAAAGAAGTAATGTCTTTACGAAGCTTATCAGTCAAATTTGTAGGATTAAATCTAGCAAGGAAATCACGACAACGATCAGTCCAAGATGCTATTGATCCGGCAGGAATGCTATTCAACCATGCTTTCGCCCTATCCCTCAGTAAATAGGGGAATAATCTTAATCGTAAGACATCGGGGGTGACTCTGTGTATTTTGAACGAGTTGCAAATCTCGAGGAAAGATTTCAGATGTTGCCGTGCATCTTCAGTTGCTGAGCCGCCAAATTGACCTATTGTGTTGATCATATTAAACATTACCGGTTTTAACTCAAAATGGTCGGCTTCAATTTCAGGTGCGACAACTCCTGGATTAAGTCCATCAAGATCTTCTTCAAGATAGTTTCGAATACTTCTGTTTCGTGCAAGAATCACTCCTACTCCTGCTAGAACATCTTGATTCATATTGCCGTCTTGATTAGCCATCGCTACTCTTATCCTTCGTCTAAGTCTTTGTAAGGTTCGTTCGATTTCTGGATCAAAGGGATATTCTGGTGAAGTCGGTCTCGCCCTGGTCATATACCAATGCAAAACCAAAGTTTGTTAGCCCTTTTAATTTTAAACAAGAAAAGTAAAAATAAAGTGCAAGAAAATAAAAACAAAGTCGCTATTGCCAATCCCCGGCAACGGCGCCAAAAACTTGTTGCGCGTAGTAAGTGCTACGCAATTGTGCAAGTATACACGTTGCAAGTTATAGTATTAAAGATATCGTCTCCACAGGGATTGGTGCCACTTCAAGAATCCAGTTTCTTGCACTGTAAAAAGTAAAAACACAAATAAAGGATTATGGGAGTTTTAACTAATAACTAATATATAAAGCAATAAAGTAAAAGAATAGATGAGATCAATTGAGAGAGATAGGCCAGGTTATCGTGAGTTGAGGTGTGATAGCCGATTGGATCGTCTTGGTAAAAGAGTGCACGGGCAACTCAGTTGCCGTGGCAACTTGCACAACGGGGTTGCCTTGGCAACTAATCGATGGTTGCCTGGGCAACTAGTTGGGCAACAACTTGGGCGTCTGGGCAGCAACCTTCAAGGTTCGGCAGAGCGTTCTTCAATGGTTTCTTCTTATCCCTAAGTCGAAACTCTAGCTACTTGTGCATGCCTTGATAATACATCCCTGCGTGAATCAAGGGTGAACAACAACCAATCTTGCGCTCCTCTTAGCCGTTGAAATCCTTGACTTATTCCTAAGCCGGATTAATCTTCACCATCAATAGATTGAATAAAGATCATATTCAATCGTTTCTTGAATCTAACTCTCCCGATATTAGATAAATAGATGAAATCACGAGATCCTCTCCCAATTCACTCGCAAACAAGAATAAGAACCAAGAATGCATAAACCTTGAAATAGAAAAGTGCAAACTCTTATTACCTAAACAAAAAACCAATAGTTTCTCACAACCACAAAACACAATAACCATAGCCAAGTAGATTTAGTTCATGGTTAGGTTCCAAAGAAACACAAGATAAATAATCCCTAGCATGAACCCAATCGAACAAGAAAGAAAAGGATGAAGAAGGAAGCTTGTCGAAATCCTCCTTGCCCTAGATGCTTGTCGAAAATTCTCTCCTCTTGCCCTCCTTGGACTTGTCGAAATTTCCCTCCCTTTCTCTCTATCAATTGTCGAAATCTCCATCTTATTTATAGGGCTAGGCCAAAGTCCTTCTTTGAGGAGGAGTTTAAGTTGGAATTAAATTATCTTTAAAGAATATAATTCTTTATTATAATTGTATTCCTACTAGAACTTCTTCTATCTTCTTGGAATTTAATTCTTCTTTAATCTCTGCATAGCAATCAAATTCCTTTGCGTTTGGGCTTTGCTCCACGTCATCTTGGGCTTGTCTAGTCATCAATTTCGACTACCATATCACCTTTTCTCTTGTCGACAATTGCCATGGCAACTGGCTCGGCTTCTCCTTCATGCATTGCCCTGACAACTAGCTCTATTCTTGCTTTGGCAAGTGATCCTGCTCATACACACAAAACACACCAAAGCAGCATCTTTTCCCACAAAAACTACCAAGTTATGTAATCAAGCTCAACGATGGAAGGAAACATGGATTAATGCATGAATGGCTAATTATGCAACTAATATGAGCCTAAGTCTAACAATAATATGAGTATAAAGGGTAAGAAAAATAGTACTTTTGAACACTTATCAATAGTCAATAATACAAACTCCGTATGAAAAATCTGGGTAACACGTAAACATCATTCTCAGGGTTAAACTATTCAATTACAGGACTAAAATACTTAACTTTTGAAAATTACAATTTAGTCCCTAAACTTTTCCTAAGTTTATACTTTAGCCACCAAACTTTCATTTTATTCATTTTGGTCACTACCCAAAATTTTGAGGTATTACAACCTCCCCTATTTTAATCACATTGCAACATTGGATTAATGCATCTCAATGCATTCAAAACATTCCAACAACAAATCCTCACGAACATCCACAATCCGCTCTAAATTACCCAACCACAACAACTGAAATCATCATCTAATCCTTTCCAAACACAACCCAGCCACAATCTAACAATTCCATAATCATCAATTAACACTTAAAAATAGGATTAATTCATCCAAATACTTCCAGCAATTAAACATCCACCACAACTCCACAATAACACAAATATAACAACCTAAACAACTAGGGATTCAAGAGTTTCGGGATTCCTTTGTTAAAAACAACTTATCAACATCATAATACATCCAAAATATGATTAAAATCAATCTTCAACACTGGAAAACAGATCTAATATGGATTTTTCACTATTTCATCAAATTCACACAATTAAATCAATTAACCAATATAAAAACACAAAATCAGTTTATAAAACATAAATCAAGGATCAAATACTTGGGAATATCAATAAAGAAGCATTCAATAGAGTAGAAAACGAACGCACCTATATTGTGTGATTTCTCCATTAATTGGTTGATTAAAGCTAGGAAAACACAAGATTTTAATAAGGTTTTGTAAATCAAAGATAAAGAATCATTTACAAATCAAAAAAATTAAGAAAACAAGACTCTCACCTCTGTGATTTGATGAAAATAAGAGTGTTTGGCAGAAAAGAAGTGGAGAGAAAAAGTTGAGAGAAAAGTTAAGTGAAATTTCTTTTAATCCAATAACTAACTTTTTAATGACAAACTCTTTTAATTATCTTTAAAACACATGTTAAAATATCTTAATTGGAGGGAGAAACCATCAGCCAAAACATGGTAACATAGCTCCTTAAGGATTCTAAGAATTTGATCCTTTTCATTTTAGTCACCTTTAAAAACAGTTTTCAAATATTACATTTTGGTCACTTACCAAAATGTCACCCTTCCAAAACCCATTTTCCAAAATTGTTTTCACCAATATTAATCATATATTAAAATATGATTTTAACCATTTTCCATATTTTTATCTTACCAAAAAATATTTACTCCCGAATCTGACTCGAATCCCTAACCTGATCCACTAGACCATATAACAAGCCGCAAAACTGCTAGGCCCAAAATTGGGGAGTTACAACTCTCCCCCACTTAAGGAATTTCTTCCTTGAAATTTTACCTGGAGGAAACAGGTGTAGAAACTGTTCCAACATATTCGACTTGCGTTCCCACGTGGCCTCCTCAACACCGCGGTGCCTCCACAACACCTTAACAAGCTCGACCGTCTTGCCACACAAAACCTTACTGCTGGTATCAATAACCTCTACCGGTTTCTCATCATAAGATAGATCTGGCCTCAACTCATTATCCTCCACTGGCATAACATGCGAGGGATCCGACCGATACCTCCGCAACATCGAAACATGAAATACATCATGAATCCTCTCCAACATAGGAGGTAACCTGAAACGGTAAGAAATAGGACCCACACGCTCAACAACCTCGTATGGTCCAATAAACCTTGTGCTAAGCTTCCCTTTCCACCCGAAACACATCACCTCCTTCAAAGGCGATACCTTCAAAAACACTCGGTCACCAACAACATACTCCACATCCCTACGCTTCAAATCCGCGTAGGATTTCTGTCGATCCGAAGACGCTCTAAAGCACTCACATACCAACTTCACTTTCTCATTTGTGCCTTTCAATACATCAGGCATGGAAATATGCTTCTCCCCAACTTCAGCCTAAAATACGGGCGTACGACACTTCCTACCATACAACTATTAGGAAACGCCGGTACACCCCATTGTGTAGCGAAAAAATTATCTGACGTATTCCGCCAATGATCCATGCACGAGGAACGAATCCGGGGTAAAAAGGGATGAAAAGTTACCTTAAATAAATCTAAAAAATAACAGGGAGTTAGGAGAATCCAATTCTTCTAGCACGATATCGAACCAAGTTGTCATAATAGCGTTCCGACCTCTACGCAGTCCACCCGAATGAAACAAACAATATTTTACTTCTCTGACTGTTAGAGAGGTTTTCCGCAAAAGTCATATCTCGGGTGCTAGACCTTATTCCTTTACATAGCATTCAAAAACCTAATTCTAATTAAATTCTAATTCATTAAATATACAATATATTTAACCGAATATAATTAAATATGTAGAATTTGATTCTACTTTAATTAGGTTTATTTAAAGATATATATTAATATTATTTGATAATTAAAATAATTATCTAGTATTAAAATATATATAAACAATATTATCTATAATTACAGTAATTATAATAATTTTGGTTTTTACTTATTACGTGTACAACAAGTTTGTACACATGCTATCGAGTCGATATTTGTCCGTTTCAATCATTGGGTGGACCCTTGTAGGTTCATGTAACGTTAGCAGTAATATCTAGAACTATTAAATATTACAAGCAATAAGCGGCATCTAGCAATGCATCATTGCTACCTAAGTTACATGAAGTCTTGGTTTGACATAACCTTTTTTTCCGTGATTAACTCTTTTCATGTATTGCGTCCTTTTATCCTCATATCGAGATCGGACACGAGTCATGGAATAGTCACACTTATATAGTCCATCTAATATTTCTTGATATCTTGAGTAGACTATTATAAACGAATAACTATGATATCTCATATTAATTTATTCAAGCATGGCCATGCATTTTCTAGTCTCACTCAATCAAGTGGCCTATGATATTACTCATATTATGTAGGAGGGACAAATCCTATCTTGATCAACCATATTCCACTACATAGATTGTGACATATCCAATATTAGTCTTTATAGTGTAGTTAGTTACGACACACGTTTGACCACATCAAAATATGTCACTCACGATGTTGAAATAATGATGATCTCAAGTCTGAGGATCATACATGTAGTTATCACTATGAGCAATGTTGTGACTGTCACATAATAATCCAAGAAACATGCTCATAGCGGGTCAGTCCAATATGTCGTTCACTAACACATACTTGTGCATTGATTTTGACATCTTCATGTCAATGACAACACTTTGTCATCAATCCACTACATATTAGTCTTAATATATTATTTTTGTCCATGCCCACAATAATACTCGAGTAAGGACATTCAAGAATAACTATATTATTCTAAGGACTTCAGTATAATTCAGTTTATTTGTAAATGCACAGAATAAGACTGAAAAATAACAATGGATTTATATTAATAAACATGATAAAATAAGTATGTATTTTACAACCATCTCATGATTGGTCTTTGGGCATACTCCAACAATCTCCCACTAGCACTAAGAATAATCACTCATTTATCTAATACCAAGAGACTTAGTGTGACGATCGTGCTTCTGCTATGTCAGAAGCTTTGTCAGTGGATCGGCGATATTGTCATCCGTTGGTACCCTGCATATTTCTACGTCCCCTCGATCAATGATTTCTCGAATGAGATGGTAACGCCTAAGTATGTGTTTGGATCGCTGGTGAGATCTGAGTTCTTTTGCTTGTACGATGGCTCTGTTGTTGTCACAACGTAGGTCTATAACACTTGATATGCTAGGCATAACCCCTAGATCAGATATGAACTTTTTGATCCAAACAGCCTTTTTTACAACATCGCTTACTGCAATATACTTAGCTTCTGTTGTAGAATCTGCTACTGTATCTTGCTTTGAACTTTTCCAGCTTACAGCACCTCTATTATGACAAAACATAAAACCCAATTGCGATCGAGAATCATCCTTATCAGTTTGGAAGCTTGCGTCAGTATAACCTTTTATACTTAGCTCTTCCTCACCTTCATACATAAGGAATGTATCATTAGTTTTTCTTAAGTACTTAAGGATGTTTTTGACTGCAACCCAATGACCTTCACTGGGATCCATTTGGTATCGACTTGTCATACTTAATGTATATGACACATCTGGAAGTGTACATAGAATGGCATACATGATAGATCCAATAGCCGAAGCATATGGAACCTTACTCATGCGCTCTCTTTCTTGCGGGGTTGAAGGACACATTTCTTTTGAGAGTGAAAAACCATGTCTAATAGGTAAGAATCCGCTTTTAGATTCTTCCATACTGAATCTTTTTAGTACTTTATCTATGTATGTATTTTGACTTAGTCCTATGAGTCGTCTTGATCTATCTCTATAGATCTTGACTCCTAATATGTAGGTTACTCACCCAGGTTTTTCATAGAATAACATTTTCCTAACCAAGTCTTTACAGACTTGAAACCACATGGCTCATCTTCATTTTTACTAAAACCAAATTCTTTGATTGCATTATTAAAATGAAGATTCCAACTTCGAGAAGCTTGCTTCAACCCATAAATGGATCTTTGTAGCTTGCATACTTTTGGATCAAAAAACCCTCAGGTTGTGTCATGTACACATCTTCATCTAATTTTCCATTAAGGAAAGAGGTTTTGACATCCATTTGCTAGATTTTATAATCATGAAATGCAGCTATTGCAAGCAATATCCGAATGGATTTAAACATAGAAACAGGAGAAAAAGTTTTATCATGTCTAGACCATGAATCTGACAGAATCCCTTAGCGACCAATCGCCCTTTGTATGTTTGTACATTGCCATCCATGTCGGTCTTCCTTTTAACAACTCATTTACACCCTATGGCTTTTATCCCTTCAGGTGGGTTAACCAAAGTCCATACTTGGTTTTCTGACATGGAATCCATCTCAAATTTCATGGCTTCTAGCCATTTCTCAGTGTTTGGGCTCGCCACTGCTTCTTGATAAGTCCTAGGCTCATCTTGGTTCACAAGGAGAACATCATCATGTAGTGTGATGAGAAATCCATATATCTCAGGTGCATTGTGTTCTCTCATAGATCTCCGTACACTTCAAGAATGATTGGATGTTCCTCACCTATTTGTGGAACTTGTTGTTGTTCAATCTCTAGTTCAGTGATCCGTGGTTGATTTTGAATTTCCTCAAGTTCAATATTTCTCCCATTTTATTTTTTGAAAATAAATTCTCTTTTGAGGAAGACTCATGTTCGAGCAACAAACACTTTGTTCTCAGATGGATTGAAGAAATAATATCCTTTAGTTTCTTTAGAATACCCCACAAAATTACACTTATGAGATTTGGGTTCGAGTTTTGTAAACATATGATGTTTAACATAAACTTCACATCCCCAAATTTTCATAAAAGACGTACTAGGACACTTCCCAGTCCATATCTCATACGGTGTCTTTTGAACCAATTTAGATGGAACACGATTTAGTGTGAGAGCAGCAATTTTTAGCACATGTCCCCAAAAAGAAGTTGGAAGATCAGCATGACTCATCATTGATCAAACCATGTCTAACAATGTTTAATTTCTCATTTCAGAGACTCCATTATGTTGGGGAGTACCAGGATGTGTAAGTTGTGAGACAATCCCACATTCTTTAAGAAGTTCATCAAACTCTAAGCTTAAGTATTATCCTCCTCGATCTGATCGAAGAGCTTTGACACTCTTTCCTAGTTGGTTTTGTACTTCATTCTTAAATTCCTTGAACTTTTCAAGGGCTTCAGATTTATGATGCATTAGGTAAATGTACCCATATCTACTGAAGTCGTCAGTGAAAGTAATGAAGTATTGAAACCCTCATCTGGCTTGTGTATTCATTGGTCCACATACATCACCATGTATTAGACCTAATAAATCACTTACTCGCTCGTTTTTACCGTCAAACAGTGATTTGGTCATTTTTCCCATTAAGCAAGGTTCACATATATTAAAATTTTCAAAAACAAAAGAATCCAAAAATCCATCTTTATGAAGTTTTGATATGCGTTTCTCACTTATATGACCCAAGCGACAATGCCAGAGATAAGTTGGATTAAATTCATTTGTTTTTGATCTTTTCGTATTTATGTTATACATAGAATTGTCTTGATCTAAGATATAGAGGCCATTTATTAAATGTGTCGTACCATAAAAACATTATTGAGATAAAAAGAACAACTATTCTTCTTAATAATAATCTCAAAACCAATCTTGTCCAAACAAGAAATTGAAATAATGTTCTTAGTCAAACTAGGTACGAAATAACAATCGTATAAATCTAAAACAAGTCCACTAGGTAATGACAAAGTATATGTTCCTATAGCTAATGTAGTAACTCTTGCTCCATTTCCCACTCATAGGTCCACATCTACTTTGATATATTTATATCAATAACATAAATACCTGATCTGAACTATCCATTTTTAGTTCCTATAGCTAATGTAGTAACTCCTTTTTAGTCCCTGTACAGAAGTACAAATGTGAGAACCACAATCGGTATCTAATACCCAATAAGTAGACGTTGATATATTTATATCAATAACATAAATACCTGATCTGAACTATCCATTTTCTCTTGCCTTCTTGATGTCCTCAAGATAGACAGGGCAATTTCTCTTCCAATGTCCAACATTGTTGCAATCGAAACACTTTCCTTCTTTTGCAACTCCTCCTTTGGGTTACAGTGTAGCCTTTCCTTTGTTGGGCTTTGGCTTTGCCTTGGTGTTGGGCTTTCCTTTTCTGTTATCCTTTCGGACCACCAAAATGGGCTTGCAACCATCATTTTTCATGTTGTTTTTTGTTGTTCTTAACAGACCAAGCAACGGGGGCAACGATTTGTTGATTTCATTCATATTGAAATTAAGAACAAAGTGATTAAAACTATCCGGCAATGATTGCAGGATAACATCAGTAGCCAAATCAACACTTAGAAGGAAGCCCAATTTTTCCAGGGTCTGAACATACCTTATCATTTTGAGAACATGAGTTGCTACCGGAGTTCCTTCCATCATCTTGTATCAAAACAAAGCCTTAGAGGTCTCGTGCCTCTCTTGACGAGCTTGCCCATCATATAATTCCTTGAGATTTTTAACCATCTCATAGGGAACCATGTCCTCATGTTGCTTCTGAAGCTTAGGAGTCATGGTCGCAAGCGTCAAACACCCGAAATCTACCATGTCACTTGAGTATTTTTCAAAGGCTTCCAATTCATCTTTGGAGGCTTCATCTGCTGGCTTTTTAGGGACACGTTCTTCGATGACTTGTAATTTCCTTTCTTGCTTGAGGACATTCTTCAAGTTACGGAACCAGTCAAGGAAGTTCAAGCCATTCAATTTGTCCTTCTCAAGGACGAATCGCAATGATAATGAGTTTGATTTTGCCATAACAAATCTACAATGATAAAATATGATTTATAATAAGATTTAAATCCTTTGAGACGTCAAATGCTTCAAACTCCCGTGATCCGTAAAAACAACACACTTCTCTCTATAAAGATAGTGTCTCCAAATCTTCAAGGCAAACACCACAGCCGCAAGTTCCAATACGTGAGTCAGGTAATTTTGCTCATGAACTTTTAGCTGTCTCGATGCATAGGCCACTACCTTACCATCTTGCATCAGCACACAACCCAAATCAACGTAAGACACATCACTATAAACCACAAAATCCATTCCAGACTCATATTGAATCAACACAAGAGCATGAGTCAAAACCTTTTTTAACTTCTCAAAACTATGTTGTTGCTTATCCGTCCACACATAAGGAACATTTTTTTGCAATAACTTCGTCAACAGTGCCGTAATACTAGAGAAACCATCTACAAAGTGACGATAATATCCAGCCAACCCAAGGAAACTACGAACTTTCGATACAGACTTACGTTGCTTCCAATTGAGAATAGCCTCAATTTTCTATAGATCAAGAGGAATACTCTCTGCAAAAGCCACATGACCAAGGAACATCACTTTCTTCAGCCAAAACTCACACTTACTCAGTTTGGCATACAACTGATTATCCTTAAGCACTTGCAATACCACTCGCAGATGTCGATCATGTTCTTTCTCGGTACGAGAGTACACGAGAATATCAACTATAAACACCACGATGAACTGATCAATATATTCACGAACCACCCTATTCATCATATCCATGAACGCAACTGGGGCATTCGTCAAACCAAAAGGCATCACCAAGAACTCATAATGCCCATACATTGTACGAAACACAGTCTTTTGCGCACCCCCATCCTTAAACTTCAACTGATAATACCCTAATCACAAATCGATCTTAGAAAACTCTACCTCTCCACAAAACTGATCAAACAAATCATCAATCCTCAGTACATAATACTTATTCTTCACTGTTAACTTATTCGACTGCCGGTAATCAATGCACATACACATCGATCCATTCTTCTTTTTCACAAAAAGGATAGGAGCAGCCCACGACGAAACACTCGGTCGAATGAACCCGTGATCCAACACTCCTAAAGCTGTGTCTTTAACTCTTTCAATTCCTTTGGTGCCAGTCGATAAGGAGAAATGGACACCGAAGCCGTACCCATGTATGTATTAATACCGAATTCCACCTCTCTATCCGGCGATAAACCTGATAACTCTTCAGGAAACACTTCCAGAAAATCACGAACAGTCCAAAAGCCCTATAGGAGTTATATTTGGATTTGAGATGTTGTGTATGATCATCTACCACGCTTCTATGTTTGAGGAATTGCTTTTGTGAGGTTACACGAAGTTTAGATGTTTGGAGTGTGTTAGATTGAGCCAAAGTGTCATATGTTGGACCAAGAGGTCATTACAGGTCTGTCCTTACTGGTACGGGTCCTCAGAGATCGGTAAGTGGTGACTTTTCTCGTCTCAATTTGGAAAAAATTACCTAGGCGTATAGATATGCTTGGTAACCGTATCGATACGTATAGCTGAAAAATAAGACTGGCGTCGGTACACGGCAACTGTATCGGTATGCCCTTTAGCTACGAGAATTCAATGTTTTCGAACACACATATCCGTATCGGTATGCCTGAGGATCGTACCGATACGGCTTTGTATTTTGCACTCATTGCGTTATGAGAAGTGCTCGTACCCGTACACTAGTTTTTATTTTAGTTAGGATGTCTTCCGAAGTTTGTATTCTTTGCAATTTAGTCCATGTTTCTTAATTATACAATTAAAGGAGTTTGGATGATTATTTTAAGTTGGGATTTAACTTGAACGTATGAAATATGGGTAACTAAGGATTGGTGACTCCGATTTCATGAATGTCCTCTTATTTATTGGAAATTATATTTTAGTCCTTGAAATGCAAATTTGTATAATTGGATGCCAAATCGACCCCCGATTGAGTTGAACTTCCACCAAAAAAAGCATGATCAACTTAGGACTTAAATATGCATTTAGATAAGATAAAAGAAAAAATAGACCATTTTCAATGTAAATCTTCCATGTTTGTCTCGGCAAACCCTAATGTAGCTCACTTGATTTGGTCTTACGACTAGACTGGTTAAGGGAATTACATTTTTGGCTTTGGAAGCATGGAAGTTTTTGGAGTTTAGGGGTCGAGCATACCTAGCTTATGTTATGAACCCAAGTACGAAGGAAGAGCGAGTCTAGGATATCTGCACAGTTTGTGATTTTTCAACGGGTGCGTCTGGTGGAGTTGCCTGGATTACTGTTAAGTGTTCAAAAGTACTATTTTTATTAACCTTTTTACTCATATTATTGTTAGACTTACACTCATATTAGTTGCATAATTACTCATTCATGCATTAATTCATGTTTCTTTCCACCGTTGAGCTTGATTACATAACTTGGTGGTTTTTGTGGAAAAAGATGCTGCTTTGGTGTGTTTTTGTGTGTGTGCAGAATCACTTGCCTAAATAAGGCTGGAACCAGTTGCCAGGGCAGTGCATGAAGGAGATGCCGACGCACTTTCTAGGGCAATGCATGAAGGAGATGTCGAGCTAGTTGCCAGGGTAATTTTCGATAAGGGATAAGATGATATGGTAGTCGAAATTGATGACTAGATAAGCCCAAGATGATGTGGAGCAAAGTTAAATCCCAAAGGAGTTTGATTTCCATGAAAAGGTCAAAGAGAAATTAAATCCCAAAAAGATAGGAGAAGATCTAGAAGGAATTTAAATATAATAAAGAATTATATTCTTTTAAAGTATTTAATTCCAACTTAACTTCCTCCTCAAGAAGAATTTGCACTAGCCATCTCCAATTTAAAGGAGACCAAGTCGTCATCTCCAAAGAAGGCAAGAAGGGAGAGATTTCGATAAGAGAGTTCAATTAGGAGAGTTCGATTAGGAGAGATTTCAAGGGGCTGAACGATTTCTTCTTCTTTTTCTTCTTTGTTTCCATTAGATTCATGGTTTAGGGATTAGTCTTTGTATATCTTTTGAACCCAACCATGAACTAACTTGATTGGTTGGGGTTATTGTGTTTTGTTGTTGTGAGAAATAATTGGATTTTGTTTAGGTAATAAGAGTTTGCACTTTCAATTCAAGGTTTACTCATTCTTGGTTTTTATTCTTGTTTGCGAGTGAATTGGGATAGGATCTCGTAATTCTATCTATTTATCTAATATCGGGAGAGTTAGATTCAAGAAACGAATGAGTATGGTCTTTATTGAATCTATCGATGGTGAAGATTAATCCGGCTTAGGAATAAGTTAAGGATTTCAACGGCTAAGAGGAGCGCAAGATTGGTTGTTGTTCACCCTTGATTCACGCATGGATGTATTGTCAAGGCATGCACAATTAGCTAGAGTTTCGAATTAGGGATAAGAAGAAACCATTGAAGAATGCTCTGCCAAACCTTGAAGTTGCTGCCCAGTCGCCCAAGCAGTTGCCCAGGCAACCGTTCGATTAGTTGCCAAGGCAACCCAGCTGTGCAAGTTGCCACGGCAACCGAGTTGCCATTGCACTCTTTTACCAAGACGATCCAACGGCTATCACTCCTCAACTCACGATAACCTGGCCTATTCTCTCTTATTTGATTTCATCTATTATTTTAGTTTAGTGCTCTTAGTTTACTCGTTAATTAGAACTCCTATTATCAATTGTGTTTTTCTTTTCCAACGTAGTAACTTAAGCAAAGTGGCCCAAACCAATCCCTGTGGAGACGATACTCGATACTCAGATCACTTTATTACTTGCGACGTGTATACTTGCACCATTTGCGTAGCATTCAATACGCGCAACAAGTTTTTGGCGCCGTTGCCGGGTATTGGCAATTGGTGTTAGTTGTTTTTGTTATTGCATTTTTTCTCTTAGTTTTACTAACTTTTCTTTTTGTTTATTTTATAAAAAAAATTAGGTGTGCTACAAGTTAAGGGACATCAACATGTTGGGAAATAAAAGCCGATATATTCGAGAGTTGATGTTGGAAGATATGAATCAATCCAATCAAGAGTTTCTTGCACCCTTCGATGATTACCTATACCAACCGAGAAAAGCATATACCGTGGAAAACTCGTGCACTTGTTGTGGGGACATTATGTGTTTGAAAATCGCCCTCACATTTTCGGTACGTATGACTACATAGAGAACCATAAATGGAACCAGCAGCAAAATCCTTCGTGGTATGATCAAAAAACTCAAATTTTTTTTACCATAACAATTTTGCTGCAGCAATAGACATGCCTCGGCAATGTAGTCCTTATCAGCAGCCTAGTGTCACGACAACAGATATGCCATGGCAATGTAGTCCATTTCAAGAACATTCCAATTCCTTGGAGGAAACGTTGCTAGCTTCCTTGGCTAAACTTGACGGATCAATTGAAGAGATTCGAGAGCTATGAAAGAAAATGGATGCAAGGATAGCTCAATGGGATGTAACCTTGGCGGATTCAGAAGATCAATTGAGGAGATCTACATATGCCTTGGGATAACATGCACTAACAATCCATTCCTTGGGATACTGACATCCCAAGGAAAGAGGATAAGGAACAATGCGAAGAGAGGTCCTTGATGTATGGGGAACAACTAGAACCACCAAGTCAAGAGGATGCCAATGAGAGAAACTGTCCAACACATGATGAGCTTGAGCAAAAAATTGCCTGGGCAATGATTGAGGAGTCTAAATAGAGCAATTCCGCGACAACACTCAGTGAAGCTGAGAACAACAATACTACAGCAAACTCTGAGGAACCTGATGCCCAGAAGGTTACAACGTTGATGTTGAAGCAGGAATTCGTAGATTGCTCTCATCTACAGTTGCCACAGCAATTGCATGACCACATGCAAGATCAACGATATGATAATACTTTGCCAATGGAATATGAGCAGGTAACGGTTGAACCTTTCGAATTTTTTAAAAACTCACCTCGTCCATTGTAGGTATGTCTTGAGGAACCGATGTTGGTAGATTTAAAGCCATCGAAATCTTTACTGATGGAGATGTTTGAGGAGCCTAAAGAAAACGGTGTTTGGACTCGTGAAGCTTTTCAGAAAATTGGTTTTTGCCTTGACTTACATCGAATTTTGACAATTGATTGCCACGACAATTGGCTTGAGCAGCAATTGCCACGACAACAAAGGCTACATCCAACCATGATAGAAGTCTACAAGAATGAGGTAATTGAATGGTTGGGAATGGATATAATTTTTCCTATTAATATATTTGTGCCTACAAGAATAGTAGCAAGGTGGAGGGAATGCATGGACTAGAAGGGAACATGAAAGAAAGACACCTCCACCATGGTAATGCAAAGGGGAGTAGCTGCGAGCATATTGGCCCAACTCTTTTTGGGCAATATTATCACTCGGTATAGGGTGCGGATGGACTATAAGAAGTATCGAAAATGACCCTCCTTAAGTTTTCTCAGATATGCAGTAACATTAGAAGATGCATGAAAAATGCTCTTTCTAAGAATTTTTAATTTGTTTGGAACTTTATTTTATTTTCATTTTTTCCTTTATTTATTTTTTGAATTTTTAGGAGATATTTTACTTTATTTTTCTTCATTATCTTTAGTTTCTAGGTTTTCTTTGTTTTCTTTTCTTTTCCACAACAAGACTCACAACCACCATGCTAAGAAAATTTACTATCGACTACTTGCCACGACAACTGCAACAGAGGATGCCCCGGCAACAACCCTAGTAGTTGCCACGGCAATAGAAACTGGCGATGCCCAAGCAACAAAAATGGCTTCAGCAACTATTGATGCCCAGGCAAGTGAACCTGCCTCGGCAAACATGGATTAAATCAAAGAAATGCTATTCACGTGGTACCAGCCACAAGCATTCAACCACCGACCGAAAAATGAATCAAGCAAACAGCACGAAGGAAACTTATCACTCGAGGTGAGGACCTCTCTAACTAACTCATTTCATTTAGTTTCTTTTAAATTTTGTTTCACTTTTACATGCATTGAGGGCAATGCTTCTCTCGAGTTTGAGGGGGTGTTGGTTTCTAGTTAGTTTCATGTTTAGTTGCATTCATCTTTAGCAATCACATATAGGTTGCATATGTTACTTGCCATGCCTTTAATTGGATTTAATTGCTTAAGACTTGTTGAATATCCAATGATGAATTTTTGCCACTGCACTTAATTGAAAGAACCTTTAATTTTAGGATTGCATGAAAAGAACTTAGAATTTTACTATGACGCTGATTTTTTTTACACAGTTGTGGCTTGTTGATTGAAAGAAACTTAGTGAACTTAGGTTGCTTAAAATTTGGTAAATTTAAAATTGAAAATCAAAAGTTAATTCCTTGCTAGAGGTGCCCGAAACTGGCTCTAGTAGTAAATGCACTTTCTTGGTAGAGGTGCCCGAAACTGGCTCTAGTAGTTAATGCACAATAAAGAATCGCTAGAGGTGCTCAAAATTGGCTCTAGTCGACTAAATGAAATGAGAAATTACTTACTTTGCTAGAGGTGCCCGAAATTGGCTCTAGTGAAAATAAAAACAAATGCCCCAGTATTTAAATTGATAAAAGCCTATTGTTCACATAGAATCTTGAAAATCAACTTGTACACAACTACGCACACACATTGTCACGAGCATTATAGTTCGATTCCAGGTAATTTTTGTGCTATTCGAAAAATTAAAAGGTGATCATACTTTGTGCCATGGTTCTGAGGTTTAAATTCAAGATTGAAGCATGTCTTTGATGATTAAAGTCTTGGTAGGTAATTGTTAGTTTGCATTGCTTGAGGACAAGAATAGTTCGAGTTTGGGGGTGTGTTAAGTGTTCGAAAGTACTATTTTTATTACCCTTTTTACTCATATTATTGTTAGACTTAGGCTTAGTTGCATAATTAGTCATTCATGCATTAATTCATGTTTCTTTCCACCGTTGAGCTTGATTATATAACTTGGTGATTTTTGTGGAAAAAGATGCTGCTTTGGTGTGTTTTGTGTGTGTGCAGAATCACTTGCCTAAATAAGGCTGGAACCAGTTGCCAAGGCAGTGCATGAAGGAGATGCCGACGCACTTGCCAGGGCAATGCATGAAGGAGATGCCAAGCTAGTTCCCAGGGCAATTTTCGATAAGGGATAAGATGATTTGGTAGTCGAAATTGATGACTAGATAAGCCCAAGATGACGTGGAGCAAAGTTAAATCCCAAAGGAGTTTGATTTCCATGAAAAGGTCAAAGAGAAATTAAATCCCAAAAAGATAGGAGAAGATCTAGAAGAAATTTAAATATAATAAAGAATTATATTCCTTTAAAGTATTTAATTCCAACTTAACTTCCTCCTCAAGAAGGATTTTGACCTAGCCATCTCCTATTTAAAGGAGACCAAGCTGTCAACTCCAAAGAGGGCAAGAAGGGAGAGATTTCGACAAGAGAGTTCAAGAGGGGAGAGTTCGATTGGGAGAGAGTTCAAGGGGCTGATCGATTTCTTCTTCTTCTTCTTCTTCTTTACTTCCATTAGATTCATGGTTTGGGATTATTCGTTGTATATCTTTTGAACCCAACCATGAACTAATTTGATTGGTTGGGGTTATTGTGTTTTGTTGTTGTGAGAAACAATTGGATTTTGTTTAGGTAATAAGAGTTTTCACTTTCAATTCAAGGTTTACTCATTCTTGGTTTTTATTCTTGTTTGCGAGTGAATTGGGAGAGGATCTCGTGATTCTATCTATTTATCTAATATCAGGATAGTTAGATTCAAGAAACGAATGAGTATGGTCTTTATTCAATCTATCGATGGTGAAGATTAATCCGGCTTAGGAATAAGTTAAGGATTTCAATGGCTAAGAGGAGTGCAAGATTGGTTGTTGTTCACCCTTGATTCACGCAGGGATGTATTGCCAAGGCATGCACAATTAGCTAGAGTTTCGACTTAGGGATAAGGAGAAACCATTGAAGAACGCTCTGCCGAACCTTGAAGTTGTTGCCCAGTCACCCAAGCAGTTGCCCAGGAAACCATTCGATTAGTTGCCAAGGCAACCCAGCTGCGCAAGTTGCCACGGCAACCGAGTTTCCATTGCACTCTTTTACCAAGACGATCCAATCAGCTATCACTCCTCAACTCACGATAACTTGGCCTATTCTCACTTATATTTGATTTCATCTATTATTTTAGTTTATTGCTCTTAGTTTACTCGTTAATTAGAACTCCTATTATCAATTGTGTTTTTCTTTTCCAACGAAGTAACTTTAGCAAAGTGGCCCAAACCAATCCCTGTGGAGATGATACTCGATACTCAGATCACTTTATTACTTGCGACGTGTATACTTGCACCATTTGCATAGCACTCAATACGCGCAACAATTACCATCGGATAGGGAGGTAGAGTTTTGCATTGAGACGTATGTGGATACGGCCCTGGTGTCAATTTCACCGTATAGCATGGCACCAAAGGAGTTGAAGATGTAGCTTTAGGAATTTTTAGACCATGGTTTCAATCGACCTAGTGTGTCATCGTGGGGAGCTCCAGTGTTGTTTGTGAAAATGAAGGATGGCACGATGAGAATGTGCATTGATTATCAGCAATTGAACTTGTTGACGATTACGAATAAGTATCCTTTGCCAAGGATTGGTGATTTGTTTGATTAGTTTTGGGGTGCTACAATGTTTTCCAAGATTGATTTGAGATCTAGAAATTATCAGTTAAAGGTGAAGGATAAAGACATGCCAAAGATAGCTTTTTGCACGCATTACAGGCATTATGAGTTCTTAGTGATGCCATTTGTGCTGAACAATGCACTCGTAGCTTTCATGGACATGATGAATCAGATATTCCATGAATTCTTGGATCAATTCATGGTGGTGTTCATCGATGGCATTCTTGTGTGCTCCCATACCGAGGAAGATCACGATCGACACCAACGGATTGTGTTGCAAGTTTTTTCGAATTGTAACACCCTCAACTAGGTTTAGAAGAAAACTAGAATCAAAGATGTCACTAGAATAAGCTTTAAGAAATATGTGACCAAAAACTAAAACTCTCAAAATAAAATGAGGCAAGGCTAACAAACTTTTCTTTAACTTTCTTTTTGTTGTTTTTTTATCAAGTCTATAATTGATTATTAAACTAACAAATCCTTTAATATCTAGTATTACATAACAAATTATCAAGCCAAAACATTATTGTCAACTTACTAAATTCTTTGTATAGGCTTCTAACAAGGTATAAATCATGTATTCAGCTCCTTTAATTATTTAACAACAATGATTCCGTAAGACATGTAAGAGCCAATATACTTAAATTACCAAACAAGTTTAACATATATCTATTCTAATATCAAATCACATAGTTCATGACTTGGTTACTAATATTCTTACTATTATTAGATTGTTCCAACTATAGTTTACTAAAGGTGGCATAATGTTAACTTGACTTACAAGTTAGGTTATAATTGAGATATTATCAAATAGGGATAACTCATCATAATTTACCTAAGAAGATCGAATTAGAGATTTTCAAGAGGGGTCCTTAAAAATCAAACAGCCAACCAAGTTAATTGCTTCAACATTCAAACTATACATAGAATTAAATTATGTGAACTTAAGCATTTAAGCAACCATAACTTGATCAAAACATTAGGTTTGTACATGCAGTACCAATACCAAATGGTATTAATTCTAATATGCCTCATAAAATTCATACTTATCGATTTTAGCTACACAATATTTGAAGTGAAGAACATAACCTTGGCTATGGCATTAAGCTTAGGATATTTTCTCATTAAACATATAAACATTATATTATGCTAAACCTTCAAAATCATTCTAATTATGTCATCCGAAGCATACATTTTCATATAAACATAATTCTTCTTAATTTAAACATCATTAGAAGAATGCTCAAAAAGATATTATATCAAATTTAGTTATTTAAGGGCTATTTACAAACCAAGTCCATAAACAATCAATAATTTCATAGGTTATAAATGTGGTAATCAAATGCAATATGCCACCATTCTAGGAGTTCTGAGGAAAAACTTAGACAAACTACGAGGTTTTTACGGTGTTACTTACAACCTTTCAACACGATCAGCTCAAGGAAAAATCATATAACCTGCATATGTATGGAAATGAATGCATTAGGCTTAAATAGCCTAAGTAAGGTAGTGAGCCATGAAACATAACAATCAAGGATATCAACATATAGAGGAAGAGTGATAGATTCCAAGTTTATTAATAGCAATGAAATGTTCAAGTTTTTAACTTTAATATGATTAGAGCTTGTCTTATGAAGTTTTATCAAGATTCATCTTCTTCCAAATCTTGTTTGAAAATATTTCAAAGATTTAACTGAATTCTTTCGAATTTCTCTTTGAACTTATCATGGTTCATAGCTTATTAAACTAGAGTCTTGTCAAGGCTTATCGAAGTTCTTATTAAGCTTTTACAGATCATAACAGAGCTTATCCAAATTCATAACATTACTTAACAAAGTCTCCATTCGAAACATAATATCTGAGTTCATATCTTTTAGAACATTTTCCTTGGATCACCTTTGGACATGAGTAACATTGATCCGAGTTTCACATAGCTCAAAGCACGTAGTAATGGCTAGTGTTAGAACATAACAACCTAACTTCTCATCTATCCAACCAACTATCGCCAATCTCCGTACCTCTCCCCCGTTACCTCTTGTTGTCGCCAATATATCACATATGTATATCTTTACACCATGCCAATGTCCAAGGAGTTCCATTGTTTAGGCAACTTAGATGTTTTATATCTTTACACCATGCTAGTGTTAGAACATAACAATCTTATTTGTTTCTTTCCTTAGTATCTTATAACACGAGATAAGCTTATATCTCCCTAGGACTTTTAGAATTTATGAACTCAACAATGGAATTTAATTATTTTATTAAGATCTCTTGGCATTGTAAGTCAGAAATTAGCTTTATATCAAGGTTTACATAATCTTCCATTACAAGTCAAAGCATAGCAAGGCACCATATATATATATATAATGCAAACATAACCAAAAGGTTTATCAAGGATGCCATGCTATGAATGTATTCACACATTATGCTCTATGTGAGCCATATGCATATGCTTATGAATTAATCTAAATATAACATAAAAACAAAGATCGAAATGACGCCATGTCACCCGAGACAAATGAAACTACACTCACCTTATATCCCGAAGTTACAGGATACCTGAATCCTTAAATACATTAGCTTCCAACCAACTCTTCTCTTATACACTTCCTTATCATGTTATGTACCTCAAATAAAAATAACAAGTCATTACTACCAAATCAATTCATTCCACTTACAAAACAATCCTATTCATTACCAACCATTCCATGTCTCTAACTCATAATTTAACCCCTTGTGGTTTCATTAAAATAGTCCCTAATATGTCCTTAAACATTTAAATCAATCCCATACATTTACATACATATTTATGTACACCCGAACAGTTCTAATTACACACATACTCACATATGCATGTTCCATCAGTCCAATGCACTTTCATATGTATTCAAACAGTCCATAAACTTATAACATTCCAGCATACTTGCATAGATTCACAAACAGTCCATAACACATGTATACACATATAAACTCAAAACAATCCAACATTATTCCAATGTACTCAAAACTGCCCAGATTTTTCATGTATGAACATAGATACAATCAAGCATTTTAACATAGTTTCAATACATTCAAAGCTACCCATATTTTTCATGTATGAACATAGATACAATCAAGCATTTTAACATAGTTTCAATACATTCAAAGCTGCCCAGATTTTTCATGTATGAACATAGATACAATCAAGCATTTTAACATAGTTTCAATACATTCAAAGCTGCCTAGATTTTTCATGTATGAACATAGATACAATCAAGCATTTTAAAATAGTTTCAATACATTCAAAGCTGCCCAGATTTTTAATGTATAACCACATATGAAATCAAGCATTTCAACATAGCTCTAAGGTATTCAAAACTGTTCAAAATTGTCCAAAATTTTCAGGTATAAACATATATGAAATCAAGCATTTCAACATAGCTCTAAGGTATTCAAAACTGTCCAGAATTTTTAGGTATAACCACATATGAAATCAAGCATTTCAACATAGATCTAAGGTATTCAAAACTGTTCAGAATTTTTAGGTATAATCACATATGAAATCAAGCATTTCAACATAGCTCTAAGGTATTCAAAACTGTCCAGAATTTTCATTTATAACCACGTAAGAAATCAAGCATTTCAACATAGCTCTAAGGTATTCAAAACTGTCCAGAATTTTTAGGTACAACCACATATGAAATCAAGCATTTCAACATAGCTCTAAGGTATTCAAAATTGTCCCGAATTTTTAGGTATAACCACATATGAAATCAATTACTCAATTTAATTCTCAAATAAAGGAAAAAGGAAGAGTATTTTCACCTTTAGAGTATTTTCACCTTTCTTACTTGAGATAAACAATAACGGTTCAAACAAATGAACCAAATCAAGCTTCGATTCTCATCCTCCCCAAGATTTCTCTAACCTCTCTCATTCTCTCCTAATTTGGTTATTGGAGAAGAAGATGTAACCGATTGTGTCATCTTTCTTCCTAAAAGCCAAGACTCTTACGCATGTCTTTCCTAAATTGTTGACAACCATACAAGTCATTGGACTTATTAGCCTTTAGCATGCAAACACTAATTTTTGGATACATTTAGTTTTAATCATTCTACAATGGCTATCTATTTTGTGCTTTATTTCAATTTGATCCTTAAATCATTTTTTTAGTCTAATAAGTGACATAAATACTACAATTTGCTTGTGATCAAATTGTTACATAATTTCGAGCCAATATTTGGGGTATTACACGGATAATAAGCTTTATGCCAAGTTGAGCAAATGTGAGTTTTGGATTAAGCAAGTGGTTTTTCTTGGTCATGTTGTCTCAGCGGAAGGTATCCGAGTGGATCTACAGAAGATTGAGGCGGTTGGGAATTGGAAGCAATCAATTCGGTGATAGAGGCCCGTAGTTACTTGGGGTTAACAGGGTATTATCATCATATTTTGGATGGTTTCTCAAATATTGTTGCTCCTTTGACGAAGTTATTGCAAAATGATGTAAGTTTTGAGTGGACGGAGAGTAGACAACAAGCTTTTGATAAGTTGAAGGAAGCTTTGACGCAAGCTTCAATCTTGATTCAACCTGAGCTGAGGAAAGAGTTTGTAGTGTACATCGATGCATCCTATGCTATGTTAGGGTGTGTGTTGAAGTAAGAGGGAAGGTTGTGGCTTATTCATATAGGAAGTTAAAGGTGCACGAGTGCAACTATCCTACGCATAATATAGAGCTTGTTACGGTGGTATTTGCGTTGAAGATTTGAAGGCATATCTTTATGGTGATAAGTGTATTATGCACACAGATCACAAGAGTGAAGTATTTAATGCCGCAAAAAGAGTTGAATCTTAGGCAACATAGATAGTTGGAGTTGCTCAAGGATTATGATTTGGCGACAGAGTATCAACCGGGTAAGGGTAATATTGTAGCCAATGCCTTGATTAGGAAGGTTGTAGTAGAGCTGAGGGCGATGTTTGCTCGATTGAGTGTTACGCTAGGTGGTGGTTTGTTGGCTGAGTTGCAAGTGAAGCCATCATTTTTGCAGCTAATCAAGGAAAAACAATCGTATGATTATTCGTTGGTACCACATATTAAGGATATTATGGATGGCAATCAGACGAATTTTTGTTTTGATGATAATGGTGTTTTGTGCTTCAAGAGTCGAGTGGTTGTGTCGAAAAATGAGGAGTTAAGGCACATTATATTGACTAAAGCACATTCGAGTCCTTTTGCTATGCATCCGGGTAGTACAAAGATGTATCAAGATTTGAAAAAGGAATATTTTTGGGTTGGTTTGAAGAAGGATGTAGCGGATTTTGTTAGTCGTGGTATGGTATGTCAAAGTGTTAAGGCTGAGCATCAGTTTCTTTCCAGGTTGTTGCAACCGCTGAAGATTTTGGAATGGAAGTGGGAGAGAATTACCATGCATTTTGTATTTGAATTTCCTTTGACGCCAACAAAGAATAATTTTGTGTGGGTGATTGTGGATAGGTTTACAAAGTGTGCGCATTTCATGGCTGTGCATACGACGTATACTTTGGATAGGTTGACAAAGTTGTATGTTGCAGAGATTGTGAGGTTGTATGGAGTGCATAAGTCTATAGTATCGGATAAGGATCTGTGGTTTATAGTGAGGTTTTGAGAGTGTTTGCATAGGGCTTTGGGTACACGATTGACTTTCAGTACTTCGTATCATCCTCAAATGGATGGTCAGTCTGAACGCGTTATCCAAGTGTTGGAAGATATGTTGTGGTGTTACATCATTGATTTTCAAGGAACGTGGGAGAAGTAATTACCGTTAGTGGAGTTTGCGTATAACAATAGCTATCAGGCTAGTATATAAATGGCTCTGTATAAAGCTTTGTATGGTAGGAGGTGTCGCAGGCCACTTTGTTGGGCAGAGGTAGGTGAGAAGTATGTTTCATTGCCTGATGTACTGAAGGACAGTAATTAGAATGTAAAGCTTATTAGTGAACAGTTGAAAGTGGCTTCGATTGAAAAAAGTCTTATATTGATTTGAAGTGTTGGGAGATTGAGTTTACGGTTGGAGATAAAGTGTTCCTTAAGGTTTTGCCTTAGAAGAAGGTAATGAGGTTTGGATGTGAAGGCAAGTTGAGTCTGAGGTTCATTGGGACTTATGAGGTGTTAGAGCATATTGGTCCAGTTGCTTATAGATTGAGGTTGCCTATGGAGTTGGAGAAGATACCCAATGTTTTTCATGTATCGATGCTACAAAGGTATAGATCGAACCCTTTGCATGTGATGCCTGTTGAGGAAATTGAGTTGAATCCAAATTTGACTTATGATGAGAAGCCGGTGAGAATTCCGGATTCTAGCAGCAGCAAGGTTCTTCGTGGGAAGACCGTTGAGTTGGTAAAGGTGTTATGGAAACATCGTGGTGTCGAGGAAGCTACATGGGAAAGTAAGAAGGACATAAACAAGCAATTTCCTTACCTTTTTCCGCTAGGTAAATTTTGAGGACAAAATTTATTAAGAGGGGGAGAGTTGTAACGACTCAAATTTGGGTCTAGATGTTAGCTAGATTGATTAGACAGTTCAGGAGAATTGAATTAGGCTATTCAAATTAGTTTCGTGAATTAATTATTAATAAATGGTTTTTGGCTAAAATAAAATAAGGAAAATGTTAGAAAATATTTAATTAATATTTTAAGGGTTTTGGTAAACTCAGTTTGAAGGAATAAAATCGAATTTTGGTGTAATACCCTCAACCCGGTTTAGAAGAAAACCAAAATTGAAGATGTCACTGCAAGAATTTTCATGAAACACGAGATCCAAAACTAAAACTCTCAAAGCAAAATGAGTCAGGCTAACAATTTTTTTAAACAAATCTCTAACCATATGACTTAATTATAATATACCATATTCTTGACTTTCTTTATTTTATTACCAAGTTATTTTGAACTAGTACGAAAACAAATTTCATATATCATGCATAACGTATAGTGCTATGATACAAACACCAAACAAATAATGTTAATTTAATCTAACACAAACAAATTCAGAACTCGTAAGGTGTCAGATACATTTAAATCTAGTACCATATATAAAACCATATTAGGTTCATTCATACAAATTAGAGTAAAGTTAAGACTAATTACTCACAAAGGTTCGCACAATAGGGTAAAAAGGTGATTCGACTAATGTCTTATAATTCAATTGAAGATTAAGTAAGGCTAAGCTTTAAAGAGCATGATCATTTATTTTAAATTCATACATGGATGTTTTACTACATTTAAATTTCATATCATGAAGACCTCAAGCATCAAACATGCAAATCGACAAAACATTAGGAAAGCCTGAGTGAGACCCAAGAAACATTTTCAAACTTGCAAAGATCTTTCAACCAACTACAAGACATCCATCGTCCGAATGTCATAGAGTACATAAATAGGTAGGTAACTTAGGATTAAATCACATAAATAACTTAACAAGTACTTCCAAACTTATAAACATTATAAATAGATCAGAGGTTGAATTTCTTGCATCATACCTAATCATTGTGTCACCATTTAACAAACACATGGAAAATAATCACGTACACATGCTATGTCAAGTTACCGATTTAACAGAACATCAAACCATGATCACAAAAAAGTACAAGTAACTTCAGAACGATGAATACTTAATTACATTATTCTTATAGTTAAGCATGAACTAAATGGAAAATTAACCATACAATAATTAGTTACTCAAAGGTTACTAAACCTACATGAAAGATTAATTTGGAAGAATTAGTTACTCAAAGGTTACTAAACCTACATGAAAATCATATGCCACCTTTCTAGGAGTTTCATAAGATAAACATAAACATAAACGATACACAAAAATCTTGGAACGTGACTTGCAACCTTCAACCACGATCGAACAATGAGAACTCTCTAAGTCCTAAAAAATGCATGAAAATGAATGTATTAGGCTTAAATAGCATAAGGGAGGTAGTGATCTAAATAAACATAACATTCAATGATGTCGATAATAAATAAAGGTAATAAATTTCCAAGTTTTATTGGTGATATTGAAATACTTAAGTTTTAGCTTTAATAAGATTAAGGCTTGTCTTATGGAGCTTTATCAGGGTTTATAATCTTCCAAATCTTATTCGAAAATCTTTCAGAGTTTTAACCAAATTCTTTCAAATTTCTTTTTGAACTTATCAGAGATCATAACTTAAAATACAATAGTTTTATCAAGGCTTATTGAAGTTCTTATTAAGCTTTCAGAGATCATACGGGGCTTATATGAGTTCATAACATTGCTTATCAAAGTTTCCATTTGAAGCTTAGTATCTGAGTTCATATCTTTTAGAACATTTGCCTTGGATCACATTTGGACATGTGTAGCATTGGTCTAAGTTTGACCATATTGGTCCGTGTTACACATAGCTAAAAGCACATAGCAATAGTTAGTGTCAAAACATAACACTCCTAACTTCTCATCTATCCAACCAACTGTCGCCAATCTTCTTATCATCTCCCCCGTTACCTCCTACTGTCGCCAATATATCACATATATAGGGTCGTCACCCTTAAACCGTAGCTCATGGACCGTAGTCCCTAAATTTATACCTCTGTATCATGCCAAAGTGTCCAAGGACTTCCATTCTATAGGCAACTAAAACTATTTCTTCTTTATTGATAGGAGAAGAATCTTATGATGCAAGTATCTTACTTGTTTCTTTTCCTAGTATCTTATAGCGTAAGGTGAGCTTTTAGCTCCTTAGAGTGTGAGTTCTTATAACTTTAAAGTTCGACATTGTTTCTTGTGTTTTATGATTTCAAAGGATTAAGGTTCGATACGAATTCAAAGCAAAGTTTATACATAAATATACTTCAATTCAATAGTCATTAAACATCATAAAATGGCATGCAATTCATTCATGATGCATATACAATGCATACCTTATCCATGAAACTTCAATGACATGTATGTAACCCAATCCCAGATGCTCTATGTGAGCCTTATGCAAAATGATTATATGTGATCCATACTTGAATATTTAAGACAACAATTCTATAAAACTAAAGATCGGGGTAACTCTGTGTCACCCGGAGCAAACGCAACTACACTCACCTATTATTCCAAAGGTAGGGAATACTTGAACCACAATTATGTTTCACTTCTCAATCGAATCCCTTCCCTAGTCATCCTTACCAATTTGTTTACCAAAAAAATAATTAACCAAATATTACCAACCATGTCATCCAAAAAGAACATATCCTACCAAACTTTACACACATTAATCACATCCATCAGTTTGTTACTTAAGAGAATTTATACTCATTTGCATTTCAAACTATATATAAGTTCGAGCATACTACTCCTTTATCTTACATGCTATTTTACACAAATTCATTTCATTATTAAACCCTTTCCTAGACTTGTAAATTATCCCTTTAACAAGTTTACAAGACAGTCTAGAGCATAAGTATGTATTTTTTACATGAAACTGACAAATATTTACTCATATAAGAACAATCCAAAAATCCATACGTATTCAAATACATACTCAAACTGTCCTCATTATTCTAATGTATGCAAAATAGCTCACATATTTTCTTATTAACATAAAGCAACCCCTAGTTCATTTACATGGATGCAAAAATAGTCTTTTGCTCATAATCACACATGTGCATAATCAAAACAATCCAACATAGTCTCAATATGTCCAAAACAGTCTAGATTTTCATGTCTAAACATATCAATCCAATTTAGACATGTGTACATAATTTCACTCCAAAGCAGTCCACAAATTCTCATGTTTACACAAATTAATCCAATTTAGACATGTATACATAATTTTACTCCAAATCAGTCCACAAATTCTCATGTTTACACAAATTAATCCAATTTAGACATGTATACATAATTTCACTCCAAAACAGTCCACATAACTTCATGTTGATGCAAATCAGTCCAATTTACATGTATACATGATTTCTCAACAACGAAATAGTCTATATATCTTCATGTTGATACAAACCAGTCCAATTTACATGTATTCATAATTTCACAACAATAAAACAGTCCATATAACTTCATGTTGATACAAATCAGTCCAATTTACACGTATTCATAATTTCACAACAACAATACAATCCATATAACTTCATGTTGATACAAATCAATCCAATTTACATGTATTCATAATTTCACAACAACAAAACAGTCCATATAACTTCATGTTGATACAAATCAGTCCAATTTACATGTATACATAATTTCATCAACATAGATTAAGTAAATGAGATGGAAGCTTACATTCTCCTCACAATTCTCGATCAAGGAAACAAGGATTTTTTTTCTTTTGTTAAGCCTAACTCTCTCCCTCTCTAGTTAATCTTTGGCTCCCTCCCCAAAGGAGGAAGAAGAATAAAATATATGCTTAATGTCTTTCTCTCCCCCATTAGCCGGTTCAAGCCACCCACCCTCACACATGTTTTCTATATTACAAGACATGTGCCAAAGCCCTTTAGTTCTTATTAACTTTGCATGCAAAATCTAAGTTTGACAATACTTTCTTTTTACTTTTTATAATATGGCTCTCAACTTGCTTTAAGTTCTCAATTGAGTCCTAATGTCATGTTTGATTATTCTATTTCACCTTTCTTAAGCTTTGACAAATGTACAAGTCCTTGAACTTATTGACTTTTATCATGCAAATACCAATATTAAAATCTACTCGATTTTAATCCCTTCTACAATGGGTATCCATTTTCTTCTTTAATTCAATTTGATCCTAGACTCTTAATTAAATCTAGGTTTATACTCACACACACACATATATATATCTAATAAATTTTACCTTTTAATTTAACTTAGATTATGTCTAATAGCTACCAAATAAAATCATACAAATTTATTCTATCTCAAAAGACCATTTCAAATACAAAAATATTGAATACAGTTGACCTGGTTTTAGAGGTATTACATTTGGGACATGGTCTGGTGACTAAAATGTAAAGTTTTCAAAATTGTTTTGGTGACTAAATCGTAAAAGGGTCAAAACTTAGAATCTTTAAGGAGCTAATTTACCAAAGTTTTCCAACAGATTTTCCCTTAATTTATGCTATTTTTAAGATGATTTTAAAGGTTTATTAAATAAAAATAAAGTATATTTGATTAAAAGGATTTTAAAACTCAATTTCATTTTCTCACGTAACTACTTTTTCTCTCAACTTTCTCAGCAGCCAGGCTATCAATTCTAATTCAAAATTCTTAGGAATCATCTCTTTTGATTTCCTAATTGATTCCTTTGATTTTTACATCAAATCCTAATTGCTTTCTTGAAGATTTCATTTAAACTTTGCCAATTAAGGGAGAAATCAGCAATTAGAGGTGATTTCCATTTCTCTCCACTAATTAAAGGTTCTTTATTGAAATTCCCAAGTTCTTGATCCTTTACAACTGATTTTTGTTATGTGTTAATGATTAAAACATGATTTTATTGTTTTAATTGAGTTTTGATGAGGAATTTGATGAATCTTGATGTGGATTTGTAGTGTGTTGATTCTAATTGATTTAGATCACTTATAAAAATGTGCTTTAATGTTATAAGAAGAGATTGATAAAAGGAATCCCGAAACTAAGTGGATTGCTAAATTTCTAGGTTGTAAATAGTTAGATTTTGAGGTGATATTGGAGTTGAAAGGTTGTTGGATATATAAATTTGTTATATTGTTGATTTTGGATGAAAAATGATGATGTTAAGATGTTAAAATCAATATGTTATGGCTGGGCTTTGTTTAGGTTGAGTTTGATGATGATTTTGGTTGTTTAAAGGAAGTGTTTGATGGTTTTTAGTGAGGTGAAGTTTAGATTAATGGTTGTTGGAAATTAGAGATGCATGGGAATGCATTAATCCTCTGTTTTTGTTTGGGTAAAGCAGGGGAGATGGATCCTTTAGCTTTTGGAGAGGTTACAGAGGCTTCAAAAGTTTGATTTTCGCATTGGCTAGTGGAGTGTTGTGTTGTTGGTGAGTGGAAACGAGGTTTACAACTTTATAAAGGATTGAAAGTAATTTTGGGAGTTTAGATTAAGTTTGAAACACTTGTCTTAGCTCAGAAGTAAGTATCGAATGTTCTCACTCTCGTTTTTGGTTTTGCAAAATACAATCTCATGCACATGTTTATGATTTTGACTACCTACTATTATTTTCATGTTTTAGAAATGAAAGATGTTGCAAATGATCATATGTGATGATTATTGAGTATGACAAATGGTTTATGAAATGAATTTTGGGAATACTAGAATACATGGTTTAATGTATTTGAAATTGGTTTGATTTGATGCATATGTTAAAACAATTAGGTAATGTGGCTTTATTGGATACATTGGCAAGTGGCTAAGATTGAAAGTTATCGGATATAGTTGGCTAGCCATAGGGTTTAAAGTGCACTATAATAAGTCGCCTCATGTGTATTGAGGGGTCATGAGTGTGCCATGCTCCACCATGAGAATCGCAGCGGTCCATGGGTCAAGAGTGTGCCAATTCTCTTGCTGGTGGATTTATACATCATAACCATTAAGGGCTGCTCCAGTTCGAGGATGTATATGAAATGGTCGAAGGAACCACTTGGGAAATTTGTGTATCCAATGTGTTTTAATAAAATATAATAGAATTGGTTTTGAGTCACTTGAATGCCAATATATGATAATGTATCATGAGAAATTGATTATATTTTGTATAATGTGGTTTATACATGAGATGCTCTTTAAGCTTGCTATTCGAGAGATTTTAGCATGAGAAAGCTTAAATTGTGGTTTATGCTAGAAATCCATGTTACATGTGTTGCAATTGTTTAAAAGTGCATATTTGAGAAGATTATAGAAACATGAGATGTTTTGGCATGAGATGCTTCATTTGTTTTGAAAGCAAAATGGTTTTAAATGCATTGATGAGTGTTTTTGAGATTCCCTCACTAGGCTTTATAAGCTTACACTCTCCTTTCTTATCAATGCAGAGAAGTAGACCTTTTGGACAGCAAGCAAGCAAGGGGAAATCTAATAGCAAAGTAATTTCAAGTATGGTTTTATAAATACTATATAGTAATAAGAGGCAATGTGACCAAGTTGTAATTGGAAGGGTTTTTTGGTTACTCCCTAGTTTGGACAAGTTGCATTTGATGCTTTGGACTTGTATGATGCCTAATATCTTTTTTGATGTTTAATATCTTGTTTTGAGGGGTTGGGATACAAATTGCATGCTTGGGTAGAGATCATGCCTTTAGGATCTTCGTTTGTTCTTATGATGGTTCGTATGATCTCCTAGCATGTTCTTTTAATTGTAGAAATGTTGCTTGAGATGTTGTATGATGTTTAAGTGATGACTGAAGTTGTTTGGAATGAGCCAAAGAGTCATATGTTAGACATAAAAGTCATTATAGGCCTTCGCGTACTGGTAGGAGTACCTAGGGATCGGTACGCAGGGTCTAAAATGGCTTCATTCTGAGGGCAAAATGCATAGGGGTACCGGTACAGTTAGCTGAGTATCGGTTCACCCCTTGTAATTTACGCATCATGTACACAGGTTTGAGTAATGATACGACCAACCCCTTTATTTTATAGCATCGTAACGATACACAGGGTACCATATCGGTACGTATTGTTGTTACTAGAATTTGAGGTTCTGAAGGAAAAGGGGGAATCAGTACGAGAACTATGATGTACCGGTACGAGTTGCTTTATGCACCGTATCGATACGGTGGCTAGTGTATCGGTATGTGTGGTAGTTAAGTCCATTGAGCAAGCCCGTATCGGTACACATTGCTGATTTCTTTGTGTTTTTGCTTGCTGAAGTTTGGAAATGTGCAATTTAGTCCCCGTATGTTGTTTATACAATGGTATGAGTTTACACGCTTGTTTTTAGCTGTAAATTGACATATGAGCTTGAAACTTGACTAATTAAGGATTGATAACTTTAATTTTATAAAAGACCTCCTAATTTTTAGAAATTTCAGTTTGGTCCCTGAAGTACACTCTTGATCAATTAGATGTTAATTCGACATTCGATTGAGTTGTAAATTTCAGCGTTGCTAGCATGATCACCTTAGGACCTAATCATGCATTTAGATACGATAAAATGAAAAAATGGACTGTTTTATAAGTAATTCTTTCGAGTTTGTCTCGGCAAACCTAATGTAGCTCGCTCGGTTCGGTCTGGCATCTATGCCGGGTCAAGGGCGTTACATATCCTTTGTTCTCTACGTATTGTTAACAAGTATCTTTAGATCTCTAGATTGTAAGGGATAACTGGTTTTCTCTATTTGTGCGTCTGGTCATGCACTATAACATGCCTGAAAAGAAAAATAAAAACAAAAACTATAACCCCTTGACCTGGCCTAGGCAATGGGCCGAACCGAGATAGTACATTAGGTTTGTCCTAGAAAACCTGAACCAAATAACTAGATTTAGGTCCATTTTTCTATATCTTTTCTAGATGCATCATTAGGACCTAAGGTGTACATATCAACAACGGATAAAATCTCATTTGAATCAGACATCGAATCGATTTCCAATTGCACTAATGAGCGATCTAGGGATCAAAATGCAAATCTAGAAAATTACAAGGACTTACCTCGATTTAAGATTAACAATCCTTAATTACTCAGGTTTCATGCATACATATTAATTTTTAGCTAAAACGGATAATCTGAACACAACTAATTAGAATACATTCGAAACAAGGACTAAAATGGAAGAATCTCAAACCACAGCAGCACCTCAACTAACATAACAACCTTGCGTATCGGTACACAAGATTTTGTACCGATACCATGCTTTTATACATTAAGGATGTACCAATACTAAAACCCGTGAACCGATACTCAGGCAAGAACACTCAAAGGTCGTACTGATACAACAATGGGGTGTATCGATACCTAGGCTTAAATGGCCGAAATCATAAATTCCAGTAGCCAAAAGCTATATCGATACGACTCACCCTGTACTGATACCCAAGACAAAATTCAACTTCTCAAACCTGATTTAGGCCTCGCATACCAATACGGAGGGACACCGTACCGATACGGGGAGGCCTGTAATGCATGATTTATCTGGTTTTTAGTCTCCAAACCAATCCAAACTCACTCCAAACATCCTAGCATACATACTAAACACCCTTAGCATACTTGACAACCATTCACAGCAAACCAAACCATTAATTAAGCATTCTCGGACTCAAAATCACAAACTATAGGTATGCTCCCTAAACATGGAAATCAACATACTCGAAATGCAAACGAATGATCGAACTAATCCTAGCATATCATCTGTCACCATACTAGACAACATCAAACTTTTTTGAGCATACACATTGGCATATGTAAGTCCACTAATCATTCTTTTCATGGCATAGAAAGATGTAAAGCATAGCATCCAAAACATAAATCCATCAACATACTTCAAAAAAACAAACGAAAAACCAGCAATCAACAAGAAATAATCCTTGGTGAGCCATATCACCCAAAATACAAATTCCCAAACTTTGGACAACACATTGCCTTATTGCCGAAAGTTCAAAACCAAACCATACTTGCTAGTAACGATGTCTTAGAATCTTCCCACTCCGAATGCTCCCTCAATCCTCGATTTTCTGCAAAGAAGAATGAGGGCGTAAAAAAACATATGCTTAGTGAGGCCACTCCAACAACATTCATCAATGCATAAACATACAATGAATAAACCATGCCACTATGGAAAAATAAATATGAATGTAATAGCCAATGCATTTACTTCTTTCTTTCAAAACATGGCATGCATAACAACCATATGCATAAAAACTTTATAACATGTTTTTCTTTATTTCACATATATTGGCAATTAGTGTGACTCATGATAAACATCATCTCTTTTTAAAAACCTCATTAGATACACGGATTTCCTGGTGATACCTTTAAACCACCAATTACTTGCCTCCAGCTTGGGTAGTACTACCTCTACCAACAAACCACGTAATCCACCAGCCCGAATAATACTACCTTTATTCACAAGGGCTGCTGGGCGATCGAATTATATTATAGTGCACTTTAAAACGTATGGCATGCCAACTATATCTGATACTTTCTTTTTGTGTGTCACATAGCCAATATACCTTTTTAAACACATTTACTTACTATTTTCCCAATGCATTTAACAAATTGATTTCATATGCAAAATCACATTACCCAAGGCAACAACCACATTCTATTTAGAAACTATTTTACAATGGTCTTAGGCATACATAAACTTGATAAACCATTACATATCCTTTAAATGATGCATAAAACATTAATAAACTAATCCATGATTTTAAACCAAAACATGCAAATCAAGTCTCATATCCAAACTGATATTCAAAAGGCGAATTAGGGAAAACTTACTTTCGAGCTTAGCTAAGCTTGGTAGGCTTAATCTAAACTCCCAATTTAAGAGTGTCCAAACACAACTACACTCACCAATATGTAGCACACATACCGATACACTAGCCACCGTATCTGCAAGGTAAGCTAGGCTTGATCCTCCCCTATTTTGGTAACACAAAAACAGAGGCATATTGCATCAAAATGCAACTCAACAACAAGCTACACACACCCCTTGCAACCTCAACAAAATCACATCTGAAAACTAGCTGAAAATATCAAAAACAACCTCTAACGACTACCAGTAAACCTCTAGCCATAAACCTAAGATTCTAACATCCTAATAACATCAAAGAACCTCCAAAAAAATACTCCAAACATCCTTATACATCCAGAAATCAAGAATCCATCATAAGAGCCCCAAAATCACCATTAAGCTACCTTACAAACTAACCAATTGAATAGTTTTGGGATTGATTATGAAAATCTCATTTCACATTATATTTATACAACCAAAATGTGAATTAACCCAATGGGAATCAACAGCAAAGATCTTGTAAAACAAGAATTTAGGCAAAACATCAAAATCATCAATAAATCTTATTTTCTTGAATTAAATTGCAAAACCATGTTATAATCAACAAAACACAAGCCAATTACTAGGGAATATCAATAAAGAACCTTATTTTTAAGAGAGAAGAAGAAACTTACCTTTGAAGAGCCTTCCACCAAAATTGACATAAGTTTTCTCTTGAAAATAACTTGGGAAATTGATGAAATCTTTGTGAAATCTCTATGAGGTTTTGTTAGGAATCAAATAATGAAATATCTATTGAAAATTAGTAAGAAAATCTAGAAATTATGATTGGAAAAAGAGATGGAAAATTAGAGAAAATGAGAAGAGAAAATCCAAAAAAAATTGACACAATAGGAAAATGATTTAGGAAATCAATTAACCGTCAAAGTCTTACTCAATTAAAGTGGAAAACTTTAATTAAAATTTGGAAATTATATCTCTCAAGGATTCTTAGTGTTGGCCCAATTGCTTTTCAGTCACTTAAAACAGTTTTGCACTCTTTACAATTTAGTCACTAAAAATCAAAACGTCACCTTAATTAGTTTAATTAACCTTCAAATTAATTACCAAAATACTTGATAATATAACTAAATATTTTTAGTAAGTCAAACTAATTGTTATTCCAACAATCTCTGTTTTAAAAATACTAATTTCCCCAAAACTCATTTCATTGGTTAATCTGGTTCGACCGAGTCAAATCCAACCCGACCAAACCCCTAAACTTCTAACCCTATTTTTGAGGCATTAAAAAACAAAAATAAAAATTAGTATGAAACGAAAAGAAAATCTTAAGCACAATTACTAAGTAACTATCAATTGCCAATCCCTGGCAACGCTGCCAAAAACTTGATGTTTGCAAATTAGGTATGCAAACTAGAGAAAGTATATTCGTTGATCAAGTAATAAAGTGATAGAGTAGAGCGTCGAACCCACAAGGATTGCATTAACAAATAAGAATGCTTAATTACTTTTCGAATGCTATAATGGTTTGATGATGATTATTGTTAAGTGTTCAAAAGTACTATTTTTATTACCCTTTTTAATCATATTATTGCTAGACTTAGGCTCATATTAGTTGTATTATTAGCCATTCATGCATATTTGCATTGTTTCCTTGGTGGACAAGCTTGATTTCATATTTTGCTTAATTTTGTGGAAAAAGATACTGCTTTGGTTTGTTTTGTGTGTGTGTGCAGAATCACTTGCCAAAGCAAGGCTGGAACCAGTTGCCAGGGCAATGCATGAAGGAGACGCCGAGCTAGTTGCCAGGGCAATTGTCGATAAGGGATAAGATGATATGGCAGTCAAAATTGATGACTAGATAAGCCCAAGATGATGTGGAGCAAAGTTAAATCCCAAAGGAGTTTGATTTCCATGAAGAGGTTGAAGAGAAATTAAATCCCAAGAAGATAGGAGAAGTTCTAGAAGGAATTTAAATATAATAAAGAATTATATTCTTTAAAAATATTTAATTCCAACTTAACTTCCTCCTCAAAAAGACTTTGACCTAGCCCTATAAATTGAGGACCAAGCCGTCAACTCCAAGGGGTGGAGAGGAGAGAAATTTTGACAAAGAGAGGAGGGAGATTTCGACAAGAGTGAGGAGAGATTTCGACAAGGCTTCAGCCATTCTTCATCTTTTTCTTTCTTGTTCAATTAGGTTTATGCTAGGAATTCTTTGTTTTGTGTTTCTTTGGAACCTAGCCATGAACTTTCAATTGGATTTTGTTTAGGTAATAAGAGTTTGCACTTTCAATTCAAGGTTTGCTTATTCTTGGTTTTTATTCTTGCTTGTGAGTGAATTGGGAGAGGATCTCATAACTTCATCTATTTATCTAATACCGAGAGAGTTAGATTCAAGAAACGAATGAGTATGGTCTTTATTCAATCTATTGATGGTGAAGATTAATCTGGCTTAGGAATAAGTTAAGGATTTCAATGGCTAAGAGGAGCGCAAGATTGGTTGTTGTTCACCCTTGATTCACGCAAGGATGTATTATCAAGGCATGCACAAATAGCTAGAGTTTCGACTTAGGGATAAGAAGAAACCATTGAAGAATGCTCCGCCGAACCTAGAAGCTGCTGCCCAGCCGCTCAGATAACTGTTGATTAGTTGCCAAGGCAACCCCGCTGCGCAAGTTGCCATGGCAACTGAGTTGCCCTTGCACTCTTTTATCAAGACGATCTAATCGGCTATCACTCCTCAATTCACGATAACTGGCCTATTCTCTCTCATTTGATTATATATTCTTTTACTTATTAGCTTTCTAGTTTAGTTGTTAGTTAAACTCCTACAATCACCTACTTGTGTTTTTACTTTTTACAGTGCAAGAGATTAGATTCTTGAAGTGGCACTAATCCCTGTGGAGACGATATCTTTTATACTATAACTTGCGACATGTACACTTGCACAATTGCGGAGCACTTATTACGCGCAACAAGTTTTTGGCGCTGCTGCCAGGGATTGGCAATAGCAACTTTGTTTTTATTTCCTTGCACTTTTATTTTTTTTGTTTAAGATTCAAAGGGTTAACAAACTTTGGTTTTACATTGGTATATGACCAGGGTGAGACCGATTACACCAGAATATCCCTTTGATCCAGAAATCAAACGAACCTTGCAAAGACTCAGACGAAGGTTAAGAGTAGCAATGGCTAATCAAGACGACAATATGAATCAGGATGTTCCAGCAGGAGGAGTGATTCTTTCACGAAACTGAACTATTCGAGACTATCTTGAAGAAGATCTTGAAGGACTTAATCCAGGAGTTGTCACACCTGAAATTGAAGCCGACCACTTTGAGTTGAAACTGGTGATGTTCAATATGATCAACACAATTGGTCAATTTGGCGGCTCAGCAACTAAATATGCACGATAGCATCTTAAGTCTTTCCTCGAGATTTGCAATTCATTCAAAATACAAGGAGTCAGCCCCGATGTTTTACGACTAAGATTATCCCCTATTCACTGAGGGATAGGGCGAAGCATGGTTGAATAGTATTCCTCTGGATCTTTGTCGTGATTTTCTTGCTTGATTTAATCCTACAAATTTGACTGATAAGCTTTGTAATGAAATTACTTCTTTTCGACAGGCAGATGATGAATCCATGTACGAGGCTTGGGAGCGATATAGAGAACTTCTACACAAATGCCCCCTACACGGATTCCCAGTGCGGAAACAAGTAACAATGTTTTACAACGCTATGAATACACCAACAAGGATGATGCTAGATGCCTCGGCAAACGGCATACTCCTAGATAAGTCGTAGGAGGAAGCAATGCAAATTCTAAACAGGCTTGCCAAGAATGATTATCAATTCTCATCTGCTAGAAGAGAAGGAGTTAGATGCCAAGCCACAATACATGAACTGTGATCATCAGACTCAATTTCGGCATAATTGGCCACTCTAACTAAGATGGTCCAGAACATGCAGAAACCAAACAACGCACAGGAGGTCAAGCTAATGGATTCCTTTTGTGAGTTATGTGGTGGTAACCATGATTCTTCTGAATATATGCAAAATTCGGAATCCAGCTTTTATATGGGGAATTACAATCGGAACAACAATGTGATGTCCAATACATACAATCCAGTTTGGAAGAAGCACCCGAATTTTTCATGGAGTAATCCCAACAATGCTCTAAACCAGAAAAATCACAATACACAAGTATTGAGATTCCAGCAGAATATGCCACGACAACAATTGCCGCAACAACAACCGACAACATCTAGTTTTTTGGAAAATTCTCTCAATGCTTTTATGTTGAAAACTGAATCTTATATGGCTGAGAATAGTAACTTCATAAAAAGAACTGATGCTTTTATTAACAGGACCGAGATGAGATTGCAAAACCAAGAGGCGGTAATCAAATCATTGGAAAATCAAGTCGGACAATTTGCTCAAAACCTGAATACTAGACATCAAGAAGGTTTACCTAGCGATACTGAAGTCACAAGAGGAACTGGCCATGAGCAATGTAAGGCGATCACCACTAGAAGTGCCCAACAACTTAAAGAGGCTCAAGCTCGCTCATCAAACAAAACTCCACAAAAAGAACAAGACGAACTCAGCGGCAAAGCCTCAGATGCTGAACCATGAATTGCCGCGGCAACCAGCGATAAGCATGCCTCGGTAACCAGCGATAAGGATGCCGTGACAACCAACGATAGGCACGCCACGACAACCCTAGTTGACAATGCCTTAGTAACTCCAGTTGCCTCGGTAATGTCGTCAATCAGGTTCCAAACCAATGAAAGGATTGAAGATATCTGACTTCCACCACCATTCCCATAGAGATTGAAGCGACAAAAGCAAGAATATCAATTCAAGAAGTTTCTTGATATCCTAAAGTAAGTCTACATCAACTTGCCATTGGTTGAGGCGATTGAACAAATGCCAAACTATGCCAAGTTTTTGAAAGACATTGTGTCCAAGAGAACAAGGCTAAGAGAGTTTGAAATAGTTGCTGCAACAGAGGAATGCATGGCCATATTGCACAATCGCATGCCACCTAAGTTGAAGGATCCCGAAAGTTTCACAATACCTTGTTCCATCGGAAACCACTATGTCGGGAAAGCATTATGTGACCTTGGAACAAGCATAAACTTGATGCCTAAATCGGTTTTCCAGAAACTAGGAATCGGGAAGGCAAGACCTACAACGGTTATGCTACAACTAGCCGAGAGATCCTATGTGCATCCAGAGGGAAAAATCGAAGACATACTGGTAAAGTTGATAAATTTATTTTTCCCGCTGACTTTATTGTTTTGGATTGTGAGGCAGATGAACATGCATCTATCATTCTCGGGAGACCCTTCCTAGCAACAAGGAGAACCTTAATCGATGTTGAAAAGGGAGAACTCACAATGAGGGTGAATGACCAGCAAGTTAAACTAAATGTGTTTCAAACACGAAGGCATGCCGATGATCCAGAAGAATGCCAACTTCTTCATGCCACGACAGAGTTTAACTTCGATGAGGAATTTAGTTGCCTCGGCAACTACATTGTTGATCAAGAGGAACCTGAGGAGTATGAAGAACCGATCGACGAGGAACAACAAGAAGAGGCAAATTGGTTAGTTAATCGACCAAGTACATACTTTGAACCACTGGATTACTCAGGTAAGGAAGGTAAACTCGAAAAGCCCTCCATTGAACAACCACCGATTCTTGAGTTGAAACAGTTGCCAGGGCAACTAAAATATGCTCACTTGGGAACGATAATACATTGCCTATAATTATTTCCTCTAAGTTATAGCCTGATCAGGAAAAGAAGCTAATCAAAATGTTGATGCTACACAAGAAGGCAATAGGGTGGACAATTGCCGACTTGAAGGGAATTAGCCCGGTAGTGTGCATGCACAAGATTTTGTTGAAAGATATCACAAACCTTCGATTGAGGCCCAGAGGAGACTGAATCATGCCATGAAAGGGGTTGTAATGAAAGAAATCATCAAGTGGCTTGACGCCGACATCATATACCCTATCTCTGATAGTACATGGGCAAGTCCGGTACAATGTATATCGAAAAATAGAGGTATAACGGTGGTAAGTAATGAAAACAATGAACTCATTCTAGCCAAGACTGTGACCGGTTGAAGGGTTTGTATGGATTATCGAAAGCTAAACAAAGCCACTAAGAAAGATCACTTCCCATTACCCTTTATTGATCAAATGCTTGACCGTCTTGCAGGTAAACCCTTTTATTATTTTCTTGATGGTTATTCAGGTTACAATCAAAATGCCATAGCACCAGAAGATTAAGAAAATACAACATTCACATGCCCATACGGTACTTATGCTTTCTGAAGAATGACATTTGGATTGTGTAATGCCCCGACAACCTTCCAAAGATGCATGATGGCACTCTTTTCAGACATGGTCGAAGACTTCCTTGAGATCTTCATGGATGATTTTTCCGTTTTTGGTAATGACTTCGACAGTTGCCTTGGCAATTTAGAGAAGGTGTTGGCAAGATGTGAAGAAACCGATTTAGTCCTTAATTGGGAGAAGTGCCATTTTATGGTAGATGAAGGAATAGTGCTCGACCACAAGATTTCATCCAAGGGAATTGAAGTAGAAAAAGCCAAGGTGGACGTGATCGAGAGCTTACCCCCACCAAGTTCGGTTAAAGGAATCCGAAGCTTTCTTAGACATGCAGGTTTTTATAGGAGGTTCATTCATAATTTTTCTAAGATTACTAAACCCTTGTGCAATTTGCTTGAATAGGATAAAGTCTTCAATTTTGATGATTCTTATGCCCGAGCATTCAGAACCCTAAAGGAAAAGCTTACCTCGGCACATATTGTCGTTCCACCTGATTGGACGCTACCTTTTGAGCTCATGTGTGATGCAAGTGATTTCGCGGTAGGAGCAGTCCTAGGCCAATGTACAGGTAAGACCTTTCATTTGATATACTACGCTAGTAAAACTCTTAATAGTGCTCAAGTGAATTACACAACAATGGAGAAAGAGTTACTAGCCGTAGTTTTCACATTTGACAAGTTATAATCCTATTTGATTGGTACAAAGGTAATTGTTCATACGGACCATTCGACAATTAAGTATCTATTTGCTAAAAAGGATGCCAAACCTCATTTGATTCATTGGATATTAGTTTACAAGAATTTGACATTGAAATTAAGGACAGGAAAGGAACAGAAAATCAAGTAGCTGATCACTTATCACACTTAGAACGCAATAGGGAGGAGGATATGGATTTAGAGATATGCGATGCATTCCCAGATGAGCAACTGTTAGTTACCTCGGCAACCCTTGACGCGTATGCCTCAACAACCCTTGACACGCACGCCTCGGCAACTCCAGATGTGTATGCCTCGGCAACCCTTGATGCGCACGCCTCGGCAACTCCAGACGCGTATGCCTCGGCAACCACTAATGCATACGCCTCGGCAACTCCAGACGCATATGCCTCGGCAACCACTGATGTGCATGCCTCAGCAACCCTTGACGCGCATGCCGCGGTAACTCTAGACGCGCACGCCTCGACAACCATGGAAGAAGTTGTCACGGCAACACATGCCTCGGCAATACCCTGGTACGCAGATTTAGTTAATTTCCTTGTTTGTGGTATTTTAACTTATGGCCTTACTCACTAAGGGAAGAAGCGGCTCCGCCATGATGCTAAGCATTACTTTTGGGATGAGCCTCTTTTGTTTAAACAATGTGCATATCAGGTTATACGCTGATGTGTCCCTGAAAATGAGCAGCAGAATGTACTCCGACAATGCCTTTCTTCAGCCTATGGAGGACATTTTAGAGGAATTCGTACCGCGGCCAAAGTTTTGCAATCCAGTTTGTATTGGCCAACACTGTACAAAGATGCCCAAAAGTTTTACAAGCAATGTGATCGTTGCCAGAGGACGGGCAATATCTCTAGACGACATGAGATGCCGCTCCAAAACATCATCGAGGTGGAATTATTCGATGTATGGGGGAATTGATTTTATGGGACCTTTCCCATCTTCATTCGGCAACCTCTACATTCTACTTACCGTCGACTACGTGTCTAAATGGGTTGAGGCAGCTGTAGTTCCCACCAACGATTCTAAGACCGTTGCCAAGATGTTACAACGCTTTGGTGTATCTCACAAGACTACCACAGCATATCACCCACAAACCAATGGGCAAGCAAAAATTTCCAACCGGGAATTGAAGGGTATACTCGAGAAAGTTGTAAATCCCTCTAGGAAGATTGATCAGTAAGACTAGATGACGCACTTTGGGCATATCGCACTGCATCCAAAACACTCTTAGGTATGTCTCCCTTCCGACTTGTCTATGGCAAAACATGCCATCTACCAGTGGAAATCAAACACAAGGCATATTGGGCAATCAAGACTGTGAATATGGATTGGGAAAGTGCCCGACAAAAGCGTTTGTTGGACCTCAACGAGATAGAAGAATTCCGTGCACTCCTATAACAATGCACGAATCTACAAGGAGAAAACAAAGAAATGGCATGACAAGAAACTATTGCCACGACAATTCATGGCAGGGCAACTAGTTCTCTTATTCAATTCTCGGCTAAAACTTTTCCCGGGAAAACTGAAATCAATATGGTCGAGACCATTCGAAGTTGTCAAACCGTTCTCCCATGCTGCCGTGATAATCAAGTCTATCACTGACGAACACGAATTCAAAGTTAACGGACAAAGATTGAAGCACCACAACGGTGCCCATGTTGAACGTAACAAAGAAGTGGTCACCTTAGGAGATGCATGACCATGCTCTCCTTTCGATATTTTCTTTTTATTTTTATTTTCTTTCGAACTATTTAATTTTTTTTTATTATTTTTGGTTATTTTTCTTTTTAGTATAGATTTATTTATTTTCTTTAAGATTAAAACCACATATTTCTTTCATATTTATCTAATTGTTTTTAAACTTTAAGTTCAAGAATTTCTTTGCACATCTTTATTTATTTTCTTTTATTAGTTTATCTTTAATTTTAATCCTTATTTTATTTGTTTTTGAATTGTAGGAAAAAAGTTCAAGATAAAGAGGAATTTTGATTCAAGAAGGAAACTTCTTCAACAAGGAAATTAATGGGCTGAATCTAAGGCTTATATTAAGCCTCCAATTTACCCTAAATAAACCCTACATAACCGGCCAAAACCTTCCCCTTCCCTAAACCCCCTAGCCGTCGTCACCTTTCCCCAATCTAAACCCTTATTTTCTTTCTTCCAAAATTACTTCCACCCACCATATTTACTACCTATCTTTTCTATTTAACCCATCACCCTTAACTTCCAAGAAACCTATTCCTACTTTTCACCTTGCAACTCTTTAGTTTCTTTTGCTTTCTTTTCTTTGTTTCTACCAAACTCAAAACCAAGATCATCCATGGCATCCAAAATCAAATTTTTGGTTCATCCAAGTTTCTACAAAGAACCAAGATACAAGAATTTTGCTACACCGGTGGTTCAAGAAAGATTTCACTCTAAGTTTGAAAGCCGGGAGATTTGCAAAGAACAAGGCTTCGAATACTCCAACTCTCATCAAGATTTTAGCCTTGAATCATTCATCTTCGAAATGATTGCACATCAAAAGTGGTAAATCTTTTGCCATCAATCAGAACCGGGTAACATGTCATGGGTAAGAGAATTCTACGCTCACTCACCTAACCCGGATAATCCTTATGTTTTTGTTCATGACAAGGCTATACTCATAAGCCCCAAAAACATCAACACCTTTTATGGGCTCTACATTGAGAAGGACGAGCATCAAGCCTTTGTTGATCAACTCAAGCCCAAGCAACTCGACAAGGTTCTTCAAGAACTCACTCTATCGGGAACTCAATGGAACAACAGTAAATACAAGGGCATGGCAAATCGCCTTCGGCTTAAACCTGAGGCAAAATTATGGAATAAGTTTGTTAAAACTTCTTTAATGCCCACCACACACAATACTACCATTGATACACCTCATCTTTTGCTCATACATTTTATCTTGCTTAATCACATCATTAACATTGGAAAAATTATTTGTGATGAGATTTTTGTATGTAGCACAAAAGACAAGGGTTCTCTTTTCTTCATTTGCTTAATTTCCAATCTTTGCAAGGAGATGCATGTCCCAAGTGAGTCCACTGATGAAAAGGCCATACCAAAGTTTGGTTGGAATCGAGCACAAATTCGAAAGCTAATGGGAGAGGCACTGGTAAAATCCCCAACGCCTTCAATTGCCGCGGCAACTCCTGCCGCCTCAGGAACCCCTAACGCACAAGCAACTGATGTCCGGGCAACACGGCCAGCAACCCTAGGACAACTTGAAGCACTCTTACAACCGTTGGTGAACTGGCTTAGGTAAATTGAAGACCGACAATTAATGTTCATGCGGTACATAAAGGATCACAACAATGCCATCACCCAAGTCATCCTGGAAAAGTACCCGGACAGCCGCGTGTCGTTCCCTATCTTTCCTTCCGAAATCCATGCCACGGAAACCAATGAAGCAATTGCCACGACAACCAAAACAGATGATGCCGCGACAACCTACACTCCGCTTGCCCAAGTAGTTGCCATGACAACCAACACTGAAGATGTGGCGGTAACCAAAGCTAAAGACGCCCCGGCAACCACTCAAAGGCCAAAGTAAAGCACCTATGCCCGAATCAACTCATACTAAATTATTGTCTGATTTTTCATATTCAGACGAGTCCTCCATTGCACCAACAAAGACCGCACCAATCGAATCCTCCAAGCCCAAGCGAAAAGCCAATGACATTGATGAAGAGGATGATAAGGACAACCCCGTACGAGGATTGATTCCACCATCGACAACAAGGAAGCAACCACCGTGTTCAAGCAAAAGAATCGAGACGCCGACCAAAAAGAAACTAATCATCCACGACGACGAACTCTGAGAGTAAGTCATCATTTGCATTTTACTTTTCTTTATTTTTATTTTTATTTTTATTTTTATTTTTATTTTTATTTTTCTTTGTTGCATACATTAAGGACAATGCCTCACTCAAGTTTGGGGGGGGATTGTTATTAGTTAGTTACCATGTTTAAATGCATTCATCTTAAGTATTGCATTTAGGATACATAAATCGCTTGCCGTGTCTGTAGTTGGAACAAGAATTGCCAATATTTGATGAATATCCGATGATGACTTTGCCAATGTACTTAATTGATAGAACTTTTTATTCTAGGATAAACGTGGAAACACTTAGAATATTACTATGATGCTAAACTTGATCAAACACTGTTGTGCCTTGATTGATTTAAGGAATTCTAGCGAACTTAGTTTGATAGTTCAAAAATTGTGGGATTAGAATAAAAATTGGATGAATGCTAGAGGTGCCTGAAATCGGCTCTAGTATGTGCTAAAAATTGATCGCTAGAGGTGCCCGAAACCGGCTCTAGTCGAATAAATTAATTAATTGAAGAAAACTAAAACAAAACACTAGAGGTGCCCGAAACCGGCTCTAGTTAAAACATGTTAAAAGAACCCAATGAAGTAATTTCAAAACCTCTTGTTTGCATAGTATCTAAAAAATCAACTTGCACACAACTCCGCACACACTCACGAGCATTATAGTTTGATTCCGAGTAACTCCTAAGTTTTCCGAAAAATGAAAAACAAATCATACTTTGTGCCACGGTTCTAAGAATTGAAATCAAGTTCAAAGCTAAGTTTGTGAAAATTGAAGTCTTGGCGGGTAGTTATTAGTTTGCATTGCTTGAGGACAAACAATAGTTCGAGTTTGGGGTGTGTTCAGTATACAAAAGTACTATTTTTATTACCCTTTTTATTCATATTATTGCTAGACTTAGGCTCATATTAGTTGCATTATTTGCCATTCATGCATGTTTGCATTGTTTCCTTGGTGGACAAGCTTAATTTCATATTTTGCTTAATTTTGTGGAAAAAGATACTGCTTTGGTGTGTTTTGTGTGTGTGTGTGCAGAATCACTTGCCAAAGCAAGGCTGGAACCAGTTGCCAGGGCAATGCATGAAGGAGATGCCGAGCTAGTTGCCAGGGCAATTTTCGATAAGGGATAAGATGATATGGCAGTCAAAATTGATGACTAAATAAGCCCAAGATGATGTGGAGAAAATTTAAATCCCAAAGGAGTTTGATTTCCATGAAGAGGTTCAAGAGAAATTAAATCCCAAGAAGCTAGGAGAAGTTCTAGAAGGAATTTAAATATAATAAAGCATTATATTCTTTAAAAATATTTAATTCCAACTTAACTTCCTCCTCAAAAAAGACTTTGACCTAGCCCTATAAATTGAGGACCAAGCCGTCAACTCCAAGGGGGAGAGAAGAGAGAAATTTCAACAAAGAGAGGAGGGAGATTTCGACAAGAGCAAGGAGAGATTTCGACAAGGCTTCAACCATTCTTCATCTTTTTCTTTCTTGTTCAATTAGGTTTATGCTATGAATTCTTTGTTTTGTGTTTCTTTGGAACCTAGCCATGAACTAAATCTATTTGGCTAAGGTTATTGTGTTTTGTAGTTGTGAGAAACAATTGGATTTTGTTTAGGTAATAAGAGTTTGCACTTTCAATTCAAGGTTTTCTCATTCTTGGTTTTTATTCTTGTTTGCGAGTGAATTGGGAGAGGATCTCGTAACTTCATCTATTTATCTAATATCGGGAGAGTTAGATTCAAGAAACGAATGAGTATGGTCTTTATTCAATCTATTGATGGTGAAGATTAATCCAGATTAGGAATATGGTAAGGATTTCAATGGCTAAGAGAAGCGCAAGATTGGTTGTTGTTCACCCTTGATTCACGCAGGGATGTATTATCAAGGCATGCACAAATAGCTAGAGTTTCGACTTAGGGATAAGAAGAAACCATTGAAGAACGCTCCGCTGAACCTTGAAGCTGCTACCCAGCCGCCCAAACAGTTGCCTAGCCAGTTGCCCAGGCAACCCCGCTGCGCAAGTTGCCACGACAACTGAGTTACCCTTGCACTCTTTTACCAAGACGATCCAATCGGCTATCACTCCTCAACTCACGATAACCTGGCCTATTCTCTCTCATTTGATTACATCTTCTTTTACTTATTTGCTTTCTAGTTTAGTTGTTAGTTAAACTCCTACAACCACCTACTTGTGTTTTTACTTTTTACAATGCAAGAGATTAGATTCTTGAAGTGTCACCAATCCCTGTAGAGACGATATCTTTTATACTATAACTTGCGACGTGTACACTTGCACAATTGTGGAGCACTTATTACGCGCAACAATTATCAAAGCTAGATGCAATAAAATTAAAGATAGCAATGATCAAGACAATCAGATATTTAGATGATTACGGAAGTTAGGTTGATTGCCTAGGAATTATGCTTAATTACTCTTTGACTGCTATAGCGGCTGGTGATACATGTCTACGTTAAACAATTATGACTTTACCTATTCGACAAGGTTTTCTAATTAACTTCTTGACTCTATTGATACCTAGAAGTTGATAACAAGGATGATATGGCAATACATGTATGCGTAAATCCTAACAACTTTACTATCCATTCAAGTTCCCCTTATTAGTCGTTGAAATCCTAAACTTATGTTTAGGCCGAATTAGAACCTAAGTTGACAACTTAAGTCCCACTGTTTGCATTTGTAAAACCTAACTCTCCCAATATTAAGCCACTGATCAATAGTTAAAAGGCCTCTCTCGATAGCTCTTACAATTACTATGCATGAAGAACGATGAACATAATAGATAAAGGAAACGACTATAGCATTAATCAAGTAATTAAAACATAAAATCCTAAAACAATAAACCCAACAAAAGTATTTAGCTCATGTATGAGCCTAAAACATCTATTATAAAAGTATAAGAGAACATAACAGTTTATCAAGCAAGGGAAAAGAAAGTATCAAGCATCCTTGATGTTCTCCTCCAAACCTTCTATCTGTGTTGCAGGTCTAGCACTTCTCAAGCCTCTCTCGATGGGTTTCATCATGTAGAGACTCCTCTATAACTTCAACTCTGGTGGTTCTCCTATAGCTGAAGACTAAGGGTTGTCGTCTAAGATCAAGCCCCCTTGTTTGTAGCCCAAGTCTTCTTTATATAGGAGGCAAAGCTAGGGTTTTGAAACCCTAAAGCACACGAAGCCTCTTAATGAGGATCTTGCTTTCCCGTTTCATTCATTTAGTTTCCATATCGGATGGAAGTCCACGTGTGCCAAATTTTGAGTTCACCTTCAACTGTTTTGTTTTACTGGCTCATCACGAGAGGGATCCATTCCACTACTCCAGCACTCACTTACTTCATGTGCAAACACCACTAAAACACACTACATTCCCTATTAAATGCATCAATATATGTCAATAAGCGTACGCATATCAACTCTATAAAAACTAGACCTAAATGCAACTATATAGGCTTAAACTCATGCAAAAGCTAAGTAAAAAGGGCACAAAAGATAGGTTATCTACGTAGTCATCAACTGTACCTAATGCATAAACAAGTAGAGAAAAAGCTTTATTGGAGGAAACAAGATAATGTTTTCAACATCAGAGAACCACCATTGTAGAAGGTCAAGAGGAGTCTCCAAGTGACAATAGCAATCGAGAGAGGCTTAAAGAGTTTTGAGCATTGCAGTATCACTCACGGCACAATGAGGATTCTTAGGAGGATTTGATTCTTTTCTATATTTCTCTACTTCACTGCTATGTATTATTATTTATTTGGATGAATGTTATTTGCTTAGACATGAGCTAAATACCTTTTATTTGGGTTTATTGTTTAAGTTACTTTGTTAATTATTATTTAATGCTATATCATCCTTTTGCTTATCTATTCTGTTCATTAATATTAATGTTTAACCTTGTAATAGCTAGCAAGAGCAGGCTTTGACTATGATTTGTGGCTTAATATCGAGAGAGTGAAGTTAGACCGTATGAATAGTGAAGTTTATGTTGTCAACTTGAGTTCTAAACCTACTTAGATATAAGATTAGGATTTCATTAACTAATAATGGGAAACTTAAACAGATGATAAGTTTCTTAGGGTTAACATAGACATGTATTGCCGTATCATTCTTTTATCAACTTCTAGCTAGACATAGTTTATGAGTTTTTATAAAAACCCTGTCAAGTAGATAATTGCTATTTTCTCGCTATAGCATTAGAGAATAGTTATCATCGTACTTAGCAATAAACCCAACTACCCATTCATATTAGAAACCTTTTTGAGTCAGTGTCAGTGTGTTCTTCTTCAATAATTGCTTGAATTTCCTTTTCTTTGTTACAACATTATTTTATAGTTTTTACCACCATATCATAATATTCATTCTCTCTATTCTCTTGTGTGATTACTTTGAGTTTATCACTCCAATCCCCATGGATACGATACTCGATACGTATCACTTAGTACTTGTGCAACGAGTATACTTGCTCTAATTGCATACTATATTTCACGCATCAAGTTTTGGCGTCGTTGCCTGGGATTGGCAATTGGTGATTATAGCTTAGTAGTTGCACTTTATTTTGTATTTTCTTTTTCTTTTATTTGTTTTTTTGTTTTACTAAATTTATTTTTAGTTTCTTTTATTTTAGGTATGTTACAAGCGAGGGAACATCAACATGCGTGGAGGTAAAGGTCGATCTATTCAAAAGTATCTTACACCTACTATTGACGAACCGTAACCCACTAATAGAGCTTTTCAAGGGAGAATAATGGATGATTTTTATGGAGATGATGCTTTTCCACATCTCTCGACACAAGTTGTGGCGTTGAGCAACACGATCACATCAATGAAAATGTCGAAAGTAGCCTAACTTTTTCATGCCGAGACAACGTCGTGTGCGTATTGTGGTGAATAATATTTGTTTGAATATTTCCCTTACGATCCCATTGTATATGTTCCTGGGGAGGATCGTAGAATAAGTATTAGAGACCACCTTAAGGCATACAACCAATGGTTAAACTAGAATCAAAATCCTTCATGTTTTGACACAACAACAAACATGTCATGGCAAAATAGTTCTCATCAGCAACCAAGCTTCTCATGGAATGATCAAGAAGGTGACAATTTATATGAACCTTATAACCATGGTGCATCACCAGGGTTCAATCAATTGCCGCAACAAAGCAATAATCATCAGTAGCAATCAAATTCCATAGAGGCTATGATGGCTTGGATAGATGCTGATATTCCTCATCATGCTAAACTAGTGAGAAAAGTCAAAAACTATGGAAGTTAGGTTTTGAATGTCTTGAATAACAGGCCTCAGCAATCAACTCGAGGGGATAATGAAATCCCAAGTCAAAAGGGCGATGAGCAATACGAAGATATCTCCCCAATGTGTAGGGAATGACTAGAACCTCTGACTCGAGAGTTTAAGAAAGAATGCCCAATAATGGATGATCATGAACAATGAATTACCGTAGTAAAGCTCAAGGACCCTAAACAGAGCAATGATGTAATAACACACGATGAGGCTGAGAAGAGAAATGCTACAACAAAGGATGAGGAATCTAATAATCAGACCGCTACATCAACATTGATGTTGAAGTAGAAATCTATAGACTACTCTTACTCACCTTTGCAAGGGAAACTTCAAGACCACATACAAGATTTGATACCATCAAAGCTAGGGTATGCTTATTTTGGAGATGACACTTTATCCATGGTGATTCCCTCTGATCTTGGTGCTACACCAAAATCTCTACTAATGGAGATGTTTGAATAGCTTAAGGGAAGCAGTGGTTGGATGATTGAAGACTTTAATAGAAACAGTCCTTCACCTAACTTACACATGATCCTAACAGAGGATTGCCATAGTAATTGGCTAGAATAGCGATTGTCACGGCAATAAAGGTTACACCCAACGATGGAGGAAGTTGATGAGAATGAAGTAATCAAATGGTTGGGTGTTGGTATAATCTTTTCCATCAAAGAATTAATGCCTTGAAGAACAATAGAAAGATGGAGGGTATGCATGGACTACAAAAAAAAGAAAGACACCTCCACCAAGGTACCACAAAGGAGAGTTGTTGCGCGCACTTGGCTCAACTCTTTTTGGGCAGAATTGTTACTAGATGGAAGGTGCAGATGGACTATAAGAAGTATTGAAAATGACTTTATTCCATTTAATTTTCTTTATGTTTATTTTGATTTTAGTTTATTGTTTTGTTTTCTAATTTAATAAGAAAAAGGTTGAAAGGATCGTCATCAGATTATTGTCTTAGCAACAGAAGATCAACTTGGACTAGTCTATGGCAAAGAGTGCCATTTACTAGTCAAACTGGAGCACAAAGCTTTTCGGGCCATCAAGAAAATCAACTTGGACTGCTAATTGGCTAGAGAAATACAATTGCTGGAGCCGAACGATTTAGAAGAGTACAATCTGGATGCTTATGAAAATGCTCAGATCTATAAAGAAATGACAAAGATGCAACATGATCAGAAGCTGATGCCACAATATTTTTCAAAAGGCCAACATGTTCTATTATACAGTTCAAGACTTTGTCGTTTTCTAGGAAAATTGAAGTCTTGATGGTCTAGACCATTTGAAGTGGTCAAAGTTTACCCACATGGTGCCATTGACATCAAATATTTTAAGAATGGTCCAATCTTCAAGGTCAACAGACATATATTAAATAAAGGCTTACCATGCCATAAAGCGTGGAAAAGAAATGAGATTTTTGGGATTTGAATAAAAAGCTAATCTTGGCATGATTGGTTTGATTTTTAGGGTTAATGGTTCAGAAAAAAAACAAAGTGGGTCTTTTGGTATTAAAAATTCAACAAACGCATCTTCTAATCATTAATCCTACCCTACTTCTTATTGGTTTTTCCATCTCCCCAAGTAGCCACATGTTGTATTACCCTGTTCCACACGCCTCCTATTACTCCACCTTTTCCCATTCTTCATTAATTCTTTCCCGCCATAACTTCCCTCTCTTTCCATCTTCTACACCTAAAAATTACTCACTTTCCATCTTTCAAAGCCAAAACCCTAAAGAGAAAAGAATAACCCTATTTTTTTAAGAAACTCTCTAGCAATTCTTATTCTTCTTCTTTATTTGATCTTCAAAACCCTAAGTCCCAAAAATTGTGTGCCTTCTTCTTCTCCCAACTCGTGCATAGTCAAGAGGGTCTAATTAAAGCCTGATGCAAAATTGTGAATCAATTTCATGAACACAGAGCTTATGCCCATGAACCACCACTCGTCAATTTCTAGAAAATAGATGTTGCTCCTACACTCTGTGATCGTAGGCCACCACATCATCATGGGGAGACTGACATACAAAACATTTGTCTCTAGGGCAATAGGTAAAAATGTGAGCCCGCTTATTTTTCCAAGTATAATAATTGCTCTTTGTCACCACTGCAAGTGCTTGAGAATGTTGAATATGAGCAAACGCAACACAAGAAGGGCATTCTGCCAGCTTAATTACCAGGGTTGAAAGGCCTTGTGGCTAATGCTGCAGCATCCAGTTTGAACAATACATCCATGACAAATCTGAATGCCCTCTTTAAAGAGATGTTTCCCGTATCGACTATGGTGTTCCTCCATTTTCCTAAGAATTTACTTGTCGGGCCATCTCTAACATCCCCTTTTACACTAGATACAATGAATGTTGAAGACTAACCGCCTCCTCGACGATAAAAAGAGACATCACCGATCCACCCTCTACTCAGCCAGAATCTACTCCAATGAGACAAAGGAAGAAGAGAGTTTGTTGCACTCTAAGTTCACCATCTATTAGTGAGACACCATCTAATGCCGCATCATCCTCCAAACCTACCAAGGTGACCAAAGAGAAAGCCAAGGTCAAGGGCAAGAGACATTTGTTTCTTGAAAAAGCAACACCAGCCAACCCTATTCACCTACAGAGTGATAAGGATATTTCTGCTACTGCATCTGACCGACCTGCTACTACAATGTCTCTCACAAAACATGCTCCAAGGTCACAGTTAGTTGACTGAAATCCATCTTTCCTTATGAGGTTGAGGAAATGCTGGAGGAGATAACCATAACTTTTGAAGCAAAACACTCCTCTGACTCATCTTCTCCTCAATCTCCATCGAGTACTCTAGCACCTCATGATACTCCTGCACGACTTGCACAAATGGCCACCGAATAACCAACAGCTACCCCTCATGCCATTCTACACTTGAAGCGTACGGTGAGGAAGACCGCACCTTCCCATCCATAATAAACTCCAAGTTAGTTTTTCTACATTTCATTCCATATAGATGCATTGAGAACAATGCTTCTCTCAAGTTTAGGGAAGGTCTTGTTCATAGTTAGTATTTTTGTTTTGCATTTTTATGTTGCTAAGGCACTAATTTTTTTGTGAAAGCTATGCACATTTTTGATGATATCCAATGATGATTATATCTCTAGGATTAATTCTTAGCAATGTAGTTGAAGCTCTTGAGAATCAAACCTATGGTTGAGACTTCTATAGCAATACTTTGAACACGTTGCATGCTTTTAATACTTAAAGGCTTCAAAAAAATTTAGGTTAGACTCTTCGATGCTATAGCATAATTTGATAAAGAAAAATGAACTAAACTTCTCAATGTCAGCATAAAGGCTTAATTTAATAAACTCCCATAAAAATTGAAATAAATGCCAAAGGCATAGCTGTTGACGGACTCTCCGATTTGCTTTGCTAGCCCAGTATACTAGGTGAGTTGTGTTTGCTCCATTTAACTTTCCCTAGTAGGAACAATAGCATTATCATATGAGTGAATGAAAGCCTTCACGGGATGACTCTTGTCGATGGGCTTGGGGATGGGGTGTTTGTTGCACTTTATTTTTAGGTTTAGAAAGGTAGTTGTTATAAGCTGAAGCCCCAGTGAAACAATTAAATAAATAAAAATTTTAAGGGAGTAACACAAGTGCTAAGAAGAAAGAAAATGCTAGGACAGTATAGAGAGCATACTTTGAAATTTTCTAATGTCATTAAGTATTGATTGGATGCAACAGCGCACACACTTTCACCAGTAGTAGGATTGATCTTGAGAATGAAACTTTTGAGATTTGATATATTACAAATATGTATTTGATTTTTTTGGATTGATATAAGGTTGTAGCATGCTTGAAATGTTGATGCCATAGATTCTTTTTAGCTTGCATGTCATTGCTTGAGGATAAGCAATAGCTTAAGTTTGGGGGTGTGATAACTCTATGGAAACCTATATTTTATTACCTTTTACTTGAGTTATTGTATGTAACCGAGCTCATATAGTTACATTTAGGACTATTTTGCATACATTTAATGAGATTTTCTTGAGCTTAATCGATTTATATATATTGGTGCTTTTAATGGGAAAGGGGGTGTTTTTGTGGTGTTTGTGCAGGAATCAAGGATTGAAGGAAGTGGAAGCGCACTGGAGCATTGTTCAGCATTCTTTCATGATGGATTACATATGCTACAACATTGCTAGGAAGATGGAGACTAAATCTCTATCTTTTGACGTCATTTAACGTGTGGTCCCTTCACACAGTTATTGAAGCACATGGAAAGTATGTACAGTAGTACATGGGTCCCCTCTTCCCTTTATTAAAAGCATTGATACTCTTTAAAGAGTACATATTTTGTCTAGATTTATGGATTAAATTGTCCCCACATTAGTATTTTATTCCTTCATATCTGCATTTTTTGTTTATTATTTGCATTTTGTCTAACTCGGGTCTTAGTTGCTCTTGTTATACAATTTTCTACCTTTTTACTATGTTTTCGGCGCATTATTAATTTCCCTATAGAGGAAGTTTCGCCACTGCTGCCAGTTTGACACTACAACGGCCAACTATCCAGTCTGCCAAGGATAAGGGTGAATCTGCCCACTGGATTTTCTATTACAACAAATTGTGTATGGCAGAAAGTCATGCAAATCACCTTAAGGACAGGTGTCCTTACCTCCGAAGCCTATAAAATGGTACTATTAGAGGAGAGAGAGAAAGAGAATTCATGCAATTTCTATTTTCCTATCATCTTCAATCTCAAAGCTCTTTTTAATGGCGACAACTTTTCGTTGTAGAGATCCAATGTGAATGAGGATACAATGAGAATTGATACATTTGTTCAAGGATTTATTGTTTTGATGAACAATGAGAGTTGTGGTTGATCTACATCTTTGCGTCATTAGTTGAGAATCGAATGGAAGTTAGTAAGCGAGCGTAGTCTTTTATTTGTCAAATGAACCATCGTACATTGTTTCCTTGTAGTACTTGATATTCTACCGAGTTGAGCCAAGAGGACCCAAATCTTTACTTAATATTTCTCTTATCTTCATTATATTGTTCCTTTTTGCTCTCACAATCAATCTTTTATTCAACACTTTACTCTTTCATTACAACCACAACTACACTCATAGATTATTTTTTTTTAGAATTATTTGCTGCGACATAAAAATACACCTAAATGCCTATTCTCATGGGATTGATATCTAACAGGATCTGCCTGTAAACAATACTTGTATCAGCGGTGTAAGCTTGCACATTTCGTGTAACGGTTATTCACCAATCAAGTTTTGGCATCATTGTCTGGGACGACATTATTTAGTGTTGATGTTTTTGCTTGCAATTCCTTTTTCTTTGTTTAGTTATTAGATGTTGCTAATCTATTTACTCTATTTTATTTTAATTACTTTCTTTGGTGTTGCATGACAAAGAGTTATGGCACACCACTCCTCATACTGGATCCAGAAGTTGAAAGGACTTTTAGACGTAGACTTCGAGAACAAATTGAGATGGCAAGGTAGTTTAACAATGAGAGTATCCCAATAGTGCCCCCACAAGATCCTGAAAACCCACAACTGTACAACACCAGCCCAGAATAATCTGCGAGGTTGTAGTTCCTCGGTTGGATAATTGGCAATTGTATGTTGTTCAACCACCTATTCAAGATATAATTTCAAGTTGAAGTCGGTTATGTTTCAAATTCTCAACTCGAACGGGCAGTGTGCGGGGTTGCCACATGAAGACGTCAAAGAGCATCTTCAATCATTTCTTTTAATTGGTACTTTTTTTAGTCAACAATGTGTTCCTAATGATGCCTTACATATGCAATTGTTTCCATATTCTTTGCATAAAATAACTCGCATGTGGTTTTGTGGACTCCCTGCTGGATCTATCACGTCATAGAATGATCTTTGAATGAGTTTCAAAACTATCAAAAATAAAATACCTACATGTTCTTAAGGATTTGTAGTAGTGGCAAGTAGGGTCGATCCCACAAAGAGTGAGAAAAGGGTATAATTTATTAATCTATGTTAACTGTGTGAATGAAAAATGAAAAAAAGCGGGTTTGGATTGGAGTTGTTTTCTGAAGAGAAAGTAGTAACTAAGGTTGGGTTGTGCGAATGGTTTGGTGATGTTGAGCCAAGTCGATTGCGGTGTTTTAATCCAAGTATTAGATCATAGACTTCAAAAGATAACCTATATAATTCTTAAAGTCGCTTGGTTCTTAAGTTAGATGATAATCCAAAAATAACCTAAGAGTTCTCTTCTTTTATTTAGCTAACAACCTAATAGTCCATAAGTTGTTAACGCTTATTATCTAGGTTAAATCCTTAGATAGCCCACTTTATATAAAACCTATCAAATAGCATTAAGTGATTAATAGACCAAAGAACATATATTCAAAAGGCGATAATCCACACAAGTTAAAATATGATTTCATATCTTTAAAAAAATCATAGTCCAGTGCTTGAATCAATAATCCATAATCGGTTGATTGTGCACATATAATCCAACACACACAATTGAATGAGACCAGAAGATATAAAAATACTTTGAATTATGAAGAATATTTAAGAACAAGAAGTCTCACTAATAAATGTATTGAAAACCTAGAAACAAACGTGACTAGAACTAAGGATTTAGCTACTAATAGAGTAGAAGGAAGCATGAAGGGTTTTCTAGGGTAACTTCGTGTTCTCCTCTCTTCCCTATGATCCTATTTATAGATGGGAAATTATACATCAAGTAGGGGAAGGAGTTACAACAAAGTACAAAACCCTAATCCTACATTAAATGTAATTTAAAAAGTGAAAGTCTAATTAATGTAGGATTTCTTTTCTTCCAAGCAACCACGACAACATAGGATTTGTGCATGCATGGCTTATACGTTAGCATCTGCGTTCCAAATCTCGTTTGTATGGTTCTTATTTGCACTCTGAGGTTCACGGTTGGTCTTCAACATTGCATTCTATTTGTCCATGACCCTCTATCCACGTAAGCATTCGTAGTGATGGATACGTTCGCTCACATTCTGGTCTACATACATCAACGTCCACAAGATTTCTTCTTGCGTTCGCCTACTCAGCCTTCAGTGTTCGCTTGCTCTTCCACGTCTGCGTTTGCATATACTGGTTCGCAACTCTACTTCCTTATCTGTTAGCATAGACTTAGTTAGTCTGTTTGCACTTGAATGTTCGCATCTCTGCATTACTTCTCGATGTTCGCAATTCTTTTTTATAGGTCTTTCTCCAAAGTGTAAAAATTGTGCTAATATCCTATTTTTATGCATGGAATATTATTTAGCCGTTAAAACACCCTAAAATCCAAATAGGAACCAAAATAAGGACTTGTAGATAGATTAGTGTGCTAAAACATAGGGAATTGTATAAGAAATACATGCAAATGTATGACTTATCATATACCCCCACACTTAGATTTTTTGCTTGTCCTCAAGCAAACTGAAGCTTCGAAACCCAAGGTCTATTTGGGAAATAGAAAGGATTAGAATAGTCGTGATTGCAATTTAGCACAAGCAAATAGTCATCAAATTAATTTCATGAAGTCAAGGATGGAACAAAATCAAACACACTCGCATAGGACTCACTCTTGTTCACTCAATGTGTTTAAGGGACAACAAAACTCAAGTCAAAGCATGTAAAAGATTCTTACCATAGGCTCGCAAGTATATCACATCTCCACCACTGTTCGGATCGGTTTGCAAGATCAAAAGGTCTTTGATCAGGTTGTAATGGTGCTTAGGACATGTATGGCAAGAAAGACTTTTGGGCTCTTGGAATTTGAAAAACTTAATACTTCCTTTTTATTTTCTTGTGTATTAAGTGTTTGCATAATTAATCTTTAGGAGAACAAATATTCATCTATGTTCGCAAAACTTGTCTTTTCTTCTTTTTTCATTTTTTAACAAGCTAATAATTTTTTCCTTGTTTTTTCTTTTATCATTTTTCTTTTTCTCTTTTTGCTTGATCTTTCTTTATTTTCAAGAAGATATATAGTTCTCAAATTCGGGTGCAAATTGGGGAAATCAACAAAAAGGAATTCGACTTGTAATATGGTTAATTTCCAAACAAAAGGCTTAGGCTCAAAGGTGGCTCTAAGGGTCAAATATACCAGGGTAGGCTTTTTTGGCTCGTGGCTCATACCTAAGTGACTTAATCGTCTCAAGTAATTCAATCCTGCGTGGCCTCAATAAGTATAACAATGCAAGTTCTAGAAGAAACTAATCATACTTGACAAACACTCAATGAAAGAAAAATATGAAGCATAAAAGATGTATGCTTATTAAGGCTCAAATCTCAGAAAAAGGGTTTATGTTGTGTACAATTCTATCCATCCGACTATCAAATCAATTAATCAAACAAGATTTGCAAGGCTAAAAAGTCATCAATTCTAGTTTACTACCCATATCAGTCTCAGTTTTACTTTAGGATCTCAAGTTTCAAAAATTTCAACATGTTGGTTCAAAACAAAATTTTCATGCAAAAGTAGGTCTAAGTCATTAATAAGCTTGAAATTCTCATATTAGACCCTATATCTATCATTCGCATAATAACCTCCTCCACACTTAATCGAACATTGTCCTCAATGTTCCCTACGCATACGAACATAAATATGCAATTAAAAGTTTAAAGGAGAAGAGTGCTCCCTTGTTCGCAAGGTGGCTATGTAAGGTGCAGATGGTTTGGGCATGGGGTCTTGTTCTGGATGCAGCAAACGATTCTTCTGCAAAGGGGAAGGCTTCCTCCCCACACTTGGATTCTATCATGGTCTGCGAGGGCAAGTGTGCGACCATTATAGTCTTATACGACACATCGTATGCATTGCGAACAGATTACTTAGGTGATCAATCTGGGGATGCAAACATGAGATTGCAAGCGTTCTCCTGCTTGGGCTTAGTTTACGAAGCCTTTGTTGTTGCGGATGTTCCTATGTTCGTGGTGCAAGGCTACGTCCACGAGTGCTACCCCCTGTTTCCTAAAAAAATAAAGAAAAACATAAAAAAAGCTCTTAAAATAAATTAAATTATTATTAAACCATAAATAAACTTATAATCAAATCATGGGTTGCCTCTCATGCAGCGCTTTTCTTTAACGTCTTTGGCTAGACGTGACTCCCTCAGTTTTTATGTGATGGCGAGGAGATGTTCATTGGGAAACTCATCCCTAATTAGCCAAGGTCTATCCATACTGATGATGCAACTAAGGTGGTCTACGACTAGATTCTTGGCTCCTCACTTGTATTGAATCTTAAGGTTAAAGTCTTGAAGGAGTAGCACCCATTGCACGAATCTTGGCTTGGAGTCTTTTTTCGTGAACAGATATTTGAGGGATGCATGGTCCGTGTATACCACCGCTTGTACTCCTAGAAGATATGATCAAAATTTATCTAGTGTGAAGATTACAGCGAGCAGCTCATTTTTTGTTGTTAAATAGTTCGCTTGGGTGGTGTCTAGTGTCTTGGATGTGTATTGGCTAACGTACAAAGCCTTATTGATCCTTTTTCCAAATATAGTCCCAACAATATGATCACTCACGTCGCACATGATTTTAAATAGATGGTTCTAGTTCAGTGGCTAAATGATTGGTGTAGACGTTAGTTCTTCCTTAAGTACGGTGAATGATCGCTTGCACAGTTCGTCAAAGAGGAAGTCTGCATCTTTTTGTAGAAGCTTGCAAAAGCGTATGGTGATCTTTGAGAAGTCCTTTATAAAGTGTCTATAAAAATGTGCATGTCCAAGGAAAGAACGAATTTCTCGTACATTTGTAGGGTAAGGTAGTGATAGTATAACATCAATTTTAGATTTGTCAACTTCTATCCCTCTTGGTGATACTATGTGCCCTAAGATAATTCCTTGGTTTATCATAAAATGGCACTTTTCAAATTTGTCTTAACCTGGTTGTTGAAGTTTGGAAATCTTGTAATTTAGTCCCTGATTGTCATAGATGCAATTGAATGAGATTAGATGACCGTTTTGAGATGAATTAATTACGTTAGCATGAAAATGGATTAATTAAGGTTTGGTAATCTTAATTGTGTTAAAGACCCTATAATTTGTAGAAATTGCATTTTGGTCCCTAATGTGAAATGTTGAGCAATGAATCATGTATTGCATCTAAATTTAATGTGACGTTCATGCTGAAGCATGTTCACTTATGATAAAAGTAATATGCATCTAGACAAGATAAAAGAAAAAAATGAATCGGTTTAGGTTTTAGCTCAGGTTTGCTTCGACAAACCTAATGTAATCCTTTAGTTCGATTTCGGCTAGGCCAGGCTAAAGGGTTATATTTGGTGGTACAGAGCTAGGTTTACGAAAAATTATGATGTTGATGATGATTGATCAATGTTGTTTGCTATGCACGATAATTGTTCATTTGTACGGTGTTTGAAATATGCCATATTAGGGTATTTTTGGGGACACATTGCCTTATTATTACAATTATGAAATAATTTTGGCTTGAAATGAAAGTCTTGGATCCTTGCTTGAAGCTGGACTGATTGTTTTTATGGTGTAATTATCATGCCTGAGATAAATTTTTATACGATGCCACCGAGGAGAGAATTGCGATATAGCGAAAACGCTACTGTTGGAGAGTAAGGAGTAGAGGGTGAGATTGTACATCTTGAGGGATTGCCTCCTCCTCCGCCTAATCCTCCTAAGGGAGTGGAACAAGTGCCACCTACACCACCTGGTCCAGAATTTGGTGATATGACACATTTGGTTCAGGCAATGACGGGAGCATTCCAGGCCGCGATGGCTAGAGTTCATGTACCTGCGCCAGCACCCACTACTGATGTTAATTCAGGGTTGCCATTAGAGCATTTGTACAGTCTTGGAGGAGTTGAGTTTAGAGGGTTGGCACTCAAGGTATCCGCGGAGTAGATTGCCAGTACAACTCAGATTTTGGTTTAGATGGGGTATAGTGATGAACGAAAGCTGGGATGTGATGTGTCCCTGTTGCAGGGTGACGCATACAGATGGTGGACCATTGTGATCACAGTCATGGAACCCGGTGATGTGGCATAGGAATTTTTCCAGACTCCCTTCATAAAGAAGTATCTGAGAGTTAGATACTTGGATGAAAAGAAATACGAGTTTATGGCCTTGGTTCAGGGTAGTATGATAGTATTTGAGTACAAGGTGCAGTTTGTGAGGCTGAGTCAGTATGCGCCTGAGTTGGTGTCGAACGAGAGGCATCGCTGTGATAAATTTTGATATAGGCTAGAGAAAGATGTTAAGACATATATGTTGGCCACTGATTATACAGATTTTGACATGTTAGTTACACAGGTGATGGATATAGATCAAAGTTTGGGTTTATCTTATCGTACGGGAATGTTTTGGCTCTAGAAAGAGAGCTGTAGATTTTGATCTTGGTGGTGGCCGATATAAGAGGCACCATGACAGAAGGCATCATCTTAAGTTAAGCCGTGTTGGAAATCGAGCTGGGAAAGAATAGCCACCCGAGTGTGCACTGTGTGAAAAGCGACATTCAGGGGTTTGTTAGAGATCATTAAAATTCTGTTGGGGTTGTTGATTGAGAGACCATGTTAGACGTGATTGCCTATAGATTGGACGAGTTAGTTCAGCTCCTGTTACAGATAATGCTTGTTAGAATTGTAGGTCTAGGGATCACATGAGGCGGGATTGCCCGATGTTAGCTAGAGGTGTACGAGCTCCTACACGTATTGTAGCACCACCAAGAGTTTGTTGGCGCGATCGAGGTAACTTTCAATAGAGGGAGGATGGACAGAAAACTGCGACGTATACAATGGTGATTCAACCCGGGGATGGTGGACTGGCGAGGATCTATCCCCATCGCCAGGGGAAGAATGACACAGATGTGATAGCGGGTACTTTTACCTTGTAGTCTATGTCATTACTTTTTTTCTAGATTCTAGTTCTACGCATTCATATGTTTAGCATGAGCAAGCGCATTTGCTTGATATACTAGTAGAAATGTTAGATATGGGTATGCAAGTAATGAGTTCTTCTGGAGAGACAATTATTACAAGAAAGTTGTATAGGAGATGTCATTTGATGATTCAAGGTCACACGTTTACGGCTGATTTGATAGAGTTGACATTTCATGGTTTTAACGTGATTTTGAGTATATATTGGTTGTTCGAGCATCCTGGTTGATTTCGAGACAAAGCGAGTTTTGTTGAGACTTGTTGATGATTATGAAGTGGTTGTTGTGGGTGAGAATGTCAAGTTCTTGTCCAATGTGGTTTTGGCCTTGGAGGTGCAGAAGTTGCTGGAACGGGGGTGTCAAGTATATCTAACTTATGTTATGAACTCGAATTTGGAAGAAGTGTGGACGAAAGATATTCGTACTCTTTGCGACTATTCGGGTGTTTTTTAGAGGAGTTGCCTCGATTTGCACTGGATAGAGAAGTAGAGTTTTGTATAGAGATGTATGCTAATACGGCTTCGATGTCGATTGCATGTATTGAATGGCACCAAAGGAGTTGAAAGAGTTGAAGACACAACTCCAGGAGTTGTTGGATCGTGGTTTTATCTGGCCTAGTGTTTCACCGTGGGGAGCACCGATGTTGTATGTGAAAAATAAGGATGGCACCTTGAGGATGTGTATTAACTATCGGCAACTGAATAAGTTGACGATTAAGAACAAGTATCCCTTGCCCCGAATTGATAACTTGTTCGATCAATTTTGAGGTGCTGCGATGTTTTCCAAGATTGATTTGAGATCTGGGTATTACACTTGAAGGTTATGGATAAAGATGTGTTGAAAACTACTTTTCGTGCGAGGTATTGTCATTATGATTTTTGGGGATGCCGTTTGGGTTGACGAATGCTCTTGCAGCATTCATGGTCATGATGAATCGGGTGTTCCATAAATTTTTGGATCAATTCATAGTAGTGTTCATTGATGATATTCTTGTGTACTCTCGTACCGAGGAGGATCATGATCGACACTTGCAGATTGTGTTACAGACCTTGTTGGATAATCAACTTTACGCTAAGTTGAGCAAATATGAGTTTTGGATTATGGAAGTGGTTTTTCTTGGACATGTGGTTTCAGCTGAAGGTATTCGAGTGGATCTTAAAAAGGTTGAGGTGGTTGTGAATTGGAAGTAACCTAAGTTGGTGATGAAAGTCCATAGTTTCTTGGGTTATTACTGTAATTTTGTAGATGGGTTTTCAAGGGTTGCTGCTCCGTTGAACAAGTTGTTGCAAAAGGATATTCGGTTCGAGTGGATGAAAGCTAGACATTAGGCTTTTGAAAAGTTAAAGGAAGCTTTGACACAAGCTCCAATATTGATTCAACCTGAGTCAGGAAAAAGTTTATGGTTTATAGCGACGCATCCTACTTTGGTTTGGGACGTGTGTTGATGAAGGATGGTAAAGTTGTAGCTTACGCATCGAGGCAGTTAAAGGTGCACGAGCGCAACTACCCTACGCATGATCTTGAGCTCGATGCGGTAGTGTTTGCGTTGAAGATTTGGAGACATTACCTTTATAGTGAGAAGTGTATTTCATATACATATCATAAGAGCTTGAAGTAATTGATGACACAAAAGGAGTTGAATCTTAGGCAACATAGATTGTTGGAGTTGCTTAAGGATTAAGATTTGTCAATTGAGTATCATCCGTGCAAAGCAAATGTTGTGGCTGATGCTTTGAGTAGAAAGGTTGTTATGGAGTTGAGGGCAATGTTTACGAGGTTGAGTATGACCTGTGATGGGGGTTTGTTGACAGAGTTGCAAGTGAAACCATCTTTGTCGCAGTTGATTAAAGAAAAGCAACCTTATGATGAGGCATTGGTACCGCATGTCAAGGACATCATGGATGGAAATCCTATGGATTTTCGCTTTAATAGGATGAAGTGTTGTTCTTTAAGGATCAGATAGTGGTGCCTAGTGATGTGGAGTTGAGGCGAATGATTTTGATAGAGGCATATGATAGTCATTTTGCTATGCACCCTGTTAGAACTAAAATGTACCGAGGTTTGAAGAAAGGGTATTATTGGGTGGGTTTGAAAAAGGATGTGGCTGATTTTGTTGCTAGATGTATGGTATGTCAGGGCGTGAAGGCTGAACACAAGTTTTCTTTCGGGTTGTCTCAACCATTGAAAATTTTGCAGTAGAAATGGGAGAGGATCACCATGGATTTTGTGTCAGGGCTGCCTTTGACACCGACTAAAAAATATTGCATTTGGGTGATTGTTGATCAGTTTACGAAGTGTGCACATTTTCTGCCAGTGCATACAACGTATACTTTGGATAAGTTGGCGGATCTTTATGTTGCTGAAATTGTGAGGTTGCACAGGGCACCCAAGTTGATTGTTTCGGATAGGGATCCACAATTTACAGTGAGGTTTTAGGGATGTTTACATTGAGCTTTGGGTACTCGCTTGAATTTCAGTACATCATATCATACTCAGATGGATGACCAGTCTAAAAGTGTGATTCAGATTTTGGAGGATATGTTGAGATGTTGTATCTTTGAGTTCCAATGAACTTGGGAAAGGCAGTTACCTTTGGTTGAGTTTGCGTACAATAATAGCTATCAAGAAAGTATAAAGATGGCACCATATGAAGCCTTGTATGGCAAGAGGTGTCGTACGCCCTTGTGTTGGGCTGAGTTTGGGAAAAGTATGTTTCCATGCCTGATGTGTTGAATGACACGGATGAGAAAGTAAAGCTTATTTGTGAACGGTTGAAAGCGGCCTCAAGGCAGAAATCCTATGTGGATTTGAAGCATAGAGGGGTTGAGTACGCTGTGAGTAAAAAGGTTTTCTTGAAAGTCTCACCTTGGAAGAAGGTGTTGCATTTTGGACGCAAGGGAAAGTTGAGTCCGAGGTTTATTGGACCATATGAGGTGTTGGAATGTATAATTCTCGTGGCTTATCGGTTGAGGTTTCCTTCTGAGTTGGAGAAGATTCATGATGTGTTTCATGTATCCATGTTTCCAAGGTACCATTCGTATCTATCGCATGTAATGCTAGTTGAGGATGTAGAGTTGCAACCGGATTTGTCTTATGATGAGGAACCAGTGGAGATTCTTGATTCCAGTAGTCAAGTTCTTCGTGGCAAGATGATTGAGCTTGTTTAAGGTGTTGTGGCAACATCGCAGTGTTGAAGAGGTCACGTGTAAGAGTAAGTCGGACATGGTTGCTTAGTTTCTTCATTTGTTCCCATCAGGTAAATTTTGAGGACAAAATTTCTTAACGGGGAGAGTTGTAACGCCCCAGTTTTGGGCCTAGGAGGTTCTTAAGTGGTTGGATCAGATTAGAGGATTTGATTTAGTTTCGAGATTTAATTCAAAATAAATATTTTCGGATGAGATAAAAAGATGGAAAGTAATCTAACATCATTATTAATATATAATTGATTTTGGTGAAGTCAATTTTGGAAAGAGGACTTTCAAAATTGGACATTTTGGTTAGTGACCAAAATGTAAAGTTTTAAAATTGTTTTAGTGATTGTTTTGTAAAAGGGTCAAAACTTTGAATCTTTAAGGAGCTATTTACCCAAAGTCTAATATCAGACTTTTTCCCTTAATTGGTGATTTTAAATGATTTTAAAAATAATATAAAAGGCTTGGAAAATTAATTGGATAATTAAAAGGTTAAAAATAATTTGACGTAACTAACTTTTTAACAAAAGTTTTTCTCTCAAATTCTCTCTACCCAAACACGTTTTCCACTTAAATTATCTCAGGTAAACTTATGATTTCAACATTCTTTTGATTTCAAATTAATCTTTAATAGTTTTCTAATAAAACCTATTTGGCTTGATTTTGTTTTCTTAAGAAAATTCATCCAATTAAGGGGAAAGGCAGCCATTAGAGGTGAGGTTCGCTCTTCTCCTCTAATACAAGGTTCTTTATTGAAATTCTCAAGTTATTGATCCTTTACATATGATTTCTAACTTGATTTGATGATTTAATTATGGAAAATTGGTTTAATCAAGGGTTAATTGATTAGATTCGTGGATTTTCATATAGGCTTTGTTTTGCTGAGTTCTTGATTGATTTTAATCATGATTTTGATGTTAAATAATGTTAATAAGTGGATTTTAACATTGGAATCCCAAAACTGAGTGAATCTATAATTTTGTAGGATGTTAGTTATGAGTTTTTAAGGTGTTGTTGAGGTTTATTGAATGCTGGAGGTATAAGGATGTTATTGTTGTGTTTTTAGATGATAATTGATGTTGATTGTTGAGTTAAAATGTTATATTGTGGCTGGGTTAAGATTGGAAGATGTTTGATGTTGATTTCGGTTGTTGTGGAATGGAAGTTAAGGATTTACGTTGTTGTGTTGTTGAATGCATTTTGATGCATTCAATCCTCTGTTTTTGTGTATAAAATAGGAGAAATTGGTCCTCAAGCTTGAATGATCATTTCGAAAGCTTTGTAGGCGTGGTTACCGAATCGGTAAGCAAGGCTTTGCATGTCGATGAGTGAGAACGTGATTTAGAGCTTTTCAAAGGTTTGAAGGTTGTGTTTGGGAGTTTAGAACGAGCTTGAAATGCTAATCTAAGCTCAGAAGTAAGTAAAGGATGAGTTCTCTCTTGAACTCAATTTGGAAAATAGATTTTATGCACTTGTTTTAATAGATTGATTACTCACAGTTTATGCATGACTTGAGCATGGTTTAATGCTGGAAAATGATTATGAAATGATGTTGATGCATTTGGAAGTAATGCATGATTTGATAATGTTTTTGAAAATTTGTAATGCTTGGTTAAAAGCATTGAGAAAATGGTTTTGATTGGTGCATATAAAAATAGTGAGTTAATGTTAATAAAATGGATTATATAGGCAAGTGATGGTTTGAAAATGTTATAGAAATGTTATCAGATTTAATTAAATGGCCATAGGATTTAAAGTGCACTATAATAAGTCGCCCAAGGTTCGTAGAGGTGATGTGTTAAAAGTATTACTTCAACCATTTGAACCCCAATATTGTTTAGGTAATGCTTCAATGGCTTTTACTCTGGCTAAGACGATAGAGGTGATGCATTGAAGGTGTTTACTCCAAATTGGAGGATGAGCCGTGGTAGTGTAGAGGTAATGCATGTGTTGCATTTACTCCATGCCATTTGGTTGTTAAGTGATTGGGATATCACTTTGGAATTTCGTGTATCCGATGTGGTTTGATGAAATAAATGATATAGAGAAAGGATCACTTGTAATCCAATATAATGAATTGATGTCTCATGTTGATGCATTGTTTTATAATGTGAATTATACATGTCAATACTCTTTAAGCTTTGTATATGGGATGTTATGCATGGAAGGCTTAAATTGAGGGTTGCATATGGGATTATGTTGTAAAATCCATGATACATGTTGCATGTGGTCTAATATGATGTTTTGTAAATGTTAAGTGCATGGTTATAATAAGGCATGATGTTGAAATGATGATTTAAAAGTGTTTTGGAAAATGGTTAACAAAAGAATGGTTAAATGATTTAAAATGCGTTGATGGCCGTTGGTTTTTTAGCATTCCTCACTAAGCCTAGTGTGCTTACGCTTTCTTTTCTATCAATGCAAAGAATTAAAGGTTGCGGGTAGCAAGGAAGCAAGGAAAGGAATTCTAATAACTTGTTTTCAAAGAATGGTTTGAAACGTTTAATAGCAGTAATAAAGGGAAATGTGTCAAATGCTGTTTTGGGAGGGTTTTTGGTGAACTCCCTATTGATGCAAGTTATAATCGTTGGTTTGGATTTGTAAGTGGTTTAAAGTGTTTGAGATGTGGTTGGATTTGTGGTTTGGATGTTGACTAGGGACCATGCATATAGACTTTGGGATTGATTGTTCTAGACTTGCTAGGCTTGTTTATGATGCTAGTATGTTGATGCTCAAGCATGTTTCTGGTGTTATAAGTTGATTTGAAATGTGTTAAGGTTGTTTAGAGTGAGCCAAAGTATCATATTTTGGACCGAGAGGTCAAAAAAGGTCTTTCCATATCGGAATGGGTACCCAAGGATCGGTAGAAGGGTCCTGATCAGGCTCATTTTATCAAAATAAAAGCATAGGGAATCAATATGCTTAGCCATCATATCAGTACGCCTTAAGGAAAATTATACGCTGGTGTCGATACACGATTGGCGTATCAAAATGATCCCTTTGATTTTAACCATCGATACGCAGGGTACTGTATCGGTATAGGCTCTAGGTACTTGAATTTTGAGTTTTGAAATAATAAAGGGGGGATCGGTACGGGGTCAAGGCCGTATCGGTACGGGTTAGTCAACACACCACATCGATATGATTAAACATGTATCGGTACTGGAAGCTATTTTGTTAGTTAGGTTGTATTGATACGAGCTTGCCTGTATCTGTACGCCCTGTTAAATTTGTGTTAACCTGGTTGCTGAAGTTTGGAAATCTTGCAATTTAGTCTCTGATTGTTATGGATGCAGTTGAATGAGTTTAGATGACCTTTTGAGATGGAATTTATTACACTAGCATGAAAATGGATTAATTAGGGTTGGGTAATCTTAATTGTGTTAAAAACCCTATAATTTGCAAAAATTACATTTTGGTCCCTGATGTGAAATGTTGAGCAATGAATTCTGTATTGCAATCTGAATTTAATGTGACCTTCCAGCTAAAGCATGTTCACTTAATATAAAATTAATATGCATCTAGACAAGATAAAAGAAAAAATGAACCTATTTAGGTTTTAGCTCAAGTTTGCTTCGGCAAACCTAATGTGATCCTTTTAGTTCGGTTTTGGCTAGGCTGGGCTAAGGGGGTTACAGGTTTTCTATGGTAACTCTGTGTTATCCTCTCTTCCCCTATGATCCTATTTATAGATGAGGAGTTATACATCAAGTAGTGGAAGGAGTTACAACAAAGTACAAAACCTTAATCCTACATTAAATGTAATTTAATATAAAGTGAAAGTCTAATTAATGTAGGATTTTTTTCTTCCAAGCAACCATGGTAGCATAAGATTTGTGCATGTTTTGTCTCCAGCGTCCGCATGGCTTCTACGTTAGTATATGCATTCCAAGTCTCATTTGCATGGCTCTCATTCTCGATCCGAGGTTCACAGCTGGTCTTCATCATTGTATTCTATCTATTTGCGATCCTCTATCCATGTAAGCGTTTGCATTGATGGATACGTCCGCTCACATTCTGGTCTATGTACATCGACGTTTGTAAGACTTCTGCTTACATTCTCCTACTCAACCTGCAGTGTTCGCTTGCTCTTTTACGTCTGCGTTCGCATATACTGGTTCACAACTTTGCTTCCTTATTTGTTCCCTAGCCTTAGTTAGTCTATTCACACTTGAATGCTCACATCTCCGTATTAATTCTGGATGTTCGCAGCCCTTATTCATAGGTCATTCTCCAAAGTGTAAAAACTGTGCTAATATCCTCTTTTTATGCATAGAATATTATTTAGCGGTTAAAACACCCTGAAAGCCAAATAGGAACAAAAACAAGGACTTATAGATAGATTAGTATGCTAAAACATAGGGAATTATATAAGAAATACATGCAAATATACGACTTATCAATCTTGCAACGTAGTTTGTATTGCGCTTAAATCCACGGTAATGAACTCACGCTTGAGTAATGATATTACTGTTTACTATTAGTTGAATGATGAAACTCTCCACACTACATGGGAAAGATATAACTCTCTACTGTGACGATGCCCCAACTATGGCCTTTAACAAGAAACTCAAATTGAGATCTTCTACAATAGGTTGAATGCGGCCACAAGACATCTTGTCAATGTATCTTCTAATGGGACTTTATTCGATTGCACCTACACTACTATTGTTGGAATGTTAGAGCAATTCGCTCAAAATGACTCTCAATATCCTATTTCAAGAGCTACTTCATGCAAATTTGCACCAGAAGTTTTTGAGGTGGATGATATTTCTTCTCTAAAAGCTTGGATTTCTTCTTTAGAAAACAAAATCAAGAATATGGATGGCACAAGTGAAGTTGCTCCTATCCAGCTAGCTCAACAAACCACTACACATGCATTCTCTTGTGAGATTTGTGGTTAGAACCATGGTTGTGAAGATTGCCCACAACATGCAGAAAATGAGAGCTATGCAAACAACATGCGAGGCAATACCATGGGTACTTCTTACAACACACCTAATCAACAATCTTGGGGTAACTCTAATTATGCACAAAATTCAAGAGTATTCTGCTCTGGGAATAATTCTTTTCAAGGTAACTCAAATGTGCAAGAAGGGAATTTTAGTTATCTTCAAATATATTTTACACCACATGCCATATTGCAATAACAATAGAACAAAATACAACTACAATATCCTCACTCACAAACTCAACAATCGCAGTATGGGGCACTCATAGTATAGAGCACCATCTCAGATACAATCATAGGCTAGTCATTGTACTTCATCATCTACATCTAATCTATTTGCTCTCTCTAAGGAAATGATGCGCGACCACTTCTCTCAAACTGAAGCTATAGTACAAGGTCACTCTTCATCGATCCGTACTCTAGAAGTTCAATTAGGGCAGTTAGCTACTTACATAAACTCTTGGCAATCGGGTACACTTCCTAGCAATACTGAGAGCCCGGTAGTCAAGGGTAAAGAACATTGCAAGGCTATTACTCTCTGTAGTGGAAAATAAACTGTTGAGTCGACGCAACAATCACCCATATCTACTCATGAGCGAGGGGAATCACCAAAAGCTGACCCAATGTTGAAAGATGAAATAGAGGATAAAGTAGTGGATGATGCTCTTTCAGTTATCACTTCGTTACCACCAACTTTACAATCTGAGTTATTGATGCAATTTAGGACGTCGACGCAATCAGCAGACACTCCATCTCCTCCTTATCCTCAGCAATTCAAGAATACTGAGTCTGACAACCAATTTCAATTTTTTAAAGATACTTTGAAATAGCTTACACTACAAATCCCCTTGATGGATGCTCTTACGCAGATTCCAAACTATGCAAAGTTCATGAAGGAAATTCTATCTAATAAGAAAAAGCTTAGTGCTATCGAGGCCATTGTCCTCACAGAAGAGTGTAGTGCACTTATATTTACTCCATTCACCAAGAAAAATGAAATATCCTGCCAGCTTCATCATTCCCTATTATATTGAAAATCACTATTTCAACAAAGCTCTTTGTGATCTTGGGGCCAGTATTAATCTAATGCCTTTATCAACTTTCCAAAATTTGGGCATTGGAGAAATGAAGCCCATTGCGGTCACATTGCAACTAGCAGACAAATCTCTAACTCATCTGAATGGATAAATAAAAATGTGCTTGTTTGTATGGATAAGTTCGTATTCCCAGCAGATTTTATTATTCTTGATTATGAGGTAGACAAGGATGACCCTATTATTCTTTGTCGGCCATTCTTAGCAACCAGGAAGGCTATTATTGATGTATCAAAAGGAGAACTCAATGTGGGTTAATGATTAAGTTACTTTTGGGATGTTTAATGCGGATCTTGGAAGGAATACAGAGGAATGTCATCATATTGATGTTCTTGACAATATTATCCAAGAAGACTTGAATCATCATAGTATACTCATTATGGAGGATGCTACGCTGACAACTGTTGAAGAAAATCTCCTGAATTGTGACAATATTGTTGAAGTGCTCACTATTGTTATTCAATACAAATGGCAAGTTGAATCTTTAGATCTTGCACACCGTATAATTCATACTTTTAAGCCATTGAAGAAGCTCATACTCTAGAACTGAAGTCATTACCAGCTAATCTCAAGTATGTATTCCTTAGAGATGCAAAAACACTCCCAATTATTATCTCTGCAACTCTGGATGCAATTCAAGAAGCTAAGTTGATAAATATTCTAAAGCATCACAAACGTGCTATTGCCTGGACCATTGCGGACATTAAAGGATTTAGTCCATCTTTGTACATGCATAAGATCAAGCTGGCTTATGAGAGCAAACAATCTATTGAGCCGCAACGCCGACTCAATGAAAAGATGAAAGAAATGGTCAAGAAAGAAATTCTCAAATAGTTGAACGTTGGTATTATTTATGCCATTTCTGATAGTTCATGGGTTAGTCCTATCCATTATGTTCCCAGGAAGAGTGGCATCACTGTAGTCCGTAATGATGCTAATGAATTAATTTTGACTCATATTCCTACTGGTTGGCAGATTTGCATGGATTACAGGAGACTCAATACGACCACAAGGAAAGATCACTTCCCTCTTCCTTTTATTGATCAAATACTCGATCATCTTGTGGGCAAGGAGTGTTACTATTTTCTAGATGGGTATTATGGCTACAATTAAATTTCTATTGCACTTGAAGACCAAGTAAAGACTACGTTTACATGCCCATTCGATACATTTTCCTTTCCTTGCATGCTTTTTGTTCTTTGTAATGCACCAACCACATTTCAAAGGTGCATGATGGCAATATTCTCAGATATGATTGACAATTCCCTGGAAATCTTTATAGGTGATTTTTTGGTGTATGGGAATGACTTCGACCGTTGCGTCGACAATCTTGAAAGAGTATTACAACGACTTGAAGACACTAATCTTATGCTAAATTGGGAGAAATGACATTTTATGGTCATTGAGGGAATTATGTTGGGCCATCGAATATCTAAAACAGGAATTGAGGTCGATAAAGCCAAAGTGGATATTATTGAAAGATTGCCTCCACCAACTAATATAAAGGGCATTTGAAGTTTTTTGGGCCATGTAGTATTCTATAGAAGATTTATTCATGATTTTTCAAAAATCACAAAGCCATTATGTCTACTTCTAGAGCAAACCAAAAAATTTGTCTTTGATGATGCATGTCTGGATACATTCAATAGAATTAAGAAGAAGCTTATGAACGCACCTATCATTGTTGTACATATCTGGAAGCAACCACTTGAACTTATGTGTGATGCCAGTAATTTCATTGTTGGGGCAGCCTTAGGTCAAAGAAGAGACAAGGTATTTCATGCAGTCTATTATACTAGTAAAACTCTAACTGAAGCTCAGATTAATTACACTACTACTGAGAAAGAGCTATTAGTGGTAATCTTTGCTTTTGATAAGTTTTGTTCTTACCTTATCGGTGCAAAAATTATAGTATTTACTAATCATTCTGCCTTGAGATACCTCTTTGCAAAGAAAGATGCAAAACCAAGATTGATTCGATGGATTTTATTGCTACAAGAATTTGATATTGAGATAAAGGACCGAAAAGGATCAGAAAATCAAGTTACAGGTCATCATTCGAGATTAGAATTAGGCAGCAAAGTCGGAAATAAACTGTAAATTGTCAATGCATTTCTTGATGAAAAGCTTTTTGCTGTGGACACAACACCTTGGTACGCTAATTTTGTCAATTACCTAGTGTGTGGAAAAACTCCTTTGGGTTTCATTGGGCACAAGAAGGCAAGATTTCTTCCTGATGCAACTAAATATCATAGGAATGAACCTTATTTTATTAAGGTTTTCAATGATAATATCATTCGATGTTGTGTCCTTGAAGAAAAAATGACATTAATCCTACAACATTGTCATGATGCTCCTTATGGAGGGCATTTTGGTGGTATAAGAACTGCCACAAAAGTCCTTCTGTAATACCCCTAAAATTGGGCTAGGAGTTTTACAAGGCAAACACATGCTTGCAGAAGTTACCTTTAGATTATTTAAGACTCAAATTGAGTCAATTAAATAATAAGTCAATGGAATTGATATGAAAGAGCTAATTAAGCTAAAGACTAATTAGCAAATGAGTAAAGTAATTAAATCTCAAGGAGTATGAAGGAGCATATATGAGCATTAAGAGGTTAATTTAGTATATGACTTGAATTACTAAGGATTGAATTGTAAGATGCATGAATGAGATTGTGAAAGATATGAAGCTAGCCTTGAAGGACCAAAATGAAAGAAGTTTAAAATTAAGAACTAAGGATCAAATTGTAACAAGGGTAAAACAATAAGATTGCATGTGTATTTCAGACCACTAAGTGTTAGTGGAAACACATGTGGCAAATCCATTTCAGACATGGCAAATGGATTGAGTGATGGTCGGCCAAGTAATGGAAGAAAGAGAAAGAAAAAAAATAAAGCTTTCTTCATCTTGTTCTCTCTATTGCCGAGAGTGAATGTTTGAGAGAAACACCATGGGAAACTTGTATGGTTGAGCTTGATTTCAAGAGGAATTAGTGAAATTTGAAGCAAAAATTTGGGGAGGAAGTCTAACACGAGGTAAGCTCATATTGAACTATTAATTTATGGAAGTTGTTATTATTAAAGTTGAATAGAATTGATGGATTTGGGAATGTTTAGTTGGTTGAATAATTTAAATTCTTCATTTTTAGGGAGCTTAATACCTTGTTGGAAATTTCTTCTTTTGAAGATGTTTGAAGTGGGTTCATGAATGAGAGGTAAAAGGTTAATTAGATGGATGTCTATAGATGAAAGCTTGCTGAAATTCAATGATATAATTGCTTTCATTCATGAATGAAAGCATGATAAGGACACTGAAATATTTTTGGTTGAATGGAGTTTAAGATGTTGCTATTAGAGTGAGTTTGGAGCACTTAAGTTAGTTCTAAACAGAGGCCAAATGTAATCTGCCCAAAAAAGCTCTATTCTGAAAGTAAGTTTAGAAATTCATAGAAAATTGAATATACTGAGTTTGAGGATGAAATTTATGTGTGTAGAATCATTTGTAAGTCTAGTTTCATCTCCAACAGATGGTGATTAATTTTGAGCTCTAAATCAAAAGTTATGAAATTTTAAGTGAAGGTAGTGTAGAAAATCTGGAGGCAGATTCTGCTCTGGACAATTTCTATTTTGAAACTTCTAAAAAAAGTCTCCTCATTGCTATAGAAATTGTTAACCTATGAGGCTTATATCGTTAAAACCGTGATTGAATCTAGTTTGTAAAGGTGTAAATAGATTTAAATTCCAGTGTATACTCTATTCTAGAGAGATAGTTCTTTGATGATTGCTCAAGTTGCCAAAAGTTAAAAATAAGGAATCAACTTGGAAATGGAATTGAAGAATGATTAGTATATGTATGATTAATGGTTGAATGATGATATTGGTTGAGCATATTGAGTAAATGAGTGATGAAAGTTATGCATATTAATGAATGCACTTTTGCTTATTTGAATTAAAGATATGGAGTTGAAAGCAAGGTCTAAGGAGGGAATTTTCATGATCATAGGACTTGGGTGAATCATGTATCGAATGGAGAAAGCTTGGAGGTGTTTGTGGATTGGAATATTCTATAACTTCGGGATATAAGGTGAGTGTAACTATATCCTTGTGTAAAAATGATATGTTCCAAAACATCATTTAAATGGATGCTTGAGATTGAAATTTAATTTCAGTTTAAAACTTATAATAGCTAAAGAATGAAGATTGATTGTAAATGAAGTTAAACAAACAATGTATGAATGAAATAAGGATAATTGCATGAAAGGTTATGAAGAACAATGGAAATACTCATTATAAGGATTCAACTATGCTAATAGTTACATGGTAAATCGAAAGCAATAGATAATGGTATACAATGAATTGTTAATGGACACATAATCTAGAATAGTTGTATTAAGATAGGTTCCAAATAAACCCTGTGTTCTTATCTCTTAATATGTTTGGTCAAATGATACACCAATGGTAAAAATAGGTAAGCTCAAGGTAAGCCCTTGTATAAATTAGAGATTGATGATATGGTGAAGCATAGCATAAATTCTTGTTATACGAGTGTAGTTTAAAGTTTCGGGATATGCTTAAAACCTTTCCAAGCATCCTCAATTGTTCAAATTACATTGCTTTATTGTAATACCCCAAAATTTACAGTACTGTTTAAGGGTCATTTAGTACTAAGATAAGGGCTTAAAAGCTAACTTAGTGACTAAAATGACAAAAATGCAAAAGTTAGGATTTCTTTAATTATGGATTTTTAAAGAAGGAATTTATGAGAATTAAGAGTACCATGAGATAGAGGATAAGAAAATTAGGGTACTCACAAAGTTTGGTAATAATCCAAGGAAAATTGGAATGTGAATTCAAGGTTAAAGTTTAGTGACGAAAATGATAAGTTTTCAAAACTTGTATGGTATAAGTCGAAATATGAAAAGTTGAAGGACAAAAGTTGTAATTTCCCAAAAGTTAGGCATTTTATTTCATAAATAGATAGAGCACCTATTGGTGTGGACCGAATGTGGAATTACTGGTTTGATCTGATATTTCGAATATTGGGAAATCACAGTCAAAGTTTAAGTAAAATTCGGATACCCGGATCGAACTGAAAAATTTTAAGTTTGGCTTCATAAATATGGAATATTTTATTTGATAATATTATTTATTTTTAGATATGGAAATAAGGAATTTTTAGAATTTATTTGATAGCCCGGTGAAGGGGAAATCGCAGTAGAAGTATTAAGTAAATATCGAGAAATCAGATCAAATCGAAATTTCAGAGATTGTTCCATAAGTCACAAAAAAATCATAAAATAATATTTTATGAATAAATTATTAATTGGCTGATTTTTATCTAACTAAAATAGTTGGATTTTTACAAAATGACAAAATTAGTGATTTAAATGATTAGTTTTGTTAATTTGGTCACAATGGCAATTTAGAATAATTTGAAAGTACCATGGGTAATATGGTAATTTCCTATGTGGAAGCATTACTCTAGTCTGGTTAGAGTTGAATGGAATGTGGTTGGAATTCAACGAGAATGGCAACTTGCAAATTATGATTCAGTAGGAGGTTAATTTTGGAATAAGGATTAAATTGAATAAAAAATTCAATTTATCAATTACATGTGGCATAAATTAATAAAAGATGAACAAAATGTTCATCTTCTACCCCCTCCATTTTGAAAATACCATAGAGAGAAGGGAAAATATACAAAATTTTTCTTAGGCATTTTGAAGGCTCTCGAACAAGATTTAAGCTATTGACGAGGCTAAGGGTACCAAATCAAAAGAAAGCAAGGACAAGGTATCAAAATAGCTTAGTGAGGCTAATATCATGCATGGCCCAGGTGAGCGCATTTTTACTTATTTATCATATATGTGATATGAGTGAGTGCATTATATGTATTTATGACATGTTAAATAGGACAACTTGTGATAAGTCGGCCTTAGTAAAAATAAAAATGTATGATGGCTTATTTATGCAAATAACATGAAACATTAAAGGGCATATTGATACAATGATTGTAGCATAATGATTTACTTAAGGTAAATCGAATTTTAGATATTTGGGTATGAACTGCTGTTACCTCTCCAAAAGTACTATTTTTAATGCCAATCTTACAATGCTTTTGCTTGTTTTTAGGTACATTTAGTTGCATAAGCTTGTTAAAATCATGCATTTGCATAAGGAGTTTAGAATTATGTCTATGCTTGTGTGAATGGTTGTTTTGTTGACAATTTTGCAGATTTGGCATAGTATTTTGCCCAAAAATGAAACACATGAAAGAATGCCAAAGAGAATGCCGAGTTGTTGTTGGCAGCTAAAGACCAGAAGAGAAATGCCAAGCACCATTGGCAATAGGGTGCCAAAAGAGTTATGCCAAGAACCATTGGCAATGCCAGCCCGAAAAAATAGGACCAGATCAGGATGCGAAAAATAGCATTTGATCAAACTCCAAAAAAATAGAAAGGCGAAAAAATAAGATGCCAAGTTTGTCTGGCACATATGGATCGAACGATGCCATGCTCGGCTGCCAAAGGATCAACGGCATATGACGTCAGCCCTAGTGAAAACCTGATCAGCTTATCACTTCAAATATGGATAAGATGATTACATCCCTTATCCCTTACGCATTCAAATTCAAACTCAAAGGCTCATCCTATGCCTTCCTTGCACGCCTATTTAAAGACCAACCAACCAAGCATTCGATGAGTGGTTTTCGGCGATTTTTGGTGGTGCTTGATCGAGAGTGATCGAAAGAGGAAGGCTGTGTGGTTTGACCAGCTAGACCGAGGGCTTAGAGCTATTGAAGGGCTGCATCAAGAGACCCTCTTCTTGCCAATTCTCTTTGTTTAGTTATTTTTATTTTTTAATGATGATGTATTTTGAAAATGTTTATAGATTTTCGGTTAAATCACTCACCGTGAACTAATTCAATAGTTGGTGGGGGATGCTTGCGTTGAAACACTGTTTTCATGTTTAGTTTTTAATAATGAAATCTGCTTTCGGCATTGTTTATCTATTCGGCATACTTTAATGTTTTCTAAATACTATGCCAAGCGAGAGCTGACACTGTTGGCCTATTACTCCTCAATATCTTAATAGACTTGGGGTGTCAACAATTAAGTTGTTGAATACTGAGAAGATAAGCTTCGAGATAAGTCGTTCAAGTAGATGAACTTACTTCGGGAGTGAAATCTACCCCTTAGAAGTATAGATTGGATCTTAATCAAATTGGTTTATTTAAAAGCATGCACTATAGAGATATAGGGGTTTTTACATGATGAATTTATGGCAATGACCATCGAGAGAGGCTTTGCTAATTTTGAATCTGCTCGACAAATAATGCGAAGATAGGTTGTTATTAAAGGCTGGCACGACATGAATAGCGTGAAAACCAGGCATTCCCTGCCAACGCTCATCGTTCATTAAAACACCTTCCTTGCCAACGTCTTACTTTATTTTCATTTCATTTCAATTATTTCCAAAACACTTAAAAAAACAACTTTTTCTCAAGGCAAGTAACAATCAAGGCAATTGAATTCCAAGTCAATCTCTGTGGGATCGATACTCAGCTTACCAGCTGTATTACTTGCAGATCGTGTATACTTACACGCAAAATACTCATCTTGGCATTGTTTTATACTTTTCCAATACATACTTTCTGCCTCTTTTGCCAGCATTCACTTAGATAGTCTACAAGTTTTTGGCGCCTTTACCGGGGATTGCGAAGGAATTTATTGCTTTTAATTTTTACTTGCTTTTATTTTTATTTTACTAACTTTGTTTTTTTTAACCGTTATTGTTTTTTCTTTTTTAGGAAAGCTTAAAAAGAGTATGGGAAGCCACATATGGTACGATGATAACTACATTTTTCCCACTTATGACTACCAATATCCAACTCCAAGAGCTGTTGTAACCCCCTTGACCCGGCCTAGACGCCCAACCGAATCAAGATGGCCACATTAGGTTTGTCGTAGCAAACCGAAGAGATTCAGCCAACCCGGTCCATTTTTTTCTTTTTATCTTATCTAGATGCCAATTATTAATCCTACATGTTCATACAGATAACAAGTGTAATCCCAACTCAATCGAGAATCACTTTGACATCCAATTGGTTCCGTTTACCACTTAGGGACCAAATTGTAATTTGATGAAGTTACAATTTAAAAACCCACTTTTAAATTACCAACCTTAGATTAGTCAGGTTCCATGCGTATGTCTCATATTCCAACTCAAACCAATCATTTTAACCATGTACTAATGTATTAGCAAGATTCAGGGACTAAAATGCGAAGCAAGCAAAATTGTGAGCCGATGCAACATAAAACAACCATGAGTATCGGTACTGGTGTTACCGTACCGATACGCATAAAGATGCACCGTACCAGTACACCACGGCCCGTACCAATATGCAATAACCAACTTACCTAACTTCTAATTTTTTTTAACATCCGTACCGGTACGCTTACGTGGGTATCGGTACACAAGTTTGAGTTTAAAAAGTGAGATTCCAGAGGCTAGAACGTGTACCGATACTCCTTTCCCATATTTGTACGCCAGGCCAAAATTACCTAGGTGTAACGGTACTCCCTTACGTGTACCTATCCCTCAGGCTAGAAAATGCCTAGCCATACCGATACGGTTCCCCGCGTATCAGTACGCCTGGACCTGTAATGCCATAAATTGCTGATTTTTCAACCCAAAACATTCTCAAACCATTCCAACATGCTTATAACACCATACCAACATGCCAAACATAGCATAAGCAACCTAGCAACACAAATCTAATAGCACAACAAAGCTTCATGCATCAAATGGAAATCTGTAGGCATGTTTCCTAAAGTTGCATCCATTCAATATACCAAAAGACAAACTAGCACCAAAATCAATCTTTAAAGGCCATTTACAAACCAAAAGCAACCTAAGAAACATGTTCAAATAGGGAGTTCCCCAAAACATCTCCCAAATCATAACAAGTACCCCATTGCCCTTATTTATTATAGTCTAGTCTCTAACATACTTTGGAACCAAGTCTTGCCAAGATCCCCTTGCTTCTTGCTTCCTTCCGAAACTTTAATTCTTTGTATTGATGGACAAAAAGAGCGTAAGCACACAAGGCTTAGTGAGGAAAGCCAGAACAAAACACCATCAATGCATTTAAAACCATTTCTCAACATCATCTTTTAAAACATCATGCCTCTTTTAAAACATGCACTTACAACATTAAAACCAGCATATCAAACCATATGCTACATGTATCATTAACCAACAGCAAGTCACATTGCTAACCCCCTACTTAAGCCTTCCCATGCATTACTACCAAATGCAAAGCTTAAGGAGAAAACATGTATAAATCACATTATACAACATAAACTATTTCAGTGATACATTAACAATTTTATTGGCTTTCAAGTGATCTTTAACAAGTCCATTAACAAAAGAGTTCATCGGTTACACAGATTCAACAAGTGTTAACCCGACACTTCAAGCCATCTCAACCGAAATAGCGATACAATCACAATCGCGGTACAATAAAAACTGGGTACAATTCAAACCGGGTACACTCTCAACCCACAGGGATACTAATCCCTCTCATCGGTTAGATGCTTAACCCACTAACGGGAGTATTCGGTATTGTTTAACCCCTTAACCGTTAGGGTACTTGGATGAAGTATTTGGTACACCGTATAAACCCCTCAACATCCAAGGCGACTTATTTTATAGTGCACTCAATCCTATGGCTGGCCAACTATATCCGATAACAATTTTAAAACCACATCACTTGCTAATATAATTAACCAAACAACATTTACCTCATTGTTTTTAACAAGCATTAAACCATGCCCTTTCCAAAGCAACAACCATGCTTTAAAACACAAGTATAAACCATACTTACAAGGATCACTTATCATGTGCATCCTTCAGCAAAACATGCTTAAAAACAGTACATCAAATACTTTAAATCATGCTTAAACAGTAGGTACAATGTAAATCAAAATAAGTGCATAAAACCATTTCAAACTAGCACGACCGAGAGAGTAAAACCACTTTACTTACTTCCGAGCTTAGGTAAGCGTTTCAACCTCTACCTAAACTCCCAAAAACCATCTTTAAAACATTCCAATGCTGGAATCCATATTTTCACTCACCGTCACACGAAACCTCGATTCGCCGACGCAAAAACAAGTATCTGAAGCCTCCTACGCTTCTCCACTTACTTCCGGATCAACCTCCCCTACTTTTACCACAAAACCGCTGAGGATTAATGCATCATAATGCATTCTAAAAACAGCAACCACAATCCTTCTCGATTCCCACAAAACTCTCACAATTAACCCTCTACAAAAACGAAAACATAACCAAAACACTTCGATTCATAACTCAGCCAACATCTATCAACCTAGCACAACTTTTATCATCAAAACACATCTAAAAACAGAATCAAAACAACCTAACACCTCCAACAACCAAACAACCACCGCAACTCCACAAAAACACAAGTCTAACAACCTAAACAAATAGAGATTCAAGAGTTTCGGGATTCCATTAAAAAATGACTTATCAACATTATTATACATCCATAACATGTTCAAAATCAATCTACATCACTGGAAAACATATCCAATTCGGATCTTTCACTATTTCATCAATCTTACCCAATTAAATCAATTAATTCAATATAAAAAAACACAAAATCTCATTATAAACCATAAATCAAGGATCAAATACTTGGGAATATCAATAAAGAACCATTCAATAGAGGAGATCACGAACCTTACCCCTATTGTGTGATTTCTCCCTCAATTGGCTTGTTTAAAACTAAGAAAACTCAAGATTTCAATAAGATTTTGTAAATCAAAGTTAAATAATCAATTGTAGATCAAGATTCTGAGTAAAATTGATCTCTCACCTCTGGTTTTTGATGAAATCTGAGTGTTTGGCAAAAAAGAAATGAAGAGAAAAGTTACGTCAATTTTCATTAAAACCAAATAACTAACTTTAATATCTAAAATCCCTTTTAATTAACTTCTAAAACACATGTTAAAATGATTTAATTGAAGAGAGAAATCACCAGCAAAAACTTGGTAAAATAGCTCCTTAAGGATTCTAAGAATTTGACCCTTTTCATCTTAGTCACTTTAAAAGCAGTTTTCAAAAGTTGCATTTTGGTCACTAGCCAAAATGTCACACCTCCCAATCTCATTTTCCAAAATTGATTCCACCAAAATTAATCATATATTAAAAAAAAATTTAATCATTTCCATAATTTTTCCCACGCTGAAAATATACGATCCCAAAACCGACTCGAATATCTACTCCGGTCCACCGGACCGCCTAATAACCCACTAAACCGCTAAGCCCTAAAACCGAGGCCTTACAACTCTCCCCCTCTTAAGAAATTTCATCCTAGAAATTTACCTAGAGGAAACAGGTGCGGAAACTGATTCAACATATATGACTTGCGTTCTCATGTGGCCTCCCCAACGTCGCGGTGCTTCCACAACACCTTAACCAACTCGACCGTTTTGCCACGGGGCACCTTACTGCTGGTATCAAGAATCTCTACAGGTTCCTCATCGTAAGAGAGATCCGATCTCAACTCTATCTCTTCCACCGGCATGACATGCGATGGACCTGACCTATACCTCCGCAACACCGAAACATAGAACACATCATGAATCTTCCCCAACTCCGGAGGTAACCTCAACCGATATGCAACAGGACCCACACATTCAACAACCTCGTATGGTCCAATAAACCTCATGCTAAGCTTCCATTTTCTCCCAAAACGCAACACTTTCTTCCAGGGCGACACCTTCAAAAACACTTTATCACCCACAACGTACTCTATATCCCTACGCTTCAAATCTGCATAGGATTTCTGACGATCAGCAGCTGCTTTCAAGCGCTCACATATCAACTTAACCTTTTCGGTGGTGCATTTCAGAACATTGGGCATTGACACAAAATTTTCCCCCGCTTCTGCCCAGCATACGGGCGTACGACATTTTCTGCCATACAACGCCTCATAGGGTGCCATTTGTATGCTAGCATGATAACTGTTATTATAAGCAAACTCCACCAATGGCAGTTGCTTCTCCCACGTTCCTTGGTACTTGGTAACACAACACCATAGCATATCCTCAAGAACCTGAATTACGCGCTCCGACTGGCCATCCGTCTAAGGATGATACGAGGTACTAAAACTCAACTGGGTCCCCAGGGCATGATGCAAACTCACCCAAAACCTTGCGGTGAACCGTGGATCCCTATCCAAAACTATAGATTTGGGCACTCCGTGCAAACGCACAATCTCATAAATATACAGCTCGGCCAACCTATCCAAGGTATACGTAGTATACACAGGCACGAAATGCGCACACTTCGTAAACCGATCCACAATCACCCAAATGGAATCCTTTTTGGTCGGTGTCAAAGGCAGCCCAGACACAAAATCCATGGTGATTCTTTCCCACTTCCATTCCGGTATCCTCAATGGTTGCAACAACCTAGAAGGAAACTGATGCTCAGCCTTCACCCGCTGATAAACCATACACCGAGCCACGAAATCAGCCACATCTCTCTTCAGCCCAATCCAGTAGTACTCTTCTTTCAACCCTCGATATATCCTAGTACTACCAAGATGCATAGCAAAAGGACTAGCATGCCCCTCAGTCAAAATAGTATGCCTCAACCCTTCATCTTCAGGCACCACTATTTGACCTTTGAAATAGAACACCCCATCATCGTTGAAATGAAAATCCATAGTATTTCCATCCCTGATATCTTCCACATGAGATTCCAAACTCTCATCATACGGTTGCTTCTCCTTGATCATCTGCGACAAGGATGGCTTCACTTGCAACTCAGCCAACAAACCCCCGTCATTCATCACGCGCAACCGAGAGAACATAGCTCTCAACTCCACAACCGCTTTTCTACTCACAGCATCCGCCACAACATTGGCTTTTCTCGGATGATACTCAATGGTCAGATCATAATCCTTAAGCAACTCCAACCATCTACGTTGCCTAAGATTTAGCTCATTCTGCGATATCAAATATTTCAAGCTCTTATGATCCGTATAAACCACACATTTCTCACCATAGAGATAATGCCTCCAGATCTTCAAGGCAAACACAACTGCTGCAAGCTCAAGATCATGGGTAGGGTAGTTACGTTCATGCACCTTCATCTGCCTAGATGCATACGCTACTACCTTACCCTCCTGCATCAACACACAACCAAGCACAACATACGATGCATCACTATAAACAGTGAACTCCTTCCCCAATTCTGGTTGAACCAAGACTGGAGCTCGCGTCAAGGCTTCTTTCAACCCTTCGAAAGCTCGCTGTCTATCCTCCGTCCACTCAAACTGAACATTCTTTTGTAGAAGCTTCGTTAACAGAGCCGCCAAACTGGAAAACCCTTCCACAAACCTTCGGTAGTAACCTGCCAAAACAAGGAAACTCTTAACCTCCGTCACAGACTTGGGCTCCTTCCAGCTCATTACAGCCTCAACCTTTTTCAGATCTACACGAATTCCTTCGGCCAACACAACATGCCCAAGAAACACAACTTCCTTAAGCCAAAACTCACATTTGCTTAACTTAGCATACAACTGATTCTCCATCAACTTCTGAAGCACGATCCGCAGATGACTATCATAATCCTCCTCGGTACGAGAGTTCACAAGGATATCATCGATAAACACAACTACAAACTGATCCAAAAACTCATGAAACACTCGGTTCATCATGTCCATAAATACAGCTGGAGCATTGGTCAAACCGAACGGCATCACAAGAAACTTGTAATGCCCGTACCTCGTATGAAAAGTTGTTTTGGGCACATCCACCTCCTTCACCTTTAACTGGTAGTACCCCGACTGCAAATCTATCTTGGAAAATACTGAGGCTCCTCTGAACTGATCAAATAGGTCATCTATCCGCGGCAAGGGATACTTGTTCTTCACTGTCAACTTATTCAGCTTTCGGTAATCTGTACACATCCGTAACGTACCATCTTTCTTTTTCACAAATAGCACCGGCGCTCCCCACGGAGAGATACTGGTCTTATAAAACCCCGATCCAAAAACTCCTGCAACTGTGTCTTCAAATTCTTCAATTCCTTCGAGGCCATGCGGTACAGAGCAATGGAAATCGGTACCGTACCCGTAAAGACCTCTATGCCAAACTCTACCTCACGGTCAGGTGGCAATCCTGGTAACTCTTTCGAAAAAACACTTGAAAACTCGCACACGGTGCGAACATCCTGCACCCTCAACTCTTTTGATCTAGGATTCATAACATAGGCCAAATAAGCCTGACATCCCGAATCCAACATCCGACTCGCTTCCAAAGCCGAAACAACATTGGATAAAAACTTGGCATTTTCACCAACAACCACCACCTCATAATCATCCACCAACCTCAAGGATATTCGCTTAGTCTCAAAATCCACCACAGCCCAATGTTCAATCAACCAATCCATACACAAAATCACATCAAATCCATGGAATGGCAACTCTATCAAGTCCATGGCAAACACATGTCCCTAAAACATTAGTGGACACCTACAATAGAACCTCCTAACCATGATTGTCTCCCCAAGAGAACTAGTCACTCTAACACCCACATCAAAAATTTCCACAAATACATCAAGCAACTCAGCATGCTCACTCAAAATGTATGAATGAGTAGATCCAAAATCAACCAACGAATACAACGACAAAGAATGAAGGGTAAAAGTACCTACAATCACATCAGTGTCGTTGCGACCCTCACGGTGCGCATATACCCTAGTCAGTCCACCTCCCTCATGCTGGATAGCAATAGTGTGAGCCACAGTCCTCTGTCCCATATCTCAATGCTGAAACGGTCCGTGGCCACGACCATGACCCCGCTAACGGACAATCATGCCTCAGATGGTCGCCTAACCCACAACTCCAACAAGCATTAGCCACAACAAGCGCATGTGCCTGACCCTCCCTGGCCAACCACGGGCAATCTTGCCTCAAATAATCTCGGGATCCACAAACCCAGTAGGTGCTAAACGGGGCTCTAACCTGGCCACTCTGTCCTTGGGCTCCAAGTCCCACAACACCTCCACCATGCCTTGGCTCTAGGCAAAAGCTCCAGTCACGGTGTCTCTTAGCCTGACCACCACTACAACCCAAATCAGCAGCTCTCTTTCCCGAGCTAAAACCTTGTGATCCAGAAGCCAAACCCAAATTCTGCTCCACATCCTTGGCTCGCGAAACCAACACATCAAAGTCAATGTAATCAACAGCAAGCATGTATGTCTTAACATCCTGACAGAAGCCCATAACGAAAACGATCACATCTAGTACGCTCATCAAGAACCAACTCAAGTGCATACCGACTCAACCTCATAAATTGCACATCATACTCCGCAACAGACATACTGCCCTGTACCAAAGCCATAAACTTACGCTTCTTCTCATCCCGATATCGAACTCCCAAAAACTTCTTCCGAAAAACCTCACAGAAGAACTCCCAAGACACATCCTCGGTCACCATACCAGATATCGTGGTAGTCCACCATGCATAAACATCACCCTACAGTAGGGAAACAACACAGCCCAACTTACGAGCATCGGTACAACCCATCTGGCCAAGTATCCTCTCAGTACTAGCCAACCAACCCTCAGAAGCCTTAGGCGACAATCCTCGAAACTCAACTCTGCCCAAACTATGAAGACGCTCAAGCGGTAACCCTTGCCCCTCAACCGATGGTGCTAGCACACGAACACCCGCAATTGCTGCCTAAAATGCACCGGTCATAGCCTGAATCAACGGTGCCATATCACCCATCCCTGGCCCAGCTGGCGCAGGTGGTACTTACTCTACTCCCTTCATGTGGATTAGGTGGGGGCGGTGGTAACCTTCTAGGAGGTGCAACTTCTCCTTCATCGTCTTGCCCAGCGGCAGCAACAATCGCACTAGATAACCATTTCAAAACAAAAACAATCAGGCCAGCCTCAAGCAAGGATCCAAGACTTCCATTTCAAAAATCAAAACTTTCCATACTATAATATTAAGGCAATGGGTACCCCCAAAACTTCCCCAACATAACATATGGCAATCAACATTCATATATCAATCATCGTCCATATCATCTAGCGTACATACAACAATCAACATTCATATATCAATAACCTGGCTTTGATACCACCAAATGTAACCCCCTTGACCTGGCCTAGACACCCAACCGAATCAAGATGGCCACATTAGGTTTGCCGTAGCAAACCGAATAGATTTAGCCAACCCGGTCCATTTTTTCTTTCTTTTTATCTTATCTAGATGCCAATTATTAATCCTACATGTTCAAACAAATAACAGATGTAATCCCAACTCAATCAGGCATCACTTTGACATCCAATTGATTTCGTTTACCACTTAGGGACCAAATTGTAATTTGATGAAGTTACAAGTCAAAAACCCACTTTTAAATTACCAGCCTTAGATTAGTCAGGTTCCATGCGTATGTCTCATATTCCAACTCAAACCAATCATTTTAACCATGTTAATGCTTTAGCGAGATTCAGGGACTAAAATGCGAAGCAAGCAAAACTGTGAGCTGATGCAACAAAAAATAGCCTTGAGTATCGGTAGTGGTGTTATTGTACCGATATGCATAAAGATGCACCGTACCAGCACACCACGGCCCGTACCGATACGCAATAACCAACTTACCTAACTTTTAATTTGTTTTAACATCCGTACCGGTACGCTTGCGTGGGTATCGGTACACGGGTTTGAGTTTAAAAAGTGAGATTCCAGAGGCTAGAACATGTATCAATACTCCTCGTCCATATCGGTACGTTAGGCCAAAATTACCTAGGCGTACCGGTACTCCCTTACGCGTACCGATCCCTCAGGCTAGAAAATGCCTAGTCGTACCGATATGGTTCCCCGCGTATCAGTACGCCTAGCCTTTAATGCCACAAATTGTTGATTTTTCAAACCAAAAACATTCTCAAACCATAAGCAACTTAGCAACACAAATCTAACAGCACAACAAGGCTTCATGCATCGAATGGAAATCTATAGGCATGCTTCCTAAAGTTGCATCCATACAATGTACCAAAAGACAAACTAGCACCAAAATCAATCTTTAAAAGCCATTTACAAACCAAAATCAACCTAAGAAACATGCTCAAATCGGGAGTTCCTCAAAACATCTCCCAAATCATAACAAGTATCCCATTGCCCTTATTCATTATAGTCTAGTCTTTAACATACTTTGGAACCAAGTCTTGCCAAGATCCCCTTGCTGCTTGCTGCCTTTCGTAACTTTAATTCTCTGCATTGATGGACAAAAAGAACGTAAGCAAACAAGGTTTAGTGAGGAAAGCCCAGAACAAAACACCATCAATGCATTTAAAACCATTTCTCAACATCATCTTTTAAAACATCACGCCTCTTTTAAAACATGCACTTACAACATTAAAACCAACATACCGAACCATATGCTACATGTATCATTAACCAACAACAAGTCACATTGCTAACCCTCTACTTAAGCCTTCCCACGTTGCTACCAAATGCAAAGCTTAAGGAGAAAACAATGATAAATCAAATTATACAACATAAACCCTTTCAATGATACATTAACAATTATATTGGCTTTCAAGTGATCTTTAACAAGTCCATTAACAAAAGAGTTCATCGGATACACGGATTCAACAAGTGTTAACCCAACACTTCAAGCCATCTCAACCGGAATAGCGCTACAATCACAATCACAGTACAATAACAACCGGGTACACACTCAACCCATAGGGATACCAATCCCTCTCATCGGTTAGATGCTTAACCCACTAATAGGAGTATTCGGTACTGTTTAACCCCTCAACCGTTAGGGTACTTGGATGGAGTATTCGGCCACCGTAGAAACCCCTCAACATCTAAGGCGACTTATTTTACAGTGCACTCAATCCTATGGCCGGCCAACTATATCTGATAACAATTTTAAAACCACATCACTTGCCAATATAATTAACCAAACAACATTACCTCACTGTTTTTAACAAGCATTAAACCATGCCCTTTCTAAAGCAACAACCATGCTTTAAAACACAAGTATAAACCATACTTACAAGGATCACTTACCATGTGCATCCTTCAGCAAAACATGCTTAAAAACAATACATCAAATACTTTAAATCATGCTTAAATAGTAGGTACAATGTAAATCAAAACAAGTGCATAAGACCATTTCAAACTAGCACGACCGAGAGAGTAAAACCACTTTGCTTACTTCTGAGCTAAGGTAAGCGTTTCAAGCTCTACCTAAACTCCCAAAAACCATCTTTAAAACATTCCAACGTTGGAATCCATGTTTTCACTCACCGTCATGCGAAACCTCGATTCACTGACGCAAAAATGAGTATCCGAAGCCTCATATGCTTCTCCACTTACTTCCGGATCAACCTCCCCTGTTTTTACCACAAACCCACAAAGGATTAATGCATCATAATGCATTCTAAAAATAGCAACCACAATCCTTCTCGGATTCCCACAAAACTCTCACAATTAACGCTCCACAACAACCGAAAACATAACCAAAACACATCGATTCATAACCCAGCCAACATATATCAACCTAGCACCACTTTTATCATCAAAACAACCTAACACCTCCAGCAACCAAACAGCCACCACAACTTCACAAAAACACAAGTCTAACAACCTAAACAAATAGAGATTCAAGAGTTTCGGGATTCCATTAAAAATGACTTATCAACATTATTATACATCCATAACATGTTCAAAATCAATCTACATCACTGGAAAACATATCCAAATCGGATCTTTCACTATTTCATCAATCTTACCCAATTAAATCAATTAATTCAATATAAAAAAACACAAAATCTGATTATAAACCATAAATCAAGGATCAAATACTTGGTAATATCAATAAAGAACCATTTAATAGAGGAGATCACGAACCTTACCCCTATTGTGTGATTTCTCCCTCAATTGGCTTGTTTAAAACTAGGAAAACGCAAGATTTCAATAAGATTTTGTAATTCAAAGTTAAATAATCAATTGTAGATCAAGATTCTGAGTAAAATTGATCTCTCACCTCTGTTTTTTGATGAAATCTTAGTGTTTGGCAGAAAAGAAGTGGAGAGAAAAGTTTAGAGAAAAGTTACGTCAATTTTTCATTAAAACCAAATAACTAACTTTAATATCTAAAATCCCTTTAATTAACCTTTAAAACACATGTTAAAATGATTTAATTGAAGAGGGAAATCACTAGCAAAAACTTGGTAAAATAGATCCTTAAGGATTCTATGAATTTGACCCTTTTCATTTTAGTCACTTTAAAAGCAGTTTTCAAAAGTTGCATTTTCGTCACTAGCCAAAATGTTAATCCTCCCAATCTCATTTTCCAAAATTGATTCCACCAAAATTAATGATATATTAAAACATGATTTTTAACCATTTTCCATAATTTTTCCAACACCGAAAATATATGATCCCGAAACCGACTCGAATCTCTACTTCGGTCCACCGGACCGCCTAATAACCCACTAAACCGCTAAACCCTAAAACCGGGGCGTTACAGCTGTCCATGAGCAAAGACAATATGAAACACATGAAGAGGATGCCTATACAACACTCTCGGCACAAGTTTCTAACTTGAAAAACATGATTACATCAATGCAAGTGCCTAAGAAGTTCAGCAAAAGGCAAGCAACACTCGTCGTTTGTTCATATTGTAAAGGATGCCACTTGTTTGACAATTTCCCCTTCAACCCTAATTCCTATTTTTACACGGGGCACTGTAATGTGAACAATCCTTCCTCCTACAACTTCAACCAAGGATGGAACCAGCAACAAAATATTTTTTGGAATGATCAAGATGATGATTATTTTTATGCACCTAACAACTTTGCTGCACCACCAAACTTCAAACAAATGCCATCCCAAGGTAGCATTCTTCATGAGAAATCAGCGACGGATCTTTATGGATCCAACGAATCATTTGCCATGGTAGAATTGCCTTTAGAAATGCCGATGCACAACAATCCACCTCAAGAGAAAACAAATTACATTAGAGACACATTTGAAGAAGCCTTGGATGCTACGAGAGGCTTGGAAGAACAAGTCAGGAGGCTTGCAAATGTCGTGAATGGCATACCACAAGAGCACAAGATAGAACATCCATCAAGACAACGAGGTGGCAAACACTTCGGTTAGTGGTAATAATCAAAATGCCATGCCAATGTCACATCAACAAGCTGGCAATTTTCTTCCTTCATCTGTGCCTCAAGGAATTCAGAATCAACATTACGAGTATCAGGTTTTTTCTAACACACTTGAATCAATAGATTATACTAATGAAGAGTATTCCACAACAGGTACATTGGACTCATTAGTGGTAATAGAGTGTGAGGAAAATTTTGAGGGAAAATATCTCGAACACAACAACATCGAGGCAAAGCTAGATAATGTTGCCAAGTTTGATGCCAGGGCAGAAGGGCAATATTCTGAAGTTTCAAACCAAGAAGACTACGGTAAGCAGCCAATTATTTGCCAAAAAGAGAACTCAGTGCCAGCAGGTGAACCCAAAAGAAGTAGAGAAAGAAGAGGCAGAGGCTGATGATGCCATGCCATTATCTGATGCCATACCACTATCTGATGTCAGACCTCCAGAAACTCTGCCATGTGATACGGGTGATGCTTAGCAAAAAGGCAAAGCTATCACTCCCCTAAGCGGCAACCAAGTTGAGATTTTAACATGTAAAGAAGAGACAATTGTTTGCCATGCGAATAAATCAATGCCAGCGGAAGAAACCAAAGAAACTGAGAAAAGGAAAGCAAGCACCAGCAATGCCAGATCTAAAACTGATGCCAACACCACCATGGCAAAGCCAGTAGAGCCAGTAATTGCCAACCCTACATTGGTAATACAAATAAATGTTAATTTTTATGTTGACAAAGCTTTTAAGTGTGCAGATGAACCTGAAGAATGCCATGCAGTTGAGCCAATGGAATCCATTTTGGATGAGAACCTGGCATTGACTTGCCAAGGAATGGAAGTTGATGCCATAAAACAATAGTGTGATGGCCAAACAATTGAGCCACAGAGAAGATCGATTCTGGTCAAGACTGATGCCATGAAGCGAGGTGTGCTCAAATGGCTTGTTGCTAGAAGGAAAAGTGGATGCCAATTGACTGAGAATGAAGAGCTGAAGTAAGAGAATTTGGCCATGACGACAATGCCAGAGATGGTGCTGCAAAAAATTAAATATTTACCTAAGAATGCTATGTCAAGTCTAGAACCGGTTGAGGATACATGCACCTTGGCATCAAATGAAACAGAAGGACCACAGCCTAAGCACTACTGGGGTTCTGAATTCAATCAAAGATTTGATAGGCCTACAAGGAAGAGGTATTTTGGTTTTCTGAGGTGGTTGTTCAAAACCCCCATGGCAAAACATTCTCCCTTGTTGACTAATCTAGAGTTCGGCATACTCAGAGGTAAGCAATTCTTTGTCTTTCTATGTTGGTTATTCAAACAAAAGATTGCCACAGACTGAAGCATTACCGGGAAAGAAATCAAAATAATGCCAAAGAGACCATTCTCAATGCAAAAATTTAGTAACTCTTTGCCAACTCAGTTTGATCATTGTGAACAATTTAGGAGAATTATTTTTTCAGTACTTAGGATATCTTAGTTTTAAATTTTTAGTTTTTTGTTTATTTTCTTTTTCTATTTTGAAAGGTTCCTTTGAGTGAACGCAGGATTTTGTTGCCAAGGCAATGACTAGCATGGGGTGATTGAACAAAATGCGAAGAATGAACTTATTGTAGAGGATGAACACACCAAGTTTGCGGAAGCCTTGGACGATGCCAAGAGGAAGATGATGTTGAAGGAACTTTGTGAACTTGTCACTAAGTGGACTCTGTCATCAAAATGCCATCGGACGGTGCAGCGGCTGGCATTGAAAGCTGGCATTGTTACATTTAATCATCATGGGCCGCAAGATCAATATCGGCCGTATCATTATTGATGAAACTTATAAATGCGCCGGTAAGGATAATGGGAGTTTATGTTTCCTTTTATTGATTTCTAACATTTGCATGCAACATAGCGTGCCAATGTTTGATATAGATAAAGCTCAAAAGCTCAAGGGAACGATGATCACTCATGCCTTGTAGAGGTAACTCATTACCGAGGAGAAAGGCAAGGGAAAGGTTGCCGAGTCTGTCCAAAGGCAATGCCCAAGACTCTAGTGCCATCTGGTTCATTGGCAATGCTTTCCTAGATATATCAATGCCAAGAGGTCATCCTCCAGAAATTAAAGAAAGCCAAGGAGTGAAACTCGATGCTTTGGCAGTATGTTCATATCAGGGACTATGCCATGAAGAAAATACGTAAAGACATGTCTGTCCACACAATGCCAGCATTTTTTGAGTTCCCTACAGACCTCATTACCAAGGATGACATGCCAGCCAGGCCACACTCTGTCCACTCGCTGACCCAGTCTGATGCCACCATTATTCAAGAATTCTATGTCCATCTTGTGACCAAAGATTCACCCTTCTTGATGATTAGAGGTACATGTGTGTGCTTTTATGAAGGATATATTAACACTATATTTGATTTAGATGGTGCAGAGCATGAATATTTTGAGTATGCCAATTCGATAAATGCTGCCAAGAGAAAGAAGTTGATGGCAGATTCGTGTGAGCCTGGCACAGTATGGACAGTGTCATCGAAGGGCCATCGAACGGTGAAATGATTGGCATTGAAACATCAACCGAGATGATGGAATCAATTTTTAAAGGCCAATATGATGCCTACAACCCATAATGAGACCATCTCAGAAGAAAGGCTGATTTTATTGCACTCTATCATAATGGGGCGCAAAATTAACGTTGGCAAGCTCATCATCGATGAAACTTATAAATGTGCAACAAGAGGTAATGGCAGTTTGTTCTTTCCTTTGTTAATTTCTAACATTTGCATTCTCTATGGTCTGCCAAAGCTTGATACAGATAAAATTCAAAGGATCAACGGAACAACAATCACAGCTATTATTTGGAGAAACCTCATTGTTGTCAAGCCAAAAGAAAAAGGCAGGGGGAAGGCAAAAGTGCCCACGCCAAAGCCAAAGGTATCAAAGGTAGTGCCAGCCACCATACCATCCAGTTCACTGGCAGTGCTGTCTCAAATTTACCATCTCCAGGAGATCATTCTCAAAAAGTTAGAGACATCCGAGGAACTCAATGATAAGATAAGGCACTACACAAAGGAGATAGATGCTATCATCATGGAGGTTCTTGAAAAAATGTCCCATGATTTTGTGACAGCATTCTCAAAAAGTTAGAGCCCTCTGCCAGCGATGATGCCATGCCAGCCAATCCACACGAGAAGAAGTCTACGAAGGGGACTCCACCTCTTCCTAAACTCTTTTACATGTCATTCCATTGCATTTACATGATCATGCATGTTATTTTTATGTTTACTTGTATATGTGTGTTGTTTTCATGCATTGAGGATAATGCACATCTTGGGTTTAGGGGTGTGCGTTTCCTCACATTTATGCCACGCCATGCATTTCATGTTTACATTTCTGTTGCCATGCCATTTGTCATGCCATCTTGGTCATTTAGAATAGATGCATACCGAACTGCTAAAAAAAGAAAAAAAATGCCTCAGTTTAATTTTGAAGAATGTTAACACTTGTTAGGCAAGTTTAATTTGATCTAGGTGTCTGTCCAATAAAGAAATTTTAATCTTTAGTTGTCATGCCATGCCAACAGAGTAGTATGCTAGGTTAGCTTGGCAATTGATCTCTAGTTTAGGGAATTGAACTTTTACTTAACACGTAGTATGTATCTAGTTCCTTAGCAAACTTAGACTTTTTGAAACTATGCTCAGATTAAAAAAAGAGAGAAAAAAAGAAGAAACGATGCTAGGGTAGAGAAACTAATAAGGCGTCAATGTTCTGCCGGGACAAAAAAATAATAGAACTCTCCTCTACCTTAGGGATAATAAGCTACTTGGGGCTTCGTGGTTTGCTCCCTCTTAGTTCTCAAGTCCAAAACCTTAGGGTATGAGTTGAACAGAAAGCCTAGTGATGTCTAGATTAAGGTGGGGATTCGTGGTATGCTCCCTCTTATCTCTCACGCTAAATAGTGTCACAAAGCAAGCTTAAATTAATGCCAACAAAAACCCTTAGCAAAGAAAAAAAAGATAAAAAATATAAGAGAATCTGAGTTTAGGTAGTAAGATTGTCTAAGGGAGTGAAAGGATACTTGATACATATTGCCTACACATCATGCACTCTTCATGAACTTAGAATAGAGTTATACTGCTGTACTTGAATTACTACCTGCTTGGCATTATTGCATTGAGATACTGAGGGCATAAATAGAGCCAAATTCTACTTGCCAGCACTTTTTGGCATTCTAACCAAAATTTTGTCGATGTAACATTTTTACAATTTTTTGTTCTTATTTTGATTGCATTACTTGAGGACAAGCAATGAGTTAGGTTTGGGGGTGTGTTACCTCTACAAAAGTACTATTTTTAATGCCAATCTTATAATGGTTTTGCTTGTTTTTAGGTACATTTAGTTGCATAAGCTTGTTAAAATCATGCATTTGTATAAGGAGTGTAGAATTCTGTCTATGCAGTGTGAATAGTTGTTTTGTTGTCAATTTTGTAAATTTGGCATAGTATTTGGCCCAGAAATGAAACACATGAAAGAATGCTAGAGAGAATACCGAGTTGCTGTTGGCAGCGAAGGACCAGAAAAGAAATGCCAAGCACCATTGGCAATAGGATGCTAGAAGAGTTATGGCAAGAACCCTTGGCAATGCCAGCCCGAAAAAATAGGACCAGATCAGGCTGCGAAAAAATAGCATTTGATCAAACTCTGAAAAAATAGGAAGGCAAAAAAATAGGATGCCAAGTCTGCCTGGTACATATGGATCAAACGATGCCAAGCTCGGTTGCCAAAGGATCAACGGCATATGACGTCAGCCCTAGTGAAAACCTGATCAGCTTATCACTTCAAATCTGGATAAGATGATCACATCCCTTATCCCTTGCGCATTCAAATTCAAACTCAAAGGCTCATCCTATGCCTTTGATAAGTGTTCAAAAGTACTATTTTTCTTACCCTTTTTACTCATATCATTGTTATAATTAGGCTCATATTAGTTACATAATTAGTCATTCATGCATTAATCCATGTTTCCTTCCATCGTTGAGCTTGATTATATAACTTGGTAGTTTTTGTGGGAAAAGATGTTGCTTTGGTGTGTTTTGTGTGTATGTGCAGAATCACTTGCCAAAGTAAGGCTAGAACTAGTTGCCAGGGCAATGCATGAGGGAGATGCCGAGCCAGTTTCCAGGGCAATTGTCGACAAAGAATAAGGTGATATGGTAGTCAAAATTGATGATTAGACAAGCCCAAGATGACGTGGAGCAAAGCTAAATACCAAAGGAGTTTGATTTCCATGAAGAGGTTAAAGAAGAATTAAATTTCAAGAAGATAGGAGAAGTTCTAGAAGGAATATAATTATAATAAAGAATTATATTCTTTAAAGATAATTTAATTCCAACTTAACTTCCTCATCAAATGAGGACTTTGACCTAGCCCTATAAATAGATCACCAAGCCGTCAACTCCAAAAGGGGAGAGAAGAGAGAATTTTCGACAACATCAAGGGCAAGGAGGATTTGGACAAAGCTCCATCCATTCTTCATATTTTCTTTCTTGTTCAATTAGGTTCATGCTAGGGATTCTTTATCTTGTGTTTCTTTGGAACCTAGCCATGAACTAAATCTATTTGGCTAAGGTTATTGTGTCTTGTGGTTGTGAGAAACTATTGGATTTTGTTTAGATAATAAGAGTTTGCACTTTTCTATTCAAGGTTTATTCATTCTTGGTTCTTATTCTTGTTTGCGAGTGAATTGGGAGAGGATCTCGTAACTCCATCTATTTATCTAATATCGGGAGAGTTAGATTCAAGAAACAAATGAATATGATCTTTATTCAATCTATTGATGGTGAAGATTAATCCGGCTTAGGAATAAGTTAAGGATTTCAACGGCTAAGAGGAGCACAAGATTGGTTGTTGTTCACCCTTGATTCACGCAGGGATGTATTATCAAGGCATGCACAAGTAGCTAGAGTTTCGACTTAGGGATAAGAAGAAACCATTGAAGAACGCTCTGCCGAACCTTGAAGGTTGCTTCCCAGACGCCCAAGTAGTTGCCCAACTAGTCGCCCAGGCAACCATCGATTAGTTGCCAAGGCAACCCCGTTGTGCAAGTTGCCACGGCAACTGAGTTGCCCTTGCACTCTTTTACCAAGACGATCCAATCGGCTATCACACCTCAACTCACGATAACATGGTCTATCTCTCTCATTTGATCTCATTTATTCTTTTACTTTATTGCTTTCTAGTTTAGTTATTAGTTAAACTCCTATAATCTTCTATTTGTGTTTTTACTTTTTACAGTGCAAGAGATTAGATTCTTGAAGTGGCACCAATCCCTGTGGAGACGATATCTTTTATACTATAACTTGCGATGTGTACACTTGCACAATTGCGGAGCACTTTTTACGCGCAACAAGTTTTTGGCACCGTTGCCTGGGATTGGCAATAGCAACTTTGTTTTTATTTTCTTGCACTTTTTATTTTTCTTGTTTAAAATTCAAAGGCCTAACAACTTTGGTTTTGCATTGGTATATGACCAGGGCGAGACCGATTACACCATAATATCCCTTTGATCCAGAAATCGAACGAACCTTACAAAGACTTAGATGAAGGTTAAGAGTAGCAATGGCTAATCAAGACGGCAATATGAATCAAGATGTTCCAGCAGGAGGAGGAGTGATTCTTGCACGAAACAGAACTATTTGAGACTATCTTGAAGAAGATCTTGATGGACTTAATCTAGGAGTTGTCGCACCTGAAATTGAACCCGACCACTTTGAGTTGAAACCGGAGATGTTTAATATGATCAACACCATTAGTCAATTTGGCGGCTCAGCAACTGAAGATGCACGACAACATCTTAAATCTTTCCTCGAGATTTGCAACTCGTTCAAAATACATGGAGTCACCCCCGATGTTTTACGATTAAGATTATTCCCCTATTCACTGAGGGATAGGGCGAAAGCATGGTTGAACAGCATTTATGCCGCATCAATAGGATCTTGGACCAATCTTTGTCGTGATTTCCTTGCTCGGTTTAATCCTACAAATTTGACTGATAAGCTTGTAACGACATTACTTCTTTTCGGCAGGCAGATGATGAATCCATGTACGAGGCTTGGGAGCGATATAGAGAACTTCTACACAAATGCCCCCTACACGGATTCCTGATATGGACACAAGTAACAATGTTTTACAAGGCCGTGAATACACCAACAAGGATGATGCTAGATGCTCCTAGATAAGTCGCCGAAGGAAGCAATGCAAATTCTAAACAGGGTTGCCAAGAATGATTATCAATTCCCCTCTACTAGACGATGAGGAGTTAGACGCCAAGCCACAATACATGAACTAGGATCATCAGACTCAATTTCGGCACAATTGGCCACTTTAACCAAGATGGTCCAGAACATGTAGAAACCAAACAACACACATGAGGTCAAGGTAATGGATTCTTTTTGTGAGTTATGTGGTAGTAACCATGATTCTTCTGAATGTATGCAGAATCTGGAATCCAGCTTCTATGTGGGGAATTACAACCGGAACAACAATGTGATGTCCAATACATACAATCCAGCTTGGAAGAAGCACCTGAATTTTTCATGGAGTAAACACAAAAATGCTCTAAACCAGAACAATCAGAGTGCACAAGCATCGGGATTCCAGCAGAATATGCCACGGAAATAGTTGCCGCAGCAACAACTAACAACATCTAGTTCTTTGGAAAATTCTCTAAATGCTTTTATGTTGAACACTGAATCTTATATGGCTGAGAATAGTAACTTCATAAAAAGAACTGATGCTTTTATTAACAGGGCCGAGATGAGATTGCAAAACCAAGAGGCAGAAATCAAATCATTGGAAAATCAAGTCGGACAATTTGTTCAAAACCTAAATACTAGACTGCAAGAAGGTTTACCTAGCGATACTGAAGTCGCTATTTGTACTTTTCGCATTTGAAAAGTTTTGATCCAATTTGATTGGTACAAAGGTAATTGCTCATCCGGACCATTCGGCAATCAAATATCTATTTGCTAAAAAGGATGCCAAGCCTCGTTTGATTCATTGGATATTATTTTTAGAAGAATTTGATATTGAAATTAAGGACTGGAAAGGAACAGAAAATCAAGTGGCCAATCACTTATCACGTTTAGAACACAATAGGGTGGAGGACGCAGATCTAGAGATATGCGATGCATTCCCGGATGAACAACTTTTATTTGCCTCGGCAACCATGGACGCGCACGCCTCGGCAACTCTCGATGCTGCGGCAGCCCTTGACGCGCACGCCTCGGTAACCATGGATGCGCATGCCTCGGCAACCCTCGACGCTTTAGTAGCCCTTGACGCGTACGCCTCGGCAATTTTGGGAGCAGTCACCAGGGCAGCATATGCCTCGGCAATACCTTGGTACGCGGATTTAGTTAATTTCCTTGTTTGTGGTATTTTACCTTATGGTCTTACTCACCAAGGGAAGAAGCGGTTCTGCCATGATGCTAAGCATTACTTTTGGGATGAGCCTCTTTTGTTTAAACAATGTGCAGATCAGGTTATACGCCGATGTGTCCCTGAAGAAGAGCAGCAGAATGTACTCCGGCAATGCCATTCTTCACCCTATGGAGGACATTTTGGAGGAACTCATACTGCGGCCAAAGTTTTGCAATCCGGTTTGTATTGGCCAACATTGTACAAATATGCCCAAGACTTTTACAAGCAATGTGATCGTTGCCAGAGGACGGGCAATATCTCTAGACGACATGAGATGCCGCTCCAAAACATCATTGAGGTGGAATTATCCGATGTATGGGGGATCGATTTTATGGGACCTTTCCCATCTTCATTCAGCAACCTCTACATTCTACTTTTCGTCGACTACGTGTCTAAATGGGTTGAGGCAGCTGCAGTTCCCAACAATGATTCCAAGACCGTGCAACGATTCTTGCAGAAAAACATATTTACATGGTTTGGGATGCCGAGAGCAATTATCAATGATGAAGGCAAGCATTTTGACAACAGACTTATTGCCAAGATGTTGCAACGCTTCGGCGTATCACACAAGATTGCCACGCATATCACCCACAAACCAGCGGACAAGCAAAAATTTCCAACCGAGAATTGAAGGGTATACTCGAGAAAGTTGTAAATCCCTCTAGGAAGGATTGGTCATTAAGACTAGATAACGCGCTTTGGGCATATAGCATTGCATTCAAAACACCCTTAGGTATGTCCCCTTCCGACTTGTCTATGGCAAAACATGCCATCTACCGGTGGAAATCGAACACAAGGCATATTGGGCAATCAAGACCGTGAATATAGATTGGGAAAGTGCCGGACAAAAGCGTTTGTTGGACCTCAACGAGATAGAAGATTTCCGTGCACTCGCCTATAACAATGCACGAATCTACAAGGAGAAAACAAAGCAATGGCATGACAAGAAACTATTGCCGCGGCAATTCACGCCAGGGCAAACTAGTTCACTTATTCAATTCTCGGCTAAACCTTTCCCGGGAAAGCTGAAATCAAGATGGTCGGGACCATTCAAAGTTGTCAAACCATTCTCCCATGGTGCCGTGATAATCAAGTCCATCACTGACAAACATGAATTCAAAGTTAATGGACAAAGATTGAAGCACTACAACGGTGCCCATATGGAACGTAACAAAGAAGTGGTCACCTTAGGACATGCATAAGCGTGCACTCCTTTCGATATTTTATTTTTATTTATTTTTATTTTTATTATTTTCGATAATTTTTTTATTTTATTATTATTTTTTATTTTCGAACTAATTATTTTTTTTATTATTATTATATTTTTAGGATATATTTATTTTATTTTTTATCTTTTTAAGTTTAAGAATTCCTTTACACATCTTTATTTATTTTATTTTATTAGTTTATCTTTAATTTTAATCTTTATTTGATTTGTCTTTTAATTGTAGGAAAAGAGCTCAAGATAAAGAGGAATTTTGATCCAAGAAGGAAAACATCTTCAACAAGGAAATTAATGGGCTGAATCTAAGGCTTATATAAAGCCTCCAACTTACCCTAATTAAACACCCTAGCCGTCACCCTTCCCCTAAACCGAAACCCCTTTATTTTCTATCAAAAATTAAATCTCACCCACCATATTTACTACCTATCTTTTCTATATAACCCATCACCCTTAACTTCCAAGAAACCTAATCCTACTTTTCATCTTGCAACTCTTTAGTTTCTTTTATTTTCTTTTCTTTGTTTTTACAAAACTCACAACCAATATCATCCATGGCATCCAAAATTAAATTTTTGGTTCATCCAAGTTCCTCTAAAGAACCAAGATACAAGAAGTTTGCTACACCGGTGGTTCAAGAAAGATTTCACTCCAAGTTTGAAAGCTGGAAGATTTACGAAGAACAAGGCTTTGAATACTCCAACTCCCATCAAGATTTTGGCCTTGAACCATTCATCTCCGAGAGGATTGCACATCAAAAGTGGCAAATCTTTTGCCATCAATCGAAACCGGGTAACATCTCATGGGTAAGAGAATTCTATGCTCACTCACCTAACCCGAATAATCCTTATGTTTTTGTTCGTGACAAGGCCATACTCATAAGCCCCGAAAACGTCAACACCTTTTACAGGCTTTACATTGAGAAGGACGAGCATCAAGACTTTGCTGATCAAATCACGCCCAAGCAACTCGACAAGGTGCTTCAATAACTCACTCTACCGGGAACTCATTGGAACGACGGTAAATACAAGGGCACGGTAAATCACCTTCGGCTTAAACCCGAGGCAAAACTATGGAATAAGTTTGTTAAAACTTCTTTAATGCCTACCACACACGATACTACCGTTGATATACCACGTCTTTTGCTCATACATTCTATCTTGCATAATCGCATCATTAACATTGGAAAAATTATTTGTGATGAGATTTTTGTATGTAGCTCAAAAGATAAGGGTTCTCTTTTCTTCCCTTGCTTAATTTCTAATCTTTGCAAGGAGATGCATGTCCCAAGTGAGTCCACCGATGAAAAGGCCCTACCAAAGTCCGGCTGGAATCAAGCACAAACCCGAAAGCTAATGGGAGAGGCACCGAAAAAATCCTCAAGGCCTCCAATTGTCGCAGCAACTCCTGCTACCCCGGCAATCCCTAATGCCCAAGCACCTAACGCCCTGGCAACTCGGCCATCAACCCCAGGACACTCTGAAGCACTCTTGCAACCATTGGCGAGCCACCTAAGGCAAATTGAAGATCGGGAACTAATGTTCATGTGATACATGAAGGAGCACAACAATGCCATCACCCAAGTCATCCTAGAAAAGTACCCGGACAGCCGCGTGTCGTTCCCAATCTTTCCTACCGAGATCCTTGCCCCAGCAACCAATGAAGGATTCGCCACGACAACCGCAACAGATGATGCCACGACAACCAACCCTGAAGATGCCACGGCAACCAAAGCTAAAGACATCCTAACAATCACTGTAAAAGCCAAAGGTAAAGCACCTATGCCCGAATCAACTCGTACAGAATCATTGTCTGATTTTTCAGATTCGGACGAGTCCTCAATTGCACCAACAAAGACCGCACCAATTGAATCCTCTAAGCAAAAAGCCAATGACATTGATGAATAGACGATGAGGACAACCCCGTACGAGGATCGATTCCACCATAGGCAACAAGGAAACAACCATCGCGTTCAAGCAAGAGAATCAAGACACCGACCAAAAGGAAACTAATCATCCACGACGACGAACTCTCGGAGTAAGTCCTCGTTTGCATTTTATTTTTCGTTATTTTTATTTTTCTTTAATGCATGCATTGAGGACAATGCCTCACTCGAATTTGGGGGGGATTGTTATTAGTAGCTACCATGTTTAGTTGCATTCATCTTAAGTATTGCATTTAGGATACATAAATTGCTGGCCATGCCTTTAGTTGGAACAAGAATTGCCTAGATTTGATGAATATCCGATGATGACTTTGCCAATGCACTTAATTGATAGAATTTTTATTCTAGGATAACCATGGAAACACTTAGAATTTTATTATGATGCTAAATTTGATGAAACATTGTTGTGGTTTGATTGATTTAAGGAATTCTAGCGAACTTAGGTTGATAGTTAAAAAATTGGGGGATTAGAATAAAAATTGGATAAATGCTAGAGGTGCCCGAAATTGGCTCTAGCATGTGCTAAAAATTGATCGCTAGAGGTGCCCGAAACCGGCGCTAGTCGAATAAATTAATTAACTTAAGGAAACTAAAAACAAAACACTAGAGGTGCCCGAAACCGGCTCTAGTTAAAACATGTTAAAAAGAACCCAATGAAGTAATTTGAAAACCTCTTGTTTTCATAGAATCTGAAAAATCAACTTGCATACAACTCCGCACACACTCACAAGCATTATAGTTTGATTCTGAGTAACTCCTAAGTTTTCCGAAAAATGAAAAGCCAATCATACTTTGTGCCCCGGTTCTGAGTATTGAAATCAGGTTCAAAGCTAAGTTTGTGAAAATTGAAGTCTTGGCAGGCAATTATTAGTTTCCATTGCTTGAGGACAACCAATAGTTCGAGTTTGGGGGTGTGATAAGTGTTCAAAAGTACTATTTTTTTTTACCCTTTTTACTCATATTAGTGTTAGACTTAGGCTCATATTAGTTACATAATTAGTCATTCATGCATTAATCCATGTTTCCTTCCATCGTTGAGCTTGATTACATAACTTCGTAGTTTTTGTGGGGAAAGATGCTGCTTTGGTGTGTTTTGTGTGTTTGTGCATAATCACTTGCCAAAGCAAGGCTAGAACTAGTTGCCAGGGCAATGCATGAAGGAGATGCCGAGCTAGTTGTCAGGTCAATGCATGAAGGAGATGCTGAGCCAGTTGCCAGGGCAATTGTCGACAAAGAATAAGATGATATGGCAGTCGAAATTGATGACCAGACAAGCCCAAGATGACGTGGAGCAAAGCTAAATCCCAAAGGAGTTTGATTTCTATGAAGAGGTTAAAGAAGAATTAAATTCCAAGAAGATATGAGAAGTTCTAGAAGGAATATAATTATAATAAAGAATTATATTCTTTAAAGATAATTTAATTCCAACTTAACTTCCTTCTCAAAGGAGGACTTTGACCTAGCCCTATAAATAGATCACCAAGCCGTCAACTCCAAAAGGGGAGAGAAGAGAGAATTTTCGACAACATCAAGGGCAAGGAGGATTTGGACAAAGCTCCATCCATTCTTCACCTTTTTCTTTCTTGTTCAATTAGGTTCATACTAGGGATTCTTTATCTTCTGTTTCTTTGGAACCTAGCCATGAACTAAATCTATCTGGCTAAGGTTATTGTGTCTTGTGGTTGTAAGAAACTATTGGAGTTTGTTTAGATAATAAGAGTTTGCACTTTTTTATTCAAGGTTTATTCATTCTTGGTTCTTATTCTTGTTTGCGAGTGAATTAGGAGAGGATCTCGTAACTTCATCTATTTATCTAATATCAGGAGAGTTAGATTCAAGAAACGAATGAATATGATCTTTATTCAATCTATTGATAGTGAAGATTAATCCAGCTTAGGAATAAGTTAAGAATTTCAATGGCTAAGAGGAGCGCAAGATTGGTTGTTGTTCACCCTTGATTCACATAGGGATGTATTATCAAGGCATGCACAAGTAGCTAGAGTTTCGACTTAGGGATAAGAAGAAACCATTGAAGAACGCTCTGCCAAACCTTGAAGGTTGCTGCCCAGACGCCCAAGTAGTTGCCCAACCAGTCGCCCAGGCAACCATCGATTAGTTGCCAAGGCAACCCCGTTGTGCAAGTTACCACGACAACTGAGTTGCCCTTGCACTCTTTTACCAAGACGATCCAATCGGCTATCACACCTCAACTCACGATAACCTGGCCTATCTCTCTCATTTGATCTCATTTATTCTTTTACTTTATTGCTTTCTAGTTTAGTTATTAATTAAACTCGTATAATCTTCTATTTGTGTTTTTACTTTTTACAGTGCAAGAGATTAGATTCTTGAAGTGGCACCAATCCCTGTAGAGATGATATCTTTTATACTATAACTTGCGATGTGTACACTTGCACAATTGCGAAGCACTTATTATGCGCAACAGCCTTCCTTGCACTCTTATTTAAAGACCAAGCAAGCAAGCATTCGATGAGTGGTTTTTGGGGATTTTTGGTGATTCTTGATCGAGAGTGATTGGAAGAGGAAGGCTGCGTGGTTTGACCAGCTAGACCGAGGGCTTAGAGCCGTTGAAGGGCTGCATGGAGAGACCCCCTTCTTGCCCATTCTCTTTGTTTAGTTATTTTTATTTTTTAATGATAATGTATTTTGAAAACGTTTATGGATTTTTGGTTAAATCCCACACCATGAACTAATTCAATAGTTGGTGGGGGATGTTTGCATTGAAACACTATTTTCATGTTTAGTTTTTAATAATGAAATCTGCCTCCGGCATACTTTAATGTTTTCTAAATACTATGCCATGCGAGAGCTGGCACTGTTGGCCTATTACTCCTCAATATCTTAACAGACTTAGGGTGGCAACGATTAAGTTGTTGAATACTGAGGAGAGAAGCTTCGAGAGAAGTCGTTCAAGTAGATGAACTTACTTCGGGAGTGAAATCTACCCCTTAGAAGTATAGATTGGATCTTAATCAAATTGGTTTATTTAAAAGCATGCACTATAGAGATCTAGGGGTTTTTACATGATCAATTTAGGGCAATGACCATCGAGAGAGGCTTTGCTAATTTTGAATCTGCTCGGCAAACAACGCCAAGACAGGTTGTTATTAAAGGTTGGCACATCATGAATAGCGTGAAAACCAGACATTCCTTGCCAACGCTCATCATTCATTAAAACACCTTACTTGCCAACGTCTTACTTTATTTTCATTTATTTTATTTCATTTTAATTATTTCCAAAACCACTTCAAAACAAAACATCTTTTTCTCAAGGCAAGTAACAATCAAGACAATTGAATTCCAAGTCAATCTCTATGGGATCGATACACAGCTTACCAGCTGTATTACTTGCAGACCGTGTATACTTGCACGCAAAAGACTCATCTTGGCACTGTTTTATACTTTTCCAATACATATTTTCTTCCTCTTTTGCCAGCATTCACTTAGAGAGTCTACAATTGCCCATTATCGAATTATGGATGATAGTATTGATGAATTGGATATTGAATGTGAAAATATTATATTATTATGCCCAAGTACTAGTGTGAGAGTCTTTGGTATAATTGGATATCCATAGAGTCATAGCATCTGCATTCCAGCACTATGGTGCATTCTATACACTCCAGTGTTAACATTAGAGGCTACGACATTGCAGACACTATGGTGTTGTTTAGACGCTACGGCATTGCAGACACTACGGTATTTTTTAGACACTATGGTGTTGACTAGCACAAAAAGGTGCGATAATGAGGAGCAAAGGGCGTCCTCAAGTACGTACTTACCATCAGACGCTACGGCGTTGCAGACACTACGGTGTCATTATGATGACTCATATACCATAGGTTCACATGAAATTGTACTTTGGGCTATAATTTATGAAATGCTTTTATGCATGTGGTTAGGCCACTGAATGCCCAAGTATTACAACATGAGAATCTTTGGTATATTTGGATATAAATAGAGTCTTAGCAGCTGCGTCCTAGCACTACGGTGCATTTCAGTCACTTTGGTGATGTTTAGACACTTTGGTGTCGACTTTGACGATATGGCGTTGTTCAGACACTTCGATGTTGTTAGCACAAAAAAGTGCGATTATGAGGAGCAAAGAGCGTCCTCGAGTACATACTTATCTCAGTCGCTTTGGCGATGCAGACACTACGGCATCGTAGACACCACAGTGTCGTGATGACTCGCGTACCTTAACATCACATGATTTTGTACTTTGGGCTATAATACTTGAAATGCATTTATACAGGTAGTTAAGATAAAAAGGTTAGTGTACACAATATTGGTAAGACAGATCGAATCCTATGATTTGAATATTATATTGGTTTAATGAACTATACATGTAAGGTAGTTCTATGCATGATAAAATGTTATCAACTGCAATTGGAAATCGCTTGCCATTTTGCAGGGCTAAGTTATTTATAATCATTCTTTTACATTGTTATGATTATGTCTCACTAAGTTATACTTAGCGTGTGTTTTGTATCACACGTAGGTACTTCAAACTAGATAGCAGAAGAGGAGCTGCACATCGTTGGATCAAGTTAGCTTGCATTTTCAGTAAGTACCACCACATCCTAGTCTAGTGGGGTATGTATAGATACTAAATAAGTAGCTATTTTGTATGTCTAAATTTTTGTACTCTATTTATAAGTTAATGTGGATGTATGAACTAGAAACATGACTTAGTTTGAGGAATTAAGAATATTAGAAAAGATGCTTCAACGATTTTAAACTTAGTTGGTTGTTTATAGCGTAGAGATTTTAAAATCAAGAAAGAGTCTAGGCAGCACACATAGTTTTCACCCTTAATTATATTTTAATTTTAATAACTGCTTTAAGTATTTTATAAACCAATTCAGGGTCAAAACTAGATGACTCTAGATAGATTTGTAATTTAATGAAAACCGAAAAAATGGTTGTTTAATCAAATTAGTTTTGCAATAAAAAAATTTACATGTCTAAAAATCAGTGTAAATCAGTTAGTAACATCTTTAATGTGTATTTGAATACCGAATATACGTTGAGGGTGTTACATTTAGTGGTATCAGAACAAAGGTTTAACCGATTCTGGAGGTTAAACCGAGTCCAATATGATTTTGCTAAAGTGTACATGCCCCTAGGATGTGATGTTACTGATGTATTGCTTGCATCACTTGATGTAGCTCCTCAATAGTATGAATAAGACTCTAATGGCTATAAGAAAAATAAGATACTATTAGATTTCATCAGTTTAAAAATTTTGAGGGTTAAAAAAAAGACCCATAGTGGATGCAACACAGTGAAATAAATATGGTAGTTAACTCCTATCCAAGATGAGTTATCTGTATAATAGAGAACTAGTACAGTAATTATAAGATGTTAATCTCTAACATCTGTATTTGTACCTACGCTTATAATAGCACAAGTAATAAGAAATTTAAAGAGTAAGGGCTCATACGCACATTTCAAGGTAAAATGGTAGTCATAGGACGGTAAGCTTATGATTAAATGAATTGTGATTGTTATTAATAAATTAAGATAGTCAGATATGAAAAGTTAGAAAAAGAAGAAGTATTCTTATTCTAGAAATATGTATTTTTTAAATGGCTAAACATGAAATTGTTGGAAATTACTACAGATGTAATCTGGCAGCCTGCTTAAGATAAGCTAGAGGCTGAAAATATGAAAATTTAGAGTATGATGGGAATAAGTTAAGAGATGATATTACTGATTAGGAAAGTCTAATGTAGTAGCTGATGCTTTTAGTTGGAAAATGTTCTTTATTCCGCAAGCAATGAACGCTTAATTGTCTTTGGGAAAGAATGGTACACTAAGTATAAAGTTACAACTTTAACCAACCTTGTTAGATCCAATTAAAGATTTGCATGTGGTAGATGAAGAATGCCTCGAAAAGAGAAAGCAAGTTGAATCTAGAGAAGCCTAAGATTATGAAAGAAAATCTAATGGATTGTTACTGAGGAAAATTTTATAATGGTAAAATAAAGAAAGAAATTTTAATAGAAGGACAGTCAGTTGGACTATTCTGATCTTTAAAGATAAGTTACGAGCCTATATTATTAAGAACAAAGGATTGTGGGAAAGGATTGAAATGTTCAGAATAATCCAAAAATGGATGGAGTTGATCTGACTCGAGAAATAGAAGACAAAGTGAGGATTCTTTAAAGTAATCTTAAAACAGCTGCAGATCGACAATAGGCACATGCAGATAAAAAGAAAAAGGATATTGAGTTTAAAATTCAGAAACAAGGTATGTATAGAAGTTTCACCTTGGAGAAAGGTACTATGCTTTGGTAAAAAGGAAAGCTTGGTCTCAGATTCATTGGATCGTATTAGACTCTTAAAAGAGATGGAAAAATGACTTATTAATTGACTTTACCTTCGGAAGCGAGCAAGACTCACGATATATTTCACGTGAATTTGCTTCAAATGTATCGATCATATCCTTTTTACGTTATCAACCCAAAGGAAGTTGAATTACAACCCGATATTTGACGTATGAAGAAGAATCGATGAAAATCTTAGCATATGGAATGTAAGGTTCCCAATAATGTTAACGAGGTTTGTAGTTTCTTGAGACTTGCTGGATATTATCGAAGGTTTGTGAACAACGTTTCGATGATATGTGCTCCACTTACAAAGCTATTGAGAAAGAATGTTCCATTCTTATGGACTAGGAAGTGTCAAGAAAGCTTTGATTAGTTAAAGAAAATTTTAACAGAAGCTCCAATTTTGGTACAATCAGAGTCATGAAAAGAGTTTACTCTGTACTATAACGCATCCTATAATGGAATAGGGTGCGTGTTGATGTAAGATGGGAAGGTGATCACGTATGCTTCCCAACAACTAAATCCACATGAAAAGAATTATCCGACTCATGATCTGAAACTTTCGGCTATAGTTTTTACTCTGGAAGTATGGCGACATTATCTCTATGGTTAACGCTACCACATGTATACTGATCATAAGAGTTTAAAATATTTGATGACACAGAAAGGGTTGAATCTACGGCAACAAAGATGGTTGGAACTAATAAAGGATTATGACCTGATCATTGATTACCATCCAGACCGAGCAAATGTCGTAATAGGTACCTTAAATCGGAAGGCATTTATTACATTATGAACTTTAAATGCTCAATTGATATGAAAAGGATGGTTCGTTTATGATAGAGATACAATTAAATCTTCATTGCCAAGTCGAAATAAAGAAAGTCAACAACAAGATGAAGACTATATAGCAAAGGTGAAACAAGTGGAGTGCCAATATCTATAGTATCAAATCGAAATCCAAAGTTCACATCAAGATTTTGGAATGCACTATACACAGTTTTGGGGACACGATTAAACTTCAGTACTGTGTTTCATCCTCAAATAGATGACCAATCTGAAAGAACATTTCGAATACTAAAAGATATGCTAAGAGCTTGCATGATTGAGTTTGAGGGATCATGGGAAAAGTATTTACCACTAGTAGAATTTGACTACGATAACAGTTATCAGACAAGTACATAAATGGCACCCTATGAAACCCTCTATGGTCGAAAGTGCAAATCACCATTAAATTGGTTTGAGTTATATGATCGCAAGCTTATTAAGCTAGATTTGTTGCAAGAAATGGAAGAAAATAATATGTTTTGGGCACAAAGGAAAACTAATTCCTATGTGTATTGGACCTTATGAAATTCTAAAGAAAGTTGGTCTTGTGGCGTATCAACTAGCTCTTCCATCGGAGATGAGAAAAATCCATAATGTTTTCCAGGTCTCAATGCTCTGAAGATACAGATCGGATCCTTCACACGTGATTATACTTGAGGAGATAGATTTGCAATCAGATTTGACTTACGAAGAGAAACCAGTAAAGATACTAGCTTATGGTGTCAAAGAATTAAGGAACAAGCAGACACCGTTTGTGGAGGTACTTTGGCACAACCACCAAGTTGAAGAGGCAACATGGGAAGCTAAGGATACAATGGAAAAGCAGTACCCACATTTATTCAAAACATGTATATCTTGAAAATTCGAGGACGAATTTTCTTAAGGGGGAAGAATTACTGGAATATTGGGATTACTGGTTTGATCCGATATTTAGAATATTGGGAAATCACAGTCAAAGTTTAAGTGGGATTCGGATACCCAGATCGAACTGAAAAATTTTATGTTTCACTTCATAAATATGGAATATTTTATTTGATAATATTATTTATTTTTCAGATATGGAAATAAGGAATTTTTAGAATTTATTTGATAGCCCGGTGAAGGGGAAATCGCAGTAAAAGTAGTAAGTGAATATCGGGAAATCAGATCGAATCAAAATTTTAGAGGTTGTTCCATAAGTCACGGAAAATTCATAAAATATTATTTTATGAATAAATTATTAATTTTTTGATTGTGATCTAACTAGAATAGTTAGATTTTTACAAAATGGCAAAATTGTTGATTTAATTGACTAGTTTTGGTAATTTGGTCACAATGGCAATTTTGAATATTTTGAAAGTACCATGGGTAATATGGTAATTTCCTATGTGGAAGCATTGCTCTAGTTTGGTTAGAGTTGAATGGAATTTCGTTGGAATTGAACTAGAATGACAACTTGCAAATTATGATTCAGTTGGAGGTTAATTTTGGAATAAGGATTAAATTGAATAAAAAATTCAATTTATCAATTACATGTGGCTTAAATTAATAAAAGATGAAGAAACCCCCACCATTTTGAAAATACCATAGAGAGAAGGGAAAAATCTACAAAATTTTTCCTACGCATTTTGAAGGCTCTCGAACAAGATTTAAGCTATTGACGAGGCTAAGGGTACCAGATCAAAAGAAAGCAAGGCACCGAAATAGCTTAGTGAGGCTAATATCATGCATGGCCCAGGTGAGTGCATTTTTACTTATTTATTATATATGTGATATGAGTGAGTGCATTATATGTATTTATGACATGTTGTTAAATAGGACGACTTGTGATAAGTCGGCCTTGGTATAAATAAAAATGTATGATGGCGTATTTATGCAAATAGCATGAAATATTAAATGGCGTATTGATACAATGATTGTAGCATAATGATTTACTCAAGGTAAATCAAATTTTAGATATTTGGGTATGAACTACCCATTATCGAATTATGGATGATAGTATTGATGAATTGGATATTGAATGTGAAAATATTACACTATTATGCCCAAATACTAGTGTGGGAGTCTTTGGTATAATTGGATATCCATAGAGTCATAGCAGCTGTATTCTAGCACTATGGTGCCTTCCAGACACTTCGGTGTTGACATTAGACGCTACGACATTGCAGACATTACAGTGTTGTTTAGACACTTTAGTTTTGACATTTAACGCTACGGCATTGCAGACACTACGGTGTTGTTTAGACATTATGGTGTCGACTAGCACAAAAAGGTGCGATAATGAGGAGCAAATGGCATCCTCGAGTACGTACTCACCATCAGACGCTACGGCGTTGCAGACACTATATTGTCCTTATGGTGACTTGTATACCATATGTTCACTTGAAATTGTACTTTGGGCTATAATTTATGAAATGCTTTTATGCAGGTGGTTAGGCAACTAAATGCCCAATTATTACAACATGAGAATCTTTGGTATATTTGGATATCTATAGAGTCTTAGCAGCTGCGTCCTAGCACTACGGTATGTTTTAGTCACTTTGGTATCGACTTAGACGCTACGACGTTGTTCAGACACTTCGGTGTTGTTAGCACAAAAAGTGTGATTTTGAGGAGCAAAGAGCGTCCTCGAGTACGTACTCATCTCAGTCGCGTCAGCGATGCAGACGCTACGGCGTGGCAGACACTATGGTGTCGTGATGACTCACGCACCATAGCATCACATGATTTTGTAGTTTGGGCTATAATACTTGAAATGCATTTATGTAGGCAGTTAAACTAAAAAGCTTAATGTATGCAAGACTAGTAAGACAGATCGAATCCTATGATTTGAATATTATATTGGTTTAATGAACTATACATGTAAGGTAGTTCTATGCATGATAAAATATTATCAACTGTAATTGGAAATCGCTTTCCATTTTGCAAGGCTGAGTTATTTATAATCATTGTTTTACATTGTTATGATTACGCCTCACTAAGTTATACGTAGCGTGTGTTTCGTATCACACGTAGGTACTGTTGCGTGTAATAAGTGCTACGCAATTGTGCAAGTATACACGTCACAAGTAATAAAGTGATACGAGTATCAAGTATCATCCCCACAGGGATTGGTTTGGGCCACTTTGCTTTAGTTATCGCACTGTAAAAGTAAAAACACAATTGATAGTAGGAGTTTATTTTAACGAGTAAAGTAAAAGCAACAAACTAAAAGAATAGATGAAAGCAAAAGAAAGAATAGGCCAGGTTATCGTGAGTTGAGGTGTGATAGCCGATTGGATCGTCTAGATGATTGAGTAGCAGCCGGATTGCCAGAGCAATTCTGCTATGATTGCCTAGTCGATTGCCAAGGCAATTTGGTTTCAATTGCCTGGTTGATTGCTAGGGCAATTCTGTCGTGTTGCTTGGTCGGTTGCCAGGGCAATTCCCCCTTGTTGTCTGATCAGATTGCCTGGGCAATGCTCCTGCGATTGCTTGGGAAATTATGGATGGGTCGATTGCCTGGGCAATTGAGCATTCACTTCCAAAGTTCGGCGAAGCGTTCTTCAATGGTTTCTTCTTATCCCTAAGTCGAAACTCTAGCTATTTGTGCATACCTTGATAATACATCACTGCGTGAATCAAGGGTGAACAACAACCAATCTTGCACTCCTTTTAGCCGTTGAAATCCTAAACTTATTCCTAAGCCGGATTAGTCTTCACCACCAATTGATTGAATAAAGACCATGCTCATTCGTTTCTTGAATCTAACTCTCCCGATATTAGATAAATAGATGAAGTTACGAGATCCTCTCCCAATTCACTCGCAAACAAGATTGAGAACCAAGAATGAACTAACTTTGAAAATTGAATTGCAACTCAAAAACCTAAACAAAATCCAATTGTTTTTCACAACAACAAAACAAAATAACCCCAACCAATCAAGTTAGTTCATGGTTGGGTTCAAAAGATATACAAAGAATATTCCCCAAACCATGAATCTAATGGAAGCAAAGAAGAAGAAGAAGAAATCGGTCAGCCCCCTTGAATTCTCTCCCAATCGAACTCTCTCCAAGCTTCTCCCTTCTTGTCGAAATCTCTCATCTCTTCCCCTTTAGAGTTTGACGAAATTTCTCTCTTCTTGCTCACCTCTCTTTGATGGCTTGGTCCTTTAAATAGGAGATGGTTAGGTCAAAATCCTTCTTGAGGAGGAAGTTAAGTTAGAATTAAATTATCTTTAAAGAATATAATTCTTTATTATATTTAAATTTCCTTCTGGAACTTCTCCTATCTTCTTGGGATTTAATTTCTCTTTAACCTCTTCATAGAAATCAAACTCCTTTGTGATTTAACTTTGCTCCATGTCATCTTGGGCTTATCTAGTCATCAATTTCGACTACCATATGATCTTATTCTTTGTCGAAAATTGCCTTGGCAACTAGCTCGGCACCTTCTTCATGCATTACCCTGGCAACTAGCTCGGCATCTCCTTCATGCACTGCCCTGGCAACTGGTTCTAGCCTTGTTTAGGCATGTGATTCTGCACACACACAAAAATACACTAAAACAACATCTTTTTTCCACAAAAATCACCAAGTTAAGTAATCAAGCTCAACGGTGGAAAGAAACATGAATTAATGCATGAATGACTAATTATGCAACTAATGTGAGCTTAAGTCTAACAATAATATGAGTAAAAAGAGTAATAAAAATAGTACTTTTGAACACTTATCACACCCGCAAACTCGAACTATTGCTTGTCCTCAAGCAATGCAAACTAACAATTACCTGCCAAGACTTTAATCATCAAAGACATGCTTCAAACTTGAATTCAAACCTCGTAACTGTGGCACAAAGTATGATCACCTTTTAATTTTTCGAATAGCACAAAAATTGCCCGGAATCGAACTATAATGCTTTTGACAATGTGTGTGCATAGTTGTGTACAAGTTGATTTTCAAGATTCTATGTGAACAATAGGCTTTTATCAATTTAATTACCGTGGCATTTATTTTTATTTTCACTAGAGCCAATTTCGGGCACCTCTAGCAAAGTAAGCAACTTCTTATTTTATTTTAGTCGACTAGAGCCAATTTCGGGCACCTCTAGCGATTCTTTAATGTGCATTAACTACTAGAGCCAGTTTCGGGCACCTCTAGCAAGAAAGTGCATTTACTACTAGAGCCAGTCTCGGGTACCTCTAGCAAGAATTTAACTTTTAATTTTTAGTTTTAAATTTACCCAAATTTTAAACAACCTAAGTTCACTAAGTTTCTTTCAACAAGCCACAACCGTGTAAAAACAATTTAGCATCATAGTAAAATTCTAAGTTCTTTTCATGAAATCCTAAAATTAAAGGTTCTTTCAAATAAGTGCAGTGGCAAAAATTCATCATTGGATATTCAACAAGTCTTAAGCATTGTCCTCAATGCATGAAAAACTGAAACCAAATTTAAAAGAAACTAAATGAAATGAGTTAGTCGGAGAGGTCGTCACCTCGAGTGATAAGTTTCCTTCGTGTCGTTTGCTTGATTCATTTTTCGGTCGATGGTTGAATATTTGTGGCTGGTACCGCGTGAATAGCATTGCTTTGATTTGATCCATGTTTGGGCATCAGAATTTGCCGACGCCATTTGTTGTTGCCTGGGCAATCTCTGTTGTTGTTGTTGTGGCAAGTAGTCGCCAGTGAATTTCCTTAGCATGGTGGTTGTGAGTCTTGTTGTGGAAAAGAAAAGAAAACAAAGAAAACTTGGAAACTAAGATAATGAAGAAAAATAAAATATCTCCTAAAAATTCCAAAAATAAATAAAGAGAGAAAAAAACTGAAAATAATAGAAAAAAATAGTTCAAAAAAAAGAAAAAGAAAAAGAAAATATCGAAAGGAGAGCATGCTTATGCATCTCCTAAGGTGTCAACTTCTTTGTTATGTTCTACATGGGCACCATTGTAGTGCTTCAATCTTTGTCCGTTAACATTGAATTCATGTTCGTTGGTAATGGACTTGATTATCACGACACCATGGGAGAATGGTTTGACAACTTCGAATGGTCCCGACCATCTTGATTTCAGTTTTCCCAGGAAAAGTTTTAGCCGAGAATTGAATAAGAGAACTAGTTGCCCTGGCATAAATTGTCGCGGCAATAGTTTCTTGTCGTGCCATTTCTTTGTTTTCTCCTTGTAGATTCATGCATTGTTATAGGCGAGTGCACAAAATTCTTCTATCTCGTTGAGGTCCAACAAACGCTTTTATCCGACACTTTCCCAATCCATATTCACGGTCTTGATTGCCCAATATGCCTTGTGTTCGATTTCCACCGGTAGATGGCATGTTTTGCCATAGACAAGTCGGAATGGGGACATAACTAAGGGTGTTTTGAATGTAGTGTGATATGCCCAAAGTGCGTCATCTAGTCTTACTGACCAATCCTTCCTAGAGGGATTTACAACTTTTTGAGTATACCCTTCAATTCCTGATTCAAAATTTCTGTTTGCCCATTGGTTTGTGGGTGATATGTTGTGGCAATCTTGTGCGATATACCGAAGCGTTGCAACATCTTGGCAATAAGTCTGTTGTCAAAATGCTTGCCTTCATCACTGATAATTGCTCTCGGCATCATAAATCGTGTAAATATGTTTTTCTACAAGAATCGTTGGACGATCTTGGTATCGTTGTTGGGAACTGTAGCTGCCTCAACCCATTTAGACATGTAGTCAATGGCAAGTAGAATTTAGAGGTTGTTGAATGAAGATGGGAAAGGTCCTATAAAATCGATCCTCCACACATCAAACAATTCCACCTCAATGATGTTTTGGAGCGGCATCTCATGTCGTCTGGAGATATGCCCGTCCTCTGGCAACGATCATATTGCTTGTAAAACTCTTAGGCATATTTGTACAGTGTTGGCCAATACAAACCGGATTGCAAAACTTTGGGCGCGGTACGAGTTCCTCCAAAATGTCCTCCATAAGGTGAAGAATGGCATTGCCGGAGTACATTTTGCTGCTCTTCTTCAGGGACACATCGGCGTATAACATGATCTACACATTGTTTAAACAGAAGAGGCTCATCCCAAAAGTAATGCTTAGCATCATGGCGGAACATCTTCTTCCCTTGGTGAGTAAGGCCATAAGGTAAAATACCACAAACAAGGAAATTAACTAAATCTGCGTACTAGGGTATTGTCGAGGCATGTGCTGCCGTGGCGACTGCTCCCAAGTTTGCCGAGGCGTGTACGTCTAGAGTTGTCGAGGCATACGCATCCATGGTTACCGAGGCGTACATATCAGTGGTTGTCGCGGCGTCGAGGGTTACCGAGGTATGCGCATGCATGGTTGCTGAGGCGTCAGAGGTTGCCGAGGCGTGCGCGTCCATGGTTGTCGAGGCGTGCGTATCAGGAGCTGTTGTAGTGTCAAAGGTTGCTGAGGCATGCGCATCCATGGTTGTCGAGGCGTGCGTATCAGGAGCTGCTGCGGCGTCGAGGGTTACCGAGGCGTCAAGGGTTGCTGCGGCATCGAGGGTTGCCGAGGTGTGCGCGTTTGGAGTTTGCCGAGGCATGCACGTCAAGAGCTGCTACGACGTCGAGGGTTGCCGAGGCATGCACATCCCTGGTTGCCGAGGCGTCAAGGGTTGCTGTAGCATCGAGGGTTGCCGAGGCAACTAAAAGTTGCTCATCTAGGAATGCATCGCATATCTCTAAATTCGCGTCCTCCTCCCTATTGCGTTCTAAGCGTGATAAGTGATCGACCACTTCATTTTCTGTTCCTTTCCTGTGCGTTGGCCTAGGACTGCTCCTACTGCGAAATCACTTGCATCACATATGAGCTCAAAAGGTAGCGTCCAATCTGGTGGAACGACAATGGGTGCCAAGACAAGCTTTTCCTTTAGGGTTTCGAATGCTTGGGTGCAAGAATCATCAAAATTGAAGACTTTATCTTGGTGGGGGTAGTCTCTCGATCACGTCCACCTTGGCTTTGTCTACTTCAATTCCCTTGGATGAAATCTTGTGGCCGATCATTATTCATTCATCTACCATAAGATGACACTTCTCCCAGTTAAGGACTAAATCAGTTTCTTCATATCTTGCCAACACCTTCTCTAAATTGACGAGGTAACTGTCGAAGTCATTACCAAAAATGGAAAAATCATCCATGATGATCTCAAGGAAGTCTTCGACCATATCTGAAAAGAGTGCCATCATGCATCTTCTAATGTTACTGCATATCTGAGAAAACTTGAGGATGGTCGTTTTCGATACTTCTTATAGTCCATCTGCACCTTCCATCGGGTGACAATATTGCCCAAAAAGAGTTTGGCCAATGTGCTTGCCACTACTCCCTTTTGCGTTACCATGGTGAAGGTGTCTTTCTTCTTTGTTCGCTTGTAGTCTATGTATACTCTCCACCTTGCTACTATTCCTGAAGGCATGAATATATTAGTAGAAAAAGTTATATCAACACCCAACCATTTAATTACCTCATTCTTGTCGGGCTCCATCATGGTTGGATGTAGCCTTCGTTGTCGTGGCAATTGCTGCTTGAGCTAATTGTTGTGGCTATCAGTTGTCAAAATTTGCTTTAAGTCAAGGGAAGAACCAATTTTCTGAAAAGCTTTATGAATCCAAACACCTTTTTCTTTTGGCCTCTCAAACATCTCCATCAGTAAAGATTTCGATGGCTTCAAATCTACCAACATCGGTTCCTCAAGACATACCTGCAATGGATGAGGTGAGTTTTTAAAGAATTCAAAAGGTTCAACCATTACCTGCTCATATTCTATTAGCAAAGTATTATCATCTCGTTGATCTTGCATGTGGTCGTGTAATTACCGTGGCAACTGTAGATTAGAGAAATCTATGAATTCCTGCTTCAACATCAACGTTGTAATCTTCTGGGCATTAGGTTCCTCAGAATTTGCTGTAGTATTGTTGTTCTCAGCTTCACTGAGTGTTGTCGCGGCATTGCTCTGTTCAAGTTCCTCAATCATTGCCGAGGAAATTTGTTGCTCAGACTCATCATGTGTTGGGCAGACTTTTTCATCAACATACTCTCGAATTTGAGGTTTTAGTTGTTCCTCACACATCGAAGATCTTTCCTTCCATTGTTCCTTGTCCTCTTGCCTTGGGACTTCAGTATCCCTAGGAATGAATTGTTGGTGCATGTTATCCATGACATATGTGGATCTCCTCAATTGATCTTCTAAATCCCCCAAGGTTGCATCCCACTGAGCTATCCTCGTATCCATGGACTTTGATAGCTCTTGAATCTCTTCAATTGATCCGTCAAGTCTAGCCAAGGAAGTTAGCAACGTTTCCTCTAAGGAGTTGGAATGCTCTTGAAAAGGACTACATTGCCATGGCATATCTGTTGCTGCAACAAAATTGTTATGGTAAAAAAAATTGAGCTTTTTGACCATACCATGAAGAATTTTGCTGCTGGTTCCCTCTATGGTCCTCTATGTAGTCATATGCACCGAAAATGTGAGGGCAATTTTCAAACACATGATGTTCTCCACACATAGCACAAGATTTTTCCACGGTATAAGCTCTTTGGGCTTTTCTCGGTTGGTATAGGAAATCACCAAAGGGTGCAAGAAACTCTTGATTGGATTAATTCATATCTTCCATCATCAACTCTCGAATAGATCGACTTTTATTTCCCAACATGTTGACGTCCCTTAACTTGTAGCGCACCTAAATTTTTTTTTGATAAAACAAACAAAAACAAAAGTTAGTAAAACTAAGAGAAAAAAATGCAATAACAAAAACAACTAACACCAATTGCCAATCCCCGGCAACGACGCCAAAAACTTGTTGCGCGTAATAAGTGATACGCAATTGTGTAAGTATACACGTCGCAAGTAATAAAGTGATACGAGTATCGAGTATCGCCTCCACAAGGATTGGTTTGGGCCACTTTGCTTTAGTTATCACACTGTAAAAGTAAAAACACAATTGATAGTAAGAGTTGATTTTAACGAGTAAAGTAAAAGCAATAAACTAAAATAATAAATGAAAGCAAAAGAAAGAATAGGCCAGGTTATCGTGAGTTGAGGTGTAATAGCCGATTGGATCGTCTTGGTGATTGAGTAGCAGCCGGATTGCCAGGGCAATTCTGCTATGATTGCCTACTCGATTGCCAGGGCAATTTGGTTGCAATTGCCTGGTTGATTGCCAGGGCAATTCTGTAGTGTTGCCTGGTCAATTGCCAGGGCAATTCCCCCTTGTTGTCTGATCAGATTGCCTGGGCAATGCTCCCGCGATTGCCTGGGCAATTAAGGATGGGTCGATTGCCTGGGCAATTGAGCATTCACTTCCAAAGTTCGGCGAAGCATTCTTTAATGGTTTCTTCTTATCCCTAAGTCAAAACTCTAGCTATTTGTGCATGCCTTGATAATACATCTCTCTGTGAATCAAGGGTGAACAACAACCAATCTTGCGCTCCTCTTAGCCATTGAAATCCTAAACTTATTCCTAAGTCGGATTTGTCTTCACCACCAATTGATTGAATAAAGACCATGCTCATTCGTTTCTTGAATCTAACTCTCCCGATATTAGATAAATAGATGAAGTTACGAGATCCTCTCCCAATTCACTCGCAAACAAGATTGAGAACCAAGAATGAACAAAATTTGAAAATTGAATTGCAACTCAAAAACCTAAACAAAATCCAATTGTTTTTCACAACAACAAAACACAATACCCCAACCAATCAAGTTAGTTCATGGTTGGGTTCAAAAGATGTACAAAGAATAATCCCTAAACCATGAATCTAATGGAAGCAAAGAAGAAGAAGAAGAAATCGATCAGCCCCCTTGAATTCTCTCCCAATCGAACTCTCTCCAAGCTTTTTCCTTCTTGTCGAAATCTCTCCTCTCTTTCCCTTTGGAGTTTGCCTAAATTTCTCTCTTCTTGCTCACTCTCTTTGACGGCTTGGTCCTTTAAATAGGAGATGGCTAGGTCAAAATCCTTCTTGAGAAGGAAGTTAAGTTGGAATTAAATTATCTTTAAAGAATATAATTCTTTATTATATTTAAATTCCTTTTAGAACTTCTCATATCTTCTTGGGATTTAATTTCTCTTTAACCTCTTCGTGGAAATCAAACTCCTTTGGGATTTAACTTTGCTCCACGTCATCTTGGGCTTATCTAGTCATCAATTTTGACTACCATATCATCTTATTCTTTTTCAAAAATTGACTTGGCAACTAGCTCGGCATCTCCTTCATGCATTGCCCTAGCAACTGGTTCTAGCCTTGTTTAGGCAAGTGATTATGCACACACACAAAAAACACACCAAAGTAGCATATTTTTCCACAAAAATCACCAAGTTATGTAATAAAGCTCAACGGTGGAAAGAAACATGAATTAATGCATGAATGACTAATTATGCAACTAATATGAGCTTAAGTCTAACAATAATATGAGTAAAAGGGGTAATAAAAATAGTACTTTTGAACACTTATCAGGTACTTCAGACCAGATAGTAGAAGAGGAGTTGCACATCGTTGGATCAAGTTAGCCTGCATTATCAGTAAGTACCACCACATCCTAGTCTAGTGGGGCATGTATAGATATTAAATTAGTAGCTATTTTGTATGTCTAAATTTTTGTACTCTATTTATAAGTTAATGTGGATGTATGATCTAGAAACATGACTTATTTTGAGGAATTAAGAATATTAGAAAATATGCTTCAACGATTTTAAACTTACTTTGTTGTTTATCACATAGCAATTTTAAAATCAAGAAAGAGTCTAGGCAGCACACATAGTTTTAACTCTGAATTATATTTTAATTTTAATAACTGCTTAAAGTATTTTATAAACTAATTTAGGGTTAAAACTAGGTGACTCTAGACAGATTTGTAATTTAGTGAAAATCGAAAAAGGGTTGTTTAATCAAATTAGTTTTGCAAAAAAAATTACAAGTCTGAAAATCAGTGTAAATCAGTTAGTAACATCTTTAATGTGTATTTGAATATCGAATATACGTTGAGGGTGTTACATTTATTATCGAGCTAAGTTGTGCATATATATATAAGCTTGGATTCGAGGTAAGTACCTAAATGTTAGGTACCTTATGTTATGTAATACTTGATTAAGTTTCCTGTTCATTGTGGGATCTATACATGTTGATATATGCTTGATAAGTTAAACAATACGACATATTATTTGATTATCTAAATAAAGAGCTAAGCTCAATTCTGATTCTGATATGATATGATATAATTGAAAAAAACCTTGGTTTCGAGTCAGTCATAGGTATAGTTGGCTTGCCATAAAGTCCATAGAGCTCGTGTTTGGGGTGGACTACGGTCCTTATTTGGCGACAGTAGGAGGGAAGTGTTGTGGTCATCTGGCGATAGTAGGAAGGATTGACCTTACCTTGTGTACATTATGTTTGGCAACAGATTGGTTGGGGATTCGAGTACCTAGACTACTTGACTACCAAGGTTACAAAATTTAAAATAAGATTGAATGAAACTCTTAACAAATTAATAAATTGTCTAGTTGTTTGCATGATAATTAAGACTTGAAAATTATTATTCGATCCATCCTCTTGATATGGTAATGTACTTCAATATTGTTGGAAATCAATTATAATATGGTCACTTGAAATCAACTGATATATGATGATTATTTGACTTGAATATAGGTTTAAAAGGGTTGATGTGGTGATCGAATATTGTGTGATAATTAGTTTATGCTTAAAGTAAATCGGTAGCTTTGATAATTCCATGTTACCTTGCTATTATAATCCTTGTTATACATCATTACTACCTCACAGTATGCTGATAACATCGATGTGATTAAGAAATGAAAAGAATGGAAATGGTATATGATTGTGGAAGGAATGATAATTGTTTGTATGGTTGATTCTTGAGGTATATATGAAAGAAGGAGATGGTATGCTAAATAAATGGAACTAAATTTGATCTTATAATGAATGAAATTGATTGTTTATGAAATTCTTGACATGAAAATGTATATGCTAAGAAATTAGGACACTAATGATTGGAAGTTAGTTAAGAATTTAAAAGACACGTTGTTGCTAGTACTAGATAGTGGACTGTTATTATTTAAAGTAAATGGTTAAAAGATTGTTTTAGTAAATAAACGAGGACTGGACTATGACTTTGAAATATAGATTGAATTGGCAACTTATTGGAACTATTTTATGAATTTAATGACTTGTTTTGGACTGTTTTGATAAAGGAAAATATGAACAGTTTTGCAAATGTTTAAGGACTATTTTGGTGATTAAAAAGTGGATTGCTTTGTAATTAAATAGAACTGTTTTGCAAAGCTATAAAAGTGGACTATTTTGTAATTAAACTGGATTGTTTTGTAAAGCTATAAAACTGGATTGTTTTCTAATTAAACTGGACTATTTTGCAAAGCTATAAAAGTGGACTGTTTTGTAATTAAACTGGACTATTTTGCAAAGCTATAAAGGTGGATTGTTTTGTAATTAAATTAGACTATTTTGCAAAGCTATAAAGTGGATTGTTTTGTAATTAAATTAGACTATTTTGCAAAGCTATAAATATGGATTGATATGTGAAGTATGTAAGTCATAATTTGAAAACTCATGTTATATGATTCTTGGTGAATCAAATACGAAATGACATAAAGACTGCGTAAGTAAAGTGAACTTGGTCTAAATGAAAGGGATTCAATCAAAAATAAATCATAAGAACTTTGTAAAAATAATTATATCTTCTTGTATCCTTGTATGATTGGATTGGTTTAGTTACCTCTCTAAGTTCTTCTGAACTTACTTGTATTTGATTGATTGATCTTTCATGTAACTATTATACAGTTTGCAAGGATCATGTCAACTACCGCTAGCAAGTCACACAAGACCTAAGATTAGAGTACGTAAAGAGTAGTAATTGTTTTAAATTCCTAGGGTGGCAATATATGACTAAAGTTTATGTTAACTAAGTGAATAGTTAATATATAATTGTATTCAAAGTAATGATTTCTGTACCTCGTAAAGGGGGTACAGGGTTTGTAAAACTAATGGTCACGTGTGTGATATGGTTGCTTGCTATGGTAGGTATTTTATGCTTGAGTTTGAGTAGTTGTGATATAAGACGTTCTGCATGCTCAGTGATGATGTGCCTGATTAGATTAATCTATGATTCTTTGTTAATCTACGTTTGTTCTTCAGAAATCCTAAAGTTAAGATGATAATGTTTAAAGACCTTGATCATATATCTATGAACTTATATCTTAGGAGGCAATAAAGGCTTGAGTGAATGAATTACATGAAACATGAATTAGATTGTTCTGTTATTGCTTATATTATAGATAAGGAAATATGCACATTATTGGACACTAAGGCTTAATAATTTAGGGAACTAAGTTGAGATAAGTGAATGTTTATGACTAAAATTTTGCACGTGAAAAATCGTAGGTGATATTAAAATCAATGAAAAATATGTTATTGCTATGTTCTGAATGAATAAGTAAGGTTATTGTTAATGCAAGTGTATATATATATATGATCATGTGGATTGTGTTATGAATGTTATAGTTATATCTTGGATAGTTGAGTAATATTAATTACAATGCAACAACTAACTTAGTAAATAAAACTAGGCTTTGGAAATATGAAATCCTTATAACGTTTTGCAAGAAGAAAATGAGAACATGTTGAATGATCTTAAGCATGACCTATATGTCTTAAATGGATAAAAGTATAAAAGTTGGTAATTGGTCTAAGAAAAATAAAGTTTTGATTAAGGATATGTGATTGTAGGAATAATATGGTAAGCTTTGTGTACTGAAGTATTAATATAGATTATGTTATGAATTAATAGTTGAAGAGACTTGCATGATGTGTGCATATTTGTTTGTTTATGAAACATGAATTATGCATGTGACTAAAAGTTTTAAATTACCATGATTTTTGAAGGCAAGTTTGGTTGTGTAGTGTTAAACTATCTCTTGGATGATTGCATGTTTGTTTGGTAACACTTCCTAAACCGGTTTAAGTCCTAAACTGGCTAGAGAGTGTTACACCTTCAATCACGATTTTATTGGCCTTCGTTATTTAAATATGCTCATAAGTTTGCCCAACGTTGTGATCGTTGTTGGCGCACAGGGTCAATATTCAAAAGAAATGAGATACCACAACAACCAATTATGGAAATTAAGCTATTTGATGTTTGAGGCTTGGATTTCAAGGGTCCATTTCTAAATTCTTTTGGCAATCTTTATATTTTGCTTGTTGTGGATTACTTTTCTAAGTGGATAGAAGTTGTGGTTGTTCTGAAAGATGATGCCAAAATGGTTTTAAAGTTCTTTCATAAATATATACTCACTCGTTTTGGAACACCAAGGGCATTAATCAGTGACTAGGGAAAACATTTTCATTGTAGCCAGGTGGTTGTTGCGTTGAAACAATATGGAGTGAATCATAGACTCGCTACAACTTATCATCCTCAGTCAAATGGCCAAGCTGAAATCTTTAATGAGGTTATCAAAAATATCCTGGAAAAAGTGGTAAATACCACAAGAAAGGATTGGTCTTTATGCTTAGATGATGCTTTGTAGGCTATTCGTACTGCGTACAAAACTCCACTTTGGATGTCATCGTATCAGCTTGTTTTTGGGAAATGTTGCAACTTGCCTGTTGAGCTAGAACACAAGGCTATGTGGGCTTTGAAATAAGTAAATCTGGATTATAAGGTTGTGGGAAAGAAATGATTGTTGGATATCATTGAGTTGGAAGACACTCGTCGTAATGCTTATGAAAATGCCTCTATTTACAAGGACAAGAGTAAATGCTGGCATGACAAGATCACATTGCAGCAATAATTTGAAGTTGGACAATTGGTTTTCCTATTCAATTCAAGACTGAAGTTGCACCCAGGCAAATTGCGATCACGATGGTCAGGACCTTTTGAAGTTGCGAAAGTATTTCCACATGGTGCAATCACAATCAAGGATTAAAAAGAGGGGATCTTATTCAAAGTCAATGGACAAAGACTCAAGCATTATTTTGGTGATTTGTTTCTAAGAGTGTTGAGACCATTAAATTAGTCGAATTTTTTTATGTTTTCTTTTAATTGCTTTGTTAGATTTAGATTAGTTTTCTTCATTTCCTTGTTTATCTTTAAATTTCTTTTACTTCTTTTTTGCAGAATAAGTCATCTTTTGTTTTGGTATGGAATCTTCTTCCAACAAGAACAAGAAGAAGTGCAAGGAAGAAAAGAAAAGCAAGAAGAAGCGTTGTTTCTCCTCCTTCTCTCAAAAGCCATGAAGGACTGAGTTAGTTTTTTTAGATTCTGTAGGCATGCATACCATGTAGTGTAATTTCCTTTTATTAACTGTATTGTCATGACATCTGCATTGTCATTGTAATTGCATTTTGTTTCATTGTTATTGTATTCATCATTGTAATCATATTCTATCATTACATTTTGTTTAATGCAATCTTTAAGTTTGTAGGTATACAGCTGGGAGTTAAAATGCACCCCCATTCAAAAAAAACTTTAAGCAAATGCAAGGTATTTCTTTTTGATAAAAATATTTTGCTTGCATTTGATGCTTAAATCTTGAATCATTCTAATTGTGATGAGTTGGTTGAATATATATGGTAGATGATTGCATTATAACTCTGCATGATTACATTTATTTGCTTGAGTAAATGATATCTAGCATCATCTCTTTGATTTTGGATGAATTCTGCCTTGATCAACCTGAGTTATATCTACTATTAGTTCTTATTAAGTATAAATAAAAGGCATTCCAATGTGAGTGCAATAAGATTGTAGCTTAATGGGGAACACTCCTCTGCATGCGTTAGAAAAATAGATTTGGCCAAAGGCTGTCGCTACATGTGTGTGTGTCGAAGCAATAAAGTACTTCTTGGGGGTTCGTTGCATGACATCTTACTTTTCAAGGTCTAGGGCGCATTCATTGTTCGATATCCCTTGCTACAAACAATTAAAAAAGAAGAAAAATATATATATTCTATATGTTGGTTTTATGTATTAAATAAATGCTATTAGGTAGAAAGAATCTGAGATGATAGGCATGATTATATGTATTGTTGAAATGTTTGTTTATGTTCTTATGATTGAGTTGTGAGTGCAATCCTCTATCCTATCGATGTTGTTGATTCATTATGGATTGAAATGATTCAAGTAACTAGAATGTCTTTGATGTTTTGGTTATACCTTGTTGCTTTCAATTTTACTTGAGGACAAGTAAAAACTCAAGTTTGGGGGTGTGATAGCTCTTTAAAGAGCATGTATTTCCTCTAGATTTATTGATTAAATTATCCCTACATCAGTATTTTAAGCACTCATATCTGCATTTTCTGTTTATTATTTGCATTTTGTATAACTCAGGTCTTAGTTTATCTTGCTAGAAATTTTTTTGCCTTTTTGTTATGTTGTCGTTGCATTATTAATATCCCTACAGAGGAAGTTTCACCAATACACCAGTTTAACACTACAGCAGCCAACTGTCCAATCTGCCAAGGATAAGGACGAATCTACCAACTAGATTTTCTGTTACAACAAATTGTGTAAGGCAGAAAGTCACACAAATCACCTAAAGGATAGGTGTCCTTACCTCAACAACCTATAAAACGGTACTATTGAAGGAGAGAAAGAGAAAGAGAATTCACGCGATTTCTATTTTCCTATCATCTTCAACCTTTGAGCTCCTTTATTAGTGGCTTAACTTTTCATTCTGGAGATCCAAGGCGAAGCAAGGCAGAAATATTTGAGGAAATGAGGACTCAAGTGTTGGAACAATGAGGGATATGTGTTATATTCTTTAAATATTTCTGGAGATAGACGTTTATTGAAGATTTTATTATATTTCTTACGTTATTTAACGATGGTTTAAGTTTTCAACTTTGTATGAACTTGTTTAAACTTGATTTTAAGTTCAATATAATATTATTAACTTTCTTCTTATTTCAATTGTTGGATCTGATCTTTGTTTGCATGAGAGTGTTTAACATTGCCACTGACACTGAGAGATGTGGTGACAAGTCATATTAACAAGCCATTACAACGAGAGTTGAATGAGGATACAATGAGAGTTGATCTACTAGGTCGAGGAGTTTTAGTTTTGACGAACAACGAGAGTTGTGGTTGATCTACATCTTTGCATCATCAATTGAGAATCGAATGGAAGTTAGTAAGTGAGCTTAGTCTTTTATTTGTCAAATAAACCATCGTATATTGTTCCTTTGTAGCAGTTGATATTCTATTGAGTTGAGCCGAGGGGATCCATATCTTTACTTAATATTTCTCTTATCTTCATTATATTGTTCCTTCTTGCTCTCACAATCAATCTTTTATTCAACATTTTACTCTTTCATTATAGCCAAAATTACACACAAAGTTTCTTTATTTTCAGAATTGTTTGTAGCGACATAAAAATACACCTAAATACCTATCCTCATGGGATCAATATCTAACAGGATCTGCATGTTAACTATACTTGCATCGGGAGTGTATGCTTGCACATTTCGTGTGACGATTATTCACCGATCAAGCATATGGCAAGATATTCCTTTATTTTCTAGGGTTGACATTTAATGGGCCAAAAGTAAAAAACCATAGGGTTTGTACTTATTATAAAAGGCAAGGAGAATACCCTTAGAAAGGGGTTGCACCTAATACATAAACAAGCAGATAAAAAGCTTTATTGGAGGAAACAACCACTTGTCTTCAACATAAGGAACCATCATTGTTGAATGTCAAGAGAACTGTCCAAGCGACGAGATCTATCGAGAGAAACTTGAGGCGTTTGGAGTGCTGCAACATCACTCATGGAACAATGAGGATTCTTAAAACGCTTTGATTCTTTTCTCTATATTTGTACTTGACTGCTATGAATTATTATTTTATTTGGATGGATGTTATTTGTGTAGACTTGTTCTAAATACTTTTTAGTTGGGTTTATTGTTTAAGTTACTTTGTTAATTATTATTTAATGCTATAGCATCCTTTTGCTTATCTATTTTTTTCATTAATATTAATTCTTAATATTGTAAGAGCTAGCGAGAGAAGCCTTTGATTATGATTTGTGGCTTAATATCGAGAGAGTTAAGTTAGATCGTGTGAACAGTGGAGTGTAATCACTCATTTTTATCTGGTTTATGAATATCGTGTTAGTATATTAGTATAATAATTAATAGATATATGTGTGTGATGTGTGTGAGTGCATATATATTATATATTATGTTTGTGTACGTATTAATAATTATTATGGTATATATGTGTCATACGTATGTTTATATTTTATGTATGCATTGTTTGTATATGTACAATATGTGTATAGTTATATTAAATATATATGATTGTATTATGTGCTTGAATGTATGTGTATGTTATATATATATATGGTATATGTGTGGCTTGCTTGTATATGTTATTATAATTATTATTGTGTTATGTATATGTGCATGCATTATTATTATCGGTATTGGGCTAAATTAAAATGAAATCCAAAAAAAATATTAAAACCCAAATAAAAGTCCACAGTCCAATGTATATTACAAAACCCAAGTAATTACATGGCCCATTTTCGGCCTGAACTAGACAAAACTAAACCGTAAAATTATTTAACCCTAATCTCTTCTTTATACGCAGCCAACCAAGAGCCGTTGGATCAAATATTGATCCAATGGCCATGATCGAAGGATCAAGCCTCTTCAGCTGCTGCGAGTGGTACACGTGCGGGCCATTCAGCTCCCCACTCGCGCGTGACGTCCATGCACAAGACCCCTCGACTGATGTGTGCCACCTATCACCATCTCGTGCAGTCCTTCCATTGCCGATATTGTATCTAGGTCAATCCGTGCATCAAGCCATCCCAGTCGTTGGATCAGATCTGATCCAACGGCCAAGGATGCAACAGGCTAGAAGGACGCCTCCGCCATGCTTCCCCCACCAGATCTCCAACCACCGCGCTCAGGAATGTGCAAAAATAGAGAAAAAAGATCTGTCAGTAACCAAATTGCAAAATATATATATTTTATGTATTATTTCTACCAAAAATCATCAGAGAACAAATATATGTATCAAACTCAAAAAATCTGTAAGGGAAGACACCAGTTTTCAAAAATAAAAACAAAAAACAAAGAGAGTTTGGGGTAACCTCTTCTTTCTTTTCTCTTTCATGCATTCATGTAAACAAAACTAAATAAAAAAAGGGGAGTTTACCTGAGTTCAAAAACCCTTTCTGACCGACGACAAGCCCTCAAGGGTGAGCCGTTTAAGGAGTGGTTTTTTTCCGCCTCGAAACAATAAAGGTCTAGGTTTTTTGGCTTCAAAACAGAAGGGTAGTAGGTTTTTTTGGGTTTTTGGTTGTTGAATAGCCGCGGTCCAGGACAGCTTGAGGTGGCCTTATGGTCGAGCCTCGCCTGAGATCGGCTGAGTACGGCGGCCGATGGTGATTTTTAAAGGGTTTGGGGTTCTAATTTGAGAGAAAAAAAGGGAAGTGGTTTATTTAAAGGGTTAAAAAATGGGGAAAATGTTGAATTTTGGCTGGATAAGGTGTTTTATAGAGTCTTTATTTTTTAAAATGGTCTAATTACTGCATAAGGACCTTCGTCCTTTTCAAATTTTCACTTTGAGCTTGCCGCATGGTCTAATTACAGGATTGGTCCCTCCCTGTTTTCTAAAAGTTTCGATTTTATCGCTGAATTAAAACTAATCAGATTTCTAGATGGCGAAATTACCCACTTAGTCCTTTTGCGTTTTTGACATTTTTAGTTTGAGCTTGCAAAACTTTGGGCTGAGGAGCCAAAACAGGAAGAGGGCTAGGAAGGAGATTGCAAAGAAGCCTACAACCCAGAAGTGTCATCACCAAGAAAGATCGTTTTGGGCTTGGCTACAAACCGAGTATTCAGCAAAGGAGAGAGGAATATAGAAAGAAAGGAGAACAAAGGAGGGCTAGACTCAAAGGAGAAGATATTCCATGGAGATCGATGTCTTTCCCTCATTTAAAAGATATTTTTGTCTTTGGAGGAATGCGCCATACAGAACAGAAACTACAGGAAACAATTCGAGAAAATGACATACTTAACAAGAATGAGATGTTCAGTGAATCGCTTGAAGGGATGTCCATCAACATGATAACTGAAGATGACAATGGCAGCAACGTGTTGACTAGCATCCGCCCTTTTCGTCCCTGGGAAACTCTCAATAACTGGAGCTACATTGATCTACCTGTAGTCTTTAGGGCCAGATTAGAGTAATGCTCTGAAATAACCCTTTTGTTTTTGCCTATGGGCAATAGGGATCTTTTGTATGGGGCATCTATGTTAACTTTTTGTTTGCAATGAAAGAATGTTTTCCTCGTTTTTTCAAATGGAAAACATTTCATTTACTTCATTCATTCATTGCTTACTCATATTCATTCACTTCATTTAAAATCATTCTCTTCCCAATATATTCGTTCTCATTTCATGCAGGGTCCCCAAATTAACTATATGACTGATTCTGAATCCAATCCCGAGGTAGATTTCGAGCGCCCTGAGATCTTGGCAAAAATTAAAAAGGAGGACGACGAGGTAGAATGTGAGGTTCCTAAGGAGTTGGTAAGGATGATGGCCAATGAAGAAAAACAAATCATGGCCCACTAAGAAGAAACAGAAATTGTGAATATAGGAACTGATAAGGAGAGAAAAGAAGTGAAAATCGAGACTACATTTTCCTCAAAAACCAGGCGCGAACTGATAGCCCTGCTCCAAGAGTTCAAGGACGTCTTTTCTTGGACTTATCAAGATATGCCGGGGTTGAATACAGACATAGTGGTGCACAAGCTGCCAACAAGGCCATAATGCAAACCAATTCAGCAAAAGCTCAGAAGAATGAGGCTGACATGCTACTAAAAATCAGAGAAATGGTGAAAAAGCAATTTGATGCTGGCTTTCTGGAAGTTGCCAAATACCCTGAATGGGTTGCAAACATCATACCGGTGCCAAAGAAGGATGGAAAGGTCCACATGTGTGTAGATTACAGGGATCTCAATCGAGCAAGCCCTAAAGACAATTTCCCTTTGCCACACATTGACACGTTGGTTGAAAATACTGCAGGACACCCATTGTTCTCATTCATGGATGGTTTCTCATGATACAACCAGATAAAGATGGACCTGGAGGATATGGAGAAGACCATATTTGTAACTATGTGGGTCACGTTTTGTTGCAAGGTGATGCCTTTCGGACTCAAGAACGCAGGGGTGACTTATCAAAGAGCAATGGTGACTCTTTTCCACAATATGGTGCATAAAGAGATAGAAGTATACGTGGATGATATGATCGCTAAGTCTCGAACTGAGGAAGAACACCTTCGAAACCTGAGAAAGCTATTCCAAAGACTACGAAAATACTAGCTAAAGCTCAACCCGGCTAAATGCACCTTCGCAGTCACATTTGGAAAACTCATGGGGTTTGTAGTGAGTAGGAAGGGGATTGAGATCGATCCAGAAAAAGTGAAGGCTATCCAGGACCTCCCACCGCCTCATACCCAGAAAGAAGTTTGAGGTTTCCTGGGAAGGTTAAAGTATATCTCTCGTTTCATCTCTCAATTAGCAGATAAGTGCGACCCTGTCTTCAAACTACTTAGGAAGAATAACCCAGGGGTCTGGGATGAAGAATGTCAATAAGCGCTAGAGAAGATTAAGAAGTGTAGCGATGTCCGTTTCGCTAAAAAACGAGTTTTCGAAGTGTTTGTGGTTTTTCGGATATTAAAATATTTATTCCGTGGGGTTTTAAAAATACCGTATTTTATTTAAAGAAAGGGAGTCGCCACCGGCCACTTAGGTAGGCCGGGCACCATAAAACTAGAGATTTGAAAATTGTTGGGTTATGGAGTCGGTTACGGATGGGGAAGGATTAGCACCCCCACAACGCCCAAAATTGGTACTTTAATAATTACTGCTTTATTAATATTAAACTTTCCGGATTAAAGTGACGATTAATTTAAGATTTGGTTATAATTGCGAGTAGATTTTAAAGGGCCCGTTATCTGAGAGCAAACGCCCAACCACCATCACTATGCCTGATACTGGCCCCGTTTACGCTCGGATAAAAGGGCACCGCATTGTCAATTTATATATTCCATTATGCAAACTTAACCAAAACAAACCATAAAAAATAAACATTCACATTAACCTGGTACTTAAAACCTAAAAACATGGATTTCACAATATTAAACGAAAATAATAAAATACATGAGCTACAAAAATATAACATATCATGTTAAAAAATAGAGCAACAACATAAACCCAAAAAAATACTTCCTAAAAATAATTAACTGATTATAACATGCTTGAACACATAAAGAAACACCAATGCAAAATATGCATGACATATAATATGGCACGATACTAATAAATCAAAGCAAAAAAGCGAACATGTATTTAATGCTTAACACGTGAGATAATTTGCATACATAAAATAGAAACACGGTATTATACGTGACAAAAGAAAACACACTAACGCATAACCTAAGAGCAAAGAGAACATACAATACATGCTAAAATACAAAAACATGTTATATACGAGCCAACTAAAAACATGAATCGAACATGTATGATATGAACGAGCGAACAAAAATATAAAAACACATAACATCATAGACTAAACATATATATATAAACATGAGAATACGAAGTATATAAAAGAAACACATGAAAACGCAAAAAGGGCCACATCAACATATAAAAAACATAATAAAAAACATGAATATTTAGATACGAAAAGAGGACTGAAATGAAAAATAACGAAAATAGGAAACAGAAATTAAAAGGTAATAAAAATACGATTTAGGGACGAAATTACAAATCAGACGAAACTTAAAAGGACTAAACATGTAATTGAACCAAGGGGCGAGCTCGGAGTGAAAATTTCAAAAACGCGGTGGGACTAGGGAGGTAATTTTACCATTTAAAACCTGAATTCGATTTAATTCAGTGACTAAATTAAGAGTTTTTAAAAAAAACGGGGGATTGAGATTGTAATTGGACCAAGGGGGAAGCCCGTTTTGAAAAATCGAAAAGGACGGTGGTCCTTAAGAGGTAATTTCCCCATTTTTGAAAAATAAAAGTCTATAAATAGACCTTATCAGGTCTGATTTTAGATTTTTGCCATTTAAAATTTTGTTTTATAAAACAAAATCCTCTCCCCTCTCTAATATTGAAGTCGGCTCTCTTGAAACCCAAATTTCGGCCGCCACTAGCCACCGCCGGCCACCGCTCGCCGGCAGCCCTCAAACCATGACCTAAAACACTCCCCTTCTCACACTAAACCCACATCCAACCTTAGATTTTAGGAAAAAGAGACGTATTTCTCTAGATCTAAAAACGAAATCGAAGTTCCTTCTCCCTCCTTTTTTAAAAATGTTTTATAAACTAGGACCAAACAAACCCTCCCCTTCACCGGTTCATCGTGTTTGGCTTAAGAGCCTTACAGCTTGTTACCGGCGGCGGAAAACCTTAATCGGAGAGGGTAAGAACCAGCCTCTTTAACGTTTATATTTGATATTTTAGATACTTTCGAAAGATATGCATGCAATAGAAGAAGAAAGAAAAATACCACTAGACTTGTGTTGATATTTTTTGTGTTTGAATCTCTCTTTTTTTTGGATCTCATCACTTGTACAAAGTGGTAGACTTCATTACATATATGCTCTCTCTTTTTTTTCATTTTTGGTAGATCTAAAAAATAAATATATTTTTGAGATTTGGTTGCTGATAATCTATTTTTTACCTCTCTTGCACGTCTGGTGGTACGGCGGAGTGGTACCGGCGTAGAGAGAGTATGGCAACATAGTCTTCATCCAGATTCACTCACGGCTGTTGGATCAGATCTGATCCAACGACTGTGATTGCATGGGGAATGAACGGCTTAGATCTGGCCTTGGACTGAGCAAAGCTGCATTTGATCTTGACACATGGCAGAGGGAGAATGAACGGTCTCGCGCGTGCAACGCACGCGTGAGTGGGAGACGAGCAGTCCCGAGGGTGAATTACACGCGCGCCAGCTGGATCATCTTGGTGTCATCTGGATCGTTGGATCAAATCTCGATCCAACGGTTAGGAAGGTGGCGGCTGCAAGGAAAAGAGATAGCAGATTAAATTATAGGGTTTTTTGGATTAATTATATTGGGCCAAACAGGCCTATGTAATCCACTTGGGTCTTATATGTATTTATTATTTGTTTCGGGCCTTGCAAATGTAAATAGACTTAGACATTTATAACATTTATGGGTTTTTATATTTTATATTGGATCTATTTTAACCCATTTAACATGTTAACAAAATAATAATAATAATAGCAATAATAATACGTATGTATAGCATATACACACACATATATCAGCATATATATATTCACGTACATTACTAATGCAAATATACACACAATATTTATATATACACACACGCACATAAATATTCTTATACGGACGTACACATATTATATTGATATACTTGTATATAACGCACACATATATTACCCACATATATATATAGTAAACAAACATAATATTGTATCATATGCAATAATATCTATTAATTATTATACTAATGTATTAACACAATATTTACAAAGCGGATAAAAATGAGTGATTACAAGTACTTGACGAATGCTTCGATTTTAGTCGCACCGGTACCAAGCAAGCCTTTGATCCTTTACCTAACAGTTTTTGAAAACTCGATAGGTTGCGTGTTGGGGCAACATGATGAGTCTGGGAAGAAGGAAAGAGTCATCTACTACCTAAGCAAGAAGTTCACTGATTGCGAAACACGGTACCCCCCAATTCAGAAGCTATGTTGTGCTTTGGTTTGGACTACCAAAAGGCTTAGACAATACATGTTATACCATACCACCTGGTTGATATCGAAATTGGACCCCTTGAAGTTTCTAATGGAAGTACCAGAATTAACAAGGAAGATGGCCCACTGGCAGATGCTGTTATCTGAGTTCGACATTGTATATGTGAGCCATAAAGATGTGAAAGAAAGTGCTATAGCGGATTTCTTAGCTAGCCGTGCTTCAAATAATTATGAATCATTGAACTTCAATTTCCTAGATGAGGACTTGATGTGCATTACAACTGGGAAAGATGTTGTTTTAGATGATGGCTCGTGGAAACTTTACTTTGATGGAGCCTCCAATGCCCTTGGCCACGGAATAGGAGCAGTGCTAATTTCTCCAGAAGACGTCTATTATCCCTTCACCAGTAGACTGGAATTCTTTTGCACAAACAACATAGCTGAATACGAAGGTTGTGTCATGGGACTGAATGCAGCCATTGAAAGAAAGATCAAAGAACTTCGAGTATTTAGATATTTGTCCTTAGTGATCTATCAATTACGAGAATAATGGGAAACTAGGGATCCGAAGCTCGTCAAATACTATGAGTTGATCCAAGAGCTCATCAAAGAATTTGAAAGGTCAGTTTCACCTACCTTTCTAGAGAGGACAACCAGATGGCAGATGCCTTGGCAACCCTGGCCTCCATGTTCAAGGCAAATACGAAAGCAGAAATAAAGCCAATCGAGATGCAGACTTTTGAGAAGCCAACTCACTGTTATAATGTGCAAGAAAAAATATATGGCAACCCTTGGTATTAAGATATCTTGCAATATATCAAGTGTCAAACGTATACCGAAGGGGCAAACAAAAATGATCGAAAAACACTCAGAAAGATGGCAACATGATATGTTTTGGACGGGGAGATTTTTTACAAAAGAGGCCATGATCAAGTTTTGTTGGGATGTGTAGATGCCTGGGAGGCAAAAGAAATTTTGGCAGAAGTGCATGACAGTTTGTGTGGAACACACCCCAATGGTCAGTCAATAGCCCGAAAAATCATGAGATATGGTTATTTCTGGTCGACTTTGGAGGGAGACAGCATCGATTACGCTAGGAAATGTCATAAGTGCCAAATATATACCGACAAGATCCATGCTCCTTCTTTACCTTTACCCACCATGAACTCACCTTGTTGTTCGCAGCATAAGGCATGGATGTCATTGGACAGATTCACCCGAAGGCTTTCAACGGGCTCCATTTTATTTTAGTTGCCATTGATTACTTCACTAAATGGGTGGACGCAGCATCTTACGCCAATATCACAAGGATAATAGTGTGTAAGTTCCTGAAGAAAGAGATCATTTGTCGATATGGGTTGCCGGAAAGGATTATCACCGACAACACTTCCAACCTCAATAACAAATTAATGACTGAGGTGTGCAACCAGTTCAAAATAACACATCATAATTCCACGACCTACCGTCCTAAGATGAATGGGGTAGTAGAAGTGGCAAGTAAGAACATAAAGAAAATCATTACGAAGACAACAGATACCTACAAATATTGGTATAAGAAGCTGTCATTTGCTTTGTTCGCCTACCGAACATTCGTTCGCACATTAACAGGGGCAACACCCTATTCTCTAGTGTACAGTACGAAGGCGTTACTACTCATTGAGGTTGAGATTCTGTCACTCCGAGTTCTAAATGAAGTAAAACTGGATGAATCAGAGTGGGTGCAAACCAGGCTTAACCAGTTAAATCTCATTGAAGAAAAGAGGCTAAAAGCCATCTGCCATGGTAAAATGTACCAAAAACGAATGATGCTGTCATATGATAAGAAAGTGCACCTGAGAGAATTTTGAGAAGGAGATATGGTGCTTAAGAAGATCCTCCCAATTCAAAAATATTTTCGAGAAATGGATGCCTAATTGGGAAGGGCCATATGTTGTCAAGAAGGCCTTTTCAGGAGGAGCGTTGATTTTAACTGAAATGGATGGAGAAGAATTAAAAAAATCTCATGAATTTCGATTTAGTTAAGAAGTATTATGTTTAAGGGTAAAAAATGAAATGAAAAATGAGGTAAAAACCCACAAAGGGTGCCTTAGGTAAAAAAAGGGGGGCTCGAGGCGAAAACCCGAAAAGGGGTATCTTGAGGCAAATGAAGGGTCTAAGTTGAAAACCCGTTAAGGGCGGCTCAGATGAATTTTGAGATTGGGCCTCCGGCAAGTAGAATTACCCTTACGGGTATCGAATGAAGGAACTCCAGGCAAAGATTCTATTTTGGTTGACGGGATCATGCATCATTCATACAGTGGATATTTGGGGATTTGCATTTCATGTTCTGCTTTCCCTTTTCCTCATGTTTGCCATGACTTTTCTAAAACTGTTCCAAGTCCTTAATGTTAGACTTTTCTAAAACTGTTCCAAGTCCTTAATGTTAATAAGATCATATTTTTGTGCCTTCCCTTCCTTGTCTTCTCATGGTCTTCATGAGCATCATGCAAACATGTTAACATAGACTTATGATAAACAAAAGATTTCTGAGATTATTATGATCTAACCCTGGGAATGCAGGTGATTAGAAAACAGAATTAACTTTGATCTCAAGCTTTCTACATAATGTATGTCGAGGCACGACGAGGGGAAGACTTCAAACATTAGAATAAGATAAACCAATGTCATGCACCATTCTTACTTCTCTGAGAAAATATTCAAGTCGACAATAGATGTCTCCCAGGTGAAAATCTGTAAGCCTAAAAAAATCTAAAGCGAAAACCCGAAAGGGCACTTTAGAACTTAGAGCTGGAAACTCAAAAAAGAAAAGCCGAAATGGTTGAACCCAATAGTGAGATGGGGTACCGCCACAAGCAGAAGAAAAAGAAGAGAAAACAAGCAGAAAGTCAAGATTGACTAATTGCGGAAGTAGGCACATCGGAATAATTTTAAGATATTGACACTCATGCATCATGTGTAGTTAGGCATCCCTAGGATTAGGAGCATGCTAACTCATTTATTATAACATTTTTTCCATTTTAAACAGGTACTTACAGATTACCAATGAATTTTGATCTGCCACTTAGTATTGAAGAGGTGGATTCATTTGAAGATTTCGGAAGCCTTTGTAGCGTGAGTCCAAAAAGATTGGTAGCTTTTTTTGGCATGAATCCCCAAATTTGAAGAAAGGTTTCGGCAGCCTTAGTAGCGTGAGTTTAGAAAGATTGGTAGACATTTTGGTGTGAAACCCAAATTAGAAGATAAAGGTTCTATATAGGAAGGGCCGATATTTTTGAGCCCTCACAGTGAAAGGTTCCACATAGGAAGAACCCGTAACTCTGAGATTTCAGAAGCTAAAAGTTCTATATAGGAAGGACTTGCAGCTCCAGGGTTTAAAGACTAGCAGTTCTATAAATGAGGAACTCCCGGTCAAAAGAATCCATCCGTGACACATAAGGTTTTATATAGAAAAAACCTGCAGCGTTGAAGGCGAAGAGTTCTATATAGGAATGACTCCAAGCTTTACCGTCTCAAAGTGAAAAGTTCTATATGGGAGGGACTCGTAACTCGAGGCTTTAGAGTGAAAGGTTCTATATAGGAAGAACCCTAAATCCAGGATTTCAAGGTAAAAAATTCTATATATGAAGGACCTGTAGCTCCAAGATCAAAAGGTGAAGAAGTTCTATATATGAAGAACTTACGAACCTGAAGATTCAGCTAAGGAAAAGCGGAAAGTTCCAGAAGAACACATGATTCTGAAGCTACAAAAAGGGAAATCGGATAAAAATGAGTGCTTATGATCTTTGCTTTGTTCCCGTTCCACAAGAACAAGCAAAGATGGGCAATTGTAATCACTCATTTTTATCTGGTTTGTGAATATCGTGTTAATATATTAGCATAATAATTAATAGATATTATTATTGCATGTATACATATGTTATATTATTATGTACATTTGATTAATATGTCCGTAAAATATGTGTGTGATGTGTGTGAGTGCATATATATTATATATTATTTATGTGTACGTATTAATAATTATTATGGTATATGTGTGTCATATGTATGTTTATATTTTATATATGCATTGTTTGTATATGTACAATATGTGTATAGTTATATTAAATATATATGATTGTATTATGTGCTTGAATGTATGTGTATGTTATATATATATATGGTATATGCGTGGCTTGCTTGTATATGTTATTATAATTATTATTGTGTTATTATTATTATTATTATTATTATTATTATTATTTTTATTGGTATTGGGCTAAATTAAAATGAAATCCAAAAAAATATTAAAACCTAAATAAAAGTCCACATTCCAATGTATATTACAAAACCCAAGTAATTACATGGCCCATTTTCAGCCTAAACCAGACTAAACTAAACCCTAAAAATATTTAACCCTAATCTCTTCTTTATGCGCAGCCATCCAAAAGTCGTTGGATTAAATTTTGATCCAACGGCCATGATCGAAGAACAAGCCTCTTCAGCTGTCGCGTGTGGTACACGCGCGGGCCATTCAGCTCCCCACTTACGCGTGACGTCCACGCACAAGACCCCTCGACTGCTGTGCGCCACGTGTCACCATCTTGTGCAGTCCTACCATTTCAGAGATCGCATCTGGGTCATTCGTTCATCAAGCTATCTCAGCCGTTGGATCAGATCTGATCCAACAACCAAGGATGCAATCGGCCAAAAGGACGCCTCCGCCATGCTTCCTCCACCAGATCTCCAACCACCGCGCTCAAGAACATGCAAAACTAGAGAAAAAAAGATCTGTCAGTCACCAAATCGCAAAATATATGTATTTTTATGTATTATTTTTACCAAAAATCATCAGAGAACGCATATATGTATCAAACTCAAAAAATCTGTAAGGGAAGAGACACCAGTTTTCAGAAATAAAAACATAAAACAAAGAGAGTTTGGGGTAACCTCTTCTTTCTTTTCTCTCTCATGCATGCATGTAAACAAAACTAAATAAAAAGGAGGGAGTTTACCTGAGTTCAAAAACCTTTTCTGGCCGGCGACAAGCCCTCAAGGGTGAGCTGTTTAAGGAGTGGTTTTTTTCTGCCTCGAAACAGTAAAGGTCTAGGTTTTTTGGCTTCAAAATAGAAGGGTAGTAGGTTTTTTTGGGTTTTTGGTTGTCGAACAGCCGCGGTCCAGGACGGCTTGAGGCGGCCTTACGGTCGAGCCTCGCCTGAGACCGACTGAGTACGACGGTTGAGGGTGATTTTCAAAGGGTTTGGGTTCTGATTTGAGAGAAAAAAAAGAGGAAAGTGGTTTATTCAAAGGGTTCAAAAAATGGGGAAAAGGTTGAATTTTGGCCGGATAAGGGTGTTTTATAGAGTCTTTATTTTTTTTAAATGGTCTAATTACCGCATAAGGACCTCCGTCCTTTTCAAATTTTCACTTTGGGCTTGCTTCATAGTCCAATTACAGGATTGGTCCCTCCATGTTTTCTAAAAGTTTCGATTTTATCCCCGAATTAAAACTAATCAGATTTCTAGATGGCAAAATTACCCACTTAGTCCTTCTGCATTTTTGACATTTTTAGTTTGAGCTTGTCGCATGGGTTTTTTACATTTATAGTCCTCGTGGGTTTATTCCCGTTTATAATTTGATCCCTAAGTGTGCTTTTTCTTTATTTTAATTTTTTCCCTCTGTTTTATTTTTATTTCATTCCAGTCCTTTTTTACGTTAAATAATCATGTTTATTTGTTTATTATTAGGTTTTGTAGTATGTTTATTTTGCTCCCCATGTTTTCATATATGTTTTTATATCTTTTTTATGTTTTTTATAATATGCATTTTACCATGTGTTCATGCTTTAGTTTAATTTGTTCATGATGTATATATGTGTGTCTTAATATATGTTCCTGATCTTTTTTGCATTTTAGGTTATATGTTAGTGTGATGTTGTTTGTTGCATATAATGTCATGTTTTTTTTTAATTTATGCATGTAAGTTGTGTCATATGTTAAGATTTTAGTGTAATTTTATGGAGACGTTGCTTTGTTAATTTAGCATCATATATATATATATATATATATATGTCATGCATATGTTGCATTTGTGTTTTTATGTGCTTAAGCATGTTATAGTTAGTTAAATCAATCTTGAAGCATGTCTTTTTTTTCTTTTTAACATGTTTATATGTTTATGTTTATATTTACGTTGAGTTTTGATTCTTATGACATGTCTTTTTATTTATGATCATGCATTTTGTTAAATATCATGTTAATTTGGATATGTTTTTTTATATAAATTGTTTGTTAAGATTGCATAACGGACTATTAATTGTCAATGCGGTGCCCTTTTATCCGAGCGTAAAAGTGGCCAGTATCAAGCGTAGTGATGGTGGTTTATCAGTTTATTCTCGGATAACGGGGCCCTTAAAATTTACTCGCATTTATAACCAAATTTTAATTTAATCGTCACTTTAATCCAAAAAGTTTAATATTAATAAAGCGGTAATTATTAAAGTACCAATTTTGGGCGGTGTGAGGGTGCTAATCCTTCCCCATCCGTAACCGACTCCCGAACCCAACATTTTTAAAAATCTTTGGTTTTATGGTGTCGGCCTACCTTAGTGGCCGGTGGCGACTCCATTTGTGAAATGAAATACGATTTTCATGAAACCCCACGGAAGACTATTTTTAAATACCCAAAAGACCCCAAACACCTTAAAACCCATTTTTTAGCGAAAACTCAAAAAAAGGATCGCTACATGGAGCTTAAGTTGTCAACTTGAGTTCTGATCCTGCTTAGACATAAGATTAGGGTTTCAACGACTAATAAGGGGAACTTAAACAAATAATAAGTTTGTTACAGTTAACACAAATATGTATCGCTATAGCATTCTTTTATCAACTTCTTGCTAGACATAGTTTAGGAGTTTTTACGAAAACCCTATCGAGTAGATAAATACTATTTTGCCGCTATAGCATTCGAGTAATAGTTAGCATCGTACTTAGCAATAAACCCAGCTACACATTCATATTAGAAACCTTTTTGAGTCAACATCAGTGTGTTCTTCTTCAATAATTGCTTCAATTTCTTTTTCTTCGCTACACCAATAGTTTATAGTTTTTACCACCATATCTTAATATTCATTATCTCTATTCTTTTGTGCGATTATTTTTAGTTTACCACTCCAATCCCTGTAGATACGATACTCGATACTTGTAACATCCGAATTTTCCCCAAATTCAGAAACCCTAAAATTTCAAATCCCTAATTTTAGAATCCTAATTTTAGAAATTCAAAAATTTTGAAACCCTAGCTTTTAGGGATTAAACTATAATTTTTTGGGAGGACTTGATTTCTAATTTTAAATTCCTGAACTCATGACTAAACTTTGAGAAATTTGGATTTCGTGGGAAAATCATAAGTTTAGGAAGTTCTAAGATAATTATGTAATTTTCTAAAGTGTAACGGTTATCATAGTAACTTTATTGAAATTTGGGGACTAATCCCCAAATTAATCCATTTTCGTTTAACATTGAATCCTAATTCCTTGCTGAAGTCGACATTTTTTTATTATTTTTTTAACTTTATTTTTTCCTTTAATTACTATTATTGTTATTTTTAACCTCTCTCTATATATACTGTGGTTTAAAGAAGAAAAAAACTATCTTCTGTATTGTCGGTTCCCCTAAAACTAAATTTTCTTTATTGATTGTCGCCCAACACGTTGAATCGAGAGTCCTAGACCATTCGTTCTCCATCCTCGAGAATCGAGATCATTCCAACCATACTGATACACTGTTTACCGCCAAACAAGAACCATGTCGTTGGTGTCTTGAACACATTGAGTCTTCGTTTCCAAACACATCGAGTTGTTGATCGAACCGCCAGTGACTTTGATCGAATTCGAATCATTCTAACTCGAACTGTTTAATTCAATTACGCCTTCAGTTGATTTGGTGATCAATAATACGAATCAGATAAATCTTCAAATTTTGAGATTAATGTTTTAGACTTAATTTAGTAGCATGGTGTCAATAATATTAATATAGATATTACTTTCATAGGTACTGCTACAGTTGAAATTAGTACTTCTGAACGTGAGAAATGCTTCATGCGATAGGTTGAATTGTTTTGGCTAAGGTGTGTTTTTTTCGGTGCTATAAATAAATTATTTTTCTGTTTGTTGATTTTTACACTTGCTTGATTACAATTTGCACTATAGCTTGTTTGTTTGTCATCACATGCATACTTTTTCGGAATATGTTTTAACTATGATTTATGAAATATCATATTTACGGAACTATGATTTATGGACTATGATTTATGATGTATGTTTATGAAATATTGGATTTATGAAATCGTGTTAATAAAATTTGAGTTTTAAACATCATATATGTCTGAACATGGATTAGGATTTGTACGAGGAGGTTTAGTATTTTTTACCCTTCGAGATGAATTCCACTTTGGATAGCGGACGTAGCGAGGAGGTTATGAGAACCTTCCTCATCTTTGGCGAACGTAGTTGGGTGCATTACATTATGCTTGTGATATTATACCATTTATGTTAATTTTTAATCGATTTTAAGGAAATAATATCATTTTTAATGATTATGGTTCTTTGCACTTTAATGACACACTAAACTCTTTAGTTTATTCTATCATAGTTTTCTCTTATAGATATCTTTGAATTTTAAACAATTTACTAGAAAGATCTCTTTATTTTCAGACCTTATATTTTATTCATCAAAATGACTATGTAGTTCTGGAGAGAAAATGATGGAGGTAGATGGAAAAAAGAGTGTGTGAGAAATGGTGATCTCACAAAAGAGTTCTTGTTCCCCAAACGCCCCCACGTACAAACAAAAAGCAATAAATGGCATTTCAGCCTTTTTTTTTATTTAAAAATTGGTATATTCACAACATAAAACCCATGACTTTTATCCTTGTCATAAAATGATCACCTCTCAAGCTCATATAGTCCAATTCTCATCTAAAACGACCTAAAATTATCTCAAGGGCTCCAATTACTCAATCTTACTTGAAGATTCATAACCAAAGTCAACACTCATCTGTTGACTGGAAAATTTGGGTCATTACACTCAGTACTAAAGAATGAGTATCAGCACTCCTCCTAATTATCGATGCCAAAAAACCATTCGATGTTAGAAAAATTCAATCATTATTAATACTAGATGAGCATTATCGATATACTAAGAAGGTGGTATTGATAACCATCAACTAAAATGTTCATTTATGCTTGTGTTCATACGATATCAATATTGTATAAACGAGTACCAATACTAAAAACCCATAAATGTGTACTTTATGCCCGAAGTCATATCTAGCTCAACATTAAATACTAGTTTTAAGACTCTAGCTGATTACTAAAGCTTATGATAATTATTAAGGGTTGATTAGCGCCATTTACACCTTTATAACAATGAATGAGATTTTTTATCATTTAAATAAGCTAGCACTCAAAACAACCAACATGCAATTATACCAACAGGCAAAGTATTATATTTCTAAATTGCACGAAGCATTGCAAAGTTTGTATGTCTTATTGAAAAAAAAAAACGAAACGAGCCTGCTCTGATCAACTTCTCTGCAACTTCTTCCCTTTAGCTCTATAAGTATCATCGACTACTTTTACAAATCAACAAGCAAGGAGGATATATACATTAAACATGAGATTTGGGAAGGTAAGTTACGTATTTAAAACATAAAAAACAAATGAAAACGACCCAAGGAAGCTTCCAAAGCTTAAACCCTACATAAAACTCCAGATATTTTCAGACCACCTTGTTAAAGGAGGTGATCAACTTTTCTAGAAGCTCATGGGATGGTGAGGATCATTCTTACCTCTAATAATCCTGGGTGAAATAATATGTTTATAAAGTTTACATTTTTAATGGTTTTTGGAGGAGGAAGATGGGGGAAGAGGACAAGTGCTCATATGCAAATCAGATTATGTCGCCCCTCTATCTTCACAAGAAAACAACCAATATTAAAGATGTTCAACCTGTCAAAAGGAACAAGGCATAATTTTTCCTCTGATCCTCCCTTTTTCACTCATAATTCGAAACCGTCTTTTTCTTTGTCTAAACAAGCCCTTATCCTAACCAACAAGGACTAAACTTGGCCAATATTTTCTATTACCTTATTTAACCATCAAAATCAAAGCTTGGGTCAACACTCAGTCGTTAACTCAAAAGTTTGAGCCCTTAAATGGATTCTTCCTTTGACGAAAATCATAGCCAGAAGGCGAAATAAGAAGAAGATTGCCCAACATAGTCATGTCCATACGCGATCATATACCCAAGACCAAAAGAACATTCTCTTGAATTTCACTTTTTGCATCTCGGTACATGTGAATTTCAACATCAAAATTTTCAAGACCTTAACACATGAAGCCTCACCAACTCGATCCCATCACTTTTTAGTCAATCGCTTGTTATTATCGTTTGGATATCTTGTGTTGCTCATGAGTCAAGTCCAAAACCTTCCCTGTAGTTTTGAAGTTTCTTAGAAGGACAATTCTTTTTAGGTATCGAATAAGTAGTGATTTCTAGGCTCAATTCTTGAAGTATACAAGAATTCACTTGCAAAATAGTCAAGAGAGTGAAAAGACTGTATTATTTTTAGTCAAAAACAAAAAGAAAAGACTACGTAGTATTGAACTATAAGAGAGAACAAAAAAAAATTGCTATAACTATGTCATGCTTGAAACAACCTAATATTCCCTTAAGGATAGGCTATCCCTTATTCTTCAAGAAACTAGAATCTAAAAACAATGTGGAATTGTTTGTTTTTCTCATTTATTTTCAATAATAGTGTCGGAAGCTCAAAAACAAGAAGCGATGGTCAGTCCCATAGAAAATCCAACAGCTAGCGAGATGTCGAGCAATAAACTTTACAAGAAAAAATGTAACATGACCAGAAACTTTATTGTGGTTGGATCAAACAACCTTAACATCAGTCCTAAGGTCATCGTCAGCCATGAAAGAACGCCAGAACCAGTGCTGCTTCCAGACTTTGTCAACCATTGAATCAACGGGAATCCCTTTGGTCTCGGGCAACAAGAACCAAGTAAAGACTCCCATTATGATGATCCACCCAGCAAAAAAGAAGAAGATCCCTGCTTGCAGGCGACAGAGCATTGAAAGGAAAGCTTGAGCAATGACGAAAGTGAAGAGCATGTTAGAGCTGACTGCAAAGGCAAAACCCGCAGATCTAGTCTCCAAAGGGAAAGTCTCACTAGGAATTAACCAACAGAGAGGCCCCCATGACCAGGCAAAGCCCATGACAAAGAGACACACCAGGATCACCACGAAGATTGCCTCCCCCTTGGAAAGATTATCGCCCGTGGGTTTCAATTCCTTGAGGAGGATTATGCCGGTGATAACCTGCATAAATGCAGCATAAAAGTACTATTATTGCCAATCCATCTAGTGAAACAAAGCACATTATTAAGTATGAATTCAATTCCCTAACCTGGGAAATAAGCATCTGGACACAAGCTTCAAGCAGCAGAAGTCTCCTACCGGCCCTATCCACTAAATATACTGAAACCATCGTACTAAACACATTGACAAGGCCAGTAATAACAGATGAAAGCAACGCAGCATCGTTCCCAAATCCTACGGTCTGGAAGAGAACCGGAGCATAAAACATTATAGCGTTGATTCCAGTAAATTGCTGGAAAATCTGCAAACAAATGGCAATCACTAGTGGAGGTCGGCTCACTGGCTTCATTAATTTACGGAATGGGTCCTTCACTTGCTTTGCCATCTCACAAGCATGTAAAATTGTATCAAACTCGTCATCAACATTCTCGACGCCACGGATTTTCCTTAGAACCTTTTTTCCTTCCTCAATTTTGTTGCGTTCAATAAGGCTAGTTGGAGTCTCACAAATGAGTATAGATCCCAAGCAAAGCATTAAAGCTGGGATACCGGCAATGCCAAGAGAAATTCTCCAGCCATTAGGGTGGATATTTGATGCAAAGTAGTTTACTAGATTGGCTACTAGAATTCCAATTGTAAGGAAAAGTTGGAAACTAATGTTGAGTGATCCACGAATTCTAGCTGGAGCTATCTCAGATAAGAAGAGTGGTACCGCCTGAAATAATTTATAATGATTAATTTTATTAGCTAGGTAGCCAACTGGTATAAATTAAATTACACAAGGATATACGTATTTGAAGTCCATTCATATAGTGTTTTATTGGTAGAATTGATTAATGCTGGACCATTACTGATGAAGAAGATTCAATTACTCAAACTACTTAGCTTACTTGATTGGCAAACCCAACACCAAAGCCAAGAAAAATTCTCCCCAAAATTAGCATTCCAAGGTTGAGACCTCCAGCTGTTAAAACTACGCCTATTAAGAAGAAAATTGAAGCAATCTGCATGGTGAGTTTTCTGCCAACTTTTGAGCACACCTTTGAAGCTGCAAAACTGGCAATCAAAGCAGCAAGGTACAAACACGACGTGAACAATTGGAGGAACTGATTATCGTATTTACAGTAATTGTTTTCAAGAACATGTTGTTTCTTTCTGTACACAGCTGGAAAGAATTTTTTCAAGAAATCATCCATGGATGTTACTCCACCTGACAATCCAAATCAAATCTTTTCCTTAGTACAAGTACTTTTTTGTATATAACATAAATATTCATAGCAAAAGAAAATAACCTGAAATGCCAATGTCATATCCAAACATCAAGCCTCCGAAGGCTGCTATGATCACACAAACTATGACATACACTGTTATCCTTCCTTCAAAGTCTGGATTCTCTCCAGAGCCGCTTACGACGACTGCCGGTGCCATTTTCTATTAGGGTGAAATGTAGGGGTAGATATAAATAATGATAATGTTTTCTCTTCCTTCTCCTTCTCTTTTTTCTAGGATTAAGTAAAAAAAAGACCAACACCACTATTACTAGTGATAAATAAAAAGTTCAGTATCTTACACCTTAATTTAGCATGGTTTATATACATGTGTTGAGAATACAACTGAAATCTAAAATTAGAGTTTTCTTCAAACTAAAATCACGATAAGTTGTCCAATTGTTTTTTCTTTTCTTTCTAATTTTAACGTTGAACAGATTTTATTCTGATGTGGAACGATAAAAATATGCGAGGATACTTACAAGAGTTGAACCGATCAATCATTTTCGATCTTCACAAAGGATTACCTACACTAAATAGTTACTAATCCACCTTACCAAAAACAATTCCACATCATTTCCTTGTTTTATTGTGATTTGGTTGCATTTTGAGTTCATACTCTGGCATGCCTTACTACAAAAACCAGCTAACTGAGATATTCTTGCATATGAGAACATACTAATCGAAAAGGTAATAGTTGAAATTAGGGGTGTTCAAAACTACCCGACCCGATTGACCCGGTGACTTGAAAGGAAAAAATCGGGTATTTTAATATAAAAAATTACCCGACCTGGGATTTTTTTCCCAGTAGTTGGGCCGGGTCTGGGCCGAATTTTTTGGTAATTGGGTACCCGACCAGACCCGATACTTTTAATATATTTATTTTTTAGTTTTAAATTATATTTTTATTTTAGGTTCCTTAATATTTTTACCTAAAACTAAATTTAAATCTCTCAATTATTTCTATATTTGTATTATGTACTTTTATGTTTTAAAATTTTCAAATATATTTTTATTAATTTGTTAATACAAGATTCGAAAGAAAAAACGAGATTAATATTTTTAATGTCTTCTTGGTGATAAACTTTAATATATATATATATATATATATTCAAATATTGCTCTTAAAACTAACTTCAAATCACTAATATTTGTGTTTGAGTTATGTATTATAAACTTTTAAATTTTATGTGTTTACTATATGATTTTTTTTTAACTTTTAAATTTAAAAATAAATAAATAAAAAATGTGAACCGGATCCCCGTTATCCGATTTAGTACCCAATTTTTATGGATACCCGAATAGCAGGTACCCAGTTAAAGCGGGTCTGGATACAGATCGGCATATGTAATACCTGAAAGAACCAGGTATCGAGAATGAACACCCCTAGTTGAAATGGGTTTGTTTAGGCTGTAGCGCCACTATCCCCTATATTGCATAGCGGTACTATATATATTATAATCCAAAAAATATTATAATATATTAGTATAAAATATTACAATGTTTAGTTCACATCTTATTATACCTCGCACAAAATGTCTTCGCATGTTAAGTTCTTTGCTGATACTTCTTCGCCATCACCCTCTAATCATACCATTAGCTAGTACTAGTCAGGCAATGCTCCGGAACATGAAATATCGAAGCCCTCCAGAGTAACCTCATCAAGAAGCTACAACGCCCATGATAAGATGGATGTTAAATTTGCATGTCCCACTAGTTAATCCTATAAACTAACAATCATTGCTATACTATTATATTTATCATATCTTACAAAAGCATAAACTTGACACACTTGTCAGACCTCCACCGATATAAACATTAGGGGAGATGAGTGCGTTCTAGTCAATGAGAACCATAACACCATGTGTCTCTCTCATTCTCCATGACCATCATTGACTATAACTCTATGCCTAAATTAGTATGGGTGAATCGATTGAACACTGACGACCACCGTCATCCCACTTTTCTCATCATCAATTGTGTGATGAACGTCGAGAACTTTCATCCAAAGAGAATCAGTGATGATGAAATCCGAGAAACATCCTTAGTCATCAACCCCTTTCAGTTGCAAATGTTTCAATCAAGGGAATGAAAAATTATGATTCGTGGAACAAACAATTTCCTTTCATACACATGTAACACATGTAACCTCCTAAACTCGGCCCAATAGAAAAAAAATCATTTTAGGAAGTCACATTCGTAACTTCTCCCTCAAGTATCAAAATTAAACACAAATACTTAAAGTGTTTAAATAAGGTAACGTAAAACAATTTTACCTTCAATAAAAAATGTCTTAAAACATTATTAAAATCCCAACATTAAAAATAAAATTCTATATTTTAAATAAAATATTTGAATATAAAGTTTTATGCATGTGTACTAAAAAATAATCTCAAACACAAATCAGTCTCAAGTCCAATACATCAAAGTCCCTAAATAAAATAATAAAAGTAAACATTGTCTGAAAACAATATAGTCCATATTGTAATGAAAGTAAGACTATAACGCAAGAGGTCCTCTGAGTACCAAGACTCCTAGAGCCAAAATATATGTAAGAGAAAATATACAGGAGAGAGCTAATAAATCCAAAGTGTATCTAAAATGCAAACAATCACAATCTTAGTTTCATAATAATTTCTTAAGATATTATAAAACACAGTAAAACACAATGTATGACATGATGACATAAGCAAAACATAATACCCAGCTAGATACTCCAATCACAGTGGTGGCAGAGCCAACCGATCACAATGGAGGTAGTTCCCTAGAACCCCTCACCTATTTTTCACCAATCACTATGTGTTCTTATATTAGCCGTTTGATGGGGTGAAAGCCACTACTTCCTCTGTACAATATCATCGCGTGCATATAAAAATATGGTAATATTTTGTAAAACAAAATCACATCACAGTTATTTCGTACTAAATATGAGGATCACAATTTTGAAAATTTTGATAGTTTTATTAAAACACAGTTTGACACAATGTGCATGTTATCTCAAAACTTATTGTAATCACAACACATGAAAGTAGTCATGCAGATTGGAAAACATTGTTTCATAGAATATATAGCACAAGAAGAGAACACACCTTTAACGACCAAAGCCTTAATGTCGATGATGACGCCTCCCACGATCTGAACTAGCTATAGGTCTAGTTGGGTTCTATATTAATTCATATTCTAACATAAATACTATGCCACCTAACAAAAATTCTAAAAAGAAACAACTAATCATGTGTAGCTCTCGTAAAGGGTGCAATGACAGTCTGCACAGGTGGAGAAGGTAAAACTTCACCCTCAGAATCGATGTTGTCTAAAACATATGAATAAACCAGATTAGATCTCATACTCAATTTTCTCAAAATTTACTAAGTACAAAATAAGTTGCAATTAGAAAAACTAGGCTTTCAAGTTTGAATTAAGGAAAACGGGTTGCAAATTCGAACTTAGGACATCAAAAAACGGCAAGTCAAAGTTGATTGAAGAGGTTAACGATTCTAAAAAGAAACAACTACTCATGTATAACTTTTGTAAAGGGTGCAGTGGCGGTCTGCATAGGTGGAGAAGGTAAAACTTCGTCCTCAGAATCTATGCCATGTGAAACACATGAATAAACCATATCAGATCTCATACTTAATTTTCTCAAAATTTACTAAGTACAAAATAAGTTGCAATTAGAAAAACTAGGCTTTTAGGTTCGAATTAAGCAAAATGGGTTGCGAGTTCAGACTTAGGACGTCAAAAAATGTCAAAGTCAAAGTTGATTGTAGAGGTTAACGATCAACTATCAAAGTCAATGGTCAACGGTCAGGTCAACAGTTAACGGTTTCAGGTTAGTCAACTCGGGTCTAGTCAATGAGTCAAAAAGGGTTTCTACCAGTTCGGTTTGACTGACTGGTTCAGTTACTTGATCAGTTCGTACATTGGTTCAATTCTCAAATCCGAGTCAATTCATGCAACCATGCTTCTCGGTTAAAAGATTAAAGCTGGTTTGGCTTTTTCATCAGATTGGGCTCAACTAGCTATTCGAATGGCTCAATATCTGGGCTCTCTACAATGGCTCAACCTAACACACACAATAGCCTACATTCATTCCCTCTACCACAACTCTGGAATTAGTGACTGTTTTGTAAAAGGATCAAAACTTTGAATCTTTAAGGAGCTAATTATCCTAAATTTTTTCATCAGATTTCTCCCTTTAATTAACTATTTTAATGAATCTTAAGAGCTAGAAATAGAGGAGAGGATTAATCGATCATAATTAAGCTTTTAATAAAAATTCACGTAACAAACTTTATAACTTATTTCTCTCTAATTCTCTCCAGCCAAACACTTTTCTAACTTCAATTTCTTCAGGTAAAAATCAAGATTTCAGAGAGTGTTTGATTTCTAATTGATTTCCTAAAGATTTTCCATCAAATACTTATTATTACTATCTTGATTTTCATGTTTTACCAAGCAATTAAGTGGAGAAATCATCATTGGAGGTAAGGATTCATTCTTCTCCTCTACTGAAAGGTTCTTTACTGAAATTCCCAAGTTATTGATCCTTTACAATTGTTTTCTAATGTGTTCTGATAGTTTAATTATGGAAAATTGGTTTAATTGTATTTTGATTGATGAAATTAATAGATCTTCATTTTGGATCTATTTTGCTGGGTTTTTGATCAGATTAGATCATGATTTTGATGTTAATAATGTTAATAGCTTGGTTTTAACATTGTAATCCCGAAACTAATTGAATCTCTAATGTTAAAGATTCATAGTTAAGGGTTTTTGTGATGTTAATGAAGTTTAATCATTGCTGGAAGTAAAAGAATGTTTTAAACGAGCTTTTAGATGTTAATTGATGAAGTCTGATGTATTGAATCATTATTTTGTGGCTGGGTTAAGATTGAAAGGTGTTTGAGGTTGATTTCGATAAGTTTTAGATGGTTTTTGAGTGGGCAACTTGTGAGTTGTGGGTAATTGCTTTGAGACAATGGTTTGGATGCATTTTGATGCATGTTTCTTCTGGTTTTGTGTGGTCAATATAGGGGATAACAAGGCGAAGTAGCTTAAGGTAGACCATTTCTTGCCGGGAGCTCGATTTGCATTGTTGAGCAAGGCGAGGTGTAATTGGTGAGTGGAAATGGTTTTAAAAGTCTTTTAAAGGTTTGAAAGTGGTTATAGGAGTTTAGGTTAAGTTTGAAACACTAACCTAACCTCAGAAGTAAGTTCCCCTCTTTTTGCTCTTTAATATCGGTTTGGATATGAGCATGTATAACTCATGTTTTGGTCGTAAACATGGTTTGTTTTACTTACTGTAAATGCATGATTTTGAGTACATATGTAGTGGTTTAATAGTATATGAAATGGTAGTGAGCATGGGTTTTCATTTCAGTTTGGAATATGGTATTGTTTTGGTAGTGTGGCTTGCATATGTGGTGATTTTGTATAATGCATTGTAAAATAGTGAGTAAATGGTTTTGTAAATGATATATTGGTTACGTGACATGATGAGAAAGCATTTGGATATAGTTGGCATGCCATAGGATAAAGTGCACTATAATATGTTTAAAATCGATCGTGGTTAGAGGTCATTGAGGCATAGCGGTTGGCTACTCGGACTATGATGTTATCACTTGGGTTGAGCGGTCGGTTCCCCTTGTTGATGTTAATCTTGCGGTCGGAAAGGTTGTCATATCATGCAGTCGACATGTTGTGGGTTTTGATGCGGTCGGTCATCATGGGAGATTTGTGTATCTGATATGTAAGGTTAACGGTCGGTTAACCAATTATTAGTGGTCGGATAATCAAGGATAGTGGTCGACTATCCGGGGTCACTATAATTGCCAATATATGAAAGTTCATGTGTTAAACCTACTTTATAATGCTTTGGGATTTAAGCATGGTAATATGATTAAATGCTTTGGGATTTAAGCATGAGATGATTTAATGCTTTGGGATTTAAGCATGTGATTTGTAAATGTTTTTGCATATGGACGATATGCATGTTTTGATTTGGAATCAATGAAAATGTTGTGGTCGTAAGGATGGTTTGAAAACAAGTGTTTAGTTTTTAAAGGATTTTAAATGCATCATTGTTTTATGAGCATCCTCACTAAGCATGTGTGCTTACGCTCTTTTTTCCTAATGATGCAAAGCATTGAGGTTTGGGGCAGCAAAGGCAAGGTTTAAAGTGATCCAAGAGCAAAGATTACTTTTGAGTTTGAACTCAGATTAAGTTTTCGGTTAATAAGGCAATGTGTTTGCCAAGTTTTGGGATTTGTAAATTTTGTTCCTCCTTGATTTTTGAGCATGATTAATGCTGTGTTTTGAAGTTGGATTGATGTTGATAAACATGTTAATCCATGCTTATGGTTGATGCTAGGTTGTTGCTTAGGTATGCATCTAGTTAGCTTTGGTTGAATGTCATGTTTTGATGATTCTAGCATGTTGATTTTGATGCTATAGATATGTGAGTAAGTTGCATATGTTGGAAAATGTTCAAATGAGAGTTTTGGTACTTTTGGTAATGTGGTTTTAGGAAGCATGCCTATAGTTTACCTTTAAAGCATGTTTGCCATGAGTTGATGATGGTTTTGTGTTAATATGGTTAGGAACGATCCTTGGTAATGTTGCTTGAGTTTAATGGTAATCATCAAAGTGTGTTAAAACAACAAAAATGGACATTTTAGGTCCAAGCGTATCGAAACGCGTATTCCCGTATCGGTACGGATAAGCCATATCAGGCATGGTGTTTCGGTACACGGGATAGCCGTTTTGATAAAGGTAAGCCATTCTAGGCGTAGCATTTTGGTATACGGGGTAGTGTTTCGGTACGGGTAAAAGCAAAATGGAAAGGTGTACCGATACGCTTAGCCGTACCGGTACAATTTTAAGCTATTGGAATATGAGTTTTATAAAGTGGCCAAGGCGTACCGATACACTTGCTCGTGTACCGATACAGGCAGCTATTATTTCAGTTATTTGGATGTTTGGAGGGTTTCTGATTTATTCATTTTGGTCCCTAAGTATTATGAATGCAATTGTATGAGCTTAGGTGGTCGGTTTGAGTTGTAATTTGACAAGTAAACATGTAATCTGACTAATCGAGGATTGGTAACCCAAGTTTCACTAAAGGCCTTGTAATATAACAGTTTTGCGTTTTGGTCCCGTGTTATGTGCAATCGGCTGCCTTTCCGAGGTCCGTTCCCTTTGTAATTTCACCCGCTGCGAGTATGATCACTCTAGGTTAATAATATGCATCTAGACAAGATAAAAAGAAAAAAGACAAGCTTTCGTAATCTCTCTCCTATTTGCTTCAGCAAACCTAATGTAGCTCGTTCGGTTTGGTCGATGTCTAGGCTGGGTCAAGGGAGTTACATTTGGTGGTATCCGAGCCAGGTTACGAAAGGTTGGGATGATGTTGTTTGATTGATTGTTATTGTTTGATATGCACGATAATTGTGTATATGTATGGTGATTGTTTTACATCATGTTGGAGTATGAATTGGAACACATTGCCTATTATCGAGGTTTTAAAATGTTTTATAAGGTTGTCTTGGATCCTTTGCCTTATGCTAGCCTGACTTTAACGTGTTTTGATGCTTTTGTTAGCATTGCTCGACGTGAGACTCGTTCGACGGCCAAAAATGCTGGGTCTGGGCAGAATAATGACGATATAGGGAATCCTTGTAATACACCCGTTAGTTCCTCATGTTGACGCTGGGGTAGGTGATGTACCTCAGGCTAAAGGGCCAGTTTTTGGTGATTTGATTCTGTTGATCTAAGCGATGACGGGAGCTTTTCAGGCAACGATGGCTGGGGTGCAAGTGCAAGCACCAGCACCTGTTGTGGTGGTTAATCAAGGTTTACCCTTGGAGCGTCTTCGTAGTTTGGGAGGTGAGGAATTCAGAGGTATGAGCCCTGAAGCAGCTGAAGGATGTATGGAAAAGATAATTCATATCTTGAACCAGATGGATTGCAGCACCGTGTGCAAGTTGGGTTGCACTGTGTCCTTGTTGCAAGGTGATGCATATCACTGGTGGGTGACCACGGTTGTGTAACCCCCTCGACCCGGCCTAGACGCCCGAGTGAGCTACATTAGGTTTGCCGAAGCAAACTGAAGAAAGATTAAAAAAACTCACCCAATTTTTTCCTTTTATCTTGTGTAGATGCATATTATTAATCCTAAGTGATCTTGCTTGCAGCGGGTGAAGTTACAAAGGAAACAAACCTCGAAAAGGTAACCAATTGTATACAATACAGTTTAGGGACCAAAACATAAAACTTGTAAATTAAAGGACCATTATTGAAATTAGGGTTACCAATCCTCAATTAGTCAGATTAAATGCTTGTATGCCATTTCATAGCTCAAATCGACCATTCAAACCCATTTAATTGCATGTACAACATTCATGGACTAAAACGTAAGAAAATATAACCTTTAAAACACACTTTAACTGAATTAACAACTACCCGTATCGATACACGGGCAAGTGTATCGGTACACCTGTGCATTTTCAAAATTCCAGATTCCAGTAGTTCAAACCCGTATCGATACACTTCTTCGAGTATCAATGCAGTGTGCTTGGAAACACCAACCCGTATCGATACGATCTCACATGTATCAATACGCTATGCCTAAAAACATTGGCCTGTATCGATATGCTATGCCTGAAAAAACTGACTCATATCGATACGGTCTTACGTATATCAATACACTATGCCTGAAAACACTGACTCGTATTGATACGGTCTCACGTGTATCAATACGCACTGGCCTGTAAAGTTCAAACTTGCTGGTTTAACATACATTTATGGATTCCAAAACACTTAAACATGCTTCTAACATTCATACAACATTATCAAGGATCGGTCCTAATCATAATATCACAGTTTCATCAACATACCATGGCAATCTACTCGAATCTCAAGTCTAGAGGCATGCTCCCTAAAATCAAGCAACTCACATACCAAAATCCAAACAAAAGGCAATTAACCACATGGTCAACAAACCAATATCTCCCTAGCATCGATCAAAATATGCTAGAATCATAAAAGCATTGTAACAAACCGACACGAGCTAGATGCAATCCAAGGTATCTCCTAGCAACATTACATACTAGTATGACTCAACCAACAGGCTTTTCATCCATCAAATGATCATCAAACCACAGCAAGTAAACCATAACAAAACGATGGTAATACATCATTACAAGTCCCCCAAATTATGGCGAACACATTGCCTTATTAACCGAAAGTAAAACCGAGTCTCACACTCAAGATAGTATAGGTCTTGGATCGCCTTTTTTCCTTGCTAATGCTGCCCCAAACTCTAGTGCTCTGCATCATTTAGAAAAGAGAGCGTAAGCACAAATGCTTAGTGAGGATGCTCATAAAAACAATGATGCATTTAAAACCAATTGAAAACCAAAACCATTTGTTTTCAAAACATGCTTAACGACCAAAGCATTTCCATTGATTCCAAATCCAAACATGCATATCGACCATATGCAAAATCTTTTACAAAACACATGCTTAAATCCCAAAGCATTAAATCATATTACCATGCTTAAATCCCAAAGCATTAAATCATATTACCATGCTTAAATCCCAAAGCATTAAATCATGTTACCATGCTTAAACCCCAAAGCATTAAATCATGTTACCATGCTTAAATCCCAAAGCATTAAAAGTAGGTTCAACACATGAACTTTCATATATTGGCAATTATAGTGACTCGGGATAGTCGACCACTATCCTTGATTAGCCAACCACTAATCATTGGTCAATCAACCGTTAACCTTACATATCGAATACACGGATCTCTCATACCATGCCAAGTCAAACTGCATGATATCCCAAACCTTGCCTAGTTAAATCGTAAGATTTTACAGCCTCACCTAGTTAAACCGCGAGCTTTACCGACCTTGCCTAGTTAAACCGCAAGATCACCATCATCTTGGGCTGCCTAGTTAAACCGCATACCCCAAGAGATGTCCCAATAGTCTGAGTGGCCTAGTTAAACCCGCATACCTCAAGGACCCATGGCCTTGATCGATTTTTGTTTATATATTATAGTGCACTTCATCCTATGGCATTCCAACTATATCTGAATGTGTTCTCATCATTTCACATAGCCAATATATCATTTGCAAAACCATTTACTCATTGTCTTACAATGCATTGTACAAATCACAACAGATGCAAACCACATTGCCAAAGCAATGCCACATTCCTGACCAGAATGAAAACCAATGCTCACTAGCATTTCATATACTTTAAAACCATTGCATATGTATTCAAAACCATGCATTTACAGAAAGTAAATCAAACCATGTTTAAAACCAAAACATGTAATCAACCATGCTTATATCCAATCCGATATTCAAGAGCAAAATGAGGGAAACTTACTTCCGATCTTAGGTAAGTGTTTCAAGCTTAACCTAAACTCTCATAACCACTTTCAAACCTTTAAAAGACTTTTGAAACGGTTTTCACTCACCGATACACCTCACCTTGCTCGCCAACACAAACCGAGCTCCCGGTAAGTAACGTACAATGTTATGAAACTTTGTCTCGATCGTCCCCTATTTTAACCACATAAAACAAGAGGGAAATGCATCATTATGCATCCAAACCATTGCCTACAAGCAATTACCCGCAACTCACAAGTTGCCCACTCAAAAACCATTCGAAACTTATCGAAATCAACCTCAAACACCTTCCAATCTTAACCAGGCATAATACAACGATTTGATTCATCAAACCTCATCAATTATCATCTAAAAACACCTTTACAACATCCTTTTACTTCCAGCAATGATTAAACTCCATTAACATCACAAAAACCCTTAACTATCACCCTTAAACATTAGAGATTCAACTAGTTTCCGGATTACAATGTTAAGACAAAGCTGTTAACATTATTAAACATCAAAATCACAATCTAATCTGATCAAGAACCTAGAAAAACAGATCCGATTCGAAAATCCATCAATTTCACCATTAAATCACTATTAAATCAATTTTCCATAATTAATCTATCAAAACACATTAGAAAACAATTGTAAAGGATCAGTAACTAGGGCATTTCAGTAAAGAACCTTTCATTAGAGGAGAAGGACGGACATTACCTCTAATGAATGCTTTCTCCCTTAATTGGATGATTTTACATGAGAAAACAAAATTAAAACAATAAGGTTTTGATAAACAGTCAACAAGAAATCATTTGAAATCAAAGGATTAAAGAAAACATGATTTTACCTTAATATTTAGAAGAAGAGAATGGTGTTTGGCTAGAGAGATTTTGGGAGAAAGGACTTTGAAAGAAAGTTAGCTATGTGGTTTTTGTTTAAAGAATTAATTATCAAATCAATTATCTCCAACCTATTTATATTTTCCAAAACCACTTTAAAATAGCAAATTAAGGGATAAAGTCTGAGATTAGACTTTGGGCAAATAGCTCCTTAAAGATTCAAAGTTTTGACCATTTTACAAAATAGTCACTATAAACAGTTTTTAAAGTTTACATTTTGGTCACTAGTCCAAAATGTCCAATTTCCAAAAATCATTTTACAAAATTGATTTCACCACAATCATTAATATATTAAATAATAATTTTAGAACATTTTTCTATATTTTTATCACGTTCAAAAATATTTAATCCGATTCAATCCTGAAATTTACTCGAATCCCTAACACCGGTCCACTGAACCCTCAAAACAACCCCAAAACATCTAGACCAAAAACCGAGGCATTACAACTTTCCCCCAGTTAAGAAATTTTGTCCTCGAAATTTACCTGGAGGAAACAAATGCAAAAATTGCTCTAACATGTCCGCCTTGCTTTCCCAAGTGGCTTTCTCGACACCACGTGTCTCCACAAAACCTTAACAAGCTCAATCGTCTTACCACGAAGAACTTCTCAGCTAGAATCAAGGATTTCCACCGACTTCTCCTTATAGGATAAATCTGGCCTTAACTCAGTATGCTCCACCGGCATAACATGCGAGGGATCCGAACGATACCCCCACAAAATATATACATGAAACACCTCATGTATTTTCTCTAGCTCAGGAGGGAACCTCAACCGATAAGCTATAGGACCAACACGCATCACTTTTTTCCATGGTGACACTTTCAAGAACACGTGATCACCGACCGCATATTCAATCTCCCTATGCTTCAAATCGGCATAGGATTTCTGTCGATCCTTAGCTGCTTTCAATCGATCATACACAAGCTTTACCTTCTCATCTGTATCTTTCAACACATCCGGTAAGGAAACATATTTTTCCCCTACCTTAGCCTAACACAAAGGCATACGACACCTCCGACCATACAATGCCTCATACGGTGCCATCTGTATACTCTCCTGATAGCTATTATTATAAGCATACTCAACCAAAGATAAATGCGTCTCCTAGGTTCCTTGGAACTCAATGATACAACACCTCAACATATCCTCCAAAACCTGGATAATAAGCTCAAACTGTCCATCCGTCTGAGGATGATACGCGGTACTGAAACTCAACCTCGTACCCCAAAGCCAGATGCAAACACTCCCAAAATCTTGCTGTAAACCTTGGATCTCTATCCGAAACAATGCACTTAGGTACCCCGTGCAAACGCACAATCTCAGTGATATACAAGTCCTCCAACTTTTCCAAGGTATACGTCGTAGGCACTGGCAGAAAATGTGCACACTTCGCAAACTGATCAACAATCACCTAAATGAAATCTTTATTGGCCGATGTCAACTACAACCCTGGCACAAAATCCATGGTGATCTCTCCCATTTCCATTCAAGAATTCTCAATGGTTGCAACAACCCAGATGAAAACTGATGTTCAGCCTTAACCCGCTAACATACCATGCACTTAGAAACAAATTTTGCCACATCCTTTTTCAAACCAACCCAATAGTACACTTCTTTCCACCCATGATACATTTTGGTACTACCGGGACACATAGCAAAATGATTACAATGTGCCTCCGTCAAAATAGTGTGCCTCAACTATGAATCATCCGGCACCACTATTCGACCCTTAAAATACAAAATCCCATCACCAACAAAATGAAAATCCATCGGATTACCATCGGATATGTTCTTAACATGCGAAACCAGAGAATCATCATTTGGTTGCTTAACCTTAAAAATTTGTGACAACATCGGCTTAATTTGCAACTCAGCCAACAACCCACATTGCTGTGTCATACTCAACCTCGCAAACATCGCCCTAAGCTCAACCACAACCTTACAACTTAACGCATCCGGAACCACATTAGCCTTTCTAGGATGATACTCGATCGTCAAGTCATAATCCTTAAGCAACTCCAACCATCTATGTTGCCTAAGATTTAAATCCTTTTGAGACATCAAATACTTCAAATCCTTGCGATCCGTAAAAATTACAAATTTCTCTCCATGAAGATAGCGTCTCTAAATCTTCAAGGCAAACACCACAACCGCATGTTCCAAAACATGAGTCAAATAATTTCTCTTATGAACTTTTAGCTGTCTTGATGCATAGGCCACTACCTTACCATCCTGCATCAGCACACAATCCAAACCAATATAAGACACATCACTATAAACCACAAACTCCTTTTAGGACTCAAGTTGAATCAATACATGAGCATGAGTCAAAACCTCTTTTAACTTCTCAAAACTATGTTGCTGCTTTTCCGTCCACACCTAAGGAACATTCTTTTGCAACAACTTCGTCAATGGTGCCACAATACTAGAAAACCCATCTACAAAACGACGATAATAACCAGCTAACCCAAGGAAACTATGAACCTCCATACTGTCATAGGTTGCATCCAATTGAGAATAGCCTCAATTTTCTATGGATGAACACGAATACCCTCTGTGGAAAACACATGACCAAGGAACATCACTTTTTCAGCCAGAACTCACACTTACTCAGCTTGGCATACAACTCATTATCCTTCAAAACTTGCAACACAATCCGTAGATAACGATCATGTTCTTCCTCGGTACGAGAGTACACGAGAATATCATCTATAAACACCACCCCAAACAAATCAAGATACTCATGGAATGCCCTATTCATCATATCCATGAACGCAGCTGGGATATTCATCAAACCAAACGGCATCACCAAGAACTCATAATGCATGTACCTTGTACGAAACATAGTCTTATGCACATCCACATCCTTAACCTCCAACTGATAATACCCTGATCTTAAATCAATCTTAGAAAACACCACCCACTCTATGAAACTGATCAAACAATTCATCAATCCTCAGTAAAGTATACTTATTCTTTATGACAACTTATTCAACTGCCGGTAATCAATGCACATATGCACCGACCATCTTTCTTTTTCACAAAAAAAATCGAAGCACCCCAAGGCAAAACACTCGGTCAAAAAAACCTACGATTCAACAACTCTTGAAGTTGAGTCTTCAACTCTTTCGATTCCTTTAGTGCCATCATATAGGGAGCAATAGACACTGGTGTCGTACCTGAGTACGTCTCAATACCAAATTCCACCTCTCTATCTGGCGGTAAACCCGATAACTCTTCAGGAAAAACCTTCAAAAAAATCACAAACGGTTCGAATGTCCTGCACCAGATCACCTTTAACTTTCAGATTCATCACGATAGCCAAATAAGCTTGATGCCCTCCTTGCATTATCTTTTCCGCTTGAGTAGCAGAACAACATTGGACAAGAATTTCACATTCTCGCCAACCACCACAACTCGTAATCATCGGGTAACCTCAAGAAAATCTTTTGGATTCATAATCCAAAACCGCTTTGTGCTCACTTAACTAATCCATACCCAAAACACCGTAAAAACCATGGAACGACAACTCCGCGGCAAACTCATAATCGTGCACTACCAAAGGACATCTCCTAACAACTTTCTAACCGTATCCATCTCACCAAAGGAACTAGTTACTAACACTTCGTCGGCCTCTAAGAAATTATTCGTAAGTGTGGACATATGTATGCATGATTCCTTATATGTCATCCTAGATGTCTATGGATATGGATGCAAAACCTCTAATGTCATGCCCAAAGATGTATGCATGTACTGACATATTTAAATATATATATATTAGTGTTTTTGCACTGTGCATGTTCAACATCCATACTTACTTTTAATATTCCAGGTACCAATATTCCCTCCAACACGCCGAAAACACTCCAGCAACCCTCAAATGTTGATCAGAACTCTTTCTCAGTACCGCAGTACACGAGCACACCACCCGACCACTACCCAAAACTAGGTATTTAGATAATACCTAACACATCATCATCTCGAATGTCACAAGCACATTCAACGTTCCACAAATAGCAATATCGGCCAACGGTCTAAAACCCAACTAGCGTTAAACACGCTAGATCCTCTGGAAAGGACTCTCACGTGAACTAACTTCACCTCATGCTCGGCTACTAACATGCCACCCTGCGATAACGACATAAAATCGTGCTTCCTCGCATCGAGATACTGAGGACCGAGATACTTTCTCTTGGAAGCTCTCTTAAAGAACTCCTAAGTCACATATGCCTCTGGGACACCCGCAACCATGTTCACCACCAGTGATAAGCATCACCTTGCAAAAAATACACGTTGCAACTCAACTTGCACACATTGTTGCAATTTATCCGATTCAAATATAGATTATCTTTTCCAGCCATCCCTCGGCTGCTTCAGGGCTCAGTCCCCTAAATTCCTCACCTCCCAACTACGAAGACACTCCAAGGGTAAACCTTGATTAACCACCACAGTAGATATCGGTGCTTGTGCTTGCACTCCAGCCATCGCTGCTTGGAAAGCTCCCGCCATCGCTTGGTTCAATGGAGTCAAATCGCCAAAAACTGGCCTTTGCAGACCCTGAGGTACATCACCTACCCCAGCGTCAACAGGAGGAACGAACAGAGGAGAAAGAGGTAAAACATTACGAGGATTTCCTTCCTCATCATTACTCTGCCCAGATTCGGCATTACTAGCCGTCAAACAAGTCTCAAGTCGAGCTATGCTAACAAAAGCATCAAAACACATTAAAGTTGGGCTAGCATTAGAAAAAAGATCCAAGACAACCTTATAAAACATTTTAAAACCTCGTTAATAGGTAATATGTTCCCAATTCATACCCCATCATGATATAAAACAATCACCGAACATATACACAATCACCTTGCATATAAAACAATATCAATCAATCAAACAACAACATCCCAACCTTTCGTAACCTGGCTTTGATACCGCCAAAAGTAACCCCATTGACCCGGTCTAGGCGTCCGATCAAACTGAGCGAGCTACATTAGGTTTGTCGAAGCAAACCAAAGAAAGATTACGAAAATAGGTCCATTTTTTTTCCTTTTATCTTGTCTAGATGCATATTATTAATTCTAAGTGATCATGCTTGCAGCGGGTGATGTTACAAAAGAAATGGACCTTAGAAAGACAATCAATTGCATACAATACATTTTAGGGACCAAAACATAAAATTGGTAAATTAAAGGACCATTACTAAAATTAGGGTTACCAATCCTTAATTAGTCAGATTACATGCTTGCATGCCAATTCTCAGCTCAAACTGACCATTCAAACCTATTTAATTGTATGTACAACATTCAGGGACTAAAATGTAAGAAAATAGAACCTTTAAAACACACTTTAATTGAATTAACAACTAGCCGTATCGATACACGGGCAAGTGTATCGGTACACTTGTGTATTTTCAAAATTCCAGATTCTAGTAGTTCAAACCTGTATCGATACACTTCTTTGAGTATCAATGCGCTGTGCTTGGAAACACCAACCTGTATCGATACGGTTTCACGCGTATCAATACGTTATGCCTAAAAACATTGACCCGTATCGATACGGTCTTACGCGTATCAATACACGATGCCTGAAAGCACTGACTCGTATCGATACGGTCTTATGCGTATCAATACACTATGCCTAAAAACACTGACTCGTATTGATACGGTCTCATGTGTATCAATACACCTTGGCTTGTAAAGTTCAAACTTGCTGGTTTAACATACATTCATGGATTCCAAAACACTTAAACATTCTTCTAACATTCATACAACATTATCAATGATCGATCCTAATCATAATATCACGGTTTCATCAACATACCATGGCAATCTACTCGAATATCAAGTCTAGAGGCATGCTCCCTAAAATCAAGCAACTCACATACCAAAATCCAAACAAAAGGCAATTAACCACATGGTCAACAAACCAATATCTCCCTAGCATCGATCAAAATATGCTAGAATCATAAAAGCATTGTAACAAACCAACACGAGCTAGATGCAATCTAAGGTATCTCCTAGCAACATTACATACTAGCATGACTCAACCAACACGCTTTTCATCCATCAAATGATCATCAAACCACAACAAGTAAACCATAAAAAAATGATGGTAATACATCACTAAAAATCCCCTAAATTATGGCGAACACATTGCCTTATTAATTGAAAGAAAAACCAAGTCTCACACTCAAAATAGTACAGGTCTTGGATCGCCTTTTTGCCTCGCCAATGCTACCCTAAACTCTTGTGCTCTGCATCATTTAGAAAAGAGAGCGTAAGCACAAATGCTTAGTGAGGATGCTCATAAAAAATGATTCATTTAAAACCAATTGAAAACCAAAACCACTTATTTTCAAAACATGCTTAACGTCCAAAGCATTTCCATGGATTCCAAATTCAAACATGCATATCGACCATATACAAAATCTTTTACAAAACACATGCTTAAATCCAAAAGCATTAAATCATATTACCATGCCTAAATCCCAAAGAATTAAATCATATTACCATGCTTAAATCCCAAAGCATTAAATCATGTTACCATGCTTAAATCCCAAAGCATTAAATGATATTACCATGCTTAAATCCCAAAGCATTAAATCATGTTACCATGCTTAAATCCCAAAGCATTAAAAGTAGGTTCAACATATGAACTTTCATATATTGGCAATATAGTGACCCCGAATAGTCAACCACTATCCTTGATTAGCCAACTGCTAATCATTGGTTAACCAATCGTTAACCTTACATATCGGATACACGGATCTCTCATACCATGCCTAGTTAAATCGCATGATATCCCAAACTTTGCCTCGTTAAACCGCAAGATTTGATAGCCTCGCCTAGTTAAACCGCGAGATTTACCAACCTTGCCTAGTTAAACCGCAAGATCACCATCATCTTGGGCTGCCTAGTTAAATTGCATACCCCAAGAGATGTCCTAATAGTCGGAGTGGCCTAGCTAAATCGCCATACCTCAAGGACCCATGGCCACGATCGATTTTTGTTTATATATTATAATGTAGTTCATCTTATGGCATGCCAACTATATCCAAATGTTTTCTCATCATGTCACATAGCCAATATACCATTTGCAAAACCATTTACTCATTGTTTTACAATGCATTGTACAAATCACCACCGATGCAAACCACATTGCCAAAGCAATACCACATTCCCGACTGGAATGAAAACCAATGCTCACAAGTATTTCATATACTTTAAAACCATTGCATATGTATTCAAAATGATGCATTTACAGTAAGCAAATCAAACCATGTTTAAAGCCAAAACATGTAATCAACCATGCTCATATCCAATCCAATATTCAAGAGCACAATGAGGGAAACTTACTTCTGAGCTTAGCTAAATGTTTCAAACTTAACCTAAATTCCCATAACCACTTTCAAACCTTTGAAAGACTTTTAAAATCGTTTCCACTCACCGAAACACCTCGCCTTGCTCGCCAACACAAATTGAGCTTCCGACAAGCAACGTACAACTTTATGCGACATTGTCTCAATCGTCCCCTATTTTAACCGCATAAAACCAGAGGGAAAATGCATCATTATGCATCCAAATGATTGCCTACAAGAAATTACCCGCATCTCAAAAGTTGCCCACTCAAAAACCATCTGAAACTTATCGAAATCAACCTCAAACACCTTCTAATCTTAACCCAGGCATAATACAACAATGTGATACATCAAAAATCATCAATTATCATCTAAAAACACCTTTACAACATCCTTTTACTTCCAGCAATGATTAAACTCAATTAACATCACAAAAACCCTTAACTATCAATCTTAAACATTGGAGATTTAACTAGTTTCAGGATTACAATGTTTAAAAAAAGCTATTAACATTATTAAACATCAAAATCATAATCTAATCTAATCAAGAACCCAGCAAAATAGATCTAATTCGAAAATCCATCAATTTCACCATTAAATCACAATTAAATCAATTTTCCATAATTGATCTATCAAAACACATTAGAAAACAATTGTAAAGGATCAATAACTTGGGAATTTTAGTAAAGAACCTTTCATTAGAGGAGAAGGACGAAAATTACCTCTAATGGATGCTTTCTCTCTTAATTGGATAATTTTACATGAGAAAACAAAATTAAAACAATAAGGTTTTGAAAAACAGTCAACAAGAAATCATTTGAAATCAAAGGGTTAAAGAAAACATGATTTTACCTTAAGATTTAGAAGATGAGAATGGTGTTTGGCTGGAGAGATTTTGAGAGAAAAGACTTTGAAAGAAAGTTAGTTATGTGATTTTTGTTTAAAGAATTAATGATCAAATCAATTCTCTCCAACCTATTTATATTTTCCAAAACCACTTTAAAAATAGCCAATTAAGGGATAAAGTCTGAGATTAGACTTTAGGCAAATAGCTCCTTAAAGATTCAAAGTTTTGATCCTTTTACAAAATAGTCACTAAAAATAGTTTTTAAAGTTTACGTTTTGGTAACTAGTCCAAAATGTCTTATTTCCAACAATCATTTTACAAAATTGATTTCACCACAATCATTAATATATTAAATAATGATTTTATAACATTTTTCTATATTTTTATCACCTTCAAAAATATTTAATTTGATTTAATCCTAAAACCAACTCCAATCCCTAACATCAGTCCACTGAACCCTCAAAACTACCCCTAAACATCTAGACCCAAAACTGGGGCGTTACAGGTTGCGGGTGTCCCAGAGGCGGATGTGACTTGGGAGTTCTTTTAGAGAGCTTTCAAGAGGAAGTATCTTGGTCCTCAGTATTTGGATGCGAGGAAGTGCGAGTTTATGTCCCTATCGCAGGATGGCATGTCAGTTGCTGAGTATGAGGTGAAGTTTGTTCGCATAAGTCAGTTTGCCCTAGAGCTCGTTCCATATGATCGACAGAGGTGCGATAGGTTTTGCTATGGTCTCGTGAAGGACATCAAGATGTTTCTGTTGGCTGCGAATTACATGGATTTTAATATGTTGGTCAATCGTGCCAAGGATATCGAGCAGTCCCTGGAAGTGACGGGATAAGTTTTGGGCATGGGTTCAAATAAGAGAGCGGGTAATTTTGGCTATTTTGGGAAGCAGAATAGGAGGTATGGGGATAAGAGGCATAAGCCAGATCACAAGCGCGGTGGCGGTGTTGGCCAGGGTAACATGAGAGTTCGTGTTGTAGCTGAGTGTGAGCGATATGGTAGACGCCACATGGGTGCATGTTGGGGAAATACTATGAGTTGCTGGATATGTGGATCTCCTAATCACATAAAGCAAGATTATCCTCGTACTGTGAGGGATGCACCGGTTCGGGTTGCTGCACCTACTGGAGGCCAAGGCTGCGGCAAGGGTAATTTCTAGAGGATTGAGGATGGTCAGAGGGTTATGGCTCATGCTATTGTTTTACAGCCAGAGAATGGTAGGCCATCGCGAATCTATGCTCATCGTGAGGGTCGCAATGACACTGATGTTATCACATGTACCTTCACTTTGCAATCCTTGTCATTGTTTTCTTTGATTGATTACGACTCTACGCATTCTTATATTTTGAGTGAGCATACAGATTTGCTGAATATTCCTATTGAGATCGTAGATGCTGGCATGTTAGTAACTAGTTATTTTGGGGAGACAGTTATGACTAAAATGTTGTATAGGCAATGTCCTTTAGTAGTGCAAGGTCACAAGTTTGCTGCAGATCTGATGAAGTTGCCATTCCATGGTTTTGATGTTATTTTAGGCAAGGATTGACTAAGTGAGCACAAGGAGATTGTGGATCGTGAATCCGAAAGGATTTCTTTAAGGTTAGCCAATGATTATGAAGTTGTGGTGGTTGGCAAGAATATGAAATTCTTGTCCAGTGTTGTTTCGGTTACTCGAGAAAAAAAGATGATGCAAGGATATTGCCAAGCTTATTTGGCTATCGTGATAAATTCGGAGGCCAGGGGTGTTCGAGTGCAGAATATTCAGGCTAATTTTTATTATTAGAAAATGTTTTCTGACGAGTTGTCGGGTTTACCGCCAGATAGAGAGGTAGAGTTTGGTATTGAGACGCACTAAGGTACGGCACCAGTGTCCATTGCTCCTTATAGGATTGCACCGAAGGAATTAAAAGACATGAAGACACAACTTCAAGAGTTTTTGGGTCATGGGTTCATTCGACTGAGTGTTTTGCCTTGGGGTGCTCTGGTTCTTTTTGTAAAAAAAAATATGGTACGATACGTACGTGCATCGATTATCGATAGTTGAATAAGTTAACAGTGAAGAATAAGTGTCCTTTGTCGAGGATTGATGATTTGTTTGATCAGTTCCGTGGAGCGACGGTGTTTTCTAAGATTAATGTGAGATCAAGGTATTATCAGTTGAAGGTTATGGATGTGGGTGTACATAAGACTACTTTTCATACAAGGTATAGACATTATGAGTTCTTGGTGATGTCGTTTGGTTTGACTAATGCCCCGGATGCGTTTATGGATATGATGAATAGGATGTTCCATGAATATCTTGATCAGTTCGTGGTGGTGTTTATTGATAATATTCGTGTGTACTCTCGTATCGAGGAAGAGCATGATCGACATTTGCAGATTTTATTACAAGTCTTGAAGGATAATCAGTTGTATGCCAAATTGAGTAAGTGTGAGTTTTGGCTGAAGGAAGTGATGTTCCTTGGTTATGTGGTTTTCGTGGAGGGTATTCGTGTTGATCCACATAAAATTAAGGTTATTTTCAATTGGAAGCAACCTAAGTCTGTGTTAGAGGTTCGTAGTTTCCTTGGGTTGGTTGGTTATTATCGTCGCTTTGTAGATGGGTTTTATAGTATTGCGGCATCACTGATGAAGTTGTTGCAAAAAAATGTTCCTTATGTGTGGATGGAAAAGCAACAAAATAGTTTTGAGAAGTTGAAGGAAGTCTTGACACATGCTCCTGTGTTGATCCAATCTGAGTCAGGGAATGAGTTTGTGGTTTATAGTGATGCGTCTTACGTTGGCCTAGGTTGTGTGCTGATGCAAGATGGTAAGATTGTGGCCTATGCATCGAGACAGCTGAAAGTTCATGAACGAAACTATCCGACTCATGATTTGGAACTTGTGGCTGTGGTGTCGTTGCGCGTATTGAGTGCTACACAAACGGTGCAAGTATACACGTCGCAAGTAATAAAGTGATACGAGTATCGAGGATCGTCTCATAGGGATTGGTTTGGGCCACTTTGCTTAAGTTACTGCACTGTGAAAGTAAAAACACAATTGATAATAGGAGTTCTAATTAACGAGTAAGCTAAGAGAAATAAACTTAAAGAATAGATGAAATCAAATAAGAAAGAGTAGATCAGGGTATCGTGAGTTGAGGAGTGATAGCCAATTGGATCGTCTTGGTAAAAGAGTGCAAGGGTAACTCAGTTGTCGTGGCAACTTGCGCAGCTGGGTTGCCTGGGCAACTGTTTGGGCGGCTGGACAGCAACTTCAAGGTTTGGCAGAGCATTCTTCAATGGTTTCTTCTTATCCCTAAGTCGAAACTCTAGCTAGTTGTGCATGCCTTGACAATACATCCCTGCGTGAATCAGGGGTGAACAACAACCAATCTTGCACTCCTCTTAGCCATTGAAATCCTTAACTTATTCCTAAGCTGGATTAATCTTTACCATCGATAGATTGAATAAAGACCATACTCATTCGTTTCTTGAATCTAACTCTCCCGATATTAGATAAATAGATAGAATTACGAGATCCTCTCCCAATTCACTCACAAACAAGAATAAAAACCAAGAATGAGTAAACCTTGAATTGAAAGTGCAAACTCTTATTACCTAAACAAAATCGAATTGTTTCTCACAACCACAAAACACAATAACCCAAACCAATCAATTTAGTTTATGGTTGGGTTCAAAAGATATACAAAGAATAATCCCCAAACCATGAATCTAATGGAAGCAAGAAGAAGAAGAAGAAATCGATCAACCCTCTTGAATTCTCTCTCAATCGAACTCTCCCTCCAAACTTTCTCCCAATCGAACTCTTTCCCCCTTGCCCTCTCTTTGAGTTTGACGGCTTGGTTTCCTTTAAATAGGAGATGGCTAGGTCAAAGTCCTTCTTGAGGAGGAAGTTAAGTTGGAATTAAATACTTTAAAAGAATATAATTCTTTATTATATTTAAATTCCTTCTAGATATTCTCCTATCTTTTTTAATTTCTCTTTGGCCTCTTCATGGAAATCAAACTCCTTTGGGATTTAACTTTGCTCCATGTCATCTTGGACTTATGTAGTCATCAATTTCGACTGCCATATCATCTTATCCCTTATCGACAATTGCCCTGCAACTAGCTCGGCATAACCTTCATGAACTACCCTGGAAACTGCGTCGGCATCTCCTTCATGCACTGCCCTGGCAACTGGTTCCAGCCTTGCTTTGGAAACTAATTATGCACACACAAAAACACACCAAAGCAGTATCTTTTTCCACAAAAATCACCAAGTTATGTAATCAAGCTTAACGGTGGAAAGAAACATGAATTAATGCATGAATGACTAGTTATGCAACTAATATGAGCCTAAGTCTAACAATAATATGAGTAAAAAGGGTAATAAAAATAGTACTTTTGAACACTTAACACACCCCCAAACTCGAACTATTACTTGTCCTCAAGCAATGCAAACTAATAATTACCTGCCAAGACTTTATTCATCAAAGACATGTTTCAAAATTGAATTCAAACCTCGGAACCGTGGCACACAGTATGATCACCTTTTGATTTTTCGGATAGCACAAAAATTACCCGGAATCAAACTATAATGCTCGTGACAATGTGTGTGCGTAGTTGTGTACAAGTTGATTTTCAAGATTCTATGTGAACAATAGGTTCTTATCAATTTAATTACCGGGGCATTTATTTTTATTTTAACTAGAGCCAATTTCGGGCACCTCTAGCGATTCTTTAATGTGCATTAACTACTAGAGCCATTTTCAGGCACCTCTAGCAAGAAATTAACTTTTATTTTTCAATTTTAAATTTACCCAAATTTTAAGCAACCTAAGTTCACTAAGTTTCTTTCAATCAACAAGCCACAACTGTTAAAATAAATTCAGCATCATAATAAAATTCTAAGTTCTTTTCATGCAATCCTAAAATTAAAGGTTCTTTCAATTAAGTGCAGTGGCAAAAATTCATCATTGGATATTCAACAAGTCTTAAGCAATTAAATCCAATCAAAGGCATGACAAGTAACATATGCAACCTATATGTGATTGCTAAAGATGAACGCAACTAAACATAAAACTAACTAGAAACCAACACCCCCCAAACTTGAGAGAAGCATTGTCCTCAATGCATGTAAAAGTGAAACAAAATTTAAAAGAAACTAAATGAAATGAGTTAGTCGGAGGTCGTCACCTCGAGTGATAAGTTTCCTTCGTGCCGTTTGCTTGATTCATTTTTCGGTCGGTGGTTGAATGCTCGTGGCTGGTACCGCGTGAATAGCACTGCTTTGATTTGATCCATGTTTGCCGAGGCAAGTTCACTTGCCCGGGCATCAGTAGTTGTCGAAGCCATTGTTGTTGCCTGGGCATTGCCAGTTTCTGTTGCCGTGGCAACTGCTGAGGTAGTTGCCGGGGCATCCTCTGTTGCGATTATCGTGTCAAGTAGTCGGTAGTGAATTTCCTTAGCATGGTGGTTGTGAGTCTTGTTGTGGAAAAGAAAAGAAAACCTGAAAACTAGAGATAATGAAGAAAAATAAAATATCTCCTAAAAATTCCAAAAATAAATAAAGAGAAAAAAAAATAATAAATAAAGTTCCAAAAATTAAAAACAAAAATAAAAAATTCTTAAAAAGAGCACTTTTCATGCATCTTCTAATGTTACTACATATCTGAGGAAACTTGAGGAGGGTCGTTTCCGATACTTCTTATAGTCCATCCGCACCCTCCATCGAGTGATAATATTGCCCAAAAAGAGTTGGGCCAATGTGCTCGCAGCTACTCCACTTTGCATTACCATGGTGGATGTGTCTTTCTTCCGTGTTCCCTTGTAGTCCATGCACATCTTCCACCTTGCTACTGTTCATGAAGGCATGAATTTGTTATTAGGAAAAATTATATCAACATCCAACCATTTAATTACCTCATGTTGGGTCCATCATGGTTGGATGTAGCCTTCATTGTCGTGGCAATTGCTGCTCTAGCCAATTGTCGTGGCAATCAGTTGCCAAAATTTGCTGTAAGTCGAGAAAGCCACTTTGAAAAGCAAGGCGAACATGATGGAGCAATTTCTGCATTTATTTCCTCTAGGTAAATTTTGAGGACGAAATTTCTTAAGTGGGGGGGAGTTGTAACACCTCGTTTTTGGGTCTATATGTTTTGGGGTTCATTTTAAGGGTCCGGTGGACAAGTATTAGAGATTCGAGTCAGTTTTGGGATTAAATCAGATTAGATATTTTGAAAGTGATAGAAATATAGAAAAATGTTCTAAAATAATTATTTAATATTTTAATGATTGGGGTGGAATCAATTTTAGAAAATGAGCTTTAGAAATCGGACATTTTGGACTAGTGACCAAAATGTAAACTTTGTAAAACTGTTTTGAAGGACTATTTTGTAAAAGGATCAAAACTTTGAATCTTTAAGGAGATAATTATCCTAAATGTTTTCATCAGATCTCCCCCTTTAATTAACTATTTTTAATGAAACTTAAGAGCTATAAATAGAGGAGAGGATTAATACATCATAATTAAGCTTTTAATAAAAATTCATGTAACAAACTTTATAACTTCTTTCTCTCAAATTCTCTCCAGCCAAACACCTTTCCAACTTCAATTTCTTTAGGTAAAAATTGAGATTTCAGAGAGTTTTTGATTTCTAATTGATTTCCTAAAGCTTTTCCATCAAATACTTATTATTACTATCTTGATTTTCATGTTTTACCAAGCAATTAAGGGGATAAATCATCATTGGAGGTAAGGATTCGTTCTTCTCCTCTAATGAAAGGTTCTTTACTGAAATTCCCAAGTTATTGATCCTTTACAACTATTTTCTAATGAGTTTTGATAGTTTAATTAAGGAAAATTGGTTTAATTGTGTTTTTGATTGATGAAATTAATAGATCTTCATTTTGGATCTTTTTTGATGGGTTATTGATTAGATTAGATCATGATTTTGATGTTAATAATCTTAATAGCTTGGTTTTAACATTGTAATCCCGAAACTAGTTGAATCTCTAATGTTAAAGATTGATAGTTAAGGGTTTTTTTATGTTAATGGAGTTTAATCATTCCTGTAAGTAAAATGATGTTTTAAAGGGGTTTTTAGATGTTAATTGATGTATTGAATCGTTATTTTGTGGTTGGGTTAAGATTAGAAGGTGTTTGAGGTTGATTTTGATAAGTTTCAAATGGTTTTTGAGTGGGCAACTTGTGAGTTGCGGGTAATTGCTTTGAGGCAGTGGTTTGGATGCATTTTGATGCATGTTTCCAATAGTTTTGTGTAGTCAAAATAGGGGATAATCAAGGCAAAGTAGCTTGAGGTGGATCGTTACTTGTCGAGAGCTCGATTTGCATTGGCGAGCAAGACGAGGTGTAATCGGTGAGTGGAAACTGTTTTAAAAGTATTTCAAAGGTCTGAAAGTGGTTATGGGAGTTTAGGTTAAGTTTGAAACACTTTCCTAAGCTCGGAAGTAAGTTTCCCTCTTTTTGCACTTTAATATCGGTTCAGATATGAGCATGTGTAACTCATGTTTTGGTCGTAAATATGGTTTGTTTTACTTACTTTAAATGCATGATTTTGAGTACATATGCAGTGGTTTAAAAGTATATGAAATGCTAGTGAGCATTGGTTTTCATTCCGGTCAGGAATGTGGTATTGTTTTGGCAATGTGGCTTGCATATGTGGTGATTTTGTATAATGCATTGTAAGACAGTGAGCAAATGGTTTTGTAAATGATATATTGGCCACGTGACATGATGAGAAAACATTCGGATATGTTGGCATGCCATAGGATAAAGTGCACTATAATATGTTTAAAATTAATCATGGTTAGAGGTCCTTGAGGCATAGCGGTCGGCTACTCGTACAATGATGTTATCACTTGGGTTGAGCGGTCGGTTCCTCTTGTTGATGTTAATCTTGCGGTTGACAAGGTTGTCATGTCATGCGGTCAGCATGGTGTGGGTTTTGATGGCGTTCGATCATCATGGGAGATCTGTGTATCCGATATGTAAGGTTAACGGTCGGTTAACCAATGATTAGCGGTCGGCTAATCAAGGATAGTGGTCGACTATCCGGGGTCACTATAATTGCCAATATATGAAAGTTCATGTGTTGAACCTACTTTACAATGCTTTGGGATTTAAGCATGGTAATATGATTAAATGCTTTGGGATTTAAGCATGAGATGATTCATTGCTTTGGGATTTAAGCATGTAATTTGTAAATGTTTTTGCATATGGTCGATATGCATGTTTTGATTTGGAATCAATGAAAATGTTGTGGTCGTAAGCATGGTTTGAAAACAAGTGTTTAGTTTTCAAAGGATTTTAAATGCATCATTGTTTTATGAGCATTCTCACTAAGCATGTGTGCTTACGCTCTCTTTTTCCTAATGATGCGGAGCATTGAGGTTTGGGACAGCAAAGACAAGGTTTAAAGTGATCCAAGAGCAAAGACTACTTTTGAGTATGAACTCGGTTTAAGTTTTCGGTTAATAAGGCAATGTGTTCGCCAAGCTTTTGGGATTTGTAAATTCTGTTCTTCCTTGGTTTTGAGCATGATTAATGCTGTATTTTGAAGTTGGATTGATGTTGATAAGGTTGTTAATCCTTGCTTATGGTTGATGCTAGGTGGTTGCTTAGGTATGCATCTAGTTAGCTTTGGTTGTGTAATCACTCATTTTTGTCCGGGTTTTAGAATTATTAGTATTATTTTAATTGTAATATTATTAACATAAAATTAATGAAAAAATCAAAATAAAATAATAATAATAATAATAATAAAAGTAATATAAAAAGTAAAAAAAATTAAAAATAAAAAAAGCAAAAAAAATAAAAAAATAAAAAAGGGGGAGGGGAGCACAAGGCTCCATGTCGGGGTTGGGGGCAGTGCCCTCAGCCTCAGTTAGTTCGATCCAACATTCGATCGGGGTCCTATTTTGGATATGATCTAGTTAATTTTTGCAGAGGTCGTGGTAGATCTCGGTGGAGTTCAGTCGGGGTTCGTCATTCGAGCTCCTAGTTAGGTATATTTTCTTTCCTTTTTATTTGTGTTGTATTTTTTTATGATTTAATGAAGTATTAGTTAATTTAAAATTGTGTTCTTTTTTTAGTTTGTATGTTTATTTATGTGTTAGATTAATATTTAATTATGTTTTAAATTATTATTTTATTTATGTTAGATTTTTTTTATTTATATGTTAGATTAATATTTATGTATGTATGTTTTAGATTAGTATTTTATTTATGTTAGATTTGTTTTTATTTATGTGTTGTTAATATTTATGTATGTATGTTTCATATTAGTATTTTATTTATGTTAGATTAGTATTTTATTATGTTAGTATTTATTTTTATTTATATTTTTATCGCATTGCATTTATTTATTTATATTTGTCATGTTTTAAGTTGCATAACATATATATTAATTGTCAATGCGGCGCCTTTTTATTTAAGCATAAACGGGGCCAGTATCAGGCGTAGTGATGGTGGTTGGGCGTTTACTCTCGGATAACGGGGCCCTTAAAATTTACTTGCACTTATAACCGAATTTTAATTTAATCATCACTTTAATCCGGAAAGTCTAATATTAATAAAGCGGTAATTATTAAAGTACCAATTTTGGGCGGTGTGGGGGTGCTAATCATTCCCCATCCCTAACCGACTCCCGAACCCAACAAGTTTTCAAATCTCTGGTTTTACGGTGTCCGGCCTACCTTAAAGTGGCCTGTGATGACTCCATTTTCAAAATAAAATAGGGCTTTTACAAAAACCCAACGGAATATTTTTAAATACCCGAAAGACCCTAAACACCTTGAAACCTCGTTTTTAGCAAAAAAAAAGGGGGACATCGCTACAGATGGCGGCTCCGTTGGGGACAGTTTTTTGTTTTTTTGTTTAAAAAAAACAAAATAAGAGTCAAGCTTTTTAAAATAATTATCGCTTTACTAATATGGGAAATTCCGGATTAAAGTGACTATTAAAGTAACATACGGTTATAATTGTACGTTTATTTTAACGCATTTAAAATTTGGCATATAAACCCGTCCTTTTTAAGTAGGGGGAAAACACTAATGCTTTCGTGAGAATGTCGTTCCTCCGTGTAGGCCTAGCAAGTACCTTCGGGGCTCGAGTACCTTATGCTTTCGTAAGGATATCGTTCCTTCGTGCAGGCATAAGCGGATGGGTCCCTCAAAATTGAACCCGGTTGAAAGGAGCCTATAATGGGTGATGATCGGGGGCCTTGCTACCCTTAGTAGGGGACAGCGAGGACAATTTGGGTACCTCCTAGCGCCAACACTGCATGTAGAGAATATATAGAAACCCACCCTTTAGAGCCATGCAGATAACCTTAGGTGTTAGATGGGATGTAAATAGGGTTGTTTTGTTTGTTTACCTTATTTAATTTGTCCTTTTATTTATATATTTATTATTTTTTATCCGGTACTAACTCATTCTTTTTGTTTTTTATTTTTATTTTACACATACTTTTGTTGCATTATCATTGCATCCACATTACATAAAGGTGTTGATTCAAGTGGTTTGCCCGATCAGAAAATCTTTCATCATGGAAAAAAGGTATCTTAAGAAGGACAACATCAACCTAGTCGTGCAACATAGGTCAAAGGTTAATCAACGGGTCTGAGGTAACAATTTACCGAGCAAGCATGTAGTGCCAAAGTATGCACACAAGAGCCTACAACAGAATGATCTGTGGGAGCTTAAAAGGATTTAGGAAAGATGGGACCGAAGACTATATGACTTGTTTTTCGACAAATATGGCGACATAGCCCAGCTAATATATGTTCAAGTCAATCAGCCTTTACTCTGAGCCATTTTTCAGTTTTGGAGTCCCATTTTTTGCTGCTTTACCTTCAACGGCCAAGACATGATGACCATGGTAGAGGAATATACAACCTTGCTCAACAAGAAGAATGTTAAAAAATATTGGATCCATACGAAGCCGCCAAGGAACTAGAATTATCCATTGAAGCTTAAAACGTTTGTCGAGATGAGTGACGATTGGGTCAACGGCCAGATTCAAAGTAGAGGAAACAGCCTAGCCTGTGCATGGGAGTGTATCCGAGATATCATGCCTACACACCCGGATGAGGCGATGAAGATGGACATGTTCTCTTTAGGGATATAGGGTTTGATCATTTTCTTGATGGTTCTTGGAAACATCGATGTAGCCATCTTGGATCTGTTTGAATACATGAAGTAGAAGGCGAACCCGGTACCAGCGATTTTAACCGAGACTTTCACTTTGTTTAGTGCGACCCAAAAACATCTAGAGGGGCATATCTGTAGAAGTCTTCTTTTCTGGCTCCAGAATCTGGACCCTTTAATTCCTATGAAAGTCGTTCAAAAGGGTGATTACCAACAGAATCAATGCCTTTATTTGCATTCATTTTGCATATCATGACATGGTGCTGATTCAAGAACGGTTCATTTAAAAGGCTTTCAAAATAGAAAAAGTCTGCTTTGCCGAAAACGATAATATTACAGTATCAAGTTGGATCGAGCAAAGACCAATTGAGAGAAAAGACTGTCTGATAGTAAGGCATGTGCGGCGCAGAGGATCTAGTGGGGACTACATAACACTAATTTAAAAATCTTCATTTAAACCTTTGTAAAAATATCAAAGATTTTAATTTAACTCCTTCAAATTTTTTTTGAAAATATTATTATTGTGTTTTGAATTCTTTTCCCTCCTAAAACTTTCAAAAAAAACCCCTAAAAGTTTCATTTTTTAAATAAGTTATAACTTTTTTATAATAAAAAGGGGAAATCTTTAAACCAAATGATCTTTGAGAATTTAAATGTAAACCCAAAAGTTTTAAAGACTTTAAGTAGACCCCTTTTGGACCGCTAGGATCCAACCCTATTTAGACGCATTATTCGAAGATCGGTTTGTTTGCACCCAGATCAACCGAAGAAGAAACTCTTGTCTACATTATGCCTACATTTGTCAATGTTTTTTAGAAGCTAAATCATGAAGATCATGACATAACATGTCTATGAAGTAACATAAGAGGAGAAGATGAGGTCACCCATCATCCTGAAGACGACGTTGAGACAAGGAGCACAGACTTCACTTTCCGAAGTCAAGATCTCCAGAAGGAATCCAACTGTTACCTGTAATTCATTATTAGTTTCTTGCAATCAGACATTTTCATTATTGAAAGTTTTTTTAAAGACTGTTCGAGAATCAACATTGCATTTGCATGCATTCTCGCATTTATAGGGTATTGATTCCCGAGTGGTTTCTCAAATCTCAGAAATCGTTCATAATTGACAAAGGGTCGTCTGGTCAGATATTAAAGGGCACGGATCTAGGGTTTTGTCCCAGAATAAGATCAGAGACAATAGAAGAGGATTCATTTGAAGACTTCCGTTTAGACACGGTAAGGACACGATACTGGTAATGAGCAAAGTAAAGTGCAAGAGTTGGAAGAAGTAGATGGCAGAGGTGATGAATCGGATGAATACTTTGACGAAAGGTAAGCGATCCGTCGAAAAAGAAGAATCGATTAAGGATCAGAATAGAAAGTGGGATAGTCAGAATTCTACCTCCAAGCCAGCCAAATACGACAAATTGAACCCTTTTGTGATCCGCATCAATAAACAGGCGGAAGGCATGTCTGAGTCGGGCTTTCAAAAAATAGAGTTCGGTCTATAAGAAACCCAAGAAGCAAGTAATGAAAAGAAGTACATCTCAATTCCTGTGAGGTACACCGAACTACTCCTAATGTTCATTGATAAGAGCCTTATTACCTCGGTAAAGTCTCTACCGATGAGACCGTCTTATCCGAGAGGTTACAACACGCGTGCTAGAGATAGTTACCGTTTAAGAAGTTTGGATCACACTATTGAGAATTGCGAGGCCTTGAGGAACAAGTTCAAGACCTTATCATGATGGGAGTTTTGGGTTTCGAAGACGGAATACCCCAATTCTATAGTGAGCTAACAATCATCTGAGGGGAAAAGTCAAGGAAGAATCGATATCTAGGACAAGGTTCGAGTAATACCGAAGTGGGTCACGCAAACGAGTTAAATTTGAAGATCGGAGATAGGGGATCCCAGTAGAGGGATATTCTTTCGAGTTCAGCCAGCTCAAATAATAGAGAAATAACTTGGATGAAATTGAATTCGCAGAATGATCACCAGAAGCTTTACTGTGTATTTAAGAATATCATATCGGGTCACCTTTAAAGAATAGATGAAAGGTGTTCAGTTTAAGGACGACTCAGAATATTGGGAGAAGAGAAACTAGTCAAGCGAGAATCAAGTCAAACTGCTATCAGGTAAGTTTGAGGAAATTGAGAATAGGTGCAACAGTCTCCAGAGATGAGCTATAGAATAACCTAGCCATTAACAAGAGTGTTGAAAACAAGTTTGCAACAGAGCAAGGACAATCCAACTCTTCAGTTGGAAAGTAAAGAGCAAGTGGAATAGCTCGGGACTTCTTTGCGTAAATGCGAGGCTCGTGTAGAAGTTAACAAACAGGTTGCTGCTGAAAATAGAGATAACTTCCAAACTGTGAAAGACTAAGCAAGGGATAAATGAAGACATGAAGATCGATATTACCCGAGCAAGTAAAGTGGCTCAACAAGGTGGCAGACTTAGCTGACACATCGATGACATTGAGTCAGAACATAGACCCAGTGTTGGACCACGGAGGCAAGCTGACCGGACTACTGGATAAATTGGGCACTGAAGCTCATCAATAACTGTAAATATCTAATATCTGATGTAATGAAACCTTTTGGCCTCAATGAACTTCGTTCTATGGGGATCACTTTTGGAATCAATACCTTATTGCATTCATGTTTATATTTTAGGATTGCATTGCATTACATTGCACAATCTTGGCATATTTTACATGACATTATTGTTACCTTGCATTTCATGAGGAGTAATCCAAAGACCAATTAGGGTTTTATCATGGATAAAAGAATTTAAGACACTCAAAAATCAAGATTCGAGCAGTTAGAAGATGGGCTCGAACTAAAAAAATAAAAAAAAGAAAAGATTGATGCCTTCAATGCAAGAAAGCCCTGATTTGGTCATTCCACTAGATTTCAAGATTATAAGATTTGTGTAGTATGACATAACAAGCTGCCCTAAGATTCACCTGACCACGTCCTACAGAAAGATGGAGAGCTGCATTGAGAATGAAAATTACTGTTCCACTACTTCCATGATAGTCTAACATGACCCACCGTGATATGGTACAACTATTTGAGTAGAGACCAAGTGTAGTCACGCGGAGACTTAACTGACGTCTTTATGGGCAATACAGATATACTTTAGACCTAGCACCAAGTCGTTAGCATCTCCAGGGTACGGGGATGAAACTTGATGAGAGTTTCAAGGAATATGCTTTGAGATGGCAGAGGTTAGCCGCCCAAGTGCAGCCTCTCATTGCCGAAGAAAAAAGTGACTTCCATGTCTCAAGCCATCTTTCTTATTTCCTCTTTGATAAGATGCTCGAGAAATTGAGGGGAGAATATGATGACTTTAATAGAATACATGATCCAGGAAGGAAAATTGAGTCTTAATTCAACGAACCAGACATGCCTAGGAGTAGAAGGAAAGAAAAAGATAAATGGGTACCGCTTTCAAGATTATCGTGATCGTAAGAGAATAAGACAAACATATTCCTCTAAATCACGGAGAAAAATTCCTCGAACAAGTACATATTTAGGGATATTCGGAGTATTCCATCTGGACATATGGCCTCATCTGGTCAAGGGTTAGTACCTTATCTCTGGGCCGATAAAGATTACGCCCAGCTCATTTTCTCATAGATTTGATCCATACAGTACATGTGAGTTCTACATTAAGGCGTCAGGGCATGACACCAATAAATTTGGGGTCGTTAATAGAAGAAATTAAGAAGCTGGTTAACGAGGGAGTCATGACGAGAGAGTTGACCTAGTGATGGAAAAACAAGAAAAGTGGCACAAGCCTACACTACCTTGAAAGGGCCAGAATGAGTTAGTACCCTAGAGATAATCCGAAGGTCCCTACGGTTTTCTCATCATTTTACAAAGAAATTCTCAACATAAAAAACTCATTGTTTGTCAGAATAACAAATCACAATTCCATTTAGAAAACATTTTTTACATTTTTGATTCTTTAAACATTTTATGGGGTAGTTTTTGTTCTCCCATATGCATATACACGCATTTTTGAATGGACATGTGTATATATCATTTCTATACAGGTCCTCAAATTTTGAATACAACAGTACTTTGTTTCAGATCCAAAGATGAACTCTAAGTTGCTTATATTTAGAAGAGATTGGATGTTGTGAGGATACAGTAAATGTGAGTATCTACTAGTTTACTTAAGCCAACAGATAAACAATACGAGTGTTTAGACAAAGGGCAGTTCTCATTTTATGAAATTTCCTTCTCAATCACTTGTCGTTTAAGATCCTTTAATCGAGAGTTGACCCTAAACCTCTACCCCCTGAAGGCTTTCTCAGGACATCTGTGAATGTGACGACGAATTGTATTCTTTTACTTTACCAGAAGAAAGAGATGAGACCAGACAGATTGGATACGAAGATCAGAAAATCATCAGAAGAAAGTAGTTGAAAACAAGGATATGTCCAAATAAAAAACCAAAGAAAAGAAGATAAATGGCAATCAGAAGGCCGAAGCAATCCAGATCAAGTAAATATAATAATTTTTCCCATAGATTCCAATATTAGAAGAGCTGCAGAGAGGCAATTAACTTCGAGCGGAAGATAGTATCAATACCCAGTATAGATGCGTGTTGATTCGAGGATACATCTACAGACTCGAATGAGAAGAAAGAGATTCAAGGCTAAAAACCCAAAATGGGCAGTCTAAAAAACAAAAAAGAAAGAAAGAAAGAAAGAGAAAAAAAGAAAGAAAAAAGAAAGAAAGAAAAAGAAAGAATATTGTATATACTTTACACACAGATCAAACAATACAAGATCAAGACTTCAACTATAAGAAATGAGCAAGAGATACATAAAGAATCCTCAATTTTGAGGATTTGTATAGAAGCTTGAATTAAAGCCAAGTCAAGACAAGTTAGCCTGAAGATTGCCAATTTCGAAAAGGGAAATGACCTTTAGGGTGAAAACCCAAAAATGGGTAGTCTAGAGCGATTCCAAAAATAAAGAGAAAAGAGTAGTCCGCCTGAGCATCAATATCCAACCAAAATACACTGATTTGAAGATACAGAAGAAGGAAGTGAACTCTAGGGCGAAAACCCAAAGGTGGGCAGTCTAGAGCAATCCAAAGAAAAAAAGAAAGAAGAAGAAAGAAAGAAAGAGGAACATTTCATCTGGGAATACCAATCACAAGAACTCCCAGAAATGTACATAATCCTTCATTCAAGGAACTTTGGAGGATCAATCATTTTTTTCGAAAAACAAGCATCAATACACAGTCAGAATGCAAGACAAACCAAAAGAAAGAGAGTGAGGAAATGAACTCTATGGTGAAAACCCGAAAATGGGCAGTCTAGAGTGATCCCGAAAAAGAAAAAATAATACTCCATGTGAGCATATCCAGATCATACGAGCATAGAGATACAGCTTCGTCTAACCATGAACCAAAGGCCTACATTACAAGCCTCCAAAGCCCATTCTGATTATCCATAGATATCCAAGTTGAATGAGAATGTCTTCAGATTTCATTCCGCCTATAAGGGTTAACCTTGCTTCAAGGAACGTCAAACTTAGAAGTGCTTGATCGACACCCAAATGAGGCAAGAATGAGGCATGGTGAGTTAGTGAGATTAAGAGAGTCGCCTTAAAATGGGTTAGAAATTAGGTATGGGATTGTGCCTCTTGAAAGCCTAATAGACTAGAAGAAACTATACATTTACGTATATCTACACAATAGTCAAGATCTTCTAAATATACGTTTCATTAGAGTTGATCTCTGACAATTTGAAGCAAATGTGCCATGGTGTTTGATATTTTGGGGGCAAACATGTTTTTAAAGGTTTGACATTTTCTCCCAAAGTTTTGATGTTTACCATTTCCCCCAAACATTAGTTTTTAAAATGTTTGGCAGTATACTTTGAATTTTGTTTACCATTCTCCAAACCTTAATTTTCAAAAATGTTTGGCTTTAAAAAGAAAGAGAGAAAAAAAAAAGATGTTAACCATTTGTTCCAAAAAATGTTTTTAAAATGTTTGGTATTCCCTCCAAGTTGTGATTTTCAAAATGACTGTTATCTTTTCAAACAATCATTATTTTTTTATTGAAATATACATAAGTAAATTGCCTTTTGCATTACTTTAAAAATAAATGATGATGAGATTTAAAGCATGGGGACCGAGAGTTACTTCCCGTTGAAATATTACGAGAATATCAAGTATGAGCTCAGGGGATGGAAGCATTTCTGCTCACACTAGTGATTAGAAATAGATCAAGGCTCTGCATGATGGGTCAGGAAATTTGAAGCAGTGGAGCCCGTGATTGAATGGGGCAATGCTAAGTGAAGAAGATGACAAGGGTTCTTATAAGGACCAGAAGATCATTTATGAAGACATGTGATAACCCTGAAGACAAGAAAGCCTTCTGCACGAAAGATTTGAAAGCATGTTAATTCAGATTCGAAGTGATTGATCAAATGAGGATTTAAGAGCACATAGTGAAGAAGTAAAGAGATGAAGAAATCTGAGGAACGACCTTTCAGGTTGTAAGACTTTAGAACAAAAAAAGATTGAAATAAAAAAGAGAAGAGAAAAAAAAAAGAGAAGAGAGTAAAAAAATAGAGAAAAAAAAGAAATAAGTAAAGAAAAGAAAAAGATAAAAAAAAGAGAAAGAAAAAAAGAAAAGAAGAAGAAGAAAAGGAAAACATTACATTGCGTGCATCATATAGATAGAGGCATGTCAATTTTTTGCTTGTTTTAGACATGTATTTAAAGAATTGTCAAAAAGTTTGAAGAAGTAGATTTCATTAAAGAAAGTTCAGCAGCCTTAGTAGCGTGAGTCCAGAAAGATCGGCAGCCTTTGTAGCGTAAGTCCATAAAGATCGGAAGCCTTAGTAGCGTGAGTCCAGAAAGATCGGCAGCCTTAATAGTGTGAGTCCAGAAAGATCGGCAACCTCAGTAGCGTGAGTCTAGAAAGATCGGCAGCGTTAGTAGCGTGAGTCTAGAAAGATCAGCAGCCATAGTTGCGTGAGTACAGAAAGATCGGCAGCCTTAGTAGCGTGAGTCTAAAAAGACCGGCAGCCTTAGTAGTGTGAGTCTAGAAAGATCGGTAGCCCTAGTAGCGTAAGGGCAAAAGGTTCGGTAGCCATAGTAGCGTGAGTCCATAAAGATAGGTAGCCATTTTCGGTGTGAATCCCCAAATTTGAAGAAATATTTCAGTAGCCTTAGTAGCGTAAGGCTAGAAAGTTTGGCAGCAATAGTAGCGTAAGTCCAGAAAGGTCGGTGGCCATTTTTGGCGTGAATCCCCAAATTTCCAAAAAGATTGGTTGCCATTTTTGGCGTGAATCCCCAAATTTGAAGAAAGATTTCGGCAGCCTCAGTAGCGTAAGGCGAAAAAGTTCAGCAGCCATAGTAGCGTAAGTCTAGAAAGATCGCTGGCCATTTTCGGCGTGAATCCCCAAAATTTCCAGAAAGATCGGCAGCCTTAGTAGCGTGAGTCCAGAAAGATCGGCAGCCTTAGTAGCATGAGTCTAGAAAGATCGGTAGCCATTTTGGCATGAATCCTAAATTCGAAGATAAAAGTTCTATGTAGGAAGGGCCTATATTTTCGAGTTCTCACAGTGAAAGGTTCTATATAGGAAGAACACGTAACTCTAAAATTTTAGAAGCTAAAAGTTCTATATAGGAAGGACTTACGGCTCCAGGGTTTGAAGACTAGCAGTTCTATATAAGAAGAACTCCTAGTTAAAAGAATCCATTTGTGACGCAGAAGGTTTTATATAGGAAAAGCCAGCGTTGAAGGCGAAGAGTTCTATATAGGAAGGACTCTGAGTTTTACCGTCTCAAAGTGAAAAGTTCTATATAGGAGGGACTCGTAACTCAAGACTTCAAAATGAAGGGTTCTATATAGGGAGGACATGTAGTTCCAAGATCAGAAGGTGAAAAAAATCTACATAGGAAGGACTTACAAGCTTGAAGAGTTGGCCGAGGAAGAGCGGAAAGTTCCAAAAGAACCAATGATTCTGAAGCCAAGAACAAGGAAGTAGGTCAAAAATGAGTGATTTTGATCTTTGCTTTGTTCTCGTTTCACAAGAACAAGCAAAGAAGGGCAGCTGTAATCACTCATTTTTGTCCAGATTTTAGTATTATTAGTATTATTTTAATAGTAATATTATTAAGATAAAATTAATGAAAAAATCAAAATCAAAAAAATAATAATAAAAATAATATAAAAAGTAAAAAAATTAAAAAAATGAAAAAGCAAAAATAATAATAAAATAAAAAGTGGGCGGGGAGTGGAGCACAAGGCTCCACGTCACCCACCTCACCCCTCACTTTGCCTATAAAAAAGGGACGTGGGGGGCTTGAAGGGAGACCGAATTGGCCATGAGCCAAAGCATTCGACATCCACAATTTTGGGAGCCATGGCCGGCCGCAAGGCTGACCGGGGTTGGGGGCAGTGCCCTCGGCCTCAGTTGGTTCAATCCAACATTCGATTGGGGTCCTATGTTGGATCTGATCTAGTTAATTTTTGGAGAGGTCGTGGTAGATCTCGGTGGGTTCAGTCGGGGTTCGTCATTCGAGCTCCTAGTTAGGTATATTTTCTTTCCTTTTTATTTGTGTTGTAATTTTTTATGATTTAATGAAGTATTAGTTAATTTAAAATTGTGTTCTTTTTTAGTTGGTATGTTTATTTATGTGTTAGATTAATATTTATTTATGTTTTAAATTAGTATTTTATTTATGTTATATTTGTTTTTATTTATATGTTAGATTAATATTTATGTATGTATGTTTTAGATTAGTATTTTATTTATGTTAGATTTGTTTTTATTTATGTGTTGTTAATATTAGTATTTTATTTATGTTAGATTAGTATTTTATTATGTTATTAGTTATTTTATTTATATTTTTATTGCATTGTATTTATTTATTTATATTTGCCATGTTTTAAGTTGCATAACAGATATATTAATTGTCAATGCGGTGCCCTTTTATTTGAGCGTAAACGGGGCCAGTATCAGGCGTAGTGATGGTGGTTGGGCGTTTACTCTTGGATAATGGGGCCCTTAAAATTTACTCGCACTTATAACCGAATTTTAATTTAATCGTCACTTTAATTTGGAAAGTCTAATATTAATAAAGCAGTAATTATTAAAGTTCCAATTTTGGGCGGTGTGGGGGTGCTAATCCTTCCCCATCCGTAACCGACTCCTGAACCCAAAAGTTTTCAAATCTCTGGTTTGTCGGTGTTTGGCCTACCTTAAAGTGGCCGGTGGCGACTCCATTTTCAAAATAAAATACAACTTTTACAAAAACCCAACAGAATATTTTTAAATACCTGAAAGACCCTAACACCTTGAAACCTCGCTTTTTTAGCGAAAAAAGGGGGACATCGCTACAGGTTGAATACCATGTTTTGATGATTTTAGCATGTTGATTTTGATGTTGTAGATATGTGAGTAAGTTGCATATGCTGGAAAATGTTCAAATGAGAGTTTTGGTAATTTTGGTAATGTGGTTTTAGGAAGCATGCCTACAGTTTACCTTTAAAGCATGTTTGCCATGAGTTGATGATGGTTTTGTGTTACTATGGTTAGGATCGATCCTTGGTAATGTTGCTTGAGTTTTTGAAGCATGTTAAAGTGTAATGGTAATCATCAAAGTGTGTTAAAATAGCAAAAATAAACATTTTAGGTCCAGGCGTATCGGAATGTGTATCCCATACGGGTATGGATAAACCATATCAGGCATGGAGTTTCCATATGCTGGATAGCCGATTCGATATGGGTAAGCCACTCTAGGCATAGCGTTTCGGTACGTGAGGTAGTGTTTCGGTACGGGTAAAAGCAAAATGGCAAGGTGTACCGATACACGTAGCCATACCAGTACGGTTTTGAGCTACTAGAATATGAGTTTTATAAAGTGGCCAAGGCGTACCGATACACTTGCTCGTGTAACGATACGGGCATCTGTTATTTCAGTTATTTGGATGTTTAGAGGATTTCTGATTTATTTATTTTGGTCCCTGAGTATTATGAATGCAATTGTATGAGCATGGGTGGTCGGTTTGAGCTGTAATTTGACAAGTAAACATGTAATCTAACTAATCGAGGATTGGTAATCCAAGGTTCACTAAAGGCCTTGTAATGTAACAATTTTACGTTTTGGTCCCTAAAATGTGTTATGTGCATTCGGCTGCCTTTCCGAGGTTCGTTCCCATTGTAATTTCACCAGGTGTGAGTATGATCACTCTAGGTTAATAATATGCATCTAGACAAGATAAAAAAAGATTGATTTCCGTAATCTTTCTCCAGTTTGCTTCGGCAAACCTAGTGTAGCTTGTTCGGTTCGATCGGTGTCTAGGCCGGGTCGAGGGGGTTACAAGGTTGGTTTGTGAGGTCATGGGGTTTATAATGGTGGGTATGGTGCAATGCACAAACACGAACGCGGTGCTCGTCAGAGCTTGGTCAAAACGAAAATGGGTGAGGTTGGTGGTTTCTTACTTTCGAAAGAGAAGAGAACCTATAGAGGTTGCTGAAGAATCAAATGGTATATGAAGGTTTAGGGTTGAAAAAGATGATTATATATTCATGTGAAAAGGTTAAATAGTAGGATAAGGGTCCTAATTTTGACCCGCTTTTTAGAATAGCCCTCAAAGTTCTAAATTGTCACATTTATGTCACTAAATCCGATTTCAAATCAAATTATTCCCAAATTCACAAATAGGGTTTTCACTTTAAAATCCACAAATTCTACATTTTCGAATTAGAAATTCCAAAATTAATTTAAGGTTTTGAATTTTAACTTTGGGGGTGTTCCAACACCCGTTACCCAACCTAGATGGAATAGACTCGAATAATGTATGTCAAACGTCACTACAAGCATCCCCAATACCACGACACACCCAAAAGAGGGAAATCATCATTCCGAAATTTATTTTGAAACTCTAAGCTTTTAACACTTTAACCACAACCATCTTATTCTCGAACCAAACTCAGAAAAGCACACAGATACCTCGCAATTGGATAAACGAATCCTCCACCTTAGGAGACACGTAGCGATCTTTTTCTATTACACAACCACTATCTACGGTTAAAGCATCACTTCAACGAACCAACTTCTTTCTAACAAGCAAGCTTACTTCTCTCTTGGGCGGAACACTCAGACAAAATAAACCTCCTTCGAGTTGCACCTTTGCAACTAAACCTCTAACTTTCTCAACTGAGTCGGTGTCCTCCGACAAAGACGATGGGCACCGATGTCCAACTCAATTTTACCTTTAACATCCACCCACATTCTTGACAAGGAGGAAGTCTTGACGACACCTCCAAAAGGCATAATAAACACTTTGACAAATTTGAAGCCACACCAGTGTCGAACTGTACACATTAACATCTGTGGAATGGTTAAACATGTCTCACATCGTGTGTCACTCTCCAAACAACAACCTGGTAAATCACGGTGGAGGGGAAACGATCCAAACATGCCAAAGGTTGGCTTCCCTTGAGGTCTCAAAGCCTCGAGCACAACTCTTGACATTACTGGCTTGCATCACGTTGATTAATCAAAACGATTCCACAATGCCACAACTCCTGAGATGGTAGCTCTATTTCAAACCTGAAGAACGTCTAACTTGGCCATACTTTAACGAACTAGTGGATCTCGAATCCACTATCTCTGAGAAACGCCTTCCAAAGGGCGACGATACCTCCCAACTATCAATGAACTCCCTTTTATGCATATAACAATGAAAATTCCTTGCCTTAAACTCATATAACACATCTGAAGACTCCAAAACTGTTACACTATGCGATAAGAACACCATTTAGATAGCGGAAGAAGAACATATCCTCGACTCTCACATTATTTAACTAACTCATATCTCAACAATCCGGGGCAACCTTGACCCCGAGAATCGCTTTTATGAGTGGCTTAACGCTTATTTCGGCCATCGCAGCTACAAACATAACCTTCTTAATGTCACAACATTGGTCGCACCATCAGAATTCCAGTCTTAAGGAGTATGAACTTAATTTAAGGGCTTGTATTCACTAGACACCTTACTAAAACACCTATACCACCCCGGGGTTTCCTAGAACCAGCTAAACCTAAGCTCTGATACCACTAAATGTAACACCCTCGACCCAGATGTCACATTTGGGCCTAAATCCCAAGCCAAAATCATAAAATTTCTCAACTTGGTTTAGCCCAAATAAAATAATTACCAAAAATATTTAAAACCCACAAATCAAAATAAATATATAAATGATTAAAACATTTACAAAGGAGCTCCAATTAAATAAAACATTTAAACAAATGACTTGATTAATACAAACTCAAAATAAGAATTACAGACTCATACACGTAAGGTTCTATTAATACACAGCCCATAAATACCATACTCTGACAACGCTGCTCGCTGGAATCCCAAACAGACAGTGCTCCTCGATCCCGCGATCAACCTACGCACAAAAACAACAATTCTGAGCCTGAGATTATAAGGCTCAGTGGTACACATCTACTCTATTATACTTCATGCTAATCATAAACATAAGAATGCAAGCTAGTACGAGCAATAAGAAGAGATAAATAACATGTGGCGCTACCGTTGACCGCCTAAACACATGCTAACATCATGGCAATCATCAATCATGGCACACAAGGCCCAACCAAGCCTGAGATCTCAACAGATCACTAAGGCAAAAACAAAATTAACAACACAACACAACACTAGAGTGAGGTCGGGTCATAAAGCATCGGTACATACACTCTGGGTGAGGCCGGGTCATGTAGCATCGGATCATACACCCTAGGTGAGGCCGAGTCACATAGCATCAAAACATACACCCTTGCTCGGAATCATCCCTCGAGCATCTACTCTCTGGGTGAGGCCGGGACACAAAGCATCGGAACATACACCCATACTCGGAATGCTCCCTCGAGTATCTTCGAATGAGGCCTAGGTCATATAGCATCGGTAACCTCCATTCGGTATCTCAACCATGGTGTTGTAACACTCTTTCACTGGGTATCTGAATCTCGTCAATCACGAAGATTTAATCCATCAAATGCCTACCCGATATACAAGCAACGTGATCCCAAAGATCCCCTATTGGTTCTAATCATCAACATATTGGTTATTATACATTACCGAGTTGTTAATACATTATGAAGAAGTGTATATTTAATCTCATTTATCAAGGTTTAGTTCAATTATTAATATTCACATTACCCTTATCCTAGACCAGTATTTTAGACTATCCAATTCAGCGACATCGATACTCGAATATGAGTTCTGATACGGTACCTCTGGTTAACGGTACTCACCCGTACCGATATGACCCTAATCGCTTATCGGTACAACCAAAGCTTGTACTAGTACCCAACTCACAGGTTCGTACAATCCCTTTAAATTACGGTGTTATAACACTTATTAGGTACCTAAAGCCTATGAAGGGCATTAAAGTACGTTGCTAACGTGTTTAATTAATTATTACCACTTACCGGCTTTTTATCCATTTAATCGAAAATTTATTAGTATGGTCCCTGACCAATATTCAATCGAACATATTAATTTATTCGGCTAACACGTAAGGCATCATCATAAATCACTCAGTCAACTAATCATACAATCAGATAATCATGCGGATATTCAAACAATCCTATACAGTCTCTAAAGCTCATAACAGACTCTAACATTCTCAAGCTTATCAAACGTCTCGATAATCAATAAGCCTCAAACTAACAGTATCAACACATGCTTATTACTCATCTCCTAACTTGCAACCACTAAGGTGCAAGGCAATTACACTTATGATGCTCATGAAGCATTTCGGAGTTTGAGGTGTACTAACCTTAAGCCGATATTACTAAAATCCTCTTTCGAGCTTCTCGAATATTCTACTTGATTCGATAACCAAACCCGGATAACCCTCATATATCAATAAATAGGAAAATATATTACTTCTATGCATCTCCTATACTATTCACAAGGTCAAATGCGTAAAAACAGCTTACTGGGTTCGAATTTGGCAAACAGACTGTGCCAATGGACCTGGAACATTGAGAAACCCCCTTGTAGGGTCCCCCAAAAAAGTCAACGATTCGGTCAACGCCCGATCAACTCTGGTTAAAGCCTGGCAATCTAGTGCGACGCGGTGCATGATAAGCTGGATGCACCCTAGGAACAGATCCAGTGCGGGCGAGTGCACTGCATCCTTGGTGCACCTGAGGGCAGGAATCCAGTGCAACAGGGTACACTGGAAAGCAATGTGCACCTGCCCTGCCTACCAGCCCACACCCACGTGCAGGCGGCGGCACGTGAGGCGACCTTTGGTGGCTGGCCGACAACGGCGAGCTTTAGACTGGTAGTTCTCGGGTCGGTGGCTCCAATGGTGGCCTCCGTTCACAATGTTGAGCACTGCTTCAAGCCTTTCTAGCTCTTTCGACCACCATTTCCTCTCACCCCGGCGAGTGGCGGCAATGACGTCGACAAGGCGACCACCGACGCGTGCGTCTTAGTGAGGCACTTCTGATGGTGCTGGTGGTTTCGTCAACGACGACGTGGTTGGCAGTGAAAAGCCTCTTGAACTCTCCCTCTCTCTAAAAACCACATTTTTCTTCTCTCTCTCTCTCACTCTCTTCTCTCTTTCTCTCATTTTCTTTTTTATTTTTTCTCTCCCCCATCACATCACCAGCCCACTTTTTAATCAAAACCATCCCCTTTCTTTTCCCTCTTTTTTTATATAACCACTAATAATAAAATACCACTTTCTCCTTTTTACCCCTAAGCCCAAATGACTATTCTCAATTGGGCTCTCAACATACGACCCAAATAAATTAGGTCCGAGCCCAATTTACAAAGCCTAAAATTTGGGTCGTTACAACTCTCCTCTCCTTTATGAAAATTTCATCCTCGAAATTTTCATCTACCAACCAGGAGATGATTTTAAACCATGACAACCCTTTCAAGTCCTTAGCATTTCCCGTTGCGCTACACTGATCTACCATAACACATAACCACGACTTTAACCCACAAAGGTACAAACACAATCTCAACTGATCCCTTCTTGCAATCTTTTCTTCCATTATCTCGATTCAAAACCTCTAAACTCGCTTATTTATTCCAAGGCCATCCACTTCAGAAGCTAATAGCACTCCTTTGATGTTACTCATTATCCATCCACATTCGATACACAATTTTTAAAATTCATGTTTTTAACGGTACAACCATAGTCTCAACACTATCAGAAATAACGTTGTCCTTGAATGTTACAATCTTAGTCTCAACTAATTCTTCTCTGAAAAGAATTTCTTTCTTGCTTGGTACATCATAGACGATAAGCAAAATCCAATGGTACCTCGATAAAACTGCCTTAAAAAGTCCGTCGACAAAGTAACTTAACTACGCTATAGAACCCGAAAGATTGCTGCACACACAAAAATCCTTCAATACAACATATGATCTAAAAGAACAAGATGTTAAACAGTCGTTGCAACCAAAGAACAATTTCTCTTGTGGTGAATTCCTGAATGAGTCTCTAACTTTGATTGCCTCGCAAACATTGCTTGTTCGGCAGAAGATTCCAGAAAAAGGACAGCGTCTCCACTTTCCCCAAAAGCTTACCTTAAACTTTACATAACTCTTATCGATAATTAAAGCTAATCTCATTAACTCGTTTCATACAAGAATCTTAAACTCTCAACTATAACGTGTCCAAAAACACATCATCTGTACCATCAGATCTGTCATCACATAGAAATTCATCAAGGGATAAGGTTCTATCATAAACCTCGAATCCTCAGCGTCAAAAGACATGTACACATTACAGTGTCGTACATCCCAACCACAAACAATCTAAGCAGATTTTTAAATCTGGACCTCACCCTTGCCGAAAATATCAAACGGTGCCTGCCAAGGACTATGTTATTACTCAAGGAAATCTCATCAAAACTGTGCACTCATAAACCTTTACAAGTTCTACGGTCATCTATTCAATTCCCGCTGAGGAACATCAAAGCATAACAACAACTTTGAGAAATTCAATGCTTGACTTCCAACCTATGGCAAGTAAAACACTCATCACCATCCCAACACACAACTCCACAATATTTCTTGATCACGTGATGAAATCTTGGTACCAATTGTCGCTACCAAAATTCACCATATACTGACCATTGTACTATAAAGGGAGAATCTTTCACCTTAATATATACTTTTCTCTAAGGCACTCATCACGAGATCTTGAGGTCCATCAGAAACCATCATACCCAAATCTAATCATAACACTGTGTCCCTTAAATCAGAATCAGAAGATAATTCCCATGACTTTCAAAACGAATCAATTTTAACTCAAAACTTAACTGAAAACCACACGGGTACTAGTACTAATCGATTAGTACTAACACCAGATGAATCGAGTATCAGTACTATATAGAGCTAGTATTGATGCTCCTTTACACGACCATCACTTACGATCCTTGATCGCACCTCATAAATAGCGTGATGCTCTAACCCGAACTAACTTCGTACAATCAGTCACCTGCTAAGATCACTTACCTAGGCGGTGATCGATCATGCGATCCACAACTCTTAATTACTTTGACTTGCATCGTGGTTCAAATCTCAAACTCTTTAAAGATCAAGTGACCCAAAATTCCACGCTACTGAGGCAAGTACAACCTTCCCCCATATAGCACAAAAATATAGCCTTAATAAAACCATAAAACATCCTCAAAGATCTTGAAACCTTACTCATCTTTGATCGAGTTAGCACCACTACACAATCAAAACGGCCTCTCGCAACTCGAATCTCTACTAATGTTCCTCGGTTGCCGTAAAGAAACTTTGATACAAAACAAAACATTTATGAAGTCTTCAACCCTTGATTCTTTACTGATTACACGGTACCTATCCTCTCTCTCACGCACAAGGCTCATACGATAATTATCTTGTCGATGTTCATATTTCTATATCCCTTGTACCTTCGCACGTGTCATGCAAAGCATCAACTTATATTCAAGAGACAACATGGTGGCCACTACCTTATTATTGTTGAAAACCTCAAACATCACTGTAGGCATCCATCATTACCACGACACACTCAAAAGAGGGAAATCCTCATTCCGAAATTTATTTCGAAACTCTAAGCTTTTAACACTTTAACCACAACCATCTTATTCTCGAACCAAACTCAGAAAAGCACACTGATACCTCGCAATTGGTTAAATGAGTCCTCCACCTTAGGAGACACGTAATGATCTTTTTCTATTACATGACCACTATCTACGGTTAAAGCATCACTTCAACGAACTAACTTCTTTCTAATGAGCAAGCCTACTTCTCTCTTGGGTGGAACACTCAGATGAAAGGAACCTCCTTCGAGTTGCACCTTTGTAACTAAACCTCTAACTTTCTCGACTGAGTCGGTGTCCTCCGACAAAGACGATGGGCATCGACGTCCAATTCAATTTTACCTTTAACATCCACCCACATTCTCAACAGGAAGGAAGTCCTGACGACTCCTCCAAAAGGCATAACAAACACTCTGACAAATTTGAAGCCTCACCAGTGTCTAACTGCACACATTAGCATCTGTTGAATGGTTAAACATGTCTCACAACCCCGTGTGTCACTCTCCAAACAACAACCACGTAAATCGCAGTAGAGGGGTAACGATCCAAACATACTAAAGGTTGGCTTCCCTCGAGGTCTAGAAAGCCTCGAGCACAACTCTCGACATTACTGGCTTGCATCACGTTGATTAACCAAAATGATTCCACAATACCACAACTCCCGAGATGGTAGCTCTATTTCAAACATGTAGAACATCTAACTTGGCCACACTTTAACGAACTAGTGGATCCCGAATCCACTATCTCTGAGAAATGCCTTCGCAAAGGGTGACGATACCTCCCAACTATCAACGAACTCCCTTTTAAGCAAACGAAAGGGTTCACCACCCAACGTGCATCCACTGACTGATTCAAGAACATATCATCCATACTCGTGTCACAACCTGTATTCACGAATATAACGATGAAGATTCTTTTCCTCAAACTCCCATGACGCATTTGAAGACTCCAAAACTGTTACACTATGCGATAAGAATACCATTTAGATAGCGGGAGGAGAACACATCCTCGACTCTCACATTATTTAACTAACTCATATCTCAATAATCTGGGTTAACCTTGACCCCCGGAATCGCTTTCATGAAAGGCTTAACGCTTATTTTGGCCCTCACGGCTGCAAACATAACCATCTTAACGTCACAACATTGGTCACACCATCAGAATTCCAGTTTTAAGGAGTATGAACTTAATTTAAGGGCTTGTATTCACTAGACACCTTACTAAAACACCTATATCACCCTGGGTTTCATAGAACCGGCTAAACCTAAGTTTTGATACCATTAAAGGTAACACCCTCGACCCATATGTCACATTTGGGCCTAAAGCCCAAGCCAAAATCATAAAATTTCTCAACTTGGTTTTGCCCAAATAAAATAATTACCAAAAATATTTAAAACCCACAAATCAAAATAAATATATAAATGATTAAAACATTTACAAATGAACTAAATTTAAATAAAACATTTAAACAATTGACTTGATTAATACAAACTCAAAATAAGAATTACAGACTCATACACGTATGGTTCTATGAATACACATCCCACTAAATACAAGTATAATACTATAACAACGCCGCTTGCTAGAATCCCATACAAGCAGTGCTCCTCGATCCCGCAATCAACCTATGCATAAAAACAACAATTTCGAGCGCTGAGCTTACAAGGCTCAGTGGTACACATCTACTCTACTATACTTCATGCTAATCATAAACATAAGCATGCAAGCTAGTACGAGCAATAAGAAGAGATAAATAACATGTGGCGCTACCGCTAACTGCCTAAACACATGCTAATATCATGGCAATCATCAATCATGGCACATAAGGCCCAATCAAGCCCGATATCTCAACAAATCACTAAGGCAAAAACAACATCAACAACAACACAACTCTGGAGTGAGGCAGGGTCACAAAGCATTGGTACATACACTCTGGGTGAGGCCGGGTCAAGTAGCATCGGATCATACACCTGGGTGAGGCCGGGTCACATAGCATCGAAACGTACACCCTTGCTCAGAATTATCCCTCAAGCATCTACTCTCTGGGTGAGGACGGGTTACATAGCATCAGAACATACACCAATACTCGGAATGCTCACTCGAGTATCTTCGAATGAGGCCCGGGTCACGTAGCATCGGTAACCTCTATTCGGTATCTCAATCATGGTGTTGCAACACTCTTTCACTGGGTATCTGGATCCCATCAATCAAGAAGATTCAATCTATCAAATGCCTACCCGGCATGCAAGCAATGCGATCCTAAGGATCCCCTATTGTTGCTAATCGTCAACATATTATTTATTATACATTAGTGAGTTGTTAATATATTATGGAGAAGTGTATATTTAATCTCATTTATCAAGGTTTAGTTCAATTATTAATATTCATATTACCCTTATCTTAGACCAATATTTCAGACTATCCAATTTAGCGACATCGGTACTCGAATATGAGTATCGATACGGTACCCCTGGTTAACAGTACTCACCCATACTGATATGACCCTAATCGCTTACCGATACAACCAAAGCTCATACCAGTACCCAACTCACGGGTTCATACAATTCCTTTAAATTATGGTGTTATAACACTTATTAGGTCCTGAAAGCTTATGAAGGGCATTAAAGTACGTTACTAGCGTATTTAACTAATTATTACCTCTTACCAACTTTTTTCCATTTAATTGAATATTTATGAGTATGGTATCTAACCAATATTCAATCGAACATATTAATTTATTCAGCTAACACGCAAGGCGTCATCATAAATCAATCAATCAACTAATCATACAATCAGATAATCATGCAGATATTCAGACAATCCTATACAGTCTCTAAAGCTCATAATATACTCGAATATTCTCAAGCTTATCAAGTATCTCGATAATCATCAAGACTCTACCTAACAGTATCAACACATGCTTATTACTCATCTCCTAACTTGCAACCACTAACATGCAAGGCAATTGCACTTATGATGCCCATGAAGCATTTTAGAGTTCGAGGTGTACTAACCTTAAGCCGATATCGCTAAAATCCTCTTTCAAGCTTCTCAAATATTCACTTGATTCGATAACCAAACCCAGATAACCCTCGTATATCAACAAATACGAAAATATATTATTTCCATGCATCTTCAATACTATTCACAAGGTCAAATATATAAACAGTTTGTCGGGTTCGAATTTGGTAAAATGGACTGTGCCAATGGATTCGAAACATTGTGAAACCCCCGGGTAAGGTCCCCCAAAAAAAGTCAACAGTCAGTCAATGACCGGTCAACCCCCGGTCAAAGCTGGGTGATCGGGTGCGACGCGGTGCATGATAAGCTAGGTGCACCCTGGGAACGGGATCCAGTGCGGGCGAGTGCACTGTAGCCTTGGTGCACTCGCGGGCAAGAATCCAGTGCGGCAGGGTGCACTAGAAAGCAGTGTACACCCGCCCTACCTCTCAGCTTACGCCCACACGCAGGCAGTGGTGTGTGTGGCACATGGGGCGGCCTCCGGTGTTCAGCCGCCGATGGCGAGCTCTAGACCGGCAGTTCTCAGGCCGGTGGTTCCAGCGGTGGCCTCCGTTCACGGTGTTGAGCACTACTTCAAGCCGTTCTAGCTCTTTCGACCACCATTTCCTCTCACCTCGGCAAGTGGCGGCGGTGACGGCGACAAGACAACCACCGACGCGTGCGTCTCGACGATGCGCTTCTGATGGTGCTGACGGTGTCATCAACGGTGACGTGGTTGGCAGCGAAAAGCCTCTTGAACTCTCCCTCTCTCTAAAAACAACCTTTTTTTCTCTCTCCGTTATCTCTTTCTCTCCTTTGCTTTTTATTTTCTCTCCCCCATCACATCACCAACCCACTTTTTATTCAAAACCTCCCCTTTCTTTTCCCTGTTTTTTATATATCCACTAATAATAAAATACCACTTTCTCCTTTTTACCCCTAAGCCCAAATGACTATTCTCAATTGGGCTCTCAACATACGGCCCAAATAAATTAGATCCGAGGCCCAATTTACAAAACCTAAAATTTGAGTCGTTACAGCCACATTGATCACTGAAGTGATCCTAATACGATAGAATTAAAAACGCATACAAATTTAAATCTTTTCATGCTTGAGCAATCAGTAGATTAAAATTAGCAATGCGTCATTGAGTTCTATATGAATAGATTATACAACATGTCAAATTTTCCATAATCGGACTAGTTTTTCTTATTCAATTGATATTATTAGGAACTAAAACATAAATACCAAAAATTTGAGGATAAAACATAAATTAAACTTTAAAGAATCATTTTGAACAAAAAGTCGATATTTACACTCATACTGTAACCCCCTCGACCCGGCCTAGACGCTCGACCGAACCGAGCAAGCCACATTAAGTTTGCCGAAGCAAACCGGAGAAAGATAACGAAAACCGGTCCATTTTTTTCCTTTTATCTTGTCTAGATTCATATTATTAATCCTAAGTGATCATGCTTGCAGTGGATGAAGATACAAAGGAAACGGAGCTCGAAAAGGCAACCAATTGCATACAACACATTCTAGGGACTAAAATGTAAAACTGGTAAGTTAAAGGGACATTACTGAAATTAGGGTTACCAATCCTCAATTAGTCAGATTACATGTTTGCATGTCAATTCTCAACTTAATCCGACCATCCAAACTCAAGCAATTGCATTCACAACAATCAGGGACCAAAATGAATAAATCAGAAACCTTCCAAACATCCAAATAACTAAAATAACAGCTGCCCGTATCGGTACACGAGCAAGTGTATCGGTACGCCTTGGCCACTTTATAAAACCCAGATTCCAGTAGCTCAAAACAGTACTGGTATGGCTACGTGTATCGGTACACCTCGCCATTTTTCTTTTACCCGTATTCAAACATCACCCAGCGTACCGAAACACCATGCCTAAAATGGCTTACCAGTGCCAAAATGATTACCCCACATACCGAAACACCATGCCTAAAATGGCTTAACCATACTGATACGAGGTGACGTGTTTCGATACGCCTGGACCTGAAACGTCTACTTTTGCTGGTTTGACTTACATTATTGGACTCTAAACCACTTGAACACGCTTCTAATTTTCATACAACATTACCAAGGATAGATCCTAACCATAATATCACATAACCATCCTCATCTCATGGAAACATGCTTTAAAGGTAAACTATAGGCATGCTTCCTAAAACCACATTACCAAAAGTACCAAAACTCTCATTTGAACATTTTCCAGCATATGCAACATACCAATATATCTTTAGCATCAAAATCAACATGCTAGAATCGTCAAAGCATGGCATTCAACCAAAGCTAACTAGATGCATACCTAAGCAACCACCTAGCACCAACCATAAGCAAGGATTAACAACATGCTTATCAACATCAATCCAACTTCAAAACACATCATTAATCATGCTCAAAAACTAGGGAATAACAGAATTTACAAATCCCAAAAACTTGGCGAACATATTGCCTTATTAACTGAAAACTTAAACCGAGTTCATACTCAAAAGTAGTCTTTGTTCTGGGGTCACTTTAAGCCTTGCCTTTGCTGCCCCAAACCTCAATGCTCTGAATCATTAGGAAAAGGAGAGCATAAGCACAAATTCTTAGTGAGGATGCTCATAAAAACAATGATGCATTTAAAATCCTTTGAAAACTAAACACTTGTTTTCAAACCATGCTTACGACCAACGCATCTTCATTGATTCCGAATCAAAACATGCATATAGACCATATGTAAAAACATTATAAATCAAATGCTTAAATTCCAAAGCATTAAATCATATTACCATGCTTAAATCCTAAAACATTATAAAATAGGTTCAACACATGAACTCTCATATATTGGAAATTATAGTGACCCTGGATAGTCGACCACTATCCTTGATTAGCCGATCGCTAATCATTGGTTAACCGACCGCTAGCCTTACATATCGAATACACGGATCTCCCGTGATGGACTCACCTCCACCATAACACATACCATGCCTAGTTAAACTGCATGATATCCCAAACCTTGCCTAGTTAAACTGCAAGATTTGACAACATCGCCTAGTTAAACCATGAGCTCTACCGACCGTGCCTAGTTAAACCGCAAGATCACCATCGACTTGAGTTGCCTAGTTAAACCGCATGCCCCAAGTGAGGTCCCAATAGTCCGAGTGGCCTAGTTAAACCGCCATACGTCAAGGACCCATGGCCATGATCGATTTTGTTTATGTATTATAGTGCACTTTAATCTTATGGCATGCCAACTATATCCGAATGCTTTATCATCTTGTCACATAGCCAATATATCATTGAAAAAAACATTTACTCATTGTTTTATAATGCATTATACAAAATTACCACATATGCAAACCACATTGCCAAAGCAATACCAGATTCCCGACCAGAATGAAAACTAATGCTCACTAGCATTTCATATACATTTAAACCACTGCATATGTACTTAAAACCATGCATTTATAGTAAGTAAACAAACCATGTTTACGATCAAAACATGAATTACACATGCTCATATCTGAACCGATATTAAAGAGCAAAAGATGAAAACTTACATCCGAGCTTAGGTAAGTGTTTCAAGCTTAACCTAAACTCCAATAAACACTTTCAAACCTTTGAAAGACTTTTAAAACCTTTTCCACTTTCCGATTACACCTCACCTTGCTTGCCAATGCAAATCGAGCTCCCGGCAAACAACGATCCACCTCAAGCTACTTCGCCTTGATTATCCCCTGTTTTGACAACACAAAACCAGAGGAAACATGCATCAAAATGCATCCAAACCACTGCCTCAAATCAATAACCTGCAACTCACAAGTTGCCCACTCAAAACCATCCAAAACTTATTGAAATCAACCTCAAACACCCTTCAATCTTAACCCAGCCACAATATAACGATTCAATACATCAAACCTCATCAAACAACATCTAAAACACTTTAACAACATCCTTTTACTTCCAGCAATGGTTAAACTCCATTAACAACACAAAACCCTTAACTATCAACCTTAAACATTACAGATTCAACTAGTTTCAAGATTACAATGTTAAAACCAAGAAATTAACATTATTAATCATCAAAATCATGATCCAATCTAATCAAGAACCCAACAAAATAGATCCAAATTGAAAATCTATTAATTTCATCAATCAAAACACAATTAAACAAATTTTCCTTAATTAATCAAAACATATTAGAAATCAGTTGTAAATGATCAATAACTTGGGAATTTTAGTAAAGAACCTTTCATTAGAGGAGAAAAATGAACATTGCCTCTAATGGATGCTTTCTCCATTAATTGGTTGAATTTACATGAGAAAACAAAGTAAAAACAATAAGGTTTTGTTTGGAAATCATTGAGAATCCATTTGAAATCAAAAGATTCAAGAAAATAAAGATTTACCTGAAGATTCAGAAGAAGAGAATGGTGTTTGGCTGGAGAGATTTTGAGAGAAAGTTAGTTACGTAACTTTTGTTTTAAAGAATTAATCATCAAATTCATTCTCCCCAACCTATTTATATTTTCCAAAACACTTTTAAAAATAGCCAATTAAGGGATAAAGTCTGAGATTAGACTTTCGGGCAATTAGCTCCTTAAAGATTCAAAGTTTTGACCCATTTACAAAATAGTCACTAAAGTTTACATTTTGGTCACTTGTCTAAAATGTCCGATTTCCAAAGCTCATTTTCCAAAATTGATTCCACCAAAATCATTAACATTTAAATAATGATTTTAGAACATTTTCCACATTTTTATCACCTTAAAAAATATTTAATCTGATTTAATCCTGAAGCCAATTCGAATATCTAATATCGATCCACTGGACCCTCAAAATGAACCACAAAACATCTAGACCCAAAACCTGGGCGTTACACATATTGGAACAAAAGAGCATCCCTTCTTATGCTCGAGGTTGCTTCGGTTGTCGACTTTTGCTAACACTTGGCAAACGATTGAATATTTAGAGTAAAAGTGTCCAAAAATAATGCCAAGGTGAGTCTTATACGTGCAAGTATACACGGTCAGCGAGTAATACAGCAGTAAGTTGAGTATCGAATTCATAGGGATTAACCAAGAACTTATTTGCTTATGTTTACTTGAGGATTCAAGATTTTCGGGATCCATTTTTAAAATCAACTTAACAACATCATAATACAACCAAAATATGTTTAAAATCAATCATCAACACTGGAAAATAGATCTAATTCGAAACTTTCTTTTTTCATAATTCAATATAAAAACACAAAAATCAGATTATAAACTATAAATCAAGGATCAAAAACTTAGGAATATCAATAAAGAACCATTCAATATAGGAGATCACGGACCTTACCCCTATTGTGTGATTTCTCCCTCAATAGGCTTGTTTAAAGCTAAGAAAACACACGATTTCAATGAGGTTTTGTAAATCGAAGTTAAATAATCAATTATAGATCAAGAATCTAAGTAAAATTGATCTCTTACCTCTGGTTTTTTTATCAAAATTTGAGTGTTTGGTAGAAAAGAAGTGGTGAGAAATGTTGAGAGAAAAGTTACGTCAATTTTCATTAAAACCAAATAACTAACTTTAATATCTAAAATCTCTTTTTATTATCCTTTAAAACACATGTTAAAATGATTTAATTGAAGGGATAAATCACCAGCAAAAACTTGGTAAAATAGCTCCTTAAGGATTCTAAGAATTTGATCATTTTCATTTTAGTCACATTTAAAAACAGTTTTCAAAAATCGCATTTTGGTCACTAGCCAAAATGTCACACTTCCAAATTTCATTTCCAAAATTGATTTCACCAATATTAATCATATATTAAAAGATGATCTTTAACCATTTTTCCATATTTTTATCTTATCGAAAAATATACGGTCATGAATCTGACTCGAATCTCTCACCCGGTCCACCGAATTGTCTAATAAGCCTCAAAACTGCTAGGCCCAAAACTGGGGCGTTACAACTCTCCCCCACTTAAGAAATTACATCCCCAAAATTTACCTGGAAGTAACAAAAGCAGAACTGCTCCAACATCTCCGACTTACATTCTCATGTGGCTTCTTAACACTACGGTATCTCCACAACACCTTAACAAGCCCAACCATCTTACCACGCTGAACCCTACTGCTGGCATCAAGGATATCCACTGGAAACCTATACAAGATAAATACGATCCTAACACAATGCCTTCCACCGGCACAACATGCAAGGAATCCAACCAATACCTTTGCAACAGGACCCACACGTTCCACAAACTCGTATGGTCTACAAAACCTCGGCTAAGCTTTCTTTTTCGCTCAAAACGCATGACCTTCTTCCAAGGCGATACCATCATGATCATTCGGCCATCAACAACACACTCTAAAACACTACGCTTCAAATCCGCGTAGAATTTCTGACGGTCCGAAGCTGCTCTCGAGCGCTCACATAACAACTTCACCTTCTCACTGGTGCCTTTCAACATATTAGACATGGGAACGTACTTTACCCTAATTTCAGCCCAACACAAGGGCGTACGACACCTCCAACCACACAACGCCTCGTACGGTGCCACCTGCATACTTGCCTGATAACTGCCATTAAAGCAAACTCTACCAAAGGCATTTTCTTTTTACACTTTCCCTGGAACTCAATGATACACAACCCAACTTATCTTTCAAAACTTGAATTCCATGCTCCAACCCGCCGTCCATCTGGAAAAGAGATGAAGTACATACAATCAAGCTCAAGCAACACCCCTAGAACCTCGTTGTAACCCACGAATCTCAGTCCAAAACTATAGACTCAGGCACACTGTGCAAACGCACTAACCCGACAATATACAAATCTGCCACTTATTTCAACACATAAATCACAAGCATAGCCACAAAGGTGCGCATGCTTTGGGACTTATTCAACAATTACCCAAGAGGAATTCTTTTCGTTCGGTGTCAAAGGAAACCCAGACACAAAATCCATGGTGATTCTTTCCCACCTCTATTCCGGTATCCTCAACGGTTGCAACAACCCGAAATAAAACTGATACTCAGCTTTCACTCGCTCACATACCATGCATCGAACAACAATATCAACCATATCTTCCTTTAGACCAACCCAACAGTAATCCCTTTCCAAACCTTGATATATCTTGGTATTACCGGAATGCATATCACAAGAATTGGCATGCGCCTTCATCAAAACCATACACCTCAACTCTACATCAAGAGACACCACATTCTGATCTTTAAAACACAACACCCTACCACCATTAACGTGAAAATCCATTGGATTTCCTTCCCCCAATAACATGGACATGTGATACTAAAGCGTAATCACACAATCTCCCTCTATTCAACTGTGACCAGGATGACTTCACTTGCAACTCAGCCATCAAGCCTCCATTACACATCATACCCAACCACGTAAACAACATCCTCAACTCTATCGCAACCCTCATAAACAAAACATCGGCTATAACCTTAGCTCGGACGATATTCAACCATCAAACTATAACTTTTAAACAACTCCAACCATCCAAGTTATCAAAAACTCAAATCATCATTCATTTTTTTCTAACCACACATGATTCGTGTACACAACACACTCCTCACCATAGAATTGGTGTCTCTAAAACATTTAAACAACCACCATCGCGGCAAGCTTCACAACATACGTAAGATAAAAGCGCTCATGCACCTTTAACTATCTAGATGCATAAGCTACAACTTCACTTGCAATACTACAATCTCAACAACCCTCGATGCCAAAACTGTATCTAGAAAACCCACAAACTGCCAATTCTAACTTTAGCCACTCAAAAACTAGCACAAGCCAAACTCCCAAGAACCATATCACCAAAACCACCTTCATACGCTACCTTACTTACACCATCACTCCATTGATTTCCAATCAGTCATCCGTAAGTATGAACATATGTATGCATGATTACTTATATGCCCTTATAGATGTCTATGTGTATGCATGCAAAACCTCTAATGCCATGCCCAAATGTATGCATGTACTGACATATTTACATATACATATAAGTGTTTTTGCACTGTGCATGTTTAGTTGTTCACACTTACTAATAACATTCTCAGAACTAGAATTCTTAACAACATACCCAAAACTCGTACTTCCCAAACAAATAACAACATTCACTTCTCCCCAAAAATCCACTAAACCAACCATACTTATCGATCAAAACCCTTCTTGGTGCTTCTGTACACGGAAAGACCAACAATAAGTACCACAACCAACTGATCCAAAAACTTAAAGACTACCCAACTTATCATAACTATGAACGCAACCCATGCATCGGTCAACCCAAACGGCATAACCAAAAATGCATATTGCCGCACCCTTTACAAAAGGCAAATCTAAACAAAAACACATCCTTTACCTTCAACAGATAACACCCGGACTCAAACCAATCTTACAAACCACCAAAGCATCCCTAAAAAGATCAACAGAACATCAACTTATTCAACTACCAAAGCCTCATGCATATCTGCATCATGCCATCTTCCTTTTTTCACAACAACTCCGACGCAACCCCCAGCAAAACACTAAGCCTATTAAACCCTTGGTCAAACAACTCCCTCGAGCCAAGCATAGGAAGCAATAGACACTGGAGTTGCATTTTCATACAACTCAATGTCAAACTCGTTCTCTCAATCCAATGGCAAACCCAGCCATTCCCTCAAAAACACCCAAGAACTCACATACCGTACGAATATCCTGAGCACGTACTTCCCTTGACCTCAGATTCATAACATAGGCTAAGAATACCTTGCAACCAAATTCTGCCAAATGACTCACCTCCAGCACTAAAACAGCATTAGACAAGAATTTAACATTCTCGCCCATGATTACCACCTCGTAATCATCAGCAAGGTTCAAGGCAACTCACTAAGATTCAAAATCAACCACAGCTCTGTGTTCCAGCCACTAATCCAAACCCAGGATTACATCAAAAAACTGTGGAGTGGCAACTCTATCAAAACAACCGCATCCTCAAGACCTTAAATCATCACAGGACATTTTCAAGCAACCTTCTCGCAACAACCGTCTTACCGGAGGAACTAACCACTTACATTCCTACATCTAACACTTATGAGACGATCGTTCAAACCATAATTCCCACAACCGTTAACAATAACATGTACAAGAGTTTACACTCCATATATCAAATACAGATAAACCCGCCTCATGAGATCACACGATCCACATACCCAACTTGTATTAAATACTATTCTAGTCTGGATATACTGACCCTGCGGTCCTCACCCAGCACTGTCATCACCTTGCCTCAACTCAAGGCGATATTTTTTTATCATAATTCTTTTCAAATTGAACACTACCGGAACTAGAATCTGTAATTCTCTTGCCAGAGCCAGAACCTCCCACACGGACTACTAAACCCAGGTTCTGCTCAAAGCACTTCGCCCATGCACCAATACGTCAAAAATGGTGTAACTAGAAGCCAACATGTACACTTTAACACCCTGATCCAATTCATAATAGAATCGGTCATAGCGATACCTCTCTGCCAGTACCAGTTCAAGAGCATAATGGCTCAACCGAACAAACTGTACCCTAAACTCGGCCACACGACCCTAAACTCAAGCCATGAACTCTCGTTTCTTATCATCCAAGTATCTAAACCCCAGATACTTCTTCCAAAAGACAGCATGGAAAGACTCCCAATCCACATCATTGGGTTTCACGCCCACAGATACAGTTGTCCACCAACTAAAAACATCACCTTGCAACAGGGATTCAACACATCCCAACATACAGGTACCAAAACATCCCATTTGATCCAAAATCTAAATAGCTACTTTTTATGACTCGGATGCCTCGGGTGATAATCCCCGGTACTCAACTCCTTCCAAACTACAGGGATACTCCAACGACAACCTCATTTGCCCAACAACTAGTGTAAACACACACACTACAGCAATAGCAGCTTAAAAGCTCAAAACATCACCTATATCGAGGCATCATATCACCCAACACTGGCCCAACTGGCATAGGTGGTACATGCTTCGGGGTGACAAACCCCAGGAACACTACACTCTCCTCAACTCACTGCCCAAAGGAAACAGCATCACGCTAGTTCTCATTTCTCCTATCGGTCGTAACATAACATATTTTTTAAGGCATGATAATCATTTCAAAACAAAAATAATCAGGCCAGCTTCAAGAAAGGATCCAAGACTTTCATTTCAAAACCAAAGACTTTCATTTCAAAATCATAACATTTCAAACTATAATAATAAGGCAATGGGTTTCCCAAATTTTCCCCCAACATGCCATAAAGCAATCACCATGCATATTAAACATCAGATAAAAACTCACAATAACATCACAACAATCAAACCAACTCCCAACTAACGCAAACCTGGCTCTAATACCATCAAATGTAATCCCCTTGACCTGGCCTAGTCGCATGACCGAACCGAGCGAACTATATTAGGTTTACCGAAGTAAACCATAAAGAAATTTAGCCTAAACCTGAACATTTCTTTTATCTTATCTAGATGCAAAATAGTTATCCTATGTGTGCATACAGATTTTTGGTTAAAACCCAACTTAATCGGGCGTTGAATTGACATCCAATTGGTCATAACTACAATTTAGGGACCAAATTGCAAATCCTAAAAATTACGATGACTTAGCCCAATTTTAAGTTACCATCCTTTAGCTAGACAAGTTAAATGTAAGAAAATAGAGTTTTAGAAGATTCCAAATAACAGACTTAACAGTCACCGTACCGGTACGGCAATGGGTGTTTTGATACACTGACCAACATTTGAAATCCCAGAATTCCAGTGACCAAAAATCGTCTTGATACGCCTTGAGCTTATCGGAACACCACTCTTGAAAACCCCTAACCATATCGACATGCCTTCTCGAGTACCGCTGGCTATTTTTGCCTTTGTCCGTACCAAAACAGCTGCCCGCGTACCGGTACACTAAGCCTGAAATGGCTTCAGCCGTATCGAAACGGAGACACATGTACCGATACGCCTGGCCCTGTAATGTCTATTTTTGCTGGTTTAACAAGCTTTCAACCATACCATAACATCCCGGCATGCTCCTAACACATAACCAACATAATCTAGAATCAAATCACCACATAACATCACAAATTCGACATCAATTTACGGCATCTTGCATCAAATGTAAATCTATAGGCATGCAACCTAGAAAACCATTCAAGTAAAACTTGAAACTCCAAACCATCACCAAAAATAAACCATAAAGGCCATTTACAACTCAAGACCAACCAAACAAACTTACTCAAATAGGGAATTCAACAAAACATCTCCCAAATAACAACGAAAGGCTCATTGCCCTTATTACTTATAGTCTAATCCAAAAACATACTTTGGTTACCAAGTCTTTCAAGATCCCTTGCTTCTTGCTGCCTTCCAAGCTTTTAATTATCTGCGTTGATGGACAAAGAGAGCGTAAGCACACTCGGCTTAGTGAGGAATGCTCAAAAACAACACACCATCAATGCATTAAAACCATTTCTCAACATTACATTAAAATCTCATTTCAATCATCCTTTAAAACATCACTTAAACATTATCATACCTTTAAGACCATGCACTTAACATTTTTTAAACCCAGCATATTAAACCATATACAACATGTATTATTAATCAACAGCAAATCCCATTGCTCAACCTCAATTTAAGCCTTCCCATGCATAACAACCATATGCAAAGCTTAAAGAGTAAACGTACAACATGTATCATTAACCAACAGTAAGTCCCATTGCTAAACCTCAATTTAAGCCTTCACATGCATAACAACCATATGCAAAGCTTAAAGAGTAAACATGTATAAATCACATTACACAGCATAAACCTTTCAATGATACATTAACAATTATATTGGCTCACAAGTGATCATTAACCAAGTTCATTTACCAAAAGAGTTCATTGGATACACGAATTCAACAAGTGTTTACCCAACACTTCAAGCCATCTCAACCAGAAATAGCGATACAATCACAATTGTGGTACCTAACAACCGGGTACAATTTCATCCCACGGGGACACCAACCCCTTTCTTTGGTTAGATGCTTAATCCACTAATGGGAGTATATAGTACGGTAAAACCCCTCTACCGTTAGGGTACTCGGATAGAGTTTTCGGTACACGGATCTAAACCCCTCAATATACAAGGCGACTTATTATAGTGCACTATCAATCGTATGGCCGGCCAATTATATCCGATAACAATTTTAAAACCATATCAATTGCCAATATAATTAACCATTTACCATTTACCTCACTGTTTTTAACAAGCATAAAACCAAACCATTTTCCAAAGCAACAACCATGCTTTAAACCACAAGTATAAATCATATACTTACAAGGATCACTTACCATGTTCATCCTTCAGCATCTCATACTCAAAAATAGTATCTCAAATACTTTAAAACATGCTTAAACAGTAGGTAAGATGTAATTCAAAACAAGTGCATAAAACCATTTCAATCTAGCACGACCGAGAGAGAAAAACCACATTTACTTACTTCCTAGTTTAAACCATCGTTTCAAGCTAAGTTTAAACTCCCATAAGCCACCTTTAAAACATTCCAAAGCTGGAACCCTCGTTCTCACTCATCGATATGCGAAAACAAGCGTTCGAAGCCTCCAAAGCTTCACCGATCACTTCCAAATCCATATATCCTATTTTAACCACACTACAATAGAGGATTAATGAATCTCAATGCATTCAAAACACTGCAACAACAAATCCACACGAACTTCCACAATCTCCTCATAATTACCCAACCACAACAACCGAAAACATCATCTAATCCTTTCCAAACACAACCCAGCCATAATATAGCAATTAAACTCCCTCAATATCATCAATGAACACCTAAAAGTAGAATCAAAACATCCAAACACTTCCAGAAATCACACAGCCGTCACAACTCCACAAAAACAATTCTAACAACCTAAATAATTAGAGATTCAAGAGTTTCAGGATTCCGTTATTAAAATCAACTTAACAACATCATAATACATCCAAAATATGTTTTATATCAATCCTCAATACTGGAAAACAGATCCAATTTGAAACATTCTCTTTTTCATCAATTTTACCCACTTAAATCAATTAATTTAATATAAAAACACAAAATCATATTATAAACTATAAATCAAGGACAAACACTTAGGAATATCAATAAAGAACCATTCAATATAGGAGATCATGGACCTTACCCCTATTGTGTGATTTCTCCCTCAATTGGCTTGTTTAAAGCTAAGAAAACATAAGATTTCAATGAGGTTTTGTGAATCGAAGTTAAATAATCAATTCTAGATCAAGAATCCAAGTAAAATTGATCTCTCACCTCTGGTTTTTTATGAAAACCTGAGTGTTCGGTAGAAAATAAGTGGAGAGAAAAGTTGAGAGAAAAGTTACGTCAATTTTCATTAAAACCAAATAACTAACTTTAATATCTAAAATCTCTTTTTATTATCCTTTAAAACACATGTTAAAATGATTTAATTGAAGGGATAAATCACCAGCAAAAACTTGGTAAAATAGATCCTTAAGGATTCTAAGAATTTGATCCTTTTCATTTTAATCACCTTTAAAATTAGTTTTCAAAAATCGCATTTTGGTCACTAACCAAAATGTCACACTTCCAAATTTCATTTTCCAAAATTGATTTCACCAATATTCTTCATATATTAAAATATGATTTTTAACCATTTTTCCATATTTTTATCTTACCGAAAAATATATGGTCCAGAATCTGACTCGAATCTCTGACCTGGTCCACCGGACCGTCTAATAAGCCTCAAAACCGCTAGGCCCAAAACCGGGGTGTCACAATGGGGACATTAATAAATCTATCCTTAAGTTCATGAAAAGATTTTAAGCAACAATCATCAAATGCAAAAGTGGCATTTTGTTCTAAAAGCAAGCATAAAGGTTTAGAAATTTTTGAGAAATCTTTAATGAAACGAAGATAAAAACCTGCATGTCCTAAAAAACTTTTGATACATTTTACAATTGTAGGAGGTGGCAACTATTTGATTACCTCCATCTTCGCCTTGTCTACTTCCAGGCCTCTCTTGGTTACTTTGTGACCAAGAACTATGCCTTCCTTCACCATGAAATGGCATTTTTCCTAGTTTAAGACCAGGTTAATCTCAATACATCTACTTAAAACAAGCTCTAGACTCTGAAAGCATTCCTCAAATGTTTTGCCAAACACTGAGAAGTCATCCATGAAAAATTCTAGATTGTTCTCAATCATGTCAGAGAAAATAAACATCATACGTCGTTGGAATGTTGCCATAGCGTTACACAGTCCAAAGGGCATTCTCCTAAAGGCGAATGTCCCATATAGACAAGTGAATATGGTTTTCTTCTGATCTTATGGAGTGATGGTAATCTGATTATAACCTGAATAGCTGCCTAGGAGGCAATAAAATGCATTACCTACTAGTTTGTCCAATATTTGATCGACAAAGGGCAGTGGGAAGTGGTATTTCTTGGTGGCATTATTTAGCTTCCTATAGTCCATGCACACTCTCCACCCGGTAATAGTTTTGGAAGGAATCAACTCATCCTTGTTGTTTTAAACTACAGTTATGCCATCTTTTTTTGGCATACATTACACCAGACTAACCCACGAGCTATCAAAAATGGGATAGATCATCCTGGCATCTAGCCACTTGATAATTTCTTTCTTAACTACCTCTTTCATGCTCAGATTTAGTCTTCTCTTGTCTTCAACTATTTTTCCATGATATTCTTGCAATATTATTTTATGCTTGCAAAATAGTAGGGCTTATTCCTTGAATATCGGCCAAGGTCTATCCCAGAGCTTGCTTATATTTGCTTAAAATTTCTAGCAATCTTCTTCCTAATCATTAGATAGATCAGCGGCAATGATCACTGGCAGAGTAGTTTGTTTACCTAAGTAGGCATACTTGAGGTGGTCTGGTAATGGTTTCAGTTCTAATTTTGGTGGCTTCACGATGGATAGTTTAGGTGCCTTGATTTCTCTGCCCACCTACTCCAATGGCTCTGGCTGTCTAAAGTAATTAGCAACTTCATTCTCCAAAGTTGATCCTTCATTGTCTTCATTCATCTTAATTGCATTATCCCGTTCTCCAGTATCATCGTCCGTGTCTTGGCACAACTGTGCCACGTCTATAGTGAAAATGGACTCCATCATCTCATTAGCTTGGCATTCATTTGGTTCATCTGCACATTTAAGAGCTTGAAATACATTAAGCGTAACATGTTGGTCGTTCATGTGCGTAGTAAGTTCACCTTTATGAACATCAATTAAGGTTCTACTTGTGGCAAGGAATGGTCTGCCCAATATGATTGGGATATTCATGTCTGTTTCATAAGCTAAAATGATAAAATCAGCTGGAAATATAAATTTATCTATCTTTACCTACACATCCTCAATCTTACCCTTAGGATGTGCAAAAGATCGGTCCACCAACTGAAGTGTTACGGTGGTAGGCCTTGCTACGATGTCAAGCTTTTTGAAAACAGAAATTGGCATCAAATTGATGTTTGGCTCCTAGTTCACACAGTACTTTACCCATGAATTTGTTGCCAATGGTACAAGAAATAGTAAACCTTCTTGGATCTTTTAGCTTGGGTCGCAATCGATTAAGTATCATTGCACTGCATCCCTCAGTGAGAGCTACAGTCTCGAAATCACCCAATTTCCTCTTTTTGGACAAAATATCCTTTATGAATTTAACATAATTGGACACTTGCTCAAGAGCTTCTACTTACGGTATGTTGATCTGCAACTGCTTAAGAACTTCTAAGAAACGCTTAAATTGTTGATCATGCTTGTACTTCTATAGTCTTTGTCAAAACAGTGGAAGTGGGTAAGCAAATGCTAACTCTTTCGGCTTTGCCAAGGGTTTGCTGGCATCCGGCTGAGGTCTAGCCTCAGACAGAGGTTTAACATTGCTTATGTCCGGTTTTTTCTTCTCTGCTTCTTTTGGTTTATCTATTAGTCCTTTCTCTTGGCAATTGGCCGACTGCTTGATATATAACTCAGCCTCGCATTGTTTGCCACTCTAAAGAGTTATAACTTTACACTATGCATTGCGTCTCTACCGAGCATCTTCTGTATCACTTGGCAATGCTCCCTAGGGTCGATTACTAAGTGCATTGGCAATCTGTCCGATCTAAATCTCCAAGTTGCATATAGATGCTACCAAACTCTAAATAGTTGCATCATTCCTCTACATATATTCTATCAAAGTCCCCTGGTTGTTTCTTTGTCCTACATAAAAATTTCTTTGCGCCCTATGTGGCATGGTATTCTGATATAATCCTTGCTAGATATTGTTATTCTGACGTTGGGCATTGTGTTAATTACCTCATTGATTTCCCCAAGCTAAATTTAGGTGTTGCCTCCATCATGCATTTTAAGTATTAGAATTTGTATTATAATTACGATTGAAATTGCCAACAAAATTTACCGACTCAGGGTTGGCAAGCCAGTCGTCCATGTAATGGTCATCCCTATATATTGTGCAGAATGGGTCTAATGCCTTAATCTCTTGAGATTTTTTACTCTTTTACAAAGTTCTCACCATGCTAGTAAGATTGGAAATCTCAGCGTGGATGGATGTTAATTCATCTAGTGCTAATTTTCCTCTATTTTTAGTTTTGGTCCCTAGTCTGGCAGTAGGATACTCAAAATCATTAGTTGAGATCCTTTCAAGGATGCCAACTGCCTCTATATAGTTCTTGTCCAGCAGTGAACCATTTTCTGAAGAATAAATAATAGTTCTGCCATGAGTATTGAGTCCATTGTAAAAGGTCTCCATCTGGGTCCAATTTGGGAATCCATGCATGGGGCACCTTTTCAACAGGTCCTTGAATCTCTCCCAGCCATCATATAGGGTCTCATCATCAGTTTGTCTAAACATAATGATCTTTCTCCTCAGCTTGGTTGTGAGTTTAGGTGGTTGGAATCACAGTAAAAATTTCTGCCATAGATCTCCCCATGAGGTGACAGAATCAGGCGGCAAAGAACTAAACCATGTTTTTGCTCTATCTCTCAGGGAAAATGTGAATAATTTTAGCTTCATTGTACCCTCTGACACTCTAGGCTACTGAAATAGATGGAAAACTTCCATAGATTGCGTCAAGTGTTGCCTCGGGTCTCTAGTAGGTGCTCCATCAAATTGTCCTACATTCAAAAGTGTTTGTATCATTATCGATTTAAGTTCAAATTTTGGTGTATTTACCTCTGACCAATCAGTCTTGGCATCAAATTGTCTATGTTCGGTGCCGAGTGTTCTCGGATAGGTCTCTCCTCTTCCACATTAATGGTTGGGGCAGCAAGTGTGACCGATATCCCATTATGGTTTGGTGGATTTCCCTGATTATTTGGGTTACCATCGGCTCTTCCATTGCCTCGATGTGCCATCTCTCAAGCTTTTCTTTGTAACCTCCGTAAGGTTCTTTCAATTTCTATGTCGTATGGCCAATCTTCCACCAACGGGTGGTTTCTGGTCATACACCAATTAAAATAAGTAAATAAAATGAAATAATAAAATAAACGAAACAAGTAAAATTCAAAACAATAAATTTCATCGCAATCCCCACTAACTGTGCCAAAAACATGTCGACTTTTTTTTACACTTGGCAAACGATTGAATATTTAGAGTAAAAGTGTAAGAAAATAATGCCAAGGTGAGTCTTATGCATGCAAGTATACATGGTCAGCAAGTAATACAGCAGTAAGCTGAGTATCTAATCCACATGGATTAACCAATAACATATTTGCTTATGTTTACTTGTTTTGTAAAAAGTGTTTGAAATTATTTGGACTTTTGATTGAAAGATAGCAAAAAAAGCAGTGAAAATGAAAACAATCTGGCAACGAAAGTTTTCAATTGAATGATGAGCATTGGCAAGAGATGTCTGGATTTCACGCTACTTATGCCAGCTTTTAATAATATCCTGCCTTGGTTTTATTGCAGAGCAGATTCAAGGTAGTATTGCCTCTTTGATAGCAAAACCCTAAGTTAACCACGATAAAACCCCTATATGTCTATAGTGAAGCTTCTCAATAATTAACTCGATTAAGTTTCAATCTTTACTCCTAAGGGGTAGACTCACTTCCGAAGTAAGTTCATCTACTTGAACATCTTCTGTCAAAGCTTCTCGCCTTAGTATCTAGAAACTGATCATTGCCCCTTAATCTGTTAAGATATTAGGTCCAATAAACACACTATGCCAACTGTCGTATGGCAAAGGATTTGAGAAAATTAAGTACTAGCAGATAGAAAATAATGCCAAGGCATTTTAAATTATTAAAAATCAAACATAAAATTAGCATTCATCGCAAACATCCCCCAACCAACTGTAAAAGCTTAGTTCATGGTTAGGGGTTCATCCACAAAATACTATCGTATCTTAACATCACCATTCAAATAAAATTAAAACTAAGAGAATGGGCAAGAAGGAGATCCGTTGATGCAGCCCTTTGATTTCTCTAGAGCTTTCGGTCTTAGCTGGTCAAACCATGTCGCCTCTCGGTTTACCACGGTACAGCCTCTCTTCTGATCCCCCTCGTGTGGTGCTTGAACTCCTCTAAATAGGCTTGCGTAGAAACCCTATGATAAGCTTTGGATTTTGAATGTTGAATGCGCGAAGGGATAAGATGTGGTATCATCTTATCCCAATTTGAATCCTAGGGCTGACGTATATAGGGTCCAACGGCTACTTTGACTGGTCATCGATCATCAATCCTTTGCCAGCCGAGCTTGGCATTGTTTGGTCCATCTATGCCAACTACTACTCAGTAATTCTCTTGCTTCTTTTCCTGTGATCTCTGCTAGCACCTCTTTGCCATGCCTGCCTGCCCGTGTTCTGCATCAAAACTAGCGAAACAACCCTTCACACTGGGAACAAAGTAGCTCCTAACTCCTTATGCAAACGCATGAATTTTAACAACTAAATGCGAACATATCTACTTAAAGGCAAGCAAAAACGTTGTGAAATAAGCATAAAAATTAGTACTTTTAAGGAGTTAACATCGGTATTACCACCTTTTTAACTTAGATACTCATAGAAAAGTCTGACGTGACAAAGTTAAATTAGTCTTGAAGTCGACACGGATACTTACTTATTCTTTAGGTTCATTAATATCTATATAATTCTCATCATCTTCCTTCTACTTAGATTCAGGTCGATAGTTCATGCTAACCAAAGCTTTAATTTCCAAGTATCCAATATATCATCATCAAACATCCTAGAATAGAAATTCAAAAGAGACTATTTAAAAAAACTGGACTGCATAAATTTTGGCACAAAATGAAAAAAAAAATTGATACAAAAGAAAAAATTACAACTATTTCTAAGATCGTAAAACAAATTAAAACTATTATCTAATATTAATAACTAAATAGGGGACTGCACCCCCAAACCTACTTGGTGCAACGTCCTCAATGCACAACAAAAATTGAAACATGCTAAAAATAAAAACAAAACATAAAAATGAAAAATAATACCCTATTCATCAGTGCTGACATGGGCAGTTGATGTTCCCTGCTATTTTTGTTCATGTTTCTTCGTGATCCTTTTTCCAATTCCTTGTTTCTTTTATAACCAAGGTATTCCCTCTTTTCATCCTTGTCACAACCCTAATCTTCTTTCTTCTTTCCTCTTTGGATAAGTTTTCATCAGTTGTCTCTTCAGTCATGGGCAAATTCTTTTTCTCGAGTTGTTGAATCTTAGAGAGTATGGTAGTTTGCATTTGTTTAATTTCAACTAAATACTCTTTGATCTTGTTGAGAGTGCTTGCAATATCACCTTCCTTGTCTTCTGGGAATAAAGGCACATTGATGCGCCTACACAACTGAGTAATCAAGGCACAAAAAGGCATATCTCTTGATGGATTTCTTGTAAACCCAAGCATTTTTTCATGAACGATTCTGCCCATGGTAATTGTTTTTCTAAACAAGATGGAATGAATTAATAATACTTTTTCCTTGTGACAAGTACAATTAGACATTGATGGAAGTAGACGGGTTCGAACAAACTCAAGCCAATTTTGTGTTGGAACACAAAGCCTTGATGTCGGAACATAAAGTGTATCATGGATTGATTTTTCTCAAACTGAGGGTTCATTCGTCAAGTCATTTAAGACTGTATTATGTTGATGTTCAGACAAGTTAGCCACCCAATTAGCATATCAGTTTTATTGCTTACGCTAAAGAATTTGTTTGTTTATGGCTAGGAACTTGTTTCCCTCTTACTGTCAAGACTTTCTGCCCCACTTGAGTTAGATGGGCATAAAATTCTCGAACTATATTTTGTATTACGACATCTGAGTGGTTAGTAAAATGTTCTCATCTATGTTGCATGACTGGATAGTCAATATAATCTTGTCCTAATAGATGAAGGGATCCAAGAATGCAAAACCTTGCCCCAAAATTAATCCACATTTCACAAAGATATTTTCATGCCTTTCTTGAGCTTTAACGCTTGCAAATCTTAACTGAAACTCAAAAGAGAAAGAAGAAAAAGAACAATAAACAGAAGAAGAATCAGTTTTGTCCACGAGTTTTTTTGTTGTGGGGGAGCTTTCTAAAATTTTAAAAACTTAAATTGAGGTAGCAAGAGCAATAACAGTTGGATAAAACAAGAATAGTGAAGTTCAAAGATTAAATATGAGTAGTATTTATAGGGTAAAAAATGAATAGATCAAACAGTTCATTTCATTGGCTGAAATGTACAACGGTTAAATTCCAACGGTAATAAATTAATTATAGCTTACCTCATTTTACCGTTGGATATCATATTTACACTTTCAAATTCTTTTCATGCAACTTTCAACACATCATAGTTAATATATCGACACCCTCAGGGTAAAAATTAATCTCAAAGCTATCAAAGAATAATGGTGCACTACAAACTAAAAACTACTCTTAATATTTTATTGAAAGCCGTAAAATTCTACGATAGAAAAGACCAAGATGAGACCTTACCTTGGTGAAGCGTCTGATCAAAATCATGGCACTCACCCAAGTTGATAATTAACCTTCTCAACATTGGATCTCCCGTGTCAGTCTTTATTAGATCTATTACCTTCTTCCTTGAAGCAATTCGTTTGACACTCTCATCCAGGCTCGGTAGTATGAAGCCTTGGTTGATGAATTCCCATTCATCAATCATGTCAACAATAGTATTGAATTCTTTATGAATAAGTGTATCCGAGTTGTCTTCATAAAATAACTAGAATTTGTCAACTTGATTAGAAGCAGACAAAGGTTGATTGTTCAAAAAATTATCTGGGGATTTCGATTTTCCTCCAAACCTAATTAGAACTCTTTTTTTTTTCTCCTTTTTCAAAGGAAACATCTTTCTATAGGTCAGTATTTTTGTTTATGTCAGCACAAGGGTATAACCTATCTTGGTCATTTCTGTCTTGACTAGCGATTGTCACACAACCAGTTGTATCGACTCCCTTGGTGTTGCCTAACATATTGTCTGGTCCTCCATTCTCATAGTTAACTAGCCCTTCTCCACATCAAACAAGGTTCTCTCGGTTGCTAGAAACGATCATCTGAGAATGATGGGGATATCTTCATCAGCTTTATAATCTAGTACTATAAAGTTGGCTGGAAAGATGAATGTCTCGATATGAACCAAGATGTGTCAAATCTTTCCTCCACGACGGGCGATCGATTGGTGAACAAACTGCAAGGTATCCATGGTGGGTCTGGCCTTACCGATCCCTAATTTCTAGTAAATAGATAAAGGCATAAGATTAGCAGAAGCACCCAGATCGCATAATGCCTTGCCAATATAAATATTCCCAACTGAGCAAGGGATAGTAAAACTCCCTAGGTCCTTCAGTTTTGGTGGAATCTTGCTTTGTTGTCCCAACAATATAGCACTGCACACTTTATTAAGTGCAACTATTTTGACTTCACCAAACTTCCTTGACAAAAATTCTTTTAAAAATTTGAGGTAGTTTGGATTCTGCTCAAAGGCCTCGACCATCGAAATGTTGATATGGTGTTGTCTGAAGATCTCCATAACTTTTTGGCTTCTCTTATCAGTCTTTGGACTTTTCAATCTTCAAGGAAACGAAGGTGGTGTTATTTTATCAGTTTGTCTCGACAAAGTAGGTTGCTTTAGCTGAGGATTACTCCTTGCGCTACTGGCTTATATCCTTCTTGTAAGCATATTTGCCTCCTTGGTTTCTTCACTATCGTTTTTTGGGCATTTACCTCCATAGGAACTTCATCAGTATAGGTTTTTTCTTCATGTTCCACCTCAACGTCAGTACTTGATTTCTTGATAGTAGCACCACTACGTAATGTTATGACATTGCATTACTCATTGGCATTGTCTTTCACTTCTCGTTGTGTGACTTCAATATCCTTAGGAACCGCTCCTTACGATCGAGAGTTAAAGGCACTGGCCAATTGCCCAATTTGAGTTTTAAGAGCTCTTAGAGTCGCATCTTAGCTTTTAATCTTAGATTCATTCTTGTTTATATAATTTGTAAGACTCAAGAGAAGACGTTGGCCCGAATGAACTAGTTGAAGTTTGTCCTTGCTACAATAGTTTGGGTTGTTTCTCATGTCCGTACATAGGTTGCAGGGTAAACTATTTTGATTTTGATTTTGATTGGCAGGTTGATTAGGCTACTAATTATAGCTCCTCCCTCTGACGTTGGCATTCTCAGAGGATAAGTTGTGATGAGACCTCCAGCTAAAATTGTAAGTGTTCTCATATACATTAGTTTCTATGCGATTAGAATTCCCCATATAACATATTGATTCAGGATTATGGAGGCATTCTTCATATGGATGCAAACCTTCACACAAAATGCAAGAGACCGTGGGTTTCTACATTGCTTGTACTTGTCATGTTGTTGCATCTACTTCATCATATCAATCAGTGTCGACACTTGCTTAGCGAGTGCGAACAGAGTTCCATCATCATGCTCTATGATGTCAACAAGTTTCCCTTGCAATATTCTCGCGGTAAGAAATTGACAAGCATTTTGGGAAATCCTTTCAATGGTTTCAAGAGCTTTAGCATAGCTCTTTTCAAGTAACATTCCATTAGATGAGGCATCAACTACTATCCTTAATTGCAGATTCATGCCATTGTAAAATATTTCCATTTGAGTCCATGGCGGATAGCCATGTATAGGACACTTCCTCAATAAACTATTGTACCATTCCCATGCATCATAAAGATTCTCATCATCCAATGGAACAGCTTCAAGCGAAGTGCCTCTTTTGGAACTCCTTGTTGTATGAAGAAATCACACAACTCAACAAACGAGTTCAAATGAACTCGAGGGTTGTGTTAATGTGTCCTATAATACCGTACCATAGATTGTAACATCTGGAACATAACATATTTAAGTTCAAAATACGCAACATTGATAATTGGTCGAATAATACCTAGATTCAGGCCCTCTAGTATCGGCACAAATGGTCTCTGATATGCCGTTCAATATCATTAACAACAGGGTTGTTGTTTCCATTGTTCCACTAGCTTGTTTCATTGTCATTTTGCATATGTGGTTGTGATGATAGATGAATTGGGTGGTTGTCTTTATCTCCATAATTAGCCATCATTTGTTGTACTTCTCATCATCTTCTCCTAAAGAATCTTTCTAGGTTTTTTTGTGCAGGAAAAATAGCTCTTGAGTTGCTCGATTCTTATACCTATAGAAACAAACAATAAATAAATAAAATAACCATAACTAAAAGAAATAACAACTAAATCACAATTCCTGGCAACAGTGCCAAAAACTTGGTGTATGTGTTCCGACACGTAATAAGTGGAAGCATACACTATCGACACAAGTAATAGAGTGAACCCACACAAGGTATGTGTGTTGGGTTGTCGAATTCCACGAGGATTGTAGTAGTTCGTAGTTGCTATTGGTTTTAGATAAATTAAAGGTTATGTGTGAGGTCATGAATGCTGGTGAGAAAATAGAGATAAATTCCAAGGGAAACTAAAGGGGGCATGGTATTTCCAGTTGCAATCAACAAGTTGTGATCAAACAGATTTCTAGACCTGACATAGCACTTGTCGGGTTGTTTATCTCTTTATTACGGTGTGACTTAGCTGATGGTAGATACTCCTTCGAGACCTCATATGAAATGTACTCGAGTTAGCACCCCATTGTGTCACTTAACCTAGCCTGTAATATCCCGAAATATGGGTTAGAGGTTTTGAACATTTGATTCAGATCGATTTAGGATTTAACTAGGGAAATTGATTAATTGATTAATTCTGGGAAAATTGATTAGGTTATAATGGATTTTAAATTGGTAAGTTTAATTTAAAACAAATTTGGGTTATTAACGATTATGTTAAATAATAGGAATTTTTATTAGAAAGGCTTTTATTAAAGTCGATTTGGGTTTTAATTGGAAAGATGATTGTTTTATAAATGTTTTATAAATGTAATTGGTGACTAGATTGGAAATAGACACAAACTAAGAATCTTTAAGGACCAAATAACCCTTTTGTGTTTTCATTATGTTTTCCCTCTTATTTTTAACAAAATTCCTTATGGTTATTTTCTTCTATTTCGAAGATACTTTTCTTTAACTTTTCTTTAAAATTTTCTCTTGATTTCTCCCAAACAAAATTCAAGAAAATATTGATTTCCAATCCATTTCTATTTCTTTTTTCTTCCTAAATGATTTCTAATCTCTAGTTAAACATTGATTTTGAATTTCTTCACCTATTCACTTGATTTTCACGTCAAGTACAAGAGGGGAGGCTCATCATTGATTTAGTCTCCTATCAAGCAAGGTGAGCTATGATTCTTATTGAATTCCACATGTTTGTGTTTCTAATCTATCAATTCTGGTGTCTATTTGAGATTAAAATTGGTTTTAATTGAAGAAATTCATTTTGGTGTAAGTTAAGGGTGATTCTTGATTTGATTGATGAAATCTAAATTTTTTATTGGGTTTTGATGTAATCTTATGGGCTAATGTTAACTAAATTTCAAATAATATTTCTAATCTCGGTATTAATTTAATTGGTTAGTTTGGAGTTTGTGTTCTTTAGGATTTTGGTGTGTATATGGGTTCTTCGATGTTAGTTATTGTTATGAGGAGTTAATTCATAATAATCTTGATGGATTTGAGTTAAGAATTGTTAAAGTAATGTGGGTTGTAAGTTGGAAGTAATGGAAGTGTAGTTTCAGATGTATTTCGGCTTTTAAGAAGGATTTTAGGTTTGGTTCCAGCATTATTTAAGTTGCCGGAAACTTTGGAATGTATTTTGATGAGGGGTTATATTGTTATTAAGTTATAGAGAATCCAGAACCATTTGTGGAAGCTTGGTAAGCATTTGGACAACTTTCATCAATGTTTCGACATCAATCAGAAGTACCTAAGGGATGCCAATATGAGGTTTGAAACCTTTTATGGGAGTTTAATGATAGCCTAGAAAGCTATATTAAACTTGGAAGTAATCTTTTCTGATATTCTCTTTAATGTCGTTTTGAATTAATCTATAAATATTATGACTATATTATTTTGATATGACAAATTGAATACGATAAACTCACTGTTTTTATGCACTGAGATTTGTTATGCCATGTTTCTTCAAGCATGAGAGTACCTAGGGGTACCAATATGAGGTTTCGATTTGATTTGAATAGTTGCCAAGAGCAACGTTATTTGAATACGATACAATTTGTTAAATGCATAAGAACAACAATAAGTAAATGTGGTTTCCATGGATATATTGGTTTGTCACAAATAAAGTTTGTTATCGGATATAGTTAGCATGCCATAGGATAAGAGTACTCTATATGTTTTCAAAGATTTTTGATGGGCTCTTCAAGTCTAATCGATCGATCATCTATATGTGTTTGTGCCTCGCAAGGTCGATTAACTATAGTCACTGATTCGCAAGGTCGGGTGACTACGTTCATTTGTTGAATGTGAATCGTAAGGTTGGGTGACTAATGGCTATGAGGTATATAGTTTGTCTTGATGGGGTGGGGACCTTTCAGACCACATTTTGAAAGTTTAATTTGTGTATCTGATGGTTTTGAGTATAATTATAGTCACATACACACATATATAATGCCAATGTACCTTTGTTTGATATGATATGAATATGAGGAAGTAAGATTTGATTTGAAACCATTAGGAAGTTTCTAAATTTTGATTTTTCTCACAAATATATGAAAACCACTAGAAGCTTTTAGTGCGATGCACTCACTAAGATATAAAACTTGTGCTCATTTTATTTCATTAATGTAGAGGATTTCATTATTGCGGGCTGTTGATCGAGGCAAAGCAATAATCCAAGACAATCAATGGATTTATGTATGTAATTGGTTTTACCGTTTGTAATTAGGCAACGTGGGATATTCTTTTGGGGATAGATATGTTGATGCATATATGTTATATGTTGTTATGGTGCATTATGGATTTTCGGATTGTTATTGATATATGATGAATTGTTGATGTTATATTTTATTGTTTAGTTAGTTCCGTAAAAAGCATGTATATACCTATTTTGGTTGATGGCTCATGTTGGATAGTTTTGGGTTCCTTGAATGCTTATTTAAGTGTATTGTGTTTTATTGGTCATATGTAAATTGTCTTTAATGTTTCTTACGCTTGGTTGCAAGATATGACCATATGTGCATTTTGGTTTGTTTCATTTTGGCATATGTTTCATTTATCCATGTTTGATGCTAGAATGTCATAGATGTGCATGATCATATGTCAATTATGTTCATTTATTGATACAAGCACGTTAGGGATGTTTGGGATCGATTTTAGGGGGCTTCGGATTGAATTGAAAGTTCAAATCTACAATTATGTTCAGTGCCTACCGGTACGCTCTACTCGCATATCGATACTGCTCTCTAAGGTACCGGTACAACCCTCACTATATCGGTAAGGATATTAATTACTAGAATTTGGAAAAGTTCTTAAGTATCGGTACGAAGATCCACGTACCGATACATATGCCATTGAGTATCGGTACGGTACCCCACGTACCGATACCAAAGGTAGGTAAGTTAGTTGTAAGTTGTTAAGAAGTTCTATTTGTTTACATTTGGTCCCCTAATTTCTATGTTGCAATTGGATGAGTTATCTTGATCCGATTGAGTTGATTTTTGACATGAAAGCATGAGTATGATTTAATTGCATATTGATGTGATTAATTTCTAGTTTTCACCATTATTTTTCTATTTTTACAATTTAGTCCTTAATCTTCTGCATATCAATTGAATAAGTAGTCATGTTCTGTTTGAGCTGAAATTTGACATGCAAGCATGTTATTGAATGAATTGCATATATGTATGCTTATTTTAAGATTATATTTTGAAGTTTATTATTTTTATGTTTTAAGTCCCTAGATTTTTTATATGTTAATTTAAGCATGCACTTGATGTCCGATTTGGATGAAATTTCGTATGCTACCTAAGTAAATGTATAAGATCAATTGACGCCTCTAGACTTCTTGTTTGATCATTGCACGTGAAATGTTTTAAATTATTCATATTTTGGTTGGTTGGTTCGTGATCACTTCGGTCCAATGGAATTTGTTTATTGATTGTTTGATGTAAATGTAATTTTGATCTTTGCGTTTGAAATGTTTTGCGGTAGCTATGAACATAATGCCTATTGCAAAATGTTTTGAGAAATTTTGCCGGATTGTCTTGGATAGCTCGCCGGTAATAAGACCTAACATATTTTTGTTAAGATATGAAAATGTATTATTTTGAAAATACTTCCTTGTTATAACGAGATTAAAGTTGTCTATATTGTTAGTGCTACCCATATCGTTGAGGGTCCAGACAATGAAGATTAATATGATAAGACATATGAAGCTTTCCTCCTTCCTTGTGTCTTCTCAAGGAATAGATGTTAGAGACTCGACTAAAAAAGCAGTGGAGAAAGTGTTAGTCTTAAAGTGACCCTTGCGTTTGACTCGAGTAAAAGAATTGCTAAATTATCTTAAATGAATATATGTGAACCTAAGGAGAGTTAGAAGAGAAATGCTAGTTATGGAGTTAGAGCGTAAGAATCAGAAGGTTCTTCGAGTTAAAGGTAAAATGAGAGTGAATCTCATTGTGAGCATGTCGTGGAAGACGTGTAAGAGATTGTCAGAGAATGACCGGAGTTTTGTTTTGTTGTGGGTCAGTGGGTCACCTCTGGGAAGGTTGTGGTAAGGGCATGACATGTTAAATGTGATGGTAGGTAAAACTACCATGCTAAAGGGATTCCTTGTCTATAAAGAAAGGTTTCCATCATATAGATTGTATGATTGGAGTGAGTGTTCCTTGGTGAATACAATGCGAATTGACACGATTTTGATAGTGATACTAAGATTAGTGTTTTACTCGAGATTATGTTTGAGGGTTTTTGAATATAAGTTGAGTGAGAGTTATGGGTGATTAGATTGTTAAGGTTGTGATGTACGTTTAGGGTAAAGAATTGGGGTTTCGAATGGTGAATTGGGCAGGTGACGTTGACTGTTAGGGAGAAATTCAAATAGCTCTCTAATGTCATTTTATTCCAAATTGTATGGTGTAATAACACAATTTTGGGGTTAAAATTTTTATTCAATTCTTTAGGACTAAACTGTTACAAACTGAATTAGAGGGTTTTAGTGAATAATATGTATGATTGGACTGATCTATATGCGGGACGAATGGTGGGGACCTATATAGTAATTTCCCCTTTTCTAAAATATATATACCATGCTTAGAGACCTAAATCAGCTTCAGAAGCTTGTGCACCGTTCTCTCCCAACTCCCTTAAATTCTCTCTGTTTTCCATCTCCTTCTAAACCGTCCCCTTCCTCGTTTTGAACCTCGTTTTGAACCTTTGTTAGTCCAGACAAACACATCTACGTCTCTACTCAGAGTCTACCACTCGATAGCCAAGATAAGCTATCTCCCCATTTAGACTTTGGACAACGCAATAGCTCTTCTGAATTATTTGCTTGGATAATTCTATGAACTACGGACATGTTTAGATTGCCAACTAATATAAGTTATCTTCCGTATTATAATAAACCTTATAATACAACTTATATTCAGTTAAACAATAGGTAATCAATAAGCCAATATTTGCTTATCACTTTATCGTTTTACATGTAATATCAAGTTTGAGGACAATGTACATAATAAAGTAGTTTATAAATAACATATAGAAATTTTATTTATTTCATTTCAGTCTAGATGATTCAGTAATTACATAAATTACTTTACTTAGGGTACAAAACTCTAACATGTTCCTGAGGTTCGAAGTTTCTTATGGCTTGCTGGTTATTATCGGAGATTCGTTGAGGGTTTTTCCAGTATTGCTACACCTTTGACAAAACTTCTTAGGAAGAATACTCCTTTTCGTTGGACGGATGAGCAACATGCCAGTTTTGAGAAACTAAAATATGTTCTAACTCAAATGCCAATTTTGGTACAACCTGAGTCAGGGAAAGATTTTGTTGAGTACAGTGATGCTTCATTACCGGTTTGGGATGTGTTCTGATGCAAGATGGGAGAGATGACTCACCAGCTGAAAACGCATAAGCGTAACTATCCGACGCATGATCTAGTATTAGTTGTCATTGTTTTAGATCTAGAAATATGGAGACATTACCTATACGGGGAGAAATGTCACATTTATAAAAACCATAAAAGTCTGAAATATCTCATTTCTCAAAAAGGGTCGAATATGAGGCAATGTAGATGGCTTGAGTTATTGAAATATTATGATTGTGTTATTGATTATCATATGGATAAAGCCAATGTTTATGAGATGCTCTAAGTTAAAAGACAGTGTTTGATCTAAAAGCTATGTTTTCCCGTTTGAGTTTATTTGATGATGATAGTCTGTTAGCCGAGCAGCAGGTTAAGCCTACTCTGATTGATGAGATTAAAGACAAACAAACTTTGGATCCGATTTTGCAAACCGAGTTAGACAGATTGAGCATGGTTCTACAAATTTCTCTTTTGATCATAATGGTGTTATATGCTATCGTGGGAGATTCTGGGCACCACATGATTCATATTTGAGAGAGACTATATTGTGTGAATCATGTGGTAGTCGTTACACGCTACATCTTGGTGGGAATAAAATGTATCGAGATTTGAGGTCTCGGTATTGGTGGCGTGGTATGAAATGTGATGTGACTAGATATGTAGCTAAGTGTTTGACGTGCCAGCAAGTTAAAGTTGAACATCAAGTTCTGTCAGGTTTAGTCCATCTGATTTAGATTCCCCAATAAAAGTGAGAGCATGTTACTATGGATTTCATGAGTGGGTTACCTTTGACACCCTACGAAGAAAGATTCTATCTTGGTCATCGTTGATCGTTTGACCAAATCTGCCCATTATCTGCCTGTTCGTACTGATTTTTCTCTACAAAAGTTGGCAAAACTGTATATTTTTGAGACCGTCGGATTACACGGAGTGCCAGTATCTTATTTCTGATTGAGATCCATGATTTACATATCGATTTTGGGATAAACTTCATGAGGCTATGGGTAATCATCTGAATTTCAGTACATCTTATCACCCGCAGTCTAATGGACACTTAGAGAGGGTAATTCAGGTTCTGGAGGATATGTTACGGAGTGTAACATCCCAAAATTTAGGTTAGGAGTTTCGTTTGGTTTGGTTAAACCGGTTTAAAGATTAGTGAATTAAATTGACTAAATAATTAAACATGAGAAATTTAAATTGATTAATGGATGGAACGGTTTGGGTGATTGTGGTGAGAAATATTTTGAAAATTTATTTAATTATTATATTAAATAATGAAATGAGATTTTATGGCTTTTACTAAAGTCAAATTTGATTTTTAATTGAAGTGATGGTTATTTTGTAAAAAAATAGAAAAGTGAAGTTAAGGATTAAATTAAAAAGGAGCACAAGCTAAGAATCCTTAAGGAGCATTTAATCCTTTGAGTTTCAATAACCCATTTTTTTTTTATTTCTAAAACCAATAACAGTTATTTTTTGTGATGGAAGGGAGTTTTCTCTAAAAGCTATTTTCTCTCAGTTTTTCTTGAATCCCAAACATTGGATTTCACTTAACATCCTCTTCTTCCTAAATGATTTCCTAACTCAAGTAAATCATTGGAAACTCAATTTCTTCGCAATTTCAACAAATTCAAGATTCGAACTCAAGGGAGAGCTCATCATTGATCCTAATTTCCTATCAATCAAGGTGAACTATGGTTTCTTATTGAAATTGTACATGGTTTGAGTCTCTGATTAATTGTTTTAAATTGATTTTGACATTGGATTAAGATTTAATTGGAGGAATTGGTTTTTATGGTGAGTTGGGGTTGAATCAAATTTCTTAGATGAAACTTAAAAAGATTGAAATGTATTTTTATTCTGATTTCATTGGTAATAACAATTGAATGTCAATTCAATTGGATTCATCCCGAAATTTAATTAGTTGTTGATTTTGGTGAGATAGGGTAATGACTGGTAGTGTGGCTGTTGAATTATTTGATCACATATTTGTAAGAAGACAAATTAAAGAAAAGAATATTTGAGTGAGGGAGAAAATAAAGGAGCAAAGGGAGACTTAAGAAGCAGAATTTCAGAGAAGAAAAGTCTGTTCATTTCTTTCGATAGGGATCAAACAAAGGGTCTCAGACCATATATCCCTAAAATAACTAAACGGCATCGTTTTACAAAACTAACCAATTACTCAAAACTCAACATTTTGATTAAACTAAAACAATAGAATTTAAAAACTAAACCCAAACGGCTGCGTTTCGTTTTGACCCATTGCAATACTCCATGCTTGAAAATAATCCTTGTCCTCAAGGATTAAAGGAAAAGATAGTAAGTCAAGGTCTTTGATGAAACAGTCCTTAAACAACATCATATAATCCTTGCCTTTCTTAAGATGGTTTGACCAAACGTTTCCCATTGCTCTTTTCGGTACATCCATTGTTATTCCTTGGTTCACCACTTCAAAATTATAAGAATAACAACTGTGTGATGCCAATATAGCTATCATATCAGCCGCAACTGATAGAGAACATTGCAAAGTGTTCCATAAAGACTTCAGTTCTTTGGACAGCTCTTTGAACAAACCATCACTATGTCGAGCAGTTTCTTGTTGTTGGAATGCCTTGAATTCGAAATACTCAAACCATGCGCTAGCATCCCGGGTACGCCAATCATCTATGCCCACATTTGATATGTTAATTTGCAAGGTTGTTTGTTCTTATTGTACACTCAGGGTAAGCTTCCATCAATGAGAGTGCAATTGCTATAGCATGATAATTTGCTGCTGTCGTTGCTACAAATATGTCACTAGAATCCTTGCGCAAAACGACTTTCATAATGACAGTATCCATAACCAACTCCATAACAACAATAAAAGGTCGATTGCTTTCAAAATGAACTATCATGGGTGAGTACGAGAATGCAAGGAGATTCTCATGTTTGATTTCTAAACCATGAAGACTTATCATCTTCTTGATATCTTCGAGCAAATATCTGAATGCTTTAGCAAAGTTAATTAGAGCAACGGCCCTGACTGTTATCCTTCGCCTCTTCTCGTTGTTATACTCATTTTGGGTCACACTGCTCGAAAGAGATGAGAAACCCAAGTAGCTCCTTCAACTTTTATTGGTATCCATCAATATGTAACATCCTCGACCCGGATGCTGCAATTGGGCCACAAGCCCGAACCACTCCCATAAAATTTTCGCTTTTAAAAGCCAGTAAAAGAAATTCAACCTTATAAATCCAAATGCGACATATCAAGCATTTAAATCCATATTTACTTAAAACATTCAAATAGTTAAAGGAGCTCCAAATACAGTAATAAAACATTTGATCCATACAAGTTAAATCAAATAGAGTTACAAATACATACAGTCCTACGAATACATAGCCCACTACATCTAAGTACTTGTACTCTACCTAAAGGCCAATGCTGGATCCTTGCTTTGATAGTGCTCCGCTACGCTCGAACTACCTATTAACCTGCGAACGAAAACAACGATTTCGAACGCTGAGCTAACAAAGCTCAGTGGATACACAACCACTCGACCATGCTTCAAGTGAATCATAATTAAGATCATGCTATGAAATATGATGTCAGGATAAGACGAAGTGATGGCGCTATCATAACCGCCTAAACACATGCTATAGAACAATCAACACCTTAACAATATCAACATATAAATAAACAATCCAGGAGTGAGGCCTAATGTCACCCGACACTGGGAAACCCACCCATGCTTGGAATCTCACATCGAGCTGCTCAGAATCTCGCATCGAGCGGTATACTCAGAATCTCACATCGAGTCTTTGCTTGAAATCTCGCATTGAGCGGGGCTCGGAATCTCGTATCGAGCAAATATCATCACCTAGAATATCACATCGGATGGCCTTCGATTCATCACCCAAAATCTCACATTGGATGGCCTTCATGTGTTGCAACACTCACTCACTGGGTATCTGGATCCCATCAAACAAGGACTCATAACCAAACAAGTGCCCTTACCTGGCACGACCACAAATGATCCACCAAGGATCCCTAAAACTCGCTTACCAAGCAATTTACTTTCATTTCAATACTCAATTAACCATTTAATCCATATAAGCAAAGAGGAACATACATTCTCGATTTTACCAGTCATTTTATATTATAAAGGACCCATTAGAACCTTTGTCACAATTTATAGAACCCCCGAACTCAAAATGTAAAAACTTGGGCAGATTGCCCGGCGAGTATCGATACTCTAAGGTGAGTATCGGTACTCCCTTCTAGGTATTGATACTCCCTGTTGAGTACTGATACGTCATTTAGATTCAAAACAAATCGGCCCTTGCCCCATACCGATACGCTTTATTACGTACCGATACCCTATTTCGGTACGAGATCGCCCCGTACCGATCCTTACCCGTACCGATACGCCTACCCTAGTGTACCGGTACGTAAAGCCTTTCTAGGCAATGCAACATTAGGTACCGATACGCCCGAGCGTACCGATACACCAAAGCCTCACTAGAATTCTGCTCTAACGAGAGGTATCGATTCGCGGAGAGGCGTACCGGTACGCCTCTCACAATTCGACCCCTAAGATACGAAGAAGTACCGATACGCAGCCACCCTGTACCGGTACTCGAGCCCCGATTTTAAAACTTAGAGCTCGGGATTGTACCAAACCACCCCTCAACCTCCGTGGTTAAGTCATAAAACATTCCTACAAGTTATTTGGAGTCATTAGGTGAGTTTCTAACCACGTTTGCCTTTAAACATCAACAATTACAAGATTTACCATTGATGATCATCCAAGCTCTAAATTATCAAAACACCATATGTCAAGCAACACATACCAAAATGATGATGCACATGAACACATAGAAGTTAGAAGTATACTAACCTTGAAATACAAGCTAAAGAGGACCCTCCACCTCCACCTCAAGCTTTCTTCTTCCCTTGGGCCTTTGAATGCTCCCCAACCTCTTGAACTACAATAGAATGTTGTAAACAAGTTACAACGTTGTTGGGAGGTTAAAAAGGAGCTTAAAAGAAGGTTCAACCACAAGAAATGTGATTGAAAACACCATTCTCGTTCTCTCACTAAAACCCCCCACTAAACCCCTTTTCTCCACCATTTCAAACAAAACTTACCTTTGTTTGTAGATCCTTGAATGCCTAACAACCTTCCCTTCTACACCAATCCAGGATTTCAACTCGAAACTAGCAAAGATGGTGCATTTTCTTCCAAACTCAAATGAAGAGAAGATGGAGTGGTGGGAAGAACTTTTGGAGACAAAATGACCTCATCAATACACAAAATCTGCAGCCCCATAACTCCCCCTCTCATCATCTTCTTTAATTATGAAGTTACCATAAAGCCCTTCTTTAATACCCCATACCTCAAGCCCAAAACTAAACTCAAGCCCACTAAGGCTTAATAGGCCCAACAACATAACCCTAACGCGGGGCCCATGACTTTGTTTAACCCAACGCTCGGGTTCCAAAACTCGGGTCGTTACACAATATCTCATTGCTCCAACTTCAGTTTATCAAGTTCCTCAGCTGAGTATCCAAATATTTTCTCTACTTCTTCATTGAAGGCTGAAAGCCAAGCTTTGCCTCTCGTATCAGAGATCTTTGACACCATTATGTATCTTAAATTACACTGTTCATCATTTTTCTGGCATCCTTCACACCAGTAGTCTGATCCTAAAGCTTCGGTCACTTTCTTGTTACATGTTTTGCACCCACGGTACCACATTGCATGCTCAAGCTTCATCAAGCTAACAAATGCTTTGATGCTGAAAAATGCAGGCTTTTCATCACCCAAAGAAGGGTTACCAGTGATATCAGAAAGGGAAAACCTGTGAGTATACATAGATCTTGCTCCAGTCCTGGATGGAGTCCAACCCATGCCAACATTGGCCATGGAACTCCCTTTTTCCTTCAGAACCATCCCAAGACTTTTACCCAATGTTGACAAAGATACACCTGTACCGAGCTCATTTGCTACAAGCACACCCGTTGCACCCAAAAACTCCAACGGAATCATGGATTCCTAAGCATAGATTGATATACAACTTGGAAGAGCAACAATTGCATTTTCGGCATTGTAATAAAAGTTCTCCAAGAAGAGCATGATACCAGAATTCCTATCAAAAGTCAAGAATAACTAATCTTTTGTTGCAACCACTAAATCCTTACTCTCAAAATGTTGCAAACAGCATGTCCTAAACTGCATTAAAATGTTGTCAGTGCAAATGTCATTTGCAATATGACTTTGCATTATGATATTAATACTCTTTCTCAAGGAAACAAGTTCACCTAAATATTTTTGATTCCCCATCACTAAAAGCCTAAATCTATAGGGATCTTTCACCTCCACAACTTCATTCCTATAAATCCTTAACAGCAAACTATCTCTATAAATCATGTCCATACCTGCACCTCCCTGTGGCGATGAAGCCTTGTGGTTCCCAATGACAATCGGAGAAATTCGGTTAACCAGTTGATCCATTTCACTCGACCAATGAAAGTAATTTCAAATTTTCTTGTGCAACTTGCAATATTTTTCTGTAAATTGGCACCTTCCCCCTGGATCAAAATTACGATCGTAATCATCAAAGGCGAATTGCTCCGTTTTAACGTCAATTGCAACCCTTCCTCGATCATTCACTCCTCTTTCCCGTACCTTAGCTCTGTTGTAGAATGTGCTAAGTGGAATTGAACAGAAACTTGAGGAATGGTGATTAATTGCCTCTCAAAATCCATCTGAACGCTGCGAGCAATCTCACTCGAGTCACTATCACTATGCTGCAACAGAGGACCTGTAACAACACCTATTGCCGACAATGGCTCCAACAGACCTTTGTCCAATACATCCGTTATCACCATAGGGTCAACCACTAATTGCATATTCGAGTCTCCACGCTCTGTCTCAATATTTTGACCATCTTGAACCAGTGGTGATTCCAACAAACTGTTACTGTTCACCTCCACTGAAAATTTCAGTTGTTGAAACTTGTTTTTGCTCACAGTCCGTCAACACTGCATCGTCATGAAGCTGAATCTCAAGCTGACAGCAACCGTCGTAAATGTTACACCCTGAAGAGAACTTATAGCCATGATAGCACCATAACCTTGATACTGGACCAGGAACAGAACGCCAAATGAATTCTGAAACGGATTAATTTTTTTCCACAGACTAAGGTGAGAAAACCCGATGTAACTCTTCTTGAGTAATAGGATAAATCATCTGGTGGATTGTAACCAGAAGGGTTCGATTCATGAAAAAATTGTCGAACAAAGATTTTAGGTCCTCGCTGAGCGACTCGTAACCTCCATCCATGGCCGGGATCGATGGCTCTTGATACGTTTGTAAGAAAACAAATTAAAGAAGAAGAATATTTGAGTGAGGGAGAAAATAGAGGAGCAAAGGGAGACTTAAGAAGCAGAATTTCAGAGAAGTCTGTTTCTTTCTTTATATAAGGTTCAAACAAAGGATCTCAGACCATATATCCCTAAAACAGCTAAACGGCATCGTTTTACAAGACTAAGCTAATTACACAAAACGTTTTGATTAAACTAAAACAATAGAATTTAAAGACTAAACCCAAACGGTTGCGATTCGTTTTGACCCTTTACAATATTAGAATGCACCATATACTTTTGGTGAATTTCTTGTGAGGAGTTTAAAGCTAAATGAAGGGGAATTAAAATGGTTTTCGAACCATGCGTGAAACAGGGGTGTGCTAGGATAAAGCAGGGGCGACTGCCCTGCTCTTGCGCGGCTACTGCAGCTTGTGCTTGTAATTGCAAGTGATAGCTGCTACCCTTTCCCCTATAAGCATGTATTACGTTAAAAAAATAAATAAATAAGGAGATAGTTAACGTGGGAGTGGGCAGCCTAGGCAGTGGCGAATGTGGGGATTTAATCGTGATAGTGATGCTATAATAAATTGGTTATTTTGGTGTGGTCCGATTTATATTAATCTTCCCATTTACCCTTGTGGAGGTTGACAAGTGTTCGGACGAATTTTCGATGGATCGCAAAAACTTCGGCATTGTGGCGAAAGCTTATTGGTGAGTGCAAATACGTTTTGAATATTCAACGAGGTTTGAAATAATAATTTAGGGAATTAAATGAAAATCCAACAAACTTTATTAAGCTCGGAAGTAAGCGTTTATATCTCTTGCGTAATTTCGGTTTGGTGCAATATATGCGACTATGATGCGTGATGTGTTTTGATAAAACCAACATGAATTACTAGCTACTTTTATACGATTATTTGAGATGCCATGTTTTGGAATAATATGAAAATGCTTTAGTGCATCATTTGATATTAACGATGTGATTTATTTGGGTTGCCATGAGCAATAGTGTTATGAAAAGACGTTTGAAAGTGCACGAAAAAAATAGCAAGCAATTGTGGTTTTAATTGATATATTGGTTTGTAACAAATAAAAAAAATATCGGATATAGTTAACATGTCATAGGATATAAGTACTCAATGTGCAATGTGAAATATGAATAAATTGATGGACTCGTTAGTCTAATCGATCGATCGTCACTTGTTTCCAAGGACACGTTTGTCTAGCAATGGTGGGTTCCAAAGACACGCTTGTCTAGCATTTATTTGTTGAATGTGAACCCCAAGGACTCGTTAGTCTAGCCATTGCGGAACCATATATTTGATGAGGTTGGGACTCGATACCCTTGATGTGGTTGGGTCTCGTTACCCTACTTCTTAATAAATCGATTCGTGTATCTGATAGTTTTATGTATAAGTTATGTCACAATTAAATATGTCAATAAAATGTGGATTTTCTGATTATGGAAAATGTTGCATGATGATGAAAAAGAGTTGTAAAAGAGCATTATACTTGCCGAAATTATTGCATGATCTTAAAGGATGCATATTTTATTTGTCTTGGATTTTAAAATGCATAGATGAATTATTTGCGAACCCACTCACTAGGCATATCATGTTTATGCTCCCTTTTCATATTTGCAGAAGATTAGACGTTGTGAGGGACTGCGAAACGTGCGAGTAAATCTTCCAAGACAACCACCGTTTGAGTATGTTTTGTTTTGAGAATAAAATTTTGTAATAAAGTAATGTGGACCACTATATTTGAGGCTTTGATTGAGTTGGTATGTTCGATGGATTTTATGTTTAGTTTACTTATGGATTGTTATAATGTTGATTTTGAGGACCATGTTGATGTTTGGAAGTGAATGCATGTTATATGATACTTAGTTCATAAACATTAAATAGGGTATAAAGTTCATTCTTTGGATGGATTAGTGAAATGTTAACATGTGTGCATGCCTCGAATGTAGCGTAAGTGTACATATATGCTTGTTGATTTCTTGGTATAATTTTAAATGGACATTATATGCTAGCATAAGAAGCATGCCCTAGACTTTGTAATAATGCACGAGAGTTTATATGCGGGGTAAGTACGTTGGTTAGGCTTGGCATTCCAGTTTTGATTCTTTACATTTCAGTCATTGACTGTCGTTATGTCAATTGAATGAGCATTTCATGTCTGTTTGAGCTGAAATTTTGCATGGAGACTTAAAACAAACTTAAATTCTAAATGATGTAGCATGATCACATCAAGTCTTTATAAATTATAAAACTTTACAATTTGATCTCTAAACCTTCAAGCATGCAATTGAACGTGTAATTGATGTCTGATTAGAATGAAATTTGTTGAGCTATCTCTTTGGATGTTTTAGGATTTAATGATGCATCTAGTTTTTGTGTTTGATGCTAAAGATGTTTTTTTGAGCGGTTTTCAGTTTAGTTTATTTGGATTCACTTCGGTGAGTCAATGTGGCATCGACCACTCGGGTCTATTCCTTCTAGATCGGGTGGTAGGTGTTACACAGAGTTGTATTATTGAGTTCTGAGGTTGTTGGAAGGATCATCTTTTGTTAGCAGAGTTTGCTTATAATAACAGGTTCCAAAATAGTATTCAAATGGCACCTTATGAGGCTCTTTATGGTCGTAAGTGTCGCACTCCCCTGTGCTGGATGAAACTCAGTGAAATGAGAGTTGTGGGTCCAGAGTTAGTGAAAGAGACCAAGGATACCATCAGTTTGGTCCGAGATCGTCTAAAGGAAGCTTTTGACAGACAGAAGGCTTGCGCGAATCTGAAGTGTAAGGAGATTGAGTTTAGTGTGGGAGATCATGTGTTTCTAAAAGTGTCTCCGTGGAAGAAAGTTTTGATATTTGGTCGCAAAGAAAAGTTGAGTATCAGGTTTATCGGCCCTTACAGAGTTATTCGGAGAGTTGGACCAGTTTCTTATCAGTTGGAGTTACAACCTGAGTTAGAGCGTATTCATGACGTCTTCCATGTGTCTATGCTATAGTGGTACAAATCTGACCCAATTCATGTGATTACAATAAAGGAGATTGAGGTGAGACCGAACTTGACTTACGAGGAGGAGTCTATTCAGATGTTAGCCCGTGATGTGAAGGTTCTACGAAATAAGACTATTCCTATGGTAAGGTACTTTGGCATAATAATGGTTCTCAAGAAGCTACATGGGAGTTAAAGGAGACTATGAAGGATCAGTATCCATATTTGTTCACTTTAGGTAAATTTCGAGGTTGGAATTTCTTTTAAGGGATGGACAATTGTAATAACCCAACATTGAGGTTAAAATTTTTATTTAATAGTTTGGGACTAAACTGCTTACAAACAAAATTAGAGGGTTTAGTGAATAATTTGTATGTTTGGACTAATCTAAACGTGAGAAGAATGGTGGGGGACCTATAAAGTAATTTCCCTTTTTCCTAAAATATATATAACATTCTTAGAGCATGAAATTAGCTTTAGGAGCTTGTGCGCCGTTCTCTCCCAACTCCCTAAATTCTCTTTGTTTTCCCTCTCCCTCTAAATTATCCATTTCCTCATTTTGAACCTTTGTTATTGTTTTCATTTTTTCGGCTATTACCGTCACCATTTTACTATGTCTACCACATTTACCCTTCTATTTTATTTTGAATAGAGTATCGTGGGTGTATGTGAGTTGGTTCTCGACGAGGACTGTTGGTGTTGTGAGTGTTTGGGTTATGGTTGCGTGTGTGTGTTTCCTTCGCACTGTGTTCTTGTATGACGTTTGGATGTGGGTTTTGGTAAGATTTCGGTTGCCTTTGTTCTTATGTAAATTATGGATGTTGGTGTGTTGTTTGGTGGTGGTTTCTGATTGGTTTTGAGCGTGTGTGGAGTTGGGTTTCAGTATGGGGTTGGTCATAAGTGGTGGGTGTAATGCTTAGTTACCGTCGTTTGAACAACCTTCATCGATAGTTTCCACCTCCATGACTACCGCCCTGGTTAAACCCTAGGTTGAACCAGTTTAGTTTTTGAACTAGTTTGCTATTTGAGACATATCAAGGCTCAAGAGTTATAGGGTTGTGTTTGTTGGGCCTTGGTGGCCTGTCAAGTTGTATAATGTTTAGTCCATTTTGGAAAGCCTGAATTGTTATAAGTGAGCTTGACCCGATAACCTGAACCTAGATCTGTAAACATCCGACCCAAACCTCTACTTGACATGGTTATCCAATTGACTTTAACTTTGAGCTAGTTGACCAGTTGACTTTGACTGGTTGACCAGTTGACTCTCACCCATTAACCAAATAACTTTGACTCTAATCGATTGACCAATTGAATTTGACTTTGATTGTTGACTTTGACTTTAACCATTGACTATTGACTTTGAGCAGATAGTTGACCTTGACCAATTTTGACCTTTTGATTTCAAATTTTCATTAGATTTAATAAAATTTTGATCTGAGCATCTTCGTTACTGTTGCGCATATTGAGTGCTACGCAATTGTGCAAGTATACACGTCGCAAGTAATAAAGAGATATGATAAGTATCGAGTATCGTCTCCACAGGGATTGGTTTGGGCCACTTTGCCTTAGTTATCGCACTGTAAAAGTAAAAACACAATTGATAATTGTAGGAGTTCTAACTAACGAATAAAATAAAAGAGCAAGTAAATAAAATAAAGATGTAATCAAATAAGAGGGAATAGGCCAGGTTGTCGTGAGTTGAGGTGTGATAGCCGATTAGATCGTCTTGGTAAAAGAGTACAAGGGCAACTCAGTTACCGTGGCAACTTGCGCAGCGGGGTTGCATTGGCAACTAATCGACGGTTGCCTAGGCAACTGGCTAGGCAACTGTTTGGGCGGCTGGACAGCAGTTTCAAGGTTCGGTGGAGCGTTCTTCAATGGTTTCTTCTTATCCCTAAGTCGAAACTCTAGCTATTTGTGCATGCCTTGATAATACATCCATGCGTGAATCAAGGGTGAACAACAACCAATCTTGCACTCCTCTTAGCCATTGAAATCCTTAATTTATTCCTAAGCCAGATTAATCTTCACCATCAATAGATTGAATAAAGACCATACTCATTCATTTCTTGAATCTAACTCTCCCGATATTAGATAAATAGATGAAGTTACGAGATCGTCTCCCAATTCACTCGCAAACAAGAATAAAAACCAAGAATGAGTAAACCTTGAATTGAAAGTACAAACTCTTATTACCTAAACAAAATCTAATTATTTCTCACAACCACAAAACACAATAACCCCAACCAATCAAGTTAGTTCATGGTTGGGTTCAAAAGATATACAAAGAATAATCCCCAAACCATGAATCTAATGGAATGAATGAAGAAGAAGAAGAAGAAATCGATCCGCCCTCTTTGGAAAATCTCTCCCAATCGAACTCTCCCCTCTTAAACTCTCTTGTTGAAATATCTCCCTTCTTGCTCTCCTTGGAGTTGACGGTTTGGTCCTCTTTTAAATAGGAGATTGCTAGGTCAAAATCCTTATTGAAGAAGAAGTTAAGTTGGAATCAAATACTTTAAAAGAATATAATTCTTTATTATATTTAAATTCCTTCTAGATCTTCTCATATCTTTTTGGGATTTAATTTCTCTTTGACCTTTTCATGGAAATCAAACTCCTTTGGGATTTAACTTTGCTCCACGTCATCTTGGGCTTATCTAGTCATCAATTTCGACTACCATATCATCTTATCCCTTATCGAAAATTGCCCTGACAACTAGCTCGGCATCTCCTTCATGCATTTTCCTGGCAACTGCGTCGGCATCTCCTTCATGCACTACCCTGACAACTGGTTCTAGCCTTGTTTAGGTAAGTGATTCTGCACACACACAAAAACACACCAAAGTAGTATCTTTTTCCACAAAAATCACCAAGTTAAGCTCAACGCTAGAAAGAAACATGAATTAATGCATGAATAACTAATTATGCAACTAATATGAGCCTAAGTCTAACAATAATATGAGTAAAAAGGGTAATAAAAATAGTACTTTTGAACACTTAACACACCCCCAAACTCGAACTATTGCTTGTCCTCAAGCAATGCAAACTAACAATTACCTGCCAAGATTTTAATCATCAAAGACATGCTTCAAACTTGAATTCAAACCTCGAAACAGTGGCAGAAAGTATGATCACCTTTTAATTTTTTGGATAGCACAAAAATTACCCGGAACCAAACTATATTGCTCGTGACAAGTGTGTGCGCAGTTGTGTACAAGTTGATTTTCAAGATTCTATGTGAACAATAGGCTTTTATCAATTTAATTATCGGGCATTTATTTTTATTTTCACTAGAGCCAATTTCGGGCACCTCTAGCAAAGTAAGCAATTTCTCATTTTATTTTAGTCGACTAGAGCCAATTTCGGGCACCTCTAGCGATTCTTTAATGTGAATTAACTACTAGATCCAGTTTCGGGCACCTCTAGCAAGAAAGTGCATTTACTACTAGAGCCAGTTTTGGGCACATCTAGCAAGAAATTAACTTTTAATTTTCAATTTTAAATTTACCCAAATTTTAAGCAACCTAAGTTCACTAAGTTTCTTTCAATCAACAAGCCACAACCGTGTAAAAAAATTCAGCATCATAGTAAAATTCTAAGTTCTTTTCATGCAATCCTAAAATTAAAGGTTCTTTCAATTAAGTGCAGTGGCAAAAATTCATCATTGGATATTCAACAAGTCTTAAGCAATTAAATCCAATTAAAGGCATGGCAAGTAACATATGCAACCTATATGTGGTTGCTAAAGATGAATGCAACTAAACATAAAACTAACTAGAAACCAACCCCCCCAAACTCGAGAGAAGCATTGTCCTCAATGCATGTAAAAGTGAAACAAAATTTAAAAGAAACTAAATGAAATAAGTTAGTCAGAGAGGTCGTCACCTCGAGTGATAAGTTTCCTTCGTGTCGTTTGCTTGATTCATTTTTTGGTCGGTAGTTGAATGCTTGTGGCTGGTACCGTGTGAATAACATTGCTTTAATTTGATCCATGTTTGCCGAGGTAGGTTCACTTACCTGGGCATCAGTAGTTGCCGAAGCCATTGTCGTTGCCTGGGCATCGCCAGTTTCTGTTGCCGTGGCAACTGCTGAGGTAGTTATCAGGGCAGTTTCCGGGGCATCCTCTATTGCGGTTGTCGTGGCAAGTAGTCGACAGTGAATTTCCTTAGCATGGTGGTTGTGAGTCTTGTTGTGGAAAAGCAAAGAAAACCTAAAAACTAAAGATAATGAAGACAAATAAAATAAAATAAAATATCTCCTAAAAATTCCAAAAATAAATAAAGAAAAAAAATAACCGAAAATAAAATAAAGTTCTGACAAAATTGAAAACAAAAATTAAAGATTCTTAGAAAGAGCATTTTTCATGCATCTTCTAATGTTACTGCATATCTAAGAAAACTTGAGGAGGGTCATTTCCAATACTTCTTATAGTCCATCTGCATCCTCCATCGGGTGACAATATTGCCCAAAAAGAGTTTGGCCAATGTGTTTGCCACTACTCCCTTTTGCGTTACCATGGTGGAGGTGTCTTTCTTTCGTGTTCCCTTGTAGTCCATGCACATCTTCCACCTTGCTACTGTTCCTGAAGGCATTAATATATTATTAGGAAAAATTATATCAACATCCAACCATTTAATTACCTCATTCTCGTCGGGCTCTATCATGGTTGGATGTAGTCTTCGTTGTCGTGGCAATTCCTGCTCTAACCAATCGCCGTGGCAATCAGTTGCCAAAATTTGTTGTAAGTCAAGAGAAGAACCAATTTTCTGAAAAGCTTTACGAATCCAATCACCTTTTTCTTTTGGCCTCTCAAACATCTCCATCAGTAGAGATTTCGATGGCTTCAAATCTACCAACATCAGTTCCTCAAGACATACCTGCAATGGACGAGGTGAGTTTTTAAAGAATTCGAAAGGTTCAACCATTACCTACTCATATTTCATTGGCAAAGTATTATCGTCTCGTTGATCTTGCATGTGGTCGTGCAATTGCCATGGCAACTGTAGATGAGAGCAATCTACAAATTCCTGCTTCAACATCAACGTTGTAACCTTCTGGGCATCAGGTTCCTCAGAATTTGCTGTAGTATTGTTGTTCTCAGCTTCATTGAGTGTTGTCGCGGAATTGCTCTATTCATGCTCCTCAATCATTGCCGAGGCAATTTGTTGCTCAGGCTCATCAAGTGTTGGGCAGTCTTTCTCATCAACATACTCTCGACTTTGAGGTTTTAGTTGTTCCTCACACATCGGAGAGCTTTCCTTGTATTGTTCCTTGTCTTCTTGCCTTGGGACGTCAGTATCCCCAGGAATGGATTGTTGGTGCATGTTATCCATGACATATGTGGATCTCCTCAATTGATCTTCTGAATCCCCCAAGGTTGCATCCCACTGAGCTATCCTTGTATCCATAGACTTTGATAGCTCTCGAATCTCTTCAATTGACCGTCAAGTCTAGCCAAGGAAGCTAGCAACGCTTCCTCCAAGGAATTGGAATGCTCTTGAAAAGGACTACATTGCCATGGCATATCTGTTGCCGTGACACTAGGCTGCTGAAAAGGACTACATTGCCAAGGCATGTCTGTTACTGCGGCAAAATTGTTATGGTAAAACAATTTTGAGCTTTTTGATCATACCATGAAGAATTTTACCTTTGGTTCCATCTATTGTTCTCCATGTAGTCATATGCACCGAAAATGTGAGGGCAATTTTCAAACACATGATGTTCTCCACAACAAGTGCACGAGTTTTCCACGGTATATGCTTTTCTCGGTTGGTATAGGTAATCATCGAAGGGTGCAAGAAACTCTTGATTGGATTGATTCATATCTTCTAACATCAACTCTCGAATAGATCAGCTTTTATTTCCTGACATGTTGATGTCCCTTAACTTGTAGCGCACCAAAATTTTTTTTGATAAAACAAACAAAAGAAAAGTTAGTAAAACTAAGAGAAAAAAATGCAATAACAAAAACAACTAACACCAATTGCCAATCCCCGGCAACGGCGCCAAAAACTTGTTGCGCGTATTGAGTGCTACGCAATTTTGCAAGTATACACGTCGCAAGTAATAAAGTGATATGATAAGTATCGAGTATCATCTCCACAGGGATTGGTTTGGGTCACTTTGCCTTAGTTATCGCACTGTAAAAGTAAAAACACAATTGATAATTGTAGGAGTTCTAACTAACGAATAAAATAAAAGAGCAAGTAAATAAAATAAAGATGTAATCGAATAAGAGGGAATAGGCCAGGTTATCGTGAGTTGAGGTGTGATAGCCGATTGGATCATCTTGGTAAAAGAGTGAAAGGGTAACTCAGTTGTCGTGGCAACTTGCACAGCGGGGTTGCCTTGGCAACTAATCGACGGTTACCTGGGCAACTGGCTAGGCAACTATTTGGGCGGCTGGGCAGCTGCTTCAAGGTTCAATAGAGTGTTCTTCAATGGTTTCTTCTTATCCCTAAGTCGAAACTCTAGCTATTTGTGCATGCCTTGATAATGCATCCCTACATGAATCAAGGGTGAACAACAACCAATCTTGCGCTCCTCTTAGCCGTTGAAATCCTTAACTTATTCCTAAGCCAGATTAATCTTCACCATCAATAGATTGAATAAAGACCATACTCATTCGTTTCTTGAATCTAACTCTCCCGATATTAGATAAATAGATGAAGTTACGAGATTCTCTCCCAATTCACTCGCAAATAAGAATAAAAACCAAGAATGAGTAAACCTTGAATTGAAAGTGCAAACTCTTATTACCTAAACAAAATCCAATTGTTTCTCACAACCACAAAACATAATAACCCCAACCAATCAAGTTAGTTCATGGTTGGGTTCAAAAGATATATAAAGAATAATCCCCAAACCATGAATCTAATGGAAGCAAAGAAGAAGAAGAAGAAATCGATCAGCCCTCTTTGGAAAATCTCTCCCAATCGAACTCTCCCCTCTTGAACTCTCTTGTCGAAATATCTCCCTTCTTGTTCTCCTTAGAGTTGACGGATTGGTCCTATTTTAAATAGGAGATGGCTAGGTCAAAATCCTTCTTGAGGAGGAAGTTAATTTGGAATTAAATACTTTAAAAGAATATAATTCTTTATTATATTTAAATTCCTTCTAGATCTTCTCCTATCTTTTTGGGTTTAATTTCTCTTTGACCTTTTCATGGAAATCAAACTCCTTTGAGATTTAACTTTGCTCCATGTCATCTTGGGCTTATCTAGTCATCAATTTCGACTACCATATCATCTTATCCCTTATCGAAAATTGCCCTGGCAACTAGCTTGGCATCTCTTTCATGCATTGTCCTGGCAACTGCGTCGGCATCTCATTCATGCACTGCCCTGGCAACTAGTCCCAGCCTTGTTTAGGTAAGTGATTCTACACACACACAAAAACACACCAAAGCAGTATCTTTTTCCACAAAAATCACCAAGTTATGTAATCAAGCTCAACGGTGGAAAGAAACATGAATTAATGCATGAATGACTAATTATGCAGCTAATATGAGCCTAAGTCTAACAATAATATGAGTAAAAAATGGTGATAAAAATAGTACTTTTGAACGCTTAACAGTTACTGACTTATAATAATTATGTCTTTTGAAGGCACTTTACCATCTCCTGAATCTGAGGCTCGTTGATCTGTCTGTTTGAACTCTAAAATAGTTGAACTGTGTAAGTTGTTTAAGGATTCAAATTGAGGTTAATCGAGAATTCATTTATCGAAAGTGATGTTTCTGATTGGTTTAGTATTTTGGATTATGTTGAATTGACTATTCGTCCATTTGAGATTAAACGAGCGTGTATCGAGAATTGTGTTGATTATTATTATTATTTTTCTATTGGATCTAATTCTGTGAGACCCAATACTACTATTGATCGTGTTAGGAGGTCTGGTCACTAGATTGTAGGGATTTACACTTATCGCTACTAGGTGTGTGTTCTAGTATGTGTTATGTAATTTTGTGCATGTCTAAAATCTGTGAAAATGTTAAGTATGTTCGAGTTAATCTGTAACTAGTGTAGGGAATTGTACTACCCATTTACAGAATATCCGTTACGTATTTATATACAATTTGCATGCTGAATTGGTCTTTAATAACTTGATCTTGTACAATCTGAATACCTGAATTATTCTGTGATTATGTATTTAAGAACTATATCTGTAAGTCTGTACACCTAAAAAGCATATCTTTATTCTGCAAAGTCTGGTAATTTTGTATTGGATTGATAAGAGTCTTTTTAACATGGTACATTTTGAATGAGATTGGGTTTGTATGGTGGAAGTATTATCCGAACTAGCATTACGATGAATATTAGATACTATCAGTTGGCGTGTAGGGTTGGATCTGAGTTTTTGGGATAACTGGTGAATGATGTGTAATGGATGAATGGGTAGCTAGGGGCTTACTAGTCTGTGTCTACATTATAGCATGTCATACGTATTTGGGTCTAAGTCTGCATCTTTTTTATCTATCTATTCTCTGGTTAAGCTGTTGCAAATATTATGTTGAACTAATTTCTGTATATTGATTGATTCTGAACTAGTACATGAATATAGAGACCACATTGGGCTTTTTAGCTCGTTCTCTCTTTTATTGTTCATTTTATAGATTAACTATATCAGGGCTCAGATTCGGTATTATCTTGCGGGTCTTTTCACTACTACTCAGATTATATCACTACTACTTGCTAGTATTTATTATTATCAGTATTGTAGCTTTAGATTTATTTTAGATTTTTGTTGGATTTATTTTGATTTGTTTCCAGCTTTATTATGAATTTATTTGAACATATGTAATATTTTATTTTGGTTTAATCAGGATACTATTGTGATGTATTATTATTCAGCTTTTGAATCTATATTACGATATTTGTTTTGGGTTTCAAAGATGTAAGTAGAGTTTAGATGTTACATGTGATATGTAATTGGGGTATAAGATTTCAATTATCTCACTTTTGTAAGGACTAGGGTGCACAACTGAATCGTGGAAGTTGTATATTGGGTTCGGAAAGGATTAGTACCTTGCACGCTAATCCTCTATTATTAATGATTGAATAAGGTTCTACATGTTCGTAAGCATACGTATGCATCGGATATTGTTCTTCTGAAAGTGATTGTCCCAGACTCCTAGTTGAGCATGTGATAGTGTATCTGTGAATCAGGGGCAGACCTTTCAATTAAATGGATTTATTAAGTTACATCATTCTGTGGAAATAAAGTTGCTTTAGAAGTAGTTTGGTTGTTGGAATGACGTGTTGTGTTTGAATTGGAATAAGGATAAACATCTCTGAGTGTGGTATTGATGGTATGACGAGAATTGTTGGGGAAGGAATTGATTTTGTAGTAAGGTTGAGTTTTAGCTTTTCATGTTAAAAAGATAATGAGTTTGGTATTAGGATGAATTGTGGTGCAACCTTTGTGTTGACTGTGCTATGTCGCGTGTCCTCAACAGAGAAGGTATTGGTTGAAAGTTAGCTCCAACAATGGTTGTAATTTGGAATTGCTCTATCAAACGATTCACATTGTGAAGCATTGGAGTGGTTGTAAGTGGAAATGTAATCTTGAGGACAGATAGTGATTTTGGCATTGTCGAGTGAGTGTCTATGACTGAGTATCTTTTGCCGCAAATTGATGGTTTATTTGGTTGATTTTGTGGTATGATTATATTTTTTCAAAAGTTGGTTTCGATATGGGCTTCCTTAGTTGAAGTGGAATGTTCGGAGATGTGATATGGATGTTATAATCTTTCGAGTTCATAGTCATTGTGATTAAGAGGAATCAACATGTTGCATTTGTGAGCATAGTGATGTGAAGAATATGCGAATGTTTGAACTCGTGTAATGATGATGTTGTTGACTGACATTTTTGCATACTATGGTACCGAAAAGAATCATAATCGATGTGAGAGTCTTGTTTAGTGGGCTTTGTGAGAGAAGCCTTGTTTAAAGATTTAGTGAATGAAAGGTTGAATGAGGATGTTGATTTTGGTTGTAGAAATGCCATTTCGGGTGTAGACTGACTGATCATACATCCTTGCATACATACGTATATGTGTACATACATTCATACCTACATTTATTCACTCATACATTTAGACATATATGCATATACATGGGTAGACATATGCAAGGACATGTAAGTAAACATGCATGCATATGTTCACACTTGTGGATGACTTTCTACTAAACATTATGTAAAGATATAAGACAGAAAGTATGATGGTTATAAATGCGGTTTTGTAGAGTGTTATCTTGCGTTGTGTGTTTCGTGATAAAGGTTAATGTTGTTTGGGAGTATGTGATTAGGAAAGCAAAAATAGTTGGATGTTAAAGGTTGTAAAGTTTTCTGGTGTTGGCTAGTTATTATCGTTGGAGGATTTTTGATGAATGTCGCATCTTGGATTATGTGGTTGTTGCGGAATGCTCTCTTGAATGGATCGCGGAGTGCTGGAAAATTTTTGTAGCATTGAATGAGTTATGGTGCAAATTTTCATGTTGAGTTTTACTTGATTGGTGAATGGGTATACAATTTTTGGTGATGTGGTGTAATTCGGTTTGGTTGAGTATAGGAAGTGATGATTTGATAATTGAGTGTTGTTCCGAATGAGCCAGTGTAATGCGAATTTTATGAGAAGAAATACTAGAGTTTAACTTTGAGCTTCGTGGCTCAGTACAACTTAGTCAACGATGGGGCGTTGTTGGCTGAATTTTGAGTATAATTATTGTTATCCCATGCAACTCAGGGAGACAACCATGTTATGAATTTTAGGCGTTATGTGCTAGTGGTATTTTGAAGAGGTATTGACCGATTATGGTTTCGATGAAGTTGGAGTTGTGTTGTGGAAGTGATGATTAAGTGCCTTAGGGTATGCTTCTTGACTGAGGTCCACGTTAGTCTGTGGTTATGCAAATGCATGGCATTGAGGTATGTGTTGGGGTTTTGTAAGGTGTATCTTTGGGGAGAAATTGGAGTTAAGAAGGAGATGTAATTCTGAGGTTGCATCTAATTGTATGTAACCTCGGCAAGATAAGGCAGAGTATCAATGTTTTTCCTAAATTTGGAGTGATTAAATTGAATTTCTAAATAGTGATGAGATAGTTGTTAATGATGCATGCACGTCAATGGTTGTTAAAGAGCATTTCCTCCCGATGTAGGTGATTTATTTGGTAAAAGTAGGTTGAATCTTGTGTTATTGTGATATCTCGTCAGGTTCTTAAGTTGATTAATTCAGATACAAATTTGTGAGTTTATGTTGAGATTTTTGGGGAGTTGGTGAGTAGTGATGGATTCAAGATTTAATTTGGTGCGGTGTATCGTCCTCTAACCGATGGTTAGCTGGGATGTGGGAGTGACTTGTCTCTCTTAAGGAATTTGCATGTATAACGGCTCAGTTGGGTATTCATATGGTATTGTTGAGCTTTATATGGCTAGAGGTAGGAATATGTATATGTCGCTTTACTGGACAGACCTTGGGTGAGAAATATGCAGGTGTTGGATCAGACTTGCCGCAAGAAATATATGTGGAAGTGTTATATGGATTCTTCGTATTTGTTTTGTCCATGTGAATTTCGAGGATAAAATTCTTTTTAGTTGGGAAGAGTTGTAACATCCCGAAATTGAGGTTAGAAGTTTTGGACATTTGATTTAGATCGGTTTAGGATTTAACCAGGGAAATTGATTAATTGATTAATTTTGGGAAAATTAATTGGATTATAATGGATTTTAAATTGGTAAGTTCAATTAAAAAATAATTTGGGTTATTTAACGATTATATTAAATAATGTGAAATTTTATTAGAAAGGCTCTTATTAAAGTCGATTTGGGTTTTAATTGAAAAAATGACTATTTTATAAAGGTTTTATAAATGTAATTGGTGACTGGATTGAAAAGAAACACAAACAAAGAATATTTAAGGACAAAATAATGTGTTTTTATTAACTTTTCCCTCTTATTTTAAACTATAACGCCCCAAATTAGGGGTTTGATCGGATTGAGTTCAAATCGGTCGAACCAGATTAAACGGTTAAATAAGTTTCAGGTAAAATAAATACTTTAAAAATGGAATTTTGATAAAAAGATGGTGGTTTGGACTTACAAAAGTGTTTAAATATTTTATTAAACATTTTAGTAATCAAATTGAAGGTTAATTAAATTGATTATAGTGACATTTTGGTTTTAGTGACTAAAATGTAAGATTTGCAAAACTATTTTTATGGTGACTAAATTGTAGAAGGGCCAATACTAAGAATCCTTAGAGAGCTATATTTTCTAAATATTTTAATTCAGTTTACCACCTTAATTGACTAAAGGTTTTGACAGTTAATTGGTTTCTCAAAATCATTTTCCTAATTTCCTAAGATTTTCTCTCCACGTTTTCTCTAATTTTCCCTCGCACTTTCTTTCTCATAATTTCCATATTTCTTTTTGATTTTCAATGGAAATTTGTAATACCCAAATTTTGACCAGGCAAATAAATAATAAATAGTAAATAGTAAATAAATAAATCCCATAAATAGTCCAAAATCACTCCAAAAAGTCCATTTACAGTGTCCAATTACATTCAAAAATTCCAAAGCCCAATTAAAGCCTAGATTCTCATTACAACTTGTTTTCTCGCCCATTTTATTATCTAATCAGCCCAAACAAGCACAAAACCCAACTAATCTCACTTTCCCCGCCTAAATTAGGACACGTGGTAGGCACCCATTGGCTCAGACCCATTTCATGCGGATATTGGTTTTGCTGACTTCATGCTCTGCCCTCCAATAAATAGGAAGAAAGAGAAAAAGTCAGAATAATTAATCACCATCATTAAAAGCAACAACAATAATAATAACTATTAAATTATTATTATTATTATTATTATTATTATTATTATTATTAAGGAGGAGAGAGGGTATCACCTCGGAAGTTGGTCTGGCACGGTAGCCGAACCGTTGGGAGTCGAACTGCCATGAGAGTTGAACCGCTTAGGAGCCGGAGCGTCATGGAGCGTTGTCGGAGTACTTAACAGCCATCGAAGATGAGAACTAGAATGGCAACTTGGGAAGGTAACTTCTTCTTTCTTTTCTATTCCTGCAAAATAGAAGCAGGGATGTTAGATTGTAAACTTTTATAAAAAACAGAAGCAAAACAGAAATAATGAGACGGTGGCCAAAATCTTATCTAGTTGCTGGAGAGAGCATAGGTTTTCGGCGGAGTTGAAGAGGGATGGTTCGGGTAGTTTAGGGCTTAGATGGTCGGAGTTGGGTGGCTCTGTTGAGCTGGTTAGATCTAGGTTTTTGGAAGAAATAAGGTTTTTGGGTTCAAAATGCTGCGGAGCACGACAGCCATGTGACGGTCAAAAATCGCTTCACCGCGGCCGGAATGAGGTCAATGACAACCGGAGAAAATGGTGGTGGCCGGAGTGGGAGTGACAGAAGGCCGAAATGAGGTCAGTGACAACTGGAGAAAATGGTGGTGGCAGGAGTGAGAGTGACCGACGGTCGGAATGCGATCATGGATGTTCAGACGTTTGCTGACGTCGCCTGCGACGGCCGGCGAACAGCTTAGGGCGGCCGAAGTTTGGTGGCGGAAAATTGAACGGTGGCTTGAAGGATGGAGGGTGGCCGGATATTTGGGTGTTCATCGTGCTCTTCATGAACACGTTTAAACACCATTTTGGAAACCTATAACTTTGATCTATTTTGGGCTAAATTTCTGGGCAAAATGTGTTATGAACTAGATAAAAGAGAGAGAGTGGGGAGTTAGAGAGAGAAAGCCATCTGAAAAAATGAGAAAGAAGAGTCGCTCTTGGCTCAAGCTTGGAGTTTAAATACCCAAATCCAAACGACGACGTTTTAGGAATGGGATCCGCGCGCCATGAACCGGGTCGGGTGCAGACCCGCGAATTTTGGGGCATTTTGGGTTAATTTGGGATTTAATCCCTGGGCTTTTGGAAAGTATTTCAATTTGGTCCTTGTTTCCTCCTATTTGTTCCTTAGCTTTGTAATTCATTCAATTTAGTCCCCTTATCGTATGTCTTGTACCCCTTAAGTTTGTGTAATTTCCATTAGGTCATTGTGATTTGTAATTGGGCATATAGTTTTGTAATTCTCTCATTTTAATACCTGTAATAATAAAATTAGCTTTGTTTTGATTAATTTTCAATTTAATTATTTATTTAATGGTTTTATTTAATGTAATTAAATTATTTGATTGTTGCATGTTTTAAAGTTAGCATATAGTATTTTTTGTTAGATAATTAACACACTTAGTTTAATTAATTGTTTAGAGCCTTTTAGTGTAGGTTCTCTAATTAGGATTCAATAATTAATATTGGATAGATAATTTTAGTAATTAAAAGTATATTAGATATAAACTTTAAAATCCTAATTTGGATGGTGTTCCATTGTTTACAATGTGGTGTTATCTCAACATGGATTTTAATGAATATATTTAATATATTACACTTATAATTGGAATAGAATTAGTTCTTTAATTGACATTAATAATTAATACATTGTAGTTAATTAAATGTATATCGAATAGAATCTTTGAGGTTTAAATCTGGATGGTGTTCTATTGTTTACAATGGGGTGTTATCTCAACCTTGGTCATAAAGGTGTATATTCGATATACATTTTCACTTATAATATTGAATAATAAATTGTTAGAGCCCTAATTATGACTAGAACTTTAATTAATTAGAAGAATTAATTAATTAGGAATATATTTAATTTAAGAGCTTTACATATATGGAAGGTGTTAAAGTAATTGGCATTTTCTCATAAAAGCCATTAAATTAATTAATATTCATAGTTTTAAATAACTAATTAATTTGAGCCTTTTTAGAATTAATACTTAAAATAAACAAGACAATAAAAAGACATTCATTAAAAAACCTTTTATGTTGGAAATTCATTTTTAAATACGAATAGGGGTGCCACCTAACGGGGTGCTTTTAATCTCATATTCGAACAAAATAAATTTCCTTATAAAAGGACATCTACATTCGGAATTTAAATTCAGTTAATAATTATGGGATAAATTAAATTCAAATTATCATTCGAAATGCCAAAATGCCACGTAAAATTAAAGGTGTCGATAAAGGGCGTTCGTAGGGGTGCTAATCCTTCCCTACACGTAACCGACTCCCGAACCCAATTTTTCAAGACAAAATATTTGGTTTGTTTTTCGGTGTCTGGTCTACCACGAAGTGATCAGTGGCGACTCCAAAATATTTTTAAAGGATAAATAAGAAAAAAAATCAAATTTAATACAAAAAGCCCTAAATTTTCAAGATTAAATTAAAAATGGCTAAAAATCCTAATTTTCCAAAGAACAATCGCCAGCCTATTTTTACACGTCCCGATTTCAAAAATGGTCGCGACAGCTTGGCGACTCCGCTGGGGAATGATTAATTCGAGAGTCAAGCCTAATTAATTTTACGTGGCATTTTGGATAGTAATTTGAAGTTAATTTTCCTATAATTATTGGATGAATTTTCTGGAAAAAATGTAGGTAGCTTTTTCTTGTGTGATGTAAATTGTCATTCATGCATAAGCCTTCTACCCGGGCTTTTCACCTTTAAGTGGGAGTGAGGCATGATCTTACATGAGTTATTTAGCTCTGTGATCGGATTTTGTCCTCCTTCCGGTATACCAACTTATACACCGTGAGGTTACGCCTCCGCTATAAGGGGTCGTACACTCCTGAATCGATGTCTTTTTAGTCCAGTAACGATAGTTCGGCTACCCATAGTCTAGACCGAAACCCACATTCTGTAGTAGAAGCCTACCCCACTAGAGCCAGACAGGGACATAGGATAGGGTGTTGCTAATTTAAATTCTTTTCTCTGGTTATTCTTGTGTGCAAAAAAAAAACTGCTCTATGGTTAATTTTATGCAAAAATAAATTGTTTTATTTTACAGCAATTATTTTTGCTTACAATTTTAATTCACTATACTGACACAGTTTTTGTTTTGTTTTTTGTTTTGTGTGGGATGATTCAGAGTAATGCCTGAATCATCCCAATTTCCTTAATGCAAGGTTGTACCAGAAATTTCTGAACATGATGAAATTTTGCCAGAACCAGTTTAATTTGAGAACCATAAGATGGGGAATATGAAGAGTCATTTCCAGTAAGATTCATGGATTATAATGTTGCTGCTAGACAGTCAAGTAGATCAAGAGTTGTGACCCGTTTATGAAGCCTGGAATATTTGTTCGCTTTTCGGGAGATAGATGTGACACCAACGATAGAGAAATACGAGGCTTGCTAAGGGTAAAAAAGGACAGGTTTATACAATGCTCAACAATAGTTCGGGTTTCAAGATAAGGTCAGTGGCAGTTACAGAGATAAACAATATGCAGTATCTAGGAAATAGTGATAACCAGAGAAAGGATAGATGAGGAATAAATTGAAGGGGCATTCAAGATGAATAAATTGAAATGGGCATTTAAGGAATGCTTCTAAACCTAAGGAAGAAAAGAAAGCTTTAAACCGGAGGCGATATCCAAGTTTCAAAAATGGCGAAATTTACCAAAAGATACCCTAATTAAGGAAAATGCTGATTTCTAATAAAAATGAGGAACTGAACAAAATGGCAAAATCAGGAAACGCAGTACAACAATTGAAAAACCAGTTTGTAAGTTTCAAAGAGGTACTACAATGAAAGACAAAATACTAAAAATCAAGCTAAAGCAGTAATCCAGGCTATCCAGAAACAGAGTTGTGAAATGATTAACTTCAGCAGCTAATTACGGGGAGTTGCCTAACATGTACAGATTTTGTTTGATGGGTTTGGGAACCTATAGCAACATTATGATATTGACACCGAGCTAGGACAGACAATGATTTGGAGGCTGAACAAAGTGATCGACCAAAAGAGCTAGAGCTAGTGAACATATTGCCTTTTCTCTGTATTAAACCTTTCAATTAAATGGGTGTTGTTCTAATGAATGGTTCTTGAAATTGATACCTCGTGCATTCATGCATTACAACATTTAAACATTATATAAAATATAAAGAATATTGCACCTTTGTTTAAAATATTGCATTTTTTGTAACATTGCATGGGTTAAAATTTATGTTTTCAAAAGTATAGATAACAGATTTATTAAGGTTGAGCAGCCACAAAGATGGTTGAGGGCCACTTGGATCGAATGAAAGAAAAGGCTGATCAGCCCAAGAACATGATAGAACCTGAGTTATCACATTGCTTGGAGCCAGATAAGTTGGGAAAGAAAATTTTCTAGATGAAATATCAACATGGGTGATGAAGATAAAAACTCATCTCACATAAAGGTTCAGTCTGAAAGGACTCTGTATGCAAAAAAAAAGAGTAAAAAAAGGTCAAAAAGAGTCAAAAAAGGGAAAAAAAGTCAAAAAAGAGAGGGAGATGTAAACAAAAAGTCAAATAAGAAAGATGAGCAAGTTCAGACAAATACAGAGTCGGGGGCATCTGTAAAGAATCTTGAAGATCTAAGTTTGGATCATGAAGAGAACAACGAAATGTTTGACTTAGAGACACTCATGGATGTTGAAAATGCTAAAATGAAGGAAGCCTAGTGGACTGGCATAGGAAGACTGAATGAATTCAAATTCTAGAGCTTCTCAGAAGGTCTTATATATTGAGGGTTCAGCAACAGTCAGATGATATAATAATCCTAACAGATACGAGGGGCAGAAGAGTCATTCTCTAAAGTTTTGAATGCCAATGTCAGTTGAAGATTGAAGTTTCTTCATAAAGGAATTGATTGCAATAGGACCAGAATACAAACGTAAGATAAAGAGATTAATGAGTTCAGTTAGAAAAGAGAGAATTATTCCTATCCAATGTCAGGGTTGGGTATTTTTGTTCTAAAAGTGAAGAGCCCTGGTTCAAACGAAAATTATCATTTGCTAAAAGAGTCGAGGTAAAAAAGAAAGGACATAATCTACGACATACTTTTGTGGGTAACCCACTCCAATTCAAGGCCAACCAGAGTCAGAGTAATATTTTGGTACATATCCTTTAGACTTTTTCTTCACCAAAGAATGCTCCAAGATTAGATGCTCCTGTCAGTGGAAAGTCAAAATTCAAACTGGATCTCATTCATGTTTTCTATTGAAAGATATATTTCAGATCGTTTGAAGCTTTGCCGCATCATGAGAAATTATCCACTCCCCATTAATTAAGTTGTTACAATATCAAGATTGTTGCGTGTTATGATTGAGACATTGAAGATTGCTATATTTTCAAGCTGCAAATTCAAAACTTGCTGAAGTGGGAGATTTTGGAAGTTGACAATGAAGATCAGCTATTAAGATATGTAACTTAAAGTTAACCCTCTGATCGGAGAAAATGCAATTGGATTGATCAGAAAAGAAGTGCTGAAATGTCAAGTGAAAAGAGAGAAAAATTGAATTAATGCAATGATCAGATTCCCATCCAGAAGGAAAGGTTAACTGACTCGCCAGCTCTATCATGGATGATTCCTCGGATAGATACAAATTTGGATTTTTTTGAAATGCCCATTTCAGATTTATCAATGTTCAGGATCTTACACCCAGGCTAGTGAAGAAGATGTCAAGCCCACTTGCCCATGATATGATCTCAATAATATTTACAAGTTTCACATGGGAAACCAGAATGTGCTACCAAGAAGTGTAGGCCCTTAATGGAGAACATCAAGAAGTTGGTTAGTCAGAGATCCAAAATGAATACTTCCAAGATTGTCTGGAGTTTTGAAGTCTGTCTCGTCAATGTCTATGTATCAAGGGGGTACAGCTTGCAAGAATTATCTCTGAAATAGTATGTGAAATTAACTTTGTTACTTCAAGCCCAAAGATTTTCTTGTATTGCTTCAGAGAATATTTTCAAAGTGTAATGTCATGGTCGCAAATGTTCGATCACTCATGGGGAGAATATGATGAGCATGGGGCAATCATCTTCAGTTGATATATCAGCCAGTTCAGGGGCTTAGCAAGTTTTCCCATGGAGTTCTAGTGGTTCTGTAAAATTAAAAGTGAATTTGGTGAAAGTTCAGGGACTTAAAATGTTCAAGGACTTGGAGAATTTGTTCGCCCTAAATAATAAATATGAGGCAAATTTAATATGGCAAGAGACCAGTGGAGCAACATTGAGGAATTTGATCGCTGAAGATTTAAAAATCTGTTCAGAAAGAATGAGAGCATCAGAGCATGAACAAGAATGGACATGTCTTTGTAATGGTGAATGAAAATAAAGAATTGAGGAAAGAAGCGAAGTGACCAACGTTAAATTAGGTCTTCCTTGCTTAATGGTCAGCAGAGAACCACGGGAGATTTGTCTTCAATTTTAGGACCGTTACAGAGTAATGCCCTGAATCATCCCAATTACTTCTGCCCGCGAGCATTGGGGGTCCTTTGTAAGGGAGGCTATTTCGGTTTATTTGATATGATGCTTGTTTCTTATTTATCTCAAATGGCAAACATTTTGCACTCTTTGATTCTTTTAATATTTCATTAATTCATTGTTATGGGTTTGTTTTGTTCTCTCATACGTATATGTATATATCTTCACTAACATTTTTTTCAGGACCCTGGATATTGATTGTAAGAGTGACCTTGAATCAAATTCAGAGAGGTGGAAGAATTCAGGTTATTGCCCAGATGGGTTGTGGAGAGAGGTGGAAGAATTAGATCATAGAATGTGTAGGAGCGGTGAGGTTATCGATTTTGGCACATGGAAGTGCTACTAAGGAGTTTGCAATAAATGGGGTGTCCATCAAGGTGATCCATTTTTACCTTTACTTTTTGTGGTGGTTGCGGAAGCTCTGCATTAGTTCACTATTAAGGCTGAAGCTTTAAATTTGTTGCAAGGGGTTCGTATGGCTACTGATATGTTTATCTCACATTTGTAATTTGCCGACTATACGGTAATATTCTTGCCAAGAAATGTTGATTTTGCTAAGAATTTGAAGTGACTTCTTACTTGTTTCCAATATTGTTCTAGGTTGGAAATCAATTTTGCGAAATCATCCTAATTTGCGATTAATGTGGATGACGATATTTTGAAAAAGATGGCAACAATCTTGGGATGTAAGCGTGGATCGCTGCCATTTAATTACTTTGGGTTACCAATTGGCATTAATCCTAGGTCTATGGCGATATGGGAACCGTTAGTCCAAAAGGTTCGTTTGAAGCTTGTAGGTTAGAAGAGACAACCTCTTTCTTTTGCGGTACACCTCGTTATGGTATACTCGGTGCTATCGTCTCTCTTTATGTTTTATATGGGAATTTTGTGGTGACTAAGCTTGTACGTGTCTGTAGTCCAAAACGTTTAGGTGGTTTGGGTGTGGTCGATTTGCATTTGCGCAATTTTTCTTTGCTAGCAAAGTGGTCATGGAGATTTGCAATGGAAGAAGATTCTTTATGGAAATCCTTGTTGGTTGCCAAATATGGTGAATCAGTATTTGCATGGATATTTAATTTGGCTGGGAGAAAAAATATGTCCATAGTTTGGAGACAAATAGTTGAAGTTCATTAGGATGAACAGGTGCAAAGGTTTATGGGGGTGGATCGTTTTGCATGGATTATTGGAAAGGGTAATAAAGTGTTGTTTGGTATGATTTATGGTGTACAGATGTGCCTTTATGCAATATTTTTCCAAGACTTTTTAGATTGGAAATGGACAAATTAGCTTTAGTGTCAGATTATGCACATGATGGTTCTTTTTCTCATAGGCTTTGGGATATTTTCTTTGCACGACCTTTGCAAAGCTTTGAAGAATGTCAAGTTAGGTAATTGAGGTTTATTGTTGCAACTGTATCGGTTGATCAAAAGTTTGACGATTGCCTGATTTGGTGACAAAATTTGAGGGGATGCTTCTCGGTTAATGAGCTTATGTCTCTTATAAGTTCTTTTGGCATGGATGATGAGGGGTTGGAGGAATGTGTGGTTTGGAAAATTGATATGCCTCCGAAAGTTTAGTGCTTCTTGTGGTTTGTAATGATTCAAAGGTTGTCGACTTTACAATTTCTTCAAGAATGGGGTGTACAATTGAATAGAGTTCCTATTACTTACGTTTTGTGTGAGGCAGGGGATGATGATTTGGAACATTTATTGTTTCATTGTCGAATAGTGCAATAGGTTTGGTTTTTGTTCTTTCAGTGGTGGCGGGTTGAGTTTGTCTTACCGAGCTCGTTGGTGGAATTCATTCAACAAGCAGTTCAAGGTTTCTTCTCGGGTAACACTAGAAAATGGTGGATGGCGGGTTGTGCGAATGTACTTTGGTTGATATGGCTGGCTCAGAACGACTTGATGCTCAATAAGAAAAGCCTATTGCTAGATGATTTTTTTCTTGGTGAAGTTACATTCATTATATTGGGTGAAGGCTTCACCTTTAGCGGACATTGTTCTTGAATCCCAATGGTGGGAGTGCCCATGATGTTGTTCCCCTGATTCTGTTAAGGAGGGTCCTCGGAAAGGGATAGTGTGGTGCCCTCCGATGAAAGGGGTTATAAAATTTAATATGGATGGCTCTTCGCATGGTAAACTGGGTCTGGCAAGTTGTGGGGTGTCTTACGTGATGTTTTTGGTAAGGTGTTGGGAGTGATGGAATCGAACGAAGCTGAGCTTCAGGCTGTGTGTTACGTGTTGAACATGGTGCTGCATTCTAAATGGCATTGTGGATTTTTGCTAGTAATTGAATCGGATTTATCCGTGGTTGTTTCATGGATTTTGCATAAGCAACGTCGACCTTGACGACTTTGGCAATGCTTTAGACAAATTGGTATTTCATGTGGTGAGTTACAATGTGTATGTTTTAATAATGTTTATAAGGAGGCGAATAGTATGGATGATGCCTTAGCTAAGGGAGGTGTCGATCGAACTTCGTGGTTTCACGTTGTGCAATGAACCTTAGTTCTTGGTGAGGGGCGTTTTTGCATGTGTGCTTCGGTTGGGGTTGCATGCAATTGGTAATGAGGGACATGTGGGGTCTATTTTAGCAGGCGAGTTGGTTGTATATGTTGGAGAATGCTCATCCCACGTTGAGTGGGAAAAACATAGCTGGCTTGGTTTATATAGGAACTTTGGAAGCCTTCTTTGCGAAAGAATAATGAACTAGGCCCCCGCACGCGTGCGTCGCCATCTCCGTTTGGCTCGGTTCGTGTTAACACATGTTGAAGATACGTTTGTGCGCATTTTATCTTTTTATAGAAAATTTAGAAGAATTTTTTAAACTTTTTTAACTCAGCTTTTATAAACTATTTAATAGCCTAATAATTTCTAGATATGAATTACCTTTGAAATGTCAATTACGTTTTTGATTGATTAAACAGAATTAAAACGTGATTATTTCGATTGTACTACCTTACTGTATTTCGAATGTAGAAACGTGTTTTATATTATGATAATCAATATAAATTGACAGTTTTTAAAAGGTAATTATTTTTTGTTGAAACATCAAGTTTTTTAGCTGTATTTGAGATAAATCTGGACAAAAATGTGTATTGTATTCGAAGCTGAATTTAAGCAGATATCCAGCTAATTTTTTGGGCTGTTACACTTTTTAAATATGAATTTAAATCTGTGTTTAATACCCATTTTTATGATTTTTTGGACGAAAATATCCCTATATTTCCACTATAAATAGAGACATTTTTTTCATTTCATAACACAACAAAATACAAATCACTTTCTAAAAGCTTTCTCCAGTTTTTATACTCTCCTATATCTGAGTTCTTTTGAGTTTGCGGAAGAGAAGAACAGTACCGCCGATATCTACTCTAAAGTTTGCGTGTACAAACTTTTAACGAGCCCATGGTAACCTCAGGGGATGATCCGCCTATAGCAGCAACTACACCGGTTGAGGCGAATATGTTTCTAAGGAAGTGGTGTTCACCACGGCATGGTTCAAGTTGTAATTCGATTATTTTATTTTATTCTCTGTCAGTGCTAACGCCCTGGTTTTGCAGTTCTATTACCAACAATTTAGAAACAGATTATTTATTGCAAAATGATAAACCAATCGAGCAAGCTAGTTCCAGACCTTTCCAAGCTCGACGCACTCAACGGGTTTAATTACCAAATGTGGTCACAAATAATCATGATATTCTTTAACAACTAGACCTGGACTACGTGCTGGTCAATCCACAGCCATCGCAACCAATTTTTGATGTTGCGGATGTGATCATTACTAACGAAGACCTCACAGTCGTTCATGTGTCCAACGACAAGTTCCAAAAGGACAACAAGATGGTTTGAGGTCATCTGCTAAGTCACGTGTCAAACAAGTTGTTTGATTTGTTTCACAAAGAGGAGAGTGCCAAACTGATTTGGGATACTCTCGAGATGAAGCATGGAGCTGACGACGCTGAAATAAAAAAGTATGTGGTCGGTGAATGGCTAAAATTCCAGATGACGGACGAAAAGTCGATCATAGAGCAAGTACATGATTCCGAGAAGCTGGTGTCCAACATTCTTTATAAAGGAATGAAAATGTGCGAGGTGTTGCAAGCCAACATCCTGATCGAGAAGTTACCCAAATCCTGGTCCGACTACCGTAATTCTCTCAAACACAAAAAGAGAGATATGACGATTATGAAATTGGTGGCCCATACGAAGATGAGGATGCAAACCGATTAAAAGATAAGGTTTCCAACTCTAGTCAATTTTCTTTAAGAGCTAACCTAGTTGAATCTGGTGGTGCCTCAAGTTCTAAACTTAAATCAAACAAAAAGGCAAACCAGAAAAGGAAAACTAAACCCAAGAAGGCTACCAAGTTCAAGAAGCCAATAAAAGACAAGGCCCAGGGCAAAGTAGTCAATTGCTATGTATGTAGGCAGCCTGGACATAAAGCCTACCAGTGTCAACAACGATCAGATTGCCAGAACCAACGACAACTCAACGATGCAAAAAATACCAATGATGTTATTGCAGCGGTGGTCTCAGAAGTAAATCTGGTGGAGAACAACACCGAGTGAGTTTAGACACTGGTGCTTCAAGACATTTCTACAATAAAATGGAGTTGTTCACCGAATTCGAAACTGTAGACAAAGGAGAGCAAGTTTAGATGGGAAACTCCAGCAGCTCAGATGTGCTTGGCAAAGGAAAAGCTTTGCTCAAACTGACACCGGGCAAAACTTTAGCTTTAAGCAATGTCTTGTATGTATCCGTTTTAAGAAAATTTTGATTAGTGGTGGATTATTGAATAAGGCGGACGTTAAAATAGTTTTCGAAGCAGATAAACTAATACTTTCCTGAAACAGAGATTATGTAGGGAAAGGATTTTTACAAAATGGTTTACTTGTAATCAAAACCTAGTTTAATGAGAATAATAAAGCCATTACTTCTGCATATACTGTTGAGACTCTTGATATGTGGCATGCTAGATTAAGACATGTGAACCTAAAATCACTTAAAATTTTATAAAAATGAAGTTAATACCTAATCTAGAAGATAATAGCTTTAACAAATGTGAAATTTGTGTAGAAGCTAAGCATACTAAACTTGCTTTAAGACAGTCTCTAAACGTAGATTTAAACTTCTAGAACTTATACATACTGATCTAAAAGACTTTAGAAACTGTGAAAGCAAGGGAGGAAAACACTAATACATCTCCTTTGTAGATGATTATTCTAGATATACAAAGGTTTATCTCCTTAGAACTAATGACGAAGCTAAAATCTTCTTCCTTATTTATAAGGTAGATGTTGAGAATCAGCTTGATAGGAGAATACAGCGTGTTAGATCCGATAGGGGTGGTGAATATGGATCTAATTTCCTTAAAGAGGTGTGTGAAAAGAATGATATAATACATGAGACCTCTGCTCCATATTTTCCTCAACAGAATGACATTGCCGAGAGGAAAAACAAAACTTTAAAAGAGATGATGAAATCGTTGTTAATAAGTTATGGGTTATCTAATAACATGTGGGGGAAGCCATTCTCTCTGCCAATCATATATCGAACTGAGTGCCTCATAAGAAATTAGACTGTACTCCATACGAATTGTGGAAAGGTTATGCACCAAATTTGCAATACCTGAAAGTGTGGGGGTGTCTGGAAAAAGTAGGTTTGCCTGACTTTAAGAAGACCACTATCAGTCCTAAAATCGTTGATGCAGTGTTTATAGGGTATGCTACAAATAGTGTCGCATATAGGTTTATGTCTTTAAGTGACTTCTCAATTTGTGAATCTAGGGATGTTGTATTTTTTAGGACTCCTTTCCTCTTAAAAAACCTAGATTAAATGTTGAGGCACAACAAGAAAGTCATATTCCTACTTCTTCTAGTAGTCCTGCCAAAGAGACTCTAGAGTTTGAATTAGAGCCTAGAAGAAGTAAAAGACAAAAGGTAGCTACTACCTTTGGACCAGATTTTATAACTTTTTTTACTATAGAAATTAGTGATTTAGACACTATAAATGAACTTATAGCTCAATCTTTCATTTTAGACGAGGATCCAAAAACATATAATGAAGCTATAAGTTCAATTGATTCTAGTTTTTGGAGAAGTGCCATTAATGATAAACTAGAATTAATTAAGTTTAATCACACTTGGGAGTTAGTTGACTTGCCTAGAGGATCTAAACCTATCAGTAGTAAATGGGTCTTTAGAAAGAAACTAAGACCAGATGGGTTAATCCAAAAGTATAAGGCAAGACTAATAGTCAAAGGGTTTACTCAAAAGTTTGGTATTGACTTATTTGATACGTACTCTCCTGTGACAAAAATCTCAACGATCCATGCCTTGATTGCGATCGCATCTATTCATAATTTGCATGCACATCAAATGTATGTAAAGACTACATTTTTGAATGGAGATCTAGACGAGGAGATCTATATGGAGCAACCACCATGTCCTGACACACCTGGTATAGAAGGCAAAGTGTGTAGACTTAAAAAGTCTCTCTATGGCCTTAAACAAGCTCTAAAGTAGTGGTACGAGAAATTTTATAAAACTATTTTGAGTTTTGGTTTTATTGTTAATAGAGCGGATGCATGCGTGTATTCGAAAATCTTTGGAACTAATTATGTCATCATAAGCTTATATATGGATGACATGTTGCATTTTCAGTACTAACATTGAATCCATTAACAAACCAAAAAATTTCTTTTCTACTAAATTTTGATGACTGATTTGGGAGAGGTTGATGTGATCTTAGGAGTAAAAGTGGGATTTTCTTTAGATCAAACACACTATATTGAGAAGGTGTTAAAGAAATTTGACAGTTTTGATGTCAACCATGTTCGAACTCCTTATGACTCTAGTATACATCTCTTTAAGAATAAAGAAAGTAGTGTTTCCCAAGAAGAGTATGCTAGAATTATTAGAAGCCTTATATTCTTAATGAACTATACTCGGCCTGATATTGCCTATGTAGTGAGTGAGTTGAGTAGATATACTCATAATCCTAGTGCTGAACACTGGATTGCACTCAAATGCTTACTTAAGTATCTTAAAGGTACTATTGATTGGCAACTCGAGTTTGTTGGTTTTCCTTCTATTTTAGAAGGATATTGTGACGCCAAATAGGTTACCAATGATGATAAAGTGAGCTCCACGAGTGGGTATGTCTTTACCTTAAGTGGTGCATCAATTTCATGGAAGTCAGCTAAGCAGACTTGTATTGAACGCTTTACCATGGAGTCAGAGTTTATTGCTCTATACTTAGCTGGGCAAGAAAATGAATGGCTTAGAAATCTGTTAGTAGAAATTCCTTTGTGGGGAAAACTGAATCCTCCTGTGTCCTTGTTGTGTGATTCACGAGCAGCGATATGTGTGGCGAAGAGCCAAGCTTACAATGGTAAGAAGAGACAGATTTGCAAAAGACATGAATTAGTGAGACACTTAATAAGAAATGGAGTACTCTCTTTAGAGTACGTGAAGTCGAAAAAGAACCTAGCTGATCCGCGTACCAAAGGGTTAAACCAGAAATTGGTTCTAGATTCATCAAGGGGATGGGTCTAAAACCCATTGGTTGAGGAATTCATGGTGGATACCCAAATTAGTTATCTAAGTTCAATGTGGCTAAACGAAACCATGAAAAGTACTCATAGTGTACATTTTTATGACATATATAACACCCCTACCCGGTCTAGGAATTGAACCTGCATAGAGCGTGTTACCAAACAAACATACATACTTTTTTGATAGACTTTTTGAATAAAGTTAATCTTATCTTCAAAAAAATAGGGTAATTTAAAACTCTTTTTTTAATTGATTGTTTTAAAGATCTAACTAATATTCCAATCATATATATAAACATGTATTTATAAACCATGATCTATACACATCAATCTCAAGTACTTAGTATGCCTCTATCCTCTATATAGTTTCATATCACAAAGTTATTACTTTGTCTCTACTAACACACAAGACTCCTTTATCATACATAGACATTTATAATCTTAAACCGATATAAGCTTGCATACCACTAATCACTATAAGACATATCAATCTATGACTAAGTTAGTTCAATTTAACATTAAACCTTTGGTTAATAATCTTTAAACTTCCATGTTGCACTATTTAACATCAAGATTTACTAACTAAGCAACTTATTTTACCATCAAACATGTATCCTTAGCAACAAGCCTTTAAAACTTAAACCAAACCCAACCAGACACATGTAACCTATGCATATCACGACCGAATAAGAAATTCATTGACATCTAGCCATTCAAATTACACTATATTTATTTGGGTTATACATATGTTAACATATATATATATATATATATATATATATATATATATATATATATCAGATTTCAACACAACTACCATCAAGGTGATCTAACAACATAAGACACTTAAAGATAGACAAACAACCACATAGTCTTACTATCTAATAAATCATATAAAGCAAGCAGCAACCAAGAAATGAATAAGGGACCATTACAAAACTTTTGAATACTTATCAAACTTCTATACATGTAAAACCAAATGAAGGATCTATATGAACTATGCATACATTACGACTATGTGCCACCAACTAGGAGTTCTTAAAGGAGATACAAAATGTACTTGTTGCTACTTGTGATATTGTCCAAGCTCAAAGTTAACTGAACGCAATGTTACCCTGAAAAGTAAGAAAAGAATAGGGTAAGCAATCGCTTAGTGAGGTAGCACTAATAACTATAAGCATTGTATTAACCATTTGTGATCCTAATCCTATTCTTTCATCCAAGAATTTCTAATTATGAATCTTTTATCTTGATCATGAATCAAGCTATCATGATTGAAGCGTTCGAATTAGTATACTCCTTTAACCAAAGTCTATAAGAGTCCAAGAAAATGCCAATAAATCAAACAAAAAAGCAATATAGACGCAAGAATCACACATAACATTTTATTAACTATTTTTATTACACTCACCCATTATGTAACTCAGCTTATAATAATCATGATTTGCTTATTACGTAAGATATCAACATAGCTTATCAAATTAGTATTTAAAGATACTTGAATATGCCTAAAACATTCAACTACAAACTTATATTTAACCGAAACCATATACAAAACATGTATACATAATTATACATTACAAAACAATCCAAGATACGGTCATTTCTTTTAAAACATACAACAAAACAGTTCACAAACATGTATACATAATTTATTCATGGCAAAACAGTCCAAGTTATAGTCATTACTATCAAAACAATCCAAAAACATTTATACATAATTTACTCATGGCAAAACAGTCCAGGTTATGGTCATTACTATCAAAACAATCCACAAACATGTATACATAATTTATACATGGCGAAACAGTCCAAGTTATAGTCATTACTATCAAAACAATCCACAAACATGTATACATAATTTATTCATGGCAAAACAGTTCAAGTTATGGTCATTACTATCAAAACAATCCACAAACATGTACACATAATTTATTCATGGCAAAACAGTCCAAGTTATAGTCATTACTATCAAAACAATCCACAAACATGTGCACATAATTTATACATGGAAAAACAGTCCAAGTTATGATCATTACTATCAAAACAATCCACAAACATGTACACATAATTTATACATGGCAAAACAGTCCAAGTTATAGTCATTACTATCAAAACAGTCCACAAACATGTATGCATAATTTATACATGGCAAAACAGTCCAAATTTCGTTTCAATACAGTCCCTTAATTTTACAAAGCAGCCCCCTACTTCTAGTTTTACAAAACAGTCCCGAAAACAATTCTTTATTTTCATAAAACAGTCCATAAATGGTTTCCATTAAGTAATGAGATCATAATTTGATTTCAATTATTTTCATATGTTCTAATCATTCAATTAACTCAATCTAATACTCTATTTGCTCCTACTACATAAGGAATTCATAACAAAACACTCAACCGCCAAATTTACATGGCATGAATCGTAAAAGCTTAACAATTAAACATGTGCACTATTCGAATAGTTTAGCAACTCATAACAAGGTTTCATCTTTCAACTAATTCTTTACCAACATGACATACAAATATTTATAATCAAAATATTAATCCAAGCTTTGAATCAAAGAAAAGGAAGAGGATTTCATACCCTTCTCTTTAAACCATTCGAATGTGAATCCAAATTAAGCCAAGATAAACTTCAACCTTATTGTTCTAAGCAACCATCACTCTCTCACCTATAAAGGGTTTCGGCTGCATGGAGAAGAAAGATGATAATGTCTTATTATCATACACAAGGCCGAAATCCCCCTTCACCTCACACATGCCTTCCTACTTTAGGGACATGTGTACAAACCCTTAATTAAAATCTAATTAGCATGCAACTTTGTAAGTTTACAAGGTGTTCAAAATAACCCTTTTACAAAATGGCTATTCAAGTTTCCTTTATTTGATTTTAATCCTCAACCACTTAATAATTCAAGTCGCATACTAATTAACCTCTTCATACTCATATATGCTCCTTCCTATTCCTTGAAATATAATTACTTTACTCATTTGCTAATTGATTTTTAGCTTAATTAGCTCTTCCATTCTCAATTCCATTGACTTAGTTATTCAATTGACTTAAATTAAATATTTAGTAATTCAAAGATAACATTATCAAGCATGTGATTACTTTGTAAAACTCCTAGCCCGATTTTAGGGGTATTACAATTCTCCTCCCCTTAAAAGAAATTCATCCTTGAATTTCCACAAAAAATGATTCTGAGGGGTTATTATCTAACAAGAATATAAATTATTTTCCTAATTTGTGAAGAATGATCTTTCCTTATAGTAATCTACCTAGATATAATGCTTACTTATTTATCGGCATTTGGAAGATTTTGTCATTTCTAATTTATCCTTACACTACTACCTTCAACTGAGGTGCCAACCGAGATCTCATTATCCCAGTCCAAAAGTGCTTCAGACATTCCTACTAACTATTAGCACATAAGAGAGCTTTTATCAGACACAGATCACAAGTACTTATCAAATTTAACTCCTAGGTGGCACATGTATCAAATGATGATGCAACGAATTCCGATTTAGTCTGAGAATTGGCTAAACCTAGGCTCTAATACCAAATTATAACACACCTTACCCGGTCTAGGAATTGAACCGACATAGAGCGTGTTACCAAACAAACATACATACTTTTTTGATAGACTTTTTGAATAAAGTTAATCTTATCTTCAAAAAATAGGGTAATTTAAAACTCTTTTTTTAATTGATTGTTTTAAAGATCTAACTAATCTTCCAATCATATATATAAACATGTATTTATAAACCATGATCTATACACATCAATCTCAAGTACTTAGTATGCCTCTATCCTCTATATAGTTTCAGATCACAAAGTTATTACTTTGTCTCTACTAACACACAAGATTCCTTTATCATACATAGATATTTATAATCTTAAACCGATATAAGCTTGCATACCACTAATCATTTTAAGACATATCAATCTATGACTAAGTTAGTTCAATTTAATATTAAACCCTTGGTTAATAATCTTTAATCTTCCATGTTGTACTATTTAATATCAAGATTTACTAACTAAGCAACTTATTTTACCACCAAACATGTATCCTTAGCAACTAGCATTTAAAACTTAAACCAAACCCAACCAGACACATGTAACCTATGCATTTCAAGATCGAATAAGAAATTCATTGACTAGCCATTGGAATTACACCATATTTATTTGGGTTTAACACATGTTAACATATATATATATATAAGATTTCAACACAACTACCATCAAGGTGATCTAACAACTTAAGACTCTTAAAGATAGACAAATAACCACATAGTCTTACTATCTAATAAATCATATAAAACAACCAGCAACCAAGAAATGAATTAAGGGCCTATTACAAAATATTTGAATACTTATCAAACTTATATACATGTAGAACCAAATGAAGGATCTATATGCACTATGCATACATTACGACTATGTGCCATCAACTAGGAGTTCTTAAAGGAGATACAAAATGTACTTCTTGCTACTTGTGATCTTGTCCAAGCTCAAAGTTAACTGAATGCAATGTTACCCTGAAAAGTAAGGAAATAATAGGGTAAGCAATCGCTTAGTGAGGTAGCACTAATAACTATAAGCATTGTATTAACCATTTGTGATCCTCAATCCTATTTTTTCATCCAAGAATTTTTAATTATGAATATTTTAACTTGATCATGAATCAAGCTATCATGATTAAAGCATTCAAATTAGTATACTTGTTGCGCGTAATAAGCGCTACGCAATTGTGCAAGTATACACGTTGCAAGTTATAGTATAAAAGATATCGTCTCCACCGGGATTGGTGCCACTTCAAGAATCTAGTCTCTTGCACTGTAAAAAAGTAAAAACACAAATAAAGGATTATAGGAGTTTTAACTAATAACTAAACTGGAAGGCAATAAAGTAAAAGAATGAATGAGATCAAATGAGAGAATAGGCCAGGTTATCGTGAGTTGAGGTGTGATAGCCGATTGGATCGTCTTGGTAAAAGAGTGCACGGGCAACTCAGTTGCCGTGGCAAGTTGCACAACGGGGTTGCCTTGGCAACTAATCGATGGTTGCCTGGGCGACTAGTTGGGCAACTACTTGGGCGTCTGGGCAGCAACCATCAAGGTTCGGCAGAGCGTTCTTCAATGGTTTCTTCTTATCCCTAAGTCGAAACTCTAGCTACTTGTGCATGCCTTGATAATACATCCCTGCGTGAATCAAGGGTGAACAACAACCAATCCTGCGCTCCTTTTAGTCGTTGAAATCCTTAACTTATTCCTAAGCCGGATTAATCTTCACCATCAATAGATTGAATAAAGATAATATTCATTCGTTTCTTGAATCTAACTCTCCCGATATCAGATAAATAGATGAAGTTACGAGATCCTCTCCCAATTCACTCGCAAACAAGAATAAGAACCAAGAATGAATAAACCTTGAATAGAAAAGTGCAAACTCTTATTACCTAAACAAAATCCAATAGTTTATCACAACCACAAAACACAATAACTATAGCCAAATAGATTTAGTTCATGGCTAGGTTCCAAAGAAACACAAGATAAATAATCCCTAGCATGAACCTAATTGAACAAGAAAGAAAAAGATGAAGAATTGAAGCATGTCGAAATCTCCTTGCCCTAGATGCTTGTCGAAAATTCTCTCCTCTTGCTCTCTCTTGGAGTTGACGGCATGGCCTTTAATTTATAGGGCTAGGTCAAAGTCATTCTTTGAGGAGGAAGTTAAGTTGGAATTAAATTATCTTTAAAGAATATAATCCTTTATTATAATTATATTCCTTCTAGAACTTCTCATATCTTCTTGGAATTTAATTATTCTTTAATCTCTTCATGGAAATCAAATTCCTTTGGGATTTAGCTTTGCTCCACGTCATCTTGGGCTTGTCTAGTAATCAATTTCGACTACCATATCACCTTATTCTTTGTCGACAATTGCCCTAGCAACTGGCTCGGCGTCTCCTTCATGCATTGCCCTGGCAACTAGCTCGGCATCTCCTTCATGCATTGCCCTGGCAACTAGCTCTAGCCTTGCTTTGGCAAGTGATCCTGCACATACACACAAAACACACCAAAGCAGCATCTTTTCCCACAAAAACTACCAAGTTATGTAATCAAGCTCAACGATGGAAGGAAACATGGATTAATGCATGAATGGCTAATTATGTAACTAATATGAGCCTAAGTCTAACAATAATATGAGTAAAAAGGGTAAGAAAAATAGTACTTTTGAACACTTATCACACCTCCAAACTCGAACTATTGCTTGTCCTCAAGCAATGCAAACTAATAATTACCTGCGAAGACTTCAATTTTCACAAACTTATCTTTGAACTTGATTTCAATTCTTAGAACCAGGGCACAAAGTATGATTGGCTTTTCATTTTTTGGAAAACTTAGGAGTTACTCGGAATCAAACTATAATGCTTGTGAGTGTGTGCGGAGTTGTGTGCAAGTTTATTTTTCGGATTGTATGCAAACAAGAGGTTTTCAAATTACTTCATTGGGTTCTTTTTAACATGTTTTAACTAGAGCCAGTTTTGTGCACCTCTAGTGTTTTGTTTTTAGTTTTATTCGACTAGAGCCGGTTTCAGGCACCTCTAGCGATCAATTTTTTTAGCACATACTAGAGCCAGTTTCGGGCACCTCTAGCGATCAATTTTTTTAGCACATTCTAGAGCCAATTTCGGGCACCTCTAGCATTCATCCAATTTTTATTCTAATCCCCCAATTTGTTTAATTATCAACCTAAGTTCACTAGAATTCCTTAAATCAATCAAACCAAAACAACGTTTCATCAAATTTAGCATCATAGTAAAATTCTAAGTTTTTCCATGGTTATCCTAGAATAAAAATTCTATCAATTAAGTGCATTGGCAAAGTCATCATCGGATATTCATCAAATCTAGGCAATTCTTGTTCCAACTAAAGGCAAGGCAAGCAATTTATGTATCCTAAATGTAATACTTAAGATGAATGTAACTAAACATGGTAACTACTAACAACAATCCCCCCCAAACTCGAGTGAGGCATTATCCTCAATGCATGCATTAAATAAAATTAACAAAAAATAAAATGCAAACGAGGACTTACTCCGAGAGTTCGTCATCGTGGATGATTAGTTTCCTTTTGGTCGGTGTCTTGATTCTCTTGCTTGAACGCGATGGTTGTTTCCTTGTTGTCGGTGGTGGAATCGATCTTCGTACGGGGTTGTCCTCATTGTCCTCTTCATCAGTGTCATTGGCTTTTCGCTTGGAGGATTCAATTGGTGCGGTCTTTGTTGGTGTAATGGAGGACTCGTCCGAATCTGAAAAATCAGACAATGATTCTGTACAAGTTGATTCGGGCATAGGTGCTTTACCTTTGGCTTTTGCAGTGGTTGTCGGGATGTCTTTAGCTTTGGTTGCCGTGGCATCTTCAGGGTTGGTTGCCGGGGCATCTGCTTGTGCAGGCATGATGTAGGTTGTCGTGGCATCATCTGTTGCAGTTGCCTTGGTGACTGCTTCATTGGTTGCCGAGGCAAGGATCTCGGCAGGAAAGATTGGGAATGGCACGCGATTGTCCGGGTACTTTTCTAGGATGACTTGGGTGATGGCATTGTTGTTCTCCTTCATGTACCGCATGAACATTAGTTGCCGGTCTTCAATTTGCCTTAAGTGGCTCACCAATGGTTGCAAGAGTGCTTCAAAGTGTCCCGGGGTTGATGGCCGAGTTGCTCGGGCGTTAGGTGCTTGGGCATTAGGGATTGCCGGGGCGGCAGGATTTGTCGCAACAATTGGAGGCCTTGAAGAATTTCCCGGTGCCTCTCCCATTAGCTTTCAGATTTGTGCTTGATTCCAACCGGACTTTGGTAGGGCCTTTTCATCGGTGGACTCACTTGGGACATGCATCTCCTTGCAAAGATTAGAAATTAAGTAAGGGAAGAAAAGAGAACCCTTTTCTTTTGAGCTACATACAAAAATCTCATCACAAATAATTTTTCCAATGTTAAAGATGCGATTATGCAAAATAGAATGTATGAGCAAAAGACGTGGTATATCAACGGTAATATTGTGTGTGGTGGGAATTAAAGAAGTTTTAACAAACTTATTCCATAGTTTTTCCTCGGGTTTAAGCCGAAGGTGATTTATCGTGCCCTTGTATTTACCGTCGTTCCAATGAGTTCCCGGTTGAGTGAGTTCTTGAAGCACCTTGTCGAGTTGCTTGGGCGTGATTTGATCAACGAAGGCTTGATGCTCGTCCTTCTCAATGTAAAGCCCGTAAAAGGTGTTGACGTTTTCGGGGCTTATGAGTATGGCCTTGTCACGAACAAAAACATAAGGATTATCCGGGTTAGGTGAGTGAGCATAGAATTCTTTTACCCAGGAGATGTTGTCCGGTTCCGGTTGATGGCAAAAGATTTGCCACTTTTGATGTGCAATCCTCTCAAAGATGAATGGTTCAAGGCCGAAATCTTGATGAGAGTTGGAGTATTCAAAGCCTTGTTCTTCATAAATCTTCCGGCTTTCAAACTCGGAGTGAAATCTTTCTTGAACCACCGGTGTAGCAAACTTCTTGTATCTTGGTTCTTTGGAGGAACTTGGATGAACTAAAAAATTAATTTTGGATGCCATGGATGATCTTGGTTGTGAGTTTTGTAAAAACAAATAAAAGAAAAGAAACTAAAAAGTTGCAAGATAAAAAGTAGGAATAGGTTAAGGGTGATGGGTTTTATAGAAAAGATAGGTGGTAAACATGGTGGGTGGGATTAGAGGAAAACAAAAAAGAGGGTTTTGGGTTAAGGGAAGGGTGACGACAAGGGGGGTTTGATTAGGGTAAATTGGAGGCTTTATATAAGCCTTAGATTCAGCCCATTAGTTTCCTTGTTGAAGATGTTTTCCTTCTTGGATTAAAATTCCTCTTTATCTTGAACTCTTTTCATACAATTCAAAGACAAATCAAATAAGGATTAAAATTAAAGATAGACTAATAAAAGAAAATAAATAAAGATGTGTAAAGGGATTCTTAAACTTAAAAAGATAAAAAATAAATAAATATATCCTAAAAATATAATAATAATCGGAAATAATAAAAAAATAAAAATAGAAATAAAAATTAAATAGTTCAAAAAAAATAAAAAATAAAAAATAAAAAATAAAAATATCGAAAGGAGAGCATGCTCATGCATCTCCTAAGGTGACCACTTCTTTGTTACGTTCCACATGGGCACCATTGTAGTGTTTCAATCTTTTTCCATTAACTTTGAATTCATGTTTGTCAGTGATGGACTTGATTATCACGGCACCATGGGAGAATGGTTTGACAACTTCGAATGGTCCCGACCATCTTGATTTTAGTTTTCCCAGGAAAAGTTTTAGCCGAGAATTGAATAAGAGAACTAGTTGCCCTGGCATGAATTGCCATGACAATAGTTTCTTGTCATGCCATTGCTTTGCTTTCTCCTTGTAGATCCGTGCATTGTTATAGGCGAGTGCACGAAATTCTTCTATCTCGTTGAGATCCAACAAACGCTTTTGTCCGGCACTTTCCCAATCCATATTCACGGTCTTGATTGCCCAATATGCCTTGTGTTCAATTTCTACCGGTAGATGGCATGTTTTGCCATAGACAAGTCGGAAGGGGGACATACCTAAGGGTGTTTTGAATGCAGTGTGGTATGCCCAAAGTGCGTCATCTAGTCTTAATGACCAATCCTTCCTAGAGGGATTTACAACTTTCTCGAGTATACCCTTCAATTCCCGATTGGAAATTTCTGCTTGCCCGTTGGTTTGTGGGTGATATGCCGTGGCGATCTTGTGTGATATGCCGAAGTGTTGCAACATCTTGGCAATAAGTCTGTTGTCAAAATGCTTGCCTTCGTCACTGATAATTGCTCTCGGCATCCCAAACCGTGTAAATATGTTTTTATGCAAGAATCATTGCACAGTCTTGGAATCGTTGTTGGGAACTGCAGCTGCCTCAACCCATTTAGACACGTAGTCGATGGCAAGTAGAATGCAGAGGTTGCCGAATGAAGATGGGAAAGGTCCCATAAAATCGATCCCCCATACATCGAACAATTCTACTTCGATGATGTTCTGGAGCGGCATCTCATGTCGTCTAGAGATATTGCTCGTCCTCTGGCAACGATCACATTGCTTGTAAAAGTCTTGGGCATCTTTGTACAATGTTGGCCAATACAAACCGGATTGCAAAACTTTTGCCGCGGTACGAGTTCCTTCAAAATGTCCTCCATAGGGTGAAGAATGGCATTGCCAGAGTACATTCTGTTGCTCTTGTTTAGGGACACAACGGCGTATAACCTGATCTGCACATTTTTTAAACAAAAGAGGCTCATCCCAAAAGTAATGCTTAGCATCTTGGCAGAACCGCTTCTTCCCTTGGTGAGTAAGGCCACAAGGTAAAATACCACAAACAAGGAAATTAACTAAATCCGCGTACTAGGGTATTGCCGAGGCATGTGCTGCCTTAGTGACTGCTCCAAAAATTGCCGAGGTGTGCGTGTCAAGGGCTGCTGCGGCATCGAGTGTTGCCGAGGCGTGAGCGTCAATGGTTGCCTAGGCATCGAGGGTTGCCGAGGCATGCGCGTCCATGGTTGCCGAGGCAACTAAAAGTTGTTCATCCGGGAATGCATCGCATATCTCTAGATCCGCGTCCTCCTCCCTATTGCGTTCTAAACGTGATAAGTGATCGACACTTGATTTTCTGTTCCTTTCCTGTCCTTAATTTCAATATCAAATTCTTGTAAAAGTAATATCCAACGAATCCAACGAGGTTTGGCATCCTTTTTAGCAAATAGATATTTGATTGCCGAATAGTCTGTATGAACAATTACCTTTGTACCAATCAAATATGATCGGAACTTGTCAAATGTGAAAACTACAGCTAGTAACTCTTTCTCTGTTGTTGTGTAATTCACTTGAGCACTATTAAGAGTTTTACTAGCGTAGTATATCACATGAAAGGTCTTACCTGTGCGTTGGCCTAGGACTGCTCCTACCGCAAAATCACTTGCATCACACATGAGCTTAAAAGGTAGCGTCCAATCTGGTGGAATGACAATGGGTGCTGAGGCAAGCTTTTCCTTTAGGGTTTCGAATGCTTGGGGTGCAAGAATCATCAAAATCGAAGAATTTATCCTGTTCAAGCAAATTGCACAATGGTTTAGTGATTTTAGAAAAATTATGAATGAACCTCCTGTAAAAACCTACATGTCCAAGAAAGCTTTGAATTCCTTTAACCGAAATTGGTGGGGGTAATCTCTCGATCACGTCCACCTTGGCTTTGTCTACTTCAATTCCCTTGGATGAAATCTTGTGGCCGAGCACTATTCCTTCATCTACCATAAAATGGCATTTCTCCCAATTGAGGACTAAATCAGTTTCTTCACATCTTGCCAACACCCTCTCTAAATTGCCGAGACAGCTGTTGAAGTCATTACAAAAAATAGAAAAGTCATCCATGAAGATCTCAAGGAAGTCTTCGACCATGTCTGAAAAGAGTGCCATCATGCATCTTTGGAAGGTTGCCGGGGCGTTACACAATCCGAACGGCATCCTTTGGAAAGCATAAGTACCGTATGGACATGTGAAGGTTGTCTTTTCTTGATCCTCTGGTGCTATGGCAATTTGATTGTAACCTGAATAACCATCAAGAAAACAATAAAAGGGTTTACCTGCAAGACGGTCAAGCATTTGATCAATAAAGGGTAATGGGAAGTGATCTTTCCTAGTGGCTTTGTTTAGCTTTCGATAATCCATACAAACCCTCCAACCGGTCACAGTCCTGGTTGGAATGATTTTATTGTTTTCATTACTTACCACCGTTATACCTCACTTTTTCGGTACACATTATACCGGACTTACCCATGTACTATCAGAGATAGGGTATATAATGTCGGCGTCAAGCCACTTGATGATTTCTTTCATTACAACCCCTTTCATGGCATGATTCAGTCTCCTCTGGGCCTCAACTGAAGGTTTGTGATCATCTTCCAACAAAATCTTGTGCATGCACACTGCCGGGCTAATTCCCTTCAAGTCGGCAATTGTCCACCCTATTGCCTTTTTGTGTAGCTTCAACATTTTGATCAGCTTCTTTTCCTGCTCAGCCTGTAACTTAGAAGAAATAATTACAGGCACTGTATTATCGGTTCCTAAGTATGCATATTTTAGTTGCTCTGGCAATTGTTTCAACTCAAGAATCGGTGGTTGTTCAATAGAGGGTTTTTCGAGCTTACCTTCCTTACCTGAGTAATCCAATGGTTCAAAGTATGTACCTGGTCGATTGACTAGCCAATTTGCCTCTTCTTGTTGTTCCTCATCGACCGGTTCTTCATACTCCTCATGTTTCTCTTGATCGGCGATGTAGTTGCCGAGGCAACTAAATTCCTCGTCGAAGTTAAACTCTGTCGTGGCATGAAGAAGTTGGCATTCTACGGGATCATCGGCATGTCTTAGTGTTTGGAACACATTTAGTTTAACTTGCTGGTCATTCACCCTCATTATGAGTTCTCCCTTTTCAACATCGATCAAGGTTCTCCCTGTTGCTAGGAATGGTCTCCCGAGAATGATAGGTGCATGCTCATCTGCTTCACAATCCAAAATAATAAAGTCAGCGGGAAAAATAAATTTATCAACTTTTACCAGTATGTCCTCGATTTTTCCCTCTGGATGCACATAGGATCTGTCGGCTAGCTGTAGCATAACTGTTGTAGGCCTTGCCTTCCCGATTCCTAGTTTCTGGAAAACCGATTTATGCATCAATTTTATGCTAGCCCCAAGGTCGCATAATGCTTTCCTGACAGAGTGGTTTCCAATGGAACATGGTATTGTGAAATTTCCGGGATCCTTCAACTTGGGTGGCATACGATTGTGCAACATTGCCATGCATCCCTCTGTTGCGGCAACTATTTCAAACTCTCATAGCCTTGTTCTCTTGGACACAATGTCTTTAAGAAACTTGGCATAGTTTGGCATTTGTTCAATTGCTTCCACCAATGGCAAGTTGATGTGGACTTACTTTAGGATATCAAGAAACTTCATGAATTGATATTCTTGCTTTTTTCGCTTCAACCTTTGTGGGAATGGTGGTGGAAGTCGAATATCTTCGATCATTTCATTGGTTTGGAACCTGATTGACGGCATTGCCAGGACAACTGGAGTTGCCGAGGCATTATCAATTGGGGTTGCCGAGGCATGCTTATCACAAGTTGTCGAAGCATCCTTATCATCGGTTGTCGAGGCATGCTTATTGCCGGTTGCCGCGACAATTCCTGGTTCAGCATCTGAGGCTTTGCCGCTAGGTTCTTCTTTATCTTTTCATGGAGTTTTGTTTGATGAGCGGGTTTGAGCCTCTCTAAGTTGTTGGCCACTTCTAGTGGTGATTGCCTTACATTGCTCATGGTCAGTTCCTCTTGTGACTTCAGTATCGCTAGGTAAACCTCTTTGCGGTCTAGTATTCAGATTTTGAGCAAACTGTCCGACTTGATTTTCTAATGATTTGATTGCCGCCTCCTGGTTTTGCAATCTCATTTTGGTCCTGTTAATAAAAGCATCAGTTTTTTTTATGAAGTTACTTTTCTCAGCCATATAAGATTCAGTTTTCATCATAAAAGCATTTAGAGAATTTTCCAAAGAACTAGATGTTATCGGTTGTTGCTGCGGTAACTGTTGCTGTGGCATATTCTGCTGGAATCCCGATGCTTGTGCATTCTGATTGTTCTGGTTTAGAGCATTGTTGGGATTACTCCATGAAAAATTCGGGTGCTTCTTCCAAGCTGGATTGTATGTATTGAACATCTCATTGTTGTTCTGATTGTAATTCCCTACGTAGAAGCTGGATTCCAAACTCTGCATACATTCAGAAGAATCATGGTTATTACCATATAACTCACAAAAAGAATCCATTACCTTGACCTCATGTGTGTTGTTTGGTTTTTGCATGTTCTAGACTATCTTGGTTAAAGTGGCCAATTGTGCCGAAATTGAATCTGATGATCATAGTTCATGTATTGTGGCTTGGCGTCTAACTCCTCCTCTTCCAGTAGAGGGGGAATTGATAATCATTCTTGGCCAGCCTATTTAAAATTTTCATTGCTTCCTCCGGCGACTTATCTAGAAGTATGCCATTTGCCGAGGCATCTAGCATCATCCTTGTTGGTGTATTCACGGCGTTGTAAAACATTGTTACTTGAGTCCACACCGGGAATCCGTGTAAGGGGCATTTGTGTAGAAGTTCTCTATATCGCTCCCAAGCCTCGTACATGGATTCATCATCTGCCTGCCGAAAAGAAGTAATGTCGTTACGAAGCTTATCAGTCAAATTTGTAGGATTAAACCGAGCAAGAAAATCACGACAAAGATCGGTTCAAGATGCTATTGATCCGGCAGGAATGCTATTCAACCATGCTTTCGCCCTATCCCTCAGTGAATAGGGGAATAATCTTAATCGTAAGACATCGGGGGTGACTCCGTGTATTTTGAACGAGTTGCAAATCTCGAGGAAAGATTTAAGATGTTGCTGTGAATCTTTAGTTGCTGAGCCGCCATTGACCAATTGTGTTGATCATATTAAACATTACCGGTTTCAGCTCAAAGTGGTCAGCTTCAATTTCAGGTGTGACAACTCCTGGATTAAGTCCATCAAGATCTTCTTCAAGATAGTCTCGAATAGTTCTGTTTCGTGCAAGAATCACTCCTCCTTCTGCTGGAACATCTTGATTCATATTGCCGTCTTGATTAGCCATTGCTACTCTTATCAATCGTCAAGTCTTTGTAAGGTTCGTTCGATTTCTGGATCAAATGGATATTCTGATGTAATCAGTCTCGCCCTGGTCATATACCAATGCAAAACCAAAGTTTGTTAGCCCTTTGAATCTTAAACAAGAAAAGTAAAAAGAAAGTGCAAGAAAATAAAAACAAAGTCGCTATTGCTAATCCCCGGCAACGGCGCCAAAAACTTGTTGCGCATAATAAGTGCTACGCAATTGTGCAAGTATACACGTTGCAAGTTATAGTATAAAAGATATCGTCTCCACAGGGATTGGTGCCACTTCAAGAATCTAGTCTCTTGCACTGTAAAAAAGTAAAAACACAAATAAAGGATTATAGGAGTTTTAACTAATAACTAAACTAGAACGCAATAAAGTAAAAGCATGAATGAGATCAAATGAGAGAGATAGGCCAAGTTATCGTGAGTTGAGGTGTGATAGCCGATTGGATCATCTTGGTAAAAGAGTGCACGGGCAACTCAGTTGCCGTGGCAACTTGCACAACGGGGTTGCCTTGGCAACTAATCGATGGTTGCCTGGGCGACTAGTTGGGCAACTACTTGGGCGTCTGGGCAGCAACCTTCAAGGTTCGGCAGAGCGTTCTTCAATGGTTTCTTCTTATCCCTAAGTCGAAACTCTAGCTACTTGTGCATGCCTTGATAATACATCCCTGCGTGAATCAAGGGTGAACAACAACCAATACTACGCTCCTTTTAGCCGTTGAAATCCTTAACTTATTCCTAAGCCGGATTAATCTTCACCATCAATAGATTGAATAAAGATCATATTCATTCGTTTCTTGAATCTAACTCTCCTGATATTAGATAAGTAGATGAATTTACGAGATCCTCTCCCAATTCACTCGCAAACAAGAATAAGAACCAAGAATAAATAAACCTTGAATAGAAAAGTGCAAACTCTTATTACCTAAACAAAATCCAATAGTTTCTCACAACCATAAAACACAATAACCATAGCCAAATAGATTTAGTTCATGGCTAGGTTCCAAAGAAACACAAGATAAATAATCCCTAGCATGAACCTAATTGAACAAGAAAGAAAAAGATGAAGAATTGAAGCTTGTAGAAATCTCCTTGCCCTAGATGCTTGTCGAAAATTCTCTCCTCTTGCTCTCTCTTGGAGTTGACGGCATGGCCTCTAATTTATAGGGCTAGGTCAAAGTCCTTCTTTGAGGAGGAAGTTAAGTTGGAATCAAATTATCTTTAAAGAATATAATTCTTTATTATAATTATATTCCTTCTAGAACTTCTCCTATCTTCTTGGAATTTACTTCTTCTTTAATCTCTTAATGGAAATCAAATTCCTTTGGGATTTAGCTTTGCTCCACGTCATCTTGGTCTTGTCTAGTCATCAATTTCGACTACCATATCATCTTATTCTTTGTCGACAATTGCCTAGGCAACTGGCTCGGCGTCTCCTTCATGCATTGCCCTGGCAACTAGCTCGGCATCTTCTTCATGCATTGCCCTGGCAACTAGCTCTAGCCTTGCTTTGACAAGTGATCCTGCACATACACACAAAACACACCAAAGCAGCATATTTTCCCACAAAACTACCAAGTTATGTAATCAAGCTCAACGATGAAGGAAACATGGATTAATGCATGAATGGCTAATTATGCAACTAATATGAGCCTAAGTCTAACAATAATATGAGTAAAAAGGGTAAGAAAAATAGTACTTTTGAACACTTATCAATACTCCTTTAACCAAAGTTTATAAGAGTCCAAGAAAATGCCAATAAATCAAACAACAAAGCATATAGACGCAAGAATCGCACATAACATTGTATTGACTGTTTTTATTACACCCACCCATTATGTAACTCAACTTATTATAATCATGTTTTTCTTATTACATAAGATATCAACATAGCTTATTAAATTCCTATTTAAATATACTTGAATATGCCTTAAACATTCCACTACATACTTATATTTAACCGAAACCATCCACAAAACATGTATACATAATTATATATTACAAAACAATCCCAGATACGGTCATTTCTTTTAAAACATGCAACAAAACAGTTCGCAAACATGTACACATAATTCATACATGGCAAAAAAGTCCAAGTTATAGTCCTTACTATCAAAACAATCCACAAACATGTATACATAATTTATTCATGGCAAAACAGTTTATTCATGGCAAAACAGTCACAAACATGTATACATAATTTATGCATGGAAAAACAATCCAAGTTATGGTCATTACTATCAAAACAATCCACAGCCATGTATACATAATTTATTCATGGCAAAACAGTCCAAGTTATGGTCTTTACTATCAAAACAATCCGCAAACATGTATACATAATTTATTCATTGCAAAACAGTCCAAGTTATGGTCATTACTATCAAAACAATCCGCAATACATAATTTATTCATGGCAAAACAGTCCAAGTTATGGTCATTACTATCAAAACAATCCGCAAACATGTATAAATAATTTATACATGGAAAAACAGTCCAAGTTATGGTCATTACTTTCAAAACAATCCACAAGCATGTATACATAATTTATTCATGGCAAAACAGTCCAAGTTATGGTCATTACTATCAAAACAATCCACAAACATGTATACATAATTTATACACTATCAAAACAATCCATAAACATGTATACATAATTTATACATGGCAAAACAGTCCAAATTTCGTTTCAATACAGTCCCTTAATTTTACAAAGCAGCCCCTTGCTTCTAGTTTTACAAAACAGTCCCAAAAATAATTCTTTATTTTCATGAAATAGTCCATAAATGGTTTCCATTAAGCAATGAGATCATAATTCGAATTCAATTATTTTCATATGTTAGTCATTCAATTAACTCAATCTAATACTCTATTTGCTCCTACTACATAAGGAATTCATAACAAAACACTCAACTGCCAAATTTACATGGCAAGAATCGTAAAAGCTTAACAATTAAACTTGTGCACTATTCAAATAGTTTAGCAACTCATAACAAGGTTTCATTTTTCAATTAATTCTTTACCAACATGACATACAAAGATTTATAATTAAAATCTTAATCTAAGCTTTGAATCAAAGAAAAGGAAGAGGATTTCATACCTTCTCTTTAAACCATTCGAATGTGAATCCAAATTAAGCCAAGATAAACTTCAACCTTAGTGTTCTAAGCAACCATCACTCTCTCACCTATAAAGGGTTTCGGCTACATGGAGAAGACAGATGATAATGTCTTATTATCATACACAAGGCCGAAATCCCCCTTCACCTCACACATGCCTTCCTACTTTAGGGACATGTGTACAAACCCTTAATTAAAATCTAATTAGCATGCAACCTTGTAAGTTTACCAGGTGTTCAAAATAACCCTTTTACAAAATGGCTATTCAAGTTTCCTTTATTTGATTTTAATCCTCAATCACTTAATAATTCAAGTCACATACTAATTAACCTCTTCATACTCATATATGCTCTTTCATATTCCTTGAAATATAATTACTTTACTCATTTTCTAATTGATTTTTAGCTTAATTAGTTCTTCCATTCTCAATTCCATTGACTTACTTATTCAATTGACTCGAATTAAATCTTTAGTAATTCAAAGATAAAATTATCAAGCATGTGATTACTTTGTAAAACTCCTAGCCCGGTTTTAGGGGTAAGACAACCTATCCCTATGGCGAAAAATGTACATGCCTAGCTGAGTTTTATTACTCTTAATAAATTCATAGCCCAGGTTTTGGGTGGTCTTAGTGAGAGAGACTTGATGAATTTACCAACTTTGGTTGAATAACTACTCTTAATAAGTTCATAGCCCAGTGTTGAGTGGGTAGTCCTATCGTGAAGAACTAAATGAACTTGCCGCTAGAAAGGATAAGTTTTCTTAAACTCTTAATGAATTCAATCCCAAGAGTTTGGGTTGTTTTATTGAGAAGGACTTATTGAATTCACCGCTTAAAGAGGTTGAGCTTTTATTCTTAATTAGTTCTTATCCCAAAGTTTGGGTGGTTCATTTTATAAATGAACTTGAAGAATTCACCTATTTATTTGAGAGGATGAGCTCGAGGAGAAAGCTCATAATTATTTTATAGCTCTTATTTGAGTGGTTTATAGTGAGATAAACCTGATGAAATAACCTATGTAAGTGAGAAGGATTAGCTACCTTCTATGGAAAACGTTAGGTTGTTTTTCTAGTACATTTAGTAGAATCCTTAGGTCAGATGGCTATATTTTGTTTTACATTTGTATATTTATACATTTGTATTTATTTTCTGGCGCATCAAGGATCTCAGTGGATGAAGGGATTAGTTGTGTGTTATGAGTTCACCCATGTCTTAGAAAGTTCCATATTCGTTCACTTATCTAAGAGAATAATCACTCATATCACTATGTACTAGTTTCAGATACGTTTCACTAGTGCTTAAGCAACTAATCTCACTATTGCTTTTCTTATAGTTTTTTAAACTCAATTTTTTATCACTGTGTTGTTCAAAAGATTCTCTCGCATTTGTGGGGGATTGTTGGAGAATGCCCATCCCACATTGAGTGGGAAAACATAGTTGGCTTGGTTTATATAGGATCCTTCGAAGCCTCCATTGTTGAAGAGTGATAAACTAGGCCCCCGCACGTGCGCGCCGCCGCCGCTGCCATTCATCTGGTCGGCTTGGCTAGGTTTAATTCTGTAACACTCCCTTTCCCGGTCTAGTAGAAAATCGGGTCGAAAAGTGTTTTTGAAACAATAACGGTGCTTGGAACAAAACATATTTCAGAATCTTAAGTGCATGCTAATGCAGTGTATTATCAATCGGACCCATTTTAAAACTTCTTACAACTTAAGGGGATTAAACAACAATTTCCAATGATTATTCAGTTCAATTTTCAACTTTTAGGACAAGGGTATCGATACGCCTAATGACCGTATCAATATGCTAAGGCAACATTGATTTTTAATTTTCTAGAGACTAAAACTCGTACTGATACACGTTAATACCGTTAGTTTCCTTGGACCCGTATCGATACGTGACCAAATTGTATCGATACGCTATGCCTTATTCATTTTAATCGGATTACATAATCGACCAGCCGTACCAAAACACCCAGGGCCGTATCGGTACGCGTGGTCAACGCTTCCAAAGTCAACTACTCGTATCGATACGGGATTGATACGGTGCTATAGTAAATTTCTAGAGACTAATTACCATACCGATACGCTACCAACCCGTATCGGTATGCCCCTTTACCCTGTTTCCAGAATCATAAGCCAATATCGATACGCCACCACCCGTATCGATACGGCAGGACCTGTAATGTCATTTTTAGTCTGGTTTATTAGCATTTTGACCTATCAAATGTGGTCCAAAATCTCTGAAAATTTACCAGCAACCTAAAAACATATTAATCTTGATGCATGCCAAATTTTAAAGCATTCTAAATCCATTTGCCAAGTCTTGTCTATACCATGCCAAAGGTGCCATTTTAGTCACTTATTACAAACACTTGTAAGTCCATTTTTAGCCATATTATGCATACCAACATACCCATATCATATTACACAACAAAAAGATGTTTAGGACTTATAGAAACCTATGCCACCAAGCTAGGAGTTTAAGGCTATAAGTACATTACAAAAATGGCTTACTAACTTGCAAAATCTTCACCTATCTTGATCCACGAGCTTTAATCCTAACCACCTGAAATGTATGAAAGATGAGATGCGTTAATTGCCTAGTGAGGTAGTCAAATAACCATGAAGTGAATAAAATGCACATGTTAACAATATTAATGGCATGCCAAACATGTGATCAATGAATCTGCATCTCAGGTAACAATATATCTATGAAATTTTAGAAATCCATACAATTCATATTTAATTAACATTTTAATCCCTTGGATCGATATATGATAATGGATACGTGAATTCCACCTCCTCGCCAATTCTATAAAATCAATGAATGGCCGTATCCCTCCTCCTCGCCAAAGACCAAGTCACAAACATCCTTCCTCTTCACCAATAAAGGTCGTAGCCTAGGACCAATGTCCACTCGTACCAATGAGCTCATGAATTCTATGGCATGCCAATTGTATTCAATGTCCATACGAGTCCAAGGTCCAATGATTCAATAGTCCAATGATTCCATGATTCAATGAAACAATAACTCCATGATAACAATGTCAAGTTTAATGGTCAATGCACAATTTCAATACTAAATGTTCATTTTTAAGGGTGACAATGGTATTTTCAAAGGGTCCATGATAGTTTCTATGAGTTCAATGAATTGTTCCATGTTCAATGGCATATCAATGAGTTCAATGATCATATTTCAATGCTATGAACTTACCAACCTTACCACTCATGATTTCCATGAAGTTTCCATATAGTCATAGCTTGTAGCAATGCTTGTCAATGTAAAGGACAATGAAAAATAACATAGGGAAGGTACCTAGCCATTCCCATGACTCAACTAAACTCACCTAGCCCTTTTAACAGTTTCTTAGCTCTTTGATGATGATTCCTTTGTTTCTAGCTCTTGGAGGCGATGATGGACCTCACTCTCCCTTTCTTGAACTAGACAAAAATAAAAGGAAATTGGTTACAATGATTTCAATGGATTCAATGGCATTTACTAACTTCATAGCAAACTTTAGCTATGAAATAACAAAAGAAAGAGCTAGGAAGCCATGGATGATATTTTGGATTTTCCCTAAACTTTCCATGTGAAATTCCTCAACAACTATCCATGGAATCTCAAAATTGATAGAGGGCCTTACCTTACCTACAAGAGAGCTATGATTTGGTAACAAGAAACTTAAGTAAACTCAAGCTTTCCAAGGTTATCAATGGAGGTGCTTTCTTAGAGGTAGGGAGGTGCTTGCTTGGATGAGGAAGAAAATGGAGTTCTAGAGTTGTTAGCAAAAGTTTTGGTGTTATCAACCACTTGCCAATAAGGACATTTGATAGTTGGATGCTTACCCTCCCCAAGGGATAAGCTCAAAATATTATTCATTAAAATAACCATCCACCTCAATTCCCACCAATTAGAAAATTTCCTCCATGGATAGGTAACTATAAATTATAATTTCCACTTTCCAACAATTTTGGATGATAATAAAGGCTATCATCCTTTCTTACAATTTTAGAAGAAAAACACGTGGTTTTGTTCAAGCAAGGAGGTGAGTCATCCTAAAAATGTTATAATTACGATGCTAGTCCCTCAACTTTTCCAACTTTACACTATTGCCCTCAAATTTTCAATTTTTACAATTTGGTCACTATGCTAACTTTCAAACTTTGAAATGGGGTCCTTAGTCAATGAATTGGCCTTAATTGTGTCCAAAGATCACACAATTGACCATTTGGTCAAAAGTCAACACTAGGGTTTGACTTACTGATGTTGGATTTTTTATTGCCAGAATCTGATTTAAAACTACACCGGTTTTTGGGGTGCTCCTTCATTGTTTTCTCTGGTTCCCACGTGGCTTCTTCCACCTTATGATTTATCTAGAGAACCTTAACCAAAGGAATTGTTTTATTTCCAAGTCTCTTGGCTTCTCTTGCAAGGATCTGTACGGTTCTTCTTCGTAGGAAAGGTTTGGCTGAATCTTCAAGGACTCAGGTTCAAGAACATACGATGGATCAGACCGATACTTACGGAGCATCGATACATGGAAAAATTCATGAATTCTGCCCAATTCCGGGGGCAATGACAACCAATAAGCCACGGGGCTAACTTTTTCAATGACTTTAAAAGGTCCTATGAATCGAGGACTTGGTTTTCCTTTCTTGCAAATCTGAGAATTTTCCTCCATGGGGACACTTTTAGGAAGATTTGCTCGCCCACAGAATACAGGATATCTCTTCTTTACATATTTGCATAGGCCTTATGTCAGTCAAAGATAGCCTTAAGACGATCACGGATGATGCAACCGATTCTTCGATTTCTCAAAGTAAGTGCTGGGATGATCAATCAATGTAGCAAGTAGCCAAAAGGGGGTGAATTGGCCATTTAAAATTTTGGAAGCAATTGGAAAGAGATAGATAATAAGACACAAGAATTTATACTGTTTTAACCTTCTAACAAGGTATACGTCCACTACCTTATCTTCCAACTAAGGATTTCAAACAAATTCACTAAGAATTCTTCCCCTTTTCGAGGCTTAAGAGGCAATCATTACAAGTTCAAAGCTTTCTACCTAAAGCTTTGAATGATTCACTCTTATACAAAGAAAGAAAATGGCAAATGAATAAGATCCTCACAAGGTAAATATTTGCCCAAATTACAAGATCACACGACCCAAACTTGACAAATAAAATGATACAAATTTGTTTACTCAAGTGGGTTTACAAAGGATCTGACTCTAATAGGCACAAATGTTGGATTTTTGCTTGAAGGCTTGTGAAATGATCAAATTTTGTTCTCCAATCTTTGTAGCAGCTTTGGAGACTTTTAATTTATACCATCTCATTGATTTCTAACCGTTTGGGTGGTTGAGGTCATCAATACAGCCGTTGGGGACTTCATTTCCCGCAATAAATGTAGTCTAGTGGCTTACCGTATCAGGAAGGGACGTATCGATACCTGGGAAGAGAAGAAAATAGTCGTTGTACAATAGCGTATCAATACGCGTAGGGGCATATCGATACAGACAAAGAGTAAAAATGGGGGCTTATTGAAATGGGGTAGCCGTATTGGTACGATATTTGCTCACTGGAATCTGAGTTTAAAAATTGCATCGGTACGCCTAGGGGCACATCGATATGGTTAAATAAAAATTAAATTTCATTGATTCCAATAACTGACAAGGTAACGGTCAAAATATTTAATGCAAAGATCTTGAAGATCTCGACATACCGTATCGAAATGGTGAAGACAGTATCGGTACTCTTAAACAATTTCTTAAACCCATATGAATATTGTATCGAACGAGTAAGGCCATATCGATACGCATAGTTTAAAATGCAGGCCCAGATGAAGGCCATATCGAAACGGTTAAGGCCGTATCAAAACGGTTTGCAAAACCAAATTCCAGTAACAAAAATTCGTATCGATACGCCTGAAGGTGTATCGATACGCTTGGGCGTATTTGTTAAATTTTGGCTTGCAACACTTAGAAAAATTTTGGGTTTAAGTCTTGGATTTAGAAAAACTTTTCTTTGTCATTTTGTGAGACTTTTGAGTACTTAAAAAATTTATTTTCTTTTACAATTTGGTCCTTAAACAATTTGTTATATCAAAATTAAATATAGGTTTTACAATCTCCCCCTTTTTGATATAACAAAACCAAAGTATTTTTAAGTATCTTTGAAAAGTTTGAAAATACTTCCACTTACTTTAAGCTTAACTTCAAAAAAATTTAAGAAATTTTAGCTCAATTTCTTCTCCTCCTTTTTGTTATATCAAAATCAATGGAATAAACCAAAGAAATGAAAAGATAACTCCAAGCAATTTAAAGCAAACAACATATGTATTAAAACTCAAATCACAATCCAAAGCATAATAAACTCAAATCCAACTTAGTTCCTAAAAAATAAACCAAATAACATCAAAGCATAGGAGTCCCAAAAAAAACATAAAAACATAGGTGCATAAACTAATCCTAATATGATATGATATGATATGAAGTGCAATATGCCTAAGGTGCGTCTCCATCTTCCCTATCGTCTTCATCCTCTTCATCTTCATCTTCATATTTGCGTGGGTGCCAAGAGATTGATGCCACTCTCCATGAAAAGCCATAAGAGAGATATTCATTGAGTTTTTGGTGATTTTCAATAGTCGTCACTCTCTCCTTCAAAAATGTGAACCGAGTGTCAATCACGGCAAACCCGAAATTCATGGTCATATTCAAAGAGGCAATAGAGGTACCCAAAGATGAAAATTGTTCATTGAGGTAGGCCATGAGAACATCGTGTTAGGTTTGGCCATCAGAGCTTGAGGAACCAGAACCTCTTGAGGAGCTTCCATTTGTTTGGGTTGAACACTATCGGGAATATTGACATTCTGAACCCATTCTCCATTGTAGTATGTGAACTTTGCGCGGTGGAGAGAACGCTCGTCAATAGGATCAGTGAGAGGTTCAGCAAGATCATATGAGCAATCAATTTCCATCTTGTGAAAGATAAAGCTCAAGGTAGTGCCATAAGTGAAGGATGTAACAAGAGTCGTATGGCGATGTTGCACAAAGAAGACGATTTTCGCAAACATGATTTGAGCAAGGTTTGGTCGTTTACTCTCATGAAAGCAACGGATCCAAAAATCATCGACTTGTCAGATCGTGGAGAATTTTCCACCAGATGGACAAAACCACCAAGTGATCATGAGGTGAAGGATGCGATCATGGGCATCGAGCAGGGTCACGGAACCACTAAGGACATGGCCCAAGGAATCCTCGTTATTAATTCTAGTACCCTCAAAATCCAAAAAGTTGGCTAAAATAGATGAATCAATTTTAAATCTCTTACCGATAAGATAAGATTCAATAGCAACAACTTCGGTTTTATTTTCATTATAGATACACCAGGCATTGGAGTAAAAATCAAAACAAGGTTTCGGTATAAAATTCCGGGTAAACTCAAGAATCACATAAATTTCCATTGTTGCATTAAATCAATATTTTTAAAAGGAAATCTTTCCGAAGATAGAAAATGGATCAAAACAGTACGCTCTCGGCGAATTTTATAACCTTGGTGTTGCGCGTATTGAGTGCTACGCAAACAGCGCAAGTATACACGTCACAAGTAATAAAGTGATACGAGTATCGAGTATCGTATCCACAGGGATTGGTTTGGGCCACTTTGCTTTAGCTATCGCACTGTAAAAGTAAAAACACAATTGATAGTAGGAGTTGATTTTAACGAGTAAAGTAAAAGAGCAAGTAAATAAAATAAAGATGTAAACAAATAAGAGAGGGAATAGGCCAGGTTATCGTGAGTTGAGAAGTGATAGCCAATTGGATCGTCTTGGTAAAAGAGTGCAAGGGCAGCTCAGTTGCTGTGGCAACTTGCGCAGCTGGGTTGCCGTTGCGTGTGATAAGTGCTACGCAATTGTGCAAGTATACACGTCGCAAGTAATAAAGTGATACGAGTATCGAGTATCGTCTCCACAGGGATTGGTTTGGGCCACTTTGCTTAAGTTACTGCACTGTGAAAACTAAAAACACAATTGATAATAGGAGTTCTAATTAACGAGTAAACTAAGAGAAATAAACTAAAAGAATAGATGTGCAACTACTTGGGCGTCTGGGCAGCAACTTCAAGGTTCGGCAGAGCATTCTTCAATGGTTTTTTCTTATCCCTAAGTCAAAACTCTAGCTACTTGTGCATGCCTTGATAATACATCCCTGCGTGAATCAAGGGTGAACAACAACCAATCTTGCGCTCCTCTTAGCCGTTGAAATCCTTAACTTATTCCTAAGCCGGATTAATCTTCACCATCAATAGATTAAATAAAGACCATACTCATTCGTTTCTTGAATCTAACTCTCCCGATTTAGATAAATAGATGAAGTTATGAGATCCTCTCCCAATTCACTCGCAAACAAAAATAAAAGCCAAGAATGAGTAAACCTTGAATAGAAAAGTGCAAACTCTTATTACCTAAACAAAATCCAATTGTTTCTCACAACAACAAAATACAATAATCCCAACCAATCAAGTTAGTTCATGGTTGGGTTCAAAAGATATACAAAGAATAATCCCCAAACCATGAATCTAATGGAAGCAAAGAAGAAGAAGAAGAAATCGAACTCTCTCCCCCTTGCTCTCTTGCCGAAATTTCTATCCTCTTGCCCTTTGGAGTTGTCAAAATTTTCCCTCTTCTTGCTCTCCTCCAAGTTGACGATATGGCCTCTAATTTATAGGGCTAGGTCAAAGTCCTTCTTTGAGGAGGAAGTTAAGTTGGAATTAAATTATCTTTAAAGAATATAATTCTTTATTATAATTATATTCCTACTAGAACTTCTCCTATCTTCTTGGAATTTAATTCTTCTTTAATCTATTCATGGAAATCAAATTCCTTTGGGATTTAGCTTTGCTCCACGTCATCTTGGGCTTGTCTAGTCATCAATTTTGACTACCATATCACCTTATTCTTTGTCGACAATTGCCCTGGCAACTGACTCGGCATCTCCTTCATGCATTGCCCTGGCAACTAGCTCGGCATCTCCTTCATGCACTGCCCAGGCAACTAGTTCTAGCCTTGTTTAGGCAAGTGATTCTGCACACACACAAAAACACACCAAAGCAGCATCTTTTTCCACAAAAATCACCAAGTTATGTAATCAAGCTCAACGGTGGAAAGGAACATAAATTAATGCATGAATAACTAATTATGCAAGTAATATGAGCTTAAGTCTAACAATAATATGAGTAAAAAGGGTAATAAAAATAGTACTTTTAAACACTTATCACGCCCCCAAACTCAAACTATTGCTTGTCCTCAAGCAATGCAAACTAACAATTACCTGCCAAGACTTTAATCATCAAAGACATGCTTCAAACTTGAATTCAAACCTCAGAACCGTGGCACAAAGTATGATCACCTTTTAATTTTTCGGATAGCTCAAAAATTACCCAGAACCAAACTATAGTGCTCGTGACAATGTGTGTGCGTAGTTGTGTACAAGTTGATTTTCAAGATTCTATGTGAACAATAGGCTTTTATCAATTTAATTATCGGGGCATTTATTTTTATTTTCACTAGAGCCAATTTCGGGCACCTCTAGCAAAGTAAGCAATTTCTCATTTTATTTTAGTCGACTAGAGCCAATTTCGGGCACCTCTAGCGATTCTTTAATGTGCATTAACTACTAGAGCCAGTGTTGGGCACCTCTAGCAAGAAATTAACTTTTAATTTTCAATTTTCAATTTACCCAAATTTTAAGCAACCTAAGTTCACTAAGTTTCTTTCAATCAACAACCCACAACCGTGTAAAAAAAATCGGCATCATAGTAAAATTCTAAGTTCTTTTCATGCAATCCTAAAATTAAAGGTTCTTTCAATTAAGTGTTGTGGCAAAAATTCATCATTGGATATTCAACAAGTCTTAAGCAATTAAATCCAATTAAAGGAATGGCAAGTAACATATGCAACCTATATGTGATTGCTAAAGATGAATGCAACTAAACATGAAACTAACTAGAAACCAACACCCCCCAAACTCGAGAGAAGCATTGTCCTCAATGCATGTAAAAGTGAAACAAAATTTAAAATAAACTAAAGGAAATGAGTTAGTCGGAGAGGTCGTCACCTCGAGTGATAAGTTTCCTTCATGTTGTTTGCTTGATTCATATTCCGGTCGATGGTTGAATGCTGGTACCGCGTGAATAGCATTGCTTCGATTTGATCCATGTTTGCCAATGCAGGTTCACTTGCATGGGCATCAGTAGTTGCCAAAGCCATTGTTGTTGCCTGGGCATCGCCAGTTTCTGTTGTGGTTGCTGTGGCAAGTAGTCGGCAGTGAATTTCCTTAGCATGGTGGTTGTGAGTCTTGTTGTGGAAAAGAAAACCTGGAAACTAAAGATAATGAAGAAAAATAAAATCTCTCCTAAAAACTCCAAAAATAAATAAAGAGAAAAAAATAACAGAAAATAATAGAAAAAAATAGTTCGAAAAAAATAAAAATAAAAAGAAAATATCAAAACGAGAGCATGCTTATGCATCTCCTAAGGTGTCAACTTCTTTGTTACGTTCCACATGGGCACCGTTGTAGTGCTTCAATCTTTGTCCGTTAACTTTGAATTCATGTTCGTCGGTAATGGACTTGATTATCACGACACCATGGGAGAATGGTTTGACAACTTCGAATGATCTCGACCATCTTAATTTTTGTTTTCCCGAGAAAAGTTTTAGCCAAGAATTAAATAAGAGAACTAGTTGCCCTGGTATGAATTACCGCGACAATAATTTCTTGCCGTGCCATTGCTTTGTTTTTTCCTTGTAGATTTGTGCATTGTTATAGGCGAGTGCACGAAATTCTCCTATCTCGTTGAGGTACAACAAACGCTTTTGTCCGGCACTTTCCTAATCCATATTCACGGTCTTGATTGCCCATTGGTTTGTAGGTGATATTGCCCGTCCTCTGGCATCGATCAGATTGCTTGTAAAACTCTTGGGCATCTTTGTACAGTGTTGGCCAATACAGACCAGATTGAAAAAGTTTGGCCGCGGTACGAGTTCCTCCAAAATGTCCTCCATAGGGTGAAGAAGGGCATTTTCGGAGTACATTCTGTTGCTCCTCTTCAGGGACACATCGGCGTATGACTTGATCTGCACATTGTTTAAACAAAAGAGGCTCGTCCCAAAAGTAATGCTTAGCATCATGGCGGAAATGCTTCTTCCCTTGGTGAGTAAGGCCATAAGGTAAAATACCACAAACAAGGAAATTAACTAAATCCGCGTACCAGGGTATTGCCGAGGCATGTGCTGTCGTGGCGACTGCTCCCAAGATTGCCAAGTCGTGTGTGTCTAGAGTTGTCGAGGCATACGCATCCATGGTTGCCGAGGCGTCAAGGGTTGCTACAGCATCGAGGGTTGCTGAGGCGTGCACGTCTGGAGTTGCCGAGGCGTGCACATCTATGGTTGCCGAGGCAACTAAAAGTTGTTCATCCGGGAATGCATCACATATCTGTAAATCCGCGTCCTCCTCCCTATTGCATTCTAAACGTGATAAGTGATCGACCGACCACTTGATTTTCTGTTCCTTTCCTGTGCATTTTCTTAGGACTGCTTCTACCGCGAAATCACTTGCATCACACATGAGCTCAAAAGGTAGTGTCCAATCTGGTGGAACGACAATGGGTGCCGATGCAAGCTTTTCCTTTAGGGTTTTGAATGCTTGGGGTGCAAGAATCATCAAAATGGAAGACTTTATCTTGGTGGGGGTAACTTCTCGATCACGTCCACCTTGGCTTTGTCTACTTCAATTCCCTTGGATGAAATCTTGTGGCCGAGCACTATTCCTTCATATGCCATAAGATGGCACTTCTCCCAATTAAGGACTAAATCGGTTTCTTCACATCTTGCCAACACCTTCTCTAAATTTCCGAGGCAACTGTCGAAGTCACTACCAAAAACGGAAAAATCATCCATGAAGATCTCAAGGAAGTCTTCGACCATGTAAGAAAAGAGTGCCATCATGCATCTTCTAATGTTACTGCATATCTGAGAAAACATGAGGAGGGTCGTTTCCGATACTTCTTATAGTCCGTCCGTACCCTCCATCGGGTGACAATATTGCCCAAAAAGAGTTTGGCCAATGAGCTTGCCACTACTCCCTTTTGTGTTACCATGGTGGAGGTGTCTTTCTTCTTTGTTCGCTTGTAGTCCATGTATACTCTCCACCTTGCTACTATTCCTGAAGGCACAAATATATTAATAGGAAAAATTATATCCATTCTCAACCATTCAATTACCTCATTCTTGTTGACTTCTATCATTGTTGGATGTAGCATTTGTTATCGTGGCAATTGCTGCTCAAGCCAATTGTCGTGGCAATCAGTTGCCAAAATTTGCTGTAAGTCAAGGGAAGAACCAATTTTTTGAAAAGATTTACGAATCCAAACACCGTTTTCTTTTGGCCTCTCAAACATCTCCATCGGTAGAGATTTCGATGGCTTCAAATCTACCAACCTCGGTTCCTCAAGACATACCTGAAATAGAAGAGGTTAGTTTTTAAAGAATTCAAAAGGTTCAACCATTACCTGCTCATATTCTATTGGCAAAGTATCATCTCGTTGATCTTGCATGTGGTCGTGTAATTGCCGTGGCAATTGTAGATGAGAGCAATCTACATATTCATGCTTCAACATCAACGTTGTAACCTTATGGGCATCAGGTACCTCCGAATTTGCTGTAGTATTGTTGTTCTCAGCTTCACTGAGTGTTGTCGCGGCATTGCTCTATTCAGGCTCCTCAATCATTGCCGAGGCAATTTGTTGTTCAGGTTCATCATGTTTTGGGCAGTCTCTTTCATTGGCATCCTCTTGACTTTGAGGTTCTAGTTGTTCCCCACACATCGGAGAGCTTTCTTTGCATTGCTCCTTATTCTCTTGCCTTGGGACGTCAGTATCCCTAGGAATGAATTGTTGGTGCATGTTATCCATGACCTATGTAGATCTCCCCAATTGATCTTCTGAATCCCCTAAGGTTGCATCCCACTGAGCTATCCTCGTATCCATAGATTTTGATAGCTCTCGAATCTCTTCAATTGATCCATCAAGTCTAGCCAAGGAAGCTAGAAACGTTTCCTCCAAGGAATTGGAATGCTCTTGAAAAGGACTACATTGCCATGGCATATCTGTTGTTGCGGAAAAATTGTTATGGTAAAAATAATTTTGAGCTTTTTGACCATACCATGAAGAATTTTGCTGCTGGTTTCCTCTATGGTCCTCTATGTAGTTATATGCACCGAAAATGTGAGGGCAATTTTCAAACACAAGATGTTCTCCACACATAGCACAAGATTTTTCCACTGTATAAGTTCTTTGGACTTTTCTCGGTTGGTATAGGTAATCATCAAAGGGTGCAAGAAACTCTTGATTTGATTGATTCATATCTTCCAACATCATCTCTCGAATAGATCGGCTTTTATTTCCTGACATGTTGATGTCCCTTAACTTGTAGCGCACCTAATTTTTTTTGACAAAACAAACAAAAAGAAAAGTTAGTAAAACTAAGAGAAAAAAAATGCAATAACAAAAACAACTAACACCAATTGCCAATCCCTGGCAACGGCGCCAAAAACTTGTTGCATGTGATAAGTGCTACGCAATTGTGCAAGTATACAGGTCGCAAGTAATAAAGTGATACGAGTATCGAGTATCGTCTCCACGGGGATTGGTTTGAGCCACTTTGCTTAAGTTACTGCACTGTGAAAAGTAAAAACACAATTGATAATAGGAGTTCTAATTAACGAGTAAACTAAGAGCAAAAAACTAAAAGAATAGATGAAATCAAAAGAGAGAATGGGTCAAGTTATCATGAGTTGAGGTGTGATAGCCGATTGGATCGTCTTGGTAAAAGAGTGCAAGAGCAACTCAGTTGCCGTGGCAACTTGCACAGCGGGGTTGCCTTGGCAACTAATCGATGGTTGCTTGGGCGACTAGCTGGGCAACTACTTGGGCGTCTGGGCAGCAACTTCAAGGTTCGGCAGAGCGTTCTTCAATGTTTTCTTCTTATCCCTAAGTTGAAACTCTAGCTACTTATGCATGCCTTGATAATACATCCCTGCGTGAATCAAGGGTGAACAACAACCAATCTTGCGCTCCTCTTAGCCGTTGAAATCGTTAACTTATTCCTAAGCCGGATTAATCTTCACCATCAATAGATTGAATAAAGACCATACTCATTCGTTTCTTGAATCTAACTCTCCCGATTTAGATAAATAGATGAAGCTACGAGATCCTCTCCCAATTCACTCGCAAACAAGAATAAAAGCCAAGAATGAGTAAACCTTGAATAGAAAAGTGCAAACTCTTATTACCTAAACAAAATCCAATTGTTTTTCACAACAACAAAACACAATAACCCTAACCAATCAAGTTATTTCATGGTTGGGTTCAAAAGATATACAAAGAATAATCCCCAAACCATGAATCTAATGGAAGCAAAGAAGAAGAAGAAGAAATCGAACTCTCTCCCCCTTGCTCTCTTGCCGAAATTTCTCTCCTCTTGCCCTTTGGAGTTGTCAAAATTTCCCCTCTTCTTGCTCTCTTCCAAGTTGACGATATGGCCTCTAATTTATAGGGCTAGGTCAAAGTCCTTCTTTGAGGAGGAAGTTAAGTTGGAATTAAATTATCTTTAAAGAATATAATTCTTTATTATAATTATATTCCTACTAGAACTTCTCCTATCTTCTTGGAATTTAATTCTTCTTTAATCTATTCATGGAAATCAAATTCCTTTGGGATTTAGCTTTGCTCCACGTCATCTTGGGCTTGTCTAGTCATCAATTTTGACTACCATATCACCTTATTCTTTGTCGACAATTGCCCTGGCAACTGACTCGGCATCTCCTTCATGCATTGCCCTGGCAACTAGCTCGGCATCTCCTTCATGCACTGCCCAGGCAACTAGTTCTAGCCTTGTTTAGGCAAGTGATTCTGCACACACACAAAAACACACCAAAGCAGCATCTTTTTCCACAAAAATCACCAAGTTATGTAATCAAGCTCAACGGTGGAAAGAAACATAAATTAATGCATGAATAACTAATTATGCAAGTAATATGAGCTTAAGTCTAACAATAATATGAGTAAAAAGGGTAATAAAAATAGTACTTTTGAACACTTATCACGCCCCCAAACTCAAACTATTGCTTGTCCTCAAGCAATGCAAACTAACAATTACCTGCCAAGACTTTAATCATCAAAGACATGCTTCAAACTTGAATTCAAACCTCGGAACCGTGGCACAAAGTATGATCACCTTTTAATTTTTCAGATAGCTCAAAAATTACCCAGAACCAAACTATAGTGCTCGTGACAATGTGTGTGCGTAGTTGTGTACAAGTTGATTTTCAAGATTCTATGTGAACAATAGGGCTAGGTCAAAGTCCTTCTTTGAGGAGGAAGTTAAGTTGGAATTAAATTATCTTTAAAGAATATAATTCTTTATTATAATTATATTCCTACTAGAACTTCTCCTATCTTCTTGGAATTTAATTTTTCTTTAATCTATTCATGGAAATCAAATTCCTTTGGGATTTAGCTTTGCTCCACGTCATCTTGGGCTTGTCTAGTCATCAATTTCGACTACCATATCACCTTATTCTTTTTCGACAATTGCCCTGGCAACTGGCTCGGTGTCTCCTTCATGCATTGCCCTGGCAACTAGCTCGGCATCTCCTTCATGCACTGCCCTGGCAACTAGTTCTAGCCTTGTTTAGGCAAGTGATTCTGCACACACACAAAAACACACCAAAGCAGCATCTTTTTCCACAAAAATCACCAAGTTATGTAATCAAGCTCAACGGTGGAAAGAAACATGAATTAATGCATGAATAACTAATTATGCAACTAATATGAGTTAAGTCTAACAATAATATGGGTAAAAAGGGTAATAAAAATAGTACTTTTGAACACTTATCACTCCCCCAAACTCAAACTATTGCTTGTCCTCAAGCAATGCAAACTAACAATTACCTGCCAAGACTTTAATCATCGAAGGCATGCTTCAAACTTGAATTCAAACTTGTTGAAATAGGCGGCTAGGGGTTCTTTATATAGGAGATGGTTAGGTCAAAGTCTTTCTTGAGGAGGAAGTTAAGCTCGAATTAAATACTTTAAAAGAATATAATTCTTTATTATATTTAAATTCCTTCTAGATCTTCTCCTATCTTCTTTGGGATTTAATCTCTTTTGAATCTCCAATTCTTCTAGGATTTATCTTCTTCCACATCATATTAGGCTTTATCTAGTCATCAATTCTAGTGCCACATCATCTTAACCCTTATCGACAATTGCCCTGGCAACTAGCTCGGCATAACCTTCATGCACTACCCTGGCCACTGTGTCGGCATCTCCTTCATGCACTGCCCTGGCAACTGCGTTGGCATCTCCTTCTTACACTACCCTGGCAACTGGGTCGGCATCTCCTTCTTGTATTGTCCTAGCAACTAGTTCCAGCCTTGCTTTGGCAACTGATTCTGCACACACAAAAACACACCAAAGCAGTATCTTTTTCCACAAAATTAAGCAAAATATGAAATCATGCTTGTCCACCAAGGAAACAATGCAAACATACATGAATGGCTAAAACTGCAACTAATATGATCCTAAGTCTAACAATAATATGAGTAAAAAGGGTAATAAAAATAGTACTTTTGAACACTTAACACACCCCCAAACTTGAACTATTGCTTGTCCTCAAGCAATGCAAAACTAAAAATTACCTGCCAAGACTTTAATCATCAAAGACATGCTTCAAACTTGAATTCAAGCCTCAGAACTGTGGCACAAAGTATGATCACCTTTTAACTTTTCGGATAGCAGGAAAATTACCCGGAATCAAATTATAATGCTCGTGACAAGTGTGTGTGTAGTTGTGTGCAAGTTGATTTTTAAGATTCTATGTGAACAAGAGGTTTTTAACAATTTAATTATCGGGGTATTTATTTTTGTTTTCGCTAGAGCCAATTTCGGGCACCTCTACCAATTCAACAATTTCTTATTTTATTTTAGTCGACTAGAGCCAATTTCGGGCACCTCTAGTGATTCTTTAATGTGCATTAACTACTAGAGCCAGTTTGGGCACCTCTAGCAAGAAATTAACTTTTAATTTTCAATTTTAAATTTACCCAGATTTTAGGCAACCTAAGTTCACTAAGTTTCTTTCAATCAACAAGCCACAACCGTGTAAAAAAATTCAGCATCATAGTAAAATTCTAAGTTCTTTTCATGCAATCCTAAAATTAAAGGTTCTTTCAATTAAGTGCACTGGCAAAAATTAATCATTGGATATTCAACAAGTCTTAAGCAATTAAATCCAATCAAAGGCATGGCAAGTAACATATGCAACCTTTATGTGATTGCTAAAGATGAATGCAACTAAACATGAAACTAACTACAAACCAGCACCCCCCAAACTCGAGAGAAGCATTGTCCTCAATGCATGTAAAAGTGAAACAAAATTTAAAAGAAACTAAATGAAATGAGTTGGTCGGAGAGGTCATCACCTCGAGTGATAAGTTTCCTTCGTGCCGTTTGCTTGATTCATATTCTGGTCGGTGGTTGAATGCTTGTGGCTGGTACAGCGTGAATAGCATTGCCTTGATTTGATCCATGTTTGCCGAGGCAGGTTCACTTTCCTGGGCATCAGTAGTTGTCGAAGCCATTGTTGTTGCCTGGGCATCGCCAGTTTCTGTTGCTGTGGCAACTGCTGAGGTAGTTGTCGGGGCATCCTCTGTTGCAGTTTCCGTGGCAAGTAGTCGGCAGAGAATTTCCTTAGCATGGGGGTTGTGAGTCTTGTTGTGGAAAAGAAAAGAAAACAAAGAAAACCTGGAAACTAAAGATAATGAAGACAAATAAAATAAAACATCTCCTAAAAATTTCAAAAATAAATAAAGAAAAAAATGAAAATAAAATAGAGTTCCAAAAATAAATAAATTAATTAAAAATTCTTAGAAAAAGCATTTTCATGCATCTTCTAATGTTACTGCATATCTAAGAAAACTTGAGGATGGTCGTTTCCAATACTTCTTATAGTCCATTTGCACCCTCCATCGAGTGACAATATTGCCCAAAAAGAATTGGGCCAATGTGCTCGCAGTTACTCCCCTTTATGTTACCATGGTGGAGGTGTCTTTCTTTCGTGTTTCCTTGTAGTCCATGCACATCTTCCACCTTGCTACTGTTCCTGAAGGCATGAATATATTATTAGGAAAAATTATATCAACATCCAACCATTTAATTACCTCAATCTCATCGTCCTCCATCATGGTTTGATGTAGCTTTCGTTGTCGTGGCAATTGCTGCCCAAGCCAATTGCCGTGGCAATCAGTTACCAAAATCCGCTGTAAGTCAAGGGAAAATCCAATTTTCTAAAAAGCTTTACGAATCCAAACACCGTTTTCTTTTGGCCTCTCAAACATCTCCATTAGTAGAGATTTCGATGGCTTCAAATCTACCAACATCGATTCCTCAAGACATACCTACATGGACGAGGTGAGTTTTTAAAGAATTCGAAAGGTTCAACCATTACCTGCTCATATTCCATTGGAAAAGTATTGTCATCTCGTTGATCTTGCATGTGGTCGTGCAATTGCCGTGGAAACTGTAGATGAGAGCAATCTACAGATTTCTGCTTCAACATCAACGTTGTAACCTTTTGGGCATCAGGTTCCTCAGAATTTGTTGTAGTATTGTTGTTCTCAGCTTCACTGAGTGTTGTCGCGGCATTGCTCTGTTCAGGCTCCTCAATCATTGCCGAGGCAATTTGTTGCTCAGGCTCATCATGTGTTGGACAGCCTCTCTCATTGGCATCCTCTCGACTTGGAGGTTCTAGTTGTTCCTCACACATCGGAGAGCTTTCCTTGCATTGTTCCTTGTCCTCTTGCCTTGGGACGTTAGTATCCCCAGGAATGGATTGTTGGGGCATGTTATCCAAGGCATATGTGGATCTCCTCAATTGATCTTCTGAATCCCCCAAGGTTGCATTCCACTGAGCTATCCTCGTATCCATGGACTTTGATAGATCTCGAATATCTTCATTTGATCCATCAAGTCTAGCCAAGAAAGCTAGCAACGTTTCCTCCAAGGAATTTGAATGCTCTTGAAAAGGACTATATTGCCATGGCAAATCTGTTGCTGCGGCAAAATTGTCATGGTAAAAAACATTTTGAGCTTTTTGATCATACCATGTAGAATTTTGCCGTTGGTTCCATCTATGGTCCTCCATGTAGTCATATGCACCGAAAACGTGAGGGCAATTTTCAAACACATGATGTTCTCCACACATAGAACAAGAGTTTTCCGCGGTATAGGCTCTTTGGGCTTTTCTCGGTTGGTATAGGTAATCATCGAAGGGTGTAAGAAATTCTTGAGTGGTTTGATTTCTATCTTCCCACATCAACTCTCGAATAAATCGGCTTTTATTTCCAGACATGTTGATGCCCCTTAACTTGTAGCGCACCTGATTTTTTTTTGTTGGTAAAACAAACAAAAAGAAAAGTTAGTAGAACTAATAAGAAAAATGCAATAACAAAAACAACTAACACCAATTGCCAATCCCCGGCAACGGCGCCAAAAACTTGTTGCGCATATTGAGTGCTACGTAAACGGTGCAAGTATACATGTCGCAAGTAATAAAGTGATATGAGTATCGAGTATCGTCTCCACATGGATTGGTTTGGGCCACTTTGCTTTAGTTATCGCACTGTAAAAGTAAAAACACATTTGATAGTAGGGGTTGATTTTAACGAGTAAAGTAAAAGAGCAAGTAAATAAAATAAAGATGTAAACAAATGAGAGAAGGAATAGGCCAGGTTATCGTGAGTTGAGAAGTGATAGCCAATTTGTTCGTCTTGGTAAAAGAGTGCAAGGGCAACTCAGTTGTTGTGGCAAGTTGCGCAGCTGGGTTGCCTTCGTAACTAATCGAACGGTAGCCTGGGAAACTGGCTAGGCAACTGTTTGGGCAGCTGGGTAACAACTTCAAGGTTCGGCAGAGCGTTCTTCAATGGTTTCTTCTTATCCCTAAGTCAAAACTCTAGCTAATTGTGCATGCCTTGACAATACATCCCTGCGTAAATCAAGGGTGAACAACAACCAATCTTGCGCTCCTCTTAGCCGTTGAAATCCTTAACTTGTTCCTAAGCCGGATTAATCTTCACCATCGATAGATTGAATATAAATTTTTAGAGACTAATTACCGTACAGATACGCTACCAACCCGTATCGGTACGCCCCTTTACCCTATTTCTAGAATCATAAGCCAATATCGATACGCCACCACCCGTATCAATACGACAGAACCCGTAATGTCATTTTTATTCTGATTTATTATCATTTTGACCTATCAAATATGGTCCAAAATCTATGAAAATTTACCAGCAACCTAAAAAATATTAATCTTGCTACATGCCAAATTTTAAAGCATTCTAAATCCATTTGCCAAGTCTTGTCTATACCATGCCAAAGGTGTCATTTTAGTCACTTATTACAAACACTTGTAAGTCCATTTTTAGCCATATTATGCATACCAACATACCCATATCATATTACACAACAAAAAGATGTTAAGGACTTATAGAGACCTATGCCACCAAGCTAGGAGTTTAAAGGCTATAAGTACATTACAAAAACGGCTTACTAACTTGCAAAATCTTCACCTATCCTGATCCTCGAGCTTTAATACGAACCATCTGAAATGCATGGAAGATGAGATGCATTAGGCATTAATTGCCTAGTGGGGTAGTCAAATAACCATGAAGTGAATAAAATGCACATGTTAACAATATTAATGGCATGCTAAACATGTGATCAATGAATCTGCATCTCAAGTAACAATATATCCATGAAATTTTAGAAATCCATGCAATTCATATTTAATTAACATTATAATCCCTTAGATCGATATGTGATAAAAAATACTCGAATTCCACCTCCTCGCCAAGTCCATGAAATCAATGAATGGTCGTATCCCTCCTCCTTGCCAAAGACCAAGTTACAAACGTCCCTCCTCCTCGCCAATAAAGGTCGTAGCCTAGAACTAATGTCCACCCGTACCAATGAGCTCATGAATTCTATGGCATGCCAATTGTATCCAATGTCCATACGAGTCCAAGGTCCAATGATTCAATAGTCCAATGATTCCATGATTCAATGGCATATCAATGAGTTCAATGACCATGTTTCAATGCTATGAACTTACCAACCTTACCACTTATGATTTCCATGAAGTTTCCATATAGTCATAGCTTGGAGCAATACTTGTCAATTAAAGGACAATGAAAGATAAAATAGGAAGGTACCTAGCCATTCTCATGACTCAAATACACTCACCTATCCCTTTTAAGGATTTCTTGGCTCTTTGATGAATCCTTTGTTGCTAGCTCTTGGAGGAGATGATGGAGCCTCACTCTCCCTTTCTTGAACTAGAAAAAAATCAAAGGAAATCGGTTACAATGATTTCAATGGATTAAATGGCATTTACTAACTTCATAGAAAACTTTAGCTATGAAAATAACAAAAGAATTAGCTAGGAAGCCATGGAGGATATTTTGGATTTTCCTTAAACTTTTCATGTGAAATTCCTCAACAACTATCCATGGAATCTCAAAATTGATAGAGGGCCTTGGTTTATGCACAAGAGAGCTATGATTTGGTAACAAGAAACTTAAGAAAACTCAAGCTTTCCAAGGTTGTCAATGGAGGTGCTTGCTTAAAGGTAGGGAGGTGCTTGCTTGGATGAAGAAGAAGATAGAGTTTTAGAGTTGTTAGCAAAAGTTTTTGTATTGTCGACCACTTGCCAATAAGGACATTTGATAGCCGGATTCTTACCCTCCCCAAGGGATAAGCTCAAGATATTATTCTTTAAAATAACCATCCACCTCAATTCCCCCCAATTAGAAAATTTCCTCCATGGATAGGTAACAATAAATTCTAATTTCCACTTTCCAACAACTTTGGATGACAATAAAGGCTATCATCCTTTCTTACAATTTCACAAGAAAAACATGTGGGTTTGTTCAAGCAAGGAGGTGAGTCATCCTAAAAATGGTATAATTACAAGAGTAGTCCCTCAACTTTTCCAACTTTTCCAACTTTACACTATTACCCCCAAATTTTCAATTTTTACAATTGTCACTAGGCTAACTTTCAAACTTTGCAATGGGGTCCTTAGTTAATGAATTGGCCTTAATTGTGTCCAAAGATCACACAATTGGCCATTTGGCCAAAAGTCAACACTAGGGTTTGACTTACCAATGTTGGATTTCCGATTGTCAAAATCTGATCTACAACTAGGCCAGTTTTTAGGGTGTTACAATTCTCCCCCTTTATGTAAACAAATCGTCCTCAAATTTTACCTGAATGAAAAAGGTGAATATATTGCTCCTCCATTATTTTCTCTGGTTTCCACGTGGCTTCTTCCACCTTATGATTCCTCCAAAGAACCTTAACCAAAAGAATTGTAGTCAATTTTCTTTAAGAGCTAACCTAGTTGAATCTGGTGGTGCCTCAAGTTATAAACTTAAATCAAACAAAAAAGTAAACTAGAAAAAAAAAACTAAACCCAAGAAGGCTACCAACTTCAAGAAGCTAGGAAAGGACAAGGCCCAGGGCAAAGTAGTCAATTGCTATTTATGTCGGTAGCCTAGACATAAAGCCTACCAGTGTCAACAACGGTCAGATCGCCAGAACCAACCACAACTCAACGTTACAGAAAATACCAATGATGTTATTGCAGAGGTTTGGTTGTTATTCTTTCAGTGGCGGCGGGTTGAGTTTGTCTTACCGAGCTCGTTGGTGGAATTCATTAAACAAGCAATTCAAGGTTTTTTTCTCGGGTAACACTAGGAAATAGTGGATAGCGGGTTGTGCAAATGTACTTTGGTCAAAATGACTGGCTCGGAACAACTTGATGTTCAATAAGAAACGCCTATTGCTATATGATTTTTTTCTTGGTGAAGTTACGTTCATTATATTGGGTGAAGGCTTCACCTTTAGCGGACATTATTCTTGAATCCCAATGGTGGGAGTGCCCATGGTGTTGTTCACCTAATTCCGTTAAGGGGGTCCTCGAAAGAGGATAGTGTGGTGCCCTCCGATGAAAGGGTTATAAAATTTAATATGGATAGCTCTTCGCACGGTAAATTGGGTCCGGCAAGTTGTGGGGGAGTCTTATGTGATTTTTTGGTAAGGTGTTGGCTTTGTTTTTGGGTCTCTTGGGAGTGATGAAATTGAATGAAGCTGAGCATTGGGCTGTGTGTTACGCATTGGACATGGTGCTGCATTCTAAATAGCGCTGTGAATTTTTGCAAGTAATTGAATTGGATTCATCTGTGGTGATTTCATAGATTTTGCATAAGCAACGTCGACCTTGGCGACTTTGGCAATGCTTTAGACAATTGGTATTTCATGTGGTGAGTTACAATGTGTATGTTTTAATAATGTTTATTAGGAGGCGAATGGTATGGATGACGCCTTAGCTAAGGGAGGTGTGGGCCAAACTTCGTGGTTTCGCGTCGTGCAATGAATCTCGGTTTTTGGTGAGGGGTGTTTTTGCATGTGCTCTTCGGTTGGGGTTGTATGCAATTGGTAATGAGGGACATGTGGAGTCTGTTTTAGCAGGGTTCTGGCTTGGTTCCGGTTCATGTTCATATTAACACGTGTCGAAAACACGTCCACGCGCATTCTATCTTTTTATAAAAAATCGTAAGAATTTTTAAACTCTTTTGAACTCAGCTTTTATAGATTATTTAACAGCCTAATAATTTCTGGATATGAATTAGCTTTGAAACGTCAATTACGTTTTTGATTGATTAAACGGAATTAAAACATGATTATTTTGAATATAAAGACTGTACAGATATACAGATTATACTACTTGTATTGTATTTCAAATATAAAAAATGTGTTTTATATTCTGATAATCAATATGAATTAACAGTTTTTAAAAGGTAATTATTTCAGCTGTATTTGAGATGAATCTGGACAGAAATGTGTACTGTATTCGAAACTGAATTTAAGCAGATATCCAGCTAATTATTTGGGTTGTTACACGTTTTAAATATGAATTTAAATCTGTGTTTAGCATCCATTTTTATGATTTTTTGGTTGGAAATACCCCTGTATTTCCACTATAAATAGAGACCTCTTTTTTATTTCATAACACAACAAAATACAAATCACTTTCTAAAAGCTTTCTCCAGTTGTTATACTCTCATATATCTGAGTTCTTTTGAGTTTGCGGAAGAGAAGAGCAGTACCGCCGATATCCACTCTAAAGTTTGCGTGTACAAATTTTTAGAGAGCACGTGCTAACTTCAGGGGATGATCCGCCTATAGCAGCAACTACACTGGTTGGGTCAAATCTGTTTCTAAGTTAGTGGTGTTCACCATGACACGGTTCAAGTTGTAATTTGATTATTTTATTTTATTCCTAATCAATGCTAATGCCCTGGTTTTGCAGTTCTATTATCAACAATACAACATTGTCTTTGGAGCTTGATGAGGAGCAGTGCGCTGGAGTGCTTGTTTGTGCATTTGTTTAGACGTTGTTGTAGGTTTTTGCTTCGGGGTTGTTTATTTTATGCTCTTTGGTTTATGGTCACTGAATTGGTGGTTGGTCCATTTGTTTCATGGTTTTTTGCATGTTCGTATATGTTAACATGGGTACTCTTTTCCTCCAATTTAGGTTTAGGGAGATTTTTAATGAGGCCTATTTTAATATTGTTTGTATGATTTTTTTTCATCCGAATAAAAATCATACTTGTTGATAAAAAAAAACATTAAGATCAGACTGAAATATATGTATTTGATAATTTGATTGATTAATAAATTAGTAATTAAACTAATTTGTCAACTAAGTTTGATAAGCTAGATGAACAAATAATCATGATTGATTCATTGAATGATTTTAGGTGATGAATGCATTATTTAAAAAGTATTTTGAAGTATTTTTTAAAGAATCAAGTGACTATACATAAAAACGAAATGAACTAAAGATTGAAGGTAGATTATTATATAGATTGGTAACAAAAAACTTGTAATATAGTTAAAACTTAGGACAGAATATGAAATGTGATATTTTATAATGTGTTAATCAGAAGGTTTGAATTGGTTAATATAATTGTTTGTTTTGTTTTTTACTTTGATAAACAATGAATTTGTAATAAGAATCCTTAAACACGATATTGATATGATATTGTTTATGATAGTAGAGAATCAATGAATGAACTATAATTGTTAGAATGGATGTTGTGTGTTCTAAAATGAAAAGATCTTTGTTTTGATCATTTGGTGTTACATCTTCAATCGGATTTACAACTGAATCGGATAAAAAATGTTACAAGATGTGAAAATGAAAATAATTTGGACATAGTTTATTAGTTTCCCTTTTTTAATTAGATTGGATTTGAGATTGATCTTCACATTTTTATTTGTACATCATCATAAGATACATGATTTTTTATTTGATGTGTTGTTATAGTAAAACAATAACTATAGATAACTTTGTTTCTAATGAAGTGATGTTATATGATTCACTAATAGTGTATATTTATAAATTCTAAGTGAATAAATATAAATATTTTATATATTATCAAATTTAGCAAGTGAACAACCAAAATGGTAGAAGATATTTCAATCTCAAGTAGCGAAGAGTTCAATCGTAAACATTGAGGTTACATTACATATGAGTTCAAGAAAATTTCTATTTATTTTTTCTAAATTAACTTTTATTCATTCAGTGAATGGTCCTTTCGCTTTGCATCATTGAATTAGTAAAGTCGACTTATGTTCTAACTCGATGGGTAAGTTTTATAGTCAAATTCCCTTCTATTGAAACAATCTATCAAAAATAATCTCTTAGCTTATAATAGGATCTTCCAAATCATTCTCGTCGGAGATTGAAACTCTCTCTTTTTAATCATTTGTCAAAAGGATTTTTTGTTCATAGAAAATAACGAGATAGATTTGATTATATTTTTTTTTATTCTGATACAGTTCGTTTTGAGAATTAATAAACTATGTCGTTTAAGGTTTTAGTTCTTTTATTGAAACATTGTCATTTTGGAGTTGGGGTTAAAACCCCTAAATAAGTTAGGGTTTGTTACTGATGAACCGAGTAATGAAAATTTTGTTTTTTTTTCTCTCTACTATAATGCTCTCTTGATTCCCTGATTTTGTACACTAATATATTTCTTATTGTGTAATGAAAAATTCATTTTTTTTTCTCTCTAATCGTTCTCTTTATTATACTTCTCTGCAGATTCACTGCTTTTGTATACTTTTAATATGTTTCTTCTTATATATATTTTTGTATTTTGTGTTTCTACTCGCATCTTAAGAAATTGATAAATAACCAAAGTCAACAAGCGGACAACCAGAATGTTAAAAAATATTGCAATCTCAAGTGGCGAAGAGTCTGATCCTCAACATTACATATGAGTTCAGGAAAAAGTTGTATCCATTTTTTAGAGGAACTTATATTCATTCAGTGAACGATCCTCCGCTCTGCATCACTGAATCAGTAAGGTTGACTTGCGTTCTAACTCTATTTTCTAATCATTTGTCAAAATTCTTTTTCAAAAAAATAATAAGATAGAACTAATTAATTTTTATGTTTTTGATTCTGGTACGAGCATGTGGAAAATTAATAAATTGTGTCGTTTAAGATTTTAGTTCTTTAGTGAAACACTATCATTTTGGAAATGATATTTGAACCTTAAATGAGTTAGGGTTTATCATCTATGAACTAAGTAATGAAAAGCTACGGGTTTTTTTTAATCTTGTTCTCTTTCATCTAATTCTCTCTCGATTCCATACTTTTATACACTCTCTATATGTTTCTTCCTTTATATTCCTTGTATTTTATGTTTCTACTCGCATTATAAAACATTGATATGTTTTCTTACCATATGATCTACTTCTCAAAAATTAAAGTTGTTGTCTTTCTAATACAAATTCGTAACAAAAACGAATTACTAAAACGATGAGATTTAAATTTGAGTCTCATCATATATTAATCTAGATCTATATTGTATAAAATTTATGTAGATAATGATTGTTCATTCGTTGAGTAATGTATTTATTTAATTTAATTGACTTATAATATTTGATAAATATAGTTGAGGCTACGACTATGCAGATTCTAAGAATTTTGAGGTCTCTTAGTGGTTAGCAGAGATTTTGGACCCTTAAATGGTAAAGTTATTGTTTAGTTGTTTTGGAAATTGTAACATTTTAAATTAATATATCAGTAAAATAAAATATATTTTAATCTCTCTTTTTTAATTCAACTTTGCCCCCTCACCCCCAAATATTTTTAGACCATGTCCTTTGGCTCATATTCAAGTCTCAATGTATGTATGTTTGGTGTTTGTATTTGTAGTTACCCACCTAATTTGTTAGGATAATTATTCAGTGATTACAGACGTAATGATTGATAATCATTCAAACTTATCCTCTATTTTTAATTTTTTTAATAAAGAAGCTTGATAAATGTGTTTTTAATTCTGGTTAGAATGGCAACTCCATAAAAAAGTAAATGCCAATAGGGAAGTAATTAAATACATAACCAAAAAAAAGCAATTAATTAAGTTTATACATGGCAAGTGGAAATGGGTCATCCCCATTATTACATTTCCATATAAAACACTTGCACGTGAGTCACGACACCACATGCTTTAATATTTTTTCTGTTTTTTTTCAGGTAAATATATATGGTAATAATATCTTTGACTGCCCACTCATATTTCTTTCTTATCGGAACTCCAAAAGTAACTGTCCCATAATTTCTGTGAATTATATTTTGAAGAGAATTTCTGTGAATTTTTAGTTTTAGTATCCAGGACTAAATTTTTGCAGACAACTTATTAAATTATTAGACAATTTTATATTTTTGATGCGAGTATATTTAATTATTTTTTAAAAAAAATTGTATATGTGTAATTTTATAAAAATAAATTTTGGTTATTAATTTAATTGTATTTTATGAAAACTAATTTTAATTGCATTTTATTTGAGTAATTTGGTTTTATACTTTAACTTCAAAAAAAAAAAAAACAAATAACATAAGCCTCGTGTTTCATCAATAACCGTCAACGTGGGTCCACATTTTCACTCGCTAAGTAACTAAAGCATGCTTAAAATTTTTCCTTTATAATGATTAGTAATTTCATCTTTTTTTTCCTCAATTAACTTCTGAACCAAATCAAAAAAAGCTCCACTTTCACTAAAATAATTTTTGCCAAAGCACCATGGAGAAGAAGCAGGTATATATACTTTTCATTCTATAATAATATATCAATGTTTATTCTTCTTTAAAGAAATTGATTTTGATTTAATCTCACATCTATGTGTTTTTCTCTTTTCATGTGCATACGCTATCTCTATTAACATGTATGTATGCGTGTCATTGACTTCGCATGTGCATTCGTTTAATCGTTTTTAAATAGATTTATATATTCACGTGTATATTTTTTATACGAATTAAATTTTATTCAATACAACTAATATTTTATACAATTTTAATATCAAAATATTAAAAAATGAGAAAAAAATTTAATACACAGTCTGTGTAAATTTTAGTTTACACAAACCTTTTAGTTTTAGTAGTTTAGTTTAGGGTTTAGAATTTAAGGTTAGTGTTTAGAATTTAGGGTTTAGGGTTTAGGGTTTAGGGTTTAGAGTTTGAGGTTTAATTTTTTAGGGTTTAGATTTAATTTTGATTTATAGTAGAAATAGACAGACTTGTGTAAAAATACAAGCATGTGTATCAAATTTAAACCCTTAAAAAATATACATAATCTCAAAAACAATATTTATGCATACATCTTTTTAGTTTTTACAAAAAGAAAACACCTTTTAAAGAAGGTGTTTAGGAATTACTCAATTTATAAAACACTTATTACATTATCAAATTATAATTTTGTTTAAATGTTTTTACTAAGTTTTGCCTTCCTCGAAAGTAAAAAAAAAGAAGGAATTTAAAAAAAAGGAAATTAATTACATATTTAATCTTTTAATAAAACATATAATTAGGTTTTATAAGTACCAATTAAGTATTTTAAAACGGGTAAAACTTTTATACACATGTTGTCTAAAATTAATTTTACACTAGTCTGTTTAATTATACTATAAAAATTCATATCTTAAATTTCTAACCCTAACCCTAAAAAACTAAACCCCACACTCTAAACCCTAAATCCTAAATTCTAAACACTAACATTAAATTCTAAACCCTACAACCTAAACCTTAAACCCTAAACTAAAACCCTAACACCTAAAACTAAAAGGCACGTGTAAACTAAAGTTTAAAACATAAGGTGACCGATTAAATTTGCTATGAAAATTTTAAAACTTTTTTAAAAAATATAATTATATTTTTGAATTTAAATTGAAAAAAAATAAAGACATCGCTTAACAGTAAAAAAAAAGGGTTTAATTTACAGATTTCAAAACAATCGTAAATAGTTTTTTTTTTAATTCCATCAGTAAAAATAATTTTTGGTTTAAAAAAAAAACCATGCGTGAATACCATGTGGCATGCAAGCACAAGCCACTAAGAAAATTCCGTAAATAATAATAATGGAGTAATAAGAAACAAAATAATTTACATAAGTTGAGGAAATATTAATAATAAGAAATAATTTTGGGGAAAAAATGAAAATGAACGAGGAGCGACCAATTCAAAGCGAGGTTGTCGCGAAGAAGGGGCGAATCTGAAATCCTGGTGTGAGAGAGAGCGCTGAACGACCATGGCGATGCTACAAAGCATTGTCGTTTTCACCCTCCTTCTCCTTATGTTGATCCTTATCATTATCCTCATCCTTCTCGCCTTCAAACCATGGCACTTCTTCTCCTTCTCCCTTTACACTTTCTCTTCTCGCTCTCGCTCTCGCTCTCGCTCCATCAAGGTACCATCAATTCCTTTCTTTCCCGATTCGATCCTTCGATTTTATGGCAACATCTAGTTTACGAGCATTGATTTAGGTTTGATTCCATGTTTACGTTTGCGGATCATTGCCTTTTGAGCTTTGGTGGAGCTGGGTTTCTTTTTTGAGGTTTGTTTTGATTGCTAGATGGATTAAGTTGCATAACTTTAGGTTGATCCATTTATCAGCTCTTTAGGTGCAATTTATAAATGCAGCGAGTTTATTTAGTAATTTTTTTGTGGTAATTGGTAATGTTTTGAATAAATAGTACAGGATTCTATAGTTCAGCTTGCAGTTTGCTGAAATCCGTGGAAATGCAATTGCTGATTTCCTTGATTCGTTGAACAGGGGAGATGCATTTAATTGAATTATTTTTGTTATTCTTGTGTGGTGGCTGTAGATTTATATTGATGCTAGAGGAGTAACTGATTTTCTAGTTTGGCGGATTGTGGGTGGATTTCACTCATGAATGCCGGATATGGCATGTAGTTTAGCGGGTTTAATATAATATGGTAGAAAATCTGTTTGGAGATTAATGGCACATCTATTCTGAGTCAGTCAACAATGATGGATCACTTAAACGCAGTCCACTAAGAATAGATGGCAACGAGTGTTGTATCCTAGAGACACTTTGTGAATCTACAGTTTTTTAGAAATACATGCATCCATTGTTGTAGTGTAGGGTCTTCATGCAGAACTTGGTTGATTTCTTTCCTTAGATGGAAAAATCTGGAGAGAAGAGGAAAGTGGATAACTTAACTATCATTTTGAAGTTATCTTATGACTCATTTTTGCAGTCTCTTGGCAAGTGACAAATTTGGTAGTCTATGAAACCAACGGATAGATTGATTTTCCAAGTATATAGACTTGTTCCAAATGTCAAACAACAATCCCAATATCATATAATTATCTCGTTTCCCTAGATTTCTTGTATCGTATCTCCAGCCAACTATATTTGAAATTAAAATTTACTTTTAGACGATTACTCTCATTTTCTCTTCCTTTATATATTCTTCTCTAAATCTGTACAATTTAACTGCATGTGATGGCAGCAAGAGTTGGGATCTCTCTTTTAAACTCTTAGTGTTTTTGTGTATCTAAATGCAAAATTTTGTCATATCTTTTGTGCATATAGATTTATATTCTTTCCATTTAATAAAGGGGAATACTTGGAAACTGTCGAAGCTTGCTTTCTGTTTGAATCTCTTGCGATCCTCTTTCATTTGTCAGTTTACATGGATTTGTAGGTCGATGACGTTGAGAGGCCTCTAGTATCAGATGATGTTAATCTCACTCGAGATCCAAGCAATGATTTGACAAGAAATTATGATTTAGAGGGAGCATGTTACCAAAATGAAGCTCTTCTGCGCCCACCTATTAATGAGGGACTTGTTCACAAACAGCAGATCTCCTCTGCATCTCCCCATTTGGCTCAGGGTATTAACTTTTTGCTTCCATCTTTTACTTTTTTCTCTTATAACTGTTCTGCTCAAGCGGGTCCAATACTAATAATTTACTTTGTACAGGTGATAGTTTGGTTCTAGATGTAATATCTGATTCTGATCCTTCAGAGGATATTTTGGCTGGGCAGACGCTAAAGTGCCCATTGGCCACAGAGCAACTAATTGAAGCGCTAAAACTTAGTAGGCCTGAAAATAAAAGTCAAAACAGTATACAAGAGTTTGTGCCCAAGGCTACCAGTGATCAACGTAATTTCTGTTTTCTCTCATTTCTATGAAGAGATTATGCTTTCTTTCAATAGATTGAATGTGTAAAGCATGTAATTATATCTTTCTGTTAGAAATGCAGGAAGTTGCCTCTCTCTTGAGGTTGTCTCTGGCCCTTCTCGTGGAACTCGTTCTGTACAGTCAACAAACACTTCAAGGCTGGAGTTGACCCTAGGGAGAGTTTCTCCGAGTGATTTATTATTGAAGGATTCAGAGGTTTCCGGAAAGCATGCAATGATAACTTGGAATTCAAATGTAAACTTCTCACAAGTTGTATGACATTAGTTTGCATTTGGTTGCATGTGATATGTGTGGTGTATTAATTGTTTCGAATGTTATAAACTCCTGCAGAAACTTAAATGGGAGCTGGTAGACATGGGTAGCCTCAACGGAACACAATTGAATTCTCGACCAATTAATCATCCTGATTCTGGAAGTAGACAATGGGGCCACCCAGTGGAACTTGCAAATGGAAACACAATAACTCTTGGCACAACCTCAAAAATACATGCAAGCCTATATGCGTTTTTTATTCTGGCATTTTTTTATTGCTTCTGAAATTTCAAAACTTCATAGTTATATAATTTATCATTTTCATAAGTACTGAATTTATGCATGAACAAGAGCTGTTCATTATTCACATCTCCAGGATATTGAGGTATTTGCATTTTTGTTCATTTTCTTATGTCAGGAATTTCACAAGATCGTCATAATCTGAGACCATGAGTACAGAACTGACACCTTGTCTTTTTTATATTTCGACTGTCAGAATCGTCCTTTTGATCTAAAATACCCTTTAAGAATTTTCCATATACCGCAAGCCACATCCACTTCTGACATTATAGAAGTAAATAATTTTTGTGCTTTTTTATTTTTCCAATATCATTTATTTATTCTCAGGGAACTCTCATTAGAGAAGTTCATAACTATCTTTCAAGAGTGCTGATGTAAATTGAAGAACTGAACATTAATGTTGCACTTTTGGTTAACAGATGATAGACTGTCTCAATACGATAAAATCCCATATGGTTGGATTGTAGACACGATTTTTTGTGTAGAAGCTGCTTTAGTTTTCTAATATACTATTGTGGTTTTGCGTTTTCTCTTATGTACTCATTGTGATAGTACAGTGTCCAAATCAGTTGGTAATGCATGGAAATATTTGATTGGTGGAGCTAATTTTATTGATTGCATGTCGTCGTGTGACAGGTTCACATTTCATCCCAAAACGAGTCCCTGGTGCCTTTTGGAGTTGGCATGATTTCGGACCCTATGTCATTGCGTCGAGGAGGAAAGAAGCTTCCCATGGAAGATGTTTGCTATTATCAATGGCCTCTTCCTGGCATTGATCAGGTTTTCAAGTTATCAAGTTTTTACCTGATGTTTTTATCCTTCTATCAAAAGCAATGAATCTTATATTTGTGCCGGCATTGCAGTTCGGGGTGTTTGGTATCTGTGACGGACATGGTGGTATTGAGGCTGCCCAATCTGCGAGCAAGTTAGTATCCTTATTACATCTTTTAGGGTGCTTCGTAGAGGGGTTCTGGTTGCTCATAGACTTCATATTTCGATTAATTATCAGATACACTTTTTTTATTTCCCATAGCTTAATCGTGTGTTCTAGAGTGTATCGTAGTCTTCAAAGCTCGTCACAGTATTATGCATCATTTCCCATCCGTCTTTCTGTTTTTGTTGTGTTTGTTTAAGTTTAGACAGTATGATTTTCATGAGCTTCTGATATGAAAATTTCTGACTTAGGTTTTGCTTGTTGGATTTAATAATCACCTTCCTACTTTATAGCTTAACCATTTGATTAACAAAATTTTCATTTTAACCCCTTTCTACCCTTAACAAGAAAAACCTACTATGCAAATTTTGGCTTAACTCTTTTACTAAAGTTTCAAGAATTTGATGTCCAGGATTCTGCCTGAGATGCTTGCTACCATTTTATCGGATTTTGTAAAAAGAGAGAGGGTTTTGTCACAACATGATGCCTCTGATGTTCTTAAAGATGCATTCTCTAGAACAGAAGCGAGCATGAATAATTATTATGAGGTTTTCCCCTTACCTTAATTTTCTTCCTCCTAGTTCAATCGACATTTTATTGCTGTTTAGTTTGTAAATCTCTAGTGTGTTGTACTGCTTTTTTCCCCCTTAGCATCTGTCTGTACTGTATTTCTGCTGTTATCATTTTTAGATGTGCTACAAGTCTTGTTGAATCATATTATTTTCAGGCTATTACACTTATTTTCATCGACTTTGCATTTCCTTTCGGTATTTTATGAGAATTTAATGGGTTGTTGTCAAGCACTGGATCTCTTTCTTCTGCCTTCTTTGAAGTTTATAGTGTGCATATCACAATAATTAGTTCCTTGCAGGGCTGTACTGCAACAGTTCTTCTGGTTTGGGCTGATGGAGAAAATTTCTATGCACAATGTGCAAACGTTGGGGATTCAGCTTGTCTTATTAAGTACGTGTTTCGTTCTTATTGTTTCACGTTGTAGGATTTCTAGGGTTATTAGGGTATTTTACGATCAGAATCTATTACTTGGAGACTCCAGTCTTGAAAAGATTAATATCACTTTGATCATGCCCTATTTATAATCATATTTAAGAAATTTTCTGTTAATCTTAGGTAATGTCGTAATCTGTAAGTTAAAATATTGGATAAATTGTCGTCAGTAATTCATGAAGAAATCTTTTGACATCTGTCAGAAGCTACTTATTCTAATTGGTGCACTTTAAGTCTTTAAATCATTTAACTATTACCTGATATTGAATACTTGTGATAATCACCTATGTTACTCATACTCTGGTGTGAATCTCGAATACATGTATGTATCGTACGTGAGTGTTCAATTTTTTGAAGGCTTAATTCATCTATTTAGATGGTCTTTGGAGGGTAATATCTTTATAAACGTATCCGGATGCATCAAACATGGGCATTGGAAACAAGTACTTCAGGAAATATGAAGAGTCCAAGCAATATAGATAATTGACCACTGTAGTGTCAACGGAATGTCTTTTGCCTGTTGTAGTGGCATCCAATCATATCGCTGTCATACTTTCTGCAGAATTTTCTCACCATTTTCTGTTCTTTCATATACATGCATACATACATGCGTTTATATATATTCTGTTCCCGTTCATTTGAAATGAAATTTATCATCATAATGCTGCGTGTATTGCTGTACTTACCACCAAATTCAATTTTAATGGGACAGTCTCGGAGGTAAGCAAATTATGATGACAGAAGACCATAAACTAACTAGTTATTCTGAAAGGCTCCGCATCGAAGGTTTAGGGGAACCATTAAAAGATCGTGAAATGCGTCTATGCGGTATGTGTTAAGTTCTGTATCTAGTAATTGCCCATTTGTTCGGAGACATCACCAAAAGAAGGTACATCTCGAGTAATTGCCCATTTGTTTCAGGTTTGAACCTTGCAAGGGTGCTCGGAGACAAGTTTGTGAAGCAGCAAGATGCACGTTTTAGTTCCGAGCCCTATATAAGTCAAGCTGTGCATATCAATCAAACAAGTGGGGCATTTGCAGTACTAGCAAGGTGATTCTATTAATCCTTTCTTGCTATATATAATTTTGCATGTGAAACGTACTGTGACTGTTCTTGGTCGATTTTGATGAAAACAAATTATTTTATATACTTTTCTCTGCTTAGCTTATATTTTCTTTCTCGAATTCTTTAAATACTTTTCACTTGCAGTGATGGATTCTGGGATGTTGTTGGTGTGAAGAAGGCAACCCAGCTAGTTGTGCGGGTATTTTATTATAACATAATAATATTACAGCTTCTTGCTGTTTTTGTTTTTTTTTTCTCTCTGGGTTTTTACCAAATAAAGTGGTGCTCAGATGAGGTCGGAGTCGGAGTCGGAGAATTTGGCGGAGAAGATTGCAAATGTTTTGTTGAATGAGGCTAGAACACAGCGAACAAAGGATAACACCTCAATTATTTTCTTAGATTTTGACAGCAGGTCTAGAAGAATCTCTTGTAAAGTAGGTGATTCTTAAAGGTTTTTATTTAGTGTGAAAAACTATATATTAATTATTTCAAATGCTATTTTCATTTCTAGCTTGAATTTATTCTGCTCTCCCCAAGTTTTCATTTCTGTTGTAGTCCCAAGTGCTTGAATTTTTTTTAACTCTACAAATATGATTAAAAAAGGTTTAATAGTAAAAATTGTGTCCAACTTATATCTATTTTTTCAGTTTGATGCCTAATGTTTGTTGGGTAACTTTAGTGACGTTTTTTTGGTCACTTTGGTGCCTAACGTTTTCTTCCATAACCTAAATTAGGTTTTTGCGCCAACAGCCTTTAAAAGAATTATTATTCAATTATAACATGACACGTGGTTTGTTTTTTATTTATTTAATTTCTAAATTTCTTTAAAAATGTGAACTTAAAAAACCTTAAAGTTTTAATTTCTTTCAATCAAACCCTCAAATTAAATCTCCCATACCGTTCTTCATCTCTTACATGCCGGCGGTTCACCATTCATCACCCAAGCGTTGGGTATCTCACCATTCAACATCCTGCCCCTTTAGCTGTCTATTAAAAGCCCAATCGGTCTCTTTTTCTTTATTATTGGATGTTCGTCGACGGAGTAACCAATGATTTTTTTGCCGATTTTTGACAGTGGGATGATGTAGTTTTCAATTGTGGGGGCCAACAAAGGCAAGGGTGGCCAGTGGTGGTTGAATAGGTGGTGGGAGGGAAAAATTTAGGGATTTAGGGTTTGGGGTTTTAGAGAAATTAAAGATTGAGTTTATTTTAATAAAATTAAAGATTTTTTATTTTTAAAAAAATTAAAGAAAATACCAAAAATATGCCACGTGTCGTGTTTTTATTGGATAATGAAATTTTTTCAACGTCTTTTACGGAAAAACCTGATTTGAGTTACGAAATAAAACGTTAGGCACCAAACTGAAAAAAAGGTATAGGTTAAGCACTTTTTGACTATTACGCCTTTAAAAAATCATAGGATGTTATTGATCGATATTTAAGATAAATAAAAGAAACATATAATAGTTTCTTAATTCTCAATCACCAATTTTTAAAAAATAAATCAATAGTCAATATACGGAATAATTTATCATTAATATTATAATATATATATATATATATATATATTTTGTTATATGGAGTGATTTTTGTTATCATTTTTAAGAAAAGTGATAACTAGTTTTTGACATATTATTATGAAATGTTTTGAGTAATTCTTAAAGCTCCATTTTGTTGGAGAAATTAATATTTCCATGGGTTTGGATAAAAAAATCCAATCGTTTATGTAAAGTTGATCACAACGGAGAAGTGAAAATTTTCGGGAGGTTTGGGGCTAGAGCAATTGGTTAAAAGCTCTCAGTTGACATCTTCTCATTTCATTTTCTCATCTTACACAAAAATATTATTTCTTATGAAACACTTAAGATTTTAGGTTCAACTTAAATTCTTACCGACACCAACATAATATTTTACCGAAAAGTTAAGAAAAAGGTTCTAACATAAATTCTTACATACACTAATATAAATATTTTTACCTAAAATGTAAGGAAAAAAGTTAGAACATAAATTCTTATCTTAGTTAACTAAAACCCTTCAAACAAATGATTAGAATTTATGTCGTAACCTGAAATCTTACCCAAAATATTATTTCTTATTAAACGCATTATAATTTTATGTTCTAACATACATTCTTACTGACATCAACATAAATTCTTACGAAAAATATAAAAAAAAGTTAGAACATAAATTCTTACCATGTGTTTGAAGGATTTTGGTTTTGATTAACTAGTGTAAGAATTTATGTTGTAACCTTTTTTTCCTGACCTTTTCGGTAAGAATTTATGTAGGTGTCAATAATAATTTAGGTTAGAACCTAAAATCTTATGTGTTCAATAAGAAATCAGGTTGTTGGGTAAGATTTTAGGTTGAAACATAAATTCTTAGGTTTGAATGGTTTTGATTTTGGTTAACTAGGGTAATAATTTATGTTGCAACCTTTTTTCTTACCTTTTCGGTAATAATTTATGTTGGTGTCGGTAATAATTTAAGTTGGAACCTAAAATCTTATGTGTTTCATAAGAAATCAGGTTGTTGGATAAAAATTTAGGTTGGAACATAAATTCTTACCATGTGTTTGAAGGGTTTTGGTTTTTGGTTAACTAGGGTAATAATTTATGTTGCAATCTTTTTTCTTACCTTTTTGGTAAGAATTTATGTTGGTGTCTGTAGCGATTTCTTTTCTAATTTGAAATCGAGAATCGCTTTTTTGTTTTAAAAATAATTTTTGGATTTTGTTTTTTTTGGGAAAAATTTTGAAAGATTTGAAGAAAACTGATTTTGAGTGAAAATTGTTTTGGAAATTAGGTTTTGAAAAATAAAGACTAGAGTCACCACCGATCATTTTTTAAAGGTAGACGAACACTAGAAATGGAATCATAGATTCTTTTGAAAATGGGTCCGGGAGTCGGTTACGGATGGGGAAGGATTAACACCCCTACATCGCCTAAAAATTAGTACCTAGTCGAATACGATTTGCCTTAATTGGAAATTTGCGAGTTCAAATTTTAATTTAATTTAAAATATATTTAAAAATGCGAGTAACTTTTAAAGGCCCCGTTATTCGAGAATAAACGAAAGAACCACCACCATTGTGACTGGTACTAACCCTATTTACTATCGAATAAAAAAGCAACACATTAATAGTTAATATATTCGAGTGCGAGAAAATAAAGCAAAAACAAATACATATGTACATATATATGGAATAAAAACATAAATGAAGGCGAAAATTTAAAAAATTCGGAAAGATGACTGAATCAAATAAAAGATAATGCATAAAATGAATGCAGAAATTAAATGCGATAAAGGCGAGAAATTAAATTGCGGAAAAATTAAATGCAAGAAAATAAAGATGGTTTAGCCCATACGTATATAATAAGGTGCCGATATATGTATTGTAACACCCCTTTACCTGAGTGTCACATTTGGGCCTCAAGCCCAAACCCATACTATCAAATTTTTGACTCGGTTTAGCCCATACCACAATACTACCACAAAAAGTCATAAAGTTTAAAATTTAAATATCATAATAAACCATTTTAAACCATTTCATGGAGCTCCATTTAAAATACGTAACAAAAGCATTCGACCCAAAATATATCAAGTACAAAACAAAGTTACAATACATCATAGGGTCCAACGAATACATAGCCCAACTAGTCTAAGTATTGTACTCCACCGTTCCACGCTGAAACCTTACTTCGATGGTGCTCCACTTAAACCTGATGATCCTGCTGACCTGGGAACAGAAACAACAATTACGAACAATGAGCTAACAAAAGCTCAGTGGATACACTTCCACTCGATTATGCTTCATGCAAATCATAAAATATGTGCGTGTAGATGAATGATATCATGGGAATTTAATCAGTACATGGCGCTACCTCTAATCGCCTAAACACAGGGTTAAAATCATTCAAGCTATCACAAATGGCACACTAGGCCCAACCATTCCCGGGCGCTACCACTCCACCAGACTAAACAAACAAGGGGTTACCCGGGTTCGCCCATCGGGTACCTTCGAAGAAGCGCTCGGAATGCCCATCAACATTCTTCGAAGAGTTTGGTATCTTTCGTCAAGCAGCCTGGAATGCTCATCAGGCCAATTCTTCTAATAAGCTCGGAATGCCCATCGAGTGACTCAAAATGCCCATCGAGCCATTTCTTCAATAAATAATATGCTCAGAATACTCATCGAGCAAAATGTGTTGCAACACTAACCTGGGTATCCGGATCCCACCAAACAAGAGTGACTCAACCACACAAGTGCCCTACCTGGCACATAAACACATATGACCCACCAAGAGTCCCTATTAGTGTCCCTACCTAACATATGGCCATGCTTGACCCATCGAGCATCCTTATGGTTGCTATTAGAACAAGGAATACAAGCATTTCCATGTTATTATTCATTATGATCCTTCTCAAGGTTAATTTCTCAGTTTCTCAGTTTTACATTAAGTTTTACCCCTACTGGGCCTATTAGGCCAATTATCTGAATTACCAGACTCTTGAAACAAAAAAGAAATTCTTGGGCAGATTCGATAGCGTGTACCAGTACAGACCATATCGTACCGATCCTTATGCCTTAAAATGAGGTCGTCCCAAAGATACAACAGGGTACCAGTACGAGATCGACCTGTACCGATACACTACCCGTACCGATACGCACTCTTGCGAACCGATCCCCAACCTAAGAGAGGGTACAAGTACAAAACCTATTCATTCTGGTATGCACCCTCGTACCGATTCTCACCTGGCGTATCGATACGCAATATCGCCGCTGGAATTTGCAAGAAACATGGGGTATCGATACAGCCTGACTCGTACCGGTATGCCCTTCTACACTCATTGGGTTCCCGTTACTTCTAAAGAGGAGTACCGATATGAGTTCATCCCGTACTGGTACTCGCGCCCAGAAATCAATTTTTTAGAGTTTGAACTCCACCCCTAAAACCCCACTCTAAAACCCCAAATCGATCTTACATATTATGGGAGGTAGTTTAGGTTAGTTTCTACCAATTTTTCACCATTTTAACATAAATTAAACAACTTGCCATTAAAGGGGGCTTATGCATTCAAACAACCATAATGCCATGAAACTTCAAGGCTAACATGATTTTATAATGCCCGTGAAGGTATAAGAGTTAGTAGTGTACTAACCTTGCTCCAAAAACCAACCTTGGTGCCCCAATCTAATCTCCTCCCACCTTGCTCTTGCCCTTTCTGTAACACCCTTTTCCAGCCTGATAGAGAACCGGGTTAGAAGGCATTATCGGTGAACAATGCGATGATCGATACAATAATTTTGTAGTCAATGGTCGATAGCTAACGATGTCGTGCTTTACAAACAATACAATAAGTTCAATAAGTTCAATAACCCAATATGAAACTATGCTTATCGGCTTAGGACCAATTTTAAACTTTTACAAGTTTTAGGGGCTAAACTATAATTTTAATATTTTAGAGGTTATTTTCTGAAATTAGTCTTACTATAATGAAATTCAACCCCTATTCAATGATGATACAAATTTTCATGTTAATCGGAGTTCATTTACCCACTTAATTAAACTATTCAATGTTCACTGACCAATATGCAATGTTTCAAACTTATTCCAATTAACTTTTAACAGATATACTTGTATTGGTATCGGTACTCGAGAGGCCGTACTGATACGCCTGTGTCATGACCGTTAAAGAAGTTAAGATTCAATGAGCCCGTATCAATACGGTGTCTACCTGTATCGATACGCCATGCATATTTTATAATTATCAGAATCCAATGATTTGATCTTGTATTATTTTTTATTAAATTAATAAATTCAATATTTTTTACTGCTTATTTATTTCTTGAATTAATAATAATTTTCTAACAATCTTAAGACATATTTGAATTTTAATACAAGGAGCAGTTCGACAAGATTACAAATTGATTATTGCTATTGAAGCAATACCACGGCTGAAGCATAATGGTTTCACCGATTATGATAATTAATGGTTCTTTAACCGTTCATTGATTGTCTTTATCCTTTGAATTGGTATGCATTTGTTTCCATGTGGGAAATTTTTTCTAACCGGTTATGTGCATCCATTTATTTCCTTGTAATGGAAATTTTAACCCTTGAAATAAGGTAAAGATAATATGATATTCTTTTATCGCACTAATGTTTTTTTGGAAATTTTTTAATCTAAGGTGGACATATTACCGTATTTAAGGCAATGGTTCATCCAACGATGTCGTTTAGTCTTGTTTTCTTTTCAATTTCGGAATAGGACCCGATGGAGGTTTCAACGTATTGTTAAAGGACTTACCGAGAAATACAAAAAAAATGCTCTTCAAATGGGAGATGAATCATGATGTCAAATCTTTGACTTGCCCACTGCCAACTTGGAATGTGTTATGTCAATATTAATATATTGAATTATGGTATTATTATGGCATGCATTTTTAAGGTAATATTTAATTATTCCTTAAATAATTTTAGTCTTTTAATATAAAATATTAAATATAGTATATCTTGTGTCATAATATTTGACTTGTAAATTTATTATTAAATGTGATAATAATTATTATTTGTATTTTTCGGAAACACTGAATTATTTTCCTTCATACTAATATTTTCTTTTGAGAAATTTTATAGAGACAAACAAGATACTCATGCAAAATCTAGATCTGTTTGGAGACTAAGATATCGTAAATAATTTATTGTAGGATTTAATTCATGCCGTTTCAACATATTTACTAGATCTTCCTTTCCAAACAAGAATCAACGAAACCTTATCGGTTTGTAAACTAAGATCACATAAATAATTTATTTTGGGATTTAATCCTTTTCATTTCAACAGCTTTACTTGATCTCTTTCTCAAAGAAGAGGCAATCTAAATAAATCTGGTTTATTCAGATTTTGTTGTGGACAAATCTATGTTAATAAAAATTGTCATTGAAAGTAACATTGGTTACTATTCTGTTCAACAGAATCTAGAGCATTGATTTTGACTGAGGTCTTGAATCACAGCATGGAGGAACTTTGTTTTCTATGTCAAAATTAAATTTTCAAAGCCTAGTGTAATGCACGTTATGAAGTGTACATTATTTTAAAATGGCTAAAGAATTAGACCATAAGTACAAAATAGAAGATGTTGATGCTAAGAGATTCTTTGTAACCCCCTAAATTTAACCTAATTGCTTAGGTTAAATATTGGGAGTCAAGTTTGAAAAACTTGTCCCCCAAGAAAGGTTATTAGGGTTAATAATCAAGTTAGAACTTAATTATAAAAGATCAGAACCACAAAATTATATCAGATTAAATAAAAACATAGTCGTTTAGCATAATTCCAAAAGTTATTATAAAATCCGAAGGAAATTCAAATAATGCATGTCAAACCAATAAGTCTCAAAATAATAAAAATGTCCCAAGTCCAAAATATAAAATTGACCAAAATAATAATATATAAATTCAAATGTCTAAATAACCATACTAAAAAATAAGGTCAAGTATGATGATATGAGATCCTCCAAGTACCGTACGCCTAAGCCTGGGTATCTGAAAGAGGAACTAGGGGGAGTAAGCTATGAAGCTCAGTGTGTCTCTAAAGTGCAGAAGAAAAACGTATAACAGAAATCTTAATAACAAACACAGTTTAACTGACATTCCGATATGCATATGCATGTAGTAAGAAACAAGGAATGTAATGTCATGCGCCCATCTCCATGCACCATCTGAATAGTATGGTTCCCCAGAACCACTCTAACTACATCGTCACCATCCGAAGCAGAATCTCGACCCCTAGGGTGGAGCCACTGATCCGAAGCGAAATTCAGCCCGAAGGGTGAACCCACTGAACTTCCCTATACAATTTCCCAACCTAAAAGATATGACATGTTCCGATTTTATTTTCTGAATCCGAGTGTATATCCGGTCTATTATTTAAGTGGGGTACGATATATGTTCGATATTAATTTAATACGATTTTGATTTTGATGTTTGACATGTCATCATACAAAACATATCATAATTCACAGATCATTCAAATCAGTCATGTAACGCCCCGAATTTGGGCCTAGCAGTTTTGAGGCTTATTAGACGGTCTGGTGGACTAGGATAGAGATTCGAGTCAGATTCGAGACCGTATATTTTTCGGTAAGATAAAAATATGGGAAAATGGTTAAAAATCATCTTTTAATATATGATTAATATTGGTGAAATCAATTTTCGAAAATGATATTTGTAAGTGTGACATTTTGGCTAGTGACCAAAATGTGAATTTTGAAAACTATTTTTAAAGGTGACTAAAATGAAAAGGATCAAATTCTTAGAATCCTTAAGGAGCTATTTTACCAAGTTTTTGCTGGTGATTTCTCCCTTCAATTAAATCATTTTAACATGTGTTTTAAAGGATAATAAAAAGAGATTTTAGATATTAAAGTTAGTTATTTGGTTTTAATGAAAATTGGCGTAACGTTTCTCTCCACTTCTTTTCTGCCAAACACTCGAGTTTTCATCAAAAACCAGAGATGAGAGATCCTTTTTTATTTAGATTTTTTATCTACAATTGATTATTTAACTTTGATTTACAAAACCTCATTGAAATCTTGTGTTTTCCTAGCTTTAAACAAGCCAATTGAGGGAGAAATCACACAATAGGGGTAAGGTCCATGATCTCCTCTATTGAATGGTTCTTTATTGATATTCCCAAGTGTTTGATCCTTGATTTATGGTTTATAATCTGATTTTGTGTTTTTATATGGAATTAATTGATTTAATTGGGTTTAATTGATGGAATAGTGAGAGATCCAGATTGGAACTATTTTCCAGTGTTGAGGATTGATTTTAAAAATATTTTGGATTTATTATAATGTTGTTAAGTTGATTTTAACAATGTAGCCCGAAACTCTTGGATCTCTAATTGCTTAGGTTGTTAGAATTGTGTTTTTGTGGAGTTGTGGTGGATGTATAGTTGCTGGAAGTGTTTGGATGTTTTGATGACATTAAAGGAGTTTAATTGTTATATTATGGATGGGTTGTGTTTGGAAAGGATTAGATGATGTTTTCGGTTGTTGTGGTTGGGTAATTGTGAAATGAATGTGAGAATCTGTGAAGGATTGATGTTGCAGCGTTTTGAATGCATTGATATGCATTAATCCTCTGTTGTATTATGGTTAAAATATGGGAGGTTGATCCGGAAGTGATCGGTGAAGCTTTGGAGGCTTCAGACACTTGATTTTGCGTTGGTGAATCAAGGTTTCGCGTATCGGTGAGTGAGAACGTTGATTCTAGCTTTGGAATATTTTAAAGGTGGTTTATGGGAGTTTAAACTTAGCTTGATACACTGGTATAAACTTGGAAGTAAGTATAAAATGGTTTTCTCTCTCGGTCGTGCTAGTATGGTATGGTTTAATGCACTCGTTTTGATTTATATAATACCTACTGTTAAAGAATGTTTTAAAGTATGTAAAATACTATTTTTAAGCATGAAATGCTGAATGATGCACATGGTAAGTGATCATTTTAAGTATGTGGAAATACTTGTGTAAAAGCATGGTTTGTTGCTTTGGTAAATGTTGTGGTTTAATGCTTTGAAAACAGTGAGGTATATGACTAATTGTTAATTATATTGGCAAGTGATGTGGTTTAAAAATTGTTATCGGATAAAGTTGGCCGGCTATAGGATTGATAGTGCACTATAATAAGTCGCCTTGGATGTTGATGGGGTTTTATATGGTGTACCGAATACTTCATCCAAGTACCCTAATGGTCGAGGGGTTATATGGTACCGTAAACTCCCGTTAGTGGGTTATACATCTATCGATGAGTGGTGTTGAGGGGTTTATGTGGTGCACCGAATACTCCACCACGGGTGTCACAACGGTGAAGGGGTTTATGTGTACCAATAACTCCCGTGTGTGAACCTTGTGTTGCCAGTGAGAATGTATGAAGTGTTGTGAGAACATTTGTTGAATCCGTGTATCTGATGAACTGTTTTGGAAATGGAACTTGGTTAATTATCACTTGTGAGCCAATATAATTGTTAATGATCATTGAAAGGTTTATGTTGTATAATGTGATTTATACATGGTTACTCATTAAGCTTTGCATATGGTTGTTATGCATGGGAAGGCTTAAATTGAGGTTAGCAATGAGACTTGTTGTTGGTTAATGATACATGTTGCATATGGTTTAATATGCTGGTTTTAAAGATGTTAAGTGCATGGTTTTAAAGACATGATAATGTTTAAGTGATGTTTAAAGAATGATTGAAATGAGATTCCAATATGTTGCTGAGAAATGGTTTTAAATGCATTGATGGTGTTTTGTTTTTGAGCATTCCTCACTAAGCCTAGTGTGCTTACGCTCTCTTTGTCCATCAATGTAGAGGATTAAAATCTTGGAAGGCAGCGGGAAGCAAGGGATCTTGAAAAACTTGGTAACCAAAGTATGTTTTTCGGACTAGACTATAAGTAATAAGGGCAATGGGATTTCCGTTGTTGGTTTGGGAGGTGTTTTGTTGAACTCCATGTTTGAGCATGTTTATTTAGTTGCTCTTAAGTTGTAAATGGCCATTATAGAGTGTTTTTTGTGATTGTTTGAAGTTTCATGCTTTTCTTGATTGGTTTTCTAGGAAGCATGCCTATAGATTTACATTTGATGCAAGATGCCATGAATCGATGTTGAATATGTGATGCTTTGATGTGGTTCTATCCTTGAATATGTTGGATGTATGTTTGAAGCATGTTTAAGTGTTTTGGAAACCATAAATGGATAAAAAACCAATCAAAACTCTCATTCCAAGCCCAGGGGTTTTGAAACCTGGCCCCTGGCTTCGAAACCAGTAGGCCAATTTTGGCTATAGGGTACGGTACGCGGTGACTCGTACCGGTACGAGTTTCAGGCTCCAGAGGCCTAGTTTCGAAACTTGTAGGATGGTTTCAAAACCTCCTATATAATTTGACCCCGTATCGATCCAGAAACCCATGTTCCGACACCAAGGGTCGTTGTTTTAGTTATATGTTCGATTTAAGCTTTGAAATCTTGTAGTTTGGTCTCTAGTTGTTATGTATGCAATTGAATGAGTTTGGATAGTTGTTTTATGCTGAAATTTGACATATATGCTTGAAAACTAACTAATTGAGGATTGATAAATCAAATTTTAAGTAAGTCCTTATATTTTTGCAGATTTATAGTTTGGTCCCTAAACGTTTGAATGATAAATTGAGGGTGTTATGGTGATCTAATTGCGATGGAATTTTATGAGCTTGCATAAAATGAACTTAATTTTGGATTGGTAAACTTAATTTGTTAATTGGACCCTTAAATGTATGGAAATTACATTTTGATCCTTGAGTTGTAATAGTGTTTAATTTGATGTCAATTCTATGCCCGATTGAGTTGAGCTTACACCTATGATCAGTATATACATTTAGGTTAATAATTATGCCTCTAGATAAGATAAAAGAAAAAATGGTCATGTTTTGAGTTTCATCTTCATGGTTTACTTCGGTAAACCTAATGTAGCTTGCTCGATTCAGTTTTGCGAATAGGCTGAGTCGAGGGGGTTACATTTGGTGCTATCAAAGCCATGTTTGTGATAATTGGGAGTTGGTATGGTTATTGCAATATTGTTGTGAGTTATACTCTATTGCTTGCTATGCGCGGTGATTGTAATGTGCACGTTGGTTGCTTTATGCCATGTTGGAGGGAAATTCAAAAAACCATTGCCTTATTATATAGTCTGAAATGTTATGATTTTGAAATGAAAGTTTTGGATCCTTGCTTAAAGCTGGCCTGAATATTTTTGTTTTGAAATGATTATCATGCCTTAGAAAATGTGTTATGTTACGACCGAGAGGAGATATGAGAACTAGCGTGATGATGTTACTTTTGGGCAGGGAGTTGAGTGTTGTGTCTCTTGGGGGTTTGTCACCCTGAAGTATGTACCACATGTGCCGGTTGGGCCAGTGTTGGGTGATATGATGCTTGATATAGGTGATGTTTTGAGCTTTTAAGTTGTTGTTGCTGGAGTGCGTGTGTTTGCACCGGCTGTTGGGTAAACGAGGTTGCCGTTAGAATATCGCTGTAGTTTTGAAGGAGTGGAGTACCATGGGTTGTCACCCGAGACATGTATGACCAGTGTTGTTTAGGTTATGGATCGAATGGGTGTATTGGCACTCGTAGGTTGGGATGTGTTGAATCCCTATTGCATAATGATGTTTTTAGTTGGTGGAAAACTATATTTGCGAACGTGGAACCCTATGATGTGGATTGAGAGTCTTTCTATGTTGTTTTTAAGAAGAATTATCTAGGGTTTAGATACTTGGATAAAAAGAAACGAGAGTTTATGGCTTGGGTTCAGGACCGTATGTATGTGGCCGAGTTTAGGGTATAGTTTGTTCGGTTAAGCCAGTATGCTCCTGAACTGTTACCGGTAAAGAGGTATCGTTGTGATCGATTTTGTTATGAATTGGTATAGGATGTTAGGGTGTATATTTTAGCTTCTGACTACACCATTTTCAACATGTTGGTATACGGGATAAGTACATCGAGCAGAACCTGGGTTTATTGGTTTCGTGTTTGAGGTTCTGGCTCTGGCAAGAGAATTGCAGAATCTGGTTTCGGCAGTGTTCAGTTTGAAAAAAAATGTGTGATAAAAGATATTGCCCTGAGTTGAGGCGAGGTGATGATAGTGCTAGGTGAGGACTGCGGGGTCGGAGAATTTAGACTAGAACAATATTTAATACTTGTTGGGTATGTGGATCACGTGATCTCATGAGGTGGGATTATTTGTATTTGATATGTGGAGTGTAAACTCATTTGCTTGTTATTGTTAACGTTTATGGGAATTGTGGTTTGAACGATCGTCTTGTAAGTGTTAGATGTAGGAATGTAAGTGGCTAGTTCCTCTAGTGAGACGATTGTTGCGAGAATGATGTTTGAAAATGTCCTTTGATGATTTAACGTCTTGATGATGTGGTTGTTTTGTTGGAGTTTCCGCTCTACGGTTTTTGATGTAATCCTGGGTTTAGATTAGTGGCTGGAACACAGAGCTGTGGTTGATTTTGAATCCTAGCGAGTTGCCTTAAAACTTGCTGATGATTACGATGTGGTATTCACGGGCGAGAATGTTTAATTCTTGTTTAATGTTGTTTTGGCGCTAGAGGCGAGTCGTTTGGTGGATTTTGGTTGCAAGGTATTCCTAGCCTATATTATGAATTTAGGGTTAAAGGAAGTACGTGCTCAGGATATTCGTACGGTATGTGAGTTTCTGGGTGTTTTCGAGGGAATGGTCGGGTTTGCTATTGGATTGAGAGGTTGAGTTTGGCATTGAGTTGTATGAAAACACAACTCCGGTGTCTATCACTCTCAGTGCGTGGCTCGATAGAGTTAAAGGGGTTAAAGATGCAACTTCAAGAGTTGCTTGATCAAGGCTTTATTAGGCTTGGTGTTTCGCCGGGGGTTGCGCTGGTGTTGTTGAGGAAAAGAATGATGGCACGATGCAGATGTGCATTGGTTTTTGGTGGCTGAACAAGTTGATGTTTTGTTGATCAGTTTAGGGATGCTTTAGTGGTTTGTAAGATTGGTTTGAGGCTGGGTGTTATCTGTTGAAGGTAAAGGATGTGGTTGTGTTTAGATTTGCCCTTTGTAAAGGGTACGACAACGTACGTTCTTGGTTATGCTATTGGTTTGATCAATGCATGGGTTGCGTTCATGGTTATGATGAGTTGGGTAGTCCATGAGTTTTTGGGTCAATTGGTTGTTATGCTTATTGATGGTCTTTCCGTGTACAGAAGCACCAAGAAGGGTTTTGATCGATAAGTATGGATGGTTTAGTGGATTTCTGGGGAAAGTGAATGTTGCTCTTTGTTTGGGAAGTACGAGTTTTGGGTATGTTGCAAAGAATTATGGTTCTAGGAATGTTATTAGTAAGTGTGAATAGAAAAACACGCACAATACAAAAACACTTATATGTATATGTAAATAGTCAGTACATGCATATATTTGGGCATGACATTAGAGGTTTTGCATACATACACATAAACATCTATGAAGACATATAAGTAATCATTCAGACATATGTTCACACTTACGGATGACTGATCGAAAATCAATGCAGTGGTGGTGTAAGTAAGGTAGAGTATGCAGGTAGTTTGGGTAATATGGTTCAAGGAGTTCTCAAGGTTTTAAGAGGATGTTAAAGATTGATTCTTAGGAGATTGGCTTGTGCTAGTTTTTGAGCGACCAAAGTTAGAGTTGACAGTTTGTGGGTTTGCTAGATCTAGTTTTTAGCATCGAGGTTTGTTGAGATTGTAGTATTGCAAGTGAAGTTGTGGCTTATGCATCTAGATAGTTAAGGGTGCACGAGCACTTTTGTCCTATGCATGATGTGAAGCTTGCCGCGATGGTGGTTGTTTAAATGTTTTAGAGACACAAATTCTATGATGAGGAGTGTGTTGTGTACACGGATCATGCGTGGTTAGAAAAAATGAATGATGATTTGAGTCTTTGACAACTTGGATGGTTGGAGTTGTTTAAGAGTTATAGTTTGATGATTGAATATCATCCGAGCTAAGGTTGTAGCCGATGCCTAGTATATGAGAGTTGCGGTGGAGTTAAAGATGTTGTTTACGCGGTTGAGTATGATGCATAATGAAAGCTTGATGGTCGAATTGCAAGTGAGGTCATACAGGTCACAGTTGATTAGAGAAGGGCAACTTTGTGATGATGTGTTATTAACGCATGTCCAGGTTATTGGGGAAGTAAATCTGATGGATTTTTGCGTTAATGATGATAGGGTGTTATGTTTTAAAGATCAGAAAGTGGTGTCTTTTTATGTTGAGTTGAGGCGTGTTGTTTTATCTGAATCGCATGCTAGTTCTTGTTGGATTGGTCTAAAGGAAGACGTGACTGATTTTGTTGATCGATACATGGTATAACAACGAATGAAAGTAGAGCATCAGTTTCTTTTCGGGCTGTTACAACTATTGAGGATACCGGAATGGAAATGAGAAAGAATCACTATGGATTTTGTGTCTGGGTTTCCTTTGAGACTGACCTAAAAGGATTCTATTTGGGTGGTTGTTGATTGAGTTACGAAGTTTGCGCACCTTTGTGGCTATGCTTGCGATATGTGCTTTGGATAAGCTGGCAGATTTGTATATTGTCGGGTTGGTGTGTTTATACAATGTGCCTGAGTCCATAGTGTGGACGAAAATTTTTAGTTTATAGCGAGGTTTTGGGGGTGTTGTTTTGAGCTTGAGTGAATGGTTGAGTTACAGTCCTTCGTGCCATTTCCAGAAGGATGGTCAGTTGGGGAGTAAAATTCAGGTTTTGAAGAATATGTTGAGTTGTTGTACCACTGAGTTCCAGGGAATATGGTAAAAGCAGTTGCCTTTGGTAGAGTTTACTTTAGTAGCAGTTATCAGACAAGTATGTAGGTGGCACCGTACGAGGCGTTGTATGGTAAGAAGTGTTGTACGCCCGTGGGTTGGGCTAAAATGAGGGAATGCACATTCCCATGTCTGATATGTTGAAATGCACCAATGAGAAGGTGTAGTTGATATGTGAGCGCTTGAGAGCAGCTTCAGATTGTTAGAAATTCTACGCAGATTTGAAGCGTAGTGTTATAGAGTGTGTTGTTGATGATCGGGAGATCATGTTGGTGTCGCTTTGGAAGAAGGTGACGTGTTTTGGGCAGAAAAAAAATCTTAGTCAAGGTTTTGTGGACCATACGAGATTGTTGAGAGTGTGGGTCCTATTGCTTATTGTTTGAGGTTACTTCCTGTGTTGGAGGGGTTCCATAATGTGTTTTATGTGACGATGCTACAAAGGTATCTGTTGGATTCCTCACATGTTGTGCACGTGGAAGGAATTGTGTTGGGATCAGATTTATCTTGTAATAAGTATCCGGTGGAGATCCTTAATGCCAGCAGTAGGGTTCTGCATGGTAAGACGATTGAGCTTGTTAAGGTGTAGTGGAAACACCGTAGTGTTGGGGAAGCCACGTGAGAACGTAAGTCGGAGATGTTGGAGCAGCATCTGCATTTGTTTCCTCTGGGTAAATTTTAGGGACGAAATTTCTTAAGTGGGGGAGAGTTGTAACGCCCCGTTTTTGAGCCTAGCGGTTTTGAGGCTTATTAGACGGTCCGGTGGACCGGGTTAGAGATTCGAGTCGGATTCAGGATCGTATATTTTTCGGTAAGATAAAAATATGGAAAAATGGTTAAAAATCATCTTTTAATATATGATTAATATTGGTGAAATCAATTTTTGAAAATGATATTTGGAAGTGTGACATTTTGGCTAGTGACCAAAATGCGATTTTTGAAAACTGTTTTTAAAGGTGACTAAAATGAAAAGGATCAAATTCTTAGAATGCTTAAGGATATATTTTACCAAGTTTTTGCTGGTGATTTCTCTCTTCAATTAAATCATTTTAACATGTGTTTAAAGGATAATAAAAGAGATTTTAGATATTAAAGTTAGTTATTTAGTTTTAATGAAAATTGACGTAACTTTTCTATCCACTTCTTTTCTGCCAAACACTCATGTTTTCGTCAAAAACTAGAGGTGAGAGATCTTTTTTATTTAGATTCTTGATCTAAAATTGATTATTTAACTTTGATTTACAAAACCTCGTTGAAATCTTGTGTTTTCTTAGCTTTAAACAAGCCAATTGAGGGAGAAATCACACAATAGGGTAAGGTCCATGATCTTCTCGATTGAATGGTTCTTTATTGATATTCCCAAGTGTTTGATCCTTGATTTATGGTTTACAATCTGATTTTGTGTTTTTATATGGAATTAATTAATTTAATTGGGTTTAATTGATGAAATAGTGAGAGATTCGAATTGAAACTATTTTCCAGTGTTGAGGATTGATTTTAAACATATTTTGGATGTATTATAATGTTATTAAGTTGATTTTAACAATAGAGTCCCGAAACTCTTGAATCTCTAATTGTTTAGGTTGTTAGAATTGTGTTTTTGTGGTGTTGTGGTGGTTGTATAGTTGCTGGAAGTGTTTGGATGTTTTGATCTTGTTTTTAGGTGCTGATTGATGATATTGAAGGAGTTTAATTGTTAGATTATGGCTAGGTTGTGTTTGGAAAGGATTAGATGATGTTTTCGGTTGTTGTGGTTGGGTAATTGTGAAAGGAATGTGAGAATCCGTGAAGGATTGATGTTGCAGTTTTTTGAATGAATTGAGATGCATTAGTCCTCTGTTGTATTGTAGTTAAAATAGGGGAGGTTGATCCGGAAGTGATCGGTGAGGCTTTGGAGGCTCCAGACACTTGATTTCACATCGGTGAACCAAGGTTTCGCGTATCGGTGAGTGGGAATGTGGATTCCAGCTTTGGAATGTTTTAAAGGTGGTTTATGGGAGTTTAAACTTAGCTTGATACGTTGGTATAAACTCAGAAGTAAGTATAAAGTGGTTTTCTCTCTCGGTCGTTCTAGTATGATATGGTTTAATGCACTTGTTTTGATTTATATAATACCTACTGTTAAAGCATGTTTTAAAGTATGTGAAATACTGTTTCTAAGCATGAAATGATGAAGGATGCAAATGGTTAGTGATCCTTGTAAGTATATGGATATACCTGTGTAAAAGCATGGTTTGTTGATTTGGTAAATGTTATGGTTTAATGCTTTGAAAACAGTGAGGTATATGGCTAAATGTTAATTATATTGGCAAGTGACGTGGTTTAAAAATTGTTATAGGATACAGTTGGCCGGCCATAGGATTGATAGTGCACTATAATAAGTCGTCTTGGATGTTGAGGGGTTTTATACGGTGTACCGAATACTTCATCCAAGTACCCTAACGGTCAAGGGGTTATATGGTACCGTAAACTCCCGTTAGTGGGTTATACATCTATCAATGAATGGTGTTGAGGGGTTTATGTGGTGTAGCAAACACTCCACCACGAGTGTCACAATGGTGGATGGGTTTATGTGTACCGAAAACTCCCGTGTGTGAACCTTGTGTTGCCGGTGATAATGTATGAAGTGTTGGGAGGACATTTGTTGAATCCGTGTATCCGATGAACTATTTTGGAAATGGAACTTGGTTAATTATCACTTGTGAGAAAATATAATTGTTAATGTATCATTGAAAGGTTTATGTTGTATAATGTGATTTATACAAGGTTACTCTTTAAGCTTTGCATATGGTTGTTATGCATGGGAAGACTTAAATTGAGGTTAGCAATGGGACTTGTTGTTGGTTAATACATGTTGCATATGGTTTAATATGCTGGTTTTAAAGATGTTAAGTGCATGGTTTTAAAGGCATGATATTGTTTAAGTGATGTTTAAAGAATGATTGAAATAAGATTTCAATGTGTTGTTGAGAAATGGTTTTAAATGCATTGATGGTGTTTTGTTTTTGAGCATTCCTCACTAAGCCTAGTGTGCTTACGCTTTCTTTGTCCATCAATGTAGAGGATTAAAGTCTTGGAAGGCAGCGGGAAGCATGGGATCTTGAAAGAATTGGTAACCAAAGTATGTTTTTTAGACTAGACTATAAGTAATAAGGGCAATGGGATTTCCATTGTTGGTTTGGGAGGTGTTTTGTTGAACTCCATGTTTGAACAAATTTGTTTAGTTGCTCTTGAGTTGTAAATGTCCATTATAGAGTGTTTTTTGTGATGGTTTGAATTTTCATGCTTTGCTTGATTGGTTTTCTAGGTAGCATGCCTATAGATTTACATTTGATGCAAGATGCTATGAATCGATGTTGAATCTGTGATGCTTTGATGTGGTTCGATCCTTGAATATGTTGGATGTATGTTTGAAGCATGTTTAAGTGTTTTAGAAACCATAAATGGATAAAAAACCAGTCAAAATTCTCATTCCAGGCCCAAGGGTTTCGAAACCTGTCCCCTGGTTTCGAAACCAGTAGGCCAATTTTGGCTATGGGGTAAAGTAAAGGGGATTCGTACCGGTACGGGTTTTAGGCTCTAGAGGCCTGGTTTTGAAACCTGTAGGGGTAGTTTCGAAACCTCCTATATAATTTGACCCCGTATCGATTCAGAAACCTGTGTACCAACACCAAGGGTCGTTATTTTAGTTATATGTTCGATTTAAGCTTTAAAATCTTACACTTTGGTCCATAGTAGTTGTGTATGCAATTGAATGAGTTTGGATGGTTGTTTTAAGCTGAAATTTGACATGTATGCTTGAAACTTGGCTAATTGAGGATTGGTAATCAAATTTTAAGTAAGTTCTTATAGTTTTGTAGATTTACAATTTGGTCCCTAAGTATTTGAATGATAAATTGAGGGTGCTGTGGTGATCTAATTGCGATGAAATTTTATGAGCTTGCATGAAATGAACTTAATTGTGGATTGGTAAACTTAATTTATTAATTGGAAACTTGAACTTGTGGAAATTACATTTTGGTTCCTGTGTAATACCCAATAATTTTCTAGGTTGATTAAGGGTCATTTAGTACTAAGATAAGGGCTTAAAAGCTTACTTAGTGACTAAAATGACAAAAATGCAAAAGTTAGGATTTTCTCAATTATGGACTGTAGAAAAGAAATGTCTGAGGTTTTAAGGTGTTATGTGATAAAGAACGAGTAAAATAGGATACTCGCAAAATTTGGTTAAAATCCAAGGAAAATTTGAATGGGAATTCAAGGTTACAGTTTAGTGACCAAAATAATAAATTTTTAAAACTTGGGTGGTACAAGTTGAAATATGAAAATTTGAAGGACCAAAGTTGTAATTTCACAAAAGTTAGGTTTTTTATTTCATAAATAGATAGAGCACCCACTGGTGTGGATCGAATGAGGAATTACTGGTTTGATCCGATATTTCGATTATTGGGAAATCGCAGTCAAAGTTTAAGTGGAATTTTGACACTCGGATCGAACTGACAAATTATGAAATTTTACCATATGATAGAGAAAGGTTATAAAAGTCATTTCCAAGTGTTGGAAATATTTCAGTTCAATTCAGGATGAATCCTATAATTATTTTGATTAAGGAATTTAATTAGTAACAGATAAAATTCTTGGCATTTATCGGTAAATCGGATCAAGCTAAAATTTCAGAGATGATTCCATAGACTTTGGAAGAGTTATAACATATTATTTTATGAATATTTGGAGAATTTATCAATAATTATTTTATCTTGTACATAGATTAAACAGATCATGGAGAAAAATCTGATGTAGATCCCGGGAATAAAAATACAGTATAAGATATCGAATTTCGATTGAATTGCAAAGTTAAGCGTGCTTAAGCATAGGATGGGTGAGCTATTGGGAAGGTCTTATTTCAGTACTTGAGACTAATAAAAACAAATCAGTTCGAGTTAATATTATTCGTATGGATACCTGATAAAGAATTATTAAGAGAATTTTTATTCGATAAAGATTTTGGGTAAAATTATCAGTATATTGGACCGAGTCAAAATTTTAAGTTTGACTTCATAAATATGGAATATTTTATTTGATAATATTATTTATTTTTTAGATATGAAAATAAGGAATTTTTAGAATTTATTTGATAGCTCGGTGAAGGGGAATCGCAGAAGAAGTAGTAAGTGAATATCGGGAAATCGAATCGAATCAAAATTTCAAAGGTTGCACCATAAGTCACGTAAAATTCATAAAATATTTTTTTATGAATAAATTATTAATTGGTGGATTGTGATCTAACTAGAATAGTTGGATTTTTACAAAATGGCAAAATTAGTGATTTAAGTGACTAGTTTTGGTAATTTTGTAATTTGGCCACAATGGCAATTTTGAAATATTTTGGAAGTATTATGGGTAATATGGTAATTTCCCATGTGAAACCATTACTCTAGTTTGGTTAGAGTTGAACGGAATTTGGTTGGAATTGAACTAGAATGGTAACTTGTAAATTATGATTCAGTTGAAGGTTAATTTTGGAAAAAGAACTAAATTGAATAAAAAAATTCAATTTATTATTACATGTGGAATAAATTAAAAAAAGATGAACACAAATTTTCATCTTCCTCCTCTTCAATTCGAAATAATAGAGAAAAATGGGGGAAAATACACAAAAAATTTTCCTAGGCATTTTGAAGGCTCCCGAACAAGATTCAAGATTCGAGGTACTATGAAGGAAAGGATCGAGTAGAATTTAGTGAGGCATACTAATAAATGGCCCAAGTGAGTGTAATTTTTATTTATTTATTATATATGCGAGATGAATGAATGCATTTTTATCTGTTTATATATATATGATGTGAAGAAGACTTGCAATCAGTCAACTTTGATAATAATGAAAATGTATGTTGATCAAATAAATATTAAATAGCATATGTGATACATGGATTTAGCATAATAATTTATTTGAGACAATGTATGCACTACGGTGAGGAGACAATGTAAGCACTACAATGCTGAGATAATGTAGGCACTACGGTGCTGAGATAGACACTAAGGTGTTGTGCGAGGAACAAAGGGCGTCCTCAAGTACGTACTCATCTCAATCGCTTCGGCGATGCAAATGCTATGGTGTTGTAAACACTACGGTGTCGTGATGACTCGCGTACTATGGCATCACATGATTTTGTACTTTGGGCTATATTAGAGAATATGATATGCAAATGATTGCATGATGAAAGTATGACTATATTAGAGAATATGATATGCGAATGATTGCGTAATGAAAGCACGACTACTTGATGATCATGAACCATTGATATCAGGATTCTTAAGATAGTCATGATATATGATTATTCCTGCGGTCAAACCTCCAACACTGGCGGTCGAAACGGTAGATATCACTGGTCTAGCCTTGGAATAACTCTGGTGGTCGTACTCATCTCTAGTCCTCTTCCTAGACTAATTCCCCTAACTATGCTGAACTAATGCGGTCGACTGTCTTCTAGCCTGATCATTACCCTGAGACTCTTGTTGTTTCTTCATTAATTCTATCCGCTCATCAGTTCTAGCTCGTTTGGTGATCTCTTTATACTCCGTATCCTGATGTAAAGCAACCCCAGTCTTGATAGAGAAATGCAACCCTCTCAGAAACTAGTCACACTTCTCTTTTTCTATAGTAACCAACCCCGGAACATACTGGAGGAGTCTCAAAAATTCAATCTCATAGTCATTAACACTCACATCTTTCTGCTCCAGATTCATAAAGTCGTCTCGGCATTTTGCTAGATACTCAGACCCAACATGTAGATCTTGGAATGACTGTATGGAAAATTCCCACGAAATCTGACTGGTTGAAACAACTCTTTCCTCTGCCTCCCACCAGTTTTGTACCTCACCCAAGCAATGATACAACAGCTCTCAATTTTTGATCAGCAAGATAGTCCATCTCAACAAACAATCACTATAGCTTTTTCGGCCAATATTCTGCATCAGCCGGGTTTGTACCCGTCTTGCCATCAAACATGGTCATCATAGCAGCTAAAAACTTAGTAGATATAGGTTTTCTCAAACCCTCAGACTGGCGGAGGTAATGAAGCAACTCACTCTGCACTGTGACAGAATCTATGCCCACTGTCTCACTATCTCCGAAATCATGTGGACCAACACTCTGTGTCTACTGGACATGTGTTGTATTCTGAGCTTCAGCTTGATTCACAGGTTGTTCCTCTACATCAGCATTATGTACCTTATCCTGATTCTGCGGCAGGTCCGTAGGAGGCAGGGCATCACTCTCTACAGCAGTAGTACGACCTCGGCCACGGCCTCAGCCATGACCGCGTCCGGTCGCTAATCTAGGGCTCTTACGAGGTGGTATAGTAGTCTATCACAAAAGAAAGTAAACCTAAATTAGAGTCTGTACTTGGATTTTCTATTCAAAATAAGCATAATTTTTACAAATACTATATTTTTCTAGAAAATCCTGTTTGCCCAAAAATATTTAGTATACATGCAAAAATTATTTTCGATTTTAAAGTTTCATGCGAGCCACACAGTCCGAGAGTTGAATTTGTCTCTCTGATACCCCTAAATTTAACCTAATTGCTTAGGTTAAATCTTGGGAGTCAAGTTCAAAAAACTTGTCCCTCAAGAAAGGTTATAAGGGTTAATAATCAAGTTACAACTTAATTATAAAAGATCGAAACCACAAAATTATATCAGATTAAATAAAAACGCAGTCGTTTAGCAAAATTCCAAAAGTTATTATAAAATCCGAAGGAAATTCAAATAATGCATGTCAAACCAATAAGTCTCAAAATAATAAAAATGTCCCAAGTCCAAAATACAAAATTGTCCGGAATAATAATAATATATAAATTCAAATGTCTGAATAACCATACTGAAAAATAAGGTCAAGTCTGATGATATGAGATCCTCCAAGTACCGTACCTGAAAGATGAACTAGGGGGAGTAAGCTATGAAGCTCAGTGTGTCTCTAAAGTGCAGAAGAAAAAGCATAACAAAAATATGAATAACAAACACAGCTCAATTGACATTCCGATATACATATGCATGTAGTAAGAAACAAGGAATGTAATGTCATGCGTCCATCTCCATACACCATCCGAAGAGTATGGTTCCCCAGAACCACTCTAACTACATCGTCCCATCCGAAGTAGAATCTCGACTCGAGGGTGGAGCCACTGATTCGGAGTGAAATTCAGCCCGAAGGGTGAACCCACTAAACTTCCCCGTACAATTTCCCAACCCAAATGATATAACATGTTCCGATTTTATTTTCCGAATCTGAGTGTATATCTGAACTATTATTCAAGTGGGGTACGATATATGTCCGATTCTAATATTCGATGGTGACATGTCATCATACAAAACATGTCATCATACAAAACATATCATAATTCACAGATCATTCAATCAGTCACATATACAACATAGACGCATATCATAGAGCACAAAAATGATGTAGCACTAGAAGAGACACACCTTAGGTAGCTAATAACTCAACGTCGAGAGTGACGTCTCCCACGCTCAGCTCTAGTATTAGGTCGGTAAGAATCAACACCTACGATATTCAGTCTCTGAGTCAACGTCACCTGAACACATTAATATTCAAATCAGATTCCGCTAAACGAAACCATACTCACGTGCAGAACTCGCAGGTTGTACAGAAGGAGGTCAAACAGGTGGAGGAAGAGGAAGATTTTCAGTCTCCGAGTCAATGTCACCTAAACACATTAATATTTGAATCAGATTCCGATATTCTTAAATCTCAAAATACTAAGTACGATTAATTGCAAAAAGTAAAACGGTCAAAGGTTCACTCTATCAAAGACACTATCGGGCAGGTCAAACGAGTTAGATCTGATCAAAGGGTTGTGGTCAAGACCCGATTCGATCAAATGATTATGTTGGTTCGATTCAAATTACAGGTCAAATTCAAATGCTGGTTTGATTCGGTCGGTTCACAGATTCGGGTTCACAAAATAAAAATCGGTCTGGTTCACACACTGGTTTGGTTCAAAAAGTTGGATCAACCAAGTCAAATTCGAATGCTGGTTTGATTCGGTCGGTTCACAGATTCGGGTTCACAAAATAAAAATCGGTCTGGTTCACACACTGGTTTGGTTCAAAAAGTTGGATCAACCGAGTAAAATTTGGTTTTCCCACTGCCAAAATCATTTATAATTTCATGGCACAAGGGCCCTACAACAAAACACTCACTGCCAATTTAAACTCACTCACGTGGGTTTTAAAAAAACTGGGTCCCACTCTCAATATCCAACAAACATCCCATTCATTGATCTGTTTCGGGTTCACAGTCAAAGTTGGTTCACCTTGGTTGACTAATTCCCACAGATTGGGTTATATGGTTCACGTGCCTAAAGATTTGGCCACCAAAGGGGCCCATATAGAAAAATACACAGTTTGGCATTAGGGTTCAACTAACAGGTTGAGCTTTCATAGCTTAGGATTCAACAAAACCGCACAGCTCACTTCCTTCACCTCTTTTTATCGCATCAAAAAAAATTAGGGTTCAATCCCCAAAACGGCGGCTCATCGGAACAACATCAATGTCGGCGGCACAGACTTATCATCGTTAGATCTAAATATGCGCTGCGGTACGATTAAAACCACCAAAGAAATACAATGATTTCCGAATCATAACACAACCCGCATAAAGCATAATCGAAGGAGGAGAGGCCAACAGCGGCTTACCCAACTCGAATCCGACAAATGAGAGGCAGAGGGTACGACGACGGTAAAAAACTCGAACGAAAACTCGAGTAACAATGAGAAACATAGGTGTTGGTTTTATACGCGACCCCACAAGGGAAACGATGGTATGGTCGGTGCTGCACACGGACGACGATAAGGTGGTTGCCGGTGCTTCGTCGGAAAAGCAAGAGAGAGGGTGATAAAATCAGAAGTGAGGTTTGGAAGGGGAGAGCGGTTGTAGATTGCAAAATAAAAACAAGGGGGTTGCCGAATAAAGAGTTTATAACCTCTGCTTATTGGGTAAAACACAAGATGAAGCCCCAAGTTTTATCCGTGTTTCAAAAGAGTTACCAAAGACTACCCAAATGACAAAACAGTCACTAAAGTTCCGAATTTCACATTTAGGTCACTGAAATTTAATTAGGAATTCAGATTTAAATTCCCAAAATTAGGGTTACAAAATAGGGTTTTTACTCTAATTAGGGTTTTTAATTTAGGGAAAATTAGGGTGTTACATTCGTAGTTACCAAATTTTTAATTTGTGATGATTGATTCTAAATTGTTGTGAATTAAAGGCAGTGACTTTAATTGATTACTCATGGTATTCTCACAAAATGAATTGTTATAAGTGAATCCGTTCAGCCATTAGTCATCCGAAAAATAACCCATGTTTGGAATGACTTCAACAACTTCCTTAAGCATAAGATAATGGAACTCGTAAAAAGATTATTAAAAGATAATATGAGAGTGCATGTCTAGGATCGGTTCTTTGAAAGACCTGGTATTTAAGCGTGCCTAGTACACCACCTCTCTTTTCATAAGTTACCTACCTGGTGCACCGTCCATTATTGTTCTTTTTATTAGGCCGTGTGAACTTTTGTTCGGGGTCTTTAGTTCACAAAATTCCTACCATTTAAAAAAGTTGAAAATTATGTTTCTATTTCTGATTTTAGTTCTGACTAAATTCCTAACAATGAATAGATTCATCAATTTTATGTTTCTAGTTTGTGACTATGAGCCACAGTAAAAAAACCAGTGAAATTCATTGGAGAGAATTTTAAAACAAAGCAACTGAGGTTGTTGTCATATTTGACCATGATAAACTTGGTCAAATAAATAAAGGATGATCCTCCTATTGTTGGAGAGAATAAGGGAAATACTGTTACCACCTTAAATTATTGCTAAAGCAAATATTGTTAAAACAAATATTGCCAGTGGAAGTCAAAAAGGAATTCAAGAAAACAAACCGCGGACTAGACGGTGTATTCAAGAAGCAAAATTTCATGGGAAATGCTTCAATTGCCATAAGATGTGGAACAAGTCTTCGAACTATAGACTTCCAAACGAGGTTAATGTTATTGGCGTAACAATTGACATGACAAACTATTGTTTGAAGGAATACATTTATTACCTTCATTGATGATAGCACAAAATAGTTCTATGTGTATTTGCTTAAAAGCGAAGATGAAGCTATAGAGAAAACTGTTCTCTATAAGTATGTTGTTGAAACCCAAACTTAATAAAAATGATTAAGATTTGGGAGAAGCTCTAAATGAGTAACGTTGGTACTATAATGTGCCTAACGTGCGGGGGAAGCGGGTCTATCAACTAATTACCTTTTAAATAAGGTTCCCCACAATTAAATAGATAAGATACCATATGAGTTATGGGAGGAAATAAAACCTCCCTACAACTACTTAAAAATATAGGGGTGTCTTGCAAAGGTAATAACCTCATTACCAAAGTAAATGAAAATAAGTCTCAAAATGGTGGACTGTATTTTCATTGGCTATGCAGATTATAGCAACGTATATCAGTTTCTTGCGTGTAAATCAAAGAACCTTGAGATTCAAAAGAATATGATAATGGAATCAATGAATGTCCCACTTTCTGAAAACTTACTTCCTTGTATAACTACGGAAGTTGATCCAAGTTCAACGAAATAAACTTTAGATACTATCAATGAAGATAGTCCAGATGTTCAACAAAATATTGAAGCTAAAATATTGTCATGATAAAAAATAAGTGTGAAAAATGTGTGTATGTCAAACCTACCAATATTAGGATATATAATCCTTTGTTGATGACATACTCATTGTTATAAGTAACAATAATATAGTAAAACGTATCAATGACATGTTAAATTCAAGGTTGATTCTAAATTGTTGTGAATTAAATGCAATGACTTTAATTGATCGCTCAAAGTATTCTCACAAGAGAAATGGTTATAAGTGAATCCGTTTAGGCGTTAGTCATCTGAAAACTAAACTGTTGAGCTCGATGAATCAACCGAAATTGCTTGCGAAGTGGTGGAGAAGTGATGTCTTGGGTGTTGGTGGTGCAAGCAAAAAGATAAGACAATGGACACAAGAATATAGAGTTGTTCGACTTTCTAACCAAAGCCTATATCCACTACCTTAGCTTCCCCACTAAGGAATTCCCAAATTCACTATGAATTTCTTCCATTTTTAATAGGCTTAGGAGGCAACCTTTACAACCTAGACTCAATTACCAAGCCTAGCATCCAAAGCTTACAACCCAAGCTTTGGGAATCCTCTCTAACAAGAGAAAACAAAAGCAAACAATAAATCCCTCTCTTAGGTTTGTGTTTCCACTCTTGCTATCACCCAAAATCCTAATACACTTGAGATTACATAAACATTTTGGCTCACAAGTGTAGTCTATACAAAGAATGGGATTTAAAGCACAAAAGGCATAATTACAATCATAGAGATGTTGGCATATTGATCATTAGCTTCTTAGGATGTTCTTGAGGTCTTTTATACTCCCAATTGAGTTTCTAGCCGTTGGAGACCGTCGGAATTGGATTGGAGCCATTAGAGACTTTTTTTCTCGTAATAAATGCAGTTCTTGAGATGTCCGTATAGATATATGGGGTAGCCGTATCGGTATGCGTTCTTCAGAAACTAGCCATTATGCTTGTAGCAGCCTTAGCGTATCGATACACCTTGGAGCGTATTGGTACGGTGGATCGGTATGCCACATTCTGTTTCAGTACGGGGGTTCGGTATGTTGCAGAGAAATATCTGTTGGGGGCTTTGAACTAGCCGTTGGGGATTTAAAAAGCCAAGAATTGGTACACCTATAAGCGTATCGGTATGACCGCCTATAAGCTTATCGGTACGACCCTCACTGTATCGGTACGCCTTACCTTGTACAGGTACAAGTTTTTAGTTTTGAAGAAATCTTGTAGCTAAAACCCTAATGCGTATCAATAAGGGGTGTAACCGTATCGGTAAGGGCATGCTGAAAACTTGAGTTTGGCTTCGTAAAAGCATTTTAAAACCTTCCAAAACCTTTTGAAAATTCCTCAAACATATTTTCAAGTTGTTTGGACTTAAAATCATTTTTGAAATTTTTTCAATTTAGTCCAAAACTATTTTCAATTATTATATCAAAACAAATATCTTAACAATCTCCCATTTTTTGATATAATAAAACCAGCTTGAAAAATTGTTTTTGAAGTTCTCCCCCTTAGTGAAAATAAATTTTGAATAAGAGAATAAAATTAAAAAATAATTAAAGCCCCTTATTCATTTGAAAGTTCAATTTTTTTAAAATATTCTCCCCCTTTTTGTTATATTTTAAACTATGGTTCAAACCAAAGTTTAAAAACTTTTAAGTCCATAACAATGGAGAATTTTAAGATAAATTTTGGCAAAAATAGGTTCTGTTAAAATAGGCTCCCCCTTACTAAAACATCATTAAAAGGTTAGTCCAACAAATATATGATAAACTAGTTGAATTAAGATAAATAAGTCCAATTAAAACAAATAAAATTCAACTAATTTTATCACTTGAACCAAAGGTAGGATGTGAAGCCTTCCTTCTTCAAGTGATCTCCCTTGTGTGTATAGAGCTCCCCTTAATTTCATCACTTGTCGATCAAAGCTCCATCACACCTAAAACAAGACAATCAAGTAATCTTTGGTATCCAAATTGTTTTGGATCCATAGGTGTTAGTTGCACAAAGTTTAGTCCCCTTAAGAATCCATTTTTCAATTTCATCCTTTTTAGTTGAAGTAAATAGTCCTTTTGGGACCCAAATACTTCTAAAACATTTACCGTTCAAAAATCTAGGGCTACTAGAGTGTCTCACATAAAAATTTAATTTTCCCAAATTATTTTTCTTTTATAATTTTGTGGAAATAAAATCTTTTTCCTTCTTAAGATCATCCACTTCCTTTTGAAGATCATTTTCCAAACTTTGAAGCAAATTTTGCAAATTTAAAACTTTAAGCTCAAAATCTTTGATTTTTGCTTCAAATTCCAAATTGGTTTTCAAAAGCAAATTATTTTCGATTTTTAATTTTGAAATCATCTTTTTATTTTTTGAAAATAAAGCCTTAAATTCAAAAACCAATTCATCGTAGGCTTCTTGTAACTCATCAAATGTATAAGAATTTGAATTAAATGAGTTAGAAGTTACCTCACCCTCTTAGAGGGCCATAAAGCATAGGTGGGCTAGCTCATCTTCATCAGTGGAGTCTTCATCACTCCATGTTGCCACATATGCTTTCTTTGAAGATGATCCTTTTTGTTGAAGCGAGGGCAATCATATTTGGTGTGCCTCATCTTTTTGCATTCAAAGCACTTTGGGAGATCCTTCAACTTCTTCTTCGATTTATATTTGGATTCTTTCTTTTCGCTTTTCATGAATCGAGAAAACTTCTTGAAGAGATAAGACATCTCTTCATCCCCACTTTCCTCCTCACTTGAATCTTCTCGATGACTTATGAAGGATTTAAGAGCTAATATGTTTAGATCTTCAATTCTGAGCTCTTTAATCTTCTTTTCCTTCTCCTTTCTCAATGGTTTGGACATCAACTCTTGGGTAAGAAGAGACCCAATTAGCTCATCAAGCTTGAGCTCCTTTAAGTTCTTGGCTTTAATGATAGCCATTTTCTTGCTCTCCCATAATTCAGGAAGTGAGTGAATCAACTTTTGAACGAGTTTGTCTTCCAAAATTTCCTCTCCAAGATCTTTGAGTTCGTTGACGATTATGGAGAAACGATCAAACATACTCTCGATGTCCTCTTTCGGGTTTATCTTAAAGTTTTCGTAGTTGAGTAGACCAATCTTTGTCTTATTCACATCATTTGTACCTTCATGGATCACTTCAAGCTTATCCCAAACCTCCTTGGCACTTTCACAAGAATAAACTTTTGTATATTCTTTCGGGCCTAATACACAAAATAGAATATGCAAGGCCTTTCAATTAAGCTTCATCTTCTTGCGATCATCTATACTCTATTCTGCCTTCTTTCGTTGTGGCACGAATGGTCCATCGAGAATGATATTCCAAAGATGGTAGTCTTTACCTCTCATGAAAAACATCATCCTATTCTTCCAATAGACATAATATTCATCGTTAAAGAATGATGGCCTGTCAATGGATTACACCATGGAAACCGGTTGATTGATTATTGATTGAGCTAGCCGGGATCGTCTCAATAGAATGTTAATCCTTCACGATTGAGCCTCGCTCTGATACCAATTGTTGAGCTCGATGAATCAACCTAAATTGCTTACCAAGTGGTAGAGAAGTGATGTCTTGGGTGTTGGAAGCAAAAAGATAAGACAATGCACACGAATTTGGAGTGACTCATCTTTCTAACCAAAGCCTAAATCCACTACCTTAGCTTCCCCACTAAGGATTTCCCAAATTCATTATGAATTTCTTCCTCTTTTAACAGGCTTAGGAGGCAACCTTTACAACCTAGACTCAATTACCAAGCCTAGCATCCAAAGCTTACAACTCAAGCTTTGGGAATCCTCTCTAACAAGAGAAAACAAAAGCAAACAATAAATCCATCTCTTAGGTATGTGTTTACACTCTTGCTCTCACCCAATATCCCAATACACTTGAGCTTACATAAACATTTTGGCTCACAAGTGTAGTCTATACAAAGAATGAGATTTAAAGCACAAAAGACTCAATTACAATCATAGAGATGTTGGCATGTTCATCATTAGCTTCTTCAGATGCTTCTTAAGGTATTTTATACTCCTAATTAAGTTTCTAGTCGTTGGAGACCGTTGGGATTGGATTGGAGCCGTTGGGATTGGATTGGAGCCATTGTAGACTTTATTTCCCGCAATAAATGTAGTTCTAGAGATGTCCGTATCGATACACTGGTAGTCGTATCGGTACGTGTTCTTTAAAAACTAGCTGTTATGCTCGCAGCAGCCTAAGCGTATCGATACACCTTGGAACATATCAATATGGTGGATTGGTAGGCCACATTACGTATAAGTACGGGGGTTTGATACGTAGGTTCAGTATGCTATAGGAAAATAGTCGTTGGGGGTTTTGAACTAGCCGTTGGAGATTTGAAAATCCATGATCGGTACGCCTATAAGCGTATCAGTACGACCGCCTATAAGCGTATCTGTACGACCCTCACCGTATCGGTACGCCTTACCCTGTACCAGTACGGGTTTTAGGTTTTGGAAAAATCCTGTAGCTAAAACCCTAATGCGTATCGATATAGGGTGTAACCATATCGGTACGGGTATGCTGCAAACTTGAGTTTGGTTTCGTAAAAGCATTTTAAAACCTTCCAAAACCGTTTGAAAAATCCTCAAAGATATTTTCAAGTTGTTTGAACTTAAAATTATTTTTTTAAATCTTTTCAATTTAGTCCAAAACTATTTTTCAATTATTATATCAAAACAAATATCCTAACATAACCCATGTTTGGAATGACTTTAAGAACTTCCTAAGCATAAGAGAATGGAACTCGTAAACGGATTACTGAAAGATAATATGAGAGTGCATGTCTAGGATTGGTTCTTTGAAAGAGCTGGTATTTAAACATGCCTAGTGCACCACCTTTGTTTTCATAGGTTACCTACCTGGTGCACCGTCCATTATTGTTCTTTTTCTTAAATCTTGTGAACTTTTGTTTTGGATCTTTAGTTCACTAAATTCCTACCATTTAACAAAAGTTGAAAATTATGTTTCTATTTCTAATTTTAGTTTCTGACTAAATTACTAACAATGAATAGATTCATTAATTTTATGTTTTAGTTTGTGACTATGAGTCACAATAAAAAAACCAGTCTAATTTATTAGAGAGAAATTCAAAACAAAGAAACTGAGGTTGTTGTCCTATTTGACCATGATAAACTTGGTCAAATATATAAAGGATGATCCTCCTATTGTTAGAGAGGATAAGGGAAATACTGTTACCACCTTCAATTGTTGCTAAAGCAAATATTGTTAAGACAAATATTGACAGTGAAAGTCAAAAAAGAATTCAAGAAAATAAAACGCGGACTAGACAGTGTATTCAAGAAGAAAAATTTCATGGGAAATGCTTCAATTGCCATAAGATATGGAACAAGTCTTCGAACTATAGACTTCCAAACGAGGTCAATGTTATTTGTGTAACAATTGACATGACAAGCTATTGATTTAAGGAATACATTTATTACCTCCATTGATGATAGCACAAAATAGTACTGTGTATTTGCTTAAAAGTAAATATGAAGCTATAGAGAAAATTGTTCTCTATAAGCATGATGTTGAAACCCAAACTTAATTTAAATGATTAAGATTGGGGAGAAGCTCTATATGAGTAACGTTGGTACTATAATTTGCCTAACGTGTGGGGGGAAGCGGGTCTATCAACTAATTACCTTTTAAATAAGGTTTCCCACAATTAAATAGATAAGATACTATGTGAGTTATGGTAGGAAATAAAACCTCCCTACAACTACTTAAAAATATAAGGGTGTCTTGCAAAGGTAATAACCGCATTACCAAAGTAAATGAAAATAAGTCTCAAAATGGTGGGCTGTATTTTCATTGGCTATGCAGATTATAGCAACGTATATCAGTTTCTTGCGTGTAAATCAAAGAACCCTGAGATTCAAAAGAATATGATAATGGAATCAATGAATGTTCTACTTTCTAAAAACATACTTCCTTGTATAACTACGGAAGTTGATCCAAGTTCAACGAAACAAACTTTAGATACTATCAATGAAGATAGTCCAGATGTTCAACAAAAGATTTAAGCTAAAATATTGTCACAATAAAAAATAAGTGTGAAAAATGTGTGTATATCAAACCTACCAATATTAGGATATATAATCCTTTGTTGATGACATACTCATTGTTATAAGTAACAATAATATAGTAAAACGTATCAATGACAAGTTAAATTCAAGGTTGATTTTAAATTGTTGTGAATTAAATGCAATGGCTTTAATTGATCGCTCACGATATTCTCACAAAAGAAATGGTTATAAGTGAATCCGTTCAGGCGTTAGTTATCTAACAACTAACCCGTTGAGCTTGATGAATCAACCGAAATTGCTTGCGAAGTGGTGGAGAAGTGATGTCTTGGGTGTTGGTGGTGCAAGCAAAAAGATAAGACAATGGACACAAGAATATAGAGTGGTTCGACTTTCTAACCAAAGCCTATATGCACTATCTTAGCATCGCCACTAAGGATTTCCCAAATTCACTATGAATTCATTCCCTTTTTAACAGGCTTAGGAGGCAACCTTTACAACCTAGACTCAATTACCAAGCCTAGCATCCAAAGCTTACAACCCAAGCTTTGGGAATCCTCTCTAACAAGAGAAAACAAAAGCAAACAATAAATCCCTCTCTTAGGTATGTATTTCCACTCTTGCTATCACCCAAAATCCTAATACACTTGAGATTACATAAACATTTTGGCTCACAAGTGTAGTCTATACAAAGAATGGGATTTGAAGCACAAAAGGCTTAATTACAATCATAGAGATGTTGGCATATTGATCATTAGCTTCTTAGGATGCTTCTTGAGGTCTTTTATACTCCCAATTGAGTTTCTAGCCGTTGGGATTGGATTTGAGCCATTGGAGACTTTTTTCTCGTAATAAATGCAGTTCTTGAGATGTCTGTATCGATATACGGGGTAGCCGTATAGGTATACATTCTTCAGAAACTAGCCATTATGCTTGCAGCAGCCTTAGCGTATCGATACACCTTAGAGCGTATCGGTACGGTGGATCGGTACGCCACATTCTGTTCCAGTACGGGGGTTCAGTATGTTACAGAGAAATATCTGTTGGGGGTTTTGAACTAGCCGTTGGGGATTTAAAAAGCCAGAATTGGTACACCTATAAGCGTATCGGTACGACCCTCACTGTATCGGTACGCCTTACCTTATACAGGTACAGGTTTTTAGTTTTGAAGAAATCTTGTAGCTAAAACCCTAATGCGTATCAATACGGGGTGTAATCATATCGGTACGGGCATGCTGAAAACTTGAGTTTGGCTTCGTAAAAGCATTTTAAAACCTTCCAAAACCTTTTGAAGATTCCTTAAACATATTTTCAAGTTGTTTGGACTTAAAATCATTTTTGAAATCTTTTCAATTTAATCCAAAACTATTTTCAATTATTAAATCAAAACAAACATCCTAACAATCTCATCTTTTTTGATATAATAAAACCAGCTTGAAAAATTGTTTTTGAAGTTCTCCCCATTAGTGAAAATAAATTTTGAATAATAGAATAAAATTAAAAAATAATTAAAGCCCCCTTATTCATTTGAAAGTTCAATTTTTTTAAAATATTCTCCCCCTTTTTGTTATATCAAAAATGGTTCAAACCAAAGTTTGAAAACTTTTAAGTCCATAACAATGGAGAATTTTAAAATAAATTTTGGCAAAAATAGGTTTTGTTAGAATAGGCTCCCCCTTACTAAAACATCATTGAAAGGTTAGTCCAACAAATATATGATAAACTAGTTGAATTAAGATAAATAAGTCCAATTAAAACAAATAAAATTCAACTAATTTTACCACTTGAACCAAAGGTAGGATGTGAAGCCTTCCTTCTTCAAGTGATCTCCCTTATGTGTATAGAGCTCCCCTTAATTTCATCACTTGTCGATCAAAGCTCCATCACACCTAAAACAAGACAATCAAGTAATCTTTGGTATCCAAATTGTTTTGGATCCATAGGTGTTAGTTGCACAAAGTTTAGTCCCCTTAAGAATCAATTTTTCAATTTCATCCTTTTTAGTTGAAGTACATAGTCCTTTTGGGACCCAAATACTTCTAAAACATTTACCGTTCAAAAATCTAGGGGTACTAGAGTGTCTCACATAAAAATTTAATTTTCCCAAATTATTTTCTTTTATAATTCTGTGGAAATAATATCTTTTTCTTTCTTAAGATCATCTACTTCCTTTTGAAGATCCTTCTCCAAACTTTGAAGCAAATTTTGCAAATTTAAAACTTTAAGCTCAAAATCTTTGATTTTTGCTTCAAATTCTAAATTGGTTTTTAAAAGAAAATTATTTTCGATTTTTAATTTTGAAATCTTCTTTTTATTTTTTGAAAATAAAGCCTTAAATTCAAAAACCAATTCATCGTAGGCTTCTTGTAACTCATCAAATGTATAAGAATTTGAATTAGATGAGTTAGAAGTTACCTCACCCTCTTAGAGGGCCATAAAGCATAGGTGGGCTAGCTCATCTTCATCAGTGGAGTCTTCATCACTCCATGTTACCACATATGCTTTCTTTGAAGATGATCCTTTTTGTTGAAGCGAGGGTAATCGTATTTGGTGTGCCTCGTCTTCTTGCATTCAAAGCACTTTGGGGGATCCTTCACCTTCTTCTTCAATTTATATTTGGATTCTTTCATTTCACTTTTCATGAATCGAGAAAACTTCTTGAAGAGATAGGCCATCTCTTCATCCTCGTTATCCTCATCACTTGAATCTTCTTGATGGCTTATGAAGGATTTAAGAGCTAATATGTTTAGTTCTTCAATTCCGAGCTCTTTAATCTTCTTTTCCTTCTCCTTTCTCAATGGTTTGGACATCAACTCTTGGGTAAGAAGAGACCCAATTAGCTCATCAAGCTTGAGCTCCTTTAAGTTCTTGGCTTCAATGATAGCCATCTTCTTGCTCTCCCATAATTCAAGAAGTGAGTAAATCAACTTTCGAATGAGTTTGTCTTCTAAAATTTCCTCTCCAAGATCTTTGAGTTCGTTGACGATTATAGAGAAATGATCAAACATACTCTCAATGTCCTATTTCGGGTTTATCTTGAAGTTTTCGTAGTTGAGGTTGAGTAGACCAATCTTTGTCTCCTTCACATCATTTGTACCTTCATGGATCACTTCAAGCTTGTCCCAAACCTCCTTGGCACTTTCACAAGAATAAACTTTTGCATATTCTTTCGGGCCTAATACACAAAATAGAATGTGCAAGGCCTTGCAATTAAGCTTCATCTTCTTGCGATCATCCATACTCCATTCTACCTTCTTTCGTTGTGGCACGAATGGTCCATCGAGAATGATATTCCAAAGACGGTAGTCTTTACCTCTTATGAAAAACATCATCCTATTCTTCCAATAGGCATAATATTCACCGTTAAAGAATGGTGGCCTGTCAATGGATTACGCTATGGAAACCGGTTGATTGATTATTGATTGAGCTAGCCGGGATCGCCTCAATAGAATGTTAAATCTTCACGATTGAGCCTCGCTCTGATACCAATTGTTGAGCTCGATGAATCAACCGAAATTGCTTGCCAAGTGGTAGAGAAGTGATGTCTTCGGTGTTGGTGGTGGAAGTAAAAAGATAAGACAATGGACACAAAAATTTAGAGTGACTCATCTTTCTAACCAAAGCCTAAATCCACTACCTTAGCTTCCCCATTAAGGATTTCCAAAATTCACTATGAATTTCTTCATCTTTTAACATGCTTAGGAGGTAACCTTTACAACCTAGACTCAATTACCAAGCCTAGCATCCAAAGCTTACAACCCAAGCTTTGGGAATCCTCTCCAACAAGAGAAAACAAAAGCAAACAATAAATCCATCTCTTAGGTATGTGTTTACACTCTTGATCTCACCCAAAATCCCAATACACTTGAGCTTACATAAACATTTTGGCTCACAAGTGTAGTCTATACAAAGAATGGGATTTAAAGCACAAAAGACTCAATTACAATCATAGAGATGTTGGCATGTTGATTATTAGCTTCTTCAGATGCTTCTTAAGGTCTTTTATACTCCCAATTAAGTTTCTAGTCGTTGGAGACCGTTGGGATTGGATTAGAGCCGTTGTGATTGGATTGGAGCCGTTGTAGACTTTATTTCCCGCAATAAATGTAGTTTTAGAGATGTCCGTATCGATACACTGGGTAGCCGTATCGGTACGTGTTCTTTAAAAACTAGCTGTTATGCTCGCAGCAGCCTAAGCGTATCGATACACCTTGGAGCGTATCAATATGGTGGATCGGTATGCCACATTTCATATAAGTACGGAGGTTTGATACACAAGTTCAGTATGCTATAGGAAAATAGTCGTTGGGAGTTTTGAACTAGCCGTTAGAGATTTGAAAAGCCATGATCGGTACGCCTATAAGCGTATCAGTACGACCGCCTATAAGCGTATCTGTAGGACCCTCACCGTATCGGTACACCTTATCCTGTACCAGTACGGGTTTTCGATTTTGGAAAAATCTTGTAGCTAAAACCCTAATGCGTATCGATATAGGGTGTAACCGTATCGGTACGGGTATGCTGCAAACTTAAGTTTGGTTTCATAAAAGCATTTTAAAACCTTCCAAAACCTTTTGAAAAATCCTTAAACATATTTTCAAGTTGTTTGAACTTAAAATTATTTTTGAAATCTTTTCAATTTAGTCCAAAACTATTTTTCAATTATTATATCAAAACAAATATCCTAACATAACCCATGTTTGGAATGACTTTAAGAACTTCCTAAGCATAAGAGAATGAAACTCGTAAACGGATTACTGAAAGATAATATGAGAGTGCATGTCTAGGATTGGTTCTTTGAAAGAGCTGGTATTTAAATATGCCTAGTGCACCACCTCTCTTTTCATAGGTTACCTACCTGGTGCACTGTCTATTATTGTTCTTTTTATTAGACCGTGTGAACTTTTTTTTGGATCTTTAGTTCACTAAATTCCTACCATTTAACAAAAGTTGAAAATTATGTTTCTATTTCTAATTTTAGTTTCTGACTAAATTACTAACGATGAACAGATTCATTAATTTTATGTTTTAGTTTGTGACTATGAGTCACAATAAAAAAACCAGTGAAATTTATTAGAGAGAATTTCAAAACAAAGCAACTGAGCTTGTTGTCCTATTTGACCATGATAAACTTGGTCAAATATATAAATGATGATCCTCTTATTGTTAGAGAGGATAAGGGAAATATTGTTACCACCTTCAATTGTTGCTAAAACAAATATTGTTAAGACAAATATTGACAGTAGAAGTCAAAAAAGAATTCAAGAAAATAAAACGCGGACTAGACGGTGTATTCAATAAGCAAAATTTCATGGGAAATGCTTCAATTGCCATAAGATATGGAACAAGTCTTCGAACTATAGACTTCCAAACGAGGTCAATGTTATTGGTGTAACAATTGACATGACAAGCTATTGTTTTAAGGAATACATTTATTACCTTCATTGATGATAGCACAAAATAGTACTATGTGTATTTGCTTAAAAGTAAAGATGAAGCTATAGAGAAAATTATTCTCTATAAGCATGTTGTTGAAACCCAAACTTAATATAAATAATTAAGATTGGGGAGAAGCTCTATATGAGTAACGTTGGTACTATAATGTGCCTAACGTGTGGGGGGGAGCGGGTCTATCAACTAATTACCTTTTAAATAAGGTTCCCCACAATTAAATAGATAAGATACCATATGAGTTATGGGAGGAAATAAAACCTCCCTACAACTACTTAAAAATATAGGGGTATCTTGCAAAGGTAATAACCTCATTACCAAAGTAAATGAAAATAAGTCTCAAAATGGTAGACTGTATTTTCATTGGCTATGCAGATCATAACAACATATATTAGTTTCTTGAATGTAAATCAAAAAAACCCTGAGATTCAGAAGAATATGATAATGGAATCAAGGAATGACTCACTTTCTGAAAATATACATCCTTGTATAACTAAGGAAGTTGATCCAAGTTCAACGAAACAAACTTTAGAGACTATCAATGAAGATAGTCCAGATGTTCAACAAAAGATCGAAGCTAAAATATTGTCATGATGACAAATAAGTGTGACAAATGTGTGTATGTCAAACCTACCAACATTAGGATATATAATCATTTATTGATGACATACTCATTGTTATAAGTAACAATCATATGGTAAAACGTATTAATGGCATGTTAAATTCAAATTTTGACATGAAAGATATGAGACTAGACGAAATGATTTTGGGCATCCAAATCAAATGGCCACCTGAAAATCTCATATTGACTTAGTCACACCATGTGGGCAAATTCTTAAGAAATTTGGCAAGGATGATTCTGATATAGCCAGAACTCCAATGACACGAACGAAGATCTTTCCAAGAATAAAGGTCAAAATGTTGACCAAGTAGAATATGCAAGGGTCATAGGTAGTCTAATGTACCTCATGAGCTGCACTAGACCAAATATTATTTTTACTGTAAGCAATTTTAGATTCACAAGCAATCCATGTGAAAATCACTGAAAAGTGATTGTAAAGGTATTGAGATATCTTAGATATACTCAAGATTATGGATTGCATCATTCCAGAGATCCTACTATTTAGAAGGATACTTTGATACCAATTGGATATCTAATATTCAAGATATCACTAGCACAAACGGATGGAAATCCTCAAGACAAACAATTATAAGAAGATCCGTAATGGAATATGAGTTTATAGTCCTAGACAAGTCTATAGAAGAAGTCGAAAGGCTTCAAAATTTCTTAGAGGATATTCCTAAATGGCCAAAGCATGTGCCCACAATATGCATATATTGTCATGACCAAGCAAAAAATTGGTAGAACACCGAACTTTATGTATAATGGTAAGTCGAGACATATATGTCGTCGACATAATACTGTTAGACAACTGATCTTAAATTGAGTTATCTCTATTGACTTTGTAAGATCAAAAGATAACGTTGTGGATCCACTAACGAAAGGTTTAAATCGATATCAGGTTAAGAAAACATCGAAAGGAATGTGACTAAAGCCCAGGAAAATTTAAGGCGCTAGGTAAAGGAAAAACCTACCTAGTTGACTGAAGATCCCAAGATCTAGACTCAAAGGGATAACCTAATTTCATAGACATGTGATATCATTGTGTGAGTTCTTCTCCCAAGTTCGTTCCTATGATGTAAACAATGATCAAAATTGGAATAGACTAAGCAATGTTTTTAATGACCATTGTGTGTTTCGGTGAGCCGAACAACATAAGTCACCTATGTGAGAGTGAAGTGGGGCCACTTCAAGAAGATTATTGGAGCATAGTTCTCTCAAACTCTTGTAGAGCCAAGAAGATGTTCACGACCATATGAACATAACCATGAGAACTAAAAACATTGCCAATGAGGTAGTTGTGTGAGGTATATCATTGTTTACACAAATGGCAGACAGTTCAAGGACATCACGTCTACTGATCATCCAGTAAAGTAAATATACTTTCACAAGGGAAGGTTCAAGGGTGGACACCTACCTATCTTATGCAGCTATCGACCGTAGAATCTATCACCACAGCGAGTCAAAATGTTTTTGATTAAATGATCAATTTCATTTATGTGGGGGATTGTTGGAAAAAATCGATATTTTGGAGTTTTGAATAAGAAATTGATCCAAATGTTGTTGAGGAAAAACGTGGAACCAATTGTTGGTTCGTAAATGTGCAGACGTGCATGACGTGAGTAATGAAAATGTCTGGACCGGTCGAGTCCTCCGTGACCCAAGGATATTTTGACCCAAATTTGAAATATTTTTTCCTCAAATAAGAGCATATATTTGCCAAATTATGTTTTAGAATTAAAAGTGAATATATTAAAAGTTCCCTTTAATGCAGATAGTAATTTCGGAAATTGCTTTCTAAAAGAATCAATTGATTCTCAATATTAAATGCTCCATTAGGTCAAAGTTTCTAATAGTTCACTATGTGAAACCCTATAAATACCGTGTAAACCTACTAGGTTAAACACAATTTAAAAAAACACAGAGAATTTTTTTTTGTTTTACTCTGTGATTTTCAAAACTAGTTTTTGGTGATAAAAGAAGGCGAGGTTACGGTTCCCTAATCACTACAATGTGCTACTATTGTGTCCATTCCGTTGTTGTATCCTGGGAGATAGACGTTTAACGTTTCTCAAGCACCATAGGAGCAGACGAATCTGTCTTAAGAAAACTGTGGCTTCACATGGCTCAACGATTTTGCTCATCCGAATTGATGTCCAAATACAAGTAAACGATTTCGTTTTGTTCTTGTTCTATATTCAATTTCGAATTATTTGATCTTGTATTATGTTTGATTAAATTAATAAACTCAATTTCTTTTTTACTGCTTATTTATTTCTTGGATTAATAACGATTTTCTAACAGATGCGTGCACAAATTTATTGATATGTGTTCAAAGAGCATCATCGTAGTGGATTCCAACACTATTTTCATAGTGTAATTTTTTTAAATGGTCTAAAGGTAATTACAATGTAGTAATTGTTCGTACATATTTTTAATTTTTTGACAATTCGCGTACACCTTGTAGACAAATCAATTTAAACTCGTGTCTCCTAAGATGAACAACATCCGTTATTTTCATAGTATAGTTCGAACTTTACTTTTAGTGGGTATGTGTATTCTTTGGACCGACTAAACTTTTGGTCTGTAAGTCTATTACTGTATTTTGTCTATGTTTTAACACTGGTTTATTATTTGGACCTCCGAAACTCGATTTTTTGTATTTCTTTATTTATAAATTGACATTTTATAATTTTGTGCTTAAATTGAAATAATTTATGTATTTTTGAATGTTTTGAAACAAAAAAATAGAATTACGTAAGGTCGCTTGGAAGACATAATGTAACACTCACTTTCCATCAAATATTTCGGGTCACGCTTGAAGTGTTATAAGTTTTCTATCAAGTCGTTAATGTTTAAATAATCTGTTCATTATTCAAGAAGTGACTCATTCCTTAATGAAAAAAATAAACTACTAAGCATGTCAATTACATTTGGTAAGTGTACACTTTTACTCACCAATTTCAAAAACCCAACGTTATGATCATTTACGTTTTTCGTCTTTTAAAATCTTGTCACTCTGGTGTTAATTGTACAACTGATGGTGTACTAACTTGACACACTAAAAAGTGGGCAAATTACCTAGATACTCACTAAACTATTACCTCACTCCTATTTAACCACCGAAGTAAAAAAAATTGTATAATTACACAGTTAATTGTCCATATTTACAGATACAATCAATTCGTAAAACTTGAAGAAAAGAAAAGAACGAGACTGTTTCGTTTGTTGCTGGATGCTCCACATTGTTGCCTAAAGTGGAGATGGCTGAATGAATGTGAACTGTTTCTGGACCTGCAAATATGAACTTGTTATTTAATGGTTGATTGTGGCAAGTTGCTTGACACTTAAATTGTTTCATATCGTTTTTTTTTTTTTTTTGCTTGTAGTGATTGAATACATATCTGCTTGAGATTTTCGAGTTAAGGAATTGCAAGTTTAGTTGGTAGTTGAATGTTTAAACTTCAAACCATAAGATTACGGGTAACTTTATTTCTCTTCAGATGCTTTCTAATGTCTAATGGGACTTGGTTTCTGAATGGATGAATAGATAGGGTCTTTGTGCCTCATTGGTAAAGTTTGAGAATTTACTTCCGCTGAAAGCTATTTTAATAAGTTGAAGGACCAAGATAATTATACAAATGTGGCTCAATATTTTTATCGGGATTAAAATTATTTTTATATTAAAATTAGGACTAAATTTATTGTATCTGTAAATATGAAAGACTGAATATGTAATTATACAAATTGTTTTTTAGTTTAGTTGTCAAAATAGGAGTGAGGTAATAGTTTAACGACTATCTAGGTAATTTATCCATTTTTTACTGTGCCAAGACACAGCTGTCTAATTGCAATTAACACTCGAGTGACCAAATATTAAAAAAAGTAAGAAACGTAAGTGACCATAACGTTAATTTTTTGAAATTGATGAGCAAAAGTGTACATTTATCAAACGTAAGTGATTTGCATTGTATTTTACCCAAAAATATTAATGATGTGTAGATGCGGTCCTAAAGGATCATGATAACTATGGATAAAAAATTAGGCCGGAAGGACCATGTTGGGAGAATATTGACAATATTGTAAGGTACCAACAGAGAATTTATTATTCCATTGAAAATTGGCCAAATAGGGAGAGAGAAGAAAAATCAAATACTATGAGAAGTATAGGATCAATTATATATATTTTTAAATCAAAGGGTTGGATGTAGTGTTGTGATATATTACTCTTAGAAAGAAATTAACCTTCGGACTTAAAACATAATAGTATTATTAAAACAGATGATCATTAATTTTGAAAGTTTAGCTGTTAAAGTTAAATCAGATATCAATAATTAGTTAATCTAGCGGGATGAGACGCTAAGTTTCTTAAATAATACCAGGAGTTCAAATTCTAATTTATAAATGAAAAAATCTGAGTTGGAAAGTTGCCCTATATTGAATATCTGCAAAACTTGATTCGAATTAGTCAGAGAAAAGTAATGCTCGATCGATATTGGTGTTGAAATTGAAAATTGTGGGTAAAAAACCAAATCACTACATCAGGAGACCAAGGCTAGAACCTTACGAGTACTACACAACACACATCATGAGAAAACAAATCATCCCCCACTCAACTTCCGGTCTTCCCTTTCTGCACTTTGTAGCGATTGTTTCTTGAACTAACTTTTTGTATAGCTCGTACGGCCTTTTCATTTGTTCCATTTTTTCCGTCTCATTCATTCCTCCCCTTATTTTTTCGTTTTCCATTTCATCAGTTAACCCCCCCCTCCCTCCGACACCTATTGGCGGAGCCAGTGTTTTTATTTAGTGAGGTCATGAGTAAAGTATAAGATATGAAAGATTATTATTCCACTGCAATAAATATCGTTGACCCCGTACCCTAACAAATTAAATGGGATCAAATCTAATATTTTCTATGAAAAATTCTATATTACCATATTAAAAACCATACCCAACAAATCAAGTGGGGTCAATTGCACCCCCACTTAATATATTACATCCGCCCATGACCCCCTCGTCTGTTTTCACTCTCGTACTCGATTGAGTGTAGGATATGTTTATGTGCTTATTACTGTGATAAGTTCAAATTTTTTGAAAAAAAAAATAATGATTACGATTAAGATCTTAAATTAGTGTTGCGGGAAGTCTTATAATTTCCTTTTGTTTTTCATGCAGAGAGCATCGAATATCGTACAGAAACCAACGGAAGGAGGAGAGGTGGGACTGCGAGCCTGCCAACCAGGGTTTGTTTATTCTCTTGTTTTTCTTATATATGCTGCAGTGAATATGTGGTGGTGCACAGCAGCCTAAACGGCGTTGATTACGGTGATTCCTCCCCTTCATTCGTTTCTGTTTTGTCTGATCTGAATGGGAGATGGCGGTGGTGTCGAATTTCGAAGCCAAAACATGTTACTCTCACGTAGTCCACCAATCACAGAGACGAAGTTACTATTCTTCCAGTTTTCTTTTAATCTTTTCGTCAGACGAGGTTTAGTATGGAAAGAAATGAAGCTTGTTTTTGCATGATTTGCAGATCTCTATTTGGTCTTTAATGATGGACTCTTCTTATATCCTTCTCTTCACTAAGCATAACTTTGTTGTACAAATGATTTTAGCTCCTAACATAATTATCAATGATATTAATCTATTTAAATTCGAATCTTAAAGATAAAATAGTCGGAAAGATAAGAAAGAAGACATGCAAATTGTTCTCGTTCGTAAAACAATCCTATGGCATATGGAATATAGCCCAAGCATTCGGTAACATGAAGTCATGGTCCGATTAATTCGGACCAACTCGTGTTGCACATCTGGTTATGGTGAGTGAGTTTCCGAACAGAAATTTGTTGTTACACAAAGCCTCGAACTCAAGATATACTTAAGTGACACCAAACTTCTTACCATTTGTACCAATCTGTTGGTTAAAACTTATTAATTCATTAATTAGAAAAGAAAGCAACAAAAAAATAAACATTCCAAATCAAATAAAGTAACAGAAGAAACCAAAATGTTTCTCATTTCACGGGGAATCTAGAGCGCATCAAGCGCTGACCCTGGGCTTTGGACACAATTAACAAATGGTTAAAAGCATTTAATCACAGTTTATTTTAGATATATTCAGCTTGGTAAATAATTCAATTCGATTAAATTAGTCTCTATTTAAACCATTAAAATAAGGATTTATATTTAATACACTGGCGACAAAAACTTTTAATTTTTACAAGCGCCTTAGTTTTAGGGTTTATGAACTTAATTTAGGGTGTAGGGTTTATAATTTAGGGGCAATGGTTAGAACATAGAGGGCTAGGGGTTTAGAGGTTAGGGTTTAAGTTTTAGGATAATATGGTGAGGATTTAGGTTTTAACCTATAAACCTTAAATTCTAACCCTAAACCCTAAATTCTACTCACAGTCACTAAACTCTAAACTACTAAACACAAACCCCTAAACCCTATACCCCACACTGAATACCTAAACCTTAAAACAAAAACGCTTGTGAAAACTAAAGTTTCAACCCCAATGTATCAAATAATTATCCTTAAAATAAAGAGACAAACAACACCCATATCCATAGTCATACCAATATACATAAATTTAATAATTTACATATTTTGAAAGAAAATAAAACATTTGAACTATATATTTAAGGCTTAAGGGTGTAAGAAGCTTTTTAAACTTTAAAAAAATTAATTAAACTCTTAATTTTTTTTGCATAAAATTAAGCCCTTGAACTAAGAAATTTAATCAATTAACCCATTTGACCAAATCCGACCATTAAATCTTGATAGTTTTTTCTTTAGATATTACTGGCACATGATACACCACAGTTCTATCATGTTAGATTTATAGATTTTTTCAAAAAAATATTTTTTTATAAATTTTATAAGTTTTTTAGAATATTTTTAGAATTTTTAAAGATTTTTTTAAATAAAATAAAAAAAATTATAAAAATGTTAAGTGGAAACACAATGACACATACACTGCACTAACAGATCAAAAAAAATATGTCAAGATTTAATGGTTTAAATTGGTCAAATGACTTAATTGATTAAATTTCTTGGTTCAAAAGCTTAATTGAGTGCATAAAATGTTTGTAGACTTAATTAATTTTTTCAAAAGTTAAAATTTCTTGTACCCTTAAGCCTATATTTGATAACTCTATTCAGGTTGGATATGGCAATGAAAAAGTCATTGGTGTTGGAGAATATGATAGGATGAGTATAGAACGGGCGACGCACACTGCTGAACACCACTAACGTGATATACCGCTGAACACCATTAATTTTTAATGATTTTTAAATAATTATAAAAAATCTCATTGGCTCTACATGCAATTAATCATATTTTAAAATAAAAATAGAAGAAACTATTCAATGAATCACTCTTACAATCCCATCCATGGTCCTACCCAATTAAATAAACTCACACCATCTTTATTTTCTACATAATATTTTCTTATAAATTAAAATTTATAATTCTTAATCTTTTTCCTCGTACCTTAATAGCTTCCTAATACAAAACTAACAATTATTAATTGCACGATTAATTATTCCAAAATCCAAAGTATTTAATACATGGTTATATTAGTTTTACCTCGCTAGATTTAATTACCTGTGAATATTGTCACGGGGCTAGACTTCTGAACCAACCCAACGTGTGGCCTTAGTCGATGTTCTTAGACAAACGACTAAGTAAGCCTGAATACTCACTCCGGAAGATCGAATTCTTCCAAGGCACACAAGCACAAGATCTTTCCAAGAGGAACTGAACAAAAGAGAAAGGCAACATGAACAAAAGAAAGAACGCTCAAGAACGCGAAGAACACTACAGAGTGTTTTTAGAGTAAATGCCAAGTATATTACTCAAATGATGGATGAATACAATTGAGGTGGGGAGGCCTCTATTTATAGTTGAATCCCCATACAATGAACGGACGAGATCAACTCACACTAACGGCTCAGATCGAAAGCCGCCTACCAAATCTACACTAACTAAGGAAACTCTATCACTATGAAATTCTTTCCTTAAGTTTGTGTTTACATTGAGAGATATTCTTATCCCTTGGAATATTCTCTAGTAAGATGTCATCTATTAATTTACAGGCTCAATGTATTTGGGCTTTCTTTTAGTCTCCAACGATCGAACCAAGTCAGGTGGTCTTCTCAGCAAGCCTAGAACCTCTTGGGTTGTTTGTTGCGCATCTGTCTCGGAGCCAAATGTGCGGGCTGTGACAATATCTCCTTCCATAACCATTTACTTCTGTTTCCCGGTATTAAATTGCTTCCTGGTCCGTTCATGTCTCTTCGTTCCTTTGTTTGAACTTTGAATCAATTTAAGAAAACCTAATTCTCCTACACTGTCAAATCTATGTCATATCTCGTAAACAAACCTTTTGAAATTAAATATTTGAAGACAAATTAAATATGAGATTGGTGAATTTTAATGAAAAATATATCGTTTGATTTATTCTGGAAAGTTTATCTACTCCCTTTGATTCTTCCTGTTATTTAAGAAGATCTATTTTTATTGTCGGAACCTGTCATGATAGTCATCCTTCTGTAAGTTGGTTGTCACCATTTGGTTTTAATGAGTTGATGGTTTAGGTGTTTCTTATTCAAAGATCAGGTTTTTTAAATTTACCTTCGCTCAATTCTGTTGTTTCTATGAAATTCTGTTAATTTTGCATTATAAAGCTGATGGGGATGAATGCATTGATTTCACCGAATAACGGATTGAGATTGAAATTCAGTGATTTCATTAATAATAATTTTATTTTTATTTCTTTTAATTCGTGGATTAAGTTTTTTGGGTTTTTTTTTTTATTTTAACGATTTCATTCATTAATATATTATAATAAATATATGAGAAACGAGGAAGAAGACGATGAATTATAAATTTTAATTTACAAGAAAATATTATGTGAAAAATAAAGATGATGTGTATTTATTTAATTAGGTATGGCCATGAATGAGATTGTGAGAATGATTCATCGAATAATTTTTTCTAATTTTATTTTTGAAATATGATTAATTGCATGTCGAGCCTCTGAGATTTTTAATAATTATTTAAAAGTCATCAAAAAATTAATGATGTTCAGCGGTGTATTACGTTAGCGGTGTTCAACGGTGTGCGTCGCTCGTTCTAAAATTTTCCTAATAATTAAGATATTATAGTCAGTACAGTAACAAGAATGAAACTGAATTTAAAAACAAGAAGAATTATCACATATCATATTTATTTATTAAGATTAACATAACCTAGAATGTGGCTGTGTTTAAATTTGCTTATAACATTATAAAAATGTAAACCTAATAAAGTAAAGGGAAAATCAGCAAATAAAACGGAGTTTTGAAGAATTCTGAACAACGGAAAAGAACAGAGGAAGAGCTTTAACGTAAAACGGGGACAAGGTCACGTGACAATGACCATGTTGCCGCCGAGGAATTTCTTGGTTTATTTATTAGGATTATTATTAATACTATATTTTCGTTTTCTTTCCTTTTTTAAGGACATAATAAGATAATAAAAATAGGGAAATAAGGATACCGTATATTTAGAGAAGTAAGTGAAAAGGAACAATTGTTAATGACTTTTCCCAACTTGTCCTATGCTATGTTAGGATTGATTTATTTTTGTTAGAAAAATAGACGTAATAATCCAAGAAATAGAAAAAGAATAAACATAATACTTAATTTATTAATTAAATCAAGCAGATTATGAAATTAAATAGAACAAAATTTAGAAAGAAATCGAATATTAAACAATAAATCAGAACTGGCCTTGGTAACACACATGATGCTTTTAAAAAAGGAAAACAGAGAAAGTTGATAGGAAATTTTCTTCACTTGCAATGTTGGTTGTGTTGTTGTGAATTCTCTCGTCATCCACGTTGTGCAGGTGTGCCTCCAACCTAAATGAGTTTAACGAGCTTCGATTTACACCCTAATGCCTGCACGTGAGGCACAATCTTTAGTAAGCTTATTCAACAACCCCTTGGTAGGTTCCATTATATATACAGCTTTCACACTTAATCTTTAACCTATGTGGAATTCAATCTTATTTAAGATATGCCTCAAAATTTCCAGATTATCACAATATTTCAATAATTTTATCTAAATCCAACCGATATGAGTGTGAGATTACAAAGAAACAATTTCTCACATTAGTTGAATATTGAGTTTTTCAAGTGTTTAAATATAGCATTTTTAACTTACTCTCATTGATTGATTAAAGTTCTAACACACGTGCCACTGTGCCATTTCTTTTAGACACTATCAAGAATCACAACTGTATTTTTTTTTTTTACTTTTTTTTTCATTTTGATCCTTTAATTTCATACCAAAGTTGTATGCAACTGTCACGACTTTGATAAAGTCACCGACAGCTGTACACGACTTTAAAACAATAATATTTTTAATTTTAACAAGAGAGAACTTAGATAAAGTCGAATGACTATAAATTACAATATCTTTTGACCTATTTTCTTAAATAATTACAAAAAATTGATTTAAACTTAAAATGTTTTAAAAGAATATTCGTCGTAATGAGCAGGTGTTTGAGCCACATCCGATGTGAAGTGACACCATTTTACAGCAGAGCATTCGTATGGTTCAGGAGGGCCTTGCTGTTGTTGTACTGGGATCGGAGATCAAATAGGCGGGTTGGCGAGTGATCGGAATACTACCAAATGGTGCAAACCTCCATCAGCTTGGTGTAAACTCAATGTGGATGGGCGGTTGCATCTGGAATAAGTACTGCATGGTGTGGAGGTGTTGTCCGAGATGAGACAGGGGAATGGTTGATTGGTTTCTCCAAAAGAATAGGTGTGTGCTCAGCTTTAAAGCGGTTTGGTATCGTTTAAGTAGATTTTGAGTTTGAAACTTTGTATATACAGAGAATTTTTGTTGGAAGATTCACCCACCAAAGTCAAATGTACGACATATGTCGATTCAGATTAATCACGATAAAATCGTAAGAATCAAGAAAACAACAAAAAGAATGAGCTCCATTAGAAAAAAATAAACCAACAATTAGTGATTTAAACATGTGATTACTTACAAAAATAGTAAACAATGATTTTTTTTTAATAGTCATATGGTGATTATAAAGTAGTATCTGTTTATAGCAATAAAATTTTTAAAGTTTGGAGTTTGGAAACCATAGTAAGAATACATGAGTTTTATTCAAACAATAATATGTATCCATCAAGTGATTCTAGTGAAAAAAATTATTATTTTTAAATAATTTAAATTCGAACAACTTTATCAGTATAATATATACAAAACCGATCGATCTAATTCTATCTTTCTAATTCCTCATTATAAAAGGGTAAGACAGAAATCACTATTTCCTTTCCCTTTCCCTTTCCCTTTCTTTTTTTTCTCGGGGGAAAACATGTCCGATCCTATTCCTTCTTGCGTCCTTTATTGCCCTTTTTCCTTCACCAGAAAAGAAAAAAAAACCTCAATTCCTTTCTCTTTTCCTGCAACTTTCTTATTTGGTTCAATCTGGTCCTTTTAACCTTTGATATTTTGTAATAAACCCACATTCCACTAAAAAAGCCTATATTCTTTGTTTACTCATTCGCTCCTTCTCCCACAACACCCATGCAAATCATGAGGCACTCATGATACAATCACACAATCTACAGCACTCAAACCCTTCCTTCCTTTCTTTTACCTCCCTTTCTATTTAGACCATTACCTATTCCTAGTGTTCACAAGCTCAACAGCTACAATGAGGACCACACCTTTGCCTGATTTATCCTTGCAGATTTGCCCACCATCCCTTTCGGATCCTACGGCTAAAGGAATGAGCTACGATGGGTTATCAACAAAATCGATCAGCAGTGATAGGAGCTCCACGACTGATTCTTCTTGTTGCAGCGGAAGCAATCGAGGCCCAACGTTGAGCTTAGGGTTGGGTCTTAATCAGCGGCAGTATCGATATCAACCTCAAATCAATGGCCGTGATTTCAAGAGGAATGCAAGAGTGATCAATGGAGTGGTGAAAAGAAGCATCAGAGCTCCAAGAATGAGATGGACCACCACCCTCCATGCTCATTTTGTTCATGCAGTCCAGCTTCTCGGAGGCCATGAAAGTAATACTACTAGACAACCCAAGATTTATCTTTTTTTCGGGACAAAATCATAACAAGTTTTTACATCTCTGTATTGGAAATTACTGTCACAGAAGCAACACCAAAGTCTGTCCTAGAGTTGATGAATGTCAAGGATCTAACCCTAGCTCACGTGAAGAGTCACCTGCAGGTACCTTCAGGCTTCATCATGTATCTGGTTTTGTATTTTTATTATGATTCAACAGTAGTGGGATGTGGGAGAAACAAAGGGTGAGGACAAAAGGGCATATTCTAGATGGTAATCTTAGCAGTGTGGACTTTTTTCTTCTTCTTCTTCTTCTCATTATTGTTCCCTGTTCAAGCAGATGTATAGAACAGTGAAGAGCACTGACAAGGGATCAGGTAATTGTAATTAGTTTACAACGGTCGTATTGTGTTTATGGTGATTGTAAACGTAACGAATGTTGTATAATCTCTTCGAACAGACATGGGATTGACCCAAAGCACAGAGATTGTTGATTTGGATGAAAAACTATCATGCGGGAAACTGCGGATGACCCAAAGGTGAGGACAATCTGCAAACTGCAATATCTCCTCCCTCGATCTGTTTCCTTTTTAATTTGTTTTGATCATCACAGAAGCTGCATCATTTGTCTTCTCTATCTTCACCAAGTTATAAAAATTAAACGACATTTTGCCTAATTTAAATGAGTGCATTAATTAGGTTGGATCGTTCATGAATATATATACACACGTATCCTTGACTGTGGACAGTTTTGGTCCAACATGTTGTCTGTCGTTGTCTGTGGTGTATAACATATAAGGCCGGTTTAAGTCGAATATATTAATCCTAATTATAATTATACCTGTCTAAGTTCCTATAAGATTTTATGAAATTTTGAATTATTTGGACTCATTGTTTAGCAAATAAAAAATATGTTTATTTGAGTTTTCGCACATAGGTCCGAAAATGTCCAAGATGGTCATGCCTTCACTATATAGATCTTCCTCTTCTTGGAAGATGGGATTGTGATATTTCATCTTGGTTGCAGCGATTCATGGTTATCCTCAATGGAGACAAATAATTCGAGCAAATCAAGCCATGGAAATGGCTTGACATTTAAGTTGAATGATGCTAAGGTGGACGTAGAGAAGGAAGAGCTTCAAGTGTCGGATAATATAGTGAAGGAAAGATTAGATTCCAGCTCTTTGTCCCCTTCAGACAATGTACTTAACCTGGAATTTACCCTCGGGAGGCCAAGCTGGCAATTGGACCATGCTGAATATTCAAACGACTCTGTTAGAGACACCACTAAAACCAGCTAATATAATGTTTTTTTTTTCAGTCGGGAAATATCTAACGTGCATGAAATTTTGCTTGTTCCGTATTGTTTTTAAAAGAAACAGGTGAAACGCAACTGTTTGTTTTTGTAGACTTGTAATATGATTTTGATGGCATCATGGGAACCAACAAGCAAGCATAGAGTGTAAAATCCAGCAAATCATCTTGATACTTTTGAGCCATGGGATGGTAATGTCGCATAAAGGGAGGTGAGGGGCAGTGGAACGTACGATTTGATAAGATATCTGGGTCCAATTCATACAAATGACACGTTTTCTGAATGACCCTATGCATTAATGGAGTTGTAAGTGTATAAAATGCAGCGGAATGATCGAAATTCATAAATACCTCCAGCCATTGTCAAAATCGTACGCCAAATTGAGATGTGGTTGCACCACCGTCGAGCATGTCGAACTACCGCCGGATGCTTAAAACCACCGTGGAAACGCCTCAAACCACCGTCGTAAATATCGAACACGGCAACACAAAAAACTAAAATGCCAAGGATCTTCTAAGCACTCAAAACTCACTTAGATGGAATATGTGATTCTTGTATTTGATGCTTAGGGACCTTAGGCTAATGGGGTATTTATAGTGATGTTCCCCATCAAAACCAACACTAATTTCTGTTAATGCCCCTTAACTCCCACAATTGGAGTGGCAAAACCACCCACGAACAACATGCTGGAAGCATGTCTACAATAGTTAACAACTGCACATTCCCACGTTGCATGATTCATGCGCAACATATAGCCACGAACCACACTTGAGAAAGTGGTTTATCCAACATTCTCCCACTTGGTTCGTATTGTCCATGAGTACTTAAAGTCAAAAAATAATGTATGAATCATGGCAATATTTCCTCTATGGATTTGAGTAGTATCTTCCATGTATCACAATACATCAAGTCTCAACACTTTAGCCCATATACTTAATGAATAAACCCGATGTTTATTCTAGGTCCAAACTTTAGTGACATTTCTCGAAACAATTAACTTAATGTGTACACAACATATATGAGAAATATTAAACTTTATTAGAGTTTCAACATAATCGTTCTTACAACAAAAATTTACAAAGTGGGAACAAGTCCTATAGTGACAACATGATCCTTAAATTTATGTGGTGGCATGCCCTTAGTCAAAGGATCAGCTAACATCTGCTCAGTGTTAATATGCTCAATGACCATTTTCTTTTCTTTAACACGTTCCCTTATGGCTAGATACTTAATGTCGATGTGTTTACTTCGACTTCCACTTTTGTTGTTCTTAGCCATAAAGACAACAGCTAAATTGTCACAATATAACCTTAATGGCCTAGAGATTGAATCCACAAGTCTCAGCCCAAAAATGAAACTCTTTAACCATACTCCATGTGAGGTAGCCTCAAAACACGAAACGAACTCGGCCTCCATAGTGGAAGTGGCAGTCAATGTCTGTTTGACACTCCTCCAAGATATAGCTCCGCCGACAAACATAAATATGTAACCTGATGTTGATTTACGTGAATCAACACAGCCAGCAAAGTCTGAATCGGAGTAGCCAATCACCTCCAAATGGTCAGATCGTTTGTACGTAAGCATGTATTCCTTTCTCCCTTGGAGGTATCTCAAAACTTTCTTTGCAGCTCTCCAGTGGTCCATACTCGAATTACTCTGATATCTTCCTAACATCCCAACGGCAAATGCAATGTCAGGTCTTGTACAGACTTGAGCATACATCAGGCTTCCAACAGCAGAAGCATATGGAATGTTTTTCATTTGCTCATTCTCAAATTCGTTCTTCAGGCTTTGGTTCATATTGAACTTATCACCCTTCACGATAGGAGCAACACTAGGTGAACAATCTTTCATCCGAAATCTTTCCAAAACTTTGTTGATATAGGTTTCTTGAGATAGACCTAAGACACCTTTATGTCTATCACGATGAATCTTAATGCCAATGACATAAGATGCATCACCCATATCTTTCACATCAAAATTTTTAGAAAGGAATTCTTTCACCTCATGTAGCATACCTCTGTCATTTGTTGCAAGTAAAATATCATCCACATATAGAATAAGGAAACAAATTTTACTCTCACTGACCTTCTGGTATATACATTGATCCATGATATTCTCAACAAAACCAAATGAAGAGATAACCTCATGGAATTTCAAATACCACTGACGGGAGGCTTGTTTCAATCCATATATAGATTTCTTTAACTTACAAACCAAATTTTCACCATCACTAGAGAAAAATCCTTCAGGTTGTTTCATGTATACCTCTTCCTCTAGGTCACCATTAAGAAATGCAGTTTTCACATTAATTTGTTGTAACTTAAGGTCAAATTGAGCTACTAATGCTAACACAATGCGTAAGGAATCTTTCTTGGATACTAGACTAAAAGTCTCAGTGTAATCAATTCCTTCTCCCTGAGTGAATCCTTTAGCAACAAGTTTTGCTTTATATCTTTCTATGTTGCCTTTTGAGTCTCTTTTTGTTTTGAAGACCCATTTACATCCAATGGCTTTTACACCATCAGGCAACGGTACAAGATCCCAAACTTTGTTGTTTTTCATAGAATTCATCTCATCCTTTATAGCATCATACCATAATTCTGATTCATTACAGTTCATGGCAGTTGAAAATGACTCAGGGTCATTTTCAGCTCCAACGTTATAGTTAGATTCTTGTAAATACACAAAATAATCACTAGAAATTACTGGTTTTCTTTCTCTAACAGATCTCCTTAATGTTGAACCAACATTTTCTTGTGGATCATGTTGTTCAACTGGTTGTTCAATAATTTCTGGATTTTCTTGAACAACTTGATCTATTGGAGTGTTTTCAGCAGGTTGTGGAACTTCATTGATTGGTTGTTCAACACTCGGTTGAGCTTGAGGGATGTTATATATGATAACTAGTCTCTCACTTGAAGTGGATGGATGACCTACGGGTATTGAATCCCAAGACAGATCACTCTCACTGTTTGAGTCATTCTCAAGAAATTTTGCATTTCTTGATTCCACAATTCTAGTGTTGTTAGATGGACAATAGAATCTGTAACCATTGGACTTTTTGGCATATCCAATGAAATACCCACTAATGGTCATTGGGTCTAGCTTCTTTTCTTGTGGGTTATAAACTCTCACTTCAGACGGGCATCCCCATACGCGTATATGTCACAAACTCAGTTTCCAACCTTTGAATAACTCAAAAAGTGTCTTTGGGACAGCCTTGGTTGGAACCCGATTTAATATATACACAGCCGTCTTGAGAGCATCAACCCATAAAGACTTAGGTAGCTTAGAGCTAATAAGCATACTTCGCACTATGTCCATTAGAGTTCAATTTCTTCTTTCCGTAACACCATTCTGATCAAGCGAGCCTAGCATGGTGTATTGGGCAACTATACCGTTGTCTTGAAGAAATTTCACAAATGAACCAGGTGCTTGTCCATCCTCAGTGTATCTACCATAATACTCACCACCTCTATCGGTTCTCGCAATCTTTATTTGCTTACCGTATTGTTTCTCTACTTCAGGCTTGAAAATCTTAAAGGCTTCTAACGCTTCACTTTTATGATGAAGCATGTAGAGATACATGAACCGTGAGTAATCATTTATGAAAGTGATGAAGTATTTCTAACCTTGCACATCCATATCTGGACAACAGATATCAGAATGGATGATTTCCAATATGGTCAAACTCCTCTTGGCAACTTTCTTTGACTTGTTAGTCTGCTTGCCCTTAATGCAGTCTACACAAGTATCAAAATCAGTAAAGTCCAAGGTATTGAGTACCCCGTCATTTACTAATCTTTTAATCATTTTGATGGAGATATGTCCTAATCTCCGGTGCCACAAAGTAGATGAATCTTCATTTATAACACAACGTTTAGTACCAGTTTGAATGTGCATAACATTATGAGTAACATTATTTTGTAAATCAATAGAGTAAAGACCATCACATAAAATTCCATTTCCAACAATTTCAGATTTATAAAAACAAATTGAAACTAACATTTGAAAAATTAAAACAATACCCCAAGGGTACAAGTCTTGAAACAGAAATTAAATTTCTAGAAAAACTAGGAATATAAAAGGTCTTTTCTAAAATTAAAATAAAGCCACTACTAAGCACTAATTCGCAGGTCCCAATAGCTTCCAGACGCGATGCATCTCGTTTCGCGAATAGATGTGTCGCTCAGCTCCCACTAGTTCCCTCAGGTTTTTTAATCCCTGTAAGGAATTTGAGACATGGATTGTAGAACCAGAATCAATCCACCATGTGTTATAATTAACATCAACCATATTTGACTCAAAGCAAACAAATGAGATTAATTTACCTTTCTTTTCAAGCCAACCTTTATGCTTGACACAGTCATTCTTCATGTGTCCCTTCTTTTTACAGAAAAAAACACGTGAACTCTTTCTTTATGTCAGCTTGGGGTTGTATCTTAGCCTTCCACTTTTGCTTGGCTTGGACAGACCTCTTTCTTTGAATAACTGTCATTGCACTCTCTCCCATCTCCAGTACGAGCCTACCCTCTTCTTGATCACACATAGTCAAAAGTTCTTCAATAGACCATTTATCCTTGTGTGTGTTATAATAGATCTTAAATGGCCCATATTGAGGTGGAAGAGTGTTCAATATATAGTGCACCAGGAAAGATTCAAACATTTCAACCTCAAGTGCCTTAAGTCGAGCTGCCAAATTTCGCATCTTATTGATGTGATCATGCACACCTTTCACTGTAGTGAGCTTTAGTGATGTGAACTTCATAATTAGGATGCTGGCTAATAACTTTTGAGAAGTCTGAAACTGTTTCTCTATAGCCGTTAATAGCTCTTTGACATTCTCACAATGCTCAATCGAGCCACAAACATTAGCATGAACCTTACTCTTAATGAACATAATACTTAAGCAATTGGATCGCTCCCACTTTTCATATAGAGCAAGATCAGCCTGATTGCTGGTGTTAGTGATATGTGTCTCAGATTTCCTTATGGCATAGTCAATATCCATACACCCCAATTGAAGAAGAATACCCTCCTTCCAGAACTTAAAGTTCTCACTGGTTAATTCAGGGATATCTACTTTTATTATCAGACATATTCATAGGTTGTAATGCTGGAAAAATAAATTGACATAAATGCTTAATTTAATTTTGAGGTAAACATAAGTCATAATTTACCAATGCAAATTATGTAAATAATGAATCTTGTGACATAAAAATTGCATGTGGGCTAAATTTTTAATTCGATTAGATCCATTTTATGATAGAATTATTTTCTATCCCTTATATAAAAATTATTAAATTATTTTCATAATTCTTGTGGGTAATTATAAAAAAACTCATCTAATAATTTTTATTTTAATAAGTTATGTAATGGGATTTAATATCTAAATTTTCCGTATGTGATTTTTAACCTTAGTAATTTTATTTAACTAGAGATGATGTGGCTAGTCTTTAACTAAATAAAATTATGAAAATCACTTAGCTAAATATTAACCCTAAACTTTATTCAAAGTTGTTGCTAATTCATTATGCAACATTTTATGTCTAGTCCTTATGAGATCCTTACCGTAATTTTATTTAATTAAAGTTGTTGTGGCTAATTCTTTAATTAAATAAATTATTTGGATCCGTAGACATATATTCTATAGTTTTATTGCTTAATACTTTATGCAATAAGTCTTAAAGTTTTATGTACCTAATTTTATGTATATAACTAATTACCAGATAAGTTATATAGCATATCTTAATTTAGGCACATACAAAATTATTTCTAAAATTTATTTTTAATAAACTAAATAAATTTTAGAAATTAATTTAATAAAATCTTACGATTTTAAAAACAAAAGTCTGCAACATAATTTTTCTCAAAATTTTAGAATTTAAAGATCAACATGGCATTTAATTTTGAGAAACATAAAAACTTTAAAACGACAAGCCAAAGATTTAACCATGCTCGGATACCAAATGTAAACATAAATCGAGCAAAATGCAGCGGAAGGATCGAAATTCATAAATACCTCCAGCCATTGTCAAAACCGTATGCCAAATTGAGATGTGGTTGGACCACCATCAAGCACGTCGAAACCACCGTCGAATGCTTAAAACCACTGTGGAAACGCCTCGAACCACCGTCGTAAATATCAAACACGGCAACACAAAAAACTAAAATGCCAAGGATCTTCTAAGCACTCAAAACTCACTTAGATGGAATATGTGATTCTTGTATTTGATGCTTAGGGACCTTAGGCTAATGGGGTATTTATAGTGATGGTTCCCCATCAAAACCAACACTAATTTCCGTTAATGCCCCTTAACTCCCACAATTGGAGTGGCAAAACCACCCACGAACAACATGCCGGAAGCATGTCTACAACAGTTAACAACTACACATTCCCACGTTGCATGATTCATGCGCAACATGTAGCCACGAACCACACTTTGTGAAAGTGGTTTATCCAACAGTAAGTACTCCAAAAAGCGTGATAATTCTCTTAGGACCCCATTGGAATTGCCATGATTCTTCTTTTTCACTTGCTCCAGATTTATGTACATGCATAGAGGCTTTATGGGACCATCTGTATTTTTGTATAATTGAATCATATATTTCTTTCTATAGACTTCTCGAGTGCCTAATTGATTCTAGTCATATAAAGCGATTATGTGTTTAACTTCACTCAAGTTTATAATCTTTAGAAATTTACAATTGAACTACTACTTAATCAATAAATGAAACATGAGAATTTTATAATTGGATGGCGTCTAATTGTATAGGGTGAGATTTTGTTTGTTTTTACTACAGTTTTGTTGTTCTTCGTAGCAGCTTTGCTGCTCTTGAGTAATAAAAGTAATTATCCAAAAAAATAAATGAAACATACATTTTAAACATTGTTACTGTAGTTGTGTGAGCGCAATGCTATAGGTTAGTGCTAACAAGGAGAAAACATTGAAATCGTATAATTTAAACCAAAATACAAGGAAGTTGTGTACGGATTCGGATCCATTATCCTACCAAAATACAAGAAAGTTGTGTACGTAGTTTGGATCTATGATCCTACGTTTGCAAAGCCTTGCTCAAAGAAAAGTTAACTATAACATTCTTCAATATAAAAGACACGAACCCTCAATTTAACTATACATGCTAGTTGTAGGCGCTTCCCGTACAATATTATTATAGTTATTCTCTCCCTTAAGTAATATAAAAGACTCGGCTCATACACACGTTCTGTCGTCACTGTTCGACTCATGTTCGTGCGGCATTTTATATCTTTTTGGACAAAATTCGTTTGATTTTTTTCTTTTTTATGCTAGTTTTAATTTTCTTCATTTTGGTCCTTAAATCGCGCCAAACTAGCAAAAATACGCATAGTGTATTCCCAATGGTGTGAAGGTGAAGAAGATGAAGCTGAGAGTGGCACATGGAAATGCTGATGGGAGAATTATTCCATGTCATGATGGAAGGCATAATCAGATGATGAGAGGAGTTGAATGGAGCAATGTTCATTAACAACTCCTACATCAAAGGGTTTTAGACTAGTTACGTATGTAACGATATATAAATTCAAGTAGGAGTTTACAGATATCATTATAACTTCAAACATTTATGAAATAATATGTGTAACTCATTTTATAATACAGTACAAATACTATATTTTTTTTTTCATATGGATATATGGTGCAAAGTCGCTGTCAATCTTTTATTACCCCCAGACTTCAATTCATGGCCTGCCATCATCTTGAGAACAAAAATATAAATAAAAAGGGCACCCTCAGATCCAATCTCGATTCTTTTGCTGATCATCTGTAGGCTCCATTAGAATTACTGCAATCAAATTCAAAATTATGATGGACCAAACTGAAAAGACAAAGCGTGCGAAATTGAGAACCGGTCCTTGTTTTCCTATACAATGATTGCAAGGTTGCCCGTTGCACAGTGGATGATTCAGAATTTTTTTTGAGTATGGGTACAAATTAAAATATTTATGAGGGCGAGCTCAAATAACAAAATTTTTAGGTGATCACAAATTATAAAAATTAAAAAATAAAAATTAATTCATAAAAATTAAAAAAAATTAAAATTAAATGTGCGAGCTTTGAAAAGTTGAAGTGGACACGGCCCACTCAACCCTTCGCCGCTGCATGGAAATTGAATCTGTCAAAGACAGCTCCTATTTTTTCTGGCAAAATCATTTAAATATACTGTTAAAAATAATTAATTAGACAAATAGCACCCATCCAAAATTAATTAGATAAATATTCGTTTCGGTTAACTTAGGATAAACTCGTGTTTTATCAAAAGCGAGTTTCGAACTCGTGCTTCACTAAAAGTGAGTTTTGTATATAATAAAAGCGGTAAATTAATTTTTTTTTCTTCTTACCTACCCACTCAATATAGAACTCGCGTTTAGTGAAAAGCGAGTTCGAAAATAGGACACTAATTTTGTCTTATTTGGGTTGAAATGAAGTATTTATCTATATAATTTTGGATGAGGGTTATTTAACTAAATAAATATTTTAAGGGCTATATTCAGGGACAGAGAGACATGGACCCGAGAGGGATTCATGCCTCCAACTCCAATTTTTTTTTATAATATAATTTTTTTAAAAAAATAGATTAATTATACACTTGCTCCCTCCCTTTTTTAATATTTAACTTTTTCCTACAATCTCTAATTTAATCCTGACTTCGTTCAAGGGTATATTTGTCTAACTTTGTCCATTTTCCTGGACAAACACTTCATCATTTCCGGGTTCTACGGTATTACCAGGTGATTTTACCTGTCTGTTCAAGAAATACCCATTTCTTTTCTTGTCTTTAAGCTCTTCTGCTTTCTCACTGTCCCTGTATTTTTCTCACTGTCCCTGTATTGAATTCTCTCTTTTATATGTTTTTGGGTATTTAATGCGAACTGCAATTTTGCATATCTAGAGAAATAATAGAAACTTTTGTTGATTTAATCTTTTATATGGTCTCAATTTGAATAATTCCTCGTTAGAATAATGCCACATTTTCATGCATATACATTGACAAAATATCTAATGTAATAGATATACTTTTAAGATATCTAATGTGATTTGTACTTTTCAAAATGTAAAAAAAAAAAGAGTATATTTAGATAAAATATATAATATGGTATCTAAACTATCACATTGTTAGTAAATATCAAATCAACCAAACGAAAAATTAACATAAACTGTAAAAGAGATCTACTAATTAGCTTAGTGGCTAAAGATGATTATATTGTATCTTGTATGGTTTCGAATTCCGACATGAGAATATAATCTCTCTATTTAATCAATTATAAGTATACGTGACTTAATCTTATATTAATCATGAATAACTTATATTTTAGATCACTGAATTTAACATTCATTTTCATTTAGATCAAAAATCTTTAATTAAATTAAATGACATCATTCAACTTTTATTATTAAAAAATTAAATCACGTATGCTAACGTCAATAAATAATTCTAATGAACAAAACTGAAAGTGAAACTTAACATATTTTACACATACTCTCAAATGTTTCATTTAAAATAAAGGAAAATAACAATTTCTATAATTCTAACAAAAATATTTAAATTGTTGATTAAATATTATTTGATGATGTTATGTGAAAAATATGTTAAGTAAAAGTGTTAGTTTAAATTTTACCATTAGAATTATTTAACAGTGTTAATAAACATGACTTAAATTATTAATAATAAAAATTGAATGATGTCAATTTAATGAAATTAAAAGTTTGTAAACTAAATGAAAATTAAAATTAAGTTTAATGATCTAAAACATAAATTAAGCAATTACATATATATATACTGTGTATGTTTAGCAAATACAAATGAGAATTTATTATTCAAGAATGATTTTACTGAAAATTTGTCTCCGTTTACTTGGTAGTCAATTCATCAAAACCGTAACAATCTTTACAATATATACTTATAGCCAAAGAAATGAATTTAATCCCTCTCTGTTCTAGGCAAACCCCGAAAGCGCCGAGTTGTTTTAGATATCAGTACGTCCGATTCCGGTTGTGTATGCTGGTGGACGCAGTGCTCCCATCATGTGGGAAAGACTCCGAGCCACAGCTCGCCTGGTGCTGATGTTTAGGCTGCATCGGTGTCACCTGCGGATACTCCGAGACTCTCCATACCTTCACCGACTTATCGAGGCTCCCGCTGTACACGATCCACCGCTGCTCCTTTTTCGATTCGTTATCCTTCTCCACTGCTAAGCACTTCACAGGCCCCGTATGCCCCGTTAGCACCGAAAGGGATGTGTGTACCTTACCGTCCCGACGCCAAATACATATAGTCTTATCGGCCGAACCGCTAATCAACAAGTTCCCCGCTGCTTCGAGACAGAGAACGGACAGCTTGTGCCCTTTAAGTTGCCCTCCCTGGGCGAGTTCCTTTACATTATCCTGGTACGTGATCACGCCGTCGCTGGAGCCACAATACAATGCTGGACCTGCAGAGGGGATGATTGCTAATGCTGTTACCGCACATTCTTGTTGTATCAGTGTTTGAGCCAATGTATGCTTCGTTCCTTTTCGAAGCTGTTCCCTGTTCCACAGTTTAACGGTTCCGTCCGCCGAACCGGTGAAAACCATTACACCTGAGCTCGCGATTATGGAGTTAACGGCGTCGTCGTGTGCCTGGACCGATTCGAGGCATTTAGAATCCGAGATTCTCCAAACCTTATAGGTCCGGTCCCATGAGGCTGAATAAATAAGACCTTGTTCCTCGTTCAAGCTCAAACAGGACACCGCATCCGAGTGTTTGAGCCATAAAGCACGTTTGCGTCTCACTTCGATGTAATTGCTTGGTTTAATCGAGCTTTTGAGGATATCTTTTAGAGTTGGCAAAGTTCCGGCTCGTTTATGAACGGAAGGGTTCTTAATCGAGACCTTCCAAACACGAATCTTCCCGTCTTGATGGCCGGTGAAAATCTTTTCACCCGATATTACAATGGCCTTAACCAATCCACTATTCGATTTGAAGACGGAGAATTCCTTGAGATTCTTCCACACACGGATGTTCTTGCTATCGGAGCCGGTGTAAAGGAGTTCATTTCTGGCTGCCAAGGAATAGATATGTCCCTCTTCACGAGTAAGCGAGCCGATAAGACTATTGGTCGGAACCTGGCCATTGTTGTCGAAAGGGTCCCATGAAGGCTTGTCCGTAGGTGCAGTTTGGTTCCATGGCGACATGGTTAGGGGTGAAGCTTCACCACTCAATCTGTTGCCTTCGATAAAGGAAGGGCAATTAGATGAGGTGTTGCTGTAAGCAAGCAACGAATCATCTGCTGCAGTCATAGGAGCATTGACGGCCATGCCGGGGTCCGAATACTTCCCGTCCCCGAACTGAGATTTACCACTAATGCTATCCGGCTCTTCGAACATCTTGTTCCTCACCCGTCCCGAAAAATGAATACAATAAATCAAACTAAGAAAAGAGCCGAACAGCTAAAACAAAATTCAGAAGTACAGAAAAAACATCAGAGATTTAAGGGTTGAGAGAGAATATTAGAAAAAGAAGTCAAGGGCTGGATTTGCATTGAATTCATACACTCATTTATTGCCTATGATTATTTTAGTAATTAAAAAAGTATGGAGAATTCTTAAACAAAGAATTAGAGCGTTGGAGCAGGGGACGAACGCCAACTCCAACTCCAACGCCCTTTGATCGTATCATTGCATTTTTACCCATCAATTTTTACTAAACAATGGGCGACAAATTTAGACGTAAATGGCCACTGGCGATATTGCTGGGAACAAAAATGGTATGGGTCCAGGGGATTCCGAGTCAATCGCCTGCCAATAACGTGCATTCGGGGGTTATTATTAGTAAAGTTGTCGGTTTAACTTTAATTTCTATATTAGATTCAAATTTGAGGGGTTTTTTTGTAAAGAAAAGAAAAAGTAAAAATTGGAAAAAATGGTTTGCATTGCTATCTCATATCCCATAAAATTTCCATTACTCATATGTTGTCTAAAAAGTTATTACAATGAGATTTAATTAGGGTTTATGTACAGAAATGGATTAGGGGTGTTAAAATTTCAAATCCCTATATTTTAAAAATTTTCTTTGTATTTTATATTGAGAGTCTAATTTTGTACCCCTATAGTTTTTAAATTTTCATATAATTTTATTAAGTATAGAGTTCCGTGCCCCTAACATAAAGTCATATGTTCGTCCTTATTCATGTTGCTCTTTCTTGTTGTAATACCCGAATTTTACCTGGATCTATATGTATATAAATATAATAATTTCTCTTACAAATTAAAAATAATAAATGTTAATAAATAAATCAAATAAATCTATAAAAAAGCGGTCCAATTATGTTACATAGTTAAAGGCCCAAGTTACAAATATAAAATCCCAAATCTCTATTTTTTACAACTATTCTCGTCAAAATCTGATAGATAACAGCTTAACAAACACAAACATGAGCTGTATTTAAAATTTTCGTTCATTCTTGTCCACGTGACAGCAAATTATTGGTCCGTTTGAAGAGACACGAATTGTAATTTTTCTCAATTCTAGTTGTCAACAGTCGGCTGGCTGTGACATCAGCATGATGTCGGATTCCATTACTTGCTATAAATAGAGATGAGAGAGAAAACTTAAAGAAGTTAGTGGATAATAATTACACAATTATTACTGAAATTAAAGAGGAGAGAGAGAGGAGTAGCCAAGAGGCTACTTGAAATTTGGAGAGTTGATAGGAGAAGACAACTGGCCACCAGAGAGGCCACCAGAATCACCATTTAACCTTCTAAATGTATAGTTACTTCCGAACTTTTATGCCCTGCAATAAAATATGAAAAAAATTAGTTTTGTGTCAAATATTGAAAAAAAACAAAAAGCAAAAGTAAAAAAAGAGAAGTGATCAGAGTTTATCTCATCATTGTCGGGGCTGCTTTAAGTCTTGTCAGAGTCGAAAATGGGCCGAGAGGGTAGATCTAGGCCAAGGAAGGTAGAGATTCTGTCGGATCTGGTAGTTTTAGGATGTTTAGGGCTTGAAATCGGAAATTTTGAGTTTTTCAGATTTCGACACGGTGGCTAGAAATCGTTTTACGGCCATTAAAGCTGTAATAGGGATGATAGGAAGTGGGATGGTGGTGATCGACGTCGCATGCGACGGCCGAGAGTTAACTTTCAACGACCGGCGAACTGGTCGAAAATGACTAGTAGTGGCCGAAGTAGATCGAAAAGAGGAAAGATAGCGAAATATTGCCGGTTTCTTTGGTGTTCATCCTGTTTGTGATGAACGAGGATGAACACGAATGGTTTTTAGGGTGTTTGATATGAGAAAAAATAAAACAAAGGAGAAATGGTGTTATTTTGGATTGAATGAAAGAAAAATGGAAGAACACAGATGAATTTGGTGAATAACATGGTCTTTGACCCATTTGGGGTGGAAATTTGGGAATTGATTTGTTAGTGTTCATAGAGTTTAGAGAGAGGGAAGGGTAGTGAGAGAGTGAATTTCGAAAAGGGTCATTGTTTCTAATAAAATCAGATTTAATTTTAATTTGTTTTAAATTTGGTCCTGTTTTTTATTTAATTGCTTTAATTATTTAATTTTAATTGCAATTTACATGCTTATTAAATGATGCATGTTTTAATTAATTCATGTAGCCTAATTATTAGATAATTAAAAATACTTAGCTTTAATTGTTAATTGTTTAGAGTCTTAGTCTTAGTATTTCTATTAGGCTTTAATAATATAATTAGTAAGATAATTGTAACAAATTAATGGATATTAAGTGAGAAACTTTGAAGTTCAAATTTAAATGGTGTCCCAATGCAATGGGATGTTGTTCAACATGGACTTTTAAGTAGAATACTTAGTATTCATTAAAGTCCTAGAAATTGATAATTAATCTAGTTAATTAATTAGAGCTTTAAATTGGACTAGAACTTTAATAATTAGACTAATTAATTAAACTAGGAAATATTATATATAATTTTAGGGTTTAAATATAGATGGTGCCCAAGCAATTGGGTGTTGTCATATGTAAACTTTTAAATTAAATAATATTCATAGATTTAATCATGCACAAATCTAAATAGAGCTTTTTTTAGATTAGAACTTGAAATAAAACAAGACCATAATTAATCATGCATATAAAACCTTTATTTGCAAAATATATTTTTAGAATATGAATAGAGGTGCCATGAGCGTATAGGGGTGTTTCCAATTTATATTCGAATCAAAAATATATTTTCATATAAAAGGAATATTTCTATTTTGAATACAAACCTAGTTAATAATTGATGATTAAATTAAATTTGAATTGTTATTCTCAAAATGTCACTATGCCACACAAAATTAAAGGTACCGGTATCGGGCGTTTGTAGGGTGCTAATCCTTCCCCACACGTCTCTAGTTGTTTTTATGGTGTCCGGTCTACCAAAGTGATCATTGATGACACCAAATCATTTTTTAAAACAAATTTAAAAGGAAAATCCTAATTTTCAAAATTAATCATCAAACTATTTTTACCGGTTAAAAATGGTATCGACAGCTTGGCGACTCCGCTAGGGACCACTTCGTGAGTGAGGCCAAATAAATTTTATGTGGCATTTGGCATCTAAAGAATGGTAATTCGGATTTAATTTCTTCAATAATTATTGGGTGGGTTTATAGAAAGAATAAAAATATGCTTTTTATCTGTGTGGTATATCTGTCATTCATGCATAAGCCTTCTACCCAGGCTTCTCCTTTGGGTGGGAGCAAAACATGATCCTAAATGTGGTTTGCCACCTCTGAGCGAGAATTTTGTCTTTCTTCCGATATACCAACCTTATACACCGTGGGTTACGACTCAGCTATAAGGGAACATATACACTCGAATCGATGTCTTGCTATCGTAGTAGACAGTAATGACAGTTCGAGTACCCAGAGTCTAGAATAAAATTCACATGTTGTAATCTAGGAGCCAACCCTACTAGATCTAGAAATGGAGCTTAGATAGAGTGCTACTGTTTTAAATACGCTTCTCTGGTTATTCTCTCTGCTCGATATAAACTGCTTTATTGTATCAATTTAATTTTTGCTTTCAATATTATTTCACAATACATACACAGTCTTTATTGTTATTTTTTGTTTTGTTTTGTTGTTTTTGTATTTGTGGCATCATGTTGCATTTATTAGGGTTATCGAATCGAGAGTCAGTTAATTAGAAAGTGTTCATAATGGTTGAAGGATCCGATAAACAGAGAGAAGGTAATACATCAGTGTGGACATGGTCAGAGGAGAATCAGTTCAAAAAGGGAGATAGTATCTAGGGAGATTATGTATCACGGATGAAGAACTACACCAAGATTAATTTTAAACAGAACGAGTGTCTGTCGTAACTAAAAACAATATGGGAATAGTGGGATGGTGACATGAGGAGTCACTTCTAACAGGAATTTGGAGATATAGTGTTACTGTTAGATATCTAGTAGACCGTGAATTGATTAGGGTTATGACCAGTTTTGGAACCATACGTATAATTGTTTCACTTTCGAGAGCATAGATATGACCCCTATAATTGAGGAATACGAAGCTTTGCTACACTACCTTAGAATCAAAAGAGACAAGGTTTATACAAGGCCCAATAATAATTCAAGCTTTAGGAAAAAGTTGAAGGCAATCACGGGAATGAATAAAGCCTGGTTCAACGGAAAACTATCTGAAAAGAGTAATGAAGAGCTGATGGAAGACAACGAATGTATAAATTGAAAAATATCTGAGGATTGATTCTGACAAACGATGACACGATAAGAAAAAGAAGTCTATATGCTTTGTGCATCTATAGACCGTTTTTGTTCCTAAGGACTTTGGACTATATAGACCCATCTACATTAGGGTTGTTCAAGCGTTTAGAAAAATGTGTTAACTCAGTACAAGCCATTCTTGTAGAAACATTCATATCGTTGACTGCCTGTAGGAATGCAGGGGAAAGAAGATTCTGGGGTTGTCTACAATTGTTAGAAGTTTGGTTTCGAGGACATAGATGGGCCATACCTCACAAAGTTGGTAGATTCTTCAGTACTTATTCACCATTGGAGGAACATCTCGCTAAGTTCCTGATTGAGAAAATGTAAGAAGAACAATGGATTGAATGCTTCAAGGACATGAAAAACAATGATATCATAAAGAATGCCCATTGGTTGAGTAGAAATAGTTATTTGTATCGATGTGGAGCCAAAGACTGGGTCCTATTGCCGAGAGTTTAGGGAGGAATAGCTTATTGTCCTTTTTTGGTATCAAGACAATTTGCATTGAGACAATTTATTCCCGCCGCTGCAGGTATAACAAGTTTGAATATGCACATAAGACAGATGACTACAAATCTACGGTACAATGAACTGCAAAAGCATGGAAATAACCAAAGAGAGAAGAGTTGTATGAGGACTTAAAAATTATGCGGGATATGAAGATTGGAAGGCTCAAAGGGTTAATGATAATGTCCTTCAGAAAAATCAAGGTGGTGTTGGCTTGACTGATGAACGTGTAAAGAGTGCACCCTCAGCGCTAGACAAATTAAAGCACGATCATGAGAAGGGTTTGAAGGGATATGAAAAAAAGACTAATGACCTTAAAAATGAGTTGACCATGAAAAAGCTGGAAATGGAAATTCATAAAGGACAAGAAAAGACTCTCAAGGAACAGAACAGGAAAATCAGACAGGAATTGGAGGACTTGAAGAAGATTCACGCTGATTGTATGAAACCACAAGAAGGAAACTCGAGTAAGTTGGTTGATAATTTATCTAAGCAATTGGATAGAGCTATAAATGAGGAAAAAATTACAAGAAACTATTTGAGGATGCTAAGAAGATAGCAAGGAAAAAGATTCAGGACCTGAAAGAATTAAATGGTCGGGCCAAAAAGAGGTTAGAAGAGGAACAAGCTATGAGCGCAGAATTGTCATCACAAGTCTCACCAATGGAAAAAGTTATTGATGGACATTACAATAATGGAAAGGCTGACATAGAGCGAGAAAATGAAGAGCTAAAAGAGAAAGTGGCAGAACTAGAGGATATCGTACAACATTTGAGAGACCAACTAGCAAGTTTTGAAGAAGCATTACAAAGAGAAGATAAGGCAACAAAAGACAAGCTTGAGGCAGCTAACCACACCATCCAAAGGCAAAAACACGAGCTAGTTAACTTCAAGAGCCAAGTAAGGAGAATCGCTCAGTACATGCAGATTGTCCAGTGAAGCCATGAGCCTGCTACAGCGCCCCGACATAGACACTAAGTTAAGACAGATGCTGACTAGGATGCTTAATAAAGTTGTAAACCTAGGAGCTAGGGCTTGTTGCTTTCTATAATTGAAATTACCTATTTTCTGTATTTAATCTTTTAGTCAATGAATGTTTTTCTAAAGACTAGCTCTTGCAATGCAATTCTGTGACTTACTGCTCTAAGATAAATGGGGCAGTGGAAGCAGCAAACAAGAACATCAAGAAGATCATATCAAAGACGACATATACCTACAAATATTGGCATGAGAAATTGCCATTTACTTTGTTTGCATATCGGACTTTAAAGCGAACTTCTACCGTGGCAACACCATATCCTTTGGTTTATAGGGCAAAGACAGTACTTCTGATTGAAGTTGAGATTTTGTCTCTCCGAATCTTATCTGAAGTGAAACTGGATGAAGTAGAGTGGGTACAGGCTCAGTTCGATCAGTTGAATCTCATTGAAGAAAAGAGGCTGAAAGCTATTTGACACAATCAAATGTACCAGAAAGAATGATGCAAGCTTATGATAAGAAATTCCAGGCCAAAGAATTCCGAGAGGGTGTACACTGAGATTTTTGTGGGAAATAGATGCCTAACTGGGAGGGGCCATATGTTGTCAAAAAGGTTTTCTCCGGAGGAGCATTGATTTTAACTAAAATGGACGGTGAAGAGTTGCATAAGCTAGTGAACTCTGATTCAGTTAAAAGATATTACGTTTGAAGAATAAAAAAAAGATTAAAATGGAAAAAAACGGACTGAAAACCTGAAAAGGGAGCTTCGCAAAATAAAAATATCTATGGTGAAAACTCAAAAGGGTGCCATAGGTATCAAAAAAAAGGAAAATAAAAAAAAGATGGGGGTTCAAGATGAAAACTTGAAAAGAGCATCTTGAAACCAAATGATGATTTGGGTTGAAAACCCGCAAAGGGCGGCTCAGATATGTTGTGAATAGGCATCCGACAATTAAGACCTCTCGGACACCTGGTATTTTGAGAGGGATTTCACATATGCAAATATCTTGACAACTTTTCGAAGTCTGTTGGACAAAGACTTAAGCTTAGAACTATATTCGGTCGGTGGGGTTACTGAATCCTTATGCTATAGATGCCTGAGGATCTGATTTTGTTTCTTGATTTTGTTGTTTCAATTTGACATGACTTTTTGAATTTCATTGTATTTTTTGCTCATAAGCCTCAATAAAATTATCAAATTCTCTTTCGAGCCTTTTTTTTATTCTAAAGCATCATGCAAGTAGATAGTATAAATTCATTAAAAAATAGATGATTTCTTGGTATTACTATGTTTTTGAAAAATGCAGATGATCTTTAACACATGTGATTATTAAATAAGAGTGTATAAAGAGAAGATGAAGTCGTACATCGGGTCAACAGAAACATGGAAATAAAAGAATGGTGAGGTACTTGAGTCAAACAGTGACCGAACAAGTTCGAAAGAAAGAGTAATGAATGAAGAAAGAACAGGAAAAAGTGATTTGAAAATGTGAAAACTCCAAAGGGCGGCAAAAAGAAAAAGAAAAAAAAGAAAAAGAGAAAGAGAAAAAAAGAAAAAAAAAGGAAAAAGAAAGAAAGAAAGAAAAAGAAAAAAATGGGTGAAAACCCAAAAGAGTTCCTTGAGAAAAAGGAAAAAAACCAAAGTCAAAACCTGAGAATACGCTTTGAGAAAAGCAATCTAAAGTGAAATCCTGAAAATGCGCTTTAGAGCAAAATTGTGGAAACATATAAATGGGGGTTCAAAGGTTAATCCCAAATGTGAGATAAATTATCAATGCAAATCGAGAATCAGTAAAGAAGCATAGCAAAGAAAAATTAGATTGGTCTCCCAAGAAGCATAAGCTTTTGATTGATCCCAATGTGCTGTGGTTCATGCATCATACGTAGAAATTTCAAAACTAGGGCCATACTAACCTTCATCAAGGCATTTTAATCTGTTTTGTCAGGAATTTGGCAAAGAATGAGCTCATAATGAGAAAAGTTTGCCACTAAAGAATACAGAGTTTATAATAATAATAACTCATACAGCAAAGAATATAGAGTTCATAATGAGAAAAACTCGCCCAGCAAAGAATAGAGAACTCATAATGAGAAGAGTTTGCCCTTTGAAGAATGAGAATTTCTTAATGAAAAGAACTTACTTGTTCAGCGCCTTTACAGAGAGGTCGATCAACGTTTCCAAGAAGAATAGAGGAGTTCCTAATGAGAAAAACTCGTTTGTTCAACACCTTTGCAGATAGGTGGATTAACATGGCCAAGAGGAATGAATGAGTTCATAATGAGAAGAATTGACTCAGACTTCGCAGTTAGCCTTAATAGAAGGATTGGGCAGTTCATAATGAGAAGAACTTGTTCAAGCTTTCTAAAGAGGAAGAAAGAGCGAAAGTTTGTAATAAGAAGAACTTGTAGCTCAGAGAAACAACTAGATGGTTTGGGGGCCAAATTCGTGTCTTTTCAGTCTTTGTCCAAATCTTGTTCCACAACAATGAGCAAAGAAGGGCAACTGTAATACCTGAATTTTACCTGGGTCTATATGTATATAAATATAATAATTTCTCTTACAAATTAAAAATAATAAATAAATCAAATAAATATATAAAAAGCAGTCCAATTTTTTTAATGTCCATGTTACATAGTTAAAGGCCCAAGTTACAAATATAAAAGCCCAAATTTCTATTTTTTACAACTGTTCCCGCCAAAATCCAATGGATAACAGCCCAACAAACACAAACATGAGCTGTATTTAAAATTCCCGCCCATTCTTGTCCATGTGGCAGCATGTTATTGGTCCGTTTGAAGAGACAAGGCTTGTATTTTTCTCAATCCTAGCTGTCAACAGCCGGCTGGTTGTGACATCAACATGACGTCGGATCCCATTACCTGCCATAAATAGAGATGAGAGAGAAAAATTAAAGAAGTTAATGGGTAATAATTACACAATTTTTACTGAAACTAAGGAGGAGAGAGAGGAGTAGCCGAGAGGTCACCTAGAATTTGGAGAGTTGATCGAAGAAAAATGACCATCGGAGAGATCACCAGAATCACCATTTCACCGTCGAAAGGTATATTCACTTCCGAACTTTTATTTCATGCAATAAATTAAAAAAAATAGTTTTGTGTCAAATAAGGAAAAGTAGAAAACAAAAGTAAAAAGGGAGAAGTGATCAGAGTTTATCTCATCATTGCCGGAGCTGCTTTAGGCCTTGTCGGAGTTGAAAATAGGCCGATAGGGTAGATCTAGGCTATGGAAGGTGGGGATCCTATCGGATCTGGTAGTTTTAGAGTGTTTAGGGCTTAAAATTAGAAGTTTTTGGGGTTTTTAGGGTTGTAGCACGGTGGCTAGAAATTACTCAACGGCATTCGAAAATCGCTTTACGGCTGGCAGAACTGTAACAAGGATGATCGAAAATGGAACAGTGGTGGCCGACGTCACCTGCGGCGGTTGAGAGTCGACTCTCAACGGCCGACGAACTGGTTGGAGATGGCCAGTAATGACTAGAGTGGGTCGAATAGAGGAGAGATGGTAGAGTGTTACCGGTTTTTTTGGTATTCATCCCATTTATGATGAATGAGGATGAACACCGAATGGTTTTTAGGGCATTTGATCTGGGAAAACAATAAAACAAGGGAGAAATGGTGTTATTTTGGATTGAATAAAGTAAAATGGAAGAACACGGATGAATTTGGTGAAGAACATATGTTTGATCCATTTGAGGTGGAAATTTGGGAATTTTTTTGTTAGTGTTCATAGAGTTTAGAGAGAGGGCAGGGTAGTGAGAGAGTGAATTTTGAAAAAAAATATAAGAGAAAATGAGATTAGTTTGGCTGGAAAGGGCTTTTTATAGAGAACCTGGGATAGCACCTTTTGGTGCAGGGTTATCCCTGACCCGCGAGTCTGATATGGGCCAGACCTTAGGGTCTACGCCCTTTTATTTGGGTTCTTTTAATTTTGGCCTTTAGCTTTATAATCATTTCAATTGGGTACTTGTTTCTAATAAAATCAGATTTAGTTTTAATTTCTTTTCAATTTGGTCATGCATTTTTATTTAATTGCCTTAATTATTTAATTTTAATTGCAATTTAAATGCTTATTAAATTATGCATGTTTTAATTAATTCATGTAGCCTAATTATTAGACAATTAAAAACACTTAGATTTAATTATTAATTGTTTAGAGCCTTAGTCTTAGTATCTCTATTAGGCTTTAATAATATAATTAGGAAGATAATTGTAGCAAATTAATGGATATTAAGTGAGAAACTTTGAATTTCAAATTTGAATGGTGTCCCATTGCAATGGAATGTTGTCAACATGACTTTTAAGTAGAATACTTATGCAACACCCTTTAAAAATAAAGGAGTTGCTTACCCCAAATCTCGAACCTGCGACCTTAGGGTTGGTAACCCCAAGCTTCGACCAATTGAGCTATAGAAGCTCTTGGTTATTAGCTATACCAATATGATTTTAAATTTATTCCCGGTACTCTACCTGAAAATAAAATAATAAACAAACTGAAATATCCCAACCACTCCAACATGGCTTTTAATTCGATTCAACCACCTAAATTTTAGATCTGTCGACCTTTCATCTCCTCAACCCTCTAAACCGTTTGGCTGCCTGACCCCTCCACAGCGTCGTCGTGGACGCTACAACCCTCACCAATAGAATAGTTGTTCCATCTCAACACCGATATTTCCCTCTACTTGCGGTGAAGCCACAATGTTCACCGTGAACTTTCAGTTGAAATCCCGACAGAGACAACCTCACAACCTCCTTCGTTCTTGTGTTCTTTCGATGCCGATCACCGTTCTTTTGAGCCACGACTGTCATCATTGTCATCTTCAGGCTGAGCCGATCAAAACCCTGGCCGTTGTCCGTCCACCCATCGCCATTTAGTGTATCGCTGGAGTTACAATATTTCTAACCTTTGACCTTCGATATAGGTAAGTCGGTAAGGGTTCCGATCAAAAATTAAAATATTTAAGGCAATAGGTGAATTGTAGTTGATTTTTAGCGTTTTTCGGTGTCCTTTCCAACCAGTTTGGCTACGCGTGGCGGCCACGCGCCGTCTTGGGTGATTTTCAGTCGCCTAAGACAGTGACCCTCGAACCATTTGGTCAGACCGGCCTTAGATTCGGTCTGGCCAATGATCTTAGTCATTTGAATCGGCCGGGTAGACCGGGCCTGGTTTATTTAAACCAATTGGGTTGACCTGTTATGACCTATCCCGTCTGACCCGAGTTCAACATGTCCGACCCGAATTTGACTCGTCTGACCCATCCAACCCGAGTTCGACTCGTCTGACCCATCCAACTTTGACCTAGTCAACCCGATCAAGTCAATTCAGTGAGTCAAACTGACCGAGTTAACTTAGTGATTCAACCTGACCGAGTTAACTCAGTGAGTCGACTCGCCCAAGTTAACCCGATTGACCATTGATCGTTGACCGCTAACGTCTGTATTGACCGTTGACTGCTGACGTTAGCATTAACTGATGATGTCAGCGTTAACTACTGAAGTCAGCGTTGACTTTGACCAAAAAGTCAAATATTTTGAAAACCCCTATTTTATGGTTTTTGACGTCCTGTGTCTGTTTTTAAAGTCTGTTTCACGAAATTTTAACTTGAAAGCCTATGAATCTAACCTCAAACCTGAACATGCATAAGTTTTAAGTTGTTTATTTAGGGGTTTTTATTGAACAAATGACTAATATGAACTCTTGTGTAATTAAAGGTACCCGAGTCTTACCCAACCGTTCGTCTGCTCAGCCTGGCTCCTCTTGTTTCGCTCACCTGCGCCCACCATAGTTACTCGTATGATCTTAAAAACCCAGTAAAATTATTAAGATAGAATTTAATTTTTTTGTAGTAACCTTGTTCCGTTATGGTCTAGAATCTAATACTGATGTAGAGCGTAGCAAGACAGGTACCCAATAAACCCTTCTTACCAGCTTTTTGAGGTGTGTTTCGTGTGTGCTATATTACTGTTTTAAATAACTGTTAAAATGATTTATCTGAATATACATATACATATAAATATATATATATACATATACATATATATATATATACTGGATTGCTTTATGATTTGAACATGAATATTTTTTTCTGTTATGTAAGCATGTCTACCCTATCTGTTTGAAAGTATGCCCTATGTCTGATCTTAAGTTGAGACATTTGATTTATACCTTACTGAGTTATATACATTTCTTCCAATTTATCTCTGATGACACTGCATATTGATTTACTTAGGGTACATTATTGGGATATGATTTGAAGTGTCTGTAGGTACAGCCCTAATCCAGCTGGTAAATTCTTCGGTTAAGCTCATATGCCCAATAGGCTTAGGGTAAGCCTTTTTCTACAGGCCTAGGGTAAGACCTTCTAGATGCAGTTCATGGGGGACTGGATATCGGTATTCGGTAAGAGAGTAGCTAGGTTTTAAACGAAAACTTGGCTGCCTAATATCATAACTTATTGAAATAATTTATGATAATCTGAAATATTGTACTCCCCCTGTCCCACAAATATTGTCCCTTATTGACTTTTCAAAGTAAAATTTTTTAAACTTTGACTATAATTATATTAAATATTTTAAATAATTAAATTTTATAAAATATATAATTAAAATCTACTTGATTAGAGGTTTTTAAAATATATATATTTTCATATTTTTATTAATAATAAATTTTAAATAATCATGAGTCAAAGTTTAAAATTTTTGACAAAAAAAGTTAATAAGGGACACTTTTCTTGGGACAGAGGGAGTATGTTTTATCTTCACTTATTGGAACACACTGAGCTCCCTGGCTCACACCCCTAAATCTTTTCCATTTCAGATACTTTTGGATAGGCTACCCTTGGACTTGGCATTTGGATGATCGACACATTCAGTTCACATATTTTGATGTAATATTTCTATCTTCCAGACTGTATATATCAGGGTGACATGAGCCTATATTTTAATATTGTATACTTTACTAATTTGCCCAATGTGACATTGTTTTGTAACTAAGATTTTGATATGGTTTTAGATTAAACGTCTGGTATTATATTTGATGATATATAATTATTACCCGTTTTGAGACTTTAAATCGTAATTTTTTTATTGGAAGTTTGGCATGAGTTGTGACCTCCCAGAATTAGGTGTAACGTATAGACAGGTCTAGAGGAGTTACAACTTAGTATTCATTAAAACCTTAAAAATTGATAAATAATCTAGTTAATTAATTAGAGCTTTAAATTGGACTAGAACTTTAATAATTAAACTAATTAATTAAACTAGGGAATATTATATATAATTTTGGGGTTTAAATATGGATGGTGCCCAAGCAATTGGGTGTTGTCTCATGTAAACCTTCAAATTAAATAATATTCATAGATTTAATAATACACAAAGTTAAATAGAGCCTTTTAGATTAGCACTTAAAATAAACAAGATCATAATTAATCATGCATATAAAACCTTTATATGCGAAATATATTTTTGGAATATGAATAGAGGTGCATGAGCATATAGGGGTGTTTCCAATTTATATTCGAATCAAAAATATATTTTCATATAAAAGGAATATTTCCATTTTGAATACAAGCCCAGTTAATAATTAATGATTAAATTAAATTCAAATTTTATTCTCAAAATGTCAATATGCCACACAAAATTAAAGGTATCGATATCGGGCGTTTGTGGGTGCTAATCCTTCCCCACATGTAATCGACTTTCCAACCCCAATTTCTAAAATACAAATCTCTTATTGTTTTTATGGTGTCCGGTCTACCAAAGTAATCGGTGGCAACTCTAAATCATTTTTAAAATTTAAAAGGAAAACATTTTTAAAATTAATCGTCAAACTATTTTTACCGGTTAAAAATGGTTTTACACTTGTATGAGTTTAAATCTAAATATTTAACTTGAGAATGTAATTATTATTTTTGCTTATTCGAAAAATATAATTATTACAATGATTAAGGATATTATTAAAAAGCACGCCCACCAAATCAAATTTATAAAGGAAATTATCGCATACATTTATCTAAAAAATTAATTTATTTTATATATTAACCAATGAATGTCACATGTCTTTAAAACTCATGAACTCATCCTTAAGTACATAGTTAGTATCTAGACCTTCTTAGAACCCAATAAGTGGCACAAGTGGACAAAAAGGATGATATTTATTTTACGAGACTCAAGTCCGAGCACATGTGTGTGCATTTCAAAGGGTTAAGAAAAAGTTTAAACATATACTATCATGTAATTAGACTAGTATTCAAAAAAAAAATATCTAGAACTTTCTGCACCCATTTGATACTTGAACTTGAAAATAGTTACATGCATTAAACTAAATAATTAACTCCATTAAAATTTTGTTGAAATATTATCTCTAACCAATCAATTAGTGTCGCATGTCTTTGAAAATAAACCACTTTAATATTGTAATATGTCATTGATTTTTTTAAATCAAACTTAACTTTAGCGAACGTGTTTAGGGTTCCATTTTAAAGACATGTAAGGTTTATTGATTGATGAGAAGTGACACATGAATAAAATTTTAAAGCAGTTAAAATTTTAAATTAATATGTGCTATAATTTTTAAATTCAGTTACCAACTAAGTACCCGAGGTCAAGTTCCCGTGCCAAATTGAAAAAAAAATAGGTACCAAATAAATATTATTTTTTTAGTAAAGACTAATTTTCATTGACCAGTTTTAAATAAGAAATATATTTAAGATTGTTAATGGTGAGGATGAGATAGTAGTGATTTTAGACTGTTCATCTTTCTTGCTTGGGGGATGAATTACAGTCAATGAAAGTTATGTGGAGAAGACGATAGAAAAAAGATTTTTGAGAAAGATGATGAAAGTGATAAAGATTTTAAAATAAAAAGCGAAGCTAAATTTTAATCAATAATAAACTTGATGAATTTGAGTTTATAGTGATTATTTTTATTTGGTATAATTTGTTATATTGTCAATTCGGTTAAAAAAAAATCTCAATCGAAGAATATTTTATTTTTGTCGTCATTGAAAGCATGAAACAATAATTTCATTTTTTTAAAAAAGTAGAGAGAATGGTTTTTCTAATGTTATTGACATTGCTAAAAGACTTACAATTGGTATGGAGAGAGTCCACAACGTTCGAGAAATCTTTCAGAATTAATTATTTTAATTGCATCAATGATTAAGCAATTGTCTTACTTGAAAGAAGGTTTGAACAATATGAAGTTGTGTTTGGTTTTCTATTTTCTTCTGACAAATTGTATTCATTAAATAATCGTGTTTAAAGTCTTGTTGTAGCCATTTTAAAGATGCACTTAAAGAATGATGCTAAATTTTATATTCATATTTATGATTATACGTGGGGTTGAAGTTATTCTAAGACTTTTTGCCCAAGGAATTGACCTATATGATAATAAACAACCCAAAAAATAGAGAAATTATATCATGAGTCATTCTCACCACGTTATTCATGAGACCAACCAATCAAATGCATCTATTTTATTAATTTTTTTTCATCTCATCTTTTTACCAAGTGAATTTTTACTAATATTTACTGTAATTAAATTTAAAACAGTTTTTACCAAAAAAAGATTTACTTGGTAAAAAGATAAGATGAAAAAAATTAATAAAATGGATGCATTTGATTGATTGGTCTCATAGATGATATGGCGGGAATGACTCATGATATAATTTCTTCAAAAGATGACTGATCTAATATTGATATGATCCAAAAACTAATTAATCTGATATTAGTCTGATTTGACATGATTTTTTATATATTCGAACTAAATCTGAACTCAAACCGATCTGATCCAATTTAAATTTAAATTGAATGCAGTTCAAACTTGATCCGAACGATCGATTGTGACCTCTACTGTCTGTCTACTGTGGTGAGTCTTGGCCCAATTTTAGTTTAAAATCGATATAATTGTTGCCCCAATTTTACGTTTCTCTGAGCCAAAGTTAATTTCACGACCAAACCGATTTACTTTTAAGTTTTAATTTAGGGTAAACCATTTAATATATTTGAATCCCCAAAAATCTGATATTTGACGTGGAAAATTGAATTTTTAGTTTTTCTCAAGATATTAAGCAAAACATTAAAGATAAGGAGTCTAAGGGAATACACACACAAAAGGGCCCAACTTGCAGCAAATTAGCGCCGGCTACGGTTCAATCACAACTCTACATAAATGGTTTGTTTATGTGCCAGATCCCTCCAGTTTCCTTAAACAAATTCTCTTGATTTATCAACAGCCAAATTAAGTTCAATGTCTTTCAAACATTTTATTTTATTTATTTTATTTTTTGTTTTCTTTAAATTTGTTGTTTTAATTTTTTTAAAGGAATCGAGCCTCGTTAAAACTCCCTCTAAACCTATTAGGGGGAAAAGAGTATCCTACTTTTATTAATTACTGAAAACTCGACCTTACAAAACCACAAAATCTCGAGTACACCACACTATAAATAAGCTTACAAACCAATAGCACAAATATAAACAATGGACCGCACGACAGACATACTGCAAGGGCACACATACAACTACAAAGATAGAGTAACATACACTAAGCTGTCCTGCTCTCTCGACCCACAATCGATTCCTCATCGGCAACCCACAAGCATTCATCTACCCGTGTTGTTTTAATTTATTAAATACACCTTTTATGTCATTATTGTTTAGTTTTTTTTCTTCATATTTTAATTTTCTGATTTTTTTTGTCATGTTGAATTGATCATATAAGCACCCAAATCCGTCCGGCGCTTCTTTTTTATTCGGGTTTTAAAATTTCTTTTGATGTATTTTAATTTGTTTTGGAAAATCCCGCCCGGTTTTAAAAATATATGGAGTCGCCACCGATTATTTAAAAATGGTAGACCGGACACCGATAAAATTAGAGATAAAAAATTAGGGTTCAAAAGTCAGTTACGGATGGGGAAAGATGAGCACCCCACACCGCCAAAAATTGGTACCTAGTCGATTATTTAATGTCTTGGTGTTGGAAATTTCGAATTCGAATAGAATTTAAAATACGATTCTTGAATGCACAAAAATATTGAGAGAACCGCATCCCTTTGCGCACGGGACACGGCTTCTCGTTTTTTTGGAAAAATTCGAAGAAGGTCACATCCTTTTATGCTCGGGACATGATTTCTTGAGGTTTTAAAATTTTGAAATTAATTTCTTTAAAAACGTATTTTTGATGATTTTAAAAAATATGATGCAAAATTACAAGATAACATGTAGAAAAATATATACTTAAAAATATTACACTTTCGGTAAAATATTTAATATTTATTTATCAAAAAGAAATCTATATATGAAGTTAATAATTTACATACATATATAAAAAATTAAGTATTTATTATTATTTATATATACTTAGAAATATAATATTTAAGATAAGATATATATGTATTAAAGATACACCTACACATATATTAAGTTAGTAGTTTATATATATATATATATTTTTTACAAAAATAAGTATTTAGTATTATTTATATATATTGTAATTAAACAAAACAATATATTTAATTTTAAAAATATACATGAAGTACAATATATGAAAATAAAAATACATGAAATATAAATCATAAGTAAAGAAATATGTATACATATGTATATATACATATATAATATATAATAAAATATTTTATATAATAATAATATATACATATAAGGGTAATAATAATAATAATAATAATAATGCATAATTTAAATTAAAACAACTTTAAACTAAAGATTAAGGACTAAAATGCATGAACATTTAATTACATGGCATAAATGCTACATATTACCGGACTAGAATGAAATATATACAAAATATAAGAGAATAAACGTAAATAGGCGGAAATAAAGTACTAGAAATTAAATATTAACAACAGTGACTAAATTGAAATAAAATAGAAATTAAAAGCCAAAACAATGACGATGTTAGACATGCCTAAAAACTGTAGGATCAAAAACATAATTATCCCGTGACCAGAAGTGAAAGCGGGAAAAAAGATCAGGGACCATGGGCGTAATTTGCCCAAAACCTGAAAAACGCGGATCCTCCCCCTTGGGTCCGGGTCACCACACGGGTAAGGCCTTAAAATGGCGTCGTTTTGTAGTTTACCAGCTTAAAACAAAATTAAAACAGATTAGCTCTTTTTTATATCAAACACAATATAAAAGAAAACCCTAAAAGCTTATTGTTCTCTCCCTCCCGAGCCAACCCTAGACGGCGGCGCCGCTCTTCAACTCCACAACCCATCACCGGCAATGGCCTCACGGCGGAGGGTAGCTCGGTAACGCAGGTAAGATTCGAACCTTCTCTTTCCCTTTTTTTTTACTTTGATTCAAGGATTTCAAAAACAAATCTAAATTTAAAAATAAAAGCTTTGATTTCTAATGGATTTTAAAAAAGGAAGAATAAGGTTTTTGATTTCAAAACGTCGAATCTCTCTATGATTCTGTATTCTTATATTTTTTATTCAAAAAAAAACAATGAATATACCAACAACAAAGGCCGGAAATTACCTCTATTTTATTTGATTTTTGGAAACCCTTACAAATTTTTTGAAATAAAAAAACTCTCAAACTGACTCTGGTTTTTTTCGATCCCCCATTTACATATCTTTCTGGTTCGGTTTTTATAACCAACCTTGTTTGTCCATGAAAATATAATATTTTCCCCTTTTGATTACAGATCTTCAGCCGGATTTTGAGGGATTTTATTTGCCCAGTGGTTGGAGATAGGGGATAGGGCTGGCAGAATGTAGTTTAGGCTATTAGGATTAGGTTTTAGGGTTGAATTTATTTTTGTTTAGGGTTAGTTAATTTAGGGATTTTTATTAAATTGGTTTGGGGTCTAACTTGGTTGCCAGCGAGTAGAACAACGGCGGCCATAGTGTGAGTGGTGGTTGCGGCTACCAACATTAGGTTATCATATTTTAGGGTTTTTGGTTAATGGGTCAGTTCTAGGTAATTGGCTCGGTTTGGTGTAGTTGGGTCTAAGTATTGGGTTATTTGGTTTGGTTAGGGTAATGGCCTTAGGGCCCGGGTAAAAACGGGTCGTTACAGCTGCCCCTCTTTGCAAATTATTGTGTAACAACAATATAGCAAAGACTAATAATAACCCGTTTTGTCCGGTCTGGTTGGGTTTTTCCCCTCTTAACGTATGTCTTTTTTCTTTAGTAGATCTTCTATCTCTTCGACGCAAGTCTTCTATCTCTGCTCCATTGGTAGTTTAAGGAGATAGGGTTGGGTGATCTGCTCCATTGGAAGGAGTAAAGATCTGAGGTTGTAGTTCCTCTTCTATTGGATGGGTGACCTGCTCCATTGGTAGTTTAAGGAGATAAGGTCGGGTGATATGCTCCATTAGAGTGAGTAAAGATCTGAGGTTGTAGTTCCTATTCTATTGGATGAGTGACCTGCTCTATTGGTAGTTCAAGGAGATAAGGTTTGGTGATCTGCTCCATTAGAATGAGTAAAGGTTTGAGGTTGTAGTTCTTCTTCTATTGGATGGGTGACCTGCTTCATTGGTAGTTCAAGGAGGTGAGGTCTGAGGTTGTAGTTTCTCTTTTGTTCCACAGACTTGTGTTGGTACTCATTCCGCTGCCACTCTAGGGAGATGAGACTAACGTATCTTCATATTGAATGTCTAAGGCCTCCTTATGGGTTCGTGCCTTAGATATTTTTAAAAAAGACCCTTTCAAGGCGCCCATTTGGGTTTTCACCTTAATTTTCATTCTCTTTTTTTTCTTTTTTTTTAATTTTTATTTTTGATTGATTTTTCTTTCTTTTTTGGCTTCTTTTTTTTCTTTATTCTTTTTTCTCTTTTCTCTTTTTTTTTGAATTTTTTTTCTTCTTACAAATTATTTCTTGATTACATTTGAAAGTTTGCTCCGCTGCAGCTCCAGGGAGATAAACTAGGTCAGGTCCATTCCACTGCCTCTTCAAGGATATGAACTTGTCTTGGTTCTCATTCCTCTGCCACTCCAGAATATGAGATAAATGTGATGAAGTTTGTTCCACTGCTCCTTCAGGGAGACAAACTTTATACCGGGTCCATTCCACTGCCTCCTCAGGGAGATGAACTCATATTGGTTCTCATTCCGCTGCCTCTCTAGGGATATAAATTCGTCTTGATTCTCATTCCGCTGCCACTTCAGGGAGATGAGACAAATATGATAAAGTTTTGTTCCACTACTCCTTCAGGGATACAAACTTTATATCGGGTCCATTCCGCTGCCTCATCAGGGAGATAGACTCATCTTGGTTCTCATTCCGCTGCCTCTCTAGGGATATGAGATAAATGTGATGAAGTTTTGTTCCATTGCTCCTCTAGGGATACAAACTTTATATCGGGTCCATTTCACTGCCTCCTCGGGGAGATGAACTCATCTTGGTTCTCATTCTCCTGCCTCTCTAGGGATATGAGATAAATGTGATGAAGTTTTGTTCCACTGCTCCTTCAAGGATACAAACTTTATATCAGGTCTATTCCGCTGTCTTTTAAGAAAGATGAACTCTTCTTGGTTCTCATTCTGCTGCCACTTTAGGGAGATAAGATAAATGTGATGAATTATTTGTTCCACTGCTCCTTCAGGGAAACAAGCTTTATATCGGGTCCATTTTATTGCTTCTTCAGGGATATGAACTCGTCTTGGTTCTCATTCCACTGCCACTCTAGGGATATGAGATAAATATGATGAAGTTTGAATGTTCCAAGCCTCTTTTTGGGTGCGTGCTTGAGATGTTTTTAAAAAGATTCTTTTCAAGGTGCATTTTCAGGTTTTCACCTTGTTTTTTTTCTTCGATTTCACTTTGAGGTATCAATCTTCTTGTGGTTCAGCTTCCTTTTTTATTGAGGGTTCACCATAATTGATTCATTTTTGTTTTTATACATGGCGAAGTATATGCACTTGTTGATGCCTATTTTCATGGTGTACATATGCAATTTAACCTAAATGCTTGATGTAGAGATATATGACATACAATGCAGTTGACTATAACTTGAATTTAAAAGGAATGTCTTGTGTCTCTGGCTAGTCATATCAGGCCTCTTAGCATTATGTCCCAAGTTCCGTTCTGTTGACTGATACGGTCAATCTTGTCAAACGATGCCCCAACCTCTCTCAGGTTTGACTATTTCTTTTGGAAATCACCTCTACGGGCAAGTGTCAACTTTTGGATGTTTTCTTTTCTTGAATTATGAGTTCTATTAAGCTCACTCTTCTAATTTTATGATATTTGTGGACAAAAATGCCCCACTAATGTTCCTGTTCTTCGACCGAATATGCCGAGCTTCCCTCAGTTTGGACATCTAGGGTGAGAAAGTTTTAAATGCAAAAAAATTTGTGAAAATGAGTTTTTTGTATGCAAAAAATTTGTGCAAAGCTTATGGGAAATAATTCAATTTTAGAGAAATGCGAATTTTCTAAAAATCAAAATTGAGCACTCAAATATCAAGTGCAAAAAGGACTTTTTCTTCAAATTGACAATGAGCAACCCGAATGAAGCATATGTTTTAAAAAATAGCAAGGGTTGCAGTGACACAAGCACATGTGAAGTCCTTTCTGGGCTATTAGGCTTCTGAGAGAAACATTTCCCACACCTAATTTCTACCCTAATTTAAGTGGCTCTCTTGATCTCACTAACTCACCATGCCCTATCCTTCTCTCATTTGGTGTCGACCAGGCACTTAAAGTTTGACGTTCCTTGAAGAAAGGTTAACCCTTATAGGCGGAATATAGTCTGAAGACAAAACTCAGACATCTATATATGATCAGAATGGTCTTTATAGGCTATGGCTCATGGGTATGAAAAAAGATATACAGGCCCAAATAAGTGTTTAAGGGTAATGAAACCAATGATCATTTCTTCTAGGCAAACTCTCACTTCTGCACTTGCAGTTCGGATGTACTTTGATGAAATGCTCTTTTTTCTTTCATTCTTTGGATCGCTCTAGACTGCCCATTTTTTGGGTTTTCACCCTAGAGTTCATTTCCTTCCTTTGTAGCTCTTCGACATGTATCCTTTAACCGATCTGTGTCTTGGTTCGGTATCAATTTGTTTCACCAAAGCTGGTATAAGCTCCCAATTAAATTCTTATTTTTGTATTGTTTGATTTGGGTATGCTCACATGAAGTAACCTTTTTCTTTCATTCCTTGGATTGCTCTAGACTGCCAATTTTTGGGTTTTCACCCTAGAGTTCATTTCCTTTCATGTTTAGGAAAATGTAGCTGTGGACTATTCTGCAATCCCGACTAGACATTGATTCTTGCTTCTGCTTGAGAGTAACCAATTCTTCAAGGCTCTTTCTTTTCTTTTATTGCACTTTTTGACTTCTTGTTTTCTCCCTTGATTGTTTTAGCTTTTTTGTTGGCAATTTTCATCTTGATTTGATCAGCTTCTTTGAGCATAAACTTTTTTCATTGGCCTCTTTTAATGTTTCTCGGACCCTTGCATTTAATGTATCTGATCTCACTTCTTACCCCAATTGAAATGTTATTTGTGTAGCATAATCAAGATCGGGCGACTTTTATTTGTAAACAAAATTGTTGCCTTCTTTGCCCCCAGTGTGGGGGTGATCCTTGGTTTGGGTTTTATTTAGAAACAAACGATCAGGCTCAAAGGGGGACACAAATGGATATTTTCTTATTTGTGAAAGAAATTGAAGGAATACCATTCGTCTTCTCATATACGGACATCTAAGTGGTCTTCAAGGGGTAGGAGTTTAGGGTCAACACTCGATTCAAAGACCTTAAATAATAAATGCCTGAGAGGGGAATTTCACTCGATGTGATCTGCCCATTTCCTGAACACTCATTTTTTCCTTCTCTCTGCCTAAGTAGAATAGAAAATGTTCACATTTGCAGTATTCTTGCAACATTTACTTTATTTTAGACATAAACTGTTCGAATTTGATCATTAGATTTGAATAAAAGGTACTCTTGCAATTTAAATTCAAGGGCATGATAACAATGATATGTACATATGTTTGGAAAGCAGAAACCAACTTATGACAATGAATGAACTGTTTAAAGAATCAAAGAATATGAATTGTTTGTCAAATGAAATGTAAAATAAAGTTTATTTTATTAAAACGGGTAAACAACAGTTCTGACAAAAACTCCTTATCATTTTTCTTGAAGGAAACTAAACTCACCCAGTGTGTAAAATAGACAAACTTCTCTCGTTCTGAAGTTACTGCCAATCCAAAAAACTTACCCTATTTTTCTTCCAACTTCTTTCTAGGGTGGACCTTTTCTTTTACTCTCTGCTTAGAAGGATCTAATCCTAAAATGATGGGTTTAATTGGACCTAAGTCGGACGTCCCAGGGTAAATTACCAAAATCGGTCTATGAATGCGAACACAATGTATATAATGGACATGTTATGTTGCAAAATGCAATAAAGATGCAATGCTGAATATAAATATGAATGCAGAAAAGAAGTTGATTCTGGAGTGAACATCTTAGAACGAGTTTCATAAAAGATCATGTTGCATAAGACATTAAGTTACAGATAATGTCGGGCCCTAGCGCCTAGCTTCTGTAACTTTTCTAGGAGCCTAGCCAACTTCTCACTTCGTTCTGGGAGCTCATCATTTTGACTTAATTCGATCGCCGCATCAGCCAAGTCTGTCACCTGTCGGGCAACTCTTCGTGCTTCAGCAATAATGTCCTGCATGTAGTTGTCTTTTTCTTTTTATCTTCTTTGAAGACTCTTGAAGCTGAAGATCTCATTTCTCATTATTTTCTTTCTAGGATTTCTTGAGGCCATCTACAAGATCTTTGTACATCATTATAATGTCGTTAAGCTCATCCACTTGCTTCTTTAGCTTTTGAACTTCAACTTGACTATCATTTAATTCAGCAACGATGTTTCCGCTTAAACGTATACACATGTTCAAGGTCTCAATCTTGGCTTGACTACTCCTCAGATCTTTCTTGAGGGCACGACATTGATTGTTCATTGCTTACAGATTACCAGACAAGGTACTAGCTTGTTCCTCGTTGGCATTAGAACTCTTTTTTCAAAACTCGACATCTCTTTTCAGGTTTTTTATTCCTTTTGTCAATTGATCGGGAGTGTCACCCAAACCAACACTTTTAAAAGTCAAACAGAGTTCTTCATAGTTGTCTTGCAAGCTCTTCAATTTATTTTTTAGACAGTCCATTTCTTTCTTCGATCCACTGGCTTGAGCATCATGTCTCAAACGGCTCTTTTAATCTTCTTCAATTTTGGACTCAATTGGCTCTATAACTGTTGGGTGAACGGTAGTTGAACCATGTTGATTTTTTTTCTCAGATTTCCACATGTTGCACTCTAGGAGGTCCTAAACTCGACGCTTGAAGGCGGTACAATTTTCAATTGAATGCCCCCTAATTCCAGCATGATACTCACAATGAGCTTCGGTGTTATACCATTTAGGGTACGAAGGTTGTAGAGGTGTGACATAACATGGAACCACCAACTGTGCCTCCAAAAATTACAAATATAGCTCTCCATATGAGATAGGTATAGGATCGAAAGGACCATTAATTTTTGGCTTTTGAATGTCGGATGACGATGACTCGAAACGCTGGCCACTAGAATTTAAACTCTGCCCCGGGTACTGGATTATGGGTGCTGGAAATTGGCTCCTATTTGTATACTCTGGCGTACTAGTATTGGTCAAGCTTTTGGAAGCTTTGAGGATTCCTTCTTCAAAACTCAGTAGCCTTTCTTCGACAAGGCTTATGGCTTTGTTCCTTAGAGCTCCGCAATTTTTGGTACTATGGCCCGTACCTCCCATATGATAGTTACATCTAGCCTTGTTATCATACCCTTTAGGAAAATGGGGCTCTTTTGGCTTGGAATGAACCAGAATCACAAGACCCTTCTAGACCAGTATCTGGAGCAAATATGTGTATTCTATCAAAATTTGAAATGCCTTCTGTTTATCTCTCTCTTCTCTGGCTTTTCTCTGGCTTACCTCTACTTTCTTTGAAATTAAAGCTTTTGCGTCTTCGGGTGTCTTATTGATGTCGATCACAATGGTGCAGCGACCTTTGGGTTTACCAAAATCATCTTGTTCAGGTATAAGGTCCTGATCGGCGGCCATCATGATTTGGCTTTCATTCAGTTCGCCCTTCTCTCTTTGTACATCAGACTTTTTCTCTTTTTCCACAGTGGTCAGCATACTCATCATTTCGGCCATCTGTCTTTTCAACTTTTGCACCTTGCTAATCTTGGTATTGGTCTAGGCATGCTCTAGTACGTCTAACGTGTCAATCTAGGAAGGAAGACTTCTCATCTCTTCTGGTCTATGGTCTTGTCTATCTGATCACTTGACCCTTTCATTATGAAAGCCTCCTTAATTGTAGATCACTCGAGAATCAACACTTTTTTATGTTATGCACATGCAATGCAAAAAAGACAAAAATATAGAAAACAGAAAATTGGTCAGTACATGTGTAATAAAATATAAAAACAAAAATAAGTATGTAAGTACTGAAGAGTAAATTTGTACAACCTACCTGAGCATGAATTTCTACCCGACATAAACAAAGTTCTACCCGGCATGATTTCTACCCGACATGCTTTTATTTGTAAAAAAAAAAGACCCTACCCGGCATGGCATCTACCCGGCATAATAAACAAGGTTCTACCTGGCATGATTTCTACCCGGCATGTTTTCTGAAAAAAATCTACCCGGCATATTATTATTTTACAGAAAGCAAGATCTTATCCGACATGATTTCTACCCGGCATATTATTATTCACAGAAAAAACCTACTCGACATGATTTCTACCCGGTACAGAATGAAAGATCCTACCCGACACGATTTTTATATCCGGCATATTATTCATGAAAAACTATAGGGTATACAAAAGGTTAGAAGCGTTTCTTCTTTGAACTTTTAACGGGTTCCGTTTTTAGAGCAAGGCTCCTATAGTCCATTATATGAGGTTCAGTTCTAGGAAAGGGTACCCGAATTGTCTTCGTTGTCCCTTACTAAAGGTAGAAAGGCCGCTGATCCTCACTTATTATAGGCTTTAAACGGACCAAGTTCAATTCAGGGGGATACATCCCTTATGCCTATACGGAGGTAGCCCACACGAAAACATAAGAAATATATCCTGAAAGCGACTCACCAACCTATACGGTGGTAACCCACATGAAGGCAGTATCACACTTCCACTTAAAATGGGACGGAGCTTTAGAAAACTCATAGAATGCAATGCAAGTGCACGGTGTGTGAGGAGAAACTCTCAAACCTTTTGACACCCGATTCCTGTGTTCACTTATACTAAGCATTAAAAGTAAAGCAGTTATATTTACAGAAAAATAAATAAACAAATAAATAAAATGCATGTCTTATTAACTAAAGACAAAATCATACTTTAAATTAAAACCGAATTCTTAAATATCCAATACTAAGACTAAAAATATTCGACTCGTGGCTTCACTTTCTTTTTATTTAAAAAACGTCTCCAGCGGAGTCGCAAGGATGAACACCTCACACCGCCCAAAATTGGTACCTAGCCGATTATTTAATATCTTGGTGTTGGAAATTTTGAATTTGATTAAAATTTAAAATACGATTCTTGAATGCACGAAAATATTGAGAGAATCACACCCCTGCGCCCGGGACAGGCTTCTTGTTTTGTTGAAAAAATTCGAAGAAAGTCACATCCATTTACGCATGGGACATAATTTCTCGAGGTTTTAAAATTTTGAAATTAATTTCTTTAAAAACGTATTTTTGATGATTTTAAAAAATATGATGCAAAATTACAAGATAACATGTAGAAAAATATTACACTTTCGGTAAAATATTTAATATTTATTTATCAAAAAGAAATCTATATATGAAGTTAATAATTTACATACATATATACAAAATTAAGTATTTATTATTATTTATATATACTTAAAAATATAATATTTAAGATAAGCTATATATGTATTAAAAATACACCTACACATATATTAAGTTAGTAGTTTATATATATATATATATTACAAAAATAAGTATTTAGTATTATTTATATATATCGTAATTAAACAAAACAATATATTTAATTTTAAAAATATACATGAAGTACAATATATGAAAATAAAAATACATGAAATATAAATCATAAGTAAAGAAATGTGTATACATATGTATATATACGTATATAATATATAATATATAATAAAATATCTTATATAATAATAATAATAATAATAATAATAATAATGCATAATTTAAATTAAAACAACTTGAAACTAAAGATTAAGGACTAAAATGCATGAACATTTAATTACATGGCATAAATGCTACATATTACCGGACTAGAATGAAATATATGAAAAATATAAGAGAATAAACGTAAATAGGCGGAAATAAAGTACTGGAAATTAAATATTAACAGCAGTGACTAAATTGAAATAAAATAGAAATTAAAAGCCAAAACAATGAGGATTTTAGACACGCCTGAAAACTGTAGGATCAACAACGTAATTATTCCGTGACCAAAGTGAAAGCGGGAAAAGAGATCAGGCACCAGGAACGAAATTTTCGCAAAACCCGAAAAATGCGGATCTTCCCCTTGGGTCCGGGTCACAGCACGGGTAAGGCCTTAAAACGGCGTCGTTTTGTAATTTACCAGCTTAAAACAAAATTAAAACAGATTAGCTCTTTTTTTATATCAAACATAATATAAAAAAACCCTAAAAGCTTATTGTTCTCTCCCTCCCGAGCCAACCCTAGATGGCGGCGCCGATCTTCAACTCCACAGCCGATCACTGGCAATGGCCTCACGGCGGAGGGTAGCTCGGTAACGCAGGTAAGATTCGAACCTTCTCCTTTCCTTTTTTTTTACTTTGATTCGAGGATTTCAAAAACAGATCTAAATTTAAAAATAAAAGCTTTGATTTCTAATGGATTTTAAAAAAGGAAGAACAAGGTTTTTGATTTCAAAATGTCGAATCTCTCTATGATTCTGTATTCTTATATTTATTATTAAAAAAAACAATGAATATACCAACAACAAATGCCGGAAATTACCTCTATTTTATTTGATTTTTGGAAACCCTTACAATTTTTTTGAAATAAAAAAAACTCTCCCTGACTATGGTTTTTTTTTATCCCCCTTTACATATCTTTCTGGTTCGGTTTTTATAACCAACCTTGTTTGTCCATGAAAATATAATATTTCCCCCCTTTTGATTGCAGATCTTCAGCCGGATTTTGAGGGATTTTGTTTGCCGAGTGGTGGAGATAGGGGATGGGGCTGACAGAAGCTAGTTTAGGCTATTAGGATTAGGTTTTGGGGGTTGAATTTATTTTGGTTTAGGGTTAGTTAATTTAGGAATTTTGATTAAATTGGTTTGGGGTCTAACTTGGTTGCCGGCGAGCAGAACAACGGCGGCGGCGGCAGAGGATGGCGGCGATGGCTACCAACATTAGGGTTAGGGTTATCATATTTTAGGGTTTTTGGTTAATGGGTCACTTCTGGGTAATTGTGTCGTTTGGTGTAGTTGGGTCTAAGTATTTGGTTATTGGGTTTGGTTAGGGTAATGGGCTTGGGGCCCGGGTAAAAACGGGTTGTTACAGATCAGATTGAAAAACTACTAATCTTATCGGTTCGATCATCGATCCCGTTCTAAAAACATTGTTTCGAAGTCTATATAGAGTTCAAATTGAGTGAGTTTATCATACGCATCTTTGAGTGTGTTTTACTAGCATTCTTTGGAATGAGTTAGAGTAGATTAAATTGATTAATAAAAATTATTGAATTTTAATAATTTATTTTTTTATTATAATATCGAATTGTGTGATTTTTAATAATTTATTTCTGCTTTTGTTATATATTTTTGTTTCACCAAACACAACCACTAGACATGTCACTTGTTGTAACATGAGTAACGTTTGTTAGCTAAAATTACCAAGCATGTTTCATGTTAACATCAATTCCGTTTCCATTAAAATTGCTTCTAGACTTTCGCACCTTCAAGAAACACGCACGGTATTTTTAACGCTGTTTATTGTTTGTAAATACATTCATTTAATTATAGAGTGAGGTTTATCAGAGTTCTAAAATTAAGGTTTAGTTTGATATTGATTATGAAAATTGCGGTAGAAAAATAATTTTAAAAAATGTTGTAGAAAAATGAATTTGAAAAGTTGGGTTTAAGAATTTAATGTTTGGTATTGTTATCAAAAAAATATTGTTGAAAAGATAAAATGCCTATCTTAAACATGCTGTCAAAAATTGCTCTTGAAAAAAGTGAAAGTTGGATTTAAGAATTAATAAGGGTTAAACTTATCATTTTAAATTCAAACGGGATTTTCAACCCAAAAACTAAAAATACTATAAGTTTTGGGTTTGGGTCAATAATCAATTTTCAAAAGTGACTTTTCTATCAAAATTCAAGTGTTTTTTTTTATTAATTATTAGGTGGAGAGTGATTTTGACCCTCCAAACTCAATCAAAAACAGGGCCTAACAATAATACTAACACAAATACCCCATACTTTTAATAAGGTTTATTTGTGAAAAAATTGTTTAAATTATATTTTTTATTAAGTAGAGAGTTATTATATTTTCAAGCTAAATGTTGAGATTCGATTACACACAAGGTGTGACGATCAAGGGTGGAACTATAAGTTTATAAAGGGGGACCATAATGAGATTAACAATTTTGAGGGGCCATAATAAGAATTCTTGACTACCGCTTTTGTTAAAAAATTATTTAGAAAGGAATATTTTAGAAAAACTCGTATTTCGAAAAATATAGTCGCCACCGGCTACTTTGGTAGGCCGGACACCGTAAAAACAAAACCAGAGATTTTAAACTTGGGTCTGGGAGTTAATTACAGATGGGGAAGGGTAAGCATCCCCACACCGCCCAAAATTGGTACCTAATAGGTTCATATCACATTTATTAAGAAAAATAAAAAAAATCAATTTAATTTAATAATTAATTCATAATGTGTATGGTTCAAATATTATTTGCCTTGATATCCACGGTACCAAAGAAGATGACACTCCCACTAGAATACCGGGATAAAGGCCTAAAACTATACATGACAAATTAAATATGGCATGTTAAAATATATAAAATAAAATATATGAATAAAGTGCAAGAATATTAACAAAAAATAAATAGCATAAATGGCATGATGAAAAAATAAACAAGTAAATATATACATGTAGAAAAGATTGTAATATTATATAATGTGTACATAACATATATAGCAATATATGAGCCTATTAATACTTACTATATAAATAATATACAATATAAAATAATATGATACATGTGTACTTAATATAATTTACATAATATACACATATAATATGAAAATTAAAATACTATATAAATATACCATATGATATAATACATACATATCACATATATGCTAATAACAAAATAATACACAAAAATAAATAAATAAATAAATAAAACATCTAAAATAGAATAAATGAATCAAAATAAAAGCTTAAATTACGCATGGTTATAGAGCTAAAAGTAAACAAAATGAAAGGGTTAGGGGCTAAAAACAAATTAAACCACTGGGAAGAGGGTCTTATTAAAATGAAATCAGAAGTTTGAGGGGCCAAAATAGTGATTATCCCAACTGAAACCTCATTAAATTAAAAAAAAAGGACGAAAATGAAAATCCATTTAAAACTTCAAGGACCAAGGGCATGATTTTCAAATGCAGAACAACTCAGGAGGAGATTATTTTGGGGCGGAATGACCAATTGGGACATTTTCCCATTAGAAATCTCAATTAAATAAAAAAACGAGACGAAATCGGAAGGATTTTAAAAGTTTCAAGGGCTGATGAAGTGATTTAGAAAAGCGGAAGAACCCTCATGAGTAAATATTTTGGGGTAGAGGTCCTTAAAATGTGATTTTACCATTTGTAAAATTAAAAGCCTTATAAAACAACCTAACCAGCTCCTATTTTAAAACTTTGGTCATTTTTTTACCCCTTTAATTAATACCCCATTTTCTCTGAAATAAAAACACCCAAAAACCCATAAAACCCCTCAAATTCGGATCAAAACACACTTTTTATGAAGAACATGATCATGAACATGAAGAACATTCAAAGCCTTTCCCATAAATCACGCTTTGAACCCAGAAATCGGTGGTGGTCCAGCTACTCTAGCCATCATAACCAATCACCGGCCACTGAGGGTCACCTCCGGGCGCCACTCTCGGTGCCGAAAAAACCCCCAAAAAACCTTTTTTCTCTTCCTAAAACTCAAATCCGGTGCTGGATTTTCAAAATAAAGCCCCATTCGCCTTTTTTTATTTTAAAAACCTAAACCCTATCGATTTAAAAACAAAACCCATTCTCGGAAACCAAACCGCCTGATTCACCATGCATGGCTCGAGTTGAGACCGCAAGGCTTGTCACTGGACGACGGCTACACAGCCGAGGTAAAAAATATTCCACTCTCTTATTTATTTTGTTGCTATTATTATTATTTATTTTGATCTGAAAAAGGTAGAAATATACCTTCTGAAGGTTTTTCTTTTGTATTATTGATTCGAAAAACTGAGTACAATGAGTTGAGATCATTACATAAATATCCTCCATTTTTTGCTTCTGATGTTTATCTTATTTTATAAAATAAGTAAACTTTAAATGAAAATACTGTGCATGATTCTTGATCTGGCAATTTCCAATTTTTATGTTGTTTCTTGGCCATGCTGGTGGTTGGGGGAGAGCAGGTGGAGATCGTACGGTGGCAGCGGGATGTTTGACAGAGCGGCCACATGGCGGAGGAGACCAAGTGTCTTATGGCCAGATTCAGTCTAAGCCGTTGGATTAGATTAGATCCAACGGCTAAGATCTTGCATGGATTGGACTGCCGAGATTGCTTCTGGGTGCATCATGAAAACGTTAAACGACGACACGTGGCTCTTGGAAGCTGAGTGATCTTGCGCGTGTCTGGCATGTGCGCGTCAGATGGCCAGCGCATGACTCCACTCGGTAGATGAAGGGCTCTTCTCCTTTAATCTGGACCGTTGGATCAAAATTTGATCCAACGGTCTAGATTTGGCTGCGTATAAGAAAGAAAGGGTATTCAGGTTTTTGATATTAATAGGTTAGGGTTTTAATTATTGGGTCTGGGTTTGGGCCGATCAGGCCATGTATTATATTTTGTAAATGTAAATGGACAGGACTTCAATAAAGCTTATGGGTTTTCTTAATTTGTAATATAATTTGTTTTTTCTTTTCGGCCCATAATGATACTAATATTATTATTAATAATAATATTAATAATAAATGTAGCATGCATAAGGACATACAAGCATACATAATACACACATACATTTTGGTAACGCACATTCAAGCATATAATATGTATACATACAAACACATACATACATACATAATACACACATATATACATACATACATATATACACACATACATATATTTATAAATACACACAACCGTATCATATATATAATATATACATACTCATACAAGCATATATAATACATATTCATGCATAATTAATAAACATGCAATATCATAATACCTACAAATATTAATAGATATTCATACATAATCATATAACATATACTCACATTAATAATAATAACATAAGTACAATACACGTTAACATATACATTTAGTACATATTAAATACTTATATTAATATTAATAAAATTATACATAGCTGGACAAAAATGAGTTTTTACAGCTGTCCCTCTTTGCTTATTCTTGTGAAACGAGAACAAAGCAAAGACCAAAAGCACTCATTTTATCATACTTTCTTGTCCTCAACTCTGAAATCACGGGTTCTTTTAGAACTTTCCATTCTTCCTCGGCCAACTCCTTCAAGCTTTAAACTCTTCAATGCCCCGATTTGTACTCGTCTCGACATTAAAAAGAAGCTTGACATCATGTCCGAGGGTCTTACTGATGGCCCAAAGGTCTTATCACCATGCTCGAAGGACTTACTGATGGCCCGAAGGACTTATCATCATGCCCGAAGGACTTACTGATGGCCCGAAGGACTTAAAATCTAGATTCACACCAACAGGGCTACCCATCTCCCTTAAAATCTGGATTCACGCCAACATGGCTACCAATATCCCTTAAAATGATGCCCTAGTTTCTACCAGTCTTGACATCACAATAAGGTTAGCATCATGCCCGAAGGACTTATCACCATACCCGAAAGACTTATCGGTGGCCAGAAAGACTTAAGATCTAGATTCACGCCAACATGGCTACCAATATTTCTTAAATCTTGATTCACGCCAACATGGCTACCAATGAAAATCTTCAATAAAATCTACCTTTTCAACATTAAGCTGCAGATCAAATTCTTTAGTAATCTTCAAATATCTGTTTAAAACAACCAAAATACTTTTAAATTAGCATGCCCCTATCTATATGATGCATGCAATGTAACACTTTTTCTTCATTTCTTCTTTCTTTTCTCTTTTTCTTATTCTTTTCATTCTATTTTAAAATCCTATTCCCTGAAAGGTCATTCTTCAGATTTATTCACTTCATTTCTCTGCAGTATGCTCTTCAATCTTTATTTTATCAACTGAATACTCGCGCTCTTATCTCTCTTGTGCGAGTAAGTCTCTTCTTCTTCGGGGTCTCTACCCACTTTGCAAATCCTCCTTCTAGCCCCTATTCTACCTTTAGGTAGGGACTTTCATCATTCTTCTCACTTCAACATTGCCCAAATCAATCTCTAGGTTCAACTGCATCCAAGTCCTTGACCAAACATTCAGAGTCTTCATCTGTCATAACATTAGGGCTGGAAAAATACCCCTATGCCCTGAACTCATCTCTAAAATCCCATCTTCTTGTAGCACCTCGGCGGGAACCAAAACTCAGTCCCCATGCTTTTTTTATAAAAAAATCATTCATTTTGAAAATAAAACTAAAAGAAAATACCAAACATTTTGAAAACTAGTGTTTGGGGCGAAACTATAGATATCAAGGTTTAGAAAAGAGTGCCAAACATTTTTTGAAAACTGATGTTTGGAAGAAATGGTAAGTATTAAAAGAATCAAATTTCGGAGAAAAAAAGCCAAATATTTTTGAAAATTAATGTTTGGAGTAAATAATCAGCATTAAAAGAATTGAAAATTCAGTGAAAAAAGCCAAACATTTTTTTAAAACTAATGTTTGGAGGAAATGGTAACTATTAAAAGAATCAAAATTCAGAGAAAAATGTCAAACATCTTTGAAAACTAATGTTTGGAGGAAATGGTAAATATTAAAAAGAATAAAAATTCGGAGAAAAGTGTCAAACATCTTTGAAAACTAATGATTGGAGGAAATGGTAAAGATTAAAATGAATCAAAATTCAGAGAAAAATGACAAACATTTTTGAAAACTAGTGTTTGGAGGAAATGGTAAATATTAAAAAGAATCAAAATTCAGAGAAAAATGTCAAACATCTTTGAAAACTAATGTTTGGAGGAAATGGTAAATATTAAAAGCATCGAAATTCGAAAGAACCAAACATTTTTGAAAATTAATGTTTGGAAGGAATGGCAAGTATTAAAAGAATCAAAATTTAAAAAAAAGCCAAATATTTTTGAAAAATTATGTTTGGAAGAAATGATAAGTATTTTTAAAAAAAAATGTCAAACATTTTGGAAAATTAATGTTAGACCCCTAAACTTTTCCTCATGTTTTGCGATCTTATTTCCATCCAGGTTCCTTTTTTATTTCTCGGAACCACTAAACCTATCATGGCTGAAACCTGCTTTAAGCCCTGAGTTGTATGTCATATGAACTTTAGCCCTCATCTTAATCACAGTCATTCATGGGTCATCACTTTTGCATTAGGTCGATCAATTGCATCCACTTTCTTGTATTCTGAATCTTATCCTTGAAGTAATACATAGAAATCTTTTTTTGCTTAAAATTATCAATTCGTCGCTCGTCATTCCAATGAAGGGTGTCATGTGGATTAACATACTGGTCCTTGAAACCAAAATTATAATAATAAAGAAAACAGAATAGGAGCTCTGGATATCAAGTGCAAGAGCGTCTCAAATTCAACCTTTCAGTGATAATTCCAAACATTGCTGGTGTTTATAAAGACTTTGGATATTGTGGCGATTTAAAGTCATAGATTCCCCTTATATAACTCAGTTCATCCTCATGATTATCGCATTGCTACAAAGACTACTCCTTCTCAATTCTCATTATTTGCTTCGCCCAAGAACAATAGACTTATTTAACCGTTAGAGTGCAAAAATATCATTCTAAGAATAGGGTTTTAGGTGCATTATGCTACCGATTATACTTATGCTATTATTCATTTCTTTCTTCTTATTCCTTCTCAGCATTCATTATTATTATTATTATTATTATTTAAGAAAATCAACTCATCATAGTCCTTTGTCTCGAGGATAATTATGGAGCAAACAACACTACCCCGAGTTACTCGGCATAGTCATGATTTGAAAATATTACCATCACTCATGAAGCTAAGGTTTTTTTGATTTGGATTGTGTATTGCAACCTTATTTACCCTACTGCTTCAGCGGAGTGCCCTAAAATTTCTACACTCTTATCCAAACATGCCCATTGCTAGGCTTCGAACATTGGAGTGCTTTTTCTCTATTCATTCATCATTATTATCATTCCCAATCGTTCATCATAATTCATTATTATTTTATGCACATATACTTATATTTCAATTGTCAATTGTAATCCATTAGTGTGTAGAAGTCTACACTTAGAATTTCAATTTCAGACAACTCTGTATGGTTAAATTTTAGAGCTTTTCCCTTACCGAATGTCATCAAAGGAGTAGTAATCTTACTTTGCTGACTAGAGTCTGTTAAGGGAAAATTAGACCTCATCGTTATCATAGCATCGAATTGACCTCAAATCAATGTCGCATCATGCAATTGATATCCAGTGACCTACAAAGGTAAGATGAGATATACATATACATGCTTTCAAGGCCATTGTATGTTAAGAAAAATGCATTTTTATTGGAATAAAAAATCACCAAATATGACACATGTCTTTTTACAAAAAGATTTCTGCTACATTCGGGCCAAGGGTAGAAGAGTTGGTTTCATGCATTACTTTAAAAGAAAACCTAAATGCAAAGATGTCCTACCAAGATGAAATCTAAAGTCAAAATCATGGACAAGATAAAAGATATGGCTTTAGATTATCCTTCAGGTGTTAACTTGTCCTGGCAGTCTTGGCGCAGTAAATCCTTGTGCCTTTCATTGCCGGATCATTTCTTGGGTCAAAACTCCACTACTAATTAGCTTTTTAATCTCTTCCCACAATGGTCTACACTTCCTGGTAGGATGCCCTGGTACCCCCATATGGAAATTACATGTACTACTCAGGTCAAAACTATGGACGGATGAATTAGGCGTAATTTTCATCGGTCTGGAAATAATGTGGTGGCCCTCAACCAAATGAGGAAATATATCCGAAATGGGTACCCAAAATACCTCCAAGTCTACACTTGTTCGAGGAACTTTTCTTGATGGCCCAGAAGGATCAGCAGGCCTTCTTCTTTTGTGATTACAAGTGCTTTGGTGACAATACTCATTTACCTCTTTTTCTTTTTTTTTGTTTTCTCATTAGTTTGGTCTTTAAACATAGACCCTAATTTTCCTTCTTGGATTGCATACTTTATTCTTTCTCCCACTACCATAAAATTCTCAAATTTGTTTCTCAAATTTTTTAGCATTATATCGAAGAAAGGAAAGGGAAGAGTTGCGTGAAACAAGGGTGTCATTTCTTCTTCGGTATAAGAGGTTGAACTTAGGCTGCCAAACACCGTCATCTCAAAGCGTAATCCTTGAAGCTCTCATTTGACCTCATTCTCATGCTCTGAAGGAATTGTCGACTCGGTGATAGATCGAAGGCATACTTGTATTGTCTTGAAAAGGCATTAGCTAAGTCACTCCATGACCGAATCTGATTTCTGCTCAAACGGTTATACCATACCACAGCGGTCCCGTCAGACTATCGTGGAAGTAATGGATCAACAGCTTTTCATTCTTTAAGTGGCCATCTATCTTTCTACAGAACATGGTCAAGTGCACTCTTGGACAACTGGTATCGTCATACTACACGAATCTGGGAATCTTGAAATCTGGAGGAATGATCAAGTCAGGGACTAAACAAAAATCTCTTGTATTGAAAGTGTTTAACTTTCTTTTTTTTTCTTTTTAATTTCCTTCTCGAACCTATCTTCTACTGCTCGAGTCTTTGTTCCATTCTTTTCATTTAACTGGTTCTTGAATACTTTCATCGAACCCGTAAAATTTTATCATTTAATTAATCAATACATGAAATGCATCATAAATGTCTAAAATGTCAAAGGCAAACATTAAATATGAACTACTACAACAAATGCAAATGAGGTGTTGATTCACCAATAGTCCTTTAGGAAGATTTTTATAAAGATATGATGTATGTGTACAAAAGACTGACAATATTCTACAAGCATCTGTTAGCCACTCTTCTTATAGCGAAATGCATGCTTGGTGCCCCACATCGGTCTCCTCTCTATTTGCTTTATGCTCAGATGATTTCCCACCGTAGTATTGTCAATCTCTGTACATTACAGAATATCTTCTCTTTTATAAAAAACCCTAATATGGGATATTTTTGAATTAACGAAATGCAAACATTAATGCAATAAGGTATTAGTCGCAAAGTGATCATCATAGAAAGACTTTCATTGAACAAAAAGGCTTGTTACATCAGATTTCAGTCTTGTAAACTTTATAAATACTGATGAGCTCTAGCCCCTAACTTTTGGACTTTTTCTAACAAACGAGTCACATTTCCCTCATGGTCTAATGTAGGATTCATATTCTGACTCAACAACATAGCTGCGTCGGCCACATCTGCTACTTGCTAAGCCACTCTGCGCACTTGAGCGATGACACTCTTCATGTCATTTTCTCTCTCTTGTATTTCTTGCTCGACTTTTTGTAGTCAGAGAGTTACCTTTGAAACTTTCATAGCTAGCTTTCTTGTAGGTTTCGACACGAATCTCGCTTGTACGTAAGGAAGTCTTGAGTTCTTCTGTTTGTTCATTGAGTGTTTCATTCTCTGACTGGAAGATTTTGGATCTAGCTTCGCTCTATTGCAGACTTGCTTTCAAAATCTCATTCATAGTTAGACTACTTTCCAACTCATTCTTGAGGATGTTGCGTTAGCTCTCGACTTCCTCAAATTTTGTGACAACAATCATGTTATATTTTCACTAGCCTAGCCTTTTCGCTTCCAATGTCCCAGATTGTTCTTCAACTAAATCATGCTATTTTTCTATTCTTCAAAAATGTCACCCAAACCAATATTCTGGAACATGCAGTGGAGCTCATGATGCTCATTTTGTAGATTCTTCAGTTTCTCGTTTAAATCATCTCTCTCTTGTCTGAGCTAGTGGTACTGGAATGGGTGCTCTTCTTTTGGGATGCCCATATCTTCGGTCTCTAAATTTGACTCGCTTTCATTCAACCTGTGCCCGAGTCTCGGCTCTTTTTCAACTTTGCCCCTCGTGTGATTGTCGGCTCACTATAGAATCGGGGTCTTCTGTATTTGAAGCTCAATACTCTCATATTGATAAGATCTTGAACTCGAGTCTTCAAAGCCTCACAATTTTCTATAGTGTGACCTGAACTTCCTAAGTGGTAACTGCACTTGGCATGACTGTTATAACATTTCGGGTAAGGTGGTTCTTTTGGCACAGACTGAATTGGGGTGATAAGGTTTCTCTCAATAAGTATCGGGAGATCTCGGTATACCTCACAGGTCTCAGGAAACGTTTATCTAAATTACATGTTTCTCGAGTTTCTTCTAGACCTACCTCTATTTTCTAAGAGCTTGACTCAGATGTACCTCCCACTGGTTTGTTGACACGAATCACAAAAAGGGTTCGACTTGTCATATTTACTAATGTTACTTTGCTTGGGAGTGGGATTCTGACCATTAAAATATTTATTCTGACTCTTGATTGGCTCTTCTTCTGACTCTACGGACCCCTTGCCTTTAGTCATTGTGGTCATCAAATTCATTATCTCGGCCATTTGTTTCTTCAATTTGTGTACTTCATCCCGCTCATCTCCAATATGAGTATCAACTACCCTATCTTGTTCGAACTCTTTTGATGGGTGTTGAATCCATAAAAAAAATAATACCTACTTGTTCTTTGGATTTGTAGTAGCGACAAGTAGGGTCGATTCCACAGAGAGCGGTTAAGAAATTAAATTCACAAGTAAAGCAATTTAAGTAAATGGGGGAGTTTGTGGTTTGAATTGAAGAAAATAATTGAAGTAAGGAATAATTCAATATAAATTGGAAGTCTAGTCAAGGTAGAACTTGGAATATTAAATCAAGAATTTAGATCATTGACCCATAAAAGATAAATCAACATCAACTTCAAATAGCTTGGTTTTAGATTAGATGAATACCACCAAATAACCCAATCTCTTCTAAGTTAGATAATCAATTAAGTACCATTAAAAGATTAACTCTTATTATCAAGATTAAATTCCTAGATACCACTAAAGAATTACAATCTATCAAATAGCATTAACGATCTCAAGAGACCCAAAGCGCATATTCTTCCTAGGCACGAACCCGTTAACTTATTAAGAACATGAATTCATACCATTAGAAATCAAACACGATTTTCTTTACCACTTGTATCAAATACCATTGAATTGGTTGTAGCATATATTTAATCAAATATACACATGAAGACGAAGCACAAAAGATATGAAAATACTTGAATAAAGATGAAGATAATTTGGGAACAAGAAATCTCACTAAAAGCTTGAAATAATATCATTGTAACTACACTTAACTAGAAAAAGGGTGAGTTAGCCACTCATGATGGTTGGCGGCAACACAAGAAGATGGAGAGGGTTTCGACCACTTCAGCTTTTTTAATCTTCACCCTTTGATCTCTATTTATAGGGGAAAATAAAGGGGAATACTTTACATTAAATGCAACAACCCTAAACTACTCTAAGTATGGTAAAAGTAGAAGTCCACTTGTAGTAGGATTACTTGTCCTCCAAGTCAAAAAGTTTGTCTTGCGCAGTGCCCATGCCTTATTTTGCGAGTGCTACTGGTTTTGCGCAAAGGATTTCCCAATGACACCAAAATGGTGTTAAAACTCGGCTTTTACATATAAAACATCGTTAAGACCTAAAAACACATGCAAAACCAAATAGGAACCGAATTAAGGGCTTTATGATATCTTAATGTGCTAAAACATAGGATTTAATTTATGAAAAACATGCAAATTAATGACTTATCATATACCTCCACACTTAGATTATGCTCGTCCTCAAGCATATTGAAATTCAAGATCTAGGGTCCCTTTGGTAATGAAGAAAGGATAAGAGAGGTAATAAATCATGATTTGCAAATTAGCACAAGTAAATAATATCCCAATTAATTATCATGAAGTCAAGATGGAATAAAATCAAACACCCTTACAAATGATTCACTCAATATCACTCAAAGTGTTTAAGGGTCAACAACACTCAAGTCAAAGCATGAAAAGATACTTACCATATGATTGCAAATATATCACATCTCCACCACTAGTTGGATCGAATTACAAGATCAAAAGGTCTTTGAATTTGGTTGTATTTAGGACAAGGTGTGATGAGAAAGACTTTTAGGATTTTTGAATCGAAGAACTTCACACTCTTTTTTTATCAAGCTTTTTCACAAATTTAATTTTAGGAGAAACAAGATCTTTTCATACTTCTTGTCTTGTCTTTTCTTTTGAATTTTCTTTTTGAACAAACAAGACAATTTTCTTTTTGATTTACGTTCCTTGTTGTTCAAGATTTTCTCCCTTTTCTTTTTCTTTTGCTTGATTTTCTTTGAAAGTATGTAGTTCTTCAATTTTAGGTGCAAATTGGGGAAATAAACAAAAAGGAATTAGGCTTGTAATGTGGTTAATTTCCAAACAATTGGCTTAGGCTTAAAAGTGGTTCTCTAATGGTCATATTTACCAAGGAAGGCTTTTTGGCTCAAGGTTCATACCTAGGTGCCTTAATCATCTTAGGTAATTTGATCCTATGTGGTTTCAACAACATCGCAAGTTCTAGAAGTAATCTAATCGTGCTTGACAATCACTCAATGAAGAAAAATATAAAGCACAAAGATATATGCTTGTTAAGGTTCAAGTCTCACAAAGTGGTTTGTTGTGTCCAATTTTTATCCATCCGACTATCAAATCAATTAATATGAGAAACGATTTGCAAGTCTAACAATATCTTATCAATCCTATTTTACTTCCCATATCAATCTTATCTTTACCTAGGGATCCAATTTTCTCAAAAAATTCCACATGTTAAGTTCAATAAAAATTTTCATGTGAAAGTAATACTCAATTCATCAAGAGGCATGCAATTTCACATAATTAAATCCCATGGTTCTAGCACAAATTTAACACATCAAATTAAACTCCCACACTTAAACCTAACATTGTCCTCAATGTTCCCTAACCTACATTCAAAAAATAAAAGTATGCAAATAAAAAGTTAAGGAAGAGTGTTCCCTCATGCGACATGCATCGGTTTAAGGGGTGTAGGGGTGTGAAGGTTCAAACTCTGTGTGCTCGAAGAATGCCCTTTGGTTCACCTCTACTCGTTGTATCCGATATTCCAAGCGAGCTAGACGTTGCTCGGCGGTGATGGCTTGCGAAGATGAGGCTTCCTCCGTGGTTCCATAAGGCGACTTCATGAAAAAGTTCCCCCTTGCATCCTTATCGAGCATCTTCATTGTTTGTAAGCAATTGATGTCGATTGGTTCCATTTGTCTCACTACCTGCAGGTTAGTATTTGCAGCAAGCAAGCCGTCTTTGAAAGCTAAATGACAAATATAAGAACCAATGATCAAGGGCTTACTTTTTTCAATTTTCTACGGCAGCAAGTTGTTGCGCAAACCAATAGCCGAGGTTTACTTTTCTCCCCTATACCATGCACCAAAGGAAAAAAATTCGGCTTTGTTTAATACACTTGCCTAGTTCATTCTACTGGAGAATGAATATGCTAGGAATCGATGGATGTATTTTAACCCCAGATTTTTGAATTCATGATCTTTCGAGTAACTTGGGTTATACCCCGAGGTGCTCGTCGACCATTCTTGGAAGAGGATTGTGGGCTCCAAATTTGCACTATAGTCACACAAGCTCGATACATAGTCATTAGATAGTGCATATTCGTTAGAAATAAAGCCCATGGCAATATTAAATTCCGTAATGGATAAATAAAATTATTTGTTCATCAATCAGAATTTAATAACATTAGGAGCATTTAAATCAACACACCTTTCATCCTTAAACTCAATGGTAGCATAAAATTCCCATAACAATTCGACATAAATCGGAAAGTTAATAGTCATGTAGTTCATCCAACCAATTGCATAAAAGTAATTTCTTACCTTCTCGAACAATCCAAGCCTAGAAAGAGTTTCATGATAAATGTACTTACAAACTTGGATGGTTATTTTTTGTATGTCGGATAGCCTTTTCTTATGTTTCGATGACATGAATGTAAGGTTGTCGACATGGGCATCATTGATTGGAGGGAGTTACGTGCGGCGGCGGTTATGAGTGCGAGTGGAGGATGCGCGAACTGGAGGCTGCTCAGGCTGCTCTTCGACCGGCGGCGGCTGTTCGAGGTATCTTCCTCCATCCCTCCTTGCTTGAATCTTCTTTCTTGGCATGCTTGAATAATTTCTGGGTGAGATTTCCTTTGGTGTTTGAAAGATCCTTAAGAAAAAGAAAGATAAATCTTTTTTTCTTGTAGAACAAGAACAAGGGTGAATTTATGAAAGAAGATAGTAGATGAAAGTGAATAAGTTATATCTCTTTATAAAGAATCTTAAATTCTTGGAAAACAAGAAAGGTGAAAGATGGAAAGTTTTGATTGGATTGAAAGACTTAAAGATGATAGACTTTTAAATTAAAGCAAACCTTTCCCTCCTTTTTTTTTCCAAATTTTCGGCACCTATTTTATAGGAAGGCCAAAAATTTTCACCAATTTTTTCTTTTCCCACCGGTGTAAAAATTCCCTCCGAAAATTTCATGAAATTTTCGCTGTGTGGGCACACCTTATTCTTTAAGTGTTTCTTCCTCATTCAGTTTCAGCGGGCGTGGGCACGCCTTATTTCCATAGTGTTCCTGTCCCCTGTACCTAAGAAATAAAAATTCAATTAATTAATGAAATTAAAATATATAAAAACTTAAACTAAGGACATAATAATAATAATAATAATAATAATAATAATAATAATAATAATAATCATGGGTTGCCTCCCAAGAAGCGCATTTCTTTAACATCTTTGGCTAGACGTAACTCTCTTTAACCCATCACAAAAGTTGTTCATTGAGAAATTATTCTTTAACTGGATCGGGGTTGTCGTCCTTGAGGATTCGACTTAGATGGTCGGCCACTGAATTCTCGGTTCCCTTTTATCACGAATTTCTAGATCAAAATCTTGGATGAGTAATACCCATTTCATTAGTCGGAGTTTTGAGTTCTTCTTTGTGAATAAGTACTTTAGGGCTGCGTGATCGAATAGTTCTTTTTCGGTGGTCGAATAGTTTGCTTGTGCGGTATATAGCATCTTGGACGCGTAATGGATCACATGCGAGGATTTTTCAATCTTTTAACCTAATACTGCCCCTACTGCATGATCACTTGCATCACACATTATCTCGAATGGATAGTTCCAATTTGGTGGCTTGACTATGGGTGCAGTGGTTAAAGCTTCTTTTAGTATGTTGAATGCTTGTTTGTATGGTTCATCAAAATTAAACTCCACATCTTTTTGAATAAGCTTGCAAAGTGGTATAGAGATCTTTGAAAATTCCTTGATGAAATGAGTACAAAAACTTGCATGACCAAGGAAAGCACGAACTTCCCGCACATTTGTGGGGTAGGGTAATGAAGAAATAATATCTATCTTAGATTTATCTACTTTGATTCCTCTAGATGATAATATATGCCCCAAGATAATTCCTTGATTGACCATAAAGTGACATTTTTCATAGTTAAGCACTAGGTTGGTTTCTATACACCTTTTCAAGACTTTTTCAAGATTAGCCAAACATGCATCAAAGGAATTTCCATAGATGGTAAAATCATCCATAAAAATTCAATGATATTTTCAACATAATCAGAAAAAATACTTACCATGCATCTCTGAAAAGTAGCCAGAGCGTTACATAACCCGAATGGCATGCGTCGATATGCAAAGGTTACGAATGGGCATGTGAACGTTGTTTTTTCTTGGCCCTCGGGGACTATAGGTACCTGGTGAAAACCTAAATATCCGTCTAAGCAACAATAATGTTACATAACTGCTAAGCGCTCAAGCATTTGATCGATAAATGGGAGAGAAAAGTGGTCATTTCTAGTTAACTTGTTCAATTCTCGATAACAATACATACTCTCCATCTATTTTGAACTCGAATAGGTACCATGTCGCCATCTTGGTTTTCAACTTTCGTAATGTCGATTTTCTTTGGAACCACATGAATTGGACTTACCCATTTACTATTCGAGATAGGAAATATCACCCCCACCTTGAGTAGTTTCACGATTTCTTCTTTAACTACTTCCATCATTGGTGGGTTTAATCTTCTTTGGGCTTGTCGTGAGGGCTTGCTCTCACCTTCTAGTAATATGTGGTGCATACATGTTGCGCGTAATAAGTGCTACGCAATTGTGCAAGTTTACACGTTGCAAGTTATAGTATAAAAGATATCGTCTCCACAGGGATTGGTGCCACTTCAAGAATCTAGTCTCTTGCACTGAAAAAAGTAAAAACACAAATAAATGATTATAGGAGTTTTAACTAATAACTAATCTAGAAAGCAATAAAGTAAAAGAATGAATGAGATCAAATAAGAGAGATAAGCCAGGTTATCGTGAGTTGAGGTGTGATAGCCGATTGGGTCGTCTTGGTAAAAGAGTGTACGAGCAACTTAGTTGCCGTGGCAACTTGCACAACAGGGTTGCCTTGGCAACTAATAGATGGTTGCCTGGGCGACTAGTTGGGCAACTACTTGGGCGTCTGGGCAACAACCTTCAAGGCTCAGCAGAGCGTTCTTCAATGGTTTCTTCTTATCCCTAAGTCGAAACTCTAGCTACTTGTGCATGCCTTGATAATACATCCCTGCGTGAATCAAGGGTGAACAACAACCAATCTTGCGCTCCTCTTAGCCGTTGAAATCCTTGACTTATTCCTAAGCCGGATTAATCTTCACCATCAATAGATTGAATAAAGATCATATTCATTCGTTTCTTGAATCTAACTCTCCCGATATTAGATAAATAGATGAAATCACGAGATCCTCTCCCAATTCACTCGCAAACAAGAATAAGAACCAAGAATGAATAAACCTTGAATAGAAAAGTGCAAACTCTTATTACCTAAACAAAATCCAATAGTTTCTCACAACCAAAAAACACAATAACCATAGCCAAATAGATTTAGTTCATGGCTAGGTTCCAAAGAAACACAAGATAAATAATCTCTAGCATGAACCTAACTGAACAAGAAAGAAAAAAGATGAAGAATGAAGCTTGTCGAAATCTCCTTGCCCTAGATGCTTGTCGAAAATTCTCTCATCTTGCTCTCTTCTTGGAGTTGACGGCATGGCCTCTAATTTATAGGGCTAGGTCAAATTCCTTCTTTGAGGTGGAAGTTAAGTTGGAATTAAATTATCTTTAAAGAATATAATTCTTTATTATAATTATATTCCTACTAGAACTTCTCCTATCTTCTTGGAATTTAATTCTTCTTTAATCTCTTCATGGAAATCAAATTCCTTTGGGATTTAGCTTTGCTCCACGCCATCTTGGGCTTGTCTAGTCATCAATTTCGACTACCATATCACCTTGTTCTTTGTCGACAATTGCCCTGGCAACTGGCTCGGCGTCTCCTTCATGCATTGCCCTGGCAACTAGCTCGGCATCTCCTTCATGCATTGCCCTGACAACTAGCTCTAGCAACGATCATATTTCTTGTAAAAGTCTTGGGCATCTTTGTACAATGTTGGCCAATACAAACCGGATTGCAAAACTTTGGCCGCGGTACGAGTTCCTCCAAAATGTCTTCCATAGGGTGAAGAATGGCATTGCCAGAGTACATTCTGTTGCTCTTCTTTAGGGACACATCGGCGTATAACCTGATCTGCACATTGTTTAAACAAAAGAGGCTCGTCCCAAAAGTAATGCTTATCATCATGGTGGATCGCTTCTTCCCATGGTGAGTAAGTCAAGGGCTACCGAGGCGTCGAGGCATCGCGTCAAGGGCCACCGAGGCGTCGAGGCATCGCGTCAAGGGCCACCGAGGCGTCGAGGCATCACGTCAAGGGCTACCGAGGCGTCGAGGCGTGCGCGTCCATGGTTGCTGAGGCGTGCGCGTCTATGGTTCCCGAGGTGTGCGCGTCCATAGTTGCCGAGGCGTCGAGGGTTGCCGATGCATGTGCATCCATGGTTGCCGAGGCAACTAAAAGTTGTTCATCCGGGATTGCATCACATATCTCTAGATCGGTGTCCTCCTCCTTATTGCGTTCTAAACGTGATAAGTGATTGGCCACTTGATTTTCTGTTCCTTTCCTGTCCTTAATTTCAATATCAAATTCTTGTAAAAGTAATATCCAACGAATCAAACGAGATTTTGCATCCTTTTTAGCAAATATATATTTGATTGTCGAATGGTCCGTATGAACAATTACCTTTGTACCAATCAAATAGGATTGGAACTTGTCAAATGCGAAAAATACAGCTAGTAACTCTTTCTCCGTTGTTGTGTAATTCACTTGAGCACTATTAAAAGTTTTACTAGCGTAGTATATCACATGGAAGGTCTTACCTGTGCGTTGGCCAAGGACTGCTCCTACCGCAAAATCACTTGCATCACACATGAGCTCAAAAGGTAGCGGCCAATCTGGTGGAACGACAATGTGTGCTGAGGCAAGCTTTTCCTTCAGAGTTTCGAATGCTTGGGTGCAAGAATCATCAAAATCAAAGACTTTATCTTGTTCAAGAAAATTGCACAAGGGTTTAGTGATTTTAGAAAAATTATGAATGAACCTCCTATAAAAACCTGCATGTCCAAGAAAGCTTTGAATTCCTTTAACCGAACTTGGTGGGGGTAATGTCTCGATCACGTCGACCTTGGCTTTGTCTACTTCAATTCCCTTGGATGAAATTTTGTGGCCGAGCACTATTCTTTCATCTACCATAAAATGGCATTTTTCCCAATTGAGGACTAAATCAGTCTCTTCACATCTTGCCAACACCCTATCTAAATTGCCGAGACAGCTGTCGAAGTCATTACCAAAAATAGAAAAAGCATCCATGAAGATCTCAAGGAAGTCTTCGACCATGTCTGAAAAGAGTGCCATCATGCATCTTTGGAAGTTTGCCGGGGCGATACACAATCCGAACGGCATCCTTCGAAAAGCATAAGTACCGTATGGGCATGTGAAGGTTGTCTTTTCTTGATCTTCTGGTGCTATGGCAATTTGATTGTAACCTGAATAACTATCAAGAAAACAATAAAAGGGTTTACCTACAAGACGGTCAAGCATTTGATCAATAAAGGGTAATGGGAAGTGATCTTTCCTAGTGGCTTTGTTTAGCTTTCGATAATCCATACAAACCCTCCAACCGGTCACAATCCTGGTTGGAATGAGTTCATTGTTTTCATTACTTACCACCGTTATACCTCCCTTTTTCGGTACACATTGTACCAGACTTACCCATGTATTATCAGAGATAGGGTATATAATGCCAGCGTCAAGCCACTTGATGATTTCTTTCATTACAACCCCCTTCATGGCATGATTCAGTCTCCTCTGGGCCTCAATTGAAGGTTTGTGATCATCTTCCAACAAAATCTTGTGCATGCACACTGCCTGGCTAATTCTCTTCAAGTCAGCAATTGTCCACCCTATTGCCTTTTTGTGTAGCTTCAACATTTTGATCAGATTCTTTTCCTGCTCAGGCTGTAACTTAGAAGAAATAATTGCAGGCAATGTATTATCGGTTCCTAAGTATGCATATTTTAGTTGCTCTGGCAATTGTTTCAACTCAAGAATCGGTGGTTGTTCAATAGAGGGTTTTTCGAGCTTTCCTTCCTTACCTGAGTAATCCAGTGGTTCAAAGTATGTACTTGGTCGATTGACTAGCCAATTTGCCTCTTCTTGTTGTTCCTCATCGACCGGTTCTTCATACTCCTCAGGTTCCTCTTGATCGGCGATGTAGTTGCCGAGGCAACTAAATTCCTCGTTGAAGTTAAACACTGTCGTGGCATGAAGAAGTTGGCATTCTTCGGGATCATCGGCATGCCTTAGTGTTTGGAACACATTTAGTTTAACTTGCTGGTCATTCACCCTCATTGTGAGTTCTCCCTTTTCAACATCGATCAAGGTTCTCCCTGTTGCTAGGAATGGTCTCCCGAGAATGATAGATGCGTGCTCATCTGCTTCACAACCCAAAACAATAAAGTTAGCGGGAAAAATAAATTTATCAACTTTTACCAGTATGTCCTTGATTTTTCCCTCTGGATGCACATAGGATCTGTCGGCTAGCTGTAGCATAACTGTTGTAGGTCTTGCCTTCCCGATTCCTAGTTTCTGGAAAATTGATTTAGGCATCAAGTTTATGCTAGCCCCAAGGCCGCATAATGCTTTCCCGACATAGTGGTTTCCAATGGAACAGGGTATTGTGAAACTTCCGGGATCCTTCAACTTGGGTGGCATACGATTGTGCAACATTTCCATGCATCCCTCTGTTGCGGCAACTATTTCAAACTCTCCTAACCTTGTTCTCTTGGACACAATGTCTTTAAGAAACTTGGCATAGTTTGGTATTTGTTCAATTGCTTCCACCAATGGCAAGTTGATGTGGACTTGCTTTAGGATATCAAGAAACTTCTGGAATTGATATTCTTGCTTTTGTCGCTTCAACCTTTGTGGGAATGGTGGTGGAAGTCGGATATCTTCGATCCTTTCATTGGTTTGGAACCTGATTGACGGCATTGCCGGGACAACTGGAGTTGCCAAGGCATTATCAACTGGGGTTTCCGAGCCATGCTTATCACAAGTTGCTGAGGCATGCTTATTGTCGGTTGCCGCGGCAATTCCTGGTTCAGCATCTGAGGCTTTGCCGCTAGGTTCGTCTTGATCTTTTTGTGGAGTTTTGTTTGATGAGCGGGTTTGAGCCTCTCTAAGTTGTTGGCCACTTCTAGTGGTGATTGCCTTACATTGCTCATGGCCAGTTCCTCTTGCGACTTCAGTATCGCTAGGTAAACCTCATTGCGGTCTAGTATTCAGATTTTGAGCAAACTGTCTGACTTGATTTTCCAGTAATTTGATTGCCGCCTCTTGGTTTTGCAATCTCATCTCGGTCCTGTTAATAAAAGCATCAGTTCTTTTTATGAAGTTATTATTCTCAGCCATATAAGATTCAGTTTTCATCATAAAAGCATTTAGAGAATTTTCTAAAGAACTAGATGTTATCGGTTGTTGCTGCGGCAACTGTTACCGTGGCATATTCTGCTGGAATCCCGATGCTTGTGCATTCTGATTGTTCTGGTTTAGAGCATTGTTAGGATTACTCCATGAAAAATTTGGGTGCTTCTTCCAAGCTGGATTGTATGTATTGGACATCACATTGTTGTTCCGATTGTAATTCCCCACGTAGAAGCTGGATTCCGAATTCTACTTACATCCAGAAGAATCATGGTTATCACCATATAACTCACAAAAAGAATCCATTACCTTGACCTCATGTGTGTTGTTTGGTTTTTGCATGTTCTGGACCATCTTGGTTAAAGTGGCCAATTGTGCCGAAATTGAATCTGATGATCCTAGTTCATGTATTGTGGCTTGGCGTCTAACTCCTCCTCTTCTAGTAGAAGGGAATTGATAATCATTCTTGGCCAGCCTGTTTAGAATTTGCATTGCTTCCTCCGGTGACTTATCTAGGAGTATGCCCTTTGCCGAGGCATCTAGCATCATCCTTGTTGGTGTATTCACGGCGTTATAAAACATTGTTACTTGAGTCCACACCGGGAATCCGTGTATGGGGCATTTTTGTAGAAGTTCTCTATATCTCTCCCAAGCCTCGTACATGGATTCATCATCTGCCTGCCAAAAAGAAGTAATGTCGTTACGAAGCTTATCAGTCAAATTTGTAGGATTAAACCGAGCAAGGAAATCACGACAAAGATCGGTCCAAGATGCTATTAATCCGGCAGGAATGCTATTCAACCATGCTTTCGCCCTATCCCTCAGTGAATAGGGGAATAATCTTAATCGTAAGACATCGAGGGTGACTCCGTGTATTTTGAACGAGTTGCAAATCTCGAGGAAAGATTTAAGATGTTGTCGTGCATCTTCAGTTGCTGAGCCGCCAAATTGACCAATTGTGTTGATCATATTAAACATTACCGGTTTCAATTCAAAGTGGTTGGCTTCAATTTCAGGTGCGACAACTCCTGGATTAAGTCCATCAAGATCTTCTTCAAGATAGTCTCGAATAGTTCTGTTTCGTGCAAGAATCACTCCTCCTCCTGCTGGAACATCTTGATTCATATTGTCGTCTTGATTAGCCATTGCTACTCTTATCCTTCGTCTAAGTCTTTGTAAGGTTCGTTCAATTTCTGGATCAAAGGGATATTCTGGTGTAATCGGTCTCGCCCTGGTCATATACCAATGCAAAACCAAAGTTTGTTAGCCCTTTGAATCTTAAACAAGAAAAGTAAAAAGAAAGTGCAAGAAAATAAAAACAAAGTCGCTATTGCCAATCCCCGACAACGGCGCCAAAAACTTGTTACGCGTAATAAATGCTACGCAATTGTGCAAGTATACACGTTGCAAGTTATAGTATAAAAGATATCGTCTCCACAGGGATTGGTGCCACTTTAAGAATCTAGTCTCTTGCACTGAAAAAAGTAAAAACACAAATAAAGGATTATATGAGTTTTAACTAATAACTAATCTAGAAAGCAATAAAGTAAAAGAATGAATGAGATCAAATGAGAGAGATAGGTCAGGTTATCGTGAGTTGAAGTGTGATAGCCGATTGGGTCGTCTTGGTAAAAGAGTGCACGGGCAACTCAGTTGCCGTGGCAACTTGCACAACGGGGTTGCCTTGGCAACTAATCGATGGTTGCCTGGGCGACTAGTTGGGAAACTACTTGGGCGTTTGGGCAGCAACCTTCAAGGTTCGGCAGAGCGTTCTTCAATGGTTTCTTCTTATCCCTAAGTCGAAACTCTAGCTACTTGTGCATGCCTTGATAATACATCCCTGCGTGAATCAAGGGTGAACAACAACCAATCTTGCGCTCCTCTTAGCCGTTGAAATCCTTGACTTATTCATAAGCCGGATTAATCTTCACCATCAATAGATTGAATAAAGATCATATTCATTCGTTTCTTGAATCTAACTCTCCCGATATTAGATAAATAGATGAAATCACGAGATCCTCTCCTAATTCACTCACAAACAAGAATAAGAACCAAGAATGAATAAACCTTGAATAGAAAAGTGCAAACTCTTATTACCTAAACAAAATCCAATAGCTTCTCACAACCACAAAACACAATAACCATAGCCAAATAGATTTAGTTCATGGCTAGGTTCCAAAGAAACACAAGATAAATAATCCCTAGCATGAACCTAATTGAACAAGAAAGAAAAAGATGAAGAATGAAGCTTGTCAAAATCTCCTTGCCCTAGATGCTTGTCGAAAATTCTCTCATCTTGCTCTATTCTTGGAGTTGACGGCATGGCCTCTAATTTATAGGGCTAGGTCAAAGTCCTTTTTTGAGGAGGAAGTTAAGTTGGAATTAAATTATCTTTAAAGAATATAATTCTTTATTATAATTATATTCCTACTAGAACTTCTCCTATCTTCTTGGAATTTAATTCTTCTTTAATCTCTTCATGGAAATCAAATTCCTTTGGGATTTAGCTTTGCTCCACGTCATCTTGGGCTTGTCTAGTCATCAATTTTGACTACCATATTACCTTGTTCTTTGTCGACAATTGCCCTGGCAACTGGCTCGGCATCTCCTTCATGCATTGCCCTGGCAACTAGCTCGGCATTTCCTTCATGCATTGCCCTTGAAACTAGCTCTAGCCTTGCTTTGGCAAGTGATCCTGCACATACACACAAAACACACCAAAGCAGCATCTTTTCCCACAAAAACTACCAAGTTATGTAATCAAGCTCAACGATGGAAGGAAACATGGATTAATGCATGAATGGCTAATTATGCAACTAATATGAGCCTAAGTCTAACAATAATATGAGTAAAAAGGGTAAGAAAATAGTACTTTTGAACACTTATCAATGCACAAAGAGGGGCTTAACCCTTGTATGTCGGCAATTGTCCATCTTATGTCCGATTTGTGATCCCTAAGTATTTGTACGAGTTTTGCCTCCTCTTCCTTGCTTAGTTTACTGGATATGATTACTGGTAGTGTTTTTTCTAGACCAAGGTAGGCGTACTTCAAGTGGCTCGGCAAGCTCTTCAGTTCAAGTTTTGGTTCCTGCAAAATTAAAGGTAAAAATTTGTCAGATTTATTAATCGATATTGCCATAAATTCTTATTTTTGATCTACTAATGCTTCGCCGTCATCATAAACTTCATCTTCAAGGTTTTAGAAGATTTCCTATATCAAAGGTTCAGTGACATCAAAAACAAATAATGAAGATACATCTTCAGGATGTTTTATGGCTTCATAGATAGTAAATTCTACAAATTCACCATCAAATTCCATATTAAGTTTACCATGATGTACATTAATATTTGTTTTTAATGTTTTCATGAAAGGTCTACCTAAGAAAAATAGATTAGGTTTAGATGAATTGTTTCCCTCCATATCTAAAATATAAAAATCAACGGGAAAAACAATTCCATTGACTTGCACCAAAACATCCTCCAAGACTCCTTTCGGATAGACATTCTATCTATCGACAAGCTGTATGATCACACATGTATCTTTAAGAGGACCCATATTGTTAGCACAATATATAGAATATGGCATAACATTAATAGATGCTCCTAAATCTAGCATGGCTTTTTCAATCTTAATACTTCTGATTTGACAAGGGATAATGAACATACATGGATCTTTGCATTTTTTAGGGAGTTTTCGTTTAAGTACGGAGACACATTCTCACCCATTCTTTCCTTTTCGATACCATTCAACTTCCTCTTGTTTGTGCATAATTCTTTGAGAAATTTTGCATAGTGAGGGATTTGTTTTATAGCATCAATCAATGGAATATTTACCTCGACTTTGTTAAATGTCTCAAGAATCTCCTTTTCTTGCTCCTCTTTCTTGGTTTTTGAGAACCTTTGAGGAAAATGCAGTTGAACAACGATAGGCTAAGTTACCTTGCTTGTGTCGACATCTCCCTTCTCTTGGTCAGGCTTGTTCGATTTTCCATCCTTGTCGGGAAAAGGGGTTTGCCAAAATTTTGTTGGTTTGCTAGCCTTCCCTTCTTCCTTTTCAGAGTCCTCCTTGGGTGAAGAATCCTGCAAATTCTTGCCACTTCTCAAAGTAATTGCATTCACATTTTGTTTCGGATTCACAATAGTTTGAGAAGGTAACTTACCTTAAGATTCGGATTGACTAAGAGATGAGGCAATTTGACTTACTTGTGTTTCAAGTTTTTTAATACTTGACCTCGTCTCTTATTGGAATTGCTCGAGGTTGTAGGCAAGTTTGTATACGGCATCCTCCAATAGTGGTTTCGTCGATGAAGATGGTTGCGCATAACCTCCTTGTTGATTGTTTCTTTGCTCATAACTCAAATTTGAATGGTCTTTCCAGCCCAGATTGTATGTATTTGAGTATGGATTGTACTTCATTTGTCGTAAGGTCCTCCAATGGCATTGGCATCCTCGGTACTGTCTTCTTGGAGCGTGGGGCACATATCGGTTGCATGATCTTGACTTGTGCAAATCCCACATGCCTTGACATGTTGTTCATTAACTAATGCCAATTTTTGAACAAGAGAAGTTAAATTCGAAATATTATCTTCAAGGGAAGAAATATTTACCTCATTCACACTTCGAAAGATGGTGTCATGTATTTGAACCGAATTGTTGAGAGTTTGCGGCCATAATGTTGATGAGGTCTTTGGCTTGGGTAGGAGTCTTGTTTACGATTTCTCCTCCACTTGCGGCATCCATCATCCTTCTTTCCACGGGTAATAAATCCTCATATAAATATTGGATGAGTAGTTGTCGAACACTCCATGTTGCGGACAGCTTACAGAAAGTTGTTTGAACCATTCCCAATAGTCATGAAGCGTCACAAAATCTTTTTTCTGAACTCTACAAATTTCTTTTCTAATGTTGTTGGCTCTTGAGGCTGGAAAATATTTTCGAGGAAAAGCCTTGCCTTGTCATTCCATGTTTCGACCAATTCGGATGATATGTAATATAACCAATTTTTCGCATGATCGGCTAAAGAGAATGGAAACGCCCATAGCTTGACTTGACCCACGGTGACATTGTGGGGTTTCATGCTTGAGCACACCACATGGAATTCCTTCAAGTGCTTGTATGGATTCTCATTCTCGCGTCCCATGAAAGTAGGAAGAAGATATATTAGTCCAGATTTTAAATTGAATGGTACCTCAGGATGGTAATCGATTCATAGTGGTTGTGTGGCGATTTCGGGTGCGGCAAGTTCTCGAAGAGTTTGTTCAGCCATGTTGTTGATTTCAAGGGGTATTTTTGTTTGAGTGCTCTCCAAGTCGGCCTCTTGTGTGGTTGATTGTTCGCCTTGCTTTGCTTTCTTCCTTAGTCGCCTTTCAGTTTTGTCGATATTAAGATCGAACAAATAAATATTATCTGCACGAGAAGAACGAAGCATAAAAGTAGAAAAAGAAAATAAATAGAAAATAAACTAAATAAAAAGTGAACTTAGCTTCTTGACACCACTCGCCGGCAACGGCGCCAATTTTTTTATGGCTGCCGAATCTGTCAAAAAATAATACCTACTTGTTCTTTAGATTTGTATTAGCGGCAAGTAGGGTCGATTCCACAGAGAGTAGCGAAGAAATTAAATTCACAAGTCAAGCAATTTAAGTAAAGGAGAGAGATTGTGGTTTGAATTGAAGAATGCAATTAAAGTAAGGAAGAATTCAATATAATTTGGAACTCTAGTCAAGGTAGAACTTGGTATATTAAATCAAGAATTTAGATCATTGACCCACAAAAGATAAATCAACATAAACTTCAAATAGCTTGGTTTTAGATTAGATGAATACCACCAAATAACCCAATCTCTTTTAAGTTAGATAATCAATTAAATACCATTAAAAGATTAACTCTTATTATCAAGATTAAATTCCTAGATACCACTAAAGAATTACAATCTGCCAAATAGCATTAATGATCTCAAGAGACCCAAAGCGCATATTCTTCCTAAGCACGAACCCTTTAACTTATTAAGAACATGAATTTATACCTTTAGAAATCGAACCCGATTTTCTTTACCACTTGTATCAAATACCATTGAATTGATTGTAGCATATATTTAACCAAACATACACATGAAGATGAAGCACAAAAGATATGAAAATACTTCAATAAAGATGAAGATAATTTGGGAACAAGAAATCTCACTAGAAACTCGAAATAATATCCTTGTAACTACACTTAACTAGAAAATGGGTGAGTTAGCCACTCATGGTGGTTGGCGGCAACACAAGAAGAGGGAGAGGGTTTCGGCTACTTCAGCTTTTTTTCTCTTCACCCTTTGATCTCTATTTATAGGGGAAAATAAAGGGGAAGACTCTATATTAAATGCAACAACCCTAAACAACTCTAAGTATGGTAAAAGTAGAAGTCCACTTGTAGTAGGATTGCTTGTCCTCCAAGTCAAAAAGTATGTCTTGCGCCGTGCCCATGCCTTATTTTGCAAGTGTTATTGGTTTTGCGCGAAGAATTTCCCAATGACTCCAAAATGGTGTTAAAACTCGGCTTTTACATATAAAACGTCCTTAAGGCCCAAAAACACCTACAAAACCAAATAGGAACCGAATTAAGGGATTTAAGATAGATTAATATGGTAAAACATAGTATTTAATATATGAAAACATATAAATTAATGACTTATCATCTTCAGATGATTCGCCCTCTCGACTTTTCTGACAATGCTCGGGATTTACTCGCTTTATCTGAATACAAGACCTCTTATCCATTATGATTACCCTCTACAGTGATGGCCACTTGCGAAATAAATACCTTTGTGTTATGAAAATGTGATGCACAAAACGAAAAAAAAATGGCAAACACAAAAAGGAAATTGTATCAGTTTGATAAGAATAATCTAAATAAATGGTTAATAAGTAGAAACAATTAAAACACTCAAATCAAGTAGTTAAAATATAAAAAAAAACAAAAAAAATGTGAACAAAAACTTAAACAGGTCATCTGTTAAACGAACAGAGTACTGGTATGGCTCTAATAGGTAGGCTCTATGTCTCACTATATGCGGTTAAATTCTAAAGTAAAACGGTACTCAAACTGTCGCTTGGACATCGATTTGAGGGAATACGACCCTTATACCATACGGAGGTGAAAACCTCACAAAATATAAGGACCGAATTCCGTAAGTGATTACAACACTATACGGAGGTGAAAACCTCACGAAGTCACTCCCACTTAAAGGTTCTAAGACTACTATATGATGTCAAATAAATAAACAAGACATTAGAAATTGAAAATTAAATTAAACCGAATTTAAATTTTTCCTAATAATTATGATACGAACCTAACTAAGGCTTAACTCTCTTTTTATTTTTGAAAACAAAAATTTTTCCCCAGCAGAGTCGCCATGCTGTAGCGACTTTTTTTTTCTGGAAGCCAATACGAAAAATTAATAAAAATTATGTATGAGAGATGTTTCCCGCTTTTGTTAAAAAAATTATTTAGAAAGAGAATATTTTAGAAAATCTCGTATTTTGAAAAATATGGAGTCTCCACCGGCCACTTTGGTAGGCCGGACACCGTAAAAACAAAACCAGAGATTTTAAACTTGGGTTCGGGAGTTAGTTACGGATGGTGAAGGGTTAGCATCCCCACACCACCCAAAATTGGTACCTAATAGGTTCATATCGCATTTATTAAGAAAAATAAAAAAATCAATTTAATTTAATAATTAATTCCAAATATGTATGTTTCAAATATTATGTCTTGATATCTACGGTACCAAAGGAGACGACACCCGGAGACTAGGATGATACTCCCACTAGAATACCAGGATAAAGGCCTAAAACTATACACGACAAATTAAATATGGCATGTTAAAAAATATGAAATAAAATACATGAATAAAGTATAAGAATATTAACAAAAAATAAATAGCATAAAGGGCATGATGAAAAAATAAACAAGTAAATATATACATGTAGAAAATATTGTAATATTATATAATGTGTACATAACATATATAACAATAGTACATGAGCTATTAATACTTACTATATATACATAATATACAATATAAAATAATATGATACACGTGTACTTAATATAATTTGCATAATATAAACATATAATATGAAAATTAAAATACTATATAAATATACCATAGGATATAATACATATATATATATCACATATATGCTAATAACAAAATAAATAAAGAAATAAAAAACATCTAAAACGGAATAAATGAATCAAAATAAAAGCTCAAATTACACATGGTTATAGAGCTAAAATTAAACAAAATGAAAGGGTCAGGGGCTAAAAACAAATTAAACCATTGAGAAGAGGGCGATTAAAATGAAAACAGAAGTTTGAGGGGCCAAAACAGTGATTATCCCAACTGAAACTAGATTAAATTAAAAAAATGGGACGAAAATGAAAATCCATTTAAAACTTCAGGGACCAAGGGCATGATTTTCAAATGCGTAATGGCTTAGGAGGGGATTATTTTGGGGCAGAAGGACCTATTGGGACATTTTTTCGATTAGAAATCTGAATTAAATAAAAAAGGGACGAAATTGGAAGGATTTTAAAAGTTTCAAGAGCTGATGAAGTGATTTGGAAAAGCGGAAGGACCCCGTGAGTAAATATTTTGGGGCGGAGGTCCTTAAAATGTGATTTTATCATTTGTAAAATTAAAAGATTTATAAAACAACCTAACCGGCTTCTATTTTAAAACTTTGGTCATTTTTTTACCCCTTTAATTAATACCCCTTTTCTCTAAAATAAAAACACCCAAAACCCCAAAAAAAACCCTCAAATTCGGATCAAAACCTACTTTTTTATGAAGAACATTCAAAGCCTTACCCAGAAACCACCATTTGAACCCAGAAACTTGTGGTGGTCCGGCTACCACAACCAACCTTCGGCCACTATCGATCACCTCTGGCCGCCACTCTCGACGTCAAAAAAACCCCCCAAAAAACATTTTTTTCTTTCTAAAACCTAAACTCGATGCTGGATTTTCAAAATAAAGCCATATTCGCCTTTTTATTTTAAAAATCGTAACCCTATTCAATATAAAAACAAAACCCCTTCTCAGAAATCAAAATGTTCGATTCACCATGCATGGCTCGAGTTGAGGCCGCAAGGCTTGTCACCGAACGACAACCACACGGCCGAGGTAAAAAAACTTTCCACTCTCTTATTTATTTTGTTGCTATTATTATTATTTATTTATTTCAAACTGAAAAAGGTAGAAAGATACCTTCAGAAGTTTTTTTTTTGTATTATTGATTCGGAAAACTGAGTACAATGAGTTGAGATCATTACATATATATCCTCCAATTTTTGCTTCTAATTTTTATCTTAGTTTACAAAATAAGTAAAATTTAAATGAAAATATTGTGCATGATTCTTGATCTGACGATTTCCAATTTTTTATGTTGTTTCTTGGCCATGCTGGTGGTTGGGGAGAGTCGATGGAGATCGTACTGCGGCAGCGAGATATTCGGCAGAGCGGCCACGTGGAGAAGGAGACCAGGAGTCTTACGGCCAGATTCGATCCGATCTAACGACTAAGATCTTGTATGGATTGGACAATCGAGATTGCTTTTGGGGTGCGTCGTAGAAGCGCGTGATGATGACATATGGCTCTTGGAAGCTGAACGATCTTGCGTTTGTCTGGAATGCGCGCGTGGGAAGTTAGATGGCCAGCGCGTGACTCCACGTGGCAGATGAAGGGCCCTTCTTCTTTAATTTGGATCGTTAGATCAAAATTTGATCTAACGATCCAGATTTGACTGCGCATAAAAAAGAGTGGGTATTAGGGTTTTAGATATTAATAGGTTAGGGTTTTAATTATTGGGTCTAGGTTTGGGCTTATCAGGCCATGTATTATGTTTTGTAAATGTAAGTGAAATGGACTTTAATAAAGCTTATGGGTTATCTTAATTTGTAATATAATCTGTTTTTTTCTTTTCAGCCCATAATGATACTAATATTATTATTATTAATAATACTATTAATAATAAATATAACATACATACAAGCATACATAATACACATACATTTTAGTAACGTACATTCAAGCCTATAATATGTATACATACAAACACACATAATACACACATACATACATATATTTATAAATACATACAACCGTATCATATATATAATATATACATACTCATACAAACATATATAATACATATTCATGCATAATTAATAAACATGCAATATCATAATACCTACAAACATTAATAGATATTCATACATAATCATATAACATATACTCACATTAATAATAATAACTTAAGCACAATACACGTTAACATATACATTTAGTACATATTAAATACTTATATTAATATTAATACTATTATACATAGCCGAACAAAAATGAGTGATTACATTAATGAATCTCAAATTATATCTTTCTATTTCAAGTGTTTAATTTTTTTGATCAAAATAAATGTATAATGTTTTAATTCGTTATATTTTAAGCTTTATCGATTAACAATAGTTAAAAACCTATCATCTAATAAATGTATGACATGGGACTTATTTTTTAATTTCCTTCATTTTTAAAAAGGAAATCATAAAAAACTTTACTTTTTCAAAAGTATTCAAAAATTTACATTTTTTTTCATAAACCTACAAATCTCTAATCTAAATCCTTAAATATTTAAATTCATCTTTTACTCTCGCCAAATCAACCACTATCACCCACACCTCTATCGTCAGACCCCACTATCGATTATACCACTCTTCTGTCACAACAACTCGCCAAACGCGAAATAGGTTCCACTAACGAAGAACGCGACAAACGAACGAAAAAATAATTTTTTAGTTTTAAAAAAATAAAAAGGAATTTAAAACTCAATCATATGTCAAGTATTGAGCAGATGATACTTTTTAACGGATCAACCTTAATATATTAATAGAATAAAATGTTAGTCACCTAATATATTAGGGAATAAAACATTGGAAACTTGTTTTGAGAAAAATTACCTAAAATAAAAAGGCTTAATTGTGTAAGAAATCCTTGAACTTTTGAAAAAATCAATTAAGCCCTTAAATTTTTTTGCACCCAATTAAGCCCTTGAACCAAGAAATTTAATCAATTAAGCCCTTTGACCAATTTTGACCATTAAATCTTGATAAAATTTTCTTTAGATATTACTGGCACATAATACACTACAGTTATATCATTTTGCATTTGCAATTTTTTTTCAAAATTTTTTTTTTATAAATTTTATAAGTTTTTTAAAATTTTTAAAACTTTTAAAGAATTTTTTAAGTAGAATTACAAATTTCTGAAAATGTCAAGTAGAAACACTGTGACACGACACACTGCACCAACATATCCAAAAAATTGTCAAGATTTAATGATCAAAATTGCTCAAAGGGTTTAATTGAATAAATTTTTTGGTTCAAAGGCTTAATCGGGTGCATAAAAAGTCAGGAGCGTAATTGATTTTTTTAAAAGTTTGAGGGCTTCCTAGACCCTTAAGCCAAATAAAAAAAATACAAAATTTATTTTTTTCAATTAATTCTTTTTAAGAAATAGTGAAACATGCTTAGGTTTGAGGCAAATTTGGTTGAATATTCCCTTTTGGGAAAAAATTGGAAAAACACCCCCTCCGTAAATCATTTGAAAAAATACCCCCATTTGGTACACGTAGGAACGACTCGCGTGCTATAGAGTGCGAATTAAATACTCGCGTTACGTAGGACGCGTATTCTGTTTGATGTGGCAACTCTTATTCGTTGGCATATTTTAAATATTCAATTAAAGAAACTTGCTCTTAGCAGGACATGAGTTCCGCGAGATCTTCAGATGATATGGTGTCAATTGATCGCGCGATATGAATGTAACTCGCGTCTTGTGCAACGCAAGTTTTGTTCAATCATGTTCTTAAAACAAGCTTCAATAGACATGTTGTAGGTGAAATTATGGGGTTTTAGGGATATCCTTTCGTACTTTTGAACTTTCACGTTGTAATACTGAAACATCTCTTGAAAATGGTGTAAAGATCGGTGCGTATAAGGCGTCTTAGGTTATGTATAAATCGCGTTAAAAATGCTATCTAACTATATTTTTTCCATGAAGCACAAACAAACATGTGTCTGTAGGCATGTTTAAATGTATTTTATGGTATGTTGGGAGTTTTTTTTGTTGTTGTTTAACTTTCACGTCGTAGTACTGAAAATATGTTTACAATGGTGCTAAAATTGGCGCGTATATGGCATCATAAAAGGTGTAGAAATCGTGTTAAAAATGCTATCTAGCCATGTTTTTTCCCTTAATAACAAGAAAACGTGGGTCCATATGCATGTTTAAGTTGATTTTGTGGTATGTTGGGAGATATTTTTTGTTGTTGTTTAAGTTTCACATCATAGTAATGAAGCATATGTTTGCAATGGTGCTAAAATTGGCGTGTATATGGCATCCTATAGGGTGTAGAAATCGCATTAAAAATGCTATATAGCCATTTTCCCCATAAAGAACAAGCAAACATGGGGCGATAGCCATGTTTAAGTTGATTTTGTTGAGAATGGTGGTAAAACAAAAAATGGCAGTAAAACAGAAAACCATAATAGTAATTTAATGTTGGTGTACTTATTTCAGTTAACAATCTTGTAGTAAATTTCGTTAATATAATTTTTTGCATATAACTGATTTAAATTGCTTACTTACGTCGCATACTTTTTATCACATCATAAATAACGTCTGAATAATTCGATTATATTTTCAAACCATTAACAATCACAAAATATGTAATTAATAAAACGTATTAATCATGGAATTACATTGGAACAACTAGCATGTGTGAGGTCCATCGTATCTTGTTATCTTCCACACGTTGTTTAGCCTCTTCCTTCGTGATACACGGATCCTACAGTTACAGTCGTGGTCCTTTTGGACATTCTGCAATATAGTTGTCTGCACACATTTTCTTTACTATTGAAACAACTGATCGACGTCTATTGTAGTTCTTAATTGCACCATCCGCATTTTTCTTTGTCGTGAATATCATCCCAACTTCTAGTTCACCGTCACTATATACAGCAACATCGCATGACTGTCTCCCAATAGATAGGAAATCATCTATGTTTGCAGCCATTATAGAGCTTGAACGAACAAAATGAACTAAGAGAAATATTGATGATATTCAATGAAATGAAGGGCGTGAGTTTTTGAGGATGCGGAGGGGTATATTTATAGGGGTGTAAATCAACCGATGTTTGGTCATTCATTTATTTTAGAAACTGTTCATTCATTTATTTTAGAAACTGTTCGTTCATTCATTGTATTTTTAGAAATTGTTCGTGTCAGCTTTGCTATAAATAAGTAAAATGAAGGTGTGCGTTCATTTATTTTATAAACTGATCGTTCATTTAATTTTCAAGGCGTTCATTCATTTATATTAGAAACCGTTTATATGGGGACATTCAGCGGTTTGTTTATTTTTGAAGGTGTTCGTGTCAGTTTTACTCTAAACTCGTAAAATGAACCCCTAAACATGCTAATAAAGAAGCTTATAAAAGAAAGAAACACGCGTAGATTATTATAGTATAAACCACATACATTCTACAAACATACAAGATATTCTAAAGTTATTGAAATAATACTACTGGAAGTGATGTGAGAAGATATGATTAGTACAACCCGTAAAGTGCATAGTGTCTCTTCTTCAAGCCTAGACGGATATTTAAGACTGATATCGGCTTACCTCCAGAGCTAAATAGTCCAGCAATTTTAAATCCTTGGGGTAAGCTTTACTTCCAGTCTTCCTTGTTAACATACCCTAGTTCATCAACCAGGGCTCAGTAGAGAACCGGTGCTCTTCTTCTGAAGGCCTGAGTAGTCCAGCAAGTTTAAAACCTTGGGGTATGCATTTTACAAAGTTAGATGTTAACATACCCTTGGTTTACTTCCTGAGCTGAGTAGAGAACCGATCCTCGTCTTCAAGGTCAGAGGTCTATTGGAGACTCATATTGTACCCCAAAACATGCTTTCATGAAGTGGGCAGATGGCCAAGCTTTGTGGATTTCGTGAGCCCAGTCAGACGGCCAATGCTACCCACTGATCTTGTTCTACAACCATGGTTAGGGCTTTGACTCCGGTTACAAGTGGGAGTCTTAACCCAGCTTCCAATATTTAGGCGTAAAAATACGTAACTGGCAGTCTTGAACAAAAGGTTAAGACCCCTGCCTACCATTCTAAAAGACCTCAGATTTCCGGATATTGTGATTTGTTGTTGTCATTCCTCGTGAACAAAAACACCGAACAATCATCTCACCAGAACTAGCAACCCACCAACATCTACTCATCATATAAATGCAACTACAAATACTGACAAACCACAATATCTGGGAAATTTCTTTGTAAATTTTTTTTCCAGATACGTGGTTTGTAGCCATTAGTAGTAACAATAAAATCGAAAATTTTAATTTTTTTGATTCGACTGCATTGTGCATAGTTCACTGATATGGTATTTATATCATGAAACTCGCGTTTGGGAGACTGCAAATTTGACTCAAGATTCCTGACTTTTCAGTTGACTCGCAATCATCAGGATACGAGTTTAAGAAAAATTTGCGTTTTCCAGGACGCGAGTTTATTTCGAATATAAAAAATTTAAATATTGATATATCAAAACTTTAAGAATAACTATTTGGTCCCGTTTTTTATTGATTCAATTAATAACTATTTGGACAAAATCATTTGAAAAAATTAAATGTGAAATATTTTACACGTAAAATTTAATGTGAAATGTTAAAAAATCAAAAAATAATTTATAAAGTTTGATCAATATTGATATACAAAGTACAACTAAAATTATTATATACTACTAAAATTAAATGGGTATCGAGCATCATTTGGACATCTCCGTTGTCCCAAACATCGAATATTGTGAAATACAACGGATCTAATGATGAAGGTAGTCGAATATTGTAAAAATATATATTATATACTACTTAAAAAAAGGGAACATGGGTTGTAGTCAAGTTTGAGTCAATTTTGTAGTATGTTGGGGGATATTTTTTTTCTTGTTATTTAACTTTCACGTCGTAGTACGAGAACACATGTTTACAATGGTCTAGAAATATGAGCGTAAAGGCTGTAGAAATCGCGTTAAAAATGTTATGAAAATAAGAAAGCATAGCTTGGAAGGTTCTTTATGATAATTAGGAATAAAATAATACACTTAGAAGTACAATTAGTTGAATCGAGGGCGGGTACTATAAGGATATTTTTTGATGTCGTGTCCAGTGTTCCTACAATTACCGCACATCCTAGGTTGTCCGGTCTGTTCTTAAGGAACCATGTCCTCGGCACAGTGAGTCCTAGTTGACTTTGGGTGACCTTTTTTGTTGCGTTGTAGGGATTTATCTGGCCGTATCATAGGTTCATCGTCAACGAGTGTCATTGCGTTGAAATGAGCAGATGCACATGCAGCAAAGACATACGCACACAGGTACTTGAATCTATAGAAAACGCCCCAATCGTATATTTTCTCTTCTAGATTAACAATGTAATTGTTCTGAGATATTCCTTTAAGCAGTCGGGAAAATTCAGTAATCGTAAAGCGATGTTCGTGACAAGAGAAGCATGTCGTACCCATAACGTTTGCGTGCGTACGGTATATTTGAAATTTTCGTTAGAGATCTGGATAGAATGTGTGGCCACCTGTCATCCAATTTGTTGCTTGTTTTTCGAGGTTTGTAAATAGTGTAGCGAGTCGATAATATGTCGCCTTAACAACAGATGTGATAGGTAAATAACATGTTCCCTTAAGAGACAAATTGATCACCTCAGCCAAATTTGTTGTCATGTGACCATATTGATGACCCCCATCATAACATCGCAGCCGTTTCTCTTTGGGGATATCAACAATATAGTTATATCTAGCTAAATTTCTACCTTTCAACTCTTCTAGCAGCTCCTAAACCAGATATACTCAGTGTGCGTTGCCTATTCAATAAAAGACGGAATAGTTAAAGAGAAATAATAGTAAAAGCCATATTAATTAATAATTTTGAGAGTGAAAGGCGTACCCATACAAATAACCATTATACGCTCATCATCATTCTTATATCTCTGGTAGTAATTGGCAACAATGTGTCGTATACAGTACTGGTGTTGAATATACGGAGGTTTCTAATACTGGCCCAAAAGTTGGATTGATCCTCATATCCCTGCGCATCTGTTTAAAATAATACATATCCCGTCTTCTCTTGACCGCAGAACCTGGCGTAAGATATGCGTGCGCAGGTTGGTGAGAAAAAATTTCACGAAGGGATACCTTCCTTTTCAACGATTGCGAATGCTACAGGAATATAATTTCTATTATCGTCTTGTGCAACTGTCAATAGAAGGATCTGGGTGTATCTGCCATACAAGAATGTGCCGTCAATCTGCAGTATCAGCTTGCAGTGGCAAAAAGTCTAAACGTATTGCGGGATTATCCAGAAAAGGCAGAAAAATTGGCACTCCCCAGCTACGACCCGATCATTGTAGTATCTTGGCTTTGTCTCTAGTTGCACAATCGTTCTTAGGTTATATTTCTGCATCACCTTCAGCCATGTTTATAGCTCGCTTTATGATCCTCCCACTGCCCATACATTTGTTGGACGACACGATATCTTACAAACCATACCTTATCGTATTTAACCGTGTGTGTGAATTGAGATTTAATCAAAGCTATATATATCGGCACATATACGAGTGGATTTGCTTTCACGAGTGGGAAGATATGATCAGCAAGCACGTGCACATCCAAGTTAGGATGATCTTGACTCAGGCTTACCACAGAGCATGTATGAGGTCCGACGTATCTCGTTATCTGCCACATGTTGTTCATTCTCTTCAAACGTGATACATAGACCCTTCATTTACATTCGTCATACTTGTGAGAGCATTCATCGATGTATTTGTCCGTTTCAGTTTTCCTCACTGTGGACGTAACTAAGTTGTGTATGTTGTAATGTTTGATCACAGCCTCTGCCAGTTTTTAGTCCCAAAGACCATTCTACTTTTGAGTTCACCATTATTCTGTTCGTTGAACATCTCCAACTGTGGGAATTTTGGAAATTCTATAGCGTAGAATTCTTTCATATCTACTGTTGTGAAGTGGGATGACGGATTGTAATACGCTAAGTGGTTGCATAGTCTAGTAGAATTGTGTGTGGCAGTAACTTCTACATGTTTTTCCTTTGCATTATCCTCAGAAGTAGTGCCTGCATCATCTTCCATATTCACAAGCTCGTTAAGGTCTGTTGGTTCTTCAAGAAATAAACCCAGCTTGTCACTTTTGGGCCCAGGCTCCCTGAGCGGTTCCTCATCAGAATTATCTCCTTCAAAACGGTATAGTTTTTATTCTTTGGTAACATGTACCCTGCTAGGTTCTACGGTCGTAACCCAATCAGGAGACTGCTGACAAGGACAATGTCCAATATCTACATCCACATCAGCAATGCATGGATATCTTCCCATTGGTGAGAAATCATATATGTTTGCATCATTGGGGATATAAGTTGAGTGTCGTCTGGAATATAAATCATCAAACTGGTAAAACTTTTTATGATAGGACAGCCCCGTAGATTATGACGGCCCTACACTCGGGATATAAGTTAAGTGTCATCCGTATGAGAAATCATCTACGTTTACCTCATTAGGGATATAATTTGAGTGTCGTCCGGAATATAAATCATTAAACTGGTAAAACTTTTTATGATAGGACAGACTCGTAGATTATGATGGCCCTACACCCGGGATATAAATTGAGTGTTTTCCGTATGAGAAATCATATATGTTTACCTCATTGGGGATATAAGTTGAGTACCGCCCGACTGAGAAAAAATTGAATGGGTTAAACTCTTCACGGTAGGACGACCCCGTAGATGATGACGTTCCTACACTCGCACTGTATGGATTGTACGTTGACTGCTGTGTTGGTGGCATGTTTATGTCTAAGTCGAACCTGGCTGTGCAAGAATACCTTGGACTGGAGGTAGAAGACGATGAAGCTTGGTTATTGCTCTACTTAGTAAGTTGAAGCCTTGTCGCAAACTTGATGTTGGACTATGAGCATTTGGGTCGAAGTCAAGATTTGCTCGAAGCCAATTTGGCACCGCAGTCTGCCCTCCGACGTTTCGTTCAGAAAATGTTACGAAGAGCTCTATGGGCCATCCCATGGAATAGCCGTTATGGGTATCAAGCATCAATTGGACATCTCTGTCGTCCCGAACATCGAATATTATGAAATACAATAGATCTTACGATAAAGGTAGTCGATACTTTAGTGATTGTAATTTCCTCCCGAAAGCATGTGGAATTTTCCTCGTTACTGCTTGCTTCAGCCTTTCATACGTTCCTCCCCTCAGAATCTGTATCGTAACATTGTTGGAGGACTAGAATATGACACCAATTTCGACATCAGGGATCATCTCACCATCGTAGTATACTAGAGCATCCACTCTTTTTGCCATTGTTAAAAATAACAAGCGGTATTTTTTCTTCTCAGACGAAGTACTTTGAACGTGTGTCACAATATATTTCATGTATATATTTATAGGAGGTAACTTGACGTGACGTGTGAGCGACGTATAACATAAAGAGCTGACATGTCAGACGAACTCGCGTTTAGATGAACACGATTTTTGTCAGATTTGTATGAACACACATTTCGTAGAATGCAAATTCAGCCAGCTTTGCAGGATTCCTGACATGGCAGGTGAACTCGCGTCTATCCAACCGCGAGTTCACCCAGCTTTTATCAAATATGAAGAAGGCAACATCATCGTGTAACATTAATTTCGTTACCCACTCGCGCTTGTTATTGATGTGTATGGCAGGCAAAACTATTTCGTCAAAAATGTTCAGAAAATAAAATGTGAAATATTTATTACTAAAAATTATAAACTAAAAGAAATATTTCATTTGAAAATAACAACAATGTACAACTAAAATTGTTAACTAAAGGAAAAAATATAACTACTGATGCCTATGTCTACCGGTACCATAACCTGGTGGACGCTGAAATCGATCGGGATTGCGTCGACGACAAAGGAGCTCAACTTACTGCTCATCATCGTTGTCATTCTCGGTTCCATCTCCAACAGTACCACTTGTTCCACCTGGCCCATTTGTGAAGAACAACGACTGCGGCGGTGTTTGCTGAACAAACCCAGGCCCAAAATAGGTTGCCAGCTGTTGAAACAGATACAAAGGTATGAAATATGTAGGAACACTTGTTGTCCCACTCATCATGGCCGAAAATGAATCGTAGGGGTTGCCCACAACAGGCGTGAAAAAACCTTCTGTCAGACTAGGCGGCGGATGAAATGATGAGTACATCGAGTGGGTAAAAGCCTGTAGTTGGATCGGTTGGGTGGCCTGCGATGGTGTCGGTGCTGAAGAGGCAGAAGCATCTCTTCTTCTCGACGACAAAGCTCACCAGAAGTCCTACGTGCTCCCCTCATACGTTCAGTCCAAGGGTTGTTGCGTTGCACACACTCAATGACGACCGTTTGCTCCTCTAGAGTCAAAATATTTGGCTTTCCATTCACCAAGTACCACACAAAGTAATCGTATCAAACATTACGTAATCATGAATAGGCTGTCGTCGCGGAAGATCCCTTTCCCTCCACTGAGCAATCCACTCTATGTGCCTCACTGACCAATCCACCTACCACGCAATATCAAAACTTTTTATTTTCCTTTATAAATATAAACTACGTTCAAACTGATAAAACATTAAACCAATTAAAATTATTTTACCTCGAGCTTCCCTTGTTGAGTGAGCCAATGCAATTCGTCAAAATTTGGATGGTTCTCCAGGATTTTTTGGACACAACCAAACTGCCGTAAGACGCGATCGCTCGAATGCCACTCAACTGTAGCTTAGAAGATGAGTGATGCCTTCGCTGTCCAAGCAATCTTCGTCCCGTCTGAAAATTTCGGCAGGCATTCATGGATACTCGGATCCGCGTACGGTGTGCACAAAACTGTACAATATACAATTATAAGTGAAATTAATAAACTTTATTTTAAATAAATACATCAAATTCAATATTAAATTCAAACTCCAAATATTTACCCGATTCCCGAATTCATTCTCAATATCTTGTCTAATAGCCTTCAGACATTTGGCCAGATCAACATGACTTAAATTACCGCTCCACCTACATAACAATAAACATAACTTTAATATTAAAAAATAGCTATTAAAAATATTTACTTTTTTAAAATATATATATATATACTTTTTTTGCTTACCTCCGGTATAGTAGAAAAATATATGGACTCGGCATGCTCAGTTCAGGGTGTAAAAATGGCATTATGAACCATGCCCAAGACTGCAGCAATAGAAGACAACCTCCAATGTCGTGCTTCTCTAGATTAGTGGTGTTGCACATCTCCCTAAAGAGATATGACAGTACCGTCGATCCCCAGCTCAATCTACTGGCATCATCAAAATCCTGCAAATGTTGCAACCACAACATGTGTACTTTATTGCGAGATTTGTCGGGCACCAATATCCTGCCGATTATTTATAGAACATGAGCGCGAGCATATGCCTACAATAGGAAAAAATATATTAACATATGGAAATTTAATTATTTCATTAATATTCAAAAAAATAATATTCTTTACCATCTTCACTTCTTCGTTCGCGTCATCCGGTAAATGGCTATAATTTTCTCACAGCCACCTCAAAAACACAGAGCCACCATCCATCTTGTCTTGCGCAGCCCCTAGCAACTCAAAACACAGGCCACGCCAGTCACTACTATTGTGACCGGTAATAGCCTCTCCGTCAATCGGGAAACGAGAATATGCAACATGTCCTCCAAGGTTATAGTCGCATCACTGCACGAAAGGTGGAATGTGTGGGTCTCCACCTCCACCTCTCTACAAGCGCGTTGTTCAAATCAACATCCCATTTCGCACCTCTAATGATTTTCGATACGTGCAGAAATCTGGCCCTCGAGATAAAATCTTCTAGACGAGGGTCAGGTTCTTTCGTCATCCGATTGTAAAAAACCTCCAGGCGACGTTCCATCCCATCCTAAAAAAAATAAACAACTACAAATTAATTTCAATTTCAAACTACTGTACAATTTTTAATAAAATATAATAAAATAAAAACTGTAATTACTAATTTAAAATAAATAAATAAATAAATAAAACTTACATTTCTCCTCCAATAATCGAAAACGTGTTTCTCATCCAACCTTATCAGCCCCGCCATTACTTCAAACTCGATATATTAACCGAGATATTTTCACGAAAAAATTACTAGAGAGGGAATTGAGAGAGAATTTTTTTGTGTGAATAAAGGGGTGGGTTGGGGTCAATATATAGCAGAACTCGCACCGGTTCAAATGCGAGTAATTAAGAAAACTCGCATCATGTAGAACGTGAATTCAGTAATTACCCAGGAACACGCATTTTGTGCAGCGCGAGTCCTTTGTATTTCAATGCGGCCATTTATTTTTCAACCGTTCATATTTTACTCCGATAAATTATCGACGTTTCGTCTGATTATTTCGTTGAACTCGCATCCTGTTATGCGCGAGTTCTTTTAACTGAATATTTAAAAGACGCTACCGAATAAGACATGCCACATCACAAGAAACTTGCGTCCCGCATGTCGCGAGTCCTTAATTCGCGCCGTCTGAAACACGAGTCGTTCTTACGTGTACCGAATGAGGATATTTTTCCAAATGATTTCCTAAGGGGTGTGTTTTTCCAATTTTTTCCCAAAAGGGAATATTCAACCAAATTTACCTAGGTTTAAGTATTGAAGCACCGGGGGCTCTGATATCTTCGTTTTTCCTCGAACATCAAAAATCAAAGGACATCCCATAATACTCATATATTGAGGTTTATGACGGCAACAAAATATCTTTATCGTATGTAAACATTTTTCAATATTTTATTAAATACAAGGAAAATTTTTGGAATGGATTACGCACACCGCTACACACCATTAACAAAATATAGCGTGATACACTATTAAATTTTAACGACTCTAAATTATTATTAAAAATCTCAAGGATTGAATATGTAATTAAAATTATTTCAAAAATAAAATTAGAATTTTGATTTAATATAACATTCATATTAGTTATATTATTTTAAATTAAAATATTAGAATCAAATCTTTCATTATCCACAAATCCTACCCTGCCTAAACCCTAAATAGGTGCAGACCTACCATAGTGCATGGTAGGTCAAGTGACCTACCATTATTTTTTTGTGGTAAACTATATTTATGGTCATCAACCTAATTTTTTTTCTGTTTTGGTCACCGAACTATTATTTTTGGTAAAACCTCATTAAAATTACGTTTTTCCTATTTTGGTTATTAATATTATGTTTTTTCCTATTTTGGTCACCAACCTATTGTTTCTTTTTTATTTTTCCACTAAACTATTATTTTTCCCGTTAATTTTTTAACGACGGGTGACCAAAACTTTAAAAAAAGCATAATGTTAGTGACGATTTTGCAAAAAATAATAGTTCAGTAACCAAAACTGAATATTTTTAACAGAAGTGGTTGTAATAAAATCAAATTAAAAGTTATTGTAATGAAAGTTTTTAGATTCTAGTGATCAAAGTGAAAGCGTGCTAAAAGTTCAGTGCCAACAAATGTAGTTTATCCTAAAAATATTAAATATTTTTATTTAAATTTAAAAATTAACCCTTAACTATTATTATTATTATTATTATTATTATTATTATTATTGCTTTGACCTCCTAAACTATTTTTGGTCAAAACAAATATCTAAACTAACGTTCTATAACTATTTTAAGCATATTTATTTGTTGTGTTGAAAAATATTGGTTAAATAAATTTACGTCAAATAATTTAACTAAAATTTTAATTTAAAATTTAAAAATAATTACAATTTAATTTAAATAAAATTTAAAACCATTAAAATATTTTTTAGTTCTCAAATAAGCATGTTTACCTCAAAAAACATTTTTTTCTAATAGTGTAACCTTTTTTCATTTAGAAAAAGCTCTTCTTGTTCATACCATTTTGAAATCTAAGTTCTTCTTCGATTTTTTTTTTGTTTTTTATAAATTGTAATCGATTTATATTTTAAAACCTAAAACGATTTTGATTTCGTAATCTTTTTGAAAAACCCAAAATTTCCAAATCGATTTTGAAATATAAAATTCATATTTGCTTGCACAACAACTACCACTATCAATAATTAATTTCACTCGAGTAAGTTTTTTATTCTCTAAAACACAATTATACCAGTATAAAATAGTTATAATCTCTTAAACATATTTACACGGCATAAATTGGTTTTTCAATGTCATTATGTCTCAGACTACAAATCATGTTTGCTTGCACAACAATTACCCCTTACCAATATATTATTACGCTGATGTAAATTGATTCTATACTACTATATTGGTCGTTGAATTACCAAATTTAAATTTCTAAATATTCCCTGACCTTAAATCATTTTGTTCTAGTCTTCACCGCCGATGTCATTATTGTCGTCGTTGACCCTTTCTGTCGATGAACTTGTACGATAATCCTTTACTGACGTGGTTCAATCTAACCCAGCATTCATCGTGTGGTTTTACCGGCGAGCTTGCACGTTAACCCTTTTTGGTTTCGGCACTCACTAAATAAAGAGTCCTAAAATTTTACGCTTATAGGATTGCAGCATTTTCTGGGTTTTAGTTATTTTGGAAACTGTGTTAAATGGTGAAGAATTAAAGAGATTTCTTAAAAAAAAAAAAAAAAACTGAAGTTGCTTCAATTGAAATTATATATCCGTATAAAAACAGAGAGCAAGATAAAGCAAGAAAATGGACTTATGGCCTTCCCTTTTGCATTTGCCTCTGAAAAAGATTAAAATAGGAAGAAACAAAAATATAAAATGTTATTCAACCAAATTTTAATTTAATACTATAAATGTGATTAATTGTACTTTGATCCTAGAAACTTTTAATAATAATTTAAAAATCACTAAAAATTTAATGTTGTATTGCGTTAATAGTGTGTAACGATGTGCGTTGCCCGTTTTAAACTCATCCTAAATAGGATTATTATTTTTTCGGTCTATCTATTTATTTAATAAATAAATAAATGAGAATTCTATTTATTAATACGTATGGTCTTGGATCATCACTAATAATCTTTCTTTTGAGTTCAGCTACTTTGTTGATTTACTTATTAATTCGCCTGCTTTTATTATATCAATATTAATAATTTCAGTTGAAACTTTTGTTCTTATTATAATGACAATTATATGTCTCATGTTTGAGATTTTTTTACCTATAAGGACGAAGATTATTTGGTCCTCGAATTAAAATTATACCTTTTCTTTCAAATGAAAAAAAAAATGTTTCGAACCCAACAAGTAGTTCCAGTAGAAAAGCAGATGATATTCATCATAGGAGACTCGAGTTCAATCACAATGTCTGCAAGGTGTGTGCATCGTCAAAAGGTTAAGACTATCTATAAATAGATACTACATTCTAAACACTTTTAGACTATTAAAAATTTGTAACTAAACATTTTGGAAAATAATTATTTTGATACAATTATCTGAAATATTAATATTAGAATTAATAAGAGAAAAATAAAAGATCAACCAGAGTAATTGATTTTAAATTGTGTTCGTTATGAATGTACTTCAGTTTTTTTTTTTTTTTTAAAAAACTTAAATATGATTTGGTACCTAAATCAGGCACATTCTTTCAAGTTGGTACCTAAAATATTTTTGCTCCCAAATTGGTACTTAAACTAGGCACATTCTCCCAAGTCGATACTTAAAAAAAATTTGCTCCCAATTTGATACTTGAACAAGACACGTTCTCTCAAATTAGTACCAAAACTTATACATTCTATCAATTTCATCCTAATTCAAAACAAATCAATAAATTTAACCTTTTATATTTAAAAATTCTATCAAATTATGTTTTTTTTATTCTCCCAAATTGGAATGTTATATTACTTTTTTGGTATGATAAAAGTTTAACAATAACTTTTTGTTTTATTGTAGAATGCAGTTGTCCAATTGTTTTCTTGATCCTATAGAATCGCTTGATTTGACAGTAAAGTCATTTTTTACTAAACTGGTGTAATTTTTAAATGTTAAGCGTAAACTTTATTGAATTGTTTTGAATTAGGATCAAATTGATAGACTGTATAAATTTTGAGAACTAAAACTGTTAATAAAATATCAAAACAATGGATGAAATTAAAGTTCGAGTACCAACTTGAGAGCAACAACAAATGTTCTTTAGGTAACAACTTGAGAAAAAGTGTCTAGTACAAGTACTAACTTGGAAGTAAAAATTCTTAGGTACCAACTTGAAAGAAAATGCCTAGTTTAAGTACCAAAATATATATTTAAGCCTAAAAATTTACAATTTTATGTTTTATCTTTTAAAATTGACTTAGTGATATTTTTAGGGTAAACTACCTATTTAGTACACCACCTATGCATGTGTTCCTGTTTTGGTACCTAACTATTTTTTTGGCAAAATGACACCTAACGTTACGTTTTTATTCTGTTTTAGTACCTCGACCGTCTAAAATTAACAAAGATGATAACGTGGCCTGGCGTAATCACAATTTTATTACAAAACACATATATTTTATCAATTTAGTCCAAAATTCATCCAATTAAAACATCATCTTTCCAACAAAATTTTTTAACTTTTTTAGGATTTTTGGTTTTAGGATTATAGTCATCCTCCCTCGCCGTAGCGCCATCAACTAGCCGTCGTAGTCTCATCATCGCCTGAAACTGCGGTTGTGCAATGCAAACGACGGAGGTGCGATTTACAAAATGAGAAAAAAAAGGCAGTCGGGGATTAGGAAGAGGTGAAGGTCAGACGGTAATGGTGAAAATGAAGAGAGTTGTTGACAATAGTGAAGTGCAAATGGTCGTCGGTGATCGGTGATGCGAGTTAGGGACAATAAGAAAAGGAGGGGTTAGAGTTTTTGGGGAAGAAGTAAGGAAAAGAAGGGGAAATTTACTATTTTGATCCCAATATTTTAGTTGATTAAAATGATAGAGTTATGACCATACATGTTTTTGGGACTAAAACTGATATTATCCCAATTAAAAATGAGTCACATCATCATCTCCGTTAAATTTTAACAGATAGGGTACCAAAACAGAATAAAAATGTAACGTTAGGTACCATTTTAAGAAAAAAATAGTTGAGGTACCAAAATAGGAACACATACATAGGTGGAATACTATATATATAGTTTACCCTATTTTTTCTATGTTTAATCAGAATTATATAAATTATGATTTTTTATTAAATAGAAATATTGCATTCTCAATGAGCATCATTGGTCAATAGGCTAATTAGTGGAGGTTAAAGGTATTTTGAACTATCAAAGGTCATCAACTTTATCTTCGTAACTAGACAATCAAACTAAGACACTCTTTTTTCAAAGCAGTTGAGATTTCACTTTCAGCCATTAAATGAATCAAAATATTCAGTTTAATTAGAGCTCACTTATGGATAGTTCGATTTGTTCTTTTATCAAATTAAGTAAAAGATTATAAATAAAAATTTAAGTCTCGTTTAGCAAATGAATCAAATTTGAAAAAAGGAAAATGAATATCGTGAATTCATTGAACTTTTGTTTGAGTGTTTAAAAGAATCATGGAAACTAACTCTCATGGGGTCACAGTGGTAAAGAAAATTTTGTAGACCAAGAAAATAGTATTGCGAAAGTTTATAGTTTATTTAAAGATGTAATCTGATTTGATTTTAAATTTAATTATGATTTAGTGTCATTTGAATACTTATGTCTATGGGTGAGCATTTGATTTAGTCGAGTCGAGTAAAAAAATCGAATAAATCGAGTTAAAGAGTCTTATTTTATAACTTCAACTTTATTTGAATTTTTTTAGAGTCGGGTCGAGTTTTATGAAATTCGAGTCGAGTTGTTCGAATTTTTGTTCAAATTTAATTCTAAACATTTATAATGTTATGATACTAATTAGTTTTAATTTAAACGATTTTATATAACCATATACAATATATATATTTCTTTATATTTTTTATAGGTTATACATATATATATCATGCAAATTGAGAGACTTGACTCGAACATGAAAACCGGTCCACTAATTACTAAAAATTTTGAGTTATTTAAATTTTTATTTTAAACTCAAACTTTATTTGTAAAATTACGAGTCGAGTATTTTAACATCGAGTAAGGGCACGTTCGACAATACTTTTTCAATAGGCGGCGGATTGCCGAACGAAAAAACAATACCGAACAGTTATTCTAAGAGCTTCAAACGAGCGTTTTTTTTTTTTGTCATACTTACCCTTCAAACGAGTGTTTCGCAAAATTTTAAAAATTCAGCTTCTTTTCAAACGAGCTTTGCATCCAAACAAGAGTTCCACAATCATTGTCAAACAAAGCCTAAATGAGTAATCGAGGAGCATTAATTATTGTCTCACATTTAGAACTCACGACCATCACAATTTTCCATCATTTCTCGGCAGTTCTCCACCTAAACTATAAGGGATGAATCAGTTAATTATTGTCTCACATTTAGACTATCAACGAATTTACCATGACTTTTCAAAAGTACAATAAAAAAGTAGTGGGAGAAAGTTTTTTTGAAACGTTTGCTTTGTGATTTTAAAACTATTTGTAAATTAATAAAACATAAGTTAAATTTAAATTTTTTTTAGTTTTATCAATTTTATGAAATATATATATAAATATTATTTTGACTCACAAACAATTAATAAGATGGTGACATGGGGCACACATTTGAAATGTCACATCATAAAATCTTATTGAAAAAAATAGGTGTTACATATCTTTCATGGGGTCTCAGGTTTAATTCATGTAAAAAATCATTTTAAAACATTATTTATGGGCTTAATTGAGAAAAATTAAAATTTGAGGATAAAATTGTAAGTCTTTGAAGTCTAAATCTAGAATTGTGATGATTAAACTGGGAGTTCTAGCAAAATCATGACTAAATTATAAAGTTTTGATAAATTTGATGTCAAAAATACAAAATCTAAAAAAGTTTTGGTGTCACTTCTGAAAACTCAAAAAAATTAAATATCATGTCAGTTGTTGCTAGTCGTCTAACGATCTAGTGATCGAAATAAAAGTTATTTTTTAACGACAGTGATTTTAATGATTTTATTTTTATTTCGAAGACATTATTAAAAGCGCCTTAAAAGAGTTAATCTTATTTTTAAGGATAATCTACATAAATGGTTACTAAACTTTTAGGGCAGATTCATTTTGATCACCGTACTTTTAAAATATTCGATAAGGTCACCCATCTTTTAGTTTGATTTTAATATAGTCACCGAACTTTTAGGGCAGATTCATTTTGGTCACCATACTTTTAAAATATTCGATAAGGTCATCCAACTTTTAGTTCAATTTCAATATAGTCACCGAACTTTTAGTTCGCTTTCAATATGGTCCCCCCATTACCTTTCGTTAAAAGCTTACGTTAGTTTTTATTTTTCCTTAATAAAAAAGGGTAAACTACAACAATCATCACTCAACATTCTTCTCACTCCTATTTTGGTCACTAGAGTTAAAAAAATTTCAATTTAATAACTTACTTTCGAATCGTTCATATTTTGGTCACTCTCAAATGACATGGTTATACAAATAGAAAAATTCGGTTAATCCTTAAAAAGAATTCAGGTAATGATTTTTTTACTTTGCTTATTAAAATATCAAATTATTACTCGAATCAAATATTCCAATTAATCGGCCAATCGATTATCCGATTTAATTGATACAATATAAGACTGAAAATTGAATAATTTGAATTTAGCAATTAACCAAACTAATTTTTAAGGATTAATTGAACCCGATTTCGGTACAAAAATTTAAAATAAATTATTTAGATTCGATTACGGTTCACAGTTTTAAGCAAAATTGATTAACTGATATGATCTAGTATATATAATATTTCTAAATTTTATGCATTACAATATCTTATAGTCTAATGATTTTGACACCTTTATGCTTTTTTTAAGTTTTGGCTCTGGGTAGAATTAATAGGTGTGAACTTTCAATTTTTGACTTTCTAGTTGTTTGTACACTTTTATCACAACCGAAAATTTATTAAATTTACCATATTATCATATTTGATATTTTAATAAACAAAGTAAAAAATCATTTCCAAAATCAAATATTTCAGTTAACTAGTTAATCGATTATCTAATTTAATTAATATAATATAAGATCGAGAATTGAATAATCTAAATTTACCAATTAACCAAAATAAATCTTTTAAGGCTTAATCGGATTTTTCTATTTCTATAAACATATGATTTGAGAGTGGCCAAATATGAACAACTCGAAAGTTAAGTTATTAAATTGATTTTTTTAACTCTAGTGACCAAAATAGGAGTGAGAAGAATGTTGAGTAATAATTGGTGTAGTTTACCCATTTTTTATTAAGAAAAATGAAAACTAACGTCATCTTTTAACGGGAGTGACCATATTAAAAGTGAACTAAAAGTTCGGTGACTATATTGAAATTGAACTAAAAGTTTGGTGACCTTATCGAATATTTTAAAAGGTGACCAAAATGAATCCGCACTAAAAGTTCGGTGACTATATTGAAATCGAACTAAAAATTGGATGACCGTATCGAATATTTTAAAAGTACAGTGACCAAAATGAATCTGCCCTAAAAGTTTGGTGACCATTTATATAGTTTACCCTATTTTTAAATAATTTAGTCAAAGTTGAGAGAATATGTTAGATATGGATGAATGCATACTAGTGTGTTTATGTTCTTAAAATTCGTTGACTTAACATGATTTTATTGGTGTGCCCAACAATTAAGGCTTTTAGGATGTACAAACCTAGGAATTCAACGCAACTCTAAAAGCTTGCCCTCTTCAACGAGGTTACTGTAACGGCTGCTCCCAAGGGCGACTTACCGACTTCGATCTCGAACGAATCGTACCGTCTGAAAAGCTCCACCACGAAAAGCCGCGACGCCACCACCAAGAAATCCTTGCCGGCACACTGTTTGTTCGCCAACGTTGGATTCTCAGTCTCGGGTCCATTCGACCAAAGCACGTGCTTTAACAGCCTTTCCCCGTCGTCACCCATGAACCTGTCCGGTACAAACTCCTCCTCATCCTCGAATATTTTCGGGTCTTTTGTCGCAAAAGGCTGGTACCCATACAACATCTCCCCTTCTTTCACTCGGTAAACGGCGTCGTGGCTCTCGATCAACAGATCCTTCTTCGCTCTCCCGTACTGCGACGGAATGGGAGGTTCGATCCGGAGCCCTTCGTACACAACGGATTTCGTCAACGGCATATGTGCCATGGCAGCCATCGTGAGTTTCCCACCGTTGGATTTGATGACTGACAGGATCTCTTTTGCTAATTCGGTATGTAATTTGATTCCAGCTCTGCCGATCCACTTGAGCATGTTGGGAAAGAAGAGTTTCATGCCGCCGAAGGTATTAAAGCACGTGGCGAATAACATGTTATGACAAGCTTCTTCTCTTGAAATACCCAGTTTCTCAGCTTCCTCTTGAACAAAACCGGACGACTGGTAGAAGAAATCGTAAAGTCTCCGGTAATCTTTTTTGACAAGAAATGGCGGAAGAGAAAAAGTCCGGATTGCAAGTTCTTCGATATAGCCCGGGAGACCGAGAGAAAGAACCGGACCCAGTTGAAACAATACCCATTTACTGATCAAGCCTGGACCGTCGTCTCCTAGTTTAGTATCCGGCGGGTTCGAATTGAAGAAAGCCCGGCACAAGAAGTTAAACCCAACTTGATCGTTAACTGTCTGAAAACTGCTTTTGCCTTTCTCGTACAGTTCTTTTTCTAATGTTTGGTATAACTTGGAGTAGCAAGCTTCAAACTCAGGGATCACACTTTAGGAGGAAAAACACAAGTTGTTTGAGCTTAGCGTGTTTTGGCTCGAAAGGGTCGAGATAGGAGAGGACACGGTAGCCGCCGGTGAGGTCGGTTGACGGCATGTAAGTACCGGTGAAAAGGTCTTTTTTCTCGACTTTGGACACATCAAAAAGAACAGGGAAACTCTTACCGTCGAGTAAAGCGACAACCTTGGGGTTAGAAGAGATGAAAGGACCCGGTGGCATGTTGGTTCGAAACACAGTTGACTGATATTTCTGGACTTTTGACCTGAAGAATTCATCTCGGCCTTGATTGTAGAAATAGTCAAGTCGGTCTTTGATCGGACCGACGAAAGGAAGCCCGTAATCCCCCGGGATTTCCTTCAACGGAAGCTTGGTTTCTCCAGGCTTGAAAGCCGACACCGGTGCAGTTGGATTCTCTGACACTGAGGCTCTAATTGGCCGGGGAATTGGGTGGCTTAGAGACAAAGTAGTCACCGTGGTGGATGGTGGATTAAATTGCAGATGAGCGGATGTAAAAGGTAAAGAAACAACAGCTGCCATTAGGATCAATAACAAATAATTTCTTGGAAGGTAGACTTATGTTAACATCTGCAAATGGGAATAAAATAAGACAGGTAAGAGGATGGACTTGGTAAAGTGGGCAAGTGGAGGGCAGAGTCGAGTCTCTATTTATAAAACTGGACGACCAAAATATAAGCGGAAGAAAAAGTGAGGGGACGGTCTCGGTGTCGGGGCTTTTTTTTATTATTATTGTGTTTGACTTTTTAATTTAATTTTTTTACCTAAAAATTTTAAAAATAATCAAAAATATTTAATTTTTTAGTGTTAAAATCTTAGTTTATCTCTCAAATTAACTTCTTAAATCTTGATTTGTCAAAAGTTAATTTTTTTAACTTTTATAAATTTTTAATTTTGCTTCAAATCTTGATTTTCAATCATAACAAAAAAACAAAGCATCAGTCTCGATCTCAGTCGCTACGGTCTCTAATATTGCACCCTATGACTTAAATACACTCTTGCGAAAGGTGTGCATTGTTTTTGCTTTTTTAGACATGTCACAAATAAATATCTACAAATATTATACTTTAACACATTGTAAAAAAAATTACATAATAATTTTTTTAAATTTAAATCTGAATTTTTAAACGTAAAATTTTAAATTCTAACTATAAATTTTAAATTTTCTATAATATCAAAAAATACCATAACATTTGATTGAATAGCCATTTTGATTCTTATTCTTTTTTTGAACCAATTTAACTCCTAACATTTTATTTTTGGTCAAAATGCCCTCTGCGGTTGAAATCTGTGAGTTAACTAACAGTAAACAACTTCTAATGACTTGACAGAATGACATGTTAATAAAAAAATATTTTATATTTTATGTAATTTTATAAAATTATTTTTTTGAATGGTGTATCATTCTTTCAAGTCAACATCTTTGTATATATATGATATTGCCATGTCAGTGTGTACTGCCATGTAGGTTTGTCACATTCTGTCAAGCTATTTTAGTTAATTAACAATTTTTATCCATAAAGGGGTCATTTTGACCCAAAATAAAACGTTGGGAGTTAAATTTGTTCAAAAATATGAACCAAAATGACTATTCAATGAATTATTAGGGGCATTTTCGACTTTATGCCTTAAATTTTAAACCTTACATCCTAAACCCTAAATCCTAAACTAACACCATAAAGCCTAAATTTAACAAGCTCATGTAAACTAAAGTTTACCCAATTCATTTTATGTATCATTTTTTTCATTTAAATATATAAATTATTTTTGTCAAAATAGTTAAAGTTATTATTTTTTTCATTTAGATACCTAAGATACTTATGTACTTACTTTAACAAAAAAATATATTTTAAATATCTAAATAAAAAAGTAATATATTTTAAATACTTATTTTAATAAAAAATATTAGATGAAAAAATAATATATTATTTTAAAAAATTAATACTTTATACATTGATTTTTTATTTGATTTGATTTTTTTTATCGAAGTGTGCATTATTTTTGTTGAATCATTGATTTTTATATCTCTGTCGCATTAGCTATTTTCGATGTATAACTGATATTTTTACTGATTTTTTAATATTTCAATCATTTTATAAAATAGGTTTATATAAAAAAAATTAAAAATTTAGTTAATTAAAAAATAAAAGATAAAAAATGTCATTATTGACAATAATGAAAAACATTATCGACACTATATAATAATAGAACATGACAATACGTTGATATCTGATTTATCATAACTAATGCACGATATATATGGGTTACTTAAATCATTTGTTAAGATGAGAGAAATTGTTCGATGATCCAAAGCAGAAATAGATTAACAAGATAATTAAATATTCATGCTTTGCCATTATCTGAAGAGTCTACAACAAATTTAACTATAACAAAAAAATAAAACGTGCTACAATAGCAAATAAAAATAACATCCACTTTTTATTGAGGGAAGATTTGTTAAACAAAAGTAAACAAAAAAACTCATATATTGAGAATAAATTTTAAAAAAAATGAATGAAGGAATCTGAAGAGGTAAAAGGAGATAGAAATTGTTTCTCACTGTCAGAGATTATAACAATTAGATTTATTAGTTTTTACTAATATAAAATAGGATTGGGCAAGCCGATATTTTATTCTTGCGTTTAATATGATTTTTTTGAACTGTCATGTGTAATTATAAGATAATATATATTTATTAATTTTAATATTTTAATAATACACACAACGTACAAACAAATTACCCGAACTCAAATCATTTAGCAATAACATTATTCTATTTTTCATCAAGACTACTTGATGATTCTTGTGTTTAATACATTTAAATCATTTAGCACCATCATTGTAAGTAAATATAAGATTTGCGTCGATCTCAAATACTTTCATTAGAATGATTTTCTTCTTCTTTTTTTGCGTAATATAAGTGGCTCCTTTTTTGTTTAAATTGTTAGGCCGTCAGCCTCGGCCCTTTGTTATGTTAAGGCCCAAGGCCCAAAAAATTGGTAAATCCAATGTCAGATTTGGCGATTTGTCCAGTTCTACATTTTTGGCTATTTTTTCTAATTATTATTACTAATATTTGTTTTCCCGTACTTTCATTTTTCTTTTTTAATTCATGTTATTTTAAATAATTATTAGTTATATTAACGGATAAATATTAATATTAATTTAGATAAAAAATCATAACCATATTAAATGTATTTATTCATAGGTAAAATTGGATTGCAATCCAAATATTTTTATTAAGTGGAGAGTAATCACGTTCCGAAGATAAATGTTAGGATTCGAACCCATACATGATATGACAATATAAACATCCTTATCACTCGATCAATTAATGAATCTCATCCAAATATGTATTTTTAAAGATTTTTTTAACCCAACTTGACCTTCAATATGCATTTTCATTTTTAAAAATCTAAAATTTGCTTTCATTGATATTTATACATTTTTATAATTAAACTTGTTTCATTCGCAATAATAAATTATTTTTAGATATTATTTAAGAGATTTAACATATTATTTGTTTGACTAATTGGTCATTGATAAGGAAACGATACATTTTTAAATACAGAGTAAAATTAACCATAACCAGCTTCTAGTGCCTACTGCCTAGTACATACATATGCATGTAATTTACATACCCCTTGGAACTCAACTTAGACTATTTTACACGGTTCACCTTTCATCATTGCTTGAAATTCATGGAAGTCCAGTACTCCATCGCCATCGAGATCAAACACTCGAATCATAGCAACGCACTCCTCGTACGATTTCACGTCCCCTAGACGATTAAGCGTCTGCTGTAACCCCACCGGCGTGATGCACCCGCTGCCTCTTTCGACTTCGAACATCTCAAACGCTCTTCTAATATCATCGCCTTCATTATCCCTTTCCATCAACGTCACAAAGTCCTTAAACTCCATAAACTCATCCCCATTGTTGTCGAAATCTCTGATAACCCTTTGAGCTTCCTCGGTCGACATCTTGTCTTCTATGGATGTGAAGTAAGCGACGAGTTCGTTGCTCGAAATCTTACCGTCTCTGTCGCTATCGAACCGACGAAACACAGCCCGAAGCACTTCTTCTCTAGTGCTATTAGCTAGAGTTGGTGCAGTGGCAGCCCTTGATGATTTGGATCTTGAACGAAGGCGAGGAAAGCTTAACCTTAAACCCTTGTTGGAGAACCATTTGGTAAGTGGCTTAGAAATGCTAGAGATTTCCATGAAACCTAGTGTAAAGAATAGTTTCCGGTCTGAATTTGAACAAGGAATTTCACATTTCTATGCAATCTGTGAACAGAAAAGGCCAAAATGGGGAACATAGAGTCTTGCGTGATTGGGAGATCAATGTGGTCTGAAGTTGCTATGTTGTTTCTTGGCTTCTTGGGAGGGACCAAATTGTTTGGCTTTTGAACAAAATGACAGTAATTTGTCTCGGGAAAGTGACAGGAAATTTTGGAAAGTAAGAAACTTTATTGTATCTTTCTGGATGTACAATTAATTATAAGCTGACAAATTCGCTGCAAAATTCTGTAATCAAAGAACAAAAAAAATACTAATTGTAGCGATGTCTCTTCATTTTAAATCGCTAAAAAACGATGGGTTTTTTGAAAGGTGTGTTGAGAGGTGTTTGCGATTCTTTTGGATATAAAACATTTATTTCGTGAGGTTTTTAAAAAACCGCATTTTAAAAAATGGAGTCGCCACCGGCCACTGAGGTAGGCCGGACACCATAAAACCAGAGATTCAAAAAGATTGGGTTCGGGAGTCGGTTACGGATGGGGAAGGATTAGCACCCCCACACCGCCCAAAAATTGGTACTTTAATAATTACCGCTTTATTAATATTAAATTTTCCGGATTAAAGTGACGATTATTTTAAAATTCGGTCATAATTGCGAATTAATTTTAAGGGTCTCGTTATCCGAGAATAAACGCCCAACCACTATCACTACGCTTGATACTGGCCCCGTTTACGCTCGGATAAAAGGACACCGCATTAACAAGTTATAAATCATATGCAATCTTAGTGACAAAAATATAAAACATGGCAAAATATTTAAATGTAATAAATATTGACATAATGTAATACTAATCTAACATAAATGATATTCTAGACTAAAACATGCATATATACATATTATTCTAAATAATAGATAAAAACAACTTTAACAAGTCAAGAATAACAATGCAGGAAAAATTACGTATATAGACAGACAAATATTTCAAAAGGACATACATGCTAGTAATAAAACATATTTTAACGTATATGGAACAATATATTATGCATAAAAGAAGACACACTAACACGTAACCTAAAAGTCAAGAAAACATACAATACGTACAAAAATACAAGAACATGCTGTTTTACGAGTCAAATAGAACATAACATGTTTTAATACGAATAATTGGATAAAAAATACATGACTATTATAAGCTTAACACACATATACATATAAACATAAAATACGAGGCATATACGAGGGACATAAAATAAAATAATAGAATATCAACATATACGATCATTATACGAACATGAATATTTACAAAGAATACAGGACTGAAATGAAAGAAAAATAAAAGTCAGTGGCAGAAATTAAAGAACAATAATATGTAATTTAGGGACGAAATTGCGAAATAAACAAAACCTAAAAGGATCAAAAATGTAATTAGACCAAGGGGCAGACCCAAAATGAAAAGTTCAAAAACGCGGGATGGTTAAAGGGGTAATTTTACCATTTAAAATCTGAATCGGTGTAATTTAGGGACTGGATTACAAGATTTTGAAATATCAGGGGGACTGGGATTGTAATTATACCATGCGGCAAGACAAAAACGAAAATATTGAAAACGCGGTGGGATTAAGTGTGTAATTTACCCATTTAGCAAAATAATAATACCTATATAAAGGCTATTTTTAGACCGAAACCAAATTTTCCCCACTTCGTTTCATTCTCTGATTTTCATAACTCATCCCATTCTTATTTTCTCTCAACTGTTCTTATGAAACCCAGAATCCGACGGCCGGCCGCCGTGTTCTCCGCCGCCGGCCGCCGCTAACCGGCGCCGGTAGGCCTCCAAAACACACCAAAATAACCCCCTTTTCGTCCTCAACATGAATCCGTGGTTGGATTCAGAGGATACACCCTTGTTTGCCCTAGATCTAGAAAATACGAAACGAAAAAAATATTTTTTAAACCAAAACAAAACTGCCAGGGGTCTTCCCCTCCCTTTAGTTCACCATATCAGGCTTGGAGAAGCCGAAAGGCTTATCACTGAGGAAGGGAAGACCCACAAATAGAGATGGTAAGACGACTCTCTTCTTTTTGTTTCTGTTTTCTTCTTTCGTATATGCATGTAAAAAAAACAAGTAAGAAAAAGAAACAAGTGTTTACCACTAGACTGTCTTTCGATTATCACTTGACTGGTTACAATTTTTGGTTTTTTTTTACAAGATCTCTGTTCTCTCTTTTTTTTGTTACCACTCTTCGTTCTCCGTTACAAAAGTCCCCGTTTCATATATATCATTGTCTTTGTTTTGTTGCAAGTTGCATCTTGCTTTTTCAGATCTGAACTGACAATTTTTGCTTGTTGTCTTGGGCATGTTCTGAACACGGGGGCTGAATATCGGCATGGTGGCGGTATGGATGTTCTGCCAGCGGCCAGACGCGTTCTCGGCCGTTAGATCAGATCTGATCTAACGGTCGAGATGGCTTGAAGGGCGAACGGCCTGGATGAAGCCTCGATTTGATGAGATGGCTCCAGATCTTGACACGTGGAGCTCCGCAGTCGAGGAGTCAGAACGTGTGGATCTTACGCGCGCGTGGGATATTAAAGTGTCCGCGCGTGGACCATACGTGCGCGTGGCACTCGAACGGTCCATACGTGTGGAACACGCGGCTGGCATATATTTTTGACTTCTTGGTTTGATCGTGGCCGTTGGATCAGATCTTGATCCAACGGCCCACAGTTACCTGCACACCATAATTGTAATTAGATAAGATTTAGATTTGGGCCAACCGGGCCTTGTAATTGGATTTGTAATTGGACTTGGACTTCATTTTTATTTGGGTTTAATATATTTAATTTTTTTATTTCATTTTATCAGCCTAATTATGTTAATAATAATATAATTAGTATTATAATAGCAACACATACATACGAAAACGTATACTTATATTATACAAACATTAATTAATATAACATTCTAGCATACGTACGTATAATCATACATATAATTAACATAGCATCTATATATTAATCAAATACGCTCATACTCTAGATACATACACGATACACATACATCATTAATACGTATACATACATAGCTTATAATATACATGCACACTCTACCTTATATTTATATTAGCAACATTCATATATAATAAATATACATGCAATATTAATATGTATTTACAAATGAAAATGAGTGATTACAGTTGCCCCTCTTTGCTTGTTCTCAAGGAATGGGAAGCAAAGCAAAGATTCATAAGCACTCATTTTTATCAGACTTCCCTGTTTGTAGCTTTGGAAAAACGTGTTCTTTTGGATATCTCCGCTCTTCCTTGGCTGAATCTTCAGGCTCGTAAGTTCTTCCTATATAGAGCTTCGTCACCTTCCGATCTTGGAGCTACAGGTTCTTCCTATATAGAACCCTTCGCTCTGAAACCCTGAATTATGAGTCATTCCTTTCACTTTGAGACAGTAAAGCTTGGAGTCCTTCCTATATAGAACTCTTCGCCTTCAACGCTGGTTTCTCCTATATAAAACCTTTTGCGCCATTGATGGATTCTTCCGACTGGGAGTTCCTCCTATATAGAACTACTAGTCTTCAAATCTTGGAGCCGTCAGTCCTTCCTATATAGAACTTTTGGCGTTTGAAATCTCAGAGCTACAGGTTCTTCCTATATAGAACCTTTCACTCTAAGACAATGAAGCTCGGAACCTTTCCTATATAAGACTCTTCGCTTTTGACACAACAGGTTTCCTATATAAACCTGTGTCATAGGTGAATTTCTTTGACTGAGAGTTTTTCCTATATAGAACTGCGAGTCTTCACCTTGGAGCCGTCGGTCCTTCCTATATAGAACTTTTCGGCGTCTTGAAATCTTGGAGTTACGGATTCTTCCTATATAGAATCTTTCACTCTAAGACATTGAAGCTCGGAGCCCTTCCTATATAGAACTCTTTGCTTTCGACACAACAGGATTTCCTATATAATCTTGCGTGTCATGGGTGAATTCCTTTGACTGGGAGTCCTTCCTATATAGAACTGCGAGTCTTCACCCTGGAACTGTCAGTCCTTCCTATATAGAACTTTCAACTTCTGAAGCCTCAGAGAGGAGGATTCTTCCTATATAGAACCTCTCTCTGGAGCTTGAAAACATGTGCCTTTTGTATGTAAAAACATTGTCTTCTCGTTCGGGATTAACACCACGATGGCCATCGATGTCTCTTCGAATCTGCAGATACCTGTCTGAGATGAAAACAAAATGCTATGACAAATGAATTGACATGCTCCTAGTCCTAGTGATGTCTGACTATTCATGATGCATGAGTGTCAATATCTTGGTGGGCTTGTTTTGATCCTTATTTGATCTTGATATTCACTTTCTCCTTTCTTACGGGCATCGATACCCCGCTTCACTGTCAGGTTCAACCATCTCAACCTTTCTTTTTCTCCAATTACGACTTGGAATTCTAAAGTGCCCTTTCGGGTTTTCACTTTAGAGAGTTTTTTTTAGAGGGGTGCCCTTCTGGTTTTCACCCAAGAGATCTCTTTTGTTATCTCGTATGCCTTCCTTGAATAGATAGGACATGTGCCATTGGTCATCCTACCTAGTTGTTTGAAGCTTCCCGCCTTCACTATCGACAGCCATTATGTAAGGAACTAGAGGACGGAGTTAACATCGTTTTCTTTGATCACCTGCATTTTCAAGGTTAAATCATAGTAATGCTTCAAAATATCTTATTTCATTATAAGCCTATGATGTTCATGGGGATACCCTTTTCTTCAGATATTCAACTTTTCAATTTACCCGAGCAGCCCTTTACGAGTTTTCAACTCGGGTCCTTCCTTTGCTTCAAGACGCCCGGTTTCGGGTTTTCATCCTGAGCTCTCCATTTTGTTCTTTTTTTTTATTTTTCATCATCATTTTTTTCATCATTCATTTTTGTTTAGATAGTACTTCTTGACGGCATCAGAATTTACGGGATTTTTCAGCTCGTCCCCATCCATTTCTGTTAGGATCAGGGCTCCTCCTGAGAAGGCCTTTTTTACGACGTACGGTCCTTACCAGTTGGGCATCCATTTTCCTCTAGAATCTTTCTGGATAGGGAGGATTTTCTTGAGTACCAGATCCCCTTCTTTGAATTCTCTTGGGCGCACCTTTTTGTTGTATGCCTCCACCATCCGCTTTTGGTACATCTGACCATGACAAATGGCCTTTAGTCCTTTTTCGTCAATGAGATTTAGCTGGTCGAGTCTGGCCCGCACCCATTCAGCTTCTTCCAATTTTACTTCGTTTAAGACCCGGAGAGACGAAATCTCTACCTCAATTGGGAGTACTGCTTCGGTACCATACACCAAGGAGTAGGGTGTTGCCCCTGTTGATGTGCGAATGGACGTCCTATAAGCGAAAAGGGCAAAAGGCAACTTCTCATGCCAATCCCTGTAGGTATCCGTAGTCTTCGCTATGATCTTCTTTATGTTCTTGTTTGCTGCTTCCACTGCTTCATTCATTTTAGGACGATAGACTGTGGAATTATGGTGTGTTATCTTGAATTGAGTGCACACGTCCTTCATCATTTTGTTATTCAGATTGGAAGCGTTGTCGGTGATGATCCTTTCTGGCAATCCGTATCGACAAATAATTTCCTTCTTTAAGAACTTACAAACTGTAGTCTTGGTGATATTGGCGTAAGACGCCGCCTCTACCCATTTAGTGAAGTAGTCTATGGCGACCAAAATGAAACGGTGTCCATTGGAAGCTTTCGGATGGATCTGCCCGATGACGTCCATGCCCCACGCTGCGAAAGGCCACGAAGAATTCATGGTGTGTAAAGGCGATCAGCATAGATTTGGCATTTGTGGCATTTCCTGGCGTAATCGATGCAATCTCCCTCCATGGTCAACCATAAATAACCGTATCTCATAATTTTTCGGGCTATAGACAACCCGTTGGCGTGCGTTCCACAGATCCCGTCATGTACTTCGGCTAAGATCTCCTTCGCCTCCCGGGCATCCACACATCTCAGCAATGTTTGATCATGACTTCTCCTATATAGGATTTCTCCATCTAGGACATATTTTGTTGCCATTTTTCTGAGCGTTTTTCTGTCATTGTCATTTGCCCCTTCTGGATACTTTCAAAGTTTGACATATTGCAAGATGTCATAGTACCATGGGTTTCCGTCAATCTCTTCCTGTACATTACAACAATGAGCAGGCCTTTCAAACGTCTGCATTTCAATGGGCTTCATTTCTGCCCCGGTGTTTGTTTTAAACATGGATGCCAAGGTTGCCAATGCATCTGCCATCTAATTTTCTTCTCGGGGCAGGTAATTGAAGCTGACCTTTTCGAACTCTTTGGTGAGCTCTTGGATCCATTCGTGATATTTGACCAACTTCGGGTCCCTGGTTTCCCATTCCCCGCGCAATTGGTAAATGACTAAAGACGAATCTCTGAACACTCGAAGTTCCTTAACCTTTCTCTCGATGGCTGAGTTCAGTCCCATGATGCAAGCTTCGTATTCAGCTATATTGTTTGTGCAGAAGAATTCCAATCTGCTGGTGAAAGGATAATAGACGTCCTCAGGTGAAATTAGCACTGCCCCTATCCCATGTCCGAGGGCGTTGGAGGCTCCATCGAAGTAAAGTTTCCATGACTTATCATCAGAAACCTCTTCTTCGGTTGTAATGCATATCAAGTCTTCGTCTGGGAAACTAAAGTTCAATGCCTCATAGTCATCCGAAGCACGACTAGCTAGGAAATCTGCTACGGCACTCCCTTTTACGGCTTTCTGATTAACGTATACGATATCGAATTCGGATAAGAGCATCTGCCATCGGGCCATCCTTCCCGTTAGTGCTGGCGCTTCCATTAGGAACTTCAATGGGTCTAGCTTGGATATCAACCAGGTAGTATGGTACAACATGTACTGTCTAAGCCGCTTGGTAGCCCAAACTAGAGCGCAACACAGCTTCTGCACTGGCGGGTACCGCGTTTCGCAATCATTGAATTTCCTGCTTAGGTAATAGATGGCTTGCTCCTTTTTTCTTGACTCATCTTGTTGCCCCAGTACGCATCCCATTGAATTCTCAAAGACTGTTAAGTAGAGAATTAGTGGTCGATCAGGTACTAGTGCGACTAAAATTGAAGCATTTGTCAGGTACTTTTTGATCTTTTCTAGAGCTCTTTGACATTCTTCGTCCCACACGCCAGGATTATTCTTTCTAAGAAGTCTGAAGACCGGGTCGCATTGGTTGGTTAATTGGGAAATGAAACGAGAGATATAATTCAGCCTCCCCAGGAAACCGCAGACTTTCTTCTGCGTGCGGGGTGGTGAAAGGTCCTGGATGGCTTTCACTTTATCTGGATCAATCTCGATCCCTCTTCTACTTACCACGAACCCTAGGAGTTTTCCAGAAATAACTGCGAAGGTACACTTGGCAGGATTGAGCCTCAGTTGGTACTTTCGTAGTCTTTGGAATAGTTTTCTCAAGTTTTGTAGGTGCTCTTCCTCTGTTCGGGATTTGGCAATCATATCATCCACGTATACTTCTATTTCTTTGTGCATCATGTCATGGAAAAGAGTCACCATTGCTCTTTGGTATGTTGCCCTTGCGTTCTTTAGCCCAAACGGCATCACTTGATAACAAAAAGTACCCCACATGGTTATGAATGTGGTTTTCTCCATGTCGTTAGGGTCCATCTTTATCTGGTTGTACCCTGAGAAGCCGTCCATGAAGGAAAACCATGAATGTCCTGCGGTGTTGTCAACCAAATGTGTCAATATGTGGTAAATGGAAGTTGTCTTTAGGGCTGGCTCGGTTCGGATCCCTATAATCTACACACATACGAACTTTCCGTCTTTCTTTGGTACTGGTACAATGTTTGCAACCCATTCGGGTATTTGGCTACCTCCAAGAATCCAAAGATCAAATTGTTTTTTCACTTCTTCTCGGATCTTTAACAACATATCCGGTCTCATTCTCCGAAGTTTTTGGCTGTCTTGGTTTGCACTCCGATTTTGTTGGCAATTTGTGCACCACTATGTCGGTATTCAACCCCGGCATATCTTGATAAGTCCAGCGAAGACATCCTTGAATTCTGAAGTAGGGCTATCAGTTCATGCTTGGTTTTTGAGGAAATCGTCGTTCCTACTTTTATTTCTTTTCTCTCTTCTTCAGTCCCCAAGTTGACAATTTTTGTTTCTTCTTGGTGGGGCATGATCTGCCTTTCTTCGTTGTCCACCATTCTCTTTAACTCTTCCGGGACCTCAATTTCTATTTCATCATATCCTTCCTCAATTCCCTCTAAGACCTCAGGGCATTCGAAATTTACTCCATGATTGGATCCGGTATCATTCATATCGTTGATCATGAGCGACCTGCATTAAATGAGAATGAATTGTATTGGGAAAGAGGCGGCTTTATATGAAGGGGATGAATATGAAGAATGCATGAATGAAATAAAAGAATCTTTGGTAATATTAGGAAAGTGGGGATATTTTCATTTCAATCAAAAAGTTAACATAGGTGCCCCATACAAGAGATCCCCATTGTTTATGGGCAAAAACAAAAGGTTAATTCGGAGCATTACTTTGATCTATTCCTAAAAACTACAGGTAGATCAATGCAGCTCCAGTTATCGAGTGTTTCCCCGGGATGGCAAGGGCGGATGTTGGTCAACATTTTGCTGCCTCGGTCCTTTTCAGCTATCATGTTGATGTACATCCCCTCAAATGATTCACTTAGTACTTCCTCCTGGTTAAGTTCCTCATCTTCATTGCCTATCCAATATCTTGACCTGGCTGGTAGAACCCTCCGAAGAAAAAAGTGGCTTTCAAACTAGGAAAGGACATCGGCCTCCACGGAATGTCTTCTCCTTTAAATCTGGCTTTTCTTTGCTCTTCCTTCCTCTTATATTCCTCTTTCTTCTGTTGGACACTTGGTTGGTAACCCAGCCTGAAACGATCCTTCTTGGTTGTTATATTCTTGGGTCTCAGGTTTCCTTGTAATTTCTTCCCCAGCCCTTTTCCTATTTTGGCTCCTCGGCCCAAGAGTTTCTGCGACGGTCATCTTAGTACAATTAGATAACCTGGGGTAGGGGATCCGACTTCCCTCTGAAACGAATGTGGCATTTACTAGTTCCAATGCTCGGAACGAGCATTCCGCAGCATCTTCATCATTTTGAATGTAGGGGTTGTCTGATGTCACTGAAGCAACAAATTCATGCTCTGCCTCTACTGTGACCAATTTGCCTTCAACTACAAATTTTAATTTCTGATGCAATGATGAGGGGACAACTCCTGCGGAGTGGATCCACGGTCTTCCCAACAAGCAGTTGTAAGATGGTTTTATGTCCATCACCACAAAATCAATCACATATTCCGTTGGTCCGATCAATAGGGGCACCTCAATTTTCCCCATTGTTCCTTTTTGCGTACCATCAAAGGCTCTTACCGAGTTGTGGCAGGGCTTTAGGTGCGAACCATCTATTGGTAATTTTTGCAGGGTTACCATAGGCAAGACATTCAATGCTGACCCGTTGTCGATCAGTACGCCTGGTAATACATACCCTTTGCAGTGGGTAGTGATGTTAAGGGCTTTGGTAGACCTCATTCCTCCCTCCGGGATCTCATCATCACTGAACGTGATATGATTATAGGCAGTAATATGCCCCACTATCATGTCCAGGTTTGATACAGAAATGTCCTGGGGCACAAAAGTTTGATTCAGCACTTTTAATAGCGTCTCCCGATGCTTCTCTGAACTCAAGAGTAATTCCAGCACTGTGATCCTGGCCAGTTGCTTTCGTAGTTGTTCCACTACGCTGTACTCGCTATGTCTCAAGAACTTTAAAAATTCTTTGGCCTGGACCTCAGTTACCGGCTCATTTATCTTTTGGGGAGGTTCTTCTCCAAATATCTGCGTAGGGCTAACTGTTGTACTCTTCCCCTTATCTTTTTCAGCCGCTTTCAAAGCCTCGGAGGAATAACATCGGCCGCTCCTTGTGAAATGGCCTGCCTCACCAACGTTCACATCGTTCTGGCTTTGTTGGTCTTTCAACGTAGGCTCTTTTACCTGATCGTGTTCTGGTTTTTCTAGCGTGGTCACATTTACAGCATAATTCCAGGGAATTTGTCGCGTATCTTTGAATGGGAATGGAGATGGTGCTGAAATGATGATCTTGGGACTTATTTTACTGGTTTCTCCTTGGGAGACACTTGCATTCCTTGGCCTGGGAGAGATGATAAAAGGTCTATCCTTCCCATATTTAGTTTTGGGGCTATCCGTCATGTGTACGTCCGATCCCTTCTTCCCCATGGGCTCCTCAAAGAATTCTATTTGTTTTTCATTCATCAATTTCTTGAATTCGTCACATTCTTGGATATCATGCCCTTCAGTCTGGTGGAATTCACAATACTTTCCACATTCCTTCTGCCTTGTTATCATGCCTTTGTCGATCACACGAGCCATGCATAACTATTGAAATACCTACCGTAAAGGAGACTTGATTTCTGACACATCATCCTTTATCCTCCTGGTAAAGCATTCTTCGATGACATTTACCCCTCTGTTCCCATGATTAGGCAGCGGGTTGTTGGCTACACTCGGCTCTTCAAACTTCAATATCCCAGAATCGATTAAATTCTGCACAAGCTTTTTGAAGGCAAGGCAGTTCTCAGTGGGATGTCCAGGGGTACCGCCGTGATAGTCGCAATGTACGCTTGGATTATACCAAGGTGGGAAGGGCGGATTGACATGAGTAACGATGTATGGCCGGACCAGGTCTGCTTCATACAACTGGGAATAAAGTTCTGAATATGAAACAGGTAGGGGAGTGAAAGTTCTCCTCTCTTTCTCTTTTCTGGTGACTCTCTCATCTCTTTGATTCGAGTTTTGTGTTTTTCCCACAGGTGCTTGTGGCTGTGAGACTGTGAAGTTCTTTGGGGCGGTATAGGTGCTGGTGGTGTTTACTTCATTTCTCTTATTATACTTTCGAGACCCTTCCCCACCATCAATTCTGCCGCTCTTAATTGCCAGTTCGAGGGACTCCCCAGTCCTAATTAAGTTGGCAAAGCACTGTGTTGTGTTATTAATGAGGCAATCAAAGAATGCCCCTTTCAGAGTATTGACAAATAATGGCGTGATTTCATGCTCCGGGATGGGTGGCTGGATTTGGGCGGCCATTTCTCTCCATCTTTGGGCGTATTGCCGCAGGCTTTCGTTGGACTTCTGCCCCATATTTTCTAACATAATTCTGCTAGGGGTCATGTCTGTTACATGTTTGTATTGCTCAATGAATGCTTTAGACAGATATTTCCATGTCTTAACATTTGCCTTGCTCAACTGAGTGTACCAACGTAACGCCGCTCCAGTTAGACTATCCTGGAAACAATGGATCAGCAGCTTTTCGTCCTTATGGTAGGCCGCCATTTTTCTACAATACATTGTTATGTGTGCAGAATGACATGTGGTTCCATCGTATTTATCGAACTCTGGCGTTTTAAATTTTGGCGGTAGGACAAGATCAGACACCAGACTTAAGTCACTAGCGTCATTTCCTGATTCTTCATTTGATTGTAACGCTTTAAATTTTTCCTCCATGAGGCGAAATCTTTCTTCCCACTTTTTTTCTACCTCATTCCTGATTCTTTCGACCATGTTCAGGTCCGGCACTTCTTCTTCATAAAGTGCTTCAGTATCGAGGGGTTGAGTCTCAGGTGCCCCTACTTGAAAGCTAGAAGACATTCCTGAAGGGTCAATATACACCTTCCTAGCCTGGTTTGGTGCAGTTGGTTGAACCTTGTAGTGAGCTGGGGTACCTTCTGGCTCTTGAACATTTTCTCCTTCTATTCTTTTTCCAAGACTCTTTGCCAGCAATGCGGTTATGTCAGATACTATTGATGTTTGCGATTGCGCAATCTGATCACTAAGGCTTCTCTGGGCCTCTTCAAGCCTTGTCTCGAGCTCTCTTTGCCCTCTTTCTAGACTAATTATCCTTTCTTCCATGAGCTTCCTTTGTAGCTGGGTAAAGTATGGGTGATGAATGATTGCGGGTTAACTACACACAACGCCACAATATTCATATTGTTAATATTATTGCAAAAAAAAATAAATGCATGTACAATGATGCGAATGTTATGATGCAAATGCAAGAATGTATGCAGATAAGGTACTGATTCCGTTGGTAATCACCCTTTTGAACTACTTCCACGGGAATTAAAGGGTCTTGATTACAACAAAATTCGTGTTACAAAGTAAAGATCCCTAGTACAAAAGATCTAATTACAACGCAGAGTCCTATAGATAGGCTCTAGCTCTATCTCCTAATTTTTCAATTGCCCTGAGCAGCTTGAGGAACCTAGAAGCTTCTTCCATTCCCGGGACTATAAAAGGTCGGAGTGTCTCAGCCTCGACAGCTAAATCATTTACATGTCTGGCGACTCGCTGTATGTCCACCATTAGGTTTGCGTAATACTGGTCTCTGTCCTGTACCATTCGAGCAGCGTCGCGTAGTCTCTTCGGCCAATAGGTGTCCCCTCCAGCCGCAGCCTCCTCGAACACATTAATTCTTTCTTTGTAATCCTCCATAGTTGCTTTGAGGGACCCAATTCGTGCTTGTAACACACCCACTTCGCGTTCTCTTTCTTGCAGCTCAGCGAAGTTATTCCTGCGGCAGTACATTCGAAGTGAGTGTTCGACTTCAGCCACCTTTCCTTTTAATTCGTCATTTTGACTTTGGCTTTGCTCCAGCCTTTGAATAGTGTCATCGTACAGCTTTTGCATTTCTAACAGTCTATTTCGACTACTCATGGACTTTCTTTTCCATACGGCAACGCTTTCTCTCTCATGATGGACAGCTTATTTTCCCTTGCTGATTTCTTGCCTGAATCTTTCTTTTTCTTGATCAATGGCCTTCTTGGCGGACCGTTTTTCTTCCTCCATAGCCAAACGGCAGCTTTCTATCTCTTTCTCGACCGCTCTTTTGTTAATTTCTCGTTCTTCTTCCACCAAACGGATGCCGTTCATTCTTTCTCTTTCCACAGCTATGAACTGACTCCGGCCGGCCTTCTGTATTTTTGCTTGTAATAGAAGGGCATCTTTTTGATAAAGAGTGTTCTTGTCGCTTAAATCTGCATTTAATTTCTTCAATTGCCTAATGATCCCGTCCCGCTCGTCAACCTCTAAGCTTGCCTTATAGAGTTCGCTCGCATGTTGGGTCTGTTGGATGTCCATTTTCCTTTTAACTTCTTCGAGTTCACTCCTTAAGATGTCGGCTTTGGACGGTACCACCCTTGTAAGCTCTTCGAGTGACACTGCTGGTCCTTGATCAGATTCGGGAATCACATTATTAACTCTCAAACGTCTCCAAAGATTGTAATCTGGGGTAGTCATGTGCTCAGTATCTCCTTCCACCCTGATCCGGTAACAATGATCCCAAGACCTCATGATGGTCTGAATTTTTCCTTTGAACTCCCCTTTGAAAAGAAATTCAGTTTGACTTAATCCGGCGGTATTGGGAATGAACTGTCGTGATCCGAACTGCCGAGACACTAAAAGCGGGGCACAAGCGATCCCTCCATGCAATCCCAACATCATCAGCCAGTTGAAGTCACCACAACTGTATAGAAAATAATTAACTTTACCGAGCCATGGGACCCTCCATGCTATGTCTTCATCTTGAATGTTCCTGAAGAAACTGGTCCACATTTTTGTTTTCAAATCCTCTCGCCATTCCTTTGCTAAGTATTCTCGTAAAGGCGAAAAACCTTGGAAGGATATCCCCGGCAGGACTCTTGTCGGCGTCTTCCACATGTGACTCTGAATCCATACTTGTAATAGCTGTGCGCAGCCTCGAAAACGTCCTTCTTCATGTTTCCGGCTAGCATTTAAGGAAATGAAAGTCTCGACCAAGATTGCTGGTACTGGGTTTGCTTTCCGTTTCACCCGCTCAAACAAATCCAGAATGGCTATGTCAATGTTCCCGAGTACTCTGGGAAAGATCACCAAGCCATATATTCCTAAAGCGAATAGGTCCATTTTCTTTACCTCGTCTGGATGTGTCGATATGATGTCCCGAATACTTTCCCATGCAAAGACTGTATTATCTCCTCGGATTTGAAGGAGGCCACTAACCCAATCGTCACTCATTCCCGCAAAGGTTTTGAGTTTCGCAGTGTAATTCTGATTCCTCGGAGGCTTCGCGTAGATCTAATCTTCCTGAATATTTTTCTGGTTAAGTAAAGCAGTGTATTCTTCTACCGTAGGCATTATGTCCTGCCCATTGAAGGTGAAGCAGCAAAAAGCCAGATTCTAGAACTGGATTATAGCTCGGAGTAGGGACTGATTAATCCGAACATATAACAGCCGTGCGATGTCGCCATAACTATCGCAGAATAAGTCTTGTAGTCTTCGGTCCCATCTTTCCCAAATACTTTGAAGATCCCATAAGTCGTTTTGTTGGAGACTCACATAGGTGTATCATGCTATTACGCGTTCGTTCGGTAAACTGTCCCCTTGGATTTTCTGGTTGACTTCTGACCAATGTCTGACTGACAAATTAAGCTCTTCTTTCCTAAGACACCTTTTTTCCATGGTGAAAGACTTTCTGATCAGGCAAACCACTTGATCCAGTACCACTATGTAATGCAAATGCAATGATGTATGAAAAAAAAACAAAAGCGAAAAGAAAACAAGTCAGTACCAGATAAAATTGATAAATATATAAATAAAAGGACAAAATTAAACAGAATAAACACACAAAACAACCCTATTTATCCTGTCTAAAATACCTAAGGTTATTCGCATGGCTCTAACAGGGTGGATTTCTATGTTCTCTACATGCAGTGTTGGTGCTAGGAGGTACCCGAAATGTCCTTGCTGTCCTCTACTAAGAGTAGCAAGGCCCCCGATCATCACCCTATTTATCCTGTCTAAAATACTAATTGTAGCGATGTCTCTTCATTTTAAATCGCTAAAAAACGAGGGGTTTTTTGAAAGGTTTGTTGAGAGGTGTTTGTGATTCTTTTGGATATAAAATATTTATTCCGTGAGGTTTTTAAAAAACCGCATTTTAAAAAATGGAGTCGCCACCGGCCACTTAGGTAGGTCGGAAACCATAAAACCAGAGATTCAAAAAGATTGGGTTCGGGAGTCGGTTACGGATGGGGAAGGATTAGCACCCCCACACCGCCCAAAAATTGGTACTTTAATAATTACCGCTTTATTAATATTAAATTTTCCGGATTAAAGTGACGATTATTTTAAAATTCGGTCATAATTGCGAATTAATTTTAAGGGTCCCGTTATCCGAGAATAAACGCCCAACCACTATCACTACGCTTGATACTGGCCCCGTTTACGCTCGGATAAAAGGACACCGCATTGACAAGTTATAAATCATATGCAATCTTAGTGGCAAAAATATAAAACATGGCAAAATATTTAAATGTAATAAATATTGACATAACAGAATACTAATCTAACATAAATGATATTCTAGACTAAAACATGCATATATACATATTATTCTAAATAATAGATAAAAACAACTTTAACAAGTCAGAATAACAATGCAGGAAAAAATACGTATATAGACAGACAAATATTTCAAAAGGACATACATGCTAGTAATAAAACATATTTTAACGTATATGGAACAATATATTATGCATAAAAGAAGACACACTAACACGTAACCTAAAAGTCAAGAAAACATACAATACGTACAAAAATACAAGAACATGTTGTTTTACGAGTCAAATAGAACATAACATGTTTTAATACGAATAACTGGATAAAAAAAATACATGACTATTATAAGCTTAACACACATATACATATAAACATAAAATACGAGGCATATACGAGGGACATAAAATAAAATAATAGAATATCAACATATACGATCATTATACGAACATGAATATTTACAAAGAATACAGGACTGAAATGAAAGAAAAATAAAAGTCAGTGGCAGAAATTAAAGAACAATAATATGTAATTTAGGGACGAAATTGCGAAATAAACAAAACCTAAAAGGATCAAAAATGTAATTAGACCAAGGGGCAGACCCAAAATGAAAAGTTCAAAAATGCGGGATGGTTAAGGGGGTAATTTTACCATTTAAAATCTGAATCGGTGTAATTTAGGGACTGGATTACAAGATTTTGAAATATCAGGGGGACTGGGATTGTAATTATACCATGCGGCAAGACAAAAACGAAAATATTGAAAACGCGGTGGGATTAAGTGTGTAATTTACCCATTTAGGAAAATAATAATACCTATATAAAGGCTATTTTTAGACCGAAACCAAATTTTCCCCACTTCGTTTCATTCTTTGATTTTCATAACTCATCCCATTCTTATTTTCTCTCAACTGTTCTTATGAAACCCAGAATCCGGCGGCCGGCCGCCGTGTTCTCCACCGCCGGCCGCCGCTAACCGGCTCCGGTAGGCCTCCAAAACACACCAAAATAACCCCATTTTCGTCCTCAACATGAATCCGTGGTTGGATTCAGAGGATACACCCTTGTTTGCCCTAGATCTAGAAAATACGAAGCGAAAAAAATATTTTTTAAACCAAAACAAAACTGCCAGGGGTCTTCCCCTCCCTTTAGTTCACCATATCAGGCTTGGAGAAGCCGAAAGGCTTATCACTAAGGAAGGGAAGACCCACAAACAGAGACGGTAAGACGACTCTCTTCTTTTTGTTTCTGTTTTCTTCTTTCTTATATGCATGTAAAAAAAACAAGTAAGAAAAAGAAACAAGTGTTTACCACTGGACTGTCTTTCGATTATCACTTGACTGGTTACAATTTTTGGTTTTTTTTACAAGATCTCTGTTCTCTTTTTTTTTTTGTTACCACTCTTCGTTCTCCGTTACAAAAGTCTCCGTTTCATATATATCATTGTCTTTGTTTTGTTGCAAGTTGCATCTTGCTTTTTCAGATCTGAACTGACAATTTTTGCTTGTTGTCTTGGGCATGTTCTGAACACGGGGGCTGAATATCGGCGTGGTGGCGGTATGGATGTTCTGCTAGCGGCCAGACGCGTTCTCGGCCGTTAGATCAGATCTGATCTAACGGTCGAGATGGCTTGAAGGACGAACGGCCTGGATGAAGCCTCGATTTGATGAGACGGCTCCAGATCTTGACACGTGGAGCTCCGCAGTCGAGGAGTCAGAACGCGTGGATCTTACGCGCGCGTGAGATATTAAAGCGTCCGCGCGTGGACCACACGGGCGCGTGGCACTCGAACGGTCCATATGTGTGGAACACGCGGCTGGCAGATATTTTTGACTTCTTGGTTTGATCGTGGCCGTTGGATCAGATCTTGATCCAACGGCCCACAGTTACCTGTACACCATAATTGTAATTAGATAATATTTAGATTTGGGCCAACCGGGCCTTGTAATTGGATTTGTAATTGGACTTGGACTTCATTTTTATTTGGGTTTAATATATTTAATTTTTTTTATTTCATTTTATCAGCCCAATTATGTTAATAATAATATAATTAGTATTATAATAGCAACACATACATACGAAAACGTATACTTACATTATACAAACATTAATTAATATAACATTCTAGCATACATACGTATAATCATACATATAATTAACATAACATCTATATATTAATCAAATACGCTCATACTCTAGATACATACACGATACACATACATCATTAATACGTATACATACATAGCTTATAATATACATGCACACTCTACCTTATATTTATATTAGCAACATTCATATATAATAAATATACATGCAATATTAATATGTATTTACAAATGAAAATGAGTGATTACACTAATATAATCAAAAAGTTTTATTGGAAGGAATTCAAATTTGGATTTTATAGAATTAGTGTTTAAGAAAATAGTAATAACTTCCAAAGTCGCCATTTCGATTCAGTGGCACACTGACTCCCACCATCTCCTCCAAATACGCCTTATGGGCCAAAGTCTCCCATCTAATGCGACATATTTTTTTGAGTAAATTACGTAAATTATCACTAAATTTTATTATTAGATTTATTTTGGTCATTAAAATTTTAAAACTTTCAATTTACTCTCTGAAATTTAGACATTGAACGTTTTTGTCACTCATCAATTAACTTTTTGACGACGTCCATTTACTATCGAACGAAGGAATTTTTCCAAGATCCAAACGGTGAAAAACTTCAATGGCACGAGAGAAGCAACATATTGAGAAACGGACTCCATCTGACGGCAGAGGTGTAACACCCTAAATCCGAATGTCACATTTGGGCCTTAATCCCAGCTCATTACTAACAAAATTCTCAACTCGGTTTAGCCCAAACAAGTTATTTTTCGAAAACATTAAATCCAATAGTTGAAAACATAGATTAACAATTTAAATCGTTATAATGAGCTCCAATTTAATTTAAAACATTTAAACATTCAACTTGATTAATACAATTTCAGAAATAAGAATTACAGAGTCCACCAAGTAAGGTCCTATGAATACACAGCCCACTAAACACAAGTACCATACTCTGGAAATCACCACAAGCTGGAATCCTGTACTAATGGTGTTCCTCGATCCCACGATCAACCTACGCACGAAAACAATGATTCTAAGTGTTGAGCTTACTAAGCTCAGTGGTACATATCTACTCTACCATACTTCATGCTAATCATAAACATAAGCATGCAACTAGTACGAGCAATAAGGAGAGATAAAAACATGGCGCTACCACAAGTCGCCTAAACACATGCTCTCATCAAACCAATCATCAAACATGGCACACAAGGCCCAACCATACTCATAACATGGAAATATAATATCATATAAATGTGGCGCTAACTCTAGTCACCTAACTATATAACATATAAGCATTATACCATAATATAGGAGTGAGGCCCGCGTCCACTAAGCATCAGGATACATACACTCTGAGTGAGGCCCGCGACCACTAAGCACTGGGATATATACACTCTTTAGGGGTGAGGCCTGCGACCACTAAGCATCGGGATACATACACCTATGCTCGGAATCTCTTATCAATCATCTTCGAATGAGGCCCACGTCCCCTAAGCATCGGGATTCTACATTTGAGAATTTTCAACCATGGTGTTGCAACACACACTTTCTCTCACTTGGTATCTGGATCCCATCAATCAATGGTAACTCAACCAAACAAGTGCCCATACTTGGCACGCAACATCACACCATCCACCAATGATCCCTATGGTTGCTATTACAAACAAGTCACACCATTAATCATCCTCGTTAATCATCTCTATCAATCCATATTATCTTATTAATATTCTACGTCGGTTTTCATCTTTTATTAGCATAATATATTATTTCATTCTATGGTATCAGTACTCAAACATGAGTATCGGTGCGGTACCCCTGAATACATGTACTCACACGCGTACCGATGCTAATATTGCTTACTGGAAATTCTAGATTTTCACAAGTACCGGTACGGGTTGACCTGTACTGGTACAACCCCCAATTGCGTACCGATACGGTCGAAGCTCGTACCGATACCCTACTCAATGGTTCATACCATTTCCTCGAATTATAGTCTTACCACGCTTTATTCGATCCCTAATACTTATGAAAGTCATTAGGGTTTGTTTACTAACGCATTTAATCATTTAATATTAAATCCTGACTTATTGCTCATTTATTCAAATATTATCAATTATCAGTCCATTAAGTATAATTTCCATCAAATATGCTAAATCATACACTAGAACCAAAGCATCACAATATAATTTAATTCGATCATCAAATAATTATAGAAATATCTGAGCGACCCTACACGGTCTCTAAACATGTGCATTTATCATCTACCTATTTTGCAGACACTAACACGGAAAGTAATCATATTTATGATGCTTATGAAGCAATAGGAGTTCGAGGTGTACTAACCTTAAGCGACTATCGATAAATCCTTACTCGAGCTCCTCAAACGCTTTTCTTGATCCGGTATTCGAGCCTGAACAATCCTCATAAAAATACAAATGCCACAATATTAATTAACCTCATCCACTAACTAATCCAGAAGGTTAAACACATAAAAATAGCTTATTGGGTTCGAATTTGGCAAAACAGACCGCGCCAATGAACTTAAAATGTCGAGAAACCCCAGGGTAGGGTCATTTAAAAAGTCAACAGCCGGTCAACGGCGGTCGGCAATGCGTTTGGGCAAAGCAATCTGGTTCGGTTCGGTCCAATCTAGTTCGACCCAATCGAATCAGCCTGGTTCAGCTGGCAGGACTCCCACGCGCAAGCGGTGGCACATGTGGCGCGTGCGGCTGCCTCCGGTGACTGGACGATGGCAGCAACCTCTTGATTGACTTGTCTTAGGCCGAGAAGTCCAATGGTGGCCATGGTTCACGGTGGAAAGCAACAGTTCTTTGCGAATGAGCTACTCTAATTCTTTATTCGTCTTACCCTGGCGAGTGGCGGGGGTGACGGGGCGGCCATCGGTCTACTCGTCTCGATGAGCTGAAGGTGATGACAGCGACGAAGACATCAACGGCGGCTTCGACAATGGCAAAATGAGGCTCAAAGCCTCATTCTCACACTTTCTCTCTTATTTTTTTCTCTCTCTCTCTCTAAAATATCTTATCTAATCTTATCATCATTTTTCCCACCACATATAACCACTTTAATTCAAACAACACCTCTCCCTCCAACAAAGGATAAAACAATTAAATGGACACTTGTCTTTCTTTTGGACTCCACTTTGGACCCCAAAAATATTCTTTATTTATTTAATTCCTTAATTTTCTTAACCCGAGCTTCATTTTAAAACTCCATATTTATTTCACCAACTTAAAGGGTCCAAACCTAGATCCGAGGCCCATTTTATTAACCTGAAAATTGGATTGTTACAGGAGGAGAGAGATCAACGAGAGAGAAACCAGAAGATTTTTGGGTATTTATGGATTTTGGAGCATTTTCCAGCAAAATAGAGGTCGAATTTTGAATCAAGGGGCCGAGACGAAGTGATTAGTGAAATTTGGGACCAAATAACTATCATCTATGAGCGTTTGGGGTTTAAGTGACTAAAAACATTCGATGTTTAAACTTTGGTGACCAAAAACGTTCAATGTTTAAACTTCACTGAGTAAATTAAACATTTTAAAACTTCAGTGACCAAAATATGTTTAAGAGTAAAGTTTAGTGATGATTTACGTAATTTATCATATTTATAGATGGGATAATATCGGAGTAGTCCCTAAAGTTTATCAATTTGTTTAATATAATTCTTCTACTTTAGAATTATATTTAAAAATAGTATGTTATTTTAAAAATAATAATGAAATTATTATAAAAGTTAAATTACATAATTTTATTTGATATTACCACCCAATATTACTCAACTAACTTGAGTCTGTGTACTATTGAGGTCTATTATAAAAAAACCTTCTCAATTTGATGTCTTAAAAATACTATTTAGCATATAATATTGGACAATGTTTAAGAAACCTAGCGTGTCATCCACATAATTTTATTATTTTAGTTGTCTTATATTTTCTTTTAAAAAGTGATTATGATATATGTTTACAAGTATTATATTATCTCTTAAATATTAACATTTTTTATATTTGTATTACTTTTGTATTTTTTATAATTGATAAAAGAGGTAGATCCAATTATACGAGGTAAAACTTTTTAGTTTTACACATTATTTAGACCATTAGATGTATGTAAATTGACTGAGATTAAAAGTTAGAAATGAGAAGATTTTTATGGTTAAAAGTGAATATTGTGAACGGATAAAATTTTAATCTCTGTCATTCATTTGCATTCATCCGGTGATTTAAAAAAGGCGTAAAACTAAATTACTTTACATTGTTTAAGTGAATTCTAGCACTTTATAAAAACAATGATTTGAAAAGTAGATTGCAAGTTTAAAAGTAATTTGTAACATTGAATTTAAAAATGTAACTATAAATTTTTTTGTAACTATAATTTTTTTAACAATTAATTTGTATAATTTCATATAAGAAATAATTGTATTTCAATATTTTCATTTTTAAAATAATAATAATAATTTTAATTTAAAAATATAATTTTCAAAAATATAATTTATTATTTTCAATTTAGTTATAACTTTAAAATCGAAGAACCCAACAAGTGTCTCGGTGAAAAAGTGGATGATGTTCATCCTATGAGACACGAGTTCAAATCGCTCTATATATAAGGTGTATGCGCATTAGCAAAGGGTTAAGAATATATATGAACATATACTACCTTATAATCACCTTTAGACTTTTCAAAAAAATTAAAATCGGAAAATCATATCAAAAAACCGATAAATTTCAAGGACCATTATGATATCATTCAATTTATGAATTTCGATTCTTCAAAAAATAATTATGAATTTCGAAAATGCAATAGGAAGCGGTTTGGCCCTTATGGCCTCTTTGGTGACAACCTTTAAATGTTTTTCTATAATTTTTTCTTAACTAAGTGTTTAAGGATGTTTATATTATTTTATTTTATATAAGTTCGAATCTTAATATTTGTATTGAAAATATAAATGCCTCTTTACTTGATAAAAAAATGTTTAGAATTTTGTATAGGTTCAAAAAAAATATGTTTATATTTTTTAGAGTGTAGCGAAAGCATATTCTTCCAGCCTGATATAAAATAACACCTTAAAGATAACAAAATCCTATGATGAATTTAAATTGGTGGAATTTCATATTATTATAATGGAAGGGGGAATATAGGCAATTTCCCATTGTAACTTTGTAATGGGAAAGGCAGGTCAACTTTATTGACAGACATTTTCTTTTCTTATTTTAAACATGGTATTCTAGATGTAGTGAGGTTAACATTTTTATTTAATTCTCAATTAATCTGTTTCTTGTCTAAGTCTAACATTCTAGACGTTCTGATATGATTACGATATTTAAATTCTTTTTTTAATAAATTATGATGTAACATTTTATACGTTTTAATTCTCATCTTTATTCCCTTATATTCTTTTAGGTCATGGATTTTAGACTTACTAAGAGTACTTATTTCTTTTCCTTAAAGTCCCCTTCTCCTCTCATCTAGATAGAATTACGATTATGATTATAATTAGGATTTGTCAAAAAAATATCACTATTGACTAAATGAAGATAGAAACATGATTAATAAATACTAAAAAGTTATTAATTATCAGTTAGTTTAGTGAGATAAAACGCTGTCAGAAGTTCGAATTTTAACATTGTGAATATAATAAATTGAATTGAAATGATTACTTCTATAATGAACATTTGTAATACTCGATCTAAATTAGTCGTACGATAAATCAAATCTCGATAATTATAAAAAAAATCCCAGAAAGCTAGAGCAAATATGTGAATTGAACAAGAATATTTGCTCCAATGATTTTAAATTGAAAATTATTATTTATCTCATGATTTTTTTCTTTACCTTTGATCTCCTTCTTATGTCATAATATTAATCACTTTAAAAGTCTTCATTCAACCTCTGTCTCATAAGGGTTCAAGGCCTTTTAAGTGGTTCTCCCACTGGGCAGGTGAACCTGAGTTCGTGGAAGCTGTGAAGAAAGCTGTATCTTTCTTGACTCGGAAAGGAATGGGAGTCACTTTAAAAGCTGTTAAAACTGCTGTGAAAGTGTTAAGTGTTCAAAAGTATTATTTTTATTATACTTTTTACTTATATTATTGTTAGACTTAGGCTCATATTAGTTGCATAATTAGTCATTCATGCATTAATTCATGTTTCTTTCCACCGTTGAGCTTGATTACATAACTTGGTGATTTTTGTGGAAAAAGATACTGCTTTGGTGTGTTTTTGTGTGTGTGCAGAATCACTTGCCTAAACAAGGCTGGAACCAGTTGCCAGGGCAGTGCATGAAGGAGATGTCGACGCAGTTGCCAGGGCAATGCATGAAGGAGATGCCGAGCTAGTTGCCAGGGCAATTGTCGATAAGGGATAAGATGATATGGCAGTCGAAATTTATGACTAGATAAGCCCAAGATGACGTGGAGCAAAGTTAAATCCCAAAGGAGTTTGATTTCCATGAAGAAGTCAAAGAGAAATTAAATCCCAAAAAATAGGAGAAGATCTAGAAGGAATTTAAATATAATAAAGAATTATATTCTTTTAAAGTATTTAATTCCAACTTAACTTCTTCCTCAAGAAAGATTTTGACCTAGCCATCTCCTATTTAAAGGAGACCAAGCCGTCAAACTCAAAGAGAGCAAGAAGGGAGAGATTTCGACAAGGGAGGAGGGGATAGATTTCGACAAAGGAGAGCAAGGGGGAGAGAGTTCGATTGGGAGAAAGCTTGGATGGAGAGTTCGATTGAGAGATTTCCAAAGAGGGCTAATCGATTTCTTCTTCTTCTTCTTTGCTTCCATTAGATTCATGGTTTGGGGATTATTCTTTGCAAATCTTTTGAACCCAACCATGAACTAACTTGATTGGTTAGGGTTATTGTATTTTGTGGTTGTGAGAAACAATTGGATTTTGTTTAGGTAATAAGAGTTTGCACTTTCAAATCAAGGTTTACTCATTCTTGGTTTTTATTCTTGTTTGCGAGTGAATTGGGAGAGGATCTCGTAACTTCATCTATTTATCTAATATCGGGAGAGTTAGATTCAAGAAACGAATGAGTATGGTCTTTATTCAATCTATTGATGGTGAAGATTAATCCGGCTAAGGATAAGTTAAAGATTTCAATGGCTAAGAGGAGCGCAAGATTGATTGTTGTTCACCCTTGATTCACGCAGGGATGTATTATCAAGGTATGCACAAATAGCTAGAGTTTCGATTTAGGGATAAGAAGAAACCATTGAAGAACGCTCCACCAAACCTTGAAGCTGCTGTCCAGCCGCCCAAATAGTTGCCTAGCCAGTTGCCCAGGCAACCGTCGATTAGTTCCAAGGCAACCCCGCTGCGCAAGTTGCCACAGCAACTGAGTTGCCCTTGCACTCTTTTACCAAGACGATCCAATCGGCTATCACACCTCAACTCACGATAACCTGACCTATTCCCTCTTATTTGATTACATTTTTATTTTATTTACTTGCTCTTTTATTTTACTTGTTAGTTAGAACTTCTACAATTATCAATTGTGTTTTTACTTTTATAGTGCGATAACTAAAACAAAGTGGCCCAAACCAATCCCTGTGGAGACGATACTCGATACTCAGATCACTTTATTACTTGCCACATGTATATTTGCACCGTTTGCGTAGCACTTATTACGCGCAACAAGTTTTTGGCGCCGTTGCCGGGGATTGGCAATTGGTGTTAGTTGTTTTTGTTATTGCATTTTTTTAGTTTTACGAACTTTTCTTTTTGTTTGTTTTATTAAAAAAAATTCAGGTGCTCTACAAGTTAAGGAACATCAGCATGTCGGGAAATAAAAGCCGATCTATTCGAGAGTTGATGTTGGAAGATATGAATCAATCCAATGAAGAGTTTCTTGCACCCATCGATGATTACCTATACCAACCGAGAAAAGCATATACCGTAGAAAACTCGTGCACTTGTTGTGGAGAACATCATGTGTTTGAAAATTGCCCTCACATTTTCGGTGCATATGACTACATGGAGGACCATAGATGGAAGCAACGGCAAAATTCTTCATGGTATGATCAAAAAGCTCAAAAAAAATTTACCATGACAATTTTTCTGCAGCAACAGATATGCCATGGCAATATAGTCCTTTTCAAGAGCATTCAAATTCCTTGGAGGAAACGTTGCTAGCTTCATTGGCTAGACTTGATGGATCAATTGAAGAGATTCGAGAGCTATCAAAGTCCATGGATGCAAGGATAGCTCAGTGGGATGCAACCTTGGGGGATTCAGAAGATCAATTGAGGAGATCCACATGTGCCTTGGATAACATGCACCAACAATCCATTCCTGGGGATACTGACATCCCAAGGCAAGAGGATAAGGAGCAATGCAAAGAAAGCTCTCTGATGTGTGGGGAACAACTAGAACCTCCAAGTCAAGAGGATGCCAATGAGAGAGACTGCCCAACACATGATGAGCCTGAGCAACAAATTACCTCGGCAATGATTGAGGAGCCTGAACAGAGCAATGCCGCGACAACACTCAATGAAGCTGAGAACAACAATACTACAACAAATTCTGAGGAACCTGATGCCCAACAGGTGATGTTGAAGCAGGAATTTGTAGATTGCTCTCATCAACAGTTGCCACGGCAATTACACGACCACATGCAAGATCAATGAGATGATAATACTTTGGCAATGGAATATGAGCAGGTAATGGTTGAACCTTTCGAATTCTTTAAAAACTCACATCGTCCATTGCAGGTATGTCTTAAAAAACCGATGTTGGTAGATTTGAAGCCATTGAAATCTCTAATGATGGAGATGTTTGAGAGGTCAAAAGAAAAAGGTGTTTGGATTCGTAAAGCTTTTCAGAAAATTGGTTATTCCCTTGACTTACAGCAAATTTTGGCAACTGATTGCCACGGTAATTGGCTAGAGCAGCAACTGTCACGACAACGAAGGCTACATCCAACCATGATGGAGCCCGACGAGAATGAGGTAATTAAATGGTTGGATGTTGATATAACTTTTCCTAATAATAAATTCATGCCTTCAGGAACAATAGCAAGGTGGAAGATGTGCATGGACTACAAGGGAACACGGAAGAAAGACACATCCACCATGGTAATGAAAAGGGGGTGTTGGTTTCTTTTAAATTTTGTTTCACTTTTACATACATTGAGGACAATGCTTCTCTCGAGTTTAGGGGGTGTTGGTTTCTAGTTAGTTTCATGTTTAGTTGCATTCATCTCTAACAATCACATATAGGTTGCATATGTTACTTGTCATGCCTTTAATTGGATTTAATTGCTTAAGACTTGTTGAATATCCAATGATGAATTTTTGCCACTGCACTTAATTGAAAGAACCTTTAATTTTAGGATTGCATGAAATGAACTTAGAATTTTACTATGATGCTGATTTTTTTTACACTGTTGTGGCTTATTGATTTAAAGAAACTTAGTGAACTTAGGTTGCTTAAAATTTGGGTAAATTTGAAAATTAAAAGTTAATTTCTTACTAGAGGTGCCCGAAACTGGCTCTAGTAGTTAATGCACATTAAAGAATCGCTAGAGGTACCCAAAATTGGCTCTAGTCGACTAAAATAAAATGAGAAATTGCTTACTTTGCTAGAGGTGCCCGAAATTGGCTCTAGTCGACTAAAATAAAATGAGAAATTGCTTACCTCGCTAGAGGTGCCCGAATTGGCTCTAGTGAAAATAAAAATAAATGTCCCGGTAATTAAATTGATAAAAGCCTATTGTTCACATAGAATCTTGAAAATCAACTTGTACACAACTACGCACACACATTGTCACGAGCATTATAGTTTGGTTCCGGGTAATTTTTGTGCTATCCGAAAAATTAAAAGGTGATCATACTTTGTGCCACAGTTTCGAGGTTTGAATTCAAGTTTGAAGCATGTCTTTGATGATTAAAGTCTTGGTAGGTAATTGTTAGTTTGCATTGCTTGAGGACAAGCAATAGTTCGAGTTTGGGGGTGTGTTAAGTGTTCAAAAGTACTATTTTTATTACCATTTTTACTCATATTATTATTAGACTTAGGCTCATATTAGTTGCATAATTAGTCATTCATGCATTAATTCATGTTTCGTTCCACCGTTGAGCTTGATTACATAACTTGGTGATTTTTGTGGAAAAAGATACTGCTTTGGTGTGTTTTTGTGTGTGTGCAGAATCACTTGCCTAAACAAGGCTGAAACCAGTTGCTAGGGCAGTGCATGAAGGAGATGCCCACGCAGTTACCAGAGCAATGCATGAAGGAGATGCCGAGCTAGTTGCCAGGGCAATTGTCGATAAGGGATAAGATGATATGGCAGTCGAAATTGATGACTAGATAAGCCCAAGATGACGTGGAGCAAAGTTAAATCCCAAAGGAGTTTGATTTCCATGAAGAAGTCAAAGAGAAATTAAATCCCAAAAAGATAGGAGAAGATCTAGAAGGAATTTAAATATAATAAAAAATTATATTCTTTTAAAGTATTTAATTCCAACTTAACTTCCTCCTCAAGAAGGATTTTGACCTAGCCATCTCCTATTTAAATGAGACCAAGCCGTCAAACTCAAAGAGAGCAAGAAGGGAGAGATTTCGACAAGGGAGGAGGGGAGAGATTTCGACAAAAGGGAGCAATGGGGAGAGAGTTCGATTGGGAGATTTTCCAAAGAGGGCTAATCGATTTCTTCTTCTTCTTCTTTGCTTCCATTAGATTCATGGTTTGGGGATTATTCTTTGTAAATCTTTTGAACCCAACCACGAACTAACTTGATTGGTTGGGGTTATTGTGTTTTGTGGTTGTGAGAAACAATTGGATTTTGTTTAGGTAATAAAAGTTTGCACTTTCAAATCAAGGTTTACTCATTCTTGGTTTTTATTCTTGTTTGCGAGTGAATTGGGAGAGGATCTCGTAACTTCATCTATTTATCTAATATCGGGAGAGTTAGATTCAAGAAACGAATGAGTATGGTCTTTATTCAATCTATTGATGGTGAAGATTAATCCGGCTTAGGAATAAGTTAAGGATTTCAACGGCTAAGAGGAGCACAAGATTGGTTGTTGTTCACCCTTGATTCACGCACGGATGTATTATCAATGCATGCACAAATAGCTAGAGTTTCGATTTAGGTATAAGAAGAAACCATTGAAGAACGATCTGCCGAATCTTGAAGCTGCTGCCCAGCCGCCCAAACAGTTGCCTAGCCAGTTGCCCAGGCAACCGTCGATTAGTTGCCAAGGCAACCCCGCTGCGCAAGTTGCCACGGAAACTGAGTTGCCCTTGCACTCTTTTACCAAGACGATTCAATCGGCTATTACACCTCAACTCACGATAACCTGGCCTATTCCCTCTTATTTGATTACATCTTTATTTTATTTACTTGCTCTTTTATTTTACTTGTTAGTTAGAACTCCTACAATTATCAGTTGTGTTTTACTTTTATAGTGCGATAACTAAAGCAAAGTGGCCCAAATCAATCTCTGTGGAGACGATACTCAATACTCAGATCACTTTATTACTTGCGACGTGTATACTTGCACCGTTTGCGTAGCACTTATTACGCGCAACAGAAAGCTTGGGTGAAAGAGTTTCGAGCCAAGGAGACCGAGTCAACCGAGGCCTTGGAATTGAAAATTGCGTCTCTGGAAGATCGTCTCTGTTCCGTAAATTATTGCTGAAATTCAAACGTTGAAGGCTTCCCTTTGGGCGAGGTACAGAAGAGAAGAGCGGAAGTGATTTCAGAAATCCAGTGTTAAATGGTTCAACGAGGGCGACAAAAATACGAAGTTCTACCATTTATTTGCTTCGATGCGAAGATGCAGCAATAAGATTGTCTCTGTTGAGGTGGGAAATTCTGTGATTGAAGACCAGAAATTTATAGCAAAGGTATTTGAGGACCTGTATCGGGATAACTACAACAAATCATCTACTCTCCCGGTCAGAAGCTTTGATTGTGATTTTAATCAGTTAAGTCTCAGCTCTGTTAATTTTCTTGAAGCTCCGTTCTCGGTTGAGGAAGTATGGGAGGCTATCCAGTCCACAGATGGAAGTAGGGCACCCGACCCTGATGGCTTTAATTTGAACTTTTACAAGAAATTTTGGTCGTCTCTCAAAGGTTGTGTTATGAAATTTTTTGAGGACTTCTACAATAGAAAAGTGAAGGATAAGCTCTTTAATCATTCCTACATTACATTGATCCCAAAGAATGCTTCTCCTAAATCCGTAGATGATTACAGGCCTATTTCTTTTGTGAGCAGTCTATACAAAATTCTAGCCAGGGTCTTATCCAGAAGGCTTTCGCATTGCATTAATGAAGTAGTAGGCCATAATCAGTTCGCTTTCATACCTGGAAAGCAAATTTTCGATTGTTCACTAATTGCAAATGAGGTAATTGATGATCTGAGTTGAAAAAAACGAGAGGCAATCGTATTCAAAGCAGATTTTAAGAAAGCTTATGATACGGTGGGCTGGTTGTTTCTGGATTTCATCCTCCAACGCATGGGATTCGGGCAGAGATGACAGAAGTGGATTTCCATGTGCATATCGACTGCTATAATTTTAGTTTTAATAAATGGGGTGCCGACCAATATGTTCTCTATTAGAAGAGAGTTGAGGCAGGGTTGCCCTCTATCTCCTCTACTCTTTAATATCATCGGTGAGTCCTTAAGAGCACTAATTCACAAAGTCGTGGATTTGGAGATCATTAAGGGTGTTGCTGTGGGAGATAATGGTTTCACTATTTCACATCTGAAATTTGCAGATGACCTTATAGTTTTTGTTAAGGCAAATATGGAGAATGTGAAGAACATAAAAAGAATCCTTTGAATTTTTGAAGTGGCATCGGGGTTAAGCCTTAACATGGAGAAAACTAATCTTTATGGCATTCAAGTGGAGGATAACCGCATCTGTGAGTGGGCAAATTCGATTCGGTGCAGTAAGGGTTCTCTCCCTACCTCTTATTGAGGCTTACCATTGGGTTTCCAACGCAACTCATTGTCTATTTGGGAACCTATTATCGATAAATTCTTATTGAGGCTAGAAGGTTGGAAGGGCAAGTTTTTATCATTTACCGGTCGTATCCCATTGGTCAAGTCTGTCTTGAACAATTTACCAATCTACTTCCTTGGGTTGTTCCAGATGCCTGCGACCGTAGCTGAGTTGTTAAACACACGAATTGCAAACTTTATATGGGGACCAAATTTCGGTCGTCCAATTCATTAGATCCAATGGAGTAACTTATGCAGACCTAAAGACTATGGTGGCCTGGGTTTTTTTTTTTTTCTGAAGCTGAGAAATCGATCGCTTCTTAATAAGTGGGTGTGGAGGTTCAGTAGCGAGCCTGATTGTTTGTGGCGCAAAGTAATTGACGCAAAATATGGCTATCCTTGAAATAGCCTGATTCCTTGTGGCACTCTAAACGTGAATTTTTCGTTGGTCTGGAAGAATATTACCAATCCTTTGTTTATACCTGATGATTTTTGTACTAATAATATTCGATTTATTCTTGGGGATGACAGATCGATTAAATTCTGAGAGGACTTTTGGACTGAGGTTCCATCGCTTAAAGCTGCTTTCCCAAGGATCTATGGAGTTGCAGTCAAGAAATCATATAGGGTTTGTGATTTTGGTTCAAATGAATCGGGTTTGTGGGTGTGGAGCATTGAATTAAGAAGAGATCTGTTTGTATGGAAACATGAACTGTGGGATGAATTTTCAAATGTTTTGGTCCGTGCTTCAAAGGGTAAGGGTGCTAGTGACAGTTTAAAATGGAGTGACGCCTCTAGTGACTGTTATAAGGCTAAGGATTTCTGTGAATCTGTCTCAGTTATTGGCTCAAATGTTGATAGAGTTTGTTTGGGAGAACATGGCTCCCCTAAGGTGGAAGCTTTCTTGTGGAAAGCTGTCCAGAACAGAATCCCAACCTTATTGGAGCTTGCTAAGCGTGGCATCTCGAGTTTAGAATCTTATCTGTGTGTTTTCCATTCTACGGTTCCTGAATCGGTGGATCATCTGTTTGTCAATATGAGATTATTGGAGACTATGGCAGAGGTGGTGTAACTTATAAAGTATTCATTTTATTATGCCAGAAAATCTAAAATCTTTTCTTGTTGTTTGGGATAATCAATCGATTAAAACATCTGTCAAGCCTGTCTGGATGTTAGCTCTTTTCGGGATTAGCTTGGTCAGTCTGGTTTTGCGGAAACGAAATTGTCTATAATAAGAAAGCTTTCATTGAAGATCAGGTTTTTGATGTAGCTGTTATGAAAATTGAGTTTTGGTGTAAAAGTGGCCTTTCCTCAGCATCTTCAACTTTGAATTTTATGCGGCATCCAAATCTTGTGGGATTTCTATTGTTAAGCCGACTGGTTCTTTTAAATTTAATGTTGACGCTTCAGTGAAAGGTAGCTTCGGTGAAGCTGGTATTGGCGGTTTCGCGACCATTTTTGAAATCGGGTGTAAAAAATAGTATGACGATTGATCTTTTGAAAAATTAGAGTTTTCTGGGTGTTTTTAATTTAATCTTGAAAATTTAGGGTTTTCCATATTAAATTAGATTTCCTTTTATTAATCCTTAAAAAAACATTTTGGAGTTACCACCAATCACTTCGAGGTAGATCGGACACCGGAAAAATAAACTAGAGATTCTATCTTAAAAATTGGGTTCGGGAGTCGGTTGCGTGTAGGAAATGATTAGCATCTATACGAACGCTCGTTATCTGTACCTTTAATTTTACATGACATTTTGGCATTTCGAATAATTATTTGAATTTAATTTATTCATAATTATTAATTGAATTTAACATTCCGAATGCAGATATCCTTTTATAAGGAAATTCATTTCTATTCGAATTGAGACTAAAGGCACCACGTTAAGTGACACCCCTATTTATATTTAAAAATGAATTTTTAATATAAAAGTTTTTAATAAATGGCCTTTTATTGTCTTGTTCGTTTTAAGTTCTATCCTAAAAGGCTCTGATTAATTAATTAATTACACTATGAATATTAATTAATTTAATGGCTTTTATGAGAAAATGACAATTTCTTGAACACCTTTCGTATATTTAAAGCCTTTAAACTTATATATTTCTAATTAATTAATCCTTCTAATTAATTAAAGTTCTAGTCCTAATTAAGGCTCTAACAATTATTTAAGTCAATATTATAAGTGAAAATGTATATTAAATGTTCACCTTTAAAACCAATGTTGAGATAACACCCCATTGTAAACAATAGAACACCATCCAAATTTGGGTCCCAAAAATTCAATTTAATATACATTTAATTATCTACAATGTAACTAATTAATTGTTTAATTTCAATTAAAGAACTAAATTAATATTCATTTATAGGTATAAACATGTATCAAATATATTTATTAAAATCCATGTTGAGATAACACCCCATTGTAAACAATGGAACATCATCCAAATTTGAATTTTAAAAATATATTTAATACATGTTTAATTACTACAATGATCTACCTTATTTAATTATTGAATCCTAATTAGAGAAACCTAGACTAAAGACTCTAATTATTAATTAATTAGATGGTTAAATTGTCTAATATGCAAAACTACATGCTCAATTTTAAAATATGCATCAAACATATAAATTAAAGCAATTAATTAAATAAAACAATTAAATCAATGACTAAATTAAAACAAATTGAAATACTAAAACTGATCTTATTAATAGAGGACTAAATTGAAACAATTACAACACTTAATGCCCAATCACAAAACCCAAAATGACCAAAATGAATACATGGGAAACTTGTGCACTAGATTACAAAGCAATGAGGACCTAATTGTGAGAAATACAGATTTAGGGGTCAAATTACAAGGAAAAAGGGACCAAATTGAGATGCTATTAAAAACAAGAGCCGAACTACAAAAAGTGACAAAGAAGGGCGCAAGCTGACTTCGGGGGTTTGCGGGCTTACTCCAGGGATTCGCGGGCTTGTCGGCCCATAGACTATGCATATATAAAGACCACTTCAGTCCCCTTTTTTTCCCATTTTTTGGAATTTCATTCTCTCTCCTCTCATCCGCCCCTCTCAACTTTCTCTGCCTCTCTCTCTTTTTTAACACCCAATCACCCAAAAATCTTCATTGTTTCAGATCAAAAACCATAGTTTTGGATGAGTATTCAAAGTGTTCTTCCAAGAACACGATGAACAACCCAGATCACGGCAATAGTCTGCCGCGATCTCCGCCGCCCGATTTAACTCTGTCGACCACCAGCGACCTTCAGCTGTTCGTCGGTCACCACGCCCGAACTCCGACCATCGTCCTCTTCCAGCTGGTGATCGAAACCCTAAAAATTTTCAAATTCAATTTTTGAACCTAAAAACTCTAAATCTAACCATAATCCAATAGGATTCTCGACTTCACCCAAACTAAATCTAACTACCCGCACCCAATTCCTTTTTCGACTTTGCCTTTATTCGGAAAAAAACTCCGGCCACCGCTTTAACAATATTCCTGCCACCAGATGAGTCTCAGATCCCATTTTCATTTACTGTTTTTCACTATTTTTGGTCTCGATCTAACCTATTTCGGGTTGGTTTTGCAGGTAATCGAAAAGGTGAAGGAGATTACCTTTCCGACGGTGTCTTCGGCGTGGTTGTACGACGGATGACGCTTTCTCCGACGTCGGCCAACTCCTCCAGTCTCTTCGACTGCCCGTCGACCCTCCAGCTATCCGGCGTCTTTCGATATTCCCGAGGTGAGCCCTCTCTCTCTCTCATCATCATCATCATCATCATTATTATTATTATTATTATTATTATTATTACTGTTTAATAGTTAATTAATGAATCATTATTGTTCTGAAATTTTTTCTCTCCTATTTATTGGTGGGCAGAAGATGACGCCATCAAAACTATAATCCGTGTGATATTGGAACGGGCCCACCAAGGACTGGCACATGGCATGGTTTAGGCGGGAAAGAGTTATTTTGTGTTTGTTGGGTTAAATGGATGATAGAATAGGCGGAAACAATTGTAAATTGGGCTTAGATTAGGCTTTTGACTTTGTAAGAGGGTTTAGGAATTTTTAGAATGTAATTGGACATTTATTGGGTTTTATTATATTTATTTATTTATAGTGTATTATTTATCTATTATTATTTATTAATCTTATTTATTTTATAATTCAGATACTCCGGACAAAATACGGGTATTACAGACGGCATTCTTCGCGATCATTTGGGTACTCCTCTAGTGAGATTTTTTAAATGTATTGGTTTGACGGATTCGACTGGTGCGGAACTGTACGCTATCCTTGAAGCCTGCCAAATTTTCTCCGAGTCTCAATGGTACAAGTCTTGACATCTGATTACCGAATCTGATTGTTTGTTGGCGGTAAATTGGATTAACCACCCTGGTCGGGTCCCGACTGTTTTTGCAGAATTAATTTCGAAGTGCAGGGCTTTCTGTTCTAATTCTCAATGGCATATCTCCTTTGCTTTTAGGGAATCAAATTGTATTGCACATGATCTCGCTCAAAAAGGGGTAAATAGGATAGATGATTTGCTGTGGGTTGTTGAGTGATTGTTTTCTTGTTGGAAATGCGTTGTCCAGGGTTGATTGATTGGGTTTGCTATGTGGTCTGGGTTGTAGTGGCGTGAAACAGATACACTGTTTGGCTTTGGTAGATTGATTATGTATTTTCTTACATATTAATAAAAAAGGATAATTTTCACCCGTTGTCCTTTTTATTTAGTTTTTGTTCTATTTTGGTCACCCAAATTCAGAAAAGACTATTCTTGTCACTTACGTTTGAAAACGTTTCTGTTTTGGTCACTGGACCGTTAGTCTCTGTTAGTTTTGTTTTAGATTTGTTTTGTTTTGGTCACTAATTTTATTTTTTTGTTTAAGTCACTTACGTTATCATTTTGTTCTATTTTGGTCACTGGGCAATTAATCCCCGTTAATTTGATGATGTGTCTCGTTAATAAAAATGAATAATTTCTAATTTAATCCTTAAACTTTTATTTTTCACCATCTTCAAAAATAACCCTGAAAAATTTCTCCTCTCCAACCTTAACCTTCATTTTTACTAATGTCACTGCTGTCAACCGTTGTTGCTGCCTTAGCTACCTCCAACTACAAACGTCTACTGAAATAGTGAAACGTAGCTGATGCTAACTCCAATAGAGAACTAACCAAAGAAGACAGTTAGAATAATTATGTTATTCTCGTTCGCTTATGCGATGACTCCTTTCTAGGGGTGTGCATTATTCGGTTTTAACCAAATTAACTGACCGAGCTAAATTTTTTCGGTTAATTTTAGGTAAAATCGGTTAACAATTAAGAGTTTTTTTCAAACTTCGGTTACAAATATTTTTTTGTTCATTAAACTTTTGAAAACTATAAAATGATTATTGAACTTTTTTGATATATTATAAAATGGTCATTAAACTTTTTATCAAATTAGCATAAAATGAAAGTTTATTGACTAGAAAGATCATTTTAGAATAATTTAGTGACCAATTGTGTAATTTATCAAAAACTTTATAACAAATTTTGGTTAATTCGAAAACCGACTGAATTAACTGAATTTTTTCGGTTAGTTTAAAAAATTTCAAAAAAATCGGTTCGATTAACGGTTAAAAGGAAACAAATCTCAGTTAATGAATTTTGGATAATTTTATTTGGTCAGTTAACCGAATGCACACCAAGAGTTAACATTGAATACAAAAAGATTATAGAGTTTTTTGTTTGAAGATGGTGAAAAAATAAAATTTTAAAAGTGTAGGAATTAAATTGGAAATTATCCATTTTTATTAATATGATATATCATCAAATTAATGGGGATTAATGGCTCAGTGACCAAAATAGAACAAAACAATAACATAAGTGACTTAAATAAAAAAATTAAAACCGGTGACCAAAACGAAATAGACTGAAAACAAAACTAACAGAGACTAACGGTTCAGTGAACAAAACAAAAACGTTTTTAAACGTAAGTGGCAAGAATAGTCTTTTTTAAATTTGGGTGACCAAAATAGAATAAAATCTAAACAAACGGGACCATGTGTAAAGATTACCCTAATAAAAATAGACACTCTTTTCTACCGTTTAAGATTAGAGGGGTTTTTAATGAGCCCTTTATTTTTCAAAAAAAATTATATCATTTGTTTGCTTTTAGCTTTTAAATTATTTTTTTCAAAACAAGTACATAAACTATTATTTTGAGTCACTTTAAGTATCTAAGTTATTTTTTGGTAAAAATAAGTACTTAAATTATGTCATTTTTTTGCTTTGAGTCCTCAAACTATCTCTTTTATCTAAAATGGGTCCATTTGTTTTTCTTTTATCTTGCTTAAATGTATCGATTTAGATCTTAAGGTGATCATGCATCAACGGATACGTTAACATTGCAATCAGATTCTAAAACAGGGTTCAATTGCTTAATCATGCACTTCGGGGACCAAAACATAATTTTCACTAATTACAATGACTTAATTAAAATCCAATTTACCAATCCTTCATTAATCCAATTTCATGCTCACATGTCAAAATCCAACTTTAAACAATCATCTGAACTTATTTAATTGCATATATAACATTCAGAGACCAAATTGCACAATTTCAAACTTCAGCAGGCAGAAACCTAAAGAAATACATTATGTACCGATACAGACATATCTGTATCGATACGATTCAACTAACATAACAGCTCTGCATACTGATACTGTAAACCATGTATCGATACGGTGTGTCGAGCAAACCTATACCGATACAGTTCTACCCTCGTATCGATCCCTTAAGGATTATTTTTGAAAACCATATTCTAGTAGCTAAAGAGTGTACTAGTACTAGAGCCCATGTACCAAAACCAGTGTATATGTTTTCTAGGCGTACCGATACGGTGGCTAAGAGTACTGGTACCCTTTATAAATTTTCGCTGCTTCGAGCCTTCCTAGACCCCGCGTACCAAAACAATGGGACCCGTACCGGTACGCGAAGGCCTATAATGACCTCTAGGTCCAACATATGACACTTTGGCTCACTCTAAACATTACCAAACCTTACATAAACATCATTAAACATCAAAGACATACCTGACACAATCATTCAAGCATTTAAAGCAAATCAAATGAGCATAATTCAATTATCCACAACGACTATAGGCATGCTTCCTACTCAACATTCAAAACATAGTTCTAAACCATTCACAAGCATATAAAGCCTCATTCAAGCCCAAGTCAACATTTAAAAATTGCACAAACAGGGAGTTTAACGAAACAACCCTCCCAAATGACAATTAACCGTATTGCCTTTATTACTACAAGTCTAAATTGAAACCATACTTTCAAAGATCAAGTCCTTGGATTCCTCCTTGCTTACTCGCTGCCTCCAACCCTTTAATTCTCTGCATTGATAGAAAAAGAGAGCGTAAGCACACTAGGCTTAGTGAGGAGTACTCTAAAACAAACCATCATCTATGTATTTAAAACCGTTTAACAATCCACTTTGAAAACCACTTTTAAAACATCTTTCAAAACATCATCATACCTTGAAAAACCATGCACTTAACATTTCCAAAACATGCATATTAAACCACATGCAAAATGTGTCATAGATTGACAGCAAAATCCTATTTGCTACACTGAAATTAAGCTTTCTCATGCGTAACCACCAAATGCAAGGCTTAAAAAGCAAAACAAGTATAAACCAACATTATACAACATAGTTCATCTCATGATACATCATCAGTTATATTGGATTACAAGTGATCATCAACCAAGTTCCACTTTACAAAATATTACATCGGATACACAGATTCAACAAGTGTCCTCTCAACACTTCATACAATCTCAACCGGAATCATCCAAAGTCTACCATGAGAGTTTTCGGTACCATAAACCCTTCCACCAGTGTGGTACTCATGGTGGAGTTTTCAATACACATAAACCCCTCAACACCACTCATCGGCTAGATGTATAATCCACTAACGAGAGTTTTTGGTACCATATAACCCCTTAACCGTTAGGGTACTTGGATGGAGTTTTCGGTACACATAAGCCCATCAACATCCAAAGTGACTTTTTTTAGTGCATTATCAATCTTATGGCCACCCAACTATATCCGATAACATTTTAAACCACATCACTTGCCAATATAATTCATTTCACTAACATTAACTCACTATTTTCATATGCATCAATCAAAACATTTATCCAATGCATTCAACCATGTATTAACCAATGTTCAAAAATATTATCAAAACATGCATTACTTCCAAATGCATCATCATCATTATATAACCATTTTCCAGCATTAAACCATGCTCAAATCATGCATATAACAGTGAGTAGTTAAATCATCAAAACAAGTGCATCAAAACCAATTGCCAAACCGAGAACGAGAGAGATTTTCTTTCATGCTTACTTTCGAGTTTAAACCAGCGTATCAAGCTTAATTTAAACTCCCAAACACAACTTTCAAACCTTTGAAAAGCTGTAAACCAAGTTCTCACTCACCGACTACGCAAAATTTTGATCGCTGGTGCGAATCTAAGCCTCCAAGGCTTCTGAAATCACACCTCAAGCTTGAGGATCAACCTCTCTTGCTTTAACTACACAAAAATAGAGGATTCAATGTATCAAAATGCATTCAACAGCCCAGCAACATCAATTCACACAAATCCTCATCAAATTCTAACCAACTTCCCTCTACAATAACCGAAAATAACATCAAACACCTTCCAAACTTAACCCAGCCAAAACCTTAAGGTTTAATCCAACAATTATCATCAATTAACATCCAAAAACACATTTACATCATCCTTATACCTCCAGCATTCATTAAACATCCACAACTCATCAAATACTCATAATTAACAACCTAGAAAATTAGAGATTCACCTAGTTTCGGGATTCTAATGTTAAAACCAACTTATTAACATTATAAAACATCAAAATCATGTTCTAATCTAATCAAGAACATAGAAAAACATATTCAATACGAAAGTCAATCAATCTCATCAATTAAACCTTGATTTAACCAATTTTCCATAATTAAATCATTAAAACTCATTAGAAAACATTTATAAAGGACCAATAACATGGGGATTTCAGTAAAGAACCATTCATTAGAGGAGAGGAATGAAGCTCACCTCTAATGCTGACTTTTCCCTTAATTTGATTGATTTACATGAGAAAACGAGATTAAAATAATAAGGTTTTGATAGAAAATCATAGGAAACTCATTTGAAATCGAAAGATTGAATAAATAAAGAATTTACATAAGGATTTTGAAGAAGAAAAGAATGTTTTGCTGGAGAAAATCTTTTAGAGAAAAGTTAGTTACATAAAGTTCATTTTTAGAAATTAATTATAGAATTAATTTCCAAGCCTATTTATACCCCTTTAAAACCTTTTAAAATAGACAATTAAGGAAAAAAGTTTGATAGTTGACTTTGGCCAAATAGCTCCTTAAAGATTCTAAGTTTTGACCCTTTTACAAAACAGTCACTAAAATAATTTTTCATTCTTTACATTTTGGTCACTAGCCCAAAATGTCAAATTTCAAAACTCCATTTTCCAAAAATGTTTTTACCAAAATTATCTACATATTAAATAATGATTTTAGGATATTTTTTCCATATTTTTATCCCTTCCCAAACTATTTATTTCAAATTAATCCTGAAACTGACTTGAATCCTCTGATTCGGTCCACCGAACCGTCTAATCAACCTAGAAAATACCTAGGCCCAAAATCGGGGCATTACACCAGAACCTTAAACTGGTCTAGAAACCCTAATTCTATCTTCATCTTTGAGCAGCTTAACTTTTACCGTCAGATCAAGAATTGATCTGACGGTCTAGATGGATTCAGATAGGAGCCCAACAGTCCCTCACTTGCACGTGGAGATCACGGGCGTGGCCTTTCATCTCCAACACGCCCCTCGTGCCTCTCAAGATTCTTTCCACGTTGGCGTACGGAGCTCCACTCTCTGGTCCTCTCCTCTGAACGGCCACCACAGTGCATGCAAGAAAACAAAACAAAAAACATCAACAACAGTAATATCATAGGATTTCAGAGTAAAAAGAACAAAGTCAGATCAATGCATGAATTCGGCCAAATTACTCAGAGCAACCAATTGTTTTTTATATTTGTTTCTAGTTTTTTTAATCAATGTAAATCAAGGCTATAAAAATTGAATCTCTAACCATTTGTAACCCTATACGGGGAGAATTATTCAGAATATCAATACAAAAAAAAAAGAAAAACTTTTAGAGGTATTTTTTCATCTTTTGGCATATTTGAATTCAAAACAAAAATGCTTAGAGTTTTTGGATTTTACCTTCGCGGTTGTCGGCCCCCCTTCTTCTTTTGGCTATGTCCACACCGGTGACAAACCTTTAGTCTTCTAGGTCGTACGGTTGAACCAACGAGAGTCTGAATCTTTTACAAAAAAGGGGTTTTAAAATCTAAAGTTTTGGTCACTATTTTTTACATAATCAACAGCTTTGGGGGCTTTGTTTTAAAAAAACTGATTTCGGTTTTAGTCTTAGGAGGGGAAGGTGAATGATTTGGGTTAAGGTTTAAGTTTGCCGACACCGGTGAGCAGAGGTCGATGGTGGTCAACGACGTCCATTGCGACGGAAGGCCGCTGGTTTTTGGGAATTATAGCCGCTTTCTAGGTTTTTGAAGAACATCAGTGAAGGAAATTTCAGAGCTTTTGGTGTTTTTTGGGATAAAGGGGTTCAAAATGATTTTTTTTAGAAAAATCATTATCTTGTATACTTGGTCCTTTCATAAAAATGGTCTTTTTGCCTAATAAACCTCTCCTCCTCTTTTTGATCTCACCTTCAGCCATTCCACTTTTTAAACCACACCCGTAGTCCCTATAGTTTTCAAGATCTTTTCGATTTTGTCCCCTTACTCCGTTTTAATTCAGTTTTGAGTGGTTTAATCCCTTATTAAGCCCTTTTAGTTTCTATTTTGGTCCAAATCAATGGCCTTTTTCCCCTTTAAGCCCTTGTTTTTTTTTTGTTTTATTTAACGTTACCCTCTGGTTCTTCATGCATTTAAAATTTCAGCATTGTTTTTAATTTCTTTAAATTCTCAGTACTGCTTTGAATTTAATTTAATTTCAGTCTTTATCTATGTTTATTTGTGTTATGTGCTTTATTTATTTATGCTTATTGTTTAATTTCTTTTGTATGCTTTATGTTTATGTTCATACGTTGTTTTGTTAGCATATTTATTGTGCATGCTTTTAATTGTCATTCATTTGACCTTAATATTTCAATCGGTATTTTGCTGATTAATTAATTTTATTATAAAAAAGAGATATTTATTAATTTGAGTATTTGTTTTGTAATATATTGACTTAATGGATATCAACCAAATATTCGAATTAATTTATATTGTCTAAAGGTAAGCTTTAAAAGGGATAAAATTTGACAAGTCACAGCATCATACTTAATCGTTTGCATCATGCATAAAGGTGATGTACTTGATTCGAAACATAAATTAACATGAAAGTCGATCTTATTTGATGTCGGTTTAATCTATGGTCCGAATGTATAGTCACCCTTATTAATTAAAGGATTAATTAATTCAACATCATCAAATGTTTAAGCTCACTTAATTAAAGCATATATTCAATTGAGAACATTTAATTAAATCCAATTTAAATTTTAATGATTTCCATCGAAGAAAAAAAAACATATAATTTGGTACCGATTTCGGGTGTTGTGGGGTGTTAATCATTCCCCACATGTAACCAACTCCTGAACTCGTTTTTAATAAATCTCTGGTTTTATGGTGTCCGGACTACTTTATCCAAATAACAGGCGGCGACTTTAAATATTTTTTTTCAAAATACGATTTTTAAAAGAAATCCCAAAATTCAAATTTTCAAAAACATGGGTACCTCGTATCGATTTTTTTTAATTATTCGTTACAACGAGAAGCAAAAAGTCCCAGATGACGGAATCAAACGCTTTTTAAAGATCAATTTTAAAAGTACTTTGAGGGGAGAGAGTATTTCTGTCGTAACCCTTAACCAATTCCTAAGCTAAAAGTGTGCTGTCAATAATACTTCTTCCTCTAACAAAAGCACTCTGATTAGGAGTTATCAAAGCAGGAAATATTACACTCAGCCTCTTCACCAAAATTTTGGAGATGCTCTTGTAGACAGTGAAACAGCAAGAAATAGGTCAAAATTCTCTTACACGAAAAGGGTTGGGCACCTTAGGAACCAATGTAATAGAAGTAGCATTGAACCCTGGGTGAATTTCAGATGTCATAAAAAAGTGCCTCATTGCATCTATATAGTCTTGGCCAACTATATCCCATGCTACTTTGAAAAAATGGAGTAAATCCATTAGGTTCAGATGATTTATCATTACCTTGCTCAAATACTGCAGATTTAATCTCTGCATCAGTTATCTTCCCAACCAAGCTTGCAGTGTCATCCTTCTATAAGTCAAATTGCAGCAAGTCCCTTAGCAATTGCAGAGAAATCCCAGTAATACTCGAGTTTTTGACACCAAAAAGATTAGAGAAGAACTGCACAATGACAATAGAAATCTGCTCATGAGTCTCCAATTTACTTCCATCATCTAAAACGAGGCTAGCTATAGTGTGCCTACGATTCTTAACCTTGACAACATTATAAAAAAAATTAGTGTTCTGATTAGAATCACAAAGCCATTGGATTTTTGCTCTCTGCTGGAAAAAAACTCCTCTCAGCAGATTCTACTAAATCGAGTTCAGCAGAAATCCTGCCAACCTCCTCTACAGTAGCTGCACTAAAAGAATTAGACAAATTAACAAGTTATGCAGCCTCCAACTCATGTCTTTTCGCAGTAACCTTGGAAAAAATTTCCTCAAACACCTCTTTATTAAATTGTTTCAAAATAGGCTTCAATCGTTTAAGCTTGACAAACATCCTCTTCATTGAAGAAGAACCAATTCATATCGTATAAATATGTTTGGGAGATTATAACTATTTTGCACTGGTGTAATTGTGTTTTAAAAAATAGAAAACTTACTTGAGTGAAATTATATATTCATAGTGGCAATTGTTGTGCAAGAAAACATGAATTTTATATTTCAAAACCGATTTGAAGTTCTAGTATTTTTTAAAAAAGATTACGAAAACTAAATTGTTTTAGGTTTCGAAAACTCAAATCGATTACAAATTATCGGAAACAAAAAAAATCAAAGAGGAAATTAGGTTTCAAAATGGTATGAACAAGAAGACCTTTTTCAAATGAAAAGGACTACACTATTAGAAAAAAAATGTTTTTTTGAGGCAAACATGCTTATTTGAGATCTAAAAAATATTTTACTAATTTTAAATTTTATTTAAATTAAATTGTAATTATTTTTAAAATTTTAAATCAAACTTTTATTTAAATATTTGACATGAGTATCATTGTATTTAACTAAAAAAATTTAACTGAACCAACAAATATACTTAAAATAGTTATAGAATGTTAGTTTAGATATTTGTTTTGACCAAAAATAGTTTAGGAGCTCAAAGCAATAATAATACTAATAATAATAATAAAGGGTTGATTTTTTTTTAAACAAAAAATATTTAATATTTTTTGGGTATACTACTAGTAGTGACTGAACTTTTAGGACGCTTTTACTTTGATCATTGAAATCGAAAAACTTTTATTACAGTCAATAAACTTTTAATTTAATTTATTACAGTCATTTCTGTTAAAAATATTTAATTTTGGTCACCTAACTATTATTTTTGACAAAATCGTCACTAACGTTACGTTTTTTTAGTTTTAGACTTTTGGTCACCCGTCGTTAAAAATTAACAGAAAAAATAATAGTTTGGTATAAAAAAAGAAAAGAAACAATCGGTTGGTGATTAAAATAGGAAAAACGTAATATTAGCAACCAAAATAGAAAAAATTGTAATTTTAGAGAGATTTTACCAAAAATAATAGTTTGATGACCAAAATAGGAAAAGAGTAATATGTTGATGACCACAAATGTAGTTTATCTAAAAAAACTAATGATAGGGCAAGTGACCTACCATGCACTATGATAAGTCCACATTACTTAGTCGTTTGAAAACCTCACACATTTTGTAGAAAAAAAATTACTTGAATTTTAATTTTCTAAAAATAAAAATGTTCCTTCTTCCACTAAATCCACCCGATAAAATCCTCTTTGGATAGTTTACCGTGAAGGCAGTGTTCCAACTTTAAACTAGAACTTTTAGTTAATGTGGGACTAAATATAGCAGCGCCTCCCCCCCAATTTATGCTTTGCATGTAATACCGTAGCTGGATACTGTTTTCTGCAACAATATTTTGGGTTAATATTTGACATGTTGTCAATATAAAAAAAAATTATGCAAGCGTGTCTATTTTCAAGCTTAAATCTAAAATTTAAATTTCTAACCTAAAATATAAATGCTAAACCCTAAATTCTAACCATGAATCCTAAATTTTAAACCTTACAATCTAAAACCCTAGTCTTTGAACTATAACCTCTAAACCTTAAATTTATAAATAACCCCGCTTGGGGAAACTTTGTTTTTCACCATCGGTGTATAAGATAATAATCCATATTTTATTAGGTTTGAATTTTAAAAAGTTAATATATATACATATATGTGGAAAATGATTTGATGCATTGGCGGTGGAAAACGTTAGCAGTGTGTTTTTAGAGTTTAGAGATAAGGTTTAAAGGTTTATATGTGGAATTTTACAGTTTATGTTTAGCTTTTTAAGGTTTAGAGTTAGGTTTAAGATTTAGAGTTTGAATTTTAGTGTGAAGAGTTTAGTGCTCTAAAATGACATGTGATATCATTTGAAACTCGCTTGTAGAAAGAAAAAACCCTATATATTACAAAATTTAAATTATTCAAAAGTTTTTAACTTTTAAATCAGAGCTAATATATTTAAATCTATTTGAGCCCATAATTTTTTAAATATTACAATAATAATAGTGTCAACTAAACTAACTATCAATCAACAATTAATATATATTTTTAAAAGCATTGTTATCGCAAATTGAGCGAAACGTAAATTTTTAAACGAATTCGTACTAGTAATTCCTTTTACAAACTGAAAAAGTGAAAAAGAGTCTTGCAATTTGGATGCTAATTTATGAAAGCTATCTAACAGTGCACAAATTCACCAACCGACTTTATTAGAATGCCTAAATTTCTATCCCATGAAAAGCTCTGGTGGGGCACTCAAATTCAACTGCATTCTTGTTGATTAGGGCTTCTTTTGGTTTAGATTCAAAAGCAAAATTACAAAAACAACTGCCTCTTTTATTACTAACATTGGGTTTTTAAAGATTATTATTATTATTATTATTATTATTATTATGGGTAAAGTTCAAAAATGGTCACTAAATTATGCCTTAATGTTTATTTTGGTTATCAAACTTTCAATGGTTATAAAATTGATTTTTTTTATCGAAAGTTGAACTATCAATTTTGTTTTAAAAAAGTCATTGAGCCCTAATTGCCGTTAAAAAGAGTGATACAACAATTTAAATAAAATTATTTAATAACACAATTAGTCTTTCATATTTTGTCTTAAAAGAACATCTGGTCCTCACTAGATATTACATTTTTTTTAGTTTCTCAAAGTGTTCAACCAAATATTACATGTCGACGGTTACTAGACATTATACTTCATTAACACTTATCTATTGTATGCTTAACACATGAACCGTCGTCGTCTAGTCACATCAAGACTCATCTAGAAACTCCATAGCATGACAGAAATCTCCATCACATCCAAACACGTGCATGAGACCCATCACTACATAACTACCAGCTCCATTAGCAAGACATTCTACAAGGGGACCTATATCAACTTCATTAACTGTATAACCCTTCTCCACAACTCGTATAGTTTCAGATATCACTCCACTTACCAGAATTTTACCATATTATCCGCATAACTCGAGTTTAGCAGATGTTTATCAGCTTAATCCCCAACTCGAAAGAATTATGAATGAGAAAATAACCAAGTAGACAAAGGAAGAATATATACATTTTAAGAAATCCACTCCACCAAGTCAGCAGTACAGTGAAGCAAGCTTAAGAAAGGAACTCACATGGATTTCTTGAGAGGTTTTGTAACCATGTTTTTAGATCATATCTACACACAACTACTCTACCAAAAAGGAAGAAAGAACTCTATAGCTTGACAGCGCGACTAGAAAGATAAACAAGCCACAAATACATATATATATTACAGAAATCGCTACCGAGTGACGAGGATATTAGGGTACCAAGTTTCTGTTAGCACTTACAACCCAACTCAAAGCCCATCAGAACATTCTTATCCGGTTCATTTGCAAACACTCTTCAATCTCTTTGCAGCCTGAACGAATCCCGCAATGACCTGCAGCTCATCCATTTGCTACACCAGGAGACGAAAAATTATATCATGTAATTATCATTTGGTCAGAAACCTCATTCTTGTTCAAAAGGGAGAGAAATAGGTTTACCTGCGACACGAAATGCCTTTGAACAACATCGACTAGTTGCTCTTTTGATGGATTGGGGATGGCATCCACCTAGCATTACCACAAGCAATGACATTTAAACAACTTTTTCTTCTTTTGTTATAAATATGCCTATTTCTTGTGCCAAGAACCGTATTTACTGTTTCTCCGTGGAAAACTTACAAGATTGAAGTGTCGCCAATATCTCCATAACGCAGCGATCTCAAGTTTGCTGAGGTCAACCTTCTACAGGGGAGATATAGTGGAAAAACACAACCCCAATTACTCCAAGAATAGTTAGCTAACATGATTGTGCAATAAACCAAAAGAATTTGTGTAAAATCCGAATACAAGTTCTATAAAGATCATTTTTACCGTGGACCCCTTAGACTGCGTGTTACAGGAAAGAGACCTGCTAGTAGTCTTGTGAGAAGAACCAGTCGATTTATGTGTTCTATGCCTCGATCTGTGGGACTTTTGAGTGTCATCGGATGCTGGAAATTGAGACATAGAACAATCAGGATTAAAGAAAAAAGCATGATGGGACTGATACAAAGATGAAGAAACGAAACATTGAAGCTTTTAGAAATAGCAAAAGTTAAAGTGAAGACATAAAGATCCTATGTTCCAGGCTCAACTACATTTAATTTCACTAAAAGCAATTATCATACACCAGATGGATAATCACAAAATCAAGTATAATTAGAGATCAAAGGCCATTAAGGATGATAAGCATACAATTCCTACCAAGACAGAGAGGTCTTACACACAACACGACACATGAAATTAGGAGGCAGACACCATTTTTGAAGAAAGGAACTCACCCATGTCTGATCCATTGCACTGCATGTTTTCGCATTCAAGATCGCCGTCCTCTTCGTTACCAGTAGGTGCTTCAATTACGCTGAGAGCGTTTCTCTGTAGCTTTACTTCTATGCCATTAGTAAGAATCTGTGGTTTTTGTTAATTAGACAAACAAATCAATATCAGCAACACAGTAAATAAATGCCTAATCCACTAGAATATGCAAAATAGTCAGCTAGAACTAACATTGTCAATTTGTTTTTCAATCCACTAGCCAATCGGGATTTTATTAAATAAAATAAAATCTGGTCTTGAATACATTTGTTTCAACGGGAAATCTACGAATTTGTCAAAAGAAATCAACAGTGATAAGAAAAGATAAGCTAATTACTGGAGAAAAAAACATCAAAATATGATCATTTCCAGCAAACTATGAATTAATTGCATATTAAATCATGTGAATCACAAGTGAAAATTACAAAAAAAAAGGGAAACAAAGAACAAAAAAGAGGTGGGGATTTTCTTAAAAACCAAGAAAGCAAAGCCAAGTATTGAAATGATTGTAGGTTTTGAATAGTTATGAACATCCAAAATTCTGAAGAGATTGATATCCCAGCAGAAACAACTCGGAAAATAAAATATGAGGTTTTTTCATTGAGAAAATTTTCCAAGATCAATTCCAACAAGGTTATACCCCCAATCATGCAATCAAAATCCATTGTAAAAATCCAGAAACACTTAAAAATTCCAGATCCATAGACTAACACTTACATGCAATCAAAACCCACTTCCGAGACCTCAAATTCAAGAAAATTTAGACAAGAAATTTTCAAATTTGCAGTTTTAGTCAAAAATAAATCTTATAAAACAGGACATTCAATTGTACTACAGAGAGGAAAAGGATTGAAAGCAAAATCACCCAAACCAAATATGAATAGTGAAATGAATTTGATCGATAAAATACCAAATATTTAATAATTGAAAATCTCGAATTGAATCCGCATTACCTTAAAAAAAATAAAATTTGAATTTACTTAAAGCCAGAAAATTAAGAGCAACCAATTTCCAGATCAAACCGCAAAACCCTTTTTTTGACCAAAACTGAAAAAAAAAATCCAAAGAATTACCAGCCAATGCCACCCGCCAAGCCCAACAGCCTTTTTGACCACGCCTTGAAGGCCAACAAGAACCGATTTAGTACGGTTATTCCCGGTGACAACCACCTTAGTATGACGTGGCAGCACCGAGAGCTCTTCTTCGCTACTGTCTCCGCAACTCTGTAACTGCGAGAAACCACCGCCATTAACGGAACTCTCCATTGCCTCCAACATTAGTTTCTCCGACAACAAAAGAAAGAAGCCCCAACTCCGTGAGTCAATCAGGTGACTGAGTCAAACTCGGTAAAAACTACAAAGCTAAGGATCAAAATTACATTGGATCGGAAGATCATGCATTGGTGAATACGTATAAGCTATTTTCATGAGCAGAGGAGAGAGAACTTAAGGCAAAAATGGGAATTTCGTGGATGAAAAAAAGAAGATGAGAAAACACAGTTTCTGTTTTGTTTTTCTAGTGAGAGAAAGAAAGACGAGAGTGACTGGTTTTTGTTTATTGGTTGGTGTCGCTAGGAACCCCGACAAAAGGAAATGGACCAATCAAAGGATTCCACGTAGGGATATGAGAGTTTTCTCGTCTATCATGCGTTACAGAGAGGAAGAGATAGAGAGAGAAATACCGGTAGCGGTTTTAGTTTGTGGGGGTTGACCGTTTGACTAGTAGTGAGAATGGAGTACGTGGGTAATGCATAGCGAAATGACTAGATTGCTCTCCCTGAAATTTCTAACCTATATTGGAAATTGTTTTTTTACCTTCTAATTCAATCATATTATAGAGCTTATTCGATAATTAGCCGATAACTGATAGCTGAATATATATTACAATTAGTTGATAGTAGATTACATTGGGTTATTTGACTAGTGGATTGTATTAGTTGGTTGCATAAAAATGTTTGGTCAAATAAACTGATAGTTAATAATTGTTTGATTATTTGAACAAGCAAAATGACATATAAGAATATAATTATATTTAATACTTATTTGAATAGTTTATTAGTTATTAATATTTTATATCTATTAATATTAATTAGATTATGAATTTATTTTGTATGGTCCATGTTCAGGATCTGTGGCTCTCCTATTCAACATTGTTGTTTCCAAGGTTCGAACTCGGGTTTTCTCATTGAAAGAGTAATGTGCCTTGTCATGGCACCTAGGAATGGCAACGGAGCGGGGCAGAGCGGGTTTTTTGCCGCCCCAAACTCGCCCCGATCTATAAACTCCTAAACCTGACTCCCGCCACGAATTTAAATATTCAATTACCCGCCCCAACCCAATATACTAACTCCTTAACTCAATTCCGATCTGACCCAAAAAATTTAATAAAATAATCTTCACCGACGATAAAGGTTAGATTCGGTCAATCGACCATCACAATCACAAAACATGGTTTCAAGGGACTTTAAACTTATATAAAAAAAGTTAAAGTAAAATCAATTTTAAATTACCCACATGAAAAAATACATGTATAAAAAAATAAACTTGAACCATTGACTGTCATAATCAGATATGTTAAAATATGAACAACATCTAACAAAAAATTACAATAAGCACAAACAGAAAAAAAATAATAAAAATAGCTTTAAAACCATGACAGTGTTTATATATAGTGATATTTTCTTAAATATAATATATATATAATTAAAAATATATCGAGGTAAAGCGAGGAATTTATAGCATATACCCGAACCCATCCCGCCCCGACTCGATGCTTTCTAAAACCCGCCTCGATCCCCTAAATTCAAGAAGAAAAACTTGATCAGGTCGGGTCGGGGCACACCGGGTCGAGTAATTTTGCTATCCCTAATTGCACCCAACACTTATTGGTTGAAAAATATTTTTTAATATAACATTTCTAAGCATATTTGAATGATCTATATATTAATTGCTTATTTGTATAATATCTTTTTAATACAATTTGATTGATTATTAAAGGCTTATGGGTGTAAGAAGACCTTGAACTTTTGAAGAAAAAAATAAACTAAGCCCTGAACATTTTTGCACCCAATTAAGCCCTTGACAAATTTTGACCATTAAATATTGACAGTTTATTTGGATCTATTGGTGCAATCGTCGTGTCAAATTGTTTCACTTGACATTTTCATAATTTTATTTTATTTAAAAAAACTTTCAAAGTTCTAAAAAAACATAAAATTTATAAAAATATATATTTTTGAAAAAATATGTAAATGCAACATGATAGAACTGTAGTGTATCATGTGCCAGTAATATCTCAAGAAAAAATGTGTCAATATTTAATGGTCAAAATTGGTCAAAGGGCTTGATTGATTTAATTTTTTGGTTCAAGGGCTTAATTGATTAAATTTCTTAGTTCAAGGGAAATTTTGGTGCAAAAAGTTTAGGGGCTTAATTAATTCTTTTAAATGATGAAGGACTTCTTACACCCTTTAAGACAATATTAAATTCAAATGATATTTGAAGCATATGTATTAATCTCATATATGTAAAAAAACAATTATTTAATTTATATATGATAATATGTTTTACTTCAAAAGCATATTTAGGTTATTGGGATACTTTTGTAATTTTTTAGGATAAAAGAGTCTTTACAACTCTTATGTCAAATCATCTAGACCAAAAAGCTCTTTTTTTTCAATTTGAGAGGTTTCACCACAATCTATTGTTACAATCATCTATTTATCAAACATTCAAATTAGCCTATTTGACCGATCAAACCTGTAATTTATGTTCAAAAAGTTGTTTGCCAAACAAAGTCATAATATTTTAGTCTTTTAAATTTGAATTGATTCATGTACATCTACAAATTATGCTATTTGAATCTGAATCTCATTAACCCCTCAAATAATTATGATTTTGACTTTTCTAACACTAAATAATAATTTGGAGTACGTAAATTTAAGAGTAAACTACACCAAATGCCACTGAACTACGACTCCTGGCTCAAAAATACAACCGAACTTTAAAAGCTGCAAATATAACATTGAACTTTAATTTTTGACTCAAAAATGTCACTATGTTGTTAACTCTTAACGTCCCTGTTAAGTCAAAATGACGTCGTTTTGGTGCTGCCATTTTGAAGCCTAATTTAGGCCAAAACAACGTCGTTTTGCTGGAGGAAAAATATTAAAACCATGCGCTTTGAGGGTTTTAAACCCAAGACCTTCAAATACAAGGGCTGAGCCTTAACCACTGAACCAACAAGATATTATATAATGTTTTACCACAAATATTATATATCTCAAATTACTTGAGTTTAATTAAAATTATTTTATAAAATAAATAATATTAATATATAAAAATATAAATATATTAATTCATATATATATCAATATATAAAATAAAAAATATTATTTTATATTTTATATATTATTAATAATATAAATATATTATTTAAAAAACCCAAAATATTCATAAAAATAATATATTTATATTATTAATAATATATAAAAATCCTAAATATTAGAATTTAGGGTTTAAAGTTTAGGAGGGTTTTATATATTAATTTTATGAATATTTTGGGTTTTTCAAAAAACAATATATTTATATTATAAATAATATATAAAAACAATATATTTTTATTTAAATTATATAAATTTATCCATTTGGTTCAACCAAATCATTTTAAGAAAAAATATTGCTATAAATAATATTAATATATAAATAATATAAAATATATTATCTACATATATCAATACAAATATATTATTTATATATTTTTATATATTATTTATAATATAAATATATATTTTAAAAAACCAAAAATATTCATAAAAATAATATATTTATATTATAAACAATATATAAAAAACTATAAACCTAAACACCAAACCTTAAACCTCAAACCATAAGGTTTAGGGTTTGGGATTTGTGGTTTAGGGTTTAGAGTTTTATATATTACTTACAATATAAATATATTAGTTTTATAAATATTTTGGGCTTTTTAAATAATATATTTATATTATAAAATATTAAAATAATAAACTTTTATTATATATATTAATATATATACAAATAATATATTTTATATTATTTATATATTAATATTATTTATTTCATAAAATAATTTAAATTAATATCAAGTAGTTTGAGATTGTGGTAATATATTTTACATTTTTATATTAATATTATTTATAGTATTATTTATTTCGTAAAATCATTTGAATTAATCTCAAGTACTTTGAGATATACAATATTTGTGATAAAACATTATATAATATCATGTTGGTTTAGTGGTTAAGGTTTAATCGTTGTATTTGAAGGTTTTAGGTTCAAAACCCTCCAAGTACATGGTTTTAATATTTATTTTCTCCAACAAAACGACATCGTTTTAGGCTAAATTAGGCTTCAAAATAGCCACATCAAAACGACATCGTTTTGACTTAACGAGGACGTTAAGAATTAACGACGGAGTGGCATTTTAGAGTCAAAAATTAAAGGTCTGTGTTATATTTGAAGCTTTTTAAAGTTCGGTGGCATTTTCGAGTTAGGGGACATAATTATGTGGCATCGGGTGTAGTTTACCCTAAATTTAAATGTTTTTAAGAATGTAAGGGTGCGTTTGGTTCTAGAGAATATAAGTCATTTTTATTTTTATTTTCTTGGAAAATAGAAAATGTTGAAGAAAACATGTTTGATTGCAAAATTTGAAAATAATTTTTAGAAAATAAAAACAAAATTGAGTGAAATTTTGAAAACATAAAAAAGATGTTTTACCATTTTCATTGAAAATGTTTTAGAAAAGTAGAAAAGATAAAAACAAGGGTTTTTAAATTTTAACTCTATTTAACCCGGATTCGAATCCTTCTAATGTCAATTTTAGAACTTTGGTTTATTTAATCATATTTTATTTTTATTATAATAATATTTTTAATAATTATATTTTAATTTAATTATTTAAATAATAACTATTTGTTTATTTTTATTTGGCTTAAAGATCAAATTAGTCCTCAACGAAAAATTACAAATCAAATAAGCCATTGTAGATTTTTTGCACCCAATTTAACCATCATTAGTTGAAACACACTCAATTTAGCCCTTCTGTAACGGTTGACTAAATTTTGACCATTAACTCATGGACAACCAATAAGATGATAACACGTGACACACTCTGAAAAGTGTCACGTCATTAAATCATAAAAAAATTTAAAATTTTAAAAATATTTTCTAATTTGGCCCTTTACTGGTTTTTTATTTCAAAACAATCATAGTGTTGATTTTTTTCAATTTGGTCTTTCATTGATTTTTTAATTCAAATCTCAAACCCCGTTGTTATCGTCAGTATGATAACTATTATAGCTGTTGTAGATTCCCTATCCCACAATCTTCCTCCAATCTATACGAATCAAGTTTTCCGCTGGGATTTTACTAATTTCTCGGGAAACAAATAGTCCTTAACAAACAAACCACGTTTTTAAGAAGAAAATGGATGTTGAAACCTGGAGATGTCATATTTGACTCAACCCATGCGAACTCCACAGCGTTTCAATGGATCCAAGTGAATACGGTAGTAGTGGAGGTGAACTAATTAACAAACTATTTTAAGGTGGTAGTTGTGGAGGAGTTGATTTTAAATATATGTTTTTTAGATTTTTTTAGATTTTTTTTATAATTTTATGATGTAACACTTCTGGTGTGCCACGTATCACTATCTTAATGATTGTTTGTGAGTTAACAGCCACCTATAACGGTAAATGTTACATGAGAGCTAAATTGATCACAATTTGAATTGTGAGGGTCTGATTGATTGCAATTTGAATTATGAGGGTTAAATTGGGTGTAAAAAATTCATAAGGGCTTAATTGATTTTTGATTTTTCGTTGAGGGCTAATTTGACCTTTAAGCCTTTTTAATTTGAAAAACTAAATACCAAACACACTTCCACTATTTTTATTTTTGAAAACAACTTTTCATTTCTGTTAACCAAACGTGTTTTCTAGTTTTTGAAAAACTAAAAATGAAAACCATTTTTTTGAAAATAAAAAAAATATTCTAAAACCAAACGGACTCTAAGATTTTATAAAAACTAGTCGCCTTGAAATATGATTGCAAGGGTCCTAACTCCTAGGTACAACTTTTAATTATTTTTTATAATATAACATTTTAAGTGCTTTTTGGTTCGAATTGAAATATAACTTTAGATAATCTAAAAATCTATTGTGAGACTATCTTGTTTGATTTGGCAATAACATCTAGTGGTGGTAATCTATGATTTTTAACTATCGACATTGTTTAGGAGTATAGAGCCTAAAACTCATTACCTTTTTTCTTAGTTAATGTTTTCCGTATGAATAAAGGGTAAAATTTTGATACGCAGGCTGTGTAAAATTAATTTTACAGAAGCTTGTGTATTTACACTATAAAAACTCAAATCTTAATTTCTTAACCTAACTCTAAAAAACTAAACCCTAAACCTTAAACCCTATACACTAAATTCTAAGCACTAAACTTAAATTCTAAACCACACAACCTAAACCCCTAAACTTTAAACCTTAAACCTTAAACTAAAACCCTACCCCTAAAACTAAAAGACACGTGTAAACTAAAGTTTACACGGCATATGTATCATAGTTTTTTCCATGAATAAAATACTAAATAAAAAATGTTGGATCACAAATCAGACATGTATACATACATAAAATATAGAGTAAACTACCTCTATGGTCACTTAATTATATGGATAGTTCTAATTTGATCATTGAATTATGATTTGTATCAATAAAGTCATTTAACTATTTAAATGGTATCACTAAAGCCGTTTACGGTTAAAAGTTAACAGAAACATTGGCGTGATAGTTAAATAAATTTGTATAATTATATATTTAGTCCTTTATATTTACATAATTAATCACATTAGTCCTAATTCGAAAAAAATATAATAAATCTATCCCTTAATATTTATAAATCATTTTCATTTTGTCCTAATTTTAATTAAAAATAATTTAATATGTTTCCTCCGATCAGACATATAATAACTTTATTGATATCCCAAGTCCAACTTTCTTTGATACCATTTTTATCATTTATTTTCTACCAATAACATAAGTTACAATAAAAACTTTTTGATTTTTTACTAAAAGCTGGGCTTGGCTCAATGGCCAGGCATTTCTTACTATAGTGTGGGTTTGAGTCTCTTTGAGGCATTTTTCATTTTATAATTTTTTCACTGGTCAAATGGTAATATGCGTGATCATTTAATTATAGAAAAAAAATTAAATTATTTTTAATTAAAATAAAGACCAAATAAAAATTATTCATAAATATTGAGAGTTAAATTTATTAAAAGAATAAATTAAAATTAAATTGATTGATTGATTGTGTAAATATAGATGACTAAATTTAAACTTACTTAATTGTCACGTCAGCATTTTCGTTAACTTTTAACAGCTAATGATTTGATTGATACCATTTAAATACTTACATTTTCTGATTGACAAAAATCATAGTTCGGTGGTCAAAATAGAACTACTCCTATAATTAAGTGTATATAGAGGAAGTGTACCCTAAAATGTATTGGTGTATATATTAGTTTTTTTTTTTTACAATTTCTACTTAGAGGGAGGGAAAGGAGAATTTTACTCCTACTGAGTCTTGAACCCATAACCTAAGGGAATAGGAGGATGTCAACTGAGAGATTTATATAATATTTAATATACTCTATTTTTGTGTATCTTATATATCTGGATTCAGAGTTATCTCCCCCAATAATGTCATCATCAAAGTTCGAACATGAGTTTTTATTCTTGGAAGTACAATGTGACATATCACTTCTAATGTTGAATGCTAAACTTGTTAAAAAATATTACAATAACAATTTAGTTTAAATGTACTTTTAGATAATCTTACACTTCACTCTCAAAACATGAGTATCTAACAATTTGATCAAATAAACCAAACAATATAATATAATATACCCAATAATATATCAAGTGATTTGTATTATGATAATTCTATTTCTAAAGATAATTTTACATTTCATTAACCACGTCTTATGGGAGTTACACTCAGATGAACACAAGAATATAAATGACCATGATAAAATATGAGAATAAATGTCAATTAAATATTAATTCAATTTACTCCGTGTTATCGTGGGAAGATCGTAGATTCAATCACATTTAATATTTTTTGATTTAATTAATTAAGTGTTCACGCTTAAAATGTGTATACGGAAAAACGATGGAAGGTAAAAGAAAACTTTAACACAAAATTACCTTCTCTTTTATTTTGATTTATGGCATTAATATTTGTTTATGGAAAAAATTGTTATATGCTCTCTTGTATATCTTTTTAAATAGTCTACAGGTGATTAAAATGTAATATCTGTTTATACATATTTTTAATCTTTTGATAATGAATATACACCTTATAGACAAAGCGATTTGAACTCGTGTCTCCTAAAATGAACATCAGCCATTTTTCCATTGAGACACTCTGGTTTATATAATTTTAATTGAGATGATAAAACTATTTTTTGTCTTAAAATATATAATTAATTATTGGCCATAACTTAAAACTCTTTGGACGGTTCAATGGGTCCAATTGACGATCTGATTCTTGAGAGTTGTTAAACTTTGATCTGAAGTAAAACCCTAGAACGCCGCTTCTCTCAAATCTACTGTCTCGTTTCATAGGCTTTTTTTAACTCAGCCGCTTGCCTTCTTTTCTATTTTGTTTTGGCAGTTGATGATAACACTAGTTTTAGTGATGGTGATTGATCGTAGATGTTTTATTTTTTACACGTTTTTTATCTTTTGATTTAAATTTTATATTTTTATTTTTTTAATTATTAATAAAAATTTTATGTGTTTTGGTTATATTTTTTTCGTACATATTACGCTTACTTTTCTCTATCTTTGTAGGATGCTTTTTCTTTGTCTTTATGGCACGTCTCTGTTATGACACGTCTCTGTCTCATGACACATTTTCTGAATAGCTTCGCAACCTCTTGATGCTCATGTAGTGTTCCTCGCGACGTTTGTTTCTAGTTTGGATTTGTCGGTGGTCATGCATAGTTTCATCCCCTTTTGTGGTTGTTTGCAGCAAACATCAAAACTACGGAGCAAATCAACATCTTTGGAACCTACGCGAAAGGTATTTACAGTTTTGTAGTGGGGATTTCATCTAGTTCATGTTTTGACAACTCTCCAGGGACTCTTACTACAATGCCCTTCAGAGATTTGCTATAGTATAAAGAGGAAGTGTCTAATCTAATTGGAGCAGCCCTTTGTAGCGATCTTTTTCGCTAAAAAATGAGAGTTTAAATTTAGGGATGTGTCTCGAGAATTTCGCATTTTTTATGAAAATAATATATTACGCTAAAAACGAGTTTTTAAGGTGTTTGGAGGTCTTTCGGGTATTTTAAAAATCATCCGTGGGGGTTTAGAAAAAATCATATTTTATTTAAAAATAGAGTCGCCACCGGCTACTAAGGTAGGCCGGACACCGTAAAACCAGAGATTTTAAAAAATATTGGATTCGGGAGTCAGTTACGGATGGGGAAGGATTATCACCCCCACACCGCCCAAAATTGGTACTTTAATAATTACCGCTTTATTAATATTAGACTTTCCGGATTAAAGTGACGATTAAATTAAAATTTGGTTATAAGTGCGAGTAAATTTTAAGGGCCCGTTATTTGAGAGTAAACTGATAGACCACCATCACTGCGCTTGATACTGGCCACGTTTACACTCGAATAAAAGGGCACCGCATTGACAATAATATATCCGAAATGCAACTTAAAACATGGTAAATATAAATAAATACAATGCGATAAAAATATAAATAAATACTAACATAATAAAATACTAATCTAACATAAATAAAATACTAATCTGAAACACGCATAAATAAAAATAAATCTAACATAAATAAAATACTAATCTAAAACATGAATATTAATATGACACTTAAATAAAAACTAATATATCATAAATAAAATATTAATCTAAAACATAAATAAATATAAAGCATAAAATATAAAACATACCAACTAAAAATAAAAACAAAATTAAACGACATTTTATTAAATCATACAACATAAGTAAAAATATACCTCACTAAGAGCCCGAATAACAAACCCCGACTGACTCCCACCGAGATCTACCACGATCCTTTAAAAAATTGACTAGATCGAATCCAAAATAGGACCCCGGTCGAACCAGTTAGGACCGAGGGCATTGCTCCGGTCTTTGGCTACCCGAGAGCATAGCTCTCTTATTTGGGGCCATTACCGGCTCTGTTTTTTTTTTTGCTCTCCTCATGCCTCCTATTTATAGGCAATTGGGGGGTTTTAATGGTGACGTAAAGCTTTGAACTCCACGCAAAATTTCTTTTTTTTTATTATTATTTTTTTTACTTTTTACTTTACTTTTTTTTACTTTTTTATATTATATTTTTATTATTATTTTTGATTTTTTCATTAATTTTATATTAATAATATTACTATTAAAATAATACTAATAATACTAAAACCTGGACAAAAATGAGTGATTACAGCTGCCCCTCTTTGCTTGTTCTTGTGAAACGAGAACAAAGCAAAGATCAAAAGCACTCATTTTTGTCCTACTTTCTTGTCCTTGGCTTCAGAATTACAAGTTCTTCTAGAACTTTCTGCTCTTCTTCGGCCAACTCTTCAAGTTTCAATCTTCCAAATAGAGGATCCATAGGGGAAGACAAAATCTTGAATTAAAAAATTTGAGGTCACAAGTTCTTTCTGTATAGAACTGTTATCTCTTCTTCTGACTGGAGCCTTGGAAAAGCAAATTCTCCCTATATAGAACTTTAGCTTGTCCTCGGTAAAGTCTTTGGGCTACAAGTCCTTCTTATATAGAACTTTTGCCTTCAACTATCAACGCTGCATGTTCTCCTATATAGAACGATTATAAGAAAAAGAGAGAAGAAAAGAAAAATAAAAATAGAGAAAAGAGAGTGAGAGAAAAAATGAGAAAAAAAAAAGAAAAAGAGAGAAAAAGAATAAGAAAAAAAAGAGGAAGAAGAAAAAGAAAAAAAGAAAGCATTACATTGCATGCATCATATAGATAGAGTCATGCCAATTTTTGCTTGTTTTAGACAGGTATTTGAAGAATTGTCAAAAAGTTTGAAGAAGTAGATTTCATTAAAGAAAGAAAGATGTGGAAGCCATAGTAGCGTGAGGCCAGATGACGGTAGCCAAAATAGTGTAAAGCCGAATATTAAGTCCTTCAGGCCATTAGTAAGACCTTCGAGCATGATGATAAGACCTTCGGGCCACTAGTAAGTCTTTCGAGCATGGTGATAAGTCCTTTAGACCATCAATAAGTCCTTCGGGCATGATGCGACAGCCATAGTAGCGCGAGGCCAAATAACGGCAGCCATAGTAGCGTGAGGCTAGATGACGATAGCCAAAGTAGCGTAAAGCCGGATATTAAGTTCTTCTGGCCATCAGTAAGGCCTTCGGGCATGATGATAAGACCTTCGGGCTACTAGTAAGTCTTTCGAGCATGGTGATAAGTCTTTTGGGCCATCAATAAGTCCTTTAGGCCAGATGTTAGTAGGTGTAGTAGCGTGAGGCCAGATGACGGCAGCCATAGTAGCGTAAAGCCAGATATTAAGTCATTCAGGCCATCAGTAAGACTTTCGGGCATGATGATAAGACCTTCGAACCACTAGTAAGTCTTTCGAGCATGGTGATAAGTCATTCGGGCCATCAATAAGTCATTTGAGCATGATGCGACAGCCTCAGTAGCGTAAGGCCAGAAAGTTCGCCAGCCTCAGTAGCGTGAGTCCAAAGAGTTCGACAGCCTTAGTAGCGTAAGGCCAGAAAGTTCGGCAACCATAGTAGCGTGATTCCATAAAGATCGATGGCCATTTCCAGCACGAATCCCCAAACTTCCAGAAAGATAGGTAGCTATTTTCGGCGTGAATTCCCAAATTTGAAAAAAGTTTAGCAGCCTCAGTAGCGTAAGGCCAGAAAGTTCGACAGCCATAGTAGCGCGAGTCCAGAAAGATCGGTGGCCATTTTCGACGTGAATCCTCAAATTTGAAGAAAGATTGGTGGCCATTTTCGGCATGAATCCCTAAATTTAAAGAAAGTTCGGCAGCCTTAGTAGCGTGAGTCCAGAAAGATAGGTAGCCATTTTCGGCATGAATCCCCAAATTTGAAGAAAGATTTCGGCAGCCATAGTAGCGTGAGTCCAGAAAGATTGATGGCCATTCTTGGCGTGAATCCCCAAATTTAAAGAAAGATCGGTGGCCATTTTTGGCATGAATCCCTAAATTTGAAGAAAGATTTCGGCAGCCATAGTAGCGTGAGTCCAGAAAGTTCAATAGTCATTTTCGGCATGAATCCCCAAATTTGAAGAAAGATTTCAGTAGCCATAGTAGCGTGAGTCCAGAAAGATCGATGGCCATTTTCGGTGTGAATCCCCAAATTTGAAGAAAGATCGGTAGCCATTTTCGGCGTGAATCCCCCAAATTTAAAGAAAGATTTCGGCAGCCTTAGTAGCGTGAGTCCAAAAAGATCGGTAGCCAGCTTGGCGTGAACCCCTAATTCGAAGATAAAAGGTTCTATATAGGAAGGGCCTATATTTTTTAGCATCGCAATGAAAGGTTCTATATAGGAAGAAACCGTAACTACGAGATTTCAGAAGCTAAAAGTTCTATATAGGAAGGACTTACGGCTCCAGGGTTTGAAGACTAGCAGTTTTATATAGGAGGAACTCTCAGTCGAAAGAATCCATCCGTGACGTAGAAGGTTTTATATAGGAAAAACATGCAGCGTTGAAGGCAAAGAGTCCTATATAGAAAGGACTCCAAGCTTTACCGTCTCAAAATGAAAAATTCTATATAGGAGGGACTCATAACTCGAGGCTAATTAGTGGCTTTGTGATTAATAAAGATAAGAAAAGTACCATTATATTTTTGCATTCATTTCGTTGGTTGCTCTGTGATTTAATTTCAAGTCTTCCTTGTGTATTTACTGTTTGTATGTTCCATATAAGTATAACTTCCGACCTTGGTTTATATAAGAATTAAGAAAATGATTGTTTTGTTTAGAGATACAAATCAATGTCCAAGACTTGAAGAATGTTACCAAAGTTGCAGCAGATCATGCTTATTGTGTATAATTTTAAACCACCATCTTGGGCAATTAAGTTTTTTTTTCCAGATTTTAATATAGTTTTTAGATTGGTAGATACCATTATATTTTATTGATTGTATTCTACCGTAAATTTGATGTATCAATTGACTTGTTGTTTTTTTAAAGTGAGTAGTTTAATTAGTTGAAATATGGCATCCCAAAGTGGTGATGAGTCTAATTTTTCTAGTAGTGGAACTGGAAGTGCTAGCGGGAGTGGGTCGATCTCATCGTCACAAAATGAGAATTCTTCTCCACTATGAAATTATGTGACAAGGTTGGAAAAACAGAGGGCTATTGGAGGAACTTGGAATTACCGATGTAACATTTATGGTGAAACTCGTAGTGGGAGTTATACTAGAGTGAAGGCTCATTTGCTTCAAATTTCAGGTGAAGTGGTTGCAATTTGCAAGAAAGTAACTAAAAACCAAAAGCTTTAAATGTTGAAGTTGTTAGAGGAATAGGAGAAGAAAAAGAAACAATGAGCATCTAGAGAAGTTCAATTGCCTTGTCTATCTCAAACTGGAATTGTGATTGATTCTTCTTCTAAGAAGAGAAAATCTAACTTTTCACATTTGCTAAATCATTCAACATGAATGTGAGGGCTCAATTAGATGAAGAATTGCAAGAATATTTTATACCGGTGGTTTGCCCTTTAATCTTGCTAAGAATCCTTATTATTAAAAGGCTTTTACTTTTGCTGCAACTCACGATATAGCCGGTTATGTGCCCCCTAGTTATAATAAATTACGAACCTTATTGCTTATACAAGAGAAATATAATGTTGAGAAGCTCTTACAACCAATTAAAGCAACTTGGCAAGAAAAATGAGTGACATTTATGTGCGATGGTTGGAGTGATCCAACAAGGAAGCCTCTCATTAACTTCATGGCTACTTCTGGAAATTGAACTATGTTTCTCAAGGCTGTAAATTGTTTTGGGGATAAATTCTTCATTGCCAATTTGATGAAAGAAGTGATTGATGATGTGGGTCACCAAAATGTGGTGCAAATTATTACTGATAATGCAGCTAATTGCAATGGGTGCATGAGAGATTATTGAAAGCATGTATCCTCATATCTATTGGACACCATGTGTTGGCTACACTCTTAACCTTGCATTCAAGAACATTTGTTCGGCAAAAAATATTGAAGGAAATGAGAAAACATATGACTCGTGCAATTGGATCACTGAAATTCATGGGGATGCCGTACAAATCAAGAATTTTATCATGAACCAGAACATGAGGTTGGTAATCTTTCAAAGATTTAGTCATCTTAAGTTGTTTTTAGTTTCCGATACTCATTTTGCCTCGATCATTGTGATGCTTAAAAGGTTTAAGCTCATCAAACGAGGACTTCAAGCAATAGTCATAAGTGATGAATAGGCTTTTTATAGAGAGGATGACACGGGGGAGGCAAACTTTATGAAGCAAAAGCTTGTGAGTGATGATTGGTGGGATAAAGTGACTTACATCATTGATTTCATAATGCCTATCTATGACATGCTTAGAGTATGCGACACCAATAAACCATGTCTTCATTTGGTATATGAGATGTGGGATCCATGATTGAGAAAGTGAAGTTTGAAATTTACAAGAAGGAAAACCGTTCTCTTTCAGATTTTAGTCTTTTTTTTATCATGTTCTTTATGAGATTCTTATAGCTCGTTGGACAAAGAGTTATACTCATTTTCATTGTCTAGCTCACTCACTAAATCCAAGGTATATAATCTTGTTAGTTTTGAATTTTATATTCTTAAATCTTAGTTCCTTTATATAAATGTATTTTTTAAAATGTTGTAAGTTTTACAGTGGTGGTTGGTTAACCGATGATCCTAGTAGAGTTGCTCCTCATAGAGATGGTGAAATATCTTGAGAAAGAATGAAGTGCTTTCATAGATTATTTTCAAATGATGATGATTATGACAAAGTCTTGGATGAATATGCTCATTTCTCACTTAAGAGTGGACTTTTTGAATATTTAATTTCTCTTACAAAGGATATTCTTCATATCCGAAAAGTTGGTGGTCTAACTTTGGTGGCGATACTTCTTTGCTCCAATCTTTGGCTTTCAAAGGCTTGGACAACCTATTTCATCTTCTTGTTGTGAAAGAAATTGGAGTACTTATTCTTTCATCCACTCACTTATGAGGAATAAATTAAACCCAAGTCGTGCCGAAGATTTGGTTTACATCTACTACAACCTTCGTCTTTTATCAAGGAATTCTAGTCAATGTGAGGATGGGAAAACCAAGATATGGGATATTGGTAGAGATGCATTCGATTCTCTAGGATAAGTAGGCTATTTGGAGTTTGTGGAACTTTCAGTCGATAAACCGGATTTGGAGAGTGAATTAATCTCGGCGGATGTTAACAATGATTGATTGTATCGTTGTTATTTTGTTTCTTAAACCCTTTTACGGATTTGTATGATGTTAACTATGTTGTTTTGAATCTTTGATGTGGTTTTGTTTGTTGTTGAACAATATAACCGGATTATGAATTTGTTTGTTTGTTGTTGAACAATGTAACCGAATTATGAATTTTGTTTGTTTGTTGTGGTTTTCTTAAACCCTTTGATGTGATTTTGTTTGTTGTTGAACAATGTAACTGGATTATGAATTTTGTTTGTTTGTTGTGATTTTCTTAAACCCTTTGATGTGATTTTGTTTGTTGTTGAACAATGTAACAGGTTATTAAGGTCATTCGGCAATACCATTCCCTTGGTTTTTTTATCTTATTGTATTATGAATTTTAATATATTATATAATATATTAAAATTTATTTTATATTTACCGTACCTTTGTCGTACTCGTACCTTATAATTTTGGAAATTGTCATTTTTTGTCCTTGTCCCCGTATCCACATCTGTGAAACTTAAATTTCAAGGGCCGAGATGACAAAGACGACGATTAAAAGGCCACAATAACCATTGGAGACCGAGAACTTCTCGTCGGAGCAACCACGCGTATTGATACCTTTGAAGAACGAAACATGTCCCAAAAGCCGCGACCAAAACAACCAAAGAACCGAAAGACGATGAGCTTCTCCGATCACTTTAACAGTCTCCAGATCTACATGCACGACAAGGAAAGATCTAAAAAAACAAAACCAAAACGAGGCAAGGTGAAGGAAAAACAGAAGGTCCAAATACCCTCCACCGAATCATCATCGATCCAGGCCTCCAGAGCAGGACAAACTTCATCCTTGCAAAATGGGTCCCATGCTTCGACCATGGCTGTGGGAAGGTGGTTCTCAACGAACCCACTGGAATGAAGCATCAAAAACAACTGCAAACGAAAAAGAAAATAAACACCAAACTAAACAGTAATGACGAAGAAAACGATTGCATGGAAAAGAATAAAAGATTAAAAATGACTTATATCACAAATAAGTAATTAAAGTATTTTTTTTGTCGAAATAAGTATATAAAGCATGCATTTTGATCAAAATAAGTATTTGGAGTATTTTTTTCGTCAAAGTAGATATCTAAAATATATTTTTTGTTCAAAAAAGTATATAAAGTATATTTTTAATCAATGCCGTAAGTTAACTTTTAAGAACATATGTGAAAAAAATATATATTTTAGGCACATATTTTAACAAAAAAATACTTAAATTTCTATTTTGATAAAAAAATACTTTTAAATATTTATTTAGACTAAAAAATACTTTAAGTACTAAAATAAAAAATTAATATATTTTATGTACTTATTTATTATATAAGACTCAAGAAATTAATATTATAAGATATTTGTGTAAATAAATTTTTAGTAATATTTATTTTTCAAATATAAGGCATGTGAGTACAGAAAACCATGGAAGCTTGACTTTGGCGAGAGACGCCCACGAGAACGATTTGTGAATCGTAGAAAGCGGAAGTGTTTCTCCAAGTGAAACTGTAAGGAACTAAACAGATCAGATGTTCTGTCGGATACGCCCATATCCGATGGGTCGCATCGCCACCAACGACAACGACAGCCTTGTCCCCACCCTGAGTTGCTCCGCGTAACGTACTTGGGTTGTTTCACCCCCACGTTTTATCATCATCTCCGTTCACACTCCCGATGTTTTCAGACGTTCAGCTGCCTAAGGATGTACAAAAGAAGAAACAAATACTAATTGCTAAAGCTCATAGTCCTAATATATGTTCATGTGTTCGATCGAGTCGAGTTAAAAAATTTCGAGTTATTTGAGTTAATGCGTTATATTTTACAACTCAAATTTTATTTGAAAATTTTCAATTCGAGTCCAGTTTATAAAATTCGGGTCGAGTTCTCGAGTTCTTATACAAATTTAATTGTAATTATTTGTCATATTATAGTACGGTTTGATTCCAATTTAAATTTCTTTCTCTAATCATATAAGATATGCATATATATATTTTTTTTATGTGACATATATTTCTTCAATTTTTATATTGGTATATATATTTAAAAAATTTGAGAGACTTGACTCGAATTTAAAAATTAATTCACTAATTATTAAAATTTTGAATTATCCAAATTTTCATTTATACTTCAAAATTTATTTAAAATATTTTTAAATCAATTTTTTTTCGCTTCAATTCAAGTCGAAAAATTATTTTTTTAGTCGAGTGAGTTTTACTTACCCTACATCGTGCGATACCGATAATATGGTCTGATTCAACGTGGGCTTCTTTAACAAGCATCATTCTCTTTGTGCCCAGCACACACCGCTGATCAAACGCACTAAATCTCTCTCTGTTTTGTGTGTGTTTTTTTAAACAATTTGTGTTTTTCTTATATATCGAGTAAACTACGCTCAATGTCATTTAATTATGGCTTTGATAATGTATATATCACTTTTGTTATAAACATATTTTTTTATTGTTAAAATTGAAACGAATATCTAATGTAGTCTTATACAATAACATTTTTTATATTGTTAAAACAAGTGAACCATTGGTTTTAAGCAGTAGTTGGATAACTACATCCAACTATAAAACAACAAGTTACTGTTAAATTGTTATTATTCCAGAAAAGTAATATAACATATATGAGAGAAAAAAATAATTTAGTAGAACAATGAAGACCAAAATGATTTTTTTAAAATTAAATGGTTAAATTTAATGAATTATTTCGAATTAAGACCAAATTAATAGATTTTATAAGTTTTAAGGACTAAAATTATTATATCAGATCATATTACTATTCATGTTTAATATTTAACGACCAATGACCTATTTATAATAATATTTTAATTGAGTAACTTGTTTGTAGTTTTTACAATAAAATGACCTGTTTGTTATTAAACTAATAATTAAGTGACACGTAGTGTAGTTTACCCTTATATATTTTGGTATTCAAATTAGGTTTCAGGATTTTATTTAGTATTTGAATTATTTTTTGTTCAATCAGGAACCTGAATTCGACTTTTTGATTTTAAATGGTACTCGATCTTGGTTTCTTGGTAAATTTTGGTACTAATTATTTTTTGTTTGATTAAGCACATGAACTTGACTTATTAGTTCAAATTGACGCTTGAACTTAATTTCTCAATTAAATTTAGATATTTCGATTTTAGGTTTGTTCAAATCAGAAAGACTTAGTTGAATTCATATAATTTTAAAATTATATAAATTATAAATATTTTTATTTCAAATCTAATAATTAATTGGTCCAAAAAATATAAGTACAAATTTAATAAAAAAAACAAGTCATGTACCAATTTAAATTAAAAAATAAGTTTTGTTACCTATTTTTTTAATAAAATTCTATTACCTATTTTTTTAACAAAGTTCTGTTACCTAATTATAACAAAAGATATAAGTAAATACTAATTTGAAAAAATATATATATACAATTACTCTATTTTTCTTGTAAAACCAGAATTCAACTGGTGCGTTCAGCCACGTTATATATAGATTTTTTTGGGTGTATCACTATATTTTACTCTCAAACTTATTTTAATCACTAAAGTTTTAAAACGTTCAATTTACTCACTAAAGTTTAGACATTAAACGTTTTTTATCTCTCTTTTATTAATCTTTTGTGATGTCCATTTACCGACGAATGGAAAAATTTCTCCAAGATTTGAATGGTGGAAAACTTTTTTGGCACGAGAGAAGCAATATACTGTGAAACAAGCTCTATCCGACGACAAAGAGCAGAGATTAACAAAAGAGAAATCAAAAGATTTTTGCCTGATTCGTGGACTTCAGGGCATTTTTTCCGAAATAGTGATGGAATTCAGACACAGATGGGCGAGACAAAGCAACTAGTGAAATTTAGTACCTAATGACCACCATCTACGGTGCAAGCTGACGACAGTGAACGGTGGAGTGACAAAAAAACATTTAATGTCTAAACTTCGGTTACCAAAAACGTTCAAATGTCAAAAAAATCAATGAATAAATTGAACATTTTGAGTGACCAAAATAGATTTGAGAGTAAAGTTCAGTGATAATTTACGTAATTTATCATATTTTTCTTGTTTAAACATTGTGGCTTAACAGTCAAATAAGTACCCAAACTATACCTTTTTTTACAGTTAGGTGCTTAAACTTTGTCTCAAATAAGTGCCCCGCCATTACTGTTTGTTAATTTTCACCGTTAACTTCCGTTATCTGACACGTGTCATCTTCTTAAATTTTTGATATTATATTTTAAAATAAATAAAAATTAATAAAATAAAATAAAATAACCCAAATTTCACAAAATAGCCCAAAATTTGAAATCCCTAACACCCAAAAAACCAAATCATGATTTCGCCGCCGATTGCCACACTGCCGCCCATCATATCCGTCGTCGGACCGTCACAATTATTTATCCCATCACCTCGTCGCCGAAAATTGACCGACGCCGTGCGAAACGTCGAAATCATCGAATGGTTCATTCGAATGATTCGCGACGAACGTCGGCATAACGGTCGATAAACGGTGTGTGAATCATTCGGCAAGGGAGAGCACTTCATTCCGTCGTCGGAAACGTGACCAACGCCGGTGGGAGTGGTCGGATTAGGGGGTTTAGGGATTTGGGGACTATTTTGAGATTATTTGAAAATTTTAAAATATTTAAAAAATTCTGATTTTTAAAAAAAAATTAAAAAATGTTTACTATTGACACGTGTTCGATTTTGATTGAATATAAAAAAATTAACATCTATCACGACTAAACCTTAAATAAATCACAAAATAAAATATTAAACACATATTTAGTTCAAAATATAATTAAAACACCTATATAAAAAAAAAACATATTTTGAGTACTTATTTCTCCTTTCCATTCATAGTGCGAAAGATTCATTCTTCTTTAAACGTTTTTATTTTCATTTTTCCAGCGAAGCGAAAGCGTATTCCTCGTGACTCGTGTTCTTCTCCACTTCTTCTTCCTCCTCTTTCTTTTCTTTTTTTGTTACAATCCTCTACAACGCACCTTCACGCCGCTCCTTTCACCGCCGTTGGTGGCTTCGGAGAGATGACTTCAGATGGGGCGACGTCGACGCCGGCTCCAAGGAGGAAACCGTCGTGGAGGGAGAGAGAGAACAACAGGAGGCGAGAGAGGAGGAGAAGAGCTATTGCCGCCAAGATTTACACTGGCCTCAGAGCTCAAGGCAACTACAATTTGCCCAAACACTTCGATAACAATGAGCTCCTCAAAGCTCTTTGTGCCGAGGCTGGTTGGGTCGTTGAAGAAGACGGCACCACTTATCGCAAGGTTAGATCTCTTCTCTGTAAAAAAAAAAATCTGTTTTCTGCTCATTTTTTGGTGCTAATCAAGTTGGATCTAGTTCCCATCTGGGTTTTTCTGATCTGTTTGGTTTTGGTTTTGTTTACTTGCACTTTTATAATTAGACAATTATTAGTTGATCTGTGCTGGAACAAGAACATGATACTTTGATAAACAGTTTTGTTATGATTAGCCTTTCTTTTTGTATGATCCTGTTGAGTTCAAATTGTTTCTGGGTTTTAATGGAATTTGTTGTTCAGGGATTTAAGCCACCTCCACTAGATATACCTGGAAGTTCAAATAAAGTTACCCCATTTTCTTCCCTGAATCCAAGTCCAATTCCTTCATGTCAAGTCAGTCCTTCATCCTCTTCATTTCCTAGTCCCACTAGGTTTGATGCTAATAATCCCTCGAGTATCCTTCCGTTCCTTCGCAACGCCATTCCGTCGTCTTTGCCTCCTCTCCGAATCTCAAACAGTGCTCCTGTTACACCCCCACTTTCATCCCCAACCTCCAGAAATCCTAAGCCAATTCCCACCTGGGAGACCATTGCAAAACAGTCCATGGCCTCTTTTAACTGCCCGTTTTACGCCTTTTCTGCCCCGGCTAGTCCAACCCACCGGCATTTTCATGCCCCGACTACTATACCCGAATGCGATGAATCCGATTCGTCCACGGTTGAATCTGGTCAATGGATAAGCTTTCAAAAGTTCGCAGCTTCTACATCGCAAGTACCTACTTCTCCGACATTCAATCTTGTGAAACCTTCGCCTCCACAAAATTTGCCCAACGACGCAGTCATGGTAGATAGAGGGAGAGGTGCAGAGTTTCAGTTCGAGAGTGGACAGGTGAAGCCATGGGAAGGAGAAAGGATTCATGAAGTAGGAACGGATGATCTGGAGCTCACGCTTGGAAGTGGTAAGCCTCGGTAGTAAACAGAAGCTAATAGTCGAACTCGAATGGTGTTGCGTAAGCATTCACAGTTGGATATTGAGGATCATTCTCAATTCTGTTCTTTCATATGCTCAATGAGATTTGGACATGTTAAACTGAAGTAGGGGGCTAGGGGCTCACTTTTTCATCTGCAACTGTTCTTTTATATGTTTTTCTTCTATTTTCAGTTAGTCTGAAGCTGAAATTCCCTGGTTGAATTGTCATTACTTGTAGATACTATGGGAAATTTCTGGTTGTGATGGACTTGTTTCATCTTTCCTTTAGGCTTCTGGGTAAAACCTCACAGAAATAAAGTATTTTTTAGTGGTTTGCATTGTTAATGATGGTATCATGTTGTCAATGTCTTGTGTAAATTATCTCCTGCAATCACCATACAATCATTACCAAAAGGTAATTTGAAATTGGAACTTTTTATTTGCCTAAAAGAATTGTTTAAGTAGACGTGTGCATTCAGTTCGGTTTTTATACATCTATAACTGAATAAATTAATTTAACCATAGAAATTGAATAAATCGAACCGATTTTAAACTCAAAAACGAAATAGAGTAGACTGAATTATATATATATTTTTTCATTTTAATATTTTTTATATAAAAATAATCACTCTTAAATTAAATATATTTGTAATTAATTAACCTTGATTATTTAATTTCATATTATGCCAAGTAGATGTTTAACGTTTTATTCTTTTACTTAAATAAGGTTTTTTTTGTTACCGATCGTTAAAAAAATTCTGACATCTAGCATCCCGTCAAAACATGACAGGCGACTTGTTTTTTTTTTGAATTTTTTTTAAAATTTTAAAGTTTTAATTTCTTTCAACCAAACCCTCAAATCACATTTCTCTCACCGTTCGGCATCTCCACATCTTTGGTTCATCATTCACTGCCCAAGCGTCGTGTATCTCATCGTTTGACATCCCCACCCTCTACCCGCCGATTAGAACTCACTCGGCCTATTTTTCTTCATTGTTGGATGTTTGCCGACGATACAATCAACGGTTTATTCGTCGATTTTCGATAACGAGATGATGAAGTTTTCTGTCGTGATGGTTCAACGAAATACAAAGGTGGCTGACGGTGGTTGAATCAGTGGTGGAATGAGAGAAATTTAGGGATTTAGGGTTAGAGTTTGAGGTTTTTTAGTAAAATTAAAGATTTTTTGGATTTTTTATAATTTTGATTTAAAAAAATTAAAGAAAATAACATAAATAGGCCACGTATCATGTTCTGATTGGATAACGAAATTTTTTTACTGCTCGTGATGGAAGATTAAAATGGTTAAATATACACGTACAATTAATTTATTTATTTGGTTAGGATATACAAAAGTAACAGAACCTATACCCAAATCCAATTAATTGTTTAACCAAAATAAGTTAAATGAACAAACCAAAAACTGAATAAATTAAAATATTTTGATTAAATAGATTTGATTTAAGAGTTATTTTTCATAGGCAAGTTGTCCGGAAATATTTTACATAACTATTCATATTTAAATTATAAAATTTAAAATTTAAATTTTTAACCTTAAAATTCTAAATCTTAACTTTTAAACATACACCTTAAATTATAAGCCTTAAACCCTTAAATCCTTAACTCGTTAACTCCAAATTAAACCTCTAAACTTTAAAATAGACATTTGTGTAAACTAAAATTTACCCAACTTATATATCAAATATTTTTCTTTGGTTTAATTGATTAATGTAGAAAGTTAGTTACTTTGTTAATTACGGTTAGTCTGTTAGTTGCAGGTTAGTTAGCAAAGTAGTTAGCTTAGTTAGATTGTATTTAGTATAAATACATTGTTGTAATCTTATTTTTACCTATGAGAAATAAAGAGAAAAATTTCCAAGTATTATCTTATCGACATGGTATCAGACGCCAAATTGGGCTCTTTCTCTTTGTTTTCTCTTAGGGCTTGCCCCGATTCTCATTCTTATTTTTTCCCTCTTTTGCATATCCTTTCATCGTCTTCGATTGCATCTTCATCACACCTCCCTCTAAGTTCGTTGTTCTTGATTACAATCATCAATTGTATCTTCATCCTTCAGATACGTCAGGTGCCCTCCTCGTTTCTCATCAGTTTTCCAGTGTTGAAAACTACAACATCTAGAGTCACTCTATGCGGATTTCTCTTCTCGCGAAGAACAAATTAGGGTTTGTCGATTGAACTTGTTGCCGTAGTGAGATGGAGGATTCTTTGAAATATCAATGGGATCGCTGCAAATGCAATCGTTCTCTCCTGGGTTCCGAATACTGTCAGCCCAGATCTCTGGGCGAAAATTATATTTGCCTTCGATGTATCACTTGTTTGGGCCGACCTGAAGGAATGGCTTGATAAAATTGATGGTTATTGAATCTTTTTTCTGCATCGAGAAATTGCCACCATTGCTCAAGGTGATTCCTCGATCTCTACTTATTTTACCAAATTAAAGCTCCTTTGAGATGAATTCAGCATTTTAGTTTCTTTTTCTTGTGAGTGTGCTCGCTCTCGGGATAATTTACAGCATCATCATCAGCATAATTTGTTTCAATTTTTTATGGGCCTCAATGATACCTACGCTGCCATCCGTAGTCAGATTCTTCTTATGAGTCCTCTGCCCTCGGGGAACAAGGCCTACTCCATGATTATTTAAGAAGAGTCTCACCGAGTTCATCTGAGTGTGGTACCTTCCGTGCTCGAGCCTACGGCTCTATATTCCAACTCTATAGCTCGTCGTCGCTTCCATGACATCTGCGATCACTGTAAAATCTGTGGCCACAAGAAGAAAAATTGCTTTCGCTTAATCGACTATCCCCTGACTTTAAGTTTACTCGTAAGAAGGTTGTTCAAACAAACATAATTGTTAATCATGCTGCTTCTGGTTCTTTTGAGGATGATGGTATTAAGAGAGATATTTATGTTTCTGGGCAGTCTCGTATCCCTCCTACCCCGGCCTTCATTCAGGCTCAATACAATCAACTTCTAGAGCTTCTGACCAAGGCAACCCCAGTGGAATCTGCTGCTAACACTACATGTAATGGTAATCGTTGTTTACCTGCTTTTGGTTGCCTAACTTGGATCTTGGATACTGGTACAACAGATCACATCTTATGTGATTTTTATAGTCTGCTAAATCCAATTGTTTGTGCTCCTAATTCTCGTTTTGTTCACCTTCCTGATCGTAAAAAATATCCTATCACCTATACTGGTTCTGCTTGTTTATCATTTGATTGTGTCAATCATAGTGTTCTTGATGTTCCTGATTTCACCCACAATTTACTATCTATTTCCAAATTATCAAAAGACCTTCTTCTAATTGCTCTTTTTATCCTGATCTCTTCTTATTACAGGATATCTCCACTGGAAAGATGAAGATAATTGGTAGGGAATACTAAGGTCTTTACATTCTTGAGTCTTCTTAGCTCTCTGCTTTGCTATTTTTTATTCTATTTTTATTTTAATTCTATTACATATTTGTCTTCTGTGACTGATGTTACCAAATTGTGGCATGCTCGTTTAGTTTGAATCTGATTGTGTTCATAAATGTTCTATTTGCTCACTTGCTAAGCAAACTAGGTTACCTTTTCCCTCAAGTACTTTTAGAGCCTCTATACCATTTCAATTAATTCATATAGACTTATAGGGAACCTATAGGATTTCCACTCATGATGGATATAGATACTTTCTTACAATTGTTGATGATTTCAGTAGAATGAGCTGGGTGTACTTATTGAGACTTAAATCAGATGCCATACTTCATCTTAGGAATTTTTTCACCTTAGTAAAAACTCAGTTCTCAGCCTCTATTCAAATTGTAACAACCCGAATTTCAAAATCTGATGGTCGGGTTAATCCGAAGCGTGGGCTTTGCGTTTGGGCCAAGATGTTGGGGCCTTAAGAGCCTTAATGGGCTCGATCCTTGTTGTTGGGCTTGGGTTATTGGTTTGAATATGAGTTAAGAAGAATTTAAGAAGGGTAGTTTGGTAAAAGCATAAATAGATGATGGAAAGGGGAGGTTTTATGATTTCTTTGCAAAAGGGGTGGAGGGATGATCTCCTTATGCTTCCTTGTCTTCTTCTTTCATCCAAACACATCTCCCATCCCAAAATCAAAACCTAAAGGTTGAATCATTGAGATTTGTGAGGGGAATCTCGTTTTGCTTGATGAGGGAAGTTTGATCAGCATCAAAGGATCTTTATCCAAGGTAAATATTGTTGAGAATAAAGAAGAAAGGTGTCTAGAGGGGGTGGAAGAGGAAGAATGAGAATGGGTCTTTGAGAGCTTTTTCATCAGCTTAATCCAAGGTTAGTACACTACTAACTTTTATAGCTTCCTAGAATTCATAAAAATAGATCTTGTTGCATGTTTATGGTATTTTTGGTTGAGAATGAACCTTGGTTGCTCCTTAATAGAAAATTGAAAAATTGATGTTAATAAGGCTTAAAATTGATAGAAATCGACCCTAAACATCTTTCATAAGTTGTAGGTTGAGTTTTGAGGGTTACCAAGTTGGTTTGGGGGTTAAAAATGAGAAATTTATACCCCAAATCTAGAAATTTGGGTTTGCGTACCGGTACCCCTCTCTATGAAAGGAGGCAAAAACATGAAGGGCGTACTGGTATAACTTTCCAAGTATCGGTACCCCTGTTATAAATGAAATTCTAGTGGCGTTTTTTAGTATCGGTACGCAAGGGGGAGTATCAGTACCGCTGTTCTATTGCCTGAGGAAGGTTTTCTTGTATCAGTATGCAAAGGTGGAAGTACCGGTACGGGTGAGGATTGGTACAGGGTGGTTTACGTACTGATATTGAGTACCGATACAGGGGTAAACATATCAGTACGGCTGGAAGACCCATTTTTTCAAACCTAATTTGAGTATCGATACTCGAAGAGGAGTACCGGTACCTAGAGGGGTGTATCGATACCCATATAAGAGTATCAGTACTCGCTGGGCAATCTGCCCAAAGAATTTGAGTTTGCATTTAGGGGTTTTATAATTTGAAGTAAAAGGCCTAATGGGTCTCTCAAGGTATAAAATGAATTATAAAATTAAGAAACTAAGATTTAAACTCCGTATGTGAAATAATGGCTAATAACTTGGTAAATATTGGATGAGTTGCTTGTGTTAGTACCCTATAGGGAGCCTTGGTGAATCAAATAATGTTATGTGGTAATTAGGATCCTCGTTGTGTGCTCAATGGACGCCTATACAGTTGAGTTGCCTTGAGTAATAAGACAACGTGGATTAATGAGTCAAATAATGGGATTAATTGAATACTTCTCTATAATGTACTAACAACTCAATAATGTAAAATATTGATATGCTGTCACTTAGCAACAATAGGGGATCTTTGGGATCACGTTGCTTGTATGCCGGATAGGCATTGGTTGGGTTATATGTTGATGCGTCGTGCCATGTGGGCACTTGATTGATGAGATCCAGATACCCAGTGAAGAGTGTTGCAACACCACGGTTTGAGATACCAAATGGAGGTTACCAATGCAATATGACTCGGGTCTCATTCGAAGATACTCGAGGAAGTATTTTGAGTATGGTTGTATGTTCTGATGCTAGGTGACCCGGCCTTACCTAGGGTGTATGTTCTGATGTTAGGTGACACGGCCTTACCCAGAGTGTAGATGCTCGATGGAGGATTCCGAGCAGGGTGTATGTTTTGATGTTATGTGACCTGGCCTCACTCGGAGTGTATGTTCTAATGCTACACAACCTGGACTCACTCTAGAGTTGTTGTTGATGTTGTTATTGTCTAGGTGATCTATTGAGATCCCGGGCTTGGTTGGGCCTTGTGTGCCATGATTGATGATTGCTTTGTTGAGGCATGTGTTTAGGCGACTAGTAGTAGCGCCATTATTATCTTGACATGATATCATATCTTGTAGCATCGTTCTTATTTATGATTTGCATAAAGCATGGTTGAGTGGTTGTGTATCCACTGAGCTTTGTTAGCTCGACGTTCGGAATCGTTATTTCCGTTCGCAGGTTAGTAGGTTTGACACGTGGCTTGGAGGAGCACCGTCAGCGAAGGATTCCAGCACCTCGTCTCTCTAGAGTACAACACTTAAGTCTTTGGGTATGTATTTGTAGAAACCTTGTAACCCCTTAACCCGATCTAGCCGAAACTGAGCTAAAAGGATCACATTAGGGTTGTCAAAGCAAACACGTGCTATTAACCTAAATTGGTCTTTTTTTCTTTTATCTTGTCTAAATGTATCTAATTAATTCTTATGGTGAACATGCTTCAGCAGAAACGTTTTATTAAAATTAGCTTTCAAATCAAGGTATAATTGCTCAAACACGTACAACGAGGATTGAAACATAATTTCCAAACTTCAGGGTCTTTATCAAAATTAAGTTTACCAATCCTTCATTAGTCCAATTCCATGCTCACATTTTAGATTTTAGCTCAAAACAACAATCCAAGCTCATTCAATTGTATACATAACATTCAAGGACCGAACTGCATCATTTTCAAACTTCAGCAAACCATCATGCACAAAACAATAGGGCGTACAGATACAGGCAAGCCCGAACCGATACGGTTCAACCACAATAACGGCTACTTGTATCGATACATGAACCTTCGTATCGATACGATGTGTTGACCCACCCGTACCGATACAGTCTTAACCCTGTATTAATCCTCCTTGTGTTTTCTCAAAACTCAGAATTCCAGTGACCAAATTGCGTACCGATACGGTACCCTGCATATCAATATGATACCCCGCGTATCGGTACGACCCTTTAAAAATGAAGGGGTCGTACCGGTACTCAAACCCATATATCAATCCTGATGTACAAATCTCAAGGTGTGTACCAATACGCGGCAAATCGTACCGGTACCCCTTTGTATTTAACACTTAAAACAGAGTCATTTTAAGCCCTACATACCCATCCTTGGGTACTCGTACCGGTAGAGAAGGCTTGTAATGACCTCTAGGTTCAACATATGACTCTTTGACTCACTTTAATCAACTTTAAACATCTCTTAAACATCATATAACATCATAAGCATGCTTGACATCAACATACAATCACTTTAAGCAAACCTAGCAAGCCTAACAAAACCATTCACATCATCTAGAGGCATGCTCCCTACTCAACATGTAAAAGCCTCAAACCAAACTTCAAACAAGCATAAATGGCCAATTACACATCCAAAACATCAATATAAACTTGTACACCTAGGGAGTTTAGCAAACAACCCTCCCAATCAACAAATAACCACATTGCCTTTATTACTATGAGTCTAAACCAAAGTTATACTTTCGTAAATGCAAGCCTTTGGATTTTTCTTCGCTTGCTCGCTACCTCCAACCTTTAATTCTCTGCGTTGATGGAAAAAGGGAGCGTAATCACACTAGGCTTAGTGATGAATGCTCAAAAATCAACCACCATCAATGCATTTAAATCTATGTAACAATTATTTTGAAAAAACACTTTCCAACACTTTTCAATCATCATTTCAACATCATACCTTACCACGCCATGCACTTAACATTTCCAAAACATGTTAACCCATATGCAACATGTATTATGGATTCAACAACAGAGTCCCATTTGCTACCCTCAATTTAAGCTTTCTCATGCATACTACCAATGCAAGGCTTAAAAGGTAAAACATGTTTAAACCAACATTAAACAACATAATCCATCAACATGATACATTATCAATTACATTGACTTACAAATGATCATTAGCCAAATTCCACTTTTCAAAATATAACATCGGATACACGGATTCAACAAGTGTTCTCAACACTTCATTCCATCTTAACCGGAACTAAAGGTACCATTACAACCGGGTACAATCACAACCCCTAACATCGGTTAGATCCATAACCCACTAACGAGAGCCTTCGGTACAAAGATCAAAACCCCTCGACCGTTAGGGTACTTGGATAGAGGTTTCGGTACTCCGGATCAAAACCCCTCAACATCCAAGGCGACTTTTTATAATGCACTATTAATCTTATGGCCGGCCAACTATATCCGATAATATTTTTAAAACCTTTTTATACCATCACTTGCCAATATAATTCATTTCTTAAACATTAGCTCATTGCTTTCATATGCATCAATCAAAATCATTTACTCAATGTATTTTACCTCGCATTACCAATGTTCAAAATATTATCAAAACATGCATTACCACCGAATACATCAACATCATTAGATAACAATTTTCCAGTATTAATCCATGCTCAAATCATGCATATACAATGAGTAATTAAACCATTAAAATAAGTGTATAAAAACTAATTGCCAAATCGAGTTCAAAAGAGAATTCATCATTTACTTACTTTCGAGTCTAGACCAAAATTTCAAGCTTGATCTAAACCCTCAAACACAACTTTCAAACCCTTGAAAAGTTATAAATAATGTTCTCACTCACTGACAAGCAAAGCCTCACTTGCCGATACATTAAACACGCCTCCAAAGCTTCTGAAACGTTTGTTCAAGCTTGAGGATCAACTTTCCCTATTTTATCCACACAAAAATAGAGAATTCAATGCATCAAAATGCATTCAACAGCCCAACAACATCAATTCATATAAATCCTCAACATCCACTACCTAATTTCATTCTACAACAATCGAAAACAACATCAAACATCTTTCAAACTTAACCAGCTATAACCTAACGTTTAACCCATCAATTAACATCAACTAACATCTAAAAACTCAATAACATCATCCTTATACCTCCAGCATTCATTAAACCTCCCTAACTCCTCAAAAATTCTCAACTAACAACCTAGAAAATTAGAGATTCACTTAGTTTCGGGATTCTAATGTTAAAGCCCAATTATTAACATTATTAAACATCTAAATCATGATTAAAATCAATCAAGAACTCATCAAAATAGAGCTTATACGAAAATCCATCAATCTAATCAATTAAACCTTAATTTAACCAATACCCATAATTAAATCATCAAATCAAGTTAGCAAAAATATGTAAATGATCAATAACTTGGGAATTTTAGTAAAGAACCTTATGTTAGAGGAGAAGAACGAAGCTTACCTCTAAATTTGGCTTTCCTTTTAATTGGATAAATTTTCTTGAGAAAACAAGATCAAATTGAATAGGTTTTGTTATAAAACCATTGAAGATCCATTTGAAATCAAAATAATGTTGAAATAAAGTATTTACCTGAGAAAATTGAGGTGGAAAAGAGTGTTTGGCTGGAGAGAATTTGAGAAAAAATATGTTGGTAAAAGTTAGTTACGTAAAGTTCTTTTAAAACTAATTATGAATTTAATCTCTCCAAGTTTTTTTATTTAATTTAAAACCTTTTTAAAATGTCCAATTAAAAGAGAAAAGTTTGATATTAAACTTTGGCCAAATAACTCCTTAAAGATTTTAAGTTTTGATCCTTTTACAAAATAGTCACTAAAAATAGTTTTAAAACTTTATATTTTGGTCACTAACTAAAATGTACAATTTTGAAATCTCTTTTTGTAAAATTGATTTCACCAAACCCTTTAAAATATTATTTAATAATTTTAGGATATTTTTTCATAATTTTCCTCACTCAAAAATATTTATTCCCATTTAAATTCTGAAACTATCTCGAATCTTCTAATCCGATCCATCGGACCATCTAATAACCTAGAAAACTCCTAGGCCCAAAACCGGGGTATTACAAACATATTGTACATTTTAAATTGTATTTGGATTTTCAAACGATACAGTCAAATGTTTTATAATGTAATTTTTAAAAGGAGCTTCATTGTATATGTTCAAACTTTATTTATACTTTATTGGATTGAAATAAAATGGGTTTTTGAAATTTATTGTGGATTGAGCTAAATTAGGTTGGAAATTTTATGGTTGGGTTTTAGGCTTGAGGCCCAAATGTGACATCCGGGTCGAAGGTGTTACACAAACTATTCGCAGTGACAATAGATCTGAATTTTTTAATTCAGACTGTTCTTCCCTTTTTCAATCTTTGGGTATCATACATAAAAGTAGTTGTGCTCATACACCTCAGCAAAATGGTGTTGCTGAGCGTAAGCATAGACATTTGTTTGAGATTGCTCGAGCTCTTAGATTTCACTCCAAAGTACTTATTAAATTTTGGGGTCACTGTGTGCTTGCTGCAAGTTATCTTATCAACAGATTGCCATCATCTGTTATTTATTGAAAGACTCCTTATGAACTTTACCATAATCACCTTTCTTGTCTCATCTCAGAATTTTTAGATGTCTCTGTTATGCCACCACTCTCAATTACAGTGATAAATTTTCTCCTAAAGCCTTTTTTCTGTGTTTTTAAGATATTCTCCCACTCAAAAAGATTATTTGCTTTTTAATTTGTGCTCTCACTCATTTTTTGTTAACATAGATGTATCATTCCATGAAACTGTTTTCCCTTTTTATTTAATTCAGAATTCCACCCAGAATTTTTGTTTTTTTTTCCTTCTCAGCCTTTTGTTTATGATGCAGATTTTCTACTCTTGTCTAGTTTGGCTTCTGCATCTTCTCCACCTGAATCTGACTTCCCAAACATTTTAGATCTTCATCCATTATTACCTCTGATTTCTCAAATGTATTATTACCTTCTCCTACACAATCTTTCTCTTTCTCTTTACCAAATTCTTCTTTACCAGTCTCAATAGGTAAACCTAACTTGTTTTCCTTAAATTATTCTCCTCCTCCCGTCGTCACTCGCAAATCTTCTCGTGTTTCTCGTTTTCCCACTTGATTAAATGACTATGATCATTCCTTCCATTCTTCTTCTTTTTCTTCTTCTTTAAGTTTGTACTCAATTTCTTCTACTTTTTCTTATCATCATTTACCATTGACCACATAGTCTTTTCTTACTTCTACCACCTTAACTGAACCTCATTCTTATTCTGAAGCCATAAAACACCCTGTCCTGTCTGGATTCGAGCTATACAAAAGGAAATTTAGGCTTTGTAAACTAATGAGACATGGTTTGTTGTGCCTTTGCCCAAGTACAAGCATCTCATTGGCTGTAAATGGGCCTATAAGATCAAATATAAGTCCTTTGGTAAAGTTGAGAGGTACAAAGCACGCCTTATTGCTAAACGCTACAACCAAAAGGAGGGTGTAGATTATGTTGATACATTCTCCTCTATTGCAAAATTAGTCAATGTCAGAACAATTCTGGTTTTTGCTGCTTCTTTTAACTAGCCATTTTTTAAATGGATGTCCACATGCATTTCTACAAGGGACTTGTTTGAGAAAGTGTACATGAGTTTGTCTAATGGTTTTTGCAGTCAGGGGAAGAATTTACTGTGTAGACTACAAAAATCCTTGTATGGCCTTAAGCAAGCCTCAAGGCAGTGGAATATAAAATTGATAGAGGCTTTAATAGCAACTGATTACCAACATAGCAAATATGAGTATTTCTTGTTTACCAAGAGACAAGGTAACAAGTTGATGATTATGCTTATGTACATAGATGACTTGATGCTAATAGAAAATGGCATGAGATTAGTTGATGAACTAAAAGGGATTTTTCACAAAAATTTCAAGATGAAAGACCTAGAAGAATTGAAATACTTTCTAGGTTTAGAAGTATTGAAATCAAAAGAAAGAATTCTACTAAACCAAAAGAAGTATGCATTGACTCTTGTTGAAGATACATGTCTAGGGGGAGTTAGACCAGTTTTAATTCCTTTGGAACAGAACCTAAAGTTAACCATAATAGAGTTTGATGCCACTGTACAGAATAATGCAGAACAACAAGTTGAAGATCACATACTTGAAGATAAATTAATCTTTCAAAGATTGATAGAAAGACTGATTTATCTCAAACACACGTCCTGACATTACGTTTGATGTTCAACATCTTAGTCAGATTATACAATTACCAAAAGAGTCGCACCTTGAAGCAGCTCTTCGAATAGTCAAATATATTAAAGGGAGTCCTGGTCAGGGAATTTTGCTAAAAGGTTCAAGTAAATGTCAACTATTGGCTTAATGTGATTCTGATTTGGCTTCCTGTCTAATGTCAAGAAAGTCTGTCACTGGTTTTTACATAAAATTAGAGGATTCCTTAATTTCATGGAAATCTAAAAAGCAAAACACCATTGCCAGATCTTCAACTGAAGCTGAATACAAAAGTATGGCAGTAATTGCGGCAGAAATAGTCTAGTTGAATGGATTTTTGAAAGAGCTTGATATACCAATTGTGGCTCCAACAATTTTACATTGTGATAGTAAAGCTGCACTTCAAATTGTTATAAACCCTATTTATCATGAGAGGACAAAACATATCGACATTGCTGTAATCTTAGTTTTACCTATGAGAAATAAAGAGAAATTTTTTCAAATATTATCTTATCAACAATTAATTCGATTTAATCAATTATTTACACACATCAACTCTTAAGTATGTTAAGCTGAGGAACGTACTTTGTCTCCTTTTCATGCAGTGAAGATTACCTCCAACAAGTCTCACTCATACACTTAAATTATAGTAATTATATTTTTACACATTAATCATACAACTTTATTGATAAACAAAATAACATCAAAATATTACCTAATAAAGGATTTAGAGTATCCAAAAGAATAACAAAAAAGAAAATTAAAAAAGACAAGCGTTGCATCGGTCAGACCAGACACTTCCTCTTTGCACCAAAGAAAATCTCTACAATCCATTGTAGAAAGAGTCCCTGGAAATTGTTAAAACACTAATTAGATGAAATCTTCAAAATCGATAACAACCTTTCATGCCTATTATCAAAAATGACAATTCGCTATAGATTATATCGGTAAACAACCCAAAAGGGATCAAACTCTACGTAGCCACCGATAAACACGGATAAAAAACAAGAGTTGTGAGAGTCATCGTACGAACACCAAAAACCTGCAAAAATAATTATAGAAACGTGTCATAAGGCAGAGAATTGTTATAAAGCCAGAAAAACCGTTCCATACAGGTAGAGGAAAGCGTAACAAAATGTACAAAAAAAAAACAAAAAAAAAAATTAAATATGGATTAACGACGGTTAACAATTAGCACAAAGACTGATGTCACTGTTGATTAAACAAAAAAAACATGTGACTATGGTTGAAAGGAAAATGAAAAAACCAGCTAAGGTTTTCAAGTTTGGTTTGTTTTGAACATGAATGCTTAATAATAATTGTATTTTTATCTGAATAGATGCGAATGTGTTGTAGCCCATTTTTTCCGGGCCCATTTTATTAAACCCTAGCCTTTATTAAACTAATCCATTGCAATAACCAAACCAGATCCATTACAATCCAACCCATTACTTAATTACAAACTAAATTGGCCCAGAATTGATATCCACTACCCATCAGACCTAATTACCCAATAACCCATTTAAACCAAATAACCCAAATCTAAATTAACCCTAGCTCAAAATAATAATAATAATAATAAACCCTAAAAAATCTATTATACATGTCCAGCCACCGCTGCACAAGTGACCATTCATATTCAGCGCGTGCGATGTACGGGCATCACCCCACTTGCCTCTGACACCGCCTGCTCCACCGCCTTATTCACGTGATCTACCGCCCATATGCTTCAGACCTGCAAAAGCAAGAAAATAAGTCGTTATCTGTAAAATCAAAAGCAAGTTGTTACTTACTTTTTTTGGGTATAAAGAACCCAGAAATCATATGTAAAGGAGGTTTTTTTTTGGGGAATTCGAAGTAATAAAAAAATATTTTCGGAGTGAAAATAAAATAAAATAACTCTTTTTCATTTAAAAAACATAAAAAATCAAATTTTAGATCTACACTATTAAGGAGGGATTTTGAAGAAACAAACCTTAGATTCGTGCCCGAGACCCAAAACTGAGCCAGTTGGTGTTCTTGCATGTACTCTGGCCGCCGTTCGCGGCGGTTCTCCGTCAACGACGAACGGCGATGCGTTACGGACGTTTGGGCGATGGCCGAGGAGGGGATGAGAGAGTTGAGAGAGAATGTGTAATCTTTTTTTTGAAATATAAACTGCCAAATGAGATTTTCGGGCAAAAATACACTCCTATATGTTCATCAAAACGACTTCGTTTTTGGGCGTTCGAGTTTTGGCCCAAAATGACACCGTTTCGCCTAATAGCCAGTTCAAGACCCGACCTGGAGGAAGGGTCCGCACGCTTTTAGAAAGGGGATAATTATTTTTTGGTCATTCCACGTGGGTAAATTCGTCTAAAGGTCCCTATAAGTTTTAAATTTGTTTCAATTTTGTCACTTTATTTAATTAAATCAAATATTAAATGGATAAATTACGTAGTTAGTCCCTCCACCCTAAATTTATTTTTAAAATAAGTATGCCGTATGGAAAAATTTCATCCTCACCCCCTAAAACTCTTAAATACTTTGCAAATTGATCCCTAAATCAGATTTAAATAATATTAAATGGGAAATTTTCACTTTTGGTCCCCCAAACTCCCGACAGCTTTAAACTTGGTCCTAAATCGATTGTGTAATTACTTGTCTAGTCCCTGTCCTATGTAAATTATTTAATTTTACCCTTGTACATTTACTTTAATTTAATTTTGGCCCCAAATTTTATTTTTTGCACTGTTTTTTTACTTTCTTTAATTTCGATCCTTTATTTATATATGTTCATAATATATTCGATATATTCTGGATATGTTTTTTTTCTTCTAATATGTCAATATATATAATAAGTATATAATATATAATGTATTTATATTTATATAACATGTATATATATATATGTATATGTATATATATAATATATAGTGTATTTACATACAATGTGTATATTATATTTATATGTATACATATAGTATATTATTATGTATATATATTTTTATAATACTATTTATAATACATATATTATATTTATATGTATATATGATATATTTATTATATTATTATGTATATATTAATATGTATATAGCATATTATATGTTATAAATTATTTTTTATTTTTTATATTATTTATATTAATTTCATATTATTTTTCACATAAATATCATATATAGTATTTTTCCCCATTGTTTCGATATTTCTATTGGGAGTGTTATCCCGGCCTCCGGGTGTCATCTCCTCTAAGTATCGTGGATATCAAGGCGAGTTTTAAAGTAATCGAATACATTTAATTATCGAATATTTATATTATCAATTTATTATTTATTATTTATTTTTAATCTTTTTATTTTTTGTTTGTTTATTTGTTCATACATGATAATTATTGCATATAGTATTAGGCCTTATTGTTTCGATATTTCTTATAGAGTGTCATCTCGGTCTCCGAGTGACATCTTCTTTGAATGTTGTGAATACCAAGGCGGATTTAAACTATTGTGCATGCATGCATTTTGAAAATTAATTATTAAATTAAATTGAATTTTTTGTTTCCTTAATAAAAATAATGCGAACTTTTAGGTACCAAATTTGGGCGTATTAGGGGTGCTAATCCTTCCCCACTCGTAACCAAGTCCTGAACCCATCTCTGGTTATCTTTTCGGTGTCCGACCTACCTTATCTAAATGGTCGGTGACGACTCCATTTTTTTATTATTCATTTAAAAACACGAGGCTTCTCACACGAGAGTGGACGTCCCGAAGGTTGCTATAGCTTGGTCAGGGTTCGCATTGTAATTATTAAGGAAAATTTAAATTCAATTTAATTTAATTTTTAATTTTTGTTTGATATAAATTGTCATCATACGATAGTCTTAGAACCCTTAAGTGGGAGAGATTACTTCGCTAAGTGGGGTTTTCACCTCCTTATAGTGTCGTAATGTACTTCTGGAGTACTGGTCCTTATCTTTCGTGGGGTTTTCACCTCCGTATGGTATAAGGGTAATATTCCCCCGAATCGATGTCCCAGTGACAGTTCAGGTACCCTTACTCTAGAACCAAACCACATATAATGAACCGTAGTATCCACCCTTTAACCACGCCTTTACTCTGCCCATTTAGGAATAACCATTTTCAGGTTTAGCTTTGATTTTTATTTATTGTTTAAATTCCCTGTATATTTCAATTGGTTATTTTCTTTATTATTCATCATTTAGTTCATTTTATTTATCCGATTATTCTATTACATTGACTCGTTTTGTCTGTTTTTTTCTTTTTGCATTTGCAATGCATATCATATCATACATATGTGTTGATTCAAGAGGAGTACATTTTAGAAGGCGTTCAGGTATGGAAGAGGGGTTCTGTAATGTCAAAAGCGATAATGCTACTGATGGTCCAAGCGTATACATATGGAAAAATGAGACAGCCTAACAACTGGATATGTATCAGAAATTACTGGGCCCGCATTAATAGTTTTAAGCAGAACAACCCTCATGAGCTGAGAGATATGGCGAAGCTAGGATCCCGAGTATATTTCCAACCTCAAGAAGTCGAAGTCTTAGAGATAGAAGCTAGGCGTTATCTGCAAACGCGTTATCTTTGCCTTTTGTAATCAAGCTTCTTCATATAATGAAAGTCTTTCTAAGGACTACTTGCGAATCAACACTTCATTTGCATTCATTTTAACATGACATTTAACTATTTAGTTGTACATTATAATTTTCATACATTATTAAGGATAATTGAATTAATTTTGTAAATATCATGGCATAAAGCTTAATCTCAAATTACAATCATTCCACATCGATACGGTACCCTGTTGCAAGCAAAAAAATGGAAGACAGAGTGGTTGTACTAGAACGGAGCCAAAAGAACTTGGAAAACCATTTGATAGAGCTGAACAAAACATCAGCAAACAGATCGCCCAGTCACAAGCTGTAATTTTGGCCCAGATATCTGTTTTTCTCGGAAAGGATAAAGTTGATACTATATAAGAGCCGAAAGGTTCTGTATCTCATATCAGGGTTCAATCGGACGTGCCAATCCCTAAAAGAATGGTGCACGTCAACACCACTAGGATATATGCCAATCATCAGGAATGAGCGGCCACAAAGCGACCAATTAATTTAGAAGCAAGATATGATGAAGAAGTACCGAACCTCGACTTGGTGGAAAATATCAGAGCCGAAATAGAAAGAAAATATGAAGAGAAATTTTGTCTCTTCAAAGAACAATTCAGAGCCATTCAAGGGCAAAAGAACAGGGAATGAGGCTAGCGATTTGAGTCTTATTTCTGATCTGGTCCTCCCGCCAAAATTCAAGACACCAGGATTTGATAAATATGACGAAACCACTTTCCCTTCCGCTCATATAACCATGTACTGCCAAAAAAGGGCACCCTTCATAAAAGACGAGAAGCTATTGATTCATTGCTTCCAAGATAGTCTAACTGGGTCTGTAATCCGTTGGTATACCCAACTCAGACGAGATGACATCAAATCATGGAAAGATCTTTCTTGAGCCTTTGTTGAACACTACAAACATATTTTTGATATGACCCATAGCCGAGCCAAGTTGGAGGGAATGGAGCAGCGATCGAATGAAAGTTTACGTCAATAAGCCCAAAGGTACGTGATATGGCAGCCCAGATTCATCTACCTATACTTAAACATGAAATCATCCCAATGTTCATGAATACTCTAACAGGGACGTTATTTGATCGCCTGATAAACAATACCACTCAGCCCCAAAAGAGGACGAATACACAGAAAGCTCAAGCATCCAGATAAAGATAATAAAACTTTTGAACAATTACTAACTAGTGTTTTCTTTCATTTTCAGGTCATGACTCCCGCCATAGAGGAGCAGAACCATTTCCTCTCGATTTCGTCTCCGTTAGTGGTGATCAAAATTTTCCTTCAGATCTTGTCAGTAATGTAATGGATCCCACCTTTTTCCGATCTCGCTCCTCCGTCAGCTAGTTACAAGATTGAATTTTTTAGATCGTATATCTTTATCAGTAAGTGTAGTGGATCCCCATACATTCCATGCTTGTCCCTTCATTGATGGCGCAATAGATCAAGGCTTTCTTTTAGAATCCCGTCTCTTTGCCAATGATGTACCAGATCTTCTATTTGTCCGAGATCTTGTTTATCCATTGATGGTGCATAGGTCAAAATTTTCTTTTGAATATCGTCTATTTACCCGTGAAGTAATAGATCCCACTATTCTCGATCTCACTTCTCCGTCAGTGGTGTTGTAAGATCAAATTTTTCTCTGGATTCCACCTCTCCAACAGTGATGTAGTTAGTCCCCATACATTCCAGATCTTGTCCCTTCATTGATGGTGCAACAGATCAAAACTTTTTGCAGAATATCGTCTCTTTTCCAATGGTGTATCAAATCCTCTATTTTTCAGATCTCGTTTTGTCGTTAATGGTGTATCATGTTAAATTTTTTGCCAAGTTTTGTTTATTTGTTGATGGTACGACTAAACGAAATGTTTCCCTCAAAATCTCCTCTTTAGAATTATAATAGGGTAAGAAAAAATCAAAAAAAATAAAAGAAAAGTCAAAAAAATAAGAAAGTCAAATCAAAAATCAAAAAAGAGAGAGAAATGAGAAGAAATAAAAAAACTAAGAGAATCAATCAAAAGCATAATCTAAGTTGTTGTTCAATCCCGCTCTTCGGTTGATGGTACAGTAGAGTCCAAGTTACTGTTATCCAATCCTGTCTCTCTGTTGATGGTGTTGTAGCTTGGTCGAACTATACTAATCCTTTGGTCTTGCTTCTTCGTCGAGTATTGTAGCTGGGCTAAATCTACTCTTTCAGATCCTATTACAGTCAGATCAAACAAAAAAACCTTCATCTTTTGATCCTACCTCTTCGTTAGTACGACAGCTGGATCAGAGCCATTTTGGCAAGTCCGACAGAAATATTGGCTCAATGTGCTTAAACACGGAAAAGTTTAAGATAATGGATAATTTAAATATCCATCTAAAATCTATTTTTACGAATGGTCAAAGGAAAATAAATTCTTTGGGAAAATCTATTGTCATTATTGGTATAAATTGATTGTACCCAGGGGAATGATACAGCTAGCCCAGAGCAAACGGCTACCGGTAAAGGCAACTCAAAACTGTTGATCCCTGTGCATTTGGAAAAAATGCAAAAGAAATCAAATCATAGAATCAGATGTTCAAACCTTTATTCAACTTTGCCTTTGCGTCAGTGTTGCGGCTAAGTCAAATTTTCTCCAAATTTTGCTTACAAGAACGACAAAGAAGATCAAGTAAAGCCCAAGGAAGAAGTGATGGTTAGAGCAGGAACCCTTACCCGGACCTGACCATTTTGCCTTAGAAGGTACTATTTCATACCCAAGACGATCAAAATCAGGGTATCATCTCGAAGATTTTCATCTATTGTTGGTACTGGCACTACCCAGAATAAAATAAAGTGTCAACTTTTAGGAACTTCAAGATGTAGCATTCTATACATGAAGGACTTCCACCTTGAAGATTCCATCCCTGGCTTTGATGAGAGTTCTATACAAGAAGGATTCTCGACCCTACCACTGGCTTTGATGAGAATTCTATATAGGAAGGATTCTCAGCCCTACCTCTGGCTTTGATGAGAATTCTATATAGAAAGGATTCTCAGCCCTACCACCGGCTTTGATGGAAGTTCTATATAGAAAGGACTCTCAGCCCTACCTCTGGATTTGATGAGAATTCTATACATGAAGGACTCCCAGCCCTACTTTTGGCTTTGATGAGAATTCTATACATGAAGAATTCTCAACCCTACCTCTGGCTTTGATGAGAATTCTATATAGGAAGGATTTTCAACCCTACCTCTGGCTTTGATGAGAATTCTATATAGGAAGGATTCTCAGCCCTACAATCTCTGGCTTTGATGAGAGTTCTATATAGGAAGAACCTGTCACAGAACAAGATACCATTTGGTGCCTATAACGATCAGAAATCGGGGCACCATCTCAAGATTTTCTCGTCTTCAGCTTTCATAGAAACAACAAAAAATTTCTAGCAGTCTTGTAGCGAGATACCATTTCATGCCTATGACGATAAGAAATCGGGGCATGATCTTAAAATTTTCCAGTCTTCAGCTTTCAAGGAAACAGTGAAAATCGTCTGGTAGTTTTGTAACAGGATACCATTTCATGCCTATGACGGTCAGAAACTGGGGCATCCTTCAAGGTTTTCCAGTCTTCAGCTTTTAGGGAATCAACAAGAATCTTTTAGCAGTCTTATAAAGAGATACTATTTCGTGCCTATGACGATCAAAAATTGGGGCATGATCTCAAGGTTTTTTAGTCTTCCGCTTTTATGGAAGCAATGAAAATCATATGGTAGTCTCAAAGAAAGATACTCTTTGATGTCAAGACGGTCACAAACTAGGGCATCCTTTAAAATTTTTCCAGTCTTCAGCCTTTTGGGAAGTAGTGGAAAACATCTAGTAGTTTCGTAACAAGACACCATTTCATGCCTATGACGGTAAAAAACTGGGGCATCTTTCAAGGTTTTCCAGTCTTCAGCTTTTAGGAAAGCAGTAAAAAGCTTCTGGTAGATTTGTAACGAGATACCCTTTCATGCCTATGACGATCAGAAATCGGGGCATGATCTTTAAATTTTCCAATCTTCAGCCTCTTGGGAAATAGAGAAGACCCGCACTTCTAGTACTGGCACTACCCGAGAATAAAGTGTCACCTTTTTTGGAACTTCAAGATGGAGAGTTCTACATAGGAATGACTCCCAACTTGAAGATTCTACCCGCAGAAGGTTCTATATAGGAGGAACCTGTAACTTCAAGACTGAAAGGTGAAAAGTTCTATATAGGAAGGACTTGCAACCTAAAGATGTCTCCAAGACTTCAGAAGGAGGAAGAGTGAACATTTTTATATAGAAAGATCTTGTGACCTCAAACTTCATACTCAAAGATTTTACAGAGCACTCTAGTTTGAAGATTTTGCCTCTAAGAGTGGTCGAGCAAATCAACTGAAGATCAAGAGAGCGGGCTGTGGTCAGAGAAGAACCCTCAGCGTACCCAGACCAAAATGGTCACTATTTTGTCTTTGCTCCATCCTTGTTACACAGCAATGAGCAAAGATGGGCAGCTGTTGTAGCCTATTTTGTCCGGGCCCATTTTATTAAACCCTATCCTTTATTAAACCAATCCATTACAATAACCAAACCAGACCCATTACAATCCAACCCATTACCTAATTACAAACTAAACCGGCCCAGAATTGATATCCACTACCCATCAGACCCAAATACCCAACAGTCCATTTAAACCAAATAACCCAAATCTAAATTAACCCTAGCTCAAAATAATAATAATAATAATAATAAAACCCTAAAAACCTATTATACATGTCCAGCCTCAGCCCAAGTGACCCTTCATATTCGGTGCGTGCATCTTACGTGCCGGCCACCCTTGGCCGTGCGATGCACGCGCATCACCCCACTTGCCTCTGACACCGCTTGCTCCAACGCCCTATTTACGTGATCTACCGCCCATATGCTTCAGACATGCAAAAGCAAGAAAACAAGTCATTATCTGTAAAATCAAAAGCAAGTTGTTACTTACTTTTTTCGGGTCTAAAGAACCCATAAATCTTACTTTTTTCGGGTCTAAAGAACCCATAAATCATATGTAAATGAGGCTTTTTTGAGAATTCAAAGTAATAAAAAAAGATTTTCAGAGTGAAAATAAAATAAAAACTCTTTTTTCAGTTAAAAAACATATAAAAGAACATTCAGATTTTAGATCTACACTATTAAGGAGGATTTTGAAGAAACAAACTTTATCCGTGTCTGGGACCCAAAACCGAGCCAGTTGGTGTCCTTGCATGTGCTTCAGCCACCGTTTGCGGCGGTTCCCTATCGTCGACGAACGACGGCTCGCAGCGAACGTTTGGGCGACGGCCGAGGAGGGGAAGAGAGAGTTGAGAGAGAATGTGTAATTTTTTTTGAAATATAAAGTGCCAAATGAGATTTTGGGGCAAAAATACACTCTTATATGTTCATCAAAACGTCTTCGTTTTTGGGCGTCCGAGTTTTGGCCCAAAACGACGCTAGGGGTGAGCAAAACTCGAATCGACTCGAAAAAACTAAATAACTCGACTCAAGGCAAAAATACTCGACTCAACTCGAAATTTCAAAAACTCGACTCGAAAAAAATTCAAATAAAGTTTGAGTTGTAAAATGGAAATTCGAATATCTTGAATAACTCAAAATTTTTAGTAATTAGTGAATTTATTTTTAAGTTCGAGACGAGTCCCTCAATTTTTTATGATATATATATATACCGATATATAAAAATGTGAAGAAATATTGCAACATATAAAAAGATATGAAGAAATATATATATATATATATATACATACATACATACATACATACATACATACATACATACATGCATATCTTATATGATTAGAGAAAGTTGTTTAAATTGGAATCAAACCGTACTATAACATGATAAATAATTATAATTTAATTTTTATAGGAACTCGAAAACTCGACTCGACTCAAATTTCTTAAACTCGACTCGAATCGAAAAAATTTCAAATAAAGTTTGAGTTGTAAAATATGATGCGTCAACTCGATTAACTTGAATTTTTTTAACTCGACCCGACTCGATCGAATGCTCACCCCTAAACGACGTCATTTCGCCTAATAGCCGGTTCAAGCCTGACCCGGAGGGAGGGTCTGCGCACTTTCAAAAAGGGGATAGTTATTTTTTGGTCCTTCCGTATGGGTAAATTCGTCTAAAGGCCCCTATAAGTTTTAAATTTGTTTCAATTTGGTCACTTTATTTAATTAAATCAGATATAAAACGGATAAATTACGTAGTTAGTCCCTCCGCCCTAAATTTATTTTTAAAATAAGTTTGCCGCATAGTAAAATTTCTTCCTCACCCCCTAAAACTCTTAAATACTTTGCAGATTGATCCCTAAATCAGATTTAATTACTATTAAACGAGAAATTTTCACTTTCGGTCCCCCAAACTCTTGGCAGCTTTAAACTTGGTCCTAAATCGATGGCGTAATTACTTGTCTAGTCCCTGTCCTGTGTAAATTATTTAATTTTAGCCCTGTACATTAATTTAATTTTGGCCCCGAATTTTATTTTTTTGCACTATTTTTTTTTGCTTTCTTTAATTTCGGTCCTTTATTTATATATGTTCATATTATATTCGATATATTCTGGATATGTTTTTTGTTTTGTTTAATATGTCAATATATATAATATTTATATAATATATTTGTATAATATATAATATATTTATATAACACATATATATTTATATGTATATATATAATGTATAATGTATTTACATATAATGTGTATATTATATTTATATGTATATATAGTATATTATTATGTATATATATTTATAATACTATTTATAACATGCATATTTTATTTATACGTATATATGATATATTTAGTATATTATTATGTATATATTAATATGTATACAGCATATTATTTAATGCATTAAATATACTCTACACTCAATATTCTAAACTCTAATTCTAATTTAAACCCTAAATATAATTTTTAATATTAAAATATAAATAAAAATATTAAAAAGTGATGGATGATTTCTATTCGTACATAAGACGAGTCTTGAGTGTCTGATTGGAGTGTGGTGCGGTCTTATCCAAATATCATCAGTTCAGCCCTAACCGTCCATTTTGTTTGCATCGGGGGCTTGGCCCATCACCCATGTTCTTTTCTATCATCATCCTATCTTTTATCTATTCATCCTCTCATCATCACCATCAATCAAATCACATGCTCCATCATCTTTAGATTTTTTTATCGATTTAATAACATTATTCAATTAAAAAATTTATTGTTTATCAAAACTTTATTTTTGACCAAAGTTTTTATATTATTATTGTATTTAATTTATTAATAGGTTGGTTCAAATAGAATATTATAAAGAAATCTATGAGCATCCAACATGGGGTGGCGACATTCTTACTTGGCAGATTTTACGTGTCGGTTCAATTTTTTACAATATCATCCAGACAAGTGGTACAATGAATTTCAATAAAGATCGGATTGGAGATAATCTTTCACAAATAACGACGGACCCTAACTATAATATCAGCATTCAGGTTGACCAATATAATTCATCCGTTCTTTTTTCGTTTTTTTTATATATTTTAGTAATGACTTAATGTTTATTGTATTAATGATTTTTTTTTATAATTTTGTTAATTATTTATATTTTATTAATAATACACGTAACATAAAATAAATGATGAAAGAGAAGTTGGCGGAGAGATTAAAAAACAACATATTACTGCAAATGTTATCTAAGGATACTTAAAGTATAGATTAATATTTAATGCGCAAGCATTGATTTTTTTTTCACGAGAATACATGTTTAAATTTTTAAATTTAAAATCTAAATATTTATTTTTAAATTCTAAATTTTAAACTCTAAATTCAAAAACTAAGACCACAAATTATAAATCCTATATTAAATCTCTAATCTCTAAAATAAGTATACTTGTGTAAACTAAAATTTACATTAACATCCATTAAATATTATTAAAATCAATTTGTTACAAAATTTATAAAGTACATAGTCAAAATGTTATGATATTTTTGGACATATCTATAAAATCTAAAAAATATTATAATTTTTGCATATACCCAAATATTACAGATATTACAAATTGGGTATATATACAAAAATTGATTTTTTATATTACAAATATGGTAACAAATTACTATTTATTATGGATAATATTTATGTTGACGTATATAATCACTCATTTTTGTTCGGATGATATAATATTATAATATTATTGTTAATTAATATCGTTAAATATATATTATCTTTAATAAAAAATAAAAAACAAAAAAATTGCAAAAAATATTAAAAAAAAAAAAAAAGAAAACTAAGGACGTGGCTCAATTTTAGCCACGTCACCCCAGCCCCTTTATTTGCCTATAAAAGGCAACGGTGGGAGGCATGGAAAACCATGGAGAACCGGCCAAAGGCACCCAAAAATTAGGGGAGCCTACCGGCATGCCAAATAAGAGAGCATAGCTCTCGGTTTGCCAAGGGATTGGTTCGATCTAGTATTCGGTCGGAGATTTTTATGATCTGATCGAATTAATTTTTTGGCCATTTTTAGATGGTACGGAGATCTTGGTGGGGTCAGTCAAAGTTTTTCATCCGAGTTTTTAGGGGGTAAAATTCGATCCTTATCTTTGTATTTATTTTAATATTGGTTTAGAAGTAAGGTGATATATAGTTTTGTTATTATTTAATATTAGTATTTTTTATGTTTTTGTATATTGTATTAAATTTAATATATGGTTCAGATATTATGATATTGGTGTACATGTTTTTTATTTTGTTGTTCATATTTAATATACGTATTTGTGTCATGTTCATGCTTTTTATTTATGCTTATGTATGATTTATTATGTTTTTTTAAGTTGCATATTCGATATATTTAATTGCCAATGTGGTGCTCTCTTTTTCAACGGTAAACTTGGCTACCAGTCTAAGACGTAGATGGTAGTTTTCGTTTATCCCTCGAACATTGGAGACATTAAAATTTACTCGCACATATAATCGAATTTTAATTTAATCGTCACTTTAACCCGTAAAATTTGATATTAATAAAGCGGTAATTATTTGGTACCAATTTTGGGCGGTGTGGGGGTGCTAATCCTTCCACACTCGTAATCAACTTCCGAACCCAAATTTTTTTTAAAAAGAATCTCTGGTTTTTGTTTTAATGGTGTTCGGTCTACCCAAAGTGGCTGGTGGCGCCTCCATATTTTCTAAAATACGAGTTTTTTTAAAAAAAATCCCATTTTTTAATAAAAGCGAGACTCCTTTTAATATAAATAATAATTAATTATTTTTGCAACGGCTTCCGGACAAATTAGTCGCTACAACATGGCGACTCCGCTGGGAACTTGATTTGTTAAAAAAAACAAAAAATGAGTTAAGCCAAAAATTTTACCGTTTTACTAATATTAGAAGTTGCGAGTTAAAGTGACAATTAAACTAATATTTGTTTATAAATGAAAGTTTATTTTAGCACATTTAAAATTGGACATATAAACACGTTTGTCTATGTGAGGGGAAATGCTATTGCTTTCGAGGGGATATTGTTCCTCCGTATGGGCCTAGCAAGTACCTTCGGGGCTCTACTACTCGATGTTTTCGTGGGAATATCGTTTCCCCGTATAGGCATAGAGGAATGGGTCCCCCTGAATTGAACCCGGTTGAAAAGAGCCTATAATGGGTGATGATCAGGGGCCTTGCTACCCTTAGCAGGGGACAGCTAGGACAATTCGGGTACCTTTTAGCACCAAAACTGCATATAGAGAACAGAGAAAGCCCACCCCTTTAGAGCCATGTGGATACCCTAGGTGTTTTAGATTTTAACTAGGGTTGTCTATTCGATATTTGTTTAATTTTTCAGTTTTATTTCTTTATTTACATGTTTTTATCTGGCACTAACTTTTTTTCTTTTTATTTCTTATTTTGGTTTTACTTTTACTTTTTAATTTGCATCTACATTATATAATGAAGGGTTAATTTTCAAGTTGATCACTCAAATTAGAAAATTTTCATCATGAATGGGAATTATCTCAAGGCAAAGATAAAACATGTGGGATCAACGTCGATACCCAAAAGTGACCACACCAAATGAAGATGTTAACCACAACTCTTCGTCCATGCACCAACTCAAAGACCGAAGAGAGTTCGAGGTGGTTTTTGACGTCGGTACCCAAAAGTGATCAACCAAATAAAGATGTCAGCCGCAGCTCTTAATCCATTTAACGACTTGAAGACGAAATAGGGATCGAGGTCTTTCTATCTACTTAAAGCGATTGATGAGTTAGAAGAGTCAAAGCCCGCCTATAAAATAACATGTTTTATCTTCTGTAATGAGAACCTTTTTATATTTGATGAAAGTTGTTCTAGAGTGATCATCTATGGAATTAACACCTTTATTTGCATTCATACCATATCATAACATGGTGTTGATTCGAGAATGGTCCAGTTTAGAAGGCATTCGAGATATGAGAGAAGTCTGCAACGCTAGAAGCAATAATGCTATAGTACTCGGTTGGGCCGAAAGAAGACAAGTAGAGAAAGAAGTTCGACGGTGAGGCACATTTCAGAGATGGTTTAACTCGGACGTAGAGGTAGATCTTCATCGAATCCAGTAGGGGCTATAATTCCCCAAATTTTAAAATATTCACACTTAGCCCCTTTAAATTTTCAAATATTTTAATTTGGCCCTCTAAAATTTTGAAAATATTATTAATGTGTTTCAAATTTTTTCCTCACTTTTTGAAATTTTAGTTGAACTCTTACAAGAATTTTACATTAAACCCTTTACTATATCTGAAAGCTTTAATTTAAGCCTCACAAATTTTCAAGTATTTTAAATAAAATCATTTAAGCTGGATTATCAAGATCCGTCTGCTTGGATGCATTGTTCAAAGTTCAGTTCATTTGCACTCGAATTTACCGAAGAAGAGACTCTTGTCTACATTTTACCTGTACCAGTTAATGGTCTTCCAAAAGCTCCGAAGCACATAGATTGTGCCGCCACAAATCCTTGGAATAGCATAAGTGAAGAATGACAAGTGCGCATATCAGACGTGAAGGGCAATCCGTGCTTCCCAAAGTCAAGATCTCAAGAAAAGAGGCAAGTTGTTAACTGTAATTCATTTTCAGCTTCTTGCAATCAGACATCTTCTTATTAAAGGAAAGTCTTTCTAAGGACTGTTCGTGAATCAACACATTATTTGCATTCATTCATGCATCATGACAATTTTAGGTCGTTTCATACATTTTTATGATGCGGTTAATCATAATATTGATATTGTTCTTTAATTTTGTTTAGTAAAGCATTCATGTGCAATCACTGCATCATTTTTTTGTTGCCACTTGGGAGGGGAGCCTCACTCTTGGATCACCATTTTCCAGATCCACTAGCCCATTTTTTCCTTATTTTTTTCATAATCACCCGACAGTCCCAAAAACTCACAGATATATATTTTTTCTCCATAACCTTCCACCAAAGCACGAACATCACCATCTTTAAAACCGTTATCATTTGGACCTTAAATGCCATTGATCGAGAAGAAAATTCAATTCAGTGGGGCATCTAAAAGCCACCCTATGAACTTGAGAGCAAACCTTAGAAATGATCATGTTGGGGTTTGGCAAGTCGACATAAATGTTGGCATAACGTGCTTAAACACGGTAAAGTTTAAGACAATGGATAATTCAAATGTCCATCAAAGGAAAATAAATCCTTTAAAAAAATCCAATGTCATAATTGGTATAAACTGATTGTACCTAGGGGAATTGTACAGCTAGCACAGAGCAAACGACTACAGGTAAAGGCAACTCAAAACCGTTGATCCCTGTGCATTTTGGAAAAATGCAAAATTAATCTATGAGCTAAGTTGTAGATTTTTTAAATCAAATGTCAAAGTCTGTTTATTTTTGTCATAATGAAAATTTCATTTTGTTATTTAGAAAACATTTTTTATATTCTTTGATTTTTATACATTTCATTCACTGCTATAGGATATTTTTGTCTTCCTATACATATCTGTACATACTTTTTTAGAAACTCAAATATTAACTGCAAAAGTAACTTTAATTTTGAGCAGCTTATGTTTAAAGGAAAGAAAATACTGCAAGGACACTGCAAATATGAACATCTTCTGTGCTATTTAGGCAGATGAGAGGAACAAAACGAGTGTTCAAGTAATGGGCAGATCCCATTGAGTGAATTTCCCTCTCAGGCATTTGTCGTTGAAGGTCCTTGAATCGAGTGTTGACCCTAAACTTCTACCCCCTGAAGACTATTTTGATATTCATGTATGGGATGACGAGTGGCATTCATTCACTCCCTTTCACAAATAAGAAAAAAAATATCCATTTGATGTCCCCCTTTGAGCCTAATTGTTTCTTTTCGTTAGAACCCAAACCAATGATCACCCTCACACTGGGGGCAAAGAGGATGAAGATCTTGTTCGCGAATCGTAGTCGCCCAATTTTGACCACATTACCAAGATAGTGCTCCATGAATTAGTGCAAGAAATAAGGATTGATGTACTTGATACGGATACCAGAGAAACATCAGAATAAGCCGATAAGAGAAATTTTTGTTTGAAAGGACTGGCTACACCAAATTAAAAGTTTGCCAACGAGAAACTTGGAACAATGAAGATTGAAAGCACCAAGCCAGAAAGTGCAACGAATGATAATAAAAGCCTTGGAGGTTTGATTACATTTGAATAAAAAGCGCATCAATATTCATTCAAGATGTCAACTACACGAGAAGAAATGAACTCTAGGGTGAAAACCCCAAAAGTGGGCAGTCTAGAGTGATCCCGGAAATAAATCAAAGAAGTTTTTTTTTCATTTGAGCACATTTCGATCAACAAGTGCATGAAGGATATTTCACCAAGAAGAAATGATCCTTGGTTTCATTACCCTTAAACACTTATTTGGGCCTTTATATCATTTCTTTCATAACAGTGAGCCATAGCCTACATTACAAGCCAATAAAGACCATTTCGATCATATGTGGATATTTGAGTTGGAGAATTTTTTCTTTAGATCACACCCCGCCTAAGGGTTAACTGTTCTTCAAGGAACGTCAAGCTTCAAGTGCCTGATCGACACCTAAATGAGGGAAGGATGGAGCATGGTGAGTTAGTGAGGTCGAGAGAGCCACTTAAATGGGATAGAAATTAGGTATGGAAAATATTCCTTTCAGAAACCTAATAGCCCAGAAGGGACTTCACAGGAGCACGTGTCAGCGCAACCCTCACGGGCCTTTAAACATAAGCTCCACTTTGGTTGATATTTGCCGATTTGAAACAAACGCACTCTTGCACTTAATATTCGAGTGTCTAATTTTGATCTCATTTTTAAAAGTTCTTTTTCCAAAATTAATTATTTTCTCTAGCTCATCTTCATAAGTTTCTGAATTGAAATGAACTTAAAGCCCCTTTTGCTCTAAATTTTGACAATAGGGCAGACTTTACACGATATTTTTGCATTAAAATAAGATTTTAAAACCCATCTTCATAGTTTTCGCATTCAAAGCATTTTTTTGCCCTAAAATTTGAAAATAGGGCTGACTTTACATGATATTTTTGCATTAAAATAAGTTTTTAAACTCATTATAAGATTTTGCATTAAAATGAGTTAAAAGCATTTCCTCGCCCTAAGTGCCAAGGAAGGGGAAAATTTACATCACAAATTCAAGAACGAGAACAATTAGTGGGACGCCATTTGTCCGCCTGACGAGGTTATTTGTACATAGGAGTTCAAATCAATATGAACCAGAAAGGTTACAGTGCCTAATATTTAGACCATTGAGCTAGCTGAAATTTAAGGTGAACAACAAAATTTTGGGGAAAATTTTGTTGGGGAATGAAGATGGCCAATCCATTTAGTGGCAAAGACCTTTCAGTACCAAATCAGACAATAAGCTGAGCTAGATATGAATAGCAATTTGAAGTGG